>OX376191.1:18341275-19597942 GCA_947363905.1 Lithophane semibrunnea
TTATTTTGAGACATTCTCTTTACTCACTTCCTAGTTCTTGATACAAATAACTTTATAAGTATGACATTTCACATCTGTTACCAGCAGCTTATAACGATTAACATTGGAGGGGATTGGTAGGGATAGGAAACTGATACATATTACCCAATTTTCAAAAATTAAACAACTAAATATTTATTTCAAATATTTATTATCCATACACCATTTATTTAAACAAATTACATTTTTTAAAGCACATATTGTATCATGATAAATACAACTATACACATCATGAGAATGTTCATATTTATTATTCAAGCTTAATAAATTAGGGCAACCTTCATCTTCTAAATTATATATATTATTATTATTAGAAATATTTTTTAACCATAACACTTTTTCTAAACCTTTGGTGTAAACACGTTTATCTCTTAAAATATCTACAATCAATTTCTGATGATTTGAGTAAGACACAAATCCTTCACTCCAGTATATCTTTCTATTACGTTCAATCCAACTGACTTGTCGTTTTTCTGGTTTCGTCAAATCGTAAAATGGAAACGGGGGCTTAATTAAAAACACCAGAATTTTTTTATTACAAAGTACAGCAATTTCCTTAATGATAAATTCATTTCTTTCTGTTTTAAATCCTTGAACATCTACAATGGCAGTCATGATAACCTGCGCACAATGTTGCTGAGAGGTTTGTATTCCACAAGTCGATCGTTTATAATCAAACAATATGCAGTCGTCTTATCTGGTATTGCAGTAGAACATTCAATTTCCAACCTCACGTCCACTGGACCTGTTTTCAGGGTATCGTTTTGTCTTGAGCAGTCTAAGATAAAGAGAGGGGCTTTTTCTTTGAACTCCTTTAAGCTAAGTAACGGGTCTACTGGATAGTTGTAGTACGACTGACGAAATTTCACAAACATTTCGTATAATATACTATATTTGTTCTCAGAAAACTTTAAGCCTAAATGTTCATACGGATAATATTGTGAATTTAAAAAGAGTGTAACGTTTGTTACTTCACAATGATCGAATACTGAACTGTCTTTAGTTTTATTATTTTTTCGATTAGTTTGTAAGCAAAAAACTACATATCTAGGTTTTTCCAATTGTGAAGCAGTTTTAACTGACCAAGAATGCTTTGTGGTTTTAGGTAATAATGGATACTCATATAAATCCCAATTTCTAAACGCCATCTGAATAGGTTTATCTCTTTCTAAATGCTTTAAAAGTGTCAGTCGTTCTCGGTCTGATACTTTTATGTGTGGCACCCTCCACTGAACTCTTTGTATTTCTATTTGAAAATGAGCAATATCATCAGTAAGAATAACACTGTTTAAGTTAGTGTTACTTCTGTTCAATATAAGTTCGTTTGCAATTTATCACTATTTTATTGTAATCCTCTGCAAACCCTAAAACCTTATTTAATGGTATCACAGCACTAAAATATCCATCACTTTGAAATCCCTCTAAACTCCAACCCCACAGGGCAGCAACTTTATTTTCTGCTTCATTTAATGAGATGTATGATTTTATTGTTGACGTAATTCCAGATTTTTTTATACGGTCTATTTCAATACCATTTATTTCGTACCTGATGTCTTGAAACAAAGACATAACAGGGTTATTAGTGAGCGTAACAGTTTTCTTGATTGGATTCCCATCTTTACCGAAGAGTTTTGCTTGACCTTCGATGTAAATTGAACTGACTGATGGTAGCACGTATATGTCTTGTTGGTGTATGGGAATCCGGATTTCATCGTTTTCTCTAAAGCTGTTGTAGGGATTGTATGAATGGACTTCATAACTTTCAATGGAAGTGTCGAAGTGTGGTGATTCAGTTATCTGTAGTATATTCATACTTTAAATCCTAGGGCTTTAAGAAAATGTTTATTTGCTTCAGTCAATTTCTTAATTTTTTTATTACGTCTCAGCACTTCAGTAATCGAAGAAGAACTAAACCGTTTTGTTTTAAAGGGGGTGTTTTTATAGTATATTATCATTTTGTTTTTCTTAAATGAAGACGTAGTTGAATATATTCTTCTCCAAAGTTAATACAGTGACCAAATTGATCAATAATCCGAACAGATATAGATGAAATTATATTTTTCTTTACTGGATAGTAAATAACGTTTTGTGGTATTTCCATGCACTGATGACCTGGAGCAGTATCAGATACAAATTCATGAATGAAATGAGTTGGTAATCCGTTGTGGTACGAACCGTGAACAAGATCACATTCGATTCTGATCACAGACAGACTGCTGTTATTAATCGGAATATTTGGTCTTGAATTTAATACTGAAAAGAACAGCAAACCGCACTCGTATTCGGTAGATAAATCTAGTGGTGGTTGAAAGTATGTAACCAGTTCCGATTTATTTCCAGAGATGGTAATCGTAGTAGACATGCTTCTATACTGAACTCTTTTACAAGATTCTGTTTATTTTATTCTTGCAATAGACCAAAAATTCTTCAAATACTTTAAACAAAGATGTCCACAATTGAAAGGATGATCACGTTGAATATTATCATAATTATAGTGAACTTCGGAACCCACATATTTTATAAATTCCTTTGGAGGTTTAAGATTTCCATAACTGTCAAAATACTCAATATAATCATTGTATTTTACATAGGCTACCCAATGAGAACCAGGATTTTGAGAGCTATCTAAATTAATAACTCCACATTCTTTTTTAAAAGGGTATTTAGGGAGCTCATCTCTCATAAAGACACCTCTAAAATAGGGAATATTATTTCCATACTTCAAAATGTCTAAATTACTCAAGGGTCGTTTAGGTAGCCGATATATTAGTTTTTTTCTTTCGATACGAAAATTCCGAGCCCATCTTTATATGGTTTAAGGTGAAGGCCTTTTCCGATGCAGAGAGCCTCCATCTTTTCATTGTGCCTCTTCGATTCAGCATACAACTTTTTTGCCATCTTGAATTCATTTATGGTTTTAGCAATACCAGCTGCACCACCTGCTAGGGCGCCTGCCGCCGATAAACCAGCAAAAATAGGAATCAAAGGTAATACTCCGCCAGATTTTGGTATAGGAATAATGCGAGGAAGTTTAATGGATGAATCATTAGCTAATTCTCTAGTAGCAGCTATAGCTAATTCTATCGCCACTTTTTTGCATTTTGGTTTTAATTTTTTTATATGTCTTTTCGTTTTGTTAATAATATTTTTAAATTTATTTTTCAACCCTTTTCCAGATGTCATTTTTGGAGAACACTTTTTGCTACCTTTTTTTAGGCCAGAACCAGTTTTTATTTTTTTCGACATAGCGCTGCTTATCATACGTGCTGCCAGTTTTTCTCCTACACTCGCATCTGAGGCAAGTGCTCGCTTTTTAGCCATATTTAACAAAACGAAATCTGCCTTGTGGCGATCCTTTAAGTTTGAAGATTTGTGATAGGCAATGTCGTGTTCTTTGCAATATTCATCTAATTTATTAATGCCTTTATCTCCACGTGTTAGCCTTTTAATTAATTTTGTGCCAGGTCCGCAATAATTGTATCCTGGTAAATGTAATTCAAATGGTAAATTATTTATAAGCCAATTGAGAAGACTGCTCTCTCCAATACCCATCATAAGACTGACGCATCATGGGTTGAACACTTAATAAATATTCGATTTGTCAATCCAACTGTTTTCAGAAGAAGACAAACCTAACCATTTTACTAAAACCCTATTTCCTTTACTTCTAAGAACTTTTTCGACTAGATATAAATTAGGATGTTTAGTCTTTTGCAGCTCTTGTACATAAAATGCACCTAAAATGGGTCGGCTGATCGCATCTTCAATTAGGTAGGTGATAGGAGTTGTGTATTGTATTTTTCGAATTTTAAATATTTCTGTCGACCAGTTGGGGGTATATCCTTTTTCAAATGTTCCTTTGTACTTACTGATACGTACATAATCACCCACTTTAAATTTGCTTTTTATACTATTGTTTTTCACCAAACTGATATATCTCCCTAGTATGTGTTCTTTATTAGTTTTATCCACGTTTGCAGGGATTTCATCAATAGTCCGATGATGGGTGTGATTGTATTTGTAAATAGCATTATTAAGGGTATTATCTATCCAGTTATAGTCACCTTTTAAACTGAATTCCTTATACAGTTTAGATTTCAATGTTCTGATAAATCGCTCAACTATTGATGCCTTTTTTGTCGAAAAAGTTGAATAATGGTTTATATTATAAGATTTCATAAGTTTTTGAAATTTATTGTTATAAAATTCTGTTCCATTATCCGTTTGCAGATTTTTGGGGACACGCCCTTTATCCAACAAAATCTTGAAAGAGTTACATACAACATCTTTGGTTTTATTTTTCAAAGGAAAAGCCCAAGCATATTTCGAAAATGTATCGATAACCGTAAGAATAAATCTGTACTTTTTGTTTTCTTTAGAAATTGATTGCATATCAATTAAGTCTGCTTGCCAAAGGTCATCTATATCTTTCATTATAACATGTCTTCGTGGAAAGTTTACCCTTGCATTTTTATGAATTTCATTTACTACATCGGCTTTACTCATGTTCAGAATTCAGTAAATAAACATTTGTCTTGAATTCAGCAATGATACTGAAAGAAAACTATATTAGTGCTACTATTTATTCTTTAATTATGTCAGCTTCTTTTAATTCTTCTATTATCGATAAAATTTCATTATCATGATTTGTATTGCCAGCATCTCTTGAAGCAACTAATAGTTTCAGTCTCTCAACCAATTCGTTGGGGTCGTCCCAATATACCAGATCAGTATTGTTTTTGTATTTCTTTAACTTTGGCAAGTGTCCTCCAAGTTTAGTGTGATTATCATCGTTTGACGTTTCAGAAAACAAAGGTCTGATTATTTCACGATATTTTATTCCTTTATCACCTTTTATTTGTCCTTTAGCATTGAAGTCTCTTTTATGAGCCTTTGTATAATGCAATATATCCTTGTAGACAAGTTTATCTTTGCTGGATATTAATTTTAAATCAGGTTTCTTTCGGAGTAAAAGTTCTTTTAGACCAGGAGTTAAATTGTAGGATTTATCATCGATTTTAATCAAAATGTCGGTATCGTAATTCAAACTATCAATTTTAGAAAATGATACTACTGAATTTCCCATTAATAAAATTTTGTTTTCGCTTCTTATTCCAAACGGTACATTTATACCATCATAAATATCATAGACATCAGGACCCTCTAATGAAATTTCTAAATCATCTGTCAATTTCATTTTGGGAGACTTTTTAACCAATTGTGTAGAATTAAGTTTTGGTTCGTAACAGTCCTCAAACTTTGTAGATGAGCTAGTATTAATGTCATCCATTTCAATGTCTCCAGAATTAGAGCGTGTTGTATTTTCTAAATGTTTTATTTTTTCCATATTTATATTCGAATCAACTAGAGTTTTAAGGGGATCTGTGACAGGTTTTAGCATTTTATCGAGTGAAAAGTTCATTGAGTGTTCCTGATCCTTCAATTGTTTTATTTTATTCTTTATGGAGTCTACAGACTTCATTAATTCTATTTTAATATTTTTCTCCATGTTATATTATAACAACTACGTTCAGCTAAAGAACAAACTATACTGAATTTGTTTTTGCATATTAATTACTTAAGTACATTTAAGACAGTCAGTCAAATTTAAAAAAAATATCAAAATTCTGTCGGTACCTTCCATTATTGAATGAAGATTATTTATAAGTAGAAAATTATAAGGTGTACTCCAAACAGTTCGACAAATGTTCTTGAACTCTGTCCAATGTAAATCAGAACTAACATGCTCTTCATAAATATGTTTTAAATTCACATCATCTTGCTTGAATATAATAAGAAAATTAACATTGTCACGTAACAATTGTTTTGGAATTTTTGAATAGGTTTGAGATAAATAAAAACAATCGATTTGTTTATGCCTACCCATACAAAAATAATTACGGATATTTACTTGATTTTCACACGCAACATCATCGAAAATGAATACAGAATTCGTTAAAGCTTCACTCGGAGAAATTACATCTTTATCGTCACTGAACTCGTAGAAGTTAATCTGTGGTACTCTTTTCAAAACTTCAGTCAAGAAACGGTATTTTGGTTGAAAAGTAGTTTTAGAGTAAAGATAAAGATTTTTAAATTTGAGCCCATTTTGATGCATCAGTAAACTAATCATAACATTCGTTTTACCACAGTTTGATGGACCACATATTATACATCGAATTGTATTAGGTAATAAAGCGCTATGTCTTATGTGGTGAACGGAGTCACTTAATTTTATATTATTAACATTGAGGGATATGGGTTGCTTAATCAACTTCATCTTACGTATTAATTAAAAAACTACATAACATGCACATATATACTTGTTTAACTAACAAGTCGAAACTTGTGTTGAGTACAAGAAAGATGCTATTCTCATCTTTCAAATTTACACATAATAAGTAATCTAAGGTAAGGCGTGTACCTACTTATTATAAAATAAGCAATCACTTCACTTTGCTGCCCTCTTTTCCATAAGTAAGTCGTTTCGTATCGCTTTCGTTTATGAGGACATTACCAAGGTAAATATTTTTTAAGTTTATTGTTTAATTATTTTATTATTCGATCTATTATAAAATAAATAATGCAGTACTTTTTTTTTTTTTACAGCATCATGTCACACTCACCGTCCTACAGTCCTGTTTTAGATATTAACCCTCAGTGTAATGTAAGTATCTAAGCTCGTTTTGCTATTAAATAATTATACCTAAAATAAAATATTAATATAATAATTAACATATTTTTTTTTTTTTTTTTTCAAGAATTTTATCCTCGATTCAATTATAAATCCTTTCTACTATGCTCAAGATAGAGAAACTCGGTATGCTGTAGTAGCGGCAAGTGTGTGTGAAGAGAGACAACACCAAAAAATAGAAGAACAACAAAAACAGAAGAAGAAGAAGAAGAAGATTCAAAAAACGAAATCAAAATCTTTTAAAAACACATCATTTATCATGCGTCAAGAACCAGGGCGTGTTCGCCAACTAATAAAAATAATTATACATGATTTGGACGGTCACCACATGGATGAAATAGACATTGAACCTGGTAGTGCAAGCGTGAACGTACAGTATTTAGTGAAAAGTGAATATGATGATATCATGTGTGAAACTGAGCTTTTAGTGAGTAAAATAGTTAAAAAGTTAAGTTCGAATTCATAATATGGATTTAAAATGTTATATAATAGGTCTGTGTAAGTTTGTCTCTATTTAGAGTTTATTAGAACCAAATGTGTATTTTTAAGTTCAATATAATAAAAAAATACTTATAAACTGTGTTTTATTAATAACAAAAAAAAAAATGTTAAAGGTACACTGATATTAGGTACTTATGGAAACAAATAAAAAAGTCAAGTGTGTTGTGAATAAACTTTTATTTTGTTAGAAATTATTAAAAAATAAACAACATACCTATAATTAAATTATCGAAGAACATTACATAAAAACCAGTTAACATACGTAGTTACTATGCCCCCAAGGAACAGTTTCAATTTGATTTGATACAATTTGCCTTTTATCATCTATTCTGTTCAAGACTACTTTATTTACTTCCTGCGAGTACAGCACATGTTTCATTGATTTAATTATATTCATTTTACGCTTAAGTGTTAAGTTTTTAAATAAAACCTCCTTATAGTTATGTGGCTTTAAACATCTTGTAATAGGTTTAGACACGCCTTTAGCTTTATTAATTTGCGTATTCAATGATTTAATACAGTACAGTTTTGCTCTTAATCCTATAAATTCAGTGATTGGGTCTCCTCCTAATTCATCCTTAAACAAACCAGGAATTATTTTATTCACCTTAGGAATACTGTAATGATTGTTATTTTCAAAATTACTTGTGTCAAATTCAGACAAATTATCACACATATCTTTATAAAAGTCTTCAGTATGTATTAAATATAACAAGCTATCTGTATCAGTGTAACACAATTTAGCTTTACCACCATATTTTTTCTTAATGAAATTATAATGAAAGTTATATAAATGTTGCTTAGAGTATTCTAGTACTGTAAATCCAATATATATTGGTCTATCTAAAACAAGTTTTTCAGGACTCAGCTGTATAGCAATAAAATTTTCATTAAATATAGAAACACTTTTTAAATTAGGTTTTGTGATTAATTTCTCAGCACCAATGAACTTATTCGTTTTATTCGAAGTGTCAGTCCATTTGGTAACTAATTTTACGTCAACATGCTTACGTTTATTTTCTATTGTTTTACCAAATATAGAGTTATTTAAAAGTTTGAAAAAATCTCTTTCAAATGATGTTGAAGCTGCTTGACGTAATCTAGTATTCAAGTCTATGTACTTTTTCAAAAATGTTCTTGTTTAAAACAAAGAATCCTATGAATGTTTTTCAACACAAGACCATTTTTAATACATTCTTTTAAATGAATGAAGTGAATGATGTACTTATATTTATCATATAAATTTGCAATTAGTTTTTGAGTTTTCCCTCCAATGAGTATGAATTTCTCAGGAGCGAAAGGTAGATCACTATGTAAATCATGTAAATGATCTGGATACGCTAAATCTACTTCTAAAATGTATCCGTACTCCCCATCATCAGGAACATTAAGTACATTAAACTTTTGCATGTCATTATTTGTCATGAATTTAAATCCTTATATTGGTAATTTTTTCGTCATAGCATATCCGTAAAGGTTATTACAGTCCAAGTATATTAAATATGTTGATTGTTTTGAATGATCATATTGAGGTAAATAAATATTATTAGCTTTAGCATATCGGTGAGAACATTGAGCTAACCCTCCACGTATTCCTTTCTCCAACATTTCATAAATTTCCAAATCATGAATCAATTCTAACTGCACGCCTGTATAAAGTAGCATAGCATCCCAACTCAGTCCAGGTGAAGTTACATAATATGCAGGATCGAGTTTATAATGCTGTAGACAAATGTTTCTGAAATTTTCAAATATATCACATAATAATAGCACATCACACTTTAAATACAAGTCTGTATATTCACCGAGAGAACTTATATTAAAATATTTCCACACAGACTGAGCATGTTCATATTCAGCGTCAGTTATATGTTTCATTTGTAAAGTATTATAAAAATTATCCTAGGCAGGCAGTTGTGTTTCATTGTATTTTTGCCATGAACAGATGTATTCATACGGAAATATGCCTTTCCTTTGCAGTAAATTGAATTGATTTTTGTCGGGGAAATGTGAGGATAAATGAATAAAATCATTCTCAGTTAAACTTTTACATAGATTCTCAAGACTTGAACTAAGAAATTGAAACGAGTCTATGAATTTTATCTGTATTGGTTTACTTCCTTTACCCGTATTTATTATTTTTGTTATAGTTAAATATTTTTCTTTAGTTTCTGCTATAACTTTTACCTCACCATCATATTTTGATAATTCCGTTATAAATATATGAGAATCATAGCCAGCTAAGTTGTGAAATATAATAGGTATAAAGGGACACACTCTATAAATTAAATTACAATGCGAATGTGCTGCGCCTCTATACTCAGATGTAATGTGATCATGATCACAAACTTTATCATCAAATAACAAATGATTACAGATATGGCATGTAGTTGCTTTACGATAATTATTAATTTGCTCTCTTGTCATAGAGCGCATTGGTTTCTTTGTCATCAAAATTTTATGAATCAATTTCACTTCTCCTATCAATTTTTTAATAAATACTTCCACACAGTTAGGCCCTCTATATGTAACATATTTATTTAAACTGCTGTCGTGTGCACAACATACATAAAATGCAAAACAAGACGGTTGATGTAGTTTCTTCTTTATGGTATTTTTATCACTCTGCTCTATTTCATAGTCCATTAATATACTTTCAAAATCAGCGTATATAACAAAATTTATTTTTTGCTTGCGTTCATAATTTTTGAATTGTATTGCACTGTTTTTGTTAGGTAGTATGGTTAAAATTTTGGAGCAACTATGAGATTTATACTTTTTTTCGGAGGTAAAAAACTGCAAGCAAGTCTCACATAAATACATTTTACCTCTATGGTATGAAACTTGTCGTCGTACTAAACGTAAAAGGTTTTTAATTAAACAATAATGACCTTTGTTGTTTTTTTCAAAATACAGTAAGTTGATATGTTTAGCTTTCTTACAACTCGTAACATAAAGAGGGCCGGTTACAGTATAGTACTCATTTAATCCGTAAACATTAATACTTAACTCAGTTATTCTTTTCAAATATCTTGATATCGCGAAATGAAGGTGGAAATGAAACCCCTTCTAGATTAAATATTGTACTAAAATGTGGATAGGAGTTCGTCCTGCAGACATTATTTTTGGCTGGATATAACGCTGCGGTTATACTCCACAAAAAACAATACTCATCATTATTCTGCATATTCAAACAACTTTTTGTATTTTTAATAACATCAGGTAGGTCTAAATATGTACCACCCCGCAAAGGGCAATATTTATTTATATTTATTTCCAAGTGACTTATGGAAACAAATGACCATCCAGATTCACAATGCTCGAATTCGGTAAGTTTTCTTTTAAATACTTCTATTACATTTGAGTATATCTTATTAAAATCAGTATTATTGTATATAATTTCATATTTCGTATTAAATGACTTTAACTGCTGCTCATTTGATTTAGGTAATATAAAATAAGCAAACAGTTCAAAGTTAACTTTGATACAGGTATTTTTCGATACTAAAACCTTTATGATTTCTAAGATATATTGTCGCTTATCATCTAAGAACGCCTCTGGTATGAGGTTCTCATCTTCTATGGATGGGTTTAAGCGATAAGTCATAATTCTATTTTTAAAAGCTGTTGCTATAATTTCAACATTATCAAACCTTGATTTCATTAAACAATTCGATTTATGGATATTCGTTCTCTTATGGTATCTGTATTTATGTTCTGGAATCTCAAGTTTACATTTGTCGCAATGAATACTCTTTGATAAACAATTAGGTTCATACATATTTGTATCATGTTCTTGTTCTGAGATATCAATTTGGCTTGTATCATTATTAATAATAACATTAGAACTTTGCGAGATGTGATCGACAGGATGAACTGGAAAGAAACAACGAATGTTATACACATTACATAGTTTAATTAATAGAATTAATCGATTACATAAGGTTATAAAATGAATATGGATAGTTTAACATGATAAATGTTACAATAAAATATTTGTATGGATTACATTATTTAGCCGTGAATATATACTTATATGGTAATACAATTTGATTATAACACGACGGTCCAGAAAGGTAATTTTATTGATAGGAGCTTATAAATGTTGGAGGACACTTTTTAAACTCTTTTCTAGTGCTTTTGATAAACTCATTCATACATTTCCAGGACTCTGAATCTTCATTGGCTTTATTTTTAATGGTGATGATTGAATGACGCCATCTATTTACAGGGTGTACACGCTCTATCTCATCGGACCTATAAATTTTAACTTCAATGTAGAACGCACCTTTCTTCTGTTCATCCATTTGACGGGAAAAGCCGTTTGCCAATCTCCTTGTAATGTAGGAATAAATAGGAGGAGGCGTCTTCTCCCCACTAACTTCAAGCGCGTCGTCATCGCTGTCACTCCCAAATAGCTCACGAGCAGTAGCCTTGGTTACAGGAGCGATGGGGTTAATCCTCTGTTTCTTACTGGTGGATGGTTGCGAGCTGCTCGTTGACGCTGGCTTACGCTTCTTATCCACCTTCAGTTTGGCTTTCACTGGTGTATCACTCAGCGATTCATCTTCCGATGGGAATAGATGGTCGGCTGTGTTCTTAGACCTGTAAAAATACGAAATCAAAGAATAAGTCAACAATTGTGAATTATCTAATCAAACAATTTGATATGTGTAATAATTGAATGATTGAATGCTAAGAAAGAAAATAAATAAAATAAAATATGAATTTATTAACTTCATTCACTTCATTTAGGTTAACTTGATTGAAAGAATACTAAAACAATTGAAAAGTGAAATATGAACTGAAGTAAGAAATGCATCAATTAGAAATTCTAACAAAAAAAACTAGTCATTTGTTGGTAAAAACATTTAACTTTAAAAAAGTAACGGATGAGTACTTACATTTTAGCAGATTGATTTTTTCTTAGGTAGGTTGAAGTAAAGATGTAACTGCCCTTAGCAGAAGAACTCTTATGATCCAGCTTCGTCAGGTTAGCTCTTAAATAGTAGTAAATCCGCGTGATGGTATTCCATTTAAGGATTAGGGCGCGTGTAACAAAAATGCTTTGTCAGATGTACCACCCAAATATGATAGATAAGTAATTTAAGTTGCAGAAAAATTACTTGGCAACATATTGAGAACGCGTAATTTCAACTTTATGTACATCGTATAGGATATAAAATATAAATCGATGATAGTGAATTGCAAATCTATATAGAATTGTTCCTCAACCACATACTATTATTACTCCTGGATTTGTCTCCTCCTTTTAAACGGCTATTGGAAAGATAGACACATACCCAGATTATAAACTATCTGTGTGCTAAATTTCATCTAAATCTGTTCAGTCAGTTTTGTGTGATTGAGTAACTACCATACAAACGGGATACTTAGATACCCATAATTAATTTTAATACCTACTTCCTGAGGGTGTAAACTACATCATCTCGATGATTCGGTAAATCTTGCATTCAATTTCATCATACAGATATACCTTCTTACGTTACTTTATAAATAAACTAAAAATTAGTATACATGATATTTTATTTTATTTTTAAAATAGGTTTTAAGAATAATAGCAGGTAAAACCAGGCGAAACAATAGTGTGTGGATTTGCTATTATGTTTCGATCCGTCTCCATATAAAGAATTGCAACTTCGCAAAGACACTAGCAATGACATACTACTTACATACGATGATTTCGCCTGCCGTATCTTCTCAATAAAATGTATGAAAAATATTACAGCGAACAAACGTACAGTAGTACTTATTTTATCTATAAACAATAACATGTTTGGTGCCGTGATGGGTTGAGGGTTCAATTTCACCATACCATTTTTGTCTAGGATATCAACTTCTAACAAAAACGTACGACTTTGAACTCTATTGATTAACCTTAAATTATAATATAAATGAAAAAAAAACCTAAAAATCGATCATTCAATTTCTGCATGTGAGTCTCCCAAACGGATAAAACGTTATTATAGTGAATTAATAAAATAAAATAAATATATAATATTTTTATTGTACACGGAGAAAACATAAATTATATAGTAAAGAAGATTGTACAAGTGGTAATGTCGGTAAGTGTTAATAGTATTTTTAGTAAATAGTGTATTAATAAAAACAAAAGTAAATGCTTTTGTTTTAGGTAATCATTATTTAGTATAGGTGTCTGGTACACCACTACAATATACGTTATTTTTCAGGACACGGAAGATCTTTTCAATTTTGTACCTATGAATCAACCAGCAGTTCAACAAACAGCTGGACAGAAAACGCTAGGTCTTGCTCGTAAGAGACCAAAAGCAGATCAAACGTTCTTTCAATATATAAAGAAACCTATCACTCGCGGGACAAAAATAATCAAGATTGAAATTTACGATACGGACAGTTTTACAAAATCCGAACAACCGATGTGTAATTGTGAAGCAGATGTGTGTGTTCAGCATGTTGTAAAAAATATATTATTTGATGATATTTATTCCAGTACGAGAGAATTAATAGCAAGAATTCAGGATGACATGGATCCAAAAGCATAGATTAAAAAAAATTAAGTACCTACTGTTCTGTAGAATATAAGTATTTAAATAAATGAGGTAATAAATAGATCGACAAGTAACTATGTAAAATGTGAGAATTAAATTGTTATATTTAAAATAAATTAATACAGAAAAATATTATTCATTTTATTTCTACCTTATAAAATATGAAGTACTTAATAGGACAGTTTATCGTAAATACTCACACTATATAAGGCAGCGGCGGGCAACATGAGAGCATTCCATATTCAATGCCCTGCCGCGCCGTATCGTATAGAGTAGGCACTGCGTATTACTGTTACCCTAAATATACACACTTGAATAGTGGAATGATGACTGATGAGCATGAGGTCAAAAGTTCGATCCAATTTTTTCTGATTCTTATCGGATTTGTTTCCCGTAGTTAGTCATCTGCAGAAAACCCCAAATATGAATTGATTGATAGATAGCCCATTTTCAGTGTGGAATTGCGGGTTCCGATGGTTGAAATTGAGTGCTTCAGGATATCATCCAGAAACCCCAAATATGAATTGATTGATTGATAGATAGCCCATTTTCAAGTGTGGAATTGCGGGTTCCTGGATCTTGTATGATCCAGGAACCCCAATTCTACACTACTATTGCCATGTTAATATTTTTATTTTTTCGAAAGCCCTTTTGCTCTTCGCATAGTATATTATTTTTAATTACAAATGTGTAAATAGATTCATATATAATCTTTTCGAATATCTTAGAAAATACTGAAGTTAAAGCTATTGGTCTGTAGTTTGACATATCTTCTTTATTGTTTTTTTTTATAAAGTGGTTTTATGATAACAGTTTTCAATTGATCTGGAAATATACCTGAGCTTATGCATGCATTTATTATATGGCTTAACGGTTTGGCTATGATGTCCGAAACAAACTTTACTGCCGCAGTAGAGACTTCGTCGTAACCAAAACTTTTTTTATTTTTTAAATTTTTTATTACACGCAGAATATCTTGAGGTACGACTGGGGGCATGAATAAAGAATTCCTGATATTAGTATTGCCACTTGTCTCGCCCTGATGTTTCTTGGTTACATTCTGTACCTGATCAACGAAGAAATCGTTAAATGACTCAGCAATTTGCTTAGGGTTATTTACTAGTTTATTATCTTTATTTATTTGCAAAATAGGTTAATTTAATCGATTGTTCTCATTTATTATCTGCCATGACACCTTTGATTTATTTTGAGAACAATTAATAAGGTAATTATTCTGAGCTTTTTGAGTGAGATTTTTTTTTTTTTTAGTCTGCGGGAATAATTTTTAAATGTATTTTTACTTTCACTTGAAGGTGCTTTTCTATATTTCCAAAGTAGGTTTCTTTGTTTCCTGCTAGAAATCCTTATTCCACGCGAAATCCATTTTACTTTTTTATCAGGTTTTACATTAATTAATTGTTTTGGAAAGCATAAATCATAGAATAAACGAAATAGATCTATAAAGTTATCGTAAGCCTCATTAGGGTTGTCTGTTTCGAATACTTCTGAAAAAGACAGACATTGAAGGTGTTTTTTGAATAATACTAAATTTTCTTTGGATAAGTTACGTTTATGAATGTGCCAAGAATTTAGTATGCATGTTTTTTTCACCTGTATTTTTAAAATCTGAGCAGTGTGGTCGGATAATGCAAAATCTATTACTTCACTCACACATTTTTGTCGAGGACAAGCTATAGCAGTTAAAGTATGCTTGAACTGTTTGTCTGTAGCAAACTTGTTGAAATATCTACTAGTGAAGGCTTTTCCATGATCCGACACTACTCTATCCGGGTATCCAAACAAAGCGAAAATTCGTTTTAATAACCTGACTGTCTCGATGGAGTTTACTGTCCGAGTTGGTTCCGCAATTACAAACTTTGTAAATGAATCGGTCATCACTAACATGTACACATAGCCTTTCTTTGTCTTACAGAACGGTCCTAAGTGATCTACATGTACTGTTCTGAACAGTTCAGTTGGTTTGGGAATAGGATGCAACATACCCTCCTTTTTCCCGTGCTCCCCTTTTCCGTAAGCGCAATGTAAACACGCCGCAACATATTTCCGAATAAACCGCGTCATTTTCGGAAACCAGTAATCATTTTTAATAAGCTCGACGCAGCGGTTGAACCCTACATGGCCTATTTCATCATGGTGCATTTGAATGATTTTCCACCTAGCGGGTCCCGGCACTACAAGACGATTACCGCACAGAGTTTTTCGGTATAACCTATCATCTATCAGTATGAAATCTTTTGTTAAGTCGCACTCTGCTGAACCAGATTTTAATCGATCAATTATGTTTTTGACTTTGTCATCTTGATACTGAACTGTAAAGAACCAATCGGATACTTCAAGGCGATTAACATTAAGCGCGTCAACAGGATTTCGACTTAGTGCATCGACGTGTCTCATGCGCTCACCAGGCCGGTATTCTACACTTATATCGTAATCTTGAATCATCAACCACCATCTGGCTATCCGCGGAATAATGTCACGTTTTGTTAAAGTGGAACGCACCGCGGTACAATCCGTGACGATTTTTACATGTTTACCAATTACATAAACGCGGAATTTTCTCAAAGATTCTACAACGGCTAGTGTTTCGAGTTCGTAGCTGTGATATACGCTTTCTTGTTTAGAAGTTACACGACTGAAATACATCACCGGTCTTAAAGTACCCTCAATTTGCTTTTGAAATAATATACCCGCTATGCCTAACTTACAAGCGTCCGTATGTATTTCTGTTTCTAGCTCGGGATCGTATATCGCTAACACCGGTTTGGAGCACAAACACTTTTTTAATTCGATAAAACTCTCTGATTGGTCACTACCCCAATTCCATGCAACGTTTTTCTTTGTTAAATTTGTTAAGGCACGAGCAATTTGAGCAAATTTATAAATAAACTTACGGAAATAGCTACATAATCCGATAAACTGTCGAACTTCGTGTACATTTTTGGGCACTGGAAACTGTGACACGGCGGTTAATTTTGACTCTGCCGGTTGCACACCACTTTCAGAAATTTCATGTCCTAAATATGTTACTCGAGTTTGTAAAAACGTACACTTTTTCATATTTAATTTCAGATTCTCGGTTTCGAATTTATTTAACACAACCTTTAACATGTCAAGGCCCGATTTAACGTCAACTGAGGGTACCAATATGTCATCTAGGAATGCTAAAATCTCGCAAGAATCGCTACTACCGCCATTTTGAGAAAAATGGATGGAGTTTACTATTTTGTTGATTAAACGCATGAAAACTGACGGAAAATTAGCTAAACCGAACGGAACACGGACATATTCATATTGACCAGCCTGACAAATAAATGCGCTTTTATGAGTATCCTCGGGTTTTAGTGCCACTTGATGGTAACTTTGAGACATATCTAAACACGTGAAATATTTTTTACCGGCTAATCTAGAAATATGATCTTCAATATTAGGTAACGGGTATCTGTCTTTAACGGTTATGGCGTTAAGTGCGCGATAATCTATGCACAGTCTGCTATCGCCGTTCTTTTTTTTGACCAATATCACTGGAGAAGCATAGTTGGACTCCGATTCTTTAATAATACCGGCTTCTAATAATTCAGAGACTTTAGATTTTACTATTTCTTGTTCACAGTGCGATAGCCTATATGGTTGTCGATATACTGGCTTATTGGTAGTCAAAGTAATTGGCATCCGAATTAAATTTGTACAACCGAGGTCTTTAGTGCTAACTGCGAAACTTTGTTTGAGTCTAATTAGCAATTTGATTAAATCATTACGTTCCATTTCACTCAAATTACCTATTTTTATGTCGTCTAGCAAAACTCCACCTATGCTCGGATTAGAATCTTTAGCTACAGACAAAACAAGAGGCATATTTTCCGGCACAGATATTTTAAGCAAGTCACATGAAATAGGCAAATCAGAAGACTTTAAAGGTAAATATGGCTTGGCTTGGCTAACCTGACTTTTGGTGGATGATGTATCGCAGCTCTCGGCGCGTGTGAGGACCTGGCCAGCCTCCCACACGATGTCCTCAGCCCCGGTGTTGATGACCTTGATGTGTCCGCTGTCGCCTCGGAGGAGAGTGGCGGGCAGGGAGTAGGAAACTCCTTGAAACTCGTAGTGGCGTGCAGCGGTACAGATATTGTTGTTCTGGCGGTTGCCCAATATCAGGACCTTGATGATGGAAGCTCCTGGTGGCAACGTCTCTCGCATATTCGTTACAATCTTGAACTTGTGGAGCTCTTCAATCACATCTTCCTTTGGCATGGAGTCAGATTCGCGCATCAGTGTGGCTGTGCCGTTGCTTACGACGAGTGAAATGTCGCTGGCATTGATGACGGGTTGGCCGATGAGTAAATGAATGTCACCCATCTCGATGTCTGTCAGATACGCATCGCAAGTAACTTGAATACCGTCTATTTCGAGATTAAATTTTACTTCTCCACGGGAAGTAATTAACCCGCCGGTAAAGCCTTTTAGGATCGTACTCGTAGGTGTGACGTCGAGAGATAATAATTTGGAGATCCGACTGGTCATGACGTTCACCTGGCTTCCGGTATCGACGTAGGTCTTCACGTGGACTCCGTTGATCCTGGCTATTTTCTTGTAGATGTCGTTATAATTTTGGATTAGCTTGATGTCCTTGACGCTGTTGTTCACCTCAAGCGTAGATTTGTGAAGAGCGGTTGCAGATGAATTATTGCAGCGGGTAGCAATGTGGCCTTGCTTACCACATTTAAAGCACACACGTTGATCGGGAAGAGTACAATTTCGCAACATGTGACCCGTCTTCTTACAGCGTGGGCACGGATCATTTTCCGTAAAAATCTTCTTTTCAGCAGGCATTGGTCGAGGGTCCTTACTCGGTAGGCGAATGTCTGGTGCGGGACTGCGGTAGTCGTTGAGGGCACAGAGAAAAGCTTCATATAGTTCATCAGGGCGTTCACATTGGAAAGCACGTGCATTTGGTTGCAAAGATGAGGGTAGGCCTCGAATGATGCACGAGACACTGGCGCCGTCTGATAGCTTACAACGGAAGCACATGGATACTTTATCTTGATAATATTTGGTCATTGTTTCATTAGGCATCTTCCGTCTTTGCATCATCTCGTCCAATAATGCACTGTAGTCCCGATGTTTTGGAAAGGCACGCAGCAGCATCTGTTTCCACTCGTCCCACGAATAACTATACTCGTCGAGTCGGTTGTACCATTTGCGAGCTTGTCCTCGTAGTTTGTCTTGCAGATGGAATGCCTTTATTTCTTCGCTCCAACGGTGTATCGAACGGTGTCGCCGAGTTGATCGATTTTTCTTAACCACGCTGATACTGTACTATCTTCGCCATCCGGGTCGAATTCAGGAATGAGGGACGCAGCACGATGATTTTTGGATGTACCGATGTCTGAACCCAGTTCGCGGATAGCCTTGTCGACCTCATTTTGTAGGAGGTGTTTCAGAATTTTTCTGGCGGGTGGTGGTGTAGAATCGCCGTCTTCATCTTGCTCGTTGTCGCTCGAGGAGGGGTCCCATCCGGGTGGACGCACCCCACGTCCATGCAGGTCACGACGATTTCGCTTCATCCCACTTCTGAGTGAAACAGGAGATAACAAGAAACTATTTTCTTGATTGTAGGTATTTATTGTATAAATTATAATCGAACAGAGTTTAGGCTTAGGCTAGGTTCTAGATCAGAATCAACTTACAAAATGCGCTGCGCGACCTATTTATAAGTTTACCCCCACTCTAAATCGAGGAGGGGATCGCCGCTTGGTAACGCCTATCGCGTTAGGTTGACAAGCGGACGTGACGTGCTAGCCAATTGACTTCCTCTTTGCGGTGGCTGCCGTGGCGTACTGGTTGTCATGGCTATGGCTTGAGCTGAGGCTGTGGTTCTGGCTGTGGCTTTGGCTTTGGCTGAACTAAGGCGACACGACGCGGCATAGCATGGCTTTGGTATGGCTGGTAATCGGGTGATCGTTACAGTTATGTTATTTCTTTTGAGTGTGTTAATGTTGAAGTCCCCGCACAAAACAATTTTTTTACTGGACTTAGTACACAATTGCCTCATAAGGATGTTTAAATTATCCATAAAAGAATTAATACATGACATATACGGAGGTCTATAAATGCATACAACAATTAATCCCTGTTGCGATAATTCTATTGCACAATATTCAAATACACCTGTGATAGACGTGTTAGGAAGTTCCTTATATTCGTACCTATTTTTGATAAGGATACACGCTCCTCCACGCTTCTGCTGGGTTCTTGAATAACACGATGCAAGCTTGAAATTAGGTACTTTAATTAATGATTCATGTCCTGAAGTTACGAAGTGTTCAGTTATGCATAATACATCGATGTCAATGTTTTTTCCAGTGCGCAACTCGTGGATATGCAGTGTCAACATATCTGATTTATTCAGAAATCCAGCGATATTTTGATGGAGAATATTCATATGTTTATAATAGAAAAAACTGATCACTCGTTGTTTTAATATTCTCTTGCTCATTTGGAATCTCAGTAGAACTATTTGAGGCAGAGTTGAAATGCATGTCGATCTTTGAGATTGGCAAAACTTCTTGACTACCGAACAATTCGTAGTCAAAGCTTATCCTAGACATAATCTGGTCAAATATGTTTCTCCATCCGTATTTATTTATTTTCCCCGTGTTGTAGGAAAACATTTAGTGCGATAGCGTGGCATTGCTATCGAAAAAATATGCGTATTCGTTATTTTTTATGTCTGACAAGAGGAGGTTATTGAAAAGCTCCACTTTATAATTATGTATTAATGCAACTTTTATGTAGATCGGGGTGCAGATAACAATATCAGTGTGGGTTACATTTTTCAGCGAGCAGTTAAGGTTGTGAAGTATATTTGCATAGTCACCATTTTTCAGATCTTTTTCTCCAATGAAGATCAGGCAGTAGTCATTCATTGAGAAGTCTTTTAATTTGTGTTGAATGGTCCTTAAGAAATCTGTTGATGTGACGTTAGGTACTAAGTAATTACAATGCTCAAACTGATTGGAGAATACTTCTTTTATTAAGGGCAGAGTTCCCCTTGTGCAATAGCTGCTGATAATGGAAAGTCTATTTTTATGTTTCACGCCTGAAACATTTTTGCAAGCAAACTTACTCATTTGTGCCGCAGTTTCACAGGAATTAATACGCTCTGTCAGCAATGCGATCTCTTGTTCTGCGATCAGTAATTTGTTTTGGATTATTAATATTTCCTGTTCCAGGCGAATTACATAGTCACTGTTCTCAACTTTCAATGAGGATGACGATGGAGAGGACGGTAGAGAACTCGGGTTGTGTTGCTGTAACAGGGCTTGTTTCTTTTTCTTTGTAACTGAACCCGGATTTAGAATTAAAAATTTAAAAAACCCCCGACAAAAACAAAGCGTCTAAAAAGTAAAAAAATAATATCATAAAAGTTGTAGGTAATATTTTGATCCAAGCGTCGTCGTGTCGGGGGACGGCTAATGCAAACGCCAACACACACTAGGCATAATTAATGTATGCTGTTGTAGAAAGGATAGCTGCTGTTAACTTCCTATTTTCAAAAGCCGTCCCCCGACACGACGACGCTTGGATCAAAATATTACCTACAACTTTTATGATATTATTTTTTTACTTTTTAGACGCTTTGTTTTTGTCGGGGGTTTTTTAAATTTTTAATTTAATTTTATTTCCAGCTTTTTAAATTTTATATTAAGTATAGCACTAGTAGAAACGCTACGATCAAGACGCAGCTTCATCAGACTTTGATCACCATCTATCTGTAACACCCCTCTTTTTCCGTCGGGGGTTAAAAATGGAAGAAGATTGGCACAGGGATTTTAACGTGTTGATTTCCGTGGATAATTTGTTTATATGTTTATGTAGATTGGTGTTTTTTCTAACAATACATTTTCTAATTCATTTTCCGTACTTTCCAGTACGAGTGTGAGTTGAGCGATAGTCTCTTTCATCTCTGAGGTAGTTATTAATTCATTGACAGTTCTGTCAACACTCCTTGTTAATCTATTGGGAGTTATAAATGACTCATCAGATGTTTCGCAATCAGTAAGAATGTGGGAGTCAGATAACATTGTACTATTTGTTGACTGTGTTTTTGGTACTTGTTCCTTAGGTGAAGGGGTCTTCAAAACGGTTTGCTTTTTCCGTAAGGTAATGCCGGATGTATAGTCAGTTTTAGCATATTTTTTGTTTCTTATACACATCTTACATCTCCATTTCTGTTTAGCTTCTGCGTCCTTGAGCAACGACGCTTGAGTACGACGCAAGTTGATTGGCAAAAGTAGAACGCCTATGCCACTGAGCCAACTGTGTGATAATTTTAAAGTCGAATTTTTTGACCACATGCGGCAAAAGTATATTCTCGAAAAACGGTTCGATGTTACGACGGTTGAAGTTCAAATATGAATTAATCACTTTTTTGCACTTTGTTGTTATTGATTGTATTGCACTTATTATTTGGTAATTATTTGGGTCACAGAATAGTTGAAAATTAGTTATTTATTCCAAATTGTCACTTGTTATTGTTTTTGTTGTTATTGTTTTAGGAACGGATTATGATGTAAAATTTTGGACATAAATTCACAGCTTGTGTATAAAACTCGTTGAAAACACTGACACTGAGTTATTGATTTAAGTTTTATCGGTACACTTGTTTTTATATACTTCTTTACACTATTAATATTTTTAACATATTTTAAAAAACAGAGCGTTTATAGTAACGTTAGGCTAGACGCAGCGCCATCTAGTGTCGTAGTGATGGTAGTACACAGTAGGTATCCAGTACATACACAGTAGGTATACAGTACGTACACAGTAGGTACACAGTAGGTACACAGTAGGTACACAGTAGGTACACAATAGGTACACAATAGGTATACAGTAAAAACGAACAGACCACTAGGGTTACAGTTCGTACAGCGCCAAGCCACCCAACAAAGTGTATCACTCGCTATAAGCGAACCTATACAGCTATGTCAATATACAGCAGCGCTGTACCAGGTAAACCGACAGTTTTGTCGGGAGCAGGGGAGCTCTATAATGAGTCGAATCCGAAGACCGACTGATTTGCAAATTTTTTTTTTTTTGAATGGCATCTCGTAGGGTTACCACTAGGGGTATTTGCTACTCAACCGGACTTTCCTGCGGAGATGCTCTAAGCTACTAACTTAAAGCCTCTAGCCAGGGGCATAAAAACTAAAAACTAACTTAAACTAAGCGACTGCTCGCTAAGGGCACCCCCTGTGGGGTACGGACCTCGGCTTAGGGCGTCGCTGGGAGGAGGGCAGCAAGTCGGGACAGGCTGGATCGGGGAGTTTATTTATTTATTTATTTATTTATTGCATTCATGTCGTTTCCAAGGTCTTGTTACATTTTAAAAGTTTCGTACATGAACCCTGCTAGGGCACCGCAACAATTAGTATGTATTTATAATTACAATTACATGCATTCTTATATAAAGTTATTTAAAAGTATAATATTACATTTCCAATTTCTAATGTCTATTGTTATCATTTCATTATTCATTAATTTATTATTGGATGTCTTTATTACATTGCGTCAATTTTCAAAAAATCTACCTCATTAATTTATCAGAATGTCAATTTGTCAAATAATATTTTATAATTATTAGTGAAATGTTAAATAAAGAACTCATTTAGGCTATAATAACACTTCTGCATTAGGTGCATTTTTAGTGCGTTTACAAATTTATTGTCAAATTCTATGTCTTTAATTTCATTTGGTAATTTATTGTAAATTTTTATGCACATTGCAAGAGGTCCTGAGTGATACATAGTCAGTTTTGAACTTGGCAATGCTAATTCATTTTTTACTCTTAAGGAGCGTTGCAGCGGCCTCTGACTTTTAGCTAAAGGGAATAACGACGCATGGTTTCTCACAAACTTGCTTACTTCCAAAATGTAAATGCTTGTTAGGGTGAGCATTTTATATTTAATAAAATAAGGTTTACAGCTCTGCATTTGGTCTATGTTCGCAAGAATTCTCATACATTTTTTTTGTAAAATGAAGAGTTTTTCTACGTCTACGCTATTTCCCCACACTATAATGCCGTATGTAATCCATGAGTAGGCGTAGGCGTAGTATGCTGTCATCGCCGTTTTGAAGTCGGTTGATCTTTTTAGCTCATTTAAAGCATAAGTGAAACTTGCAAGTTTGTTTGACACAACATTAATATGTGCCTTCCAATTTATATTAGTGTCAACTGTCAGACCCAAGAGTCTAAATTCATCGACACATTGGAGTGGTATGTCATTGAATGAATAACTAATATTTAATGAACGTTTTTGATAAGGTCTGTATTGCATAAGTTTTGTCTTGATGAAATTGATTTCCAAATTATGGTCCTTTAGCCAATTTACTATTTTTGTAAGTATATCGTCCAGTATTGGATTTAATTTGCTACCGTCGTCACACGGAAACACTATCGAAATATCGTCAGCAAACAGGACACTCTGAACATTTATTTCTCTCGGCAAATCGTTGATGTAGATTAGGAATAAAATGCACCCCAAAACACTGCCTTGTGGTATAGACATAGTTACATGCTCCATTTGTGATCTAACGTGGGTCACTATGCCAGTGTCCGGGTGAAAATATTCCACTTCAACATATTGTGTGCGATCTTTTAGGTACGAGCAAAACCACTCATACGCGATACCTCTCACACCTATTTGGTACAGTTTATTTTCTAGTACTTTATATGATACTCGATCGTAGGCTTTACTCATATCCAACAGTTAAAAACTACTGACGGCTCTACATCAGCCCGGGCTGGTGTTTGAGCGTCGAGCAAGAGTCGGGGAGGAGTAGTATCGGATCGGGGTCGCGGTCGCGGGGGACCTCGGCGGCGAGGTCGGAAGGACGGGCGGCGTCTGGTTTTAAGAACCGTACTAGTTGCCCTATTGCTCTCCTGTAGGAGAGTTATGGGGTCGTCGGGGTCGGTAAGAGCGTGCCTGGGACGGCGGGTACGGCAATGCGGGAGGGGGTATAGTTGGCCGCCTCGACAACCAGAGGGTTGCGATGTTTGGCGGCAGAGTCAAAGAAACGCTTGGAAAGGCGTTTCATGAACTGGACTATTGTGGGGATTTTAAGGTCGAGGTGGAGGGCCTCGTTACGGACATAATAGGGGGCACCCGTAGCTCTACGGAGGAAACGGTTTTGGAGGGCTTGCAACCTATGGATATGGCGGGGCCTAGCGTGGGCAAAGACGGCACTGGCATAGGTCATAATGGGACGGATACACGCCGTGTAAATACGCAATTTGCACCTAAGTGACAATTTGCTACGAGCGTGTAGGACGGAATGAAGCCTAGCTAGAGCGAAAGCGGCCCGCGAACGGACCTGCTTTATGTGCTCTTGGAAGGTAAGGTGGTTGTCTAAGACGACACCAAGGTATTTGGCTCGCTTCCCCCAAGGGATCTGCTTGCCGAACATGGTAAGGGGCTCGGGGAGGGGGGGGGGAACATCCGCGGCTTGGAGAATAGTACCGCCTGACTTTTATCGGGATTGACTTCGATTCGCCATTTCCTGAACCATTCGCCGAGCTTGTCGACTGAGGCCTGGAGAGTGCGGCGAATCGCATCGGGGCTACGACCCTTGGAGTAGATGGCCGTATTGTCTGCGAACAGGACCAACTGCGCCTTCTTACTCTTTGGGATATCGCTGGTGAACAGCGTGAAGATGAGTGGGGAGATGACAGAGCCCTGAGGGACACCTGCACGTATGGGACGGGGGGAGGATATGGCACCCTCTATGCGATAGCGGAAGGTACGATTTGACAGAAAGTCTCGTATGATGAGCACGAGACGGTCAGGCACCCCGAGTTGGTACAGCTTATATAATAAGCCGTTGTGCCAGACTTTGTCAAAAGCCTTCGCTATGTCGAAGAAGACCGCACCGACTAATGAGCCTCGCATGAAGCTTTCGCTTATGTGCTCGACAATGCGGTGGGCCTGGTGGATGCTACAGTGTTGGGGGCGGAACCCAAACTGTTCGTGCGGAATGAGGCCCTTGGTCTCAGCAAAATCTCTAAGTCGCTTATAAATAAGCCTCTCGTAGATTTTGCCGAGTACCCTGAGTAAACTCATGGGGCGGTAGCTGGATGGGTCGGACCTGGGCTTGCCGAGTTTGGGGATACCTATAACGGTGGCTTCCTTCCATGCCTGGGGAAAGATATTATTGTTGAGAGCACCATTGAAGATGATGGTCAAAAGCATAATCAGGTGGGCTGGGAATAGTTGGATCACTCTATTAGTGAGTCCATCTGAGCCTGGGGCTTTGCGGTTCTTAAGACCTTTGATGATCTTGTGCACCTCGTCAGGGGTGACGGGGAGCAGTGGGTCGTCAGGATCTTCTACGGGGGGAAGTGATACTCTGCGTTCGACTTCAGCGTCGATCTCAGTGAGATGAGTTTGGTCTACTGGCAGTAAGCTGGGTGAGCATTGAGCTTCGAGACTGTCGGCTAGGCACTCGGCCTTGTCGATGTCATCGAAAGCAATGGTCATATCGGGGCGAACAAGTGGGGGCATGGCAGCGCTCTGTTGGGACTGAAGGTTCCTCTGGAGTTGCCAGAAAGCTAAGTGGGTGGGTTCGAGATCGCTCAGCATCTTGTCCCAGCCCGCTTCACGCAACTCAGCTATGCGATTCCTTACTTTACGTTGTAAGTAACGCATGTGAGATTTGTTAGCGGAGCAAGGAAAGTTGCTGTAAGCACAAGTGGCCGCGTTCTTCTCGGTCATCAGGTCACGTACATCGGTCGGCAATTTGAAGAGGTGGTCGTCCACCGCTGGAACTTGCCTCGAACAGTCGTTCAAGACCGATTGTACGTGATCTGTGAGCGAGTCGATCGCGGCCGTCGTGTCCGCGACAGAATCGAACTGTTCGGGTATAGAGTCCAATTGGGGGGACGTGTTGGATTTCAGCAATTCACCTACTTTCCTCCAGTCCGTGACCTTCTTGGTGGCAGGGGGCTGTGTGGGGTCAAGAAGACCTATACGGGGGGCCAGTTTCATGACTACTGGGCGGTGGTCAGAGGAAAGCTCTTGCACCGTTTCGATGGAGTTTAGCTTAAGGCTGACGTTCTTAAGGAGCGCCGTGTCTAGGACATCTGGGGTATGGTTGGGGTCGTGGGGGAAGTGGGTAGGAGTCATCGGGGCGACGACGTCAAAAGTCAGGGTATTTGAGAGGTCGAATAAGAGACGCCCTCTGGCTGAGGTCCTGGTACTATTCCAAGACGGATGTTTAGCGTTGAGGTCGCCCGCTATGATAACGGAGTCGCTCAAGCCTAGTAGGGTGGTGAGATCGTTGGAGATCTCCTGGGGATTCTCAGTTGCCGGGGAAGGGGGAGAGAGGTAAGCGGAGACTAGGGTGATAGGCTGATGGCCAGTCATGCCTAGACGGCAAACAGAGACTTTTAGCTGAGAGAGGGTAGGAGGGTCCATTGGAATGCAATATAGCTCCTTTTTGTAATAAATAAGGGTGCCGCCCTTGTGACAGCGAGTCCTATCGTTGCGAGCTATGCGATAGTTCGCTATGGATGGGTTACGCTTATGGGGTTTGAGGAACGTTTCCTGTACCTCCTATTTGATGGTCGCGGAGGAATTCCGCGATCTCATCTCTTTGACTAAGAATGCCATTGGCATTGAAGAAGCCTAAGTTTAGGGATCGGGGTTTAAACCTAGCTAAGGGTGTTTTATCCATAATGGGGGGTAGGTTGGTTAGCGAGGGAGGTCATGGCTTGCGTAATTTCGGGGTACGCATTGAAAATTTGGGGGATCCTACACACATCGTTGGCATTCCTGGCAGCAACGATCTCGTTGGCCATTTGCCTAGCGCGAGGGGTGAAGAAGGTCATAAATGACGTGGTGATCACGCTGAAGGGATCAAGAGGTTGCGCTGGGGGAGGGGGAGGGGGGTGCGATGCTACCGGAGTAGGTAGCGGTTGGATTAGAGGCGCAGGAGCGCGGATACGGGGGTCCATCAGAGGGGGGATGCGTGAGGGGGGGTTTTGGGGTTACCCAGTGCAGGGAAAGCCTGCTGGTGATGGAGTTGGTTCCAGGGGCTAGGCCTTTGGGGGCTAAGCCTCTCTGGGATTTGGGCGGAGGGGGCCTTGTAGGCAGAGGGAGCCTCCCTCTGCTGGCGAGCATCAGAGCGCTTAGCCAGTTTGGAGGGAGCAGCCTTGGGGGCTTTCGGGCAGCCTCTGTAATTTGCAGGGTGCCCTGCTTGGCCGCATAGCACACAGCTGGGCGGCTCAGTGCAGAGTGCGCGGTCTTTGGGGCGAGTACACTCAGCAGTGCCGTGCTCGCCCAGGCACTTGACGCACCTGGGTTTTGCATAGCAGTGCTTCTGTGAGTGCCCATATAACTGGCACCGGTGGCACTGCCCAACGGTGGCGTTTTTGTGGGGTTTTTCAATGTTTTTGTGGGGTTTTTCCATCAGATTGTAGATGGCTTTGACATTGAAGATCGGGTGGAGGCGGGACTCGGTTGGGGGACAGACCACAAGGATCATGTCAAAGGCTTTGCCGATGCGAGCGCGGTGCATGCGATGCACCTCGTCGACGGGGATGCCCTGTGACAAAAGATCCTCCTTAATGTCTTGGGTGGGGATTTCACGTGGGATCCTTTTGATCACCACGCGAGTTTGTTTCTCCTCAGGGAGAGAGAAGGTGTGAAACGTCACGCCTCTGGAACGGAGGAGTCTAGTGAGCTCCCGGTAGTCTTGGATGAAGACGGGGGGAGGGGGGGGGATCTTCCTCTTCTGGGTGCCAGAAGTAGTAGGGACCGGGGACATGGGGGCATCCTGCGGGGAGGATGAAGCAGGGGTCAGGGGGAGGGCGGTGGGGGTGAGCACCGCGGGGGGAGTTGGTGAGCTGGGGCCAGAAGCGGGTTCCTCGACCGCGACCACCTTGGTGGCCTGGGTGGTGCTCTGCTTCTTCGTCTTCCTCTTGTTGCCCTTCCCGGTGACGGGCAAGAAGCCTTCGTCGTCCGTGTGGGAAGAAGAGGAGAGATTAGCCTCAGAATCTGAATGGGGAGGGGGGGGGGAATGAGGTGGCTGCTCGCTTTGAGGAAGCGGGCATGGTAGTGTCCGCCCGCTTTGGAGGAGCGGGAACATCAATGTCCATGTCTGGACTGAGCGGGCTCTCAGGAGAAGAGGGACTAACTAGGGCATCGCTGAAATCGGCGATGGCCATGGACTCTCTGAAGATGGCCCGATCTAGGTCGGCGACCTCTTCAGCATATTTGGCCACAAGACCTTCCTTTTCTAGGATGGTCTTGAGGCACTCCATTATGAGGAGCACCGTCCTGTTGGAGGCACTCCCCATAGTCGGGAGGGAAGACATGCTAGTGGGAGGGAATGTTGGGGGAACCTAACATTTGCCCTAACACCTAACTCCCCGGGTGGACTTGCCCGGGGGTGTGTGACCCTCCCTGCCGGGTAACGACAGGGAGGTGAGTACCTACTGGTGAGCCCTATGCTTGTTTTGGCCCGTTGCCTATCTTATTTGTGCAACGGGGTTCTAACAGGGTCTAGTGCGAAGGGGTAGAAACACCCAACCGACACCAGGTGTGTAGCTGTGAAAGGAAAACTGTCACCAATGCCGACTAGGAGACCCCCCAAGGCCGAACACTGGGACCCGTCCAACTTTCTGCCTCACCCTGATGGGGATCGGCGGGTGCGTTTGGGTCAACACCCCACTTGGCTTCGTTGGCACCGTATGGTATCCACCGAGGACCACGAAACTGTGGTTTTTCCCTGAAGGGGACAAAATAACCCGACGACCGTTTTATCGACTATTTCTGTTAATAGAAATACTATACTAGCTGTGCCTTGAAAAAGGCACACAGCTAGTAGCTGAAGATAGTCACTATTAAAAATAGGACTATAGAAGATCGTCGCGAGGTGCGACGAAATCTTGAGAGCAGGAACCACAGAGCCGGAATCGGGAGCACTCGAACCACAAACACGTCCGTCCGCTACCGCTGCCGCGCGCCGAGTGTGATTTGCAAAGTGTCGAAGTCGCTACACCCCCGTCAGGGGGGTGTGGCTAGCGGGGGGTCGGGGCTTTCAGCCCCTCGCCCGCGGAGGCTATACTGGGGCCCGTCTTGATCGGCGATGGTAGTGAGCGCGTTTAGGTCGCGCTCATTGTGTATGGATGCGATGTTTATTTTCCGTAGGAGCGCCGCGACGCTCATAGTGGCGTCGCTATCTTCACGACATCTCGGCGGTCTGTCCCTACCAGGTGAGACCCCTAGTTACCTAGGGGAGGCCTAGCAGAGGACGACCAGCGTCGGAGATGTCGACTCGACGCGCCCACGTGACGGTATGTAGTCCCCCCCCCCCTCCCTGTTCACAGAGCTAGCCGTTTACAGTTCGGGTGGGGGGCTGTCGTGTGTGTGTAGGCGGCTTGTATTGTTGTGTACCGCCGCCTAGTATGTCCGTACGAGACGCCGGCACGCCCGCGCCGCGTCATCGCACTTTTTTTGTTTGGCTTCGTAGTGGAGTAGAGGTTGTCTGTTTTAAGTTGCGTAATATGCCTATATTAACCTAGAACACATTACGCAACAGTGTGAGTGTACACTGTGGAGTCATTTTTTGTTCAAGTAAACCGCGTGTAACCTGAGTGCGGTTTACTTGAGGATTCAATTTTTTTTTTTTCAGGCGTTTACGTCCGCTATCAGGTCGCGGGGCAGGGGGGCGCGTATGCCAGGGCGCAATCTGTTTGACGTGGGGCCAATCAGATGCGTCGGCACGCGCGAACATCCTTTCCGCGAGACGCCGCACGAACTCATCCAGGCTCTCGATCTCGAGATCCCGTGAGATGACATCGTTCCTCACATAGCGAGGGGCGTCTACTATCGTCCGCAACGCAAGACTTTGTTGCGCGCGGAGGAGCTTCTTGTTCGTCTCGCTAGTGAGGGCGAACCAAGCGGGGGCGGCGTACGTCAGTATAGGGCGTACGTACGTTTTGTACACGCCCAGCTTGACACGCAATGGGATTCGGGACCTGAGCACCGGGCCGAGTAGGTTACGGGCGACCCTACCTTTAGCGGCGACCGAGCGGACGTGTGGGCCCATCGTGAGCCGGCGGTCTATCTTGACCCCCAGGTATGTGACCTGGGGCGACCAACCGACCTCGGCTCCCTGTAGTTTCAGCGGTGGCGGGAGGCGCGCGTGTCCAACGACAATCGCCTGCGTCTTACCCACATTCACCGATAGCCGCCACTTAGACAGCCACTCGGGAAGCAAATCGAGTGCGCGCTGCATTTTGACCGCCGCGTGCTTCGCATTTAGCAAGGTGGAAATATACGCGGCGTCATCTGCATACAGCGCGAGCGTCGCGTCTGAAGTGGCGGGGATATCGTCGGTGTAGCGTGAGTAACACGCCGGCGATATACAGCTACCCTGCGGTACGCCTGCCAGTACCGGTCGGGCGCTAGATAACGCGCCGTCGACCACCACCCTGACTGTCCTTCCTGTAAGGAAAGTGGAGATCACCTTTACAATACGACGGGGCGCATCGGAGGTGGCCAGTTTGTATAATAGGCCCTCATGCCATACACGGTCGAAGGCCTTCTCCATGTCGAGGAATACTGCTACTGGATGTTCCTTCTTATTTAACGCGGCTGCGAGAAGGTGCAGTACCCTCGACAATTGTAGCGTCGTACTATGTTCCGCCCTGAAACCGAATTGTTCGGGGCGTGGCACGATATGTGGTAATAGGTGTCGCAGCAGGAGTGCCTCGAACACCTTGGAGACCGTCGGCAACAGTGTTATAGGCCGATAGCTCTCCGGCTTCAGTATGTTCTTTCCCGCCTTGGGCAGCATAATAACACGCCCTTCTTTCCACGAAGCAGGAAAAGTCCCCGTGCGCGGTATCGCCGTATACAGGCGCGCCAGCGCCGCTACCATACGGAAGGGCAGGTGGCGCAGCGCCGCGTTGGTGATACCGTCGGCACCGGGGGCCTTTTTAAGCTTCGTGCGTTGAATGGCGCGCTTTACAGCGCCGGGCGAGAAGTAAATAGGGTCTTCATCGGGAGCTATCGGTGACGAGAAGTAATCTCCGAGGTGTTTCTCGACCGCTGCGACGTGCTCCCTGTCGTCGGTCGGGTTTGGACGGAACTGGCGCTCTAGGTGTTCTACGAAGACCTCCGCCCTGTCCTCCGCTACGTATCGTAGCGCCCCGTCGCTGTTTAATAGCGGACGTACCGGGGCTGGGGTGTTCGTAAATTGTCGGCATAACTTATGAACCGACGGCCAGCTGTCTATCGCGGCGTCGATTCGCTCCTCCCAACCCACGGCGGTGTGTGCCTGGAGCTCGGCCTTCACCTTCTCCGCGAGACGGTTAAGCTCTGTTTTGAGCGTGGGGCATCTGGTTTGTTGCCACTGCTTGCGTAGCCGCCTTTTGCTGGCGATCAGTTTTGTAATCTTAACCGGTAGGGGCGGCAATTGCCCTCTCCCCTCCGGTTGTGTTACAGTCGCCGCCTCTAGGGCGCCCTGTATGCAAGCAGTGACGTCGGCCGCCATGAGATCTACGTCCGCGGAGTCGGCGATGGGCCGAGTCGGCGTGGTGATCTCCACTTTCTCCTGGAAGGTTTCCCAGTTGAGTAGTCGACGTGGCGCTAGTGGCTTCAGTCGGGTCGGTACACCCGATAGTACGACGAGTACAGGTTGATGGTCCGACTGTAACTCGTCGTCTATGACTTGCTGTGTGACTTGGCAGCGTAGCCCTTGGTGGACTACTACGTCCAGCACATCGGGCATGTGCCCTATGACGTCTGGGTAGTGGGTCGGCGTCTCTGGGCCGGACACCATGTAGCCACGGGCTTCCGCATCCGCAAAGAGTCGTCTCCCCTCGGTATTTATTATATTGGAATTCCACGCTGGATGTTTACAATTTAAATCCCCGGCGAGGAGGGTAGCGTGTCCGGAACAAGTTAACAAGGTCCGCAGCTCCGACAGGTCCAGGTGTGCTGCGGGCGGCTTGTAACAAGCGTAAATGTCCATGTCCTCGCCGGCTATATGTAGCTGAACACCCAGCGCATAAAAAGTGTTGAGTGTCGGCGGGGGGATTTCCTGATGGACGACCCTTCGTCTAACTAGTACTACCAAGCCGCGGTATGTACTTATGTCCGACCGTTCGTCCTTCCTGTAAGTGAGGTATCCTGGGAACTTAATCGCAATTTATGCAGGTGGCCGGCTCCTCTCGTGGGCGCGGACAGTCTCGTGCCGCGTGCTCCCCTCCACACCGCACACAAGCGAGCGGACGGTGGCACTGGTGCGAGCGGTGCCGGAAGCGCTGGCACCGATGGCATTGAGCGGGCCCACGCTTACCCCTCCAGGCCTCTATTTTGACACCACGCATATTCATAAATATCGTGGTGTCATAAATAGTCCGGACGTCGGGTGTCTTTTTAAGGATCGCGTGGAACACGCAACCGGGTCTTCCTTGCGCGCCTTTGATATGGCGCACATACACCGGCTGGTATCCCAGCGATCCCAACTCCTCCTCTATCTCCTGGGGGTCTGTATCTGCTGGTAGCCCCCTGATCGCGACCTTCATGTTTTTATCCGCTGGTAGCGAATAAGCGAACCATGATACGCCGCTCTCTTTTTCCAGGCCGGTTAGGTACTTCTGTACCAGCCTGTACTCCTCCTCGCTGTCCAGGTTGAACCGGACTCCGTTCCCGTACGGACGCGCGCTGGGAGGCCGGCCTAGTCTAGCCGCTATGGCTCGGAAGTGAGCGGCCCAATTCGGTAGCTTTTCAACTACCAACGGTGGGAAGCGCATCTTCTTCGCCTTTTTGTTCTTCCCCGCCCCTTGGGTCGCCGGCGTCGGCGCTATAGCGGCGCCGGTGGCGGTCACAGGGGGCGAGGTAGGCACAGGGGGGTGGGGGGGTAAATAGCTAGGACTTACCCCCAATGGTGAGTCCGGTGATGCTGGCGGCGTACGGCGTGCCGCGTCGGCAAAAGTAGGCGAAGCGGGCGAGACCCGACCTCGCGGCGCGCTATCGCGCTGTGGCCGCGGTGGGTCCTGGCAGTACCGCTTCGCTTACTCCGACGCGGTCTCGCCGGAGCTCCTCCTGCGCCGCTGGGGCTTGGGTCCGAGCATCTCGGGCGCATTACCCAGCGATGCCGGGGGCGGCGTCGGCGAAAAGGCCGTACCACCTACGATGGGCCGCGAACCGGGTCGCGGGGTCGTGTCGTACGAGACGACATCGTGATCGGACGCGGCCGACTCAATACTCAATATCTTTATTGCGTTCCAAAATGTACATATGTATGTTTACATGAGCTGGTGGTTTGTAATGAAGACACAATTTTGGACCCTGTCGGGCACAGCATAGAATAATAAATAGGAGAGAGGAGGAAGAGCACTGAGTGTTTACTTCTAATACTAAAAATATTTATTGCACATTTCGTTACTGTTTCTAATACGTATATAGCTAAATCTTCTTGGTATCTGTATATAAATCTTCTTGGTATTTGTATATTATAAGCTGGTATAGATATTATTTTATATTATATATTTTATATTATTGCGGGGTTTAATTATAAGTATTTTTATAATATGTATCAATATTTTATATGTATTTATAATTTGTCATTTAAGTATTCATTTATACTATAATAGCTCTTATCTATTAGGAATGTTTTTAATCTATTAATAAAAATGTTATTTTTATCTATATTTTTAATGGATTCTGGTAGCTTATTGTATAATTTTATTGACATAACATAGGCACTCTCAGAGTGCATTTTTAGACGTGACGTTGGTAGATTGAGCCTATTTTTGTGTCTAAGTGTTATTTTTGTTTGAATATCTTGTCTTTTTGTGTAGAATTCTGGATATTTCCGTACGAATTTACTGATTTCGAAAATATACAGGGAGGGTAGGGAAAGAATTTTCATTTTTTGAAAGTGGGGCTTACAACTGTCGGTTTCTTCAATGTTAACTATGATTCTGAGTATTTTTTTCTGTAAAGTGAATAGTGTGGGCGCATCGGTACTATTGCCCCATAAAATGATGCCATATTTAAGCCACGCGTAGGCATATGCGTAGTACGTTACCAGAGCAGTTGTAAGGTCTGTAGTTTTTTTGATCTCACGGAGGGCGTACGAAAATTTTGAAAGCTTTGCTTTTATTTTTTGAATGTGTGACTTCCAATTTATATTTGTATCGATGTCTAGGCCTAATAGGGAAAATTTATTGACTACTTCTAATTTAATGTTGTTAAAACTAAAGTTGATATTAATTGGTATTTTTTGTCGGGGGTGGAAGATTATTAATTTAGTTTTGCTAAAATTGATTTCTAGATTATGCTCAGTCATCCAGTTTATTGTAGAATTAAGTATTGAATGTAATTTTTCATTAATATTAGTATTGTCATCACAGGAAGTTAAAATCGATACGTCATCCGCGAATAGTACACAGGGCTCATTTATGTGGTTAGGGAGATCATTCACATAAACAAGGAACAAGAAACACCCTATTACGCTGCCTTGCGGGATTGAAGCGGTGATTAATTTACTATCTGATCTAACTAATTCAATTTCATTATTGTTATGGTTGTAATGTTCTATTTCTACTATTTGTTCTCTATTTTTTAAATAGGATACGAACCAGTCATAACATTTGCCGCGTAGTCCTATGTTGTATAATTTATTTAATAAAATTTGGAATTGAACTTTGTCATACGCTTTTGTCATGTCCAAAAGCAATCCTATAGCATATTGTTTGTTATTGATAATATCGAGAGCTTTTTGAATATATTTATATACAGCTAAGGTTGTGGATCGATTTTTGCGGAAACCATTCTGGCAGTCGTTAAATATTTGATATTTTTCACAAAACTCATAAACTCGGTTGCACATCACTTTTTCAAATATTTTTGAAGCTGTCGGTAAAAGAGCAATGGGTCGATAATTATTCGGATCTGTTTTTGAGCTCTTCTTATGAATGGGTTTTATGAGGGCCTTCTTCAAGAAATTGGGAAAAGTGCCTTCTTCAAAAGATTGGTATAATAGTTTGTAGAATGGTAAAGTTAATTCGTCTGCGCACTGTCTCAATAGAATAGGTGGAAGCTCATCAACACCATGACTCATTTTATTTTTTAAGTTTTTGATCAATGTGTTCACCTCATACGGGTCTATTGGGCTGAGAAAAATCGTGTTTTGTGTAGGGGTCATGACAGGAGACCCTTTTGGTTTATCGTTCTGTAAGTTTCTTTTAGCTTCTCCCATAGAAGCGAAGAAATCATTAAAAATGCTAGCTACCTCCTTGGGCTCAGAAGTTACACCATTATTTGTTTGTAGAGATAAATTGCTTTTCTCGCTTGCTATTTTCTTGTTTGTTCGCTCATTTATAATGTTCCACATTGTTTTAATTTTATTATTAGATTTGATCATTTTATTTTTAAAGTGTAATTTTTTTGCTGTAGTTACTGTTTTCTTTAATATTTTTTCATATTTTTTATAAAATTCTGTTAATATCGTGTTGTTAGTTTTAGTTGTGAGTATTTTTAATAATCTTTTATTTTTACAGGAGTTTTTTATGCCTCTAGTGAGCCAGTATTTTTTATATTTAACTTTTAATTTTATTTTCCTTAATGGTATGCATTGGTTTAAGATATTAATGAGTGTGTAGCGGTTAGCACTCCTAGATTATTATATAGAATCATATTTAATATCTAGTTGTAAACACTACACACGCACATTTCATAACCTATTACATCACATTTCTCGTTTGACATTTCATTCTGTCACATTCACATTCCGTTCACCATAGACATCAAACGAGAAATATATCATTATCTATTGCATAACATGACTAACAATTATTTACAAATATTACTTATTTACTATATCTACACTACACATAATATCTAAAAACTATTTAAACAAAACTAACAATTATATTTACACTCTGCATCTAATGAAATAAATGTATGTAAATAATGAGGGAAACGGAACGTGCGTTGGACAGTGTAATGAGACGTAGATGATGGGCAGATTTCGATTCTAAGAGGTCATCGACCTCAGTGCACGATCTTGTCTCAAGTCGAACGCACGCCCCTCTCTGACTCGAAATCTAGACTTCCTCCAAGCCCTAGATTCCTTTAGCTAGCTCCAAATTGTTCTGTGTATAACTGTGTCGTTTTGTACCAATTGTTTTGTATCTGTATTTATTGTTATACTTGTGTGTAGCAAGGGAGTGCCGAGGTAGGCAGGAATACAAGTTAGACAGTCAACATCCTTTTATTTGAGTCTACCCCGTAACACTTCATTGGTGACCCCGAGAAGAACAGAAGCCTGATGGAGCCATCATGCCGACTGGAGCAGGAGTGTCAGCAGAGAAGCAGGATGTCTGCAGAGTCAGCGTGAAACTGCCGCCATTTTGGCCAGAGGAGCCGACACTTTGGTTCGCCCAGGTAGAAGGTCAGTTTACGATCGCCGGTATTACCGCCGACGCAACAAAATTTTATACCGTCGTGGGCCAGCTTGATCACCGATATATGGTTGAGGCAAGGGATATCATCGAGAACCCGCCGGCCCAGGACAAGTACGCAAAGCTGAAGGCCGAGCTTATACGTAGGCTCTCTGATTCACGTCAGAAAAGGGTGCAGCAAATCCTCACCCAAGAGGAGCTCGGCGACCGTAAACCCTCGCAATTTTTGCGGCACCTTCAAACCCTAGCCGGGCCAAATATGCCCGAGGCGTTTTTGTCCACGTTGTGGGCGAGCAGGCTGCCAACCAACATCCAGACGGTCATCGCGTCACAGCCTAATCTCGCTCTCCAGTCGATTGCAGATTTAGCCGACCGCGTGCACGAGATCGCGCCAGCGCCCGCGCCGGCGCTCACATCACCTCCCGTCGTGGCAAGCGCGAGCACCTGCAGCGAGATCAGCGAGCTGAAACAGTGCATAGCAGAGTTAACGAAACAGGTGGCGGCGCTTTCAACACGTGGTCAGGTACATCACCGCTCCCGATCATCTGACAGATTTAGGCGCGGCAGCAGAGACTCGATCCCAGGCCGGCGCAGCCGCTCGCGCTCCAGAGACCCGTGGAACGACGAGCATTGCTACTACCACAACAAATTCGGTAGCAGAGCAAGACGGTGCGACTCGCCGTGTACGTTCGCGGGAAATGCCACCGGCAGCCGGAAGTAGCGGCAAATGGCTGCCCCAACAAACCATGCCGCCTATTCGTAACGGATCGGACCACTAAAACCACGTTTTTAGTGGACACAGGGTCCGATCTTTGCGTGTACCCACGTACAGCACTAAAGCAGCGGCGCAGCAAGACGACCTACCAACTTTTCGCAGCCAACGGTACCGTCATAGATACATACGGTTGGGTCGAGCTCCACCTGAACTTAGGGCTCCGCCGTGTGTATACTTGGAAGTTCGTGGTTGCGGATGTAACCAAGCCCATAATAGGTGCAGATTTACTGGCGCATTATAACTTGCTGATAGATCTCAAAAACTACCGCCTCATCGACGGGTTAACACAGCTGTCCTCCACGGCGTCATCAGCGGCCGGTTCCACAGCCGACATTGCCTCAGTCAAGTCCATTGGTGGCAACACGGAGTACCATGAGCTCCTTCGGCAGTACCCGGAGATCACGCGACCTACGGGAAAACAAAGACAGGTTAGTCACATAACGGTACATCATATCCGTACCACCCCAGGGCCGCCTATTTTTAGTAGACCGCGCCGCCTCGCGCCAGACAAGCTCAAGATCGCTCAGAAGGAGTTCGAGGCGATGATAGCGAATGGCACAGCACGACCGTCGGAGAGCTCATGGTCATCCCCTCTTCACCTCGTTCCCAAGAAGGACAACAGCTGGCGGCCATGTGGTGACTACAGGGCACTTAATGCCCGCACTGTCCCGGACAGATATCCCATCCCGCACATACAGGACTTCTCTCATCAGCTGGCTGGCAGCAGAATTTATAGTAAAATTGACCTTATTAAAGCGTACAATCAAATACCTCTCCAGTCAGCTGACATCCATAAGACAGCGATCACCACCCCTTTCGGGTTATATGAATTCCCGTTCATGACGTTCGATCTCAGGAATGCAGCACAGACGTTCCAGCGATTCATGGACGAGGTACTCCGTGGGCTGTCGTTCTGCTACTGCTACTTAGATGACATTCTCCTGTTCTCAGAGCATTCTAATCAACTCCGCAAAGTGTGAGTTTGGCCGGTCCACCATTACCTTTCTAGGTCATGAGCTGTCCGCAGAAGGTGTCCGCCCCGTGCCGGAGAAGGTGCAGGCGATCCAGGAATACCCAGCTCCCAAGACGGTCAAGGAGATGCGACGCTTTCTGGGTATGTTTAATTTCTACCGCCGCTTTGTCCCAGAAGCCGCTCGCTTGCAGTCGCCGCTTAATGTAGTCCTCGGAGGGCCTAAAACAACAGGGAACCAACCAATCACAATGTCCCAAGAAATGGTATTAGCTTTTAACGCTTGCAAACATGGTTTGTCCCAGGCTGCCTTGCTAGCACACCCAAACCCCAACGCTGAGCGTGCCTTGTTCACAGACGCGTCGGACACCTCGATAGGCGCAGTGCTGCAGCAGAAGGCCGGAAACAACTGGCAGCCAATCGCATTCTTCTCCAGGCGTTTGTCCGCATCGCAGAAGAAGTACAGCCCATATGACAGGGAGCTCTTAGCCATCTACGACGCAGTCCGATACTTCCGGCGCATGGTTGAAGGTAGGCACTTCGCCAATCACACGGATCACAAACCCCTGTCATACGCGTATGCGCGCAACCGAGAGAATTGCTCACCAAGGCAGTACCGCTACCTGGACTACATAGCCCAGTTCACCACGGACATTCACTTTGTTGCAGGCAAAGACAATGTCGTGGCGGACGCACTGTCGCGACTGGAGGCAATAACTTTGCCATCAATAGATTACGCGGCTCTCGCACATACTCAGGAGAACGATCCAGAGTTACAGGGCCTCCTGACGAACAACAACACGTCACTCAAGCTACAAAGAGTACGCTTACCGGACTCAGAGGTGGAGCTACTCTGTGACGTCTCCACCAGTAACACCCGCCCTTATGTTACAGAACCCTTCAGAAGGCAGGTGTTCCAAAAACTGCATCAGCTGAGCCACCCGGGCAGGCAGGCCACGGTCAAATTAATTTCCACACGTTTCGTTTGGCCTGGCCTGAAGAAAGACTGCAGGGCCTGGACCAGAGAGTGCGTAGAATGCCAGAGAAACAAAGTCGCACGGCACACTGTCTCTCCCACCTCTCCGTTCCCTATTCCTTCCCAACGTTTTTCCCATGTCCACATGGACATAGTAGGGCCGCTAAATGTTTCATCTGATAACAGGTATTGTCTCACCGTCATCGACCGCTTCACACGCTGGCCTGAGGCATATCCCATTGCCGACATCACGGCTGATACATGCGCCCGCACCTTCATCACCGGCTGGGTGTCCCGCTTCGGCTGCCCCCACCGCATCACTACTGACAGGGGCAAGCAGTTCGAGAGCAGACTCTTCCACTCCATCGCAGCGCTCCTAGGTAGCCAGCATCGGCCAACCACAGCGTACCATCCAGCCTGCAATGGCATGGTCGAACGCCTACACCGCCAGCTGAAGGCGGCCATCCGATGTCACACGGACACCAACTGGTCCGAGGCTCTTCCTCTGGTGCTGCTGGGTATCCGCAGCGCCTGGAAAGAAGACATCAAGGGATCAGTGGCTGAGTTAGTCTACGGAGAGCCCCTAAGACTCCCAGGGGAGTTCATAAACCCATCACTCTCCGGCACCGTAGACTACACCGACTTCGCAGCGAGACTCCGTCATCAAATGGCGAAGTTGTCGCCAGCACCAGCGAGTCGACACGGCGACAAACCCTTCTACGTGCCCAGCAGTTTGGCGTCGGCAACTCACGTCTTCCTGCGACACGACGCCGTGCGCCGACCACTCGACCTACCTTACACCGGGCCGTTCAAGGTGCTACAAAAAAGCCAGAAGACCTTCAAAATTGAGGTTAAGGGGAAGGAAACCACAGTAACCATTGACAGGTTGAAGCCCGCTTACCTCAACGACGAACGCGACATCACTCCCAGCTCGACGGCATCATCACCGGGTACGCACACGGCCCCGACGCCTTTAGATTTTTAGATTCCTTTAGCTAGCTCCAAATTGTTCTGTGTATAACTGTCGTTTTGTACCAATTGTTTTAATAAATAATTGATTAATAAAATTTATATTTAAAATATAAAATAAAGAACATATAATTCTAATTATGAAAGAGTATATAAAAATATAAAAAAAAATCATAAAGTTTCTCTAATTATAATAGAAGAAAGCATTCACCCTAAATTATTAATTGAAGAAAAAGCTATTAATTTACGTAAAGAAGTTTGATTTAATCCTCCAATTACAATATTTATTAAAATAATAATAATAATAAAAAAAATATTTAAATAATAAGATAAAATAATTATAGGGGTAATTTTTTGTCGTTATTAAAATAAATCTATTAAATCAAGATAAACCTTCAATAATATTGGGGAATCAAAAATGGAAGGGGGTTCTTCCTATTTTTATAAGTATTGAAGAGTTTATTATAATAGAAATTAAATTATTTATTTCAATTTTTTTTATAAGAGTTAGTTTAATTAAAATTGTAAATAAAAAGTTAATAGATGCAATAGATTGGGTAAGAAAATATTTTAAAGATGCTTCAGTTGATAATAAATTATTTGAATTAGAAATTAGGGGGATAAATCTTAATAGATTAATTTCTAAACCAATTCAACATCAAAATCATGAGTTAGAAGAAATAGAAATTAAAGTTCTAAAAACTAAAATAAAAAGAAAAATATCTTATTAGAATTAAATAAAAAAAAATAAAAAAAAATAGAAATTTACATTTCTTTTGAGAATTCAAAATTCAAAATTATATATTTTAGTGTAAGATGCACAATAGTTTTTGATGCTATTAGATATAGTTTAATTCTATAAAATATAATAAAGGTAAAATAATTACTTAATTTATCCTATCAGAATAATCCTTTAATCAGGCACTTTATTTTTTTTTAAAAAAGGTATTTCCTTTATATTTGGGGTATGAACCCAAAAGCTTAATTTTAGCTTACTTATAATTATTATTTTTTTATTTATATGAAAATTTATTAAAAATGGTTCTAATAATTATTTAAATTAATAATTAATTATATATATATATATATATTAAAAATTTAATATATTAATATATATATATATACATCAACACGTTCAACGCCACGGAATAAAATGATAAATTTCCATTCAGGCCATGTCGGACAATGTTGGGCGACACCAGTATGTTCCGTTCAGGCCGTGGGGGACAATGTTGCCCGACAGTCAGAGCTATGTGTAAACGTCTCTTCTGAGCTGTCGGTCAACAATACAAGGCAATATTGTACGTACCATGACCCGCGCGGCCTCCTAGAATAGTGTAATCATATCAGCACTCAAAAAATATTTATTTGTTAAAAAGTTATGTTTGTTTTTCTGATAATAGTCTTGCATTAACTTATAATTTTTTTGTGTAATGCGTTATTAATTTATTTTTACGATTTTATGGAAAAAAATTGTGTCCAATTTAAAGATGAAATAAAAAATCATGATAGTATTAATCAAACTCGGTTTTATTGTGTTAAACTTATGAAATTGGTACAGTATAATCACAATGAAACTTAAAAAATAATTTGAGATCACTAATCACATTTTTATCATGTTTACTACGTAAATTAATATAAATTAAACAGTATTTTAGTTTTAGAAATAACTAAAAGTAACAAAATAACAATCATATTAAAGAAATATTTTAAAAAGAACGATGATGTTAAAGCAATCTAAACGAAAGAAACGGTTTATTTGGGCATTCGTCACAGAATGTGTTTACTTTTTTTACTTTATTTTTCGCTTGGTTTCTACCTAGCATCTTTACTTTTTCCTTGTAACATTCAGAGCACCCTCTTAAAAATCCCTTGGTGACCTGAAAGCCATCATCTCTGTATTTGTGGGCAATAGTACTAATGTAAAAATAGATGACATCACTGACAGTGTCACTGAAATTTTGAAGATTAATTGTAAGAAAATAATATTGTGTGCTTTTCCATACTTCGAGCACTTGTCAAGTAGGCAAAATCATTATATACATATGCTAAATAACCATATGCATTTACTAACGAATCACTATAGTGACAAACTTATATTTTTTGACACCAACACTTTTGTTGAGAAATTAAAATCGACTAGGGATACTGCGTATCTGCCTATTAGTTTTAGACGTCAAATAGCATGGCTATTAGCTTTTAATATAAACTCAGACATAAGTAGTATGTCGAAGTCTTATGTAATTAGCACCACAAAAATTAGTAATAATACTAATAATATTTTAAACTAGTCAGTAAGACAACAGAAGGTACGAGTAACAATGTAGTTAATCTCACCATCAACATGGTATCTTCTAGCATTCAATTAGTTAATTGCAAAAAAGGGGCTAAGCAGAATACCTTGAAATTGTTTCATCAAAATATTCAGGGTTTTTCTTCCAAACAATTAGAAATTGAATTGTTTTTAGAAAAAACATTGTTTGATATTATCTGCATAACTGAACACTGGTTGAAAGATTATGAAATGCTAATTAATTTTGAGAATTATAGGGTGGGCAGTTGTTTTAACCGAAAATCCATGCTGCGTGGAGGTTCACTAATCTTAATTAAAAATTGTATAAAATCTAAGACTCGTAAAGACATAGTTGAACTATCGGTGGAACATAGCATTGAACTGTCCTGTGTTGAGCTAGATAAGCATTATATAGTGTGCGTATACCGACCTCCTAATTATCAAAACTACTCTATATTTGAGTCAGTAATGGAAGATGTTTTGGCAAAACTTGCAACGGGTAATAAATCAGTAATCATTTGTGGTGACTTTAATATTAATATTTTGGAAAATAATTCAAATAGCAGTAGATTATTAAGTCTCTTCAAATCATTCAATCTGTCAAATGTGTTTTTGGAACCAACGCGAATTACTACGACTACTGCTACATGTATTGATAATGTTTTTTGTAGCTGCAACTATTTAGATAAAGCCATTGTAAATTATCTCCCTTCTGATCACAGCGGTCAAACCGTTAATTTTGAGTCCAACACACCACTTCAAAAAGTGCAGATACAAACTAGACCGATAACATCGGGTAATTTAAATAGGTTTAATAGCACTTTAATTAGTAAATTAAGTACTCAGGGTCTAAATATAAACAATGGTAATATTTTGTATAAAGAATTCTTTTCATTAGTGCAAACAGAGTTTAATAACTCTTTTAAGAAAAAAACGAAAACTATTTGCCCTAAGTTTTTATTCAGTGACTGGGCAACTAAAGGCATCAGGAAAAGTAGGGAAAGATTATTTGAACTGTATGGCCTTAAGCCTTATATTAACACGGAAACTTTTAGTAAATATGTTGCTACTTACTCTAAAACTTTTAAAATAGTGTGCAAAGTAGCTAAAGCTTTTTTCATTAGCAACAAGGTTAAGTCAGCAGACAATAAAATAAAGACAGTTTGGAAAATTATTAACAATGAAACTAATAAGAGCAAAAGGCATAATACCGATTACACACTGGACACTTCCCGCGGTCTCATTAGCGCTAACATCGATGTTGCTCAGGAATTTGCAACTTTTTTTACCAATATTCCAATTAAAACTACGGAAACTTTAAATTCCTCGCCCTCACTTGCTATTGATTTATTAAGAGCGAATGTTTCAGCCTGTCCTGTGGAATTTAAATTTAAACATATAAACCCTGTGGTCGTTGTAAAAGCTTTTAAGCAACTCAAGATCAAAATTACCGAAGATCTGTGGGGCATGTCTACTAAAGTTTGTCAATCCATTATTGAGACAATTGCACCCTACTTAGCTTTAATATTTAATTTGTGTGTGGATCAAGGGGTATTCCCAGATTTAATGAAGTACAGTAAAGTTATTCCACTTTTTAAATCCGGGGACAGCAAAGACACTAATAATTATAGACCCGTATCAGTTTTGCCGGTTTTCAGCAAGGTGTTTGAAAAAGTAATGTTAAATCAAATGCTCAATCATTTTAATCGTAATAACATCCTACACGATCAACAGTATGGTTTCACCAAAGGACGTTGCACAACTGACGCCGGTGTCACCTTGTTGAAACACATCTTTAAGGCATGGGAAGAGGCACAAGATGCAATAGGCATCTTTTGCGACCTATCTAAGGCTTTTGATTGCGTGAATCACGAAACGCTGCTCTTGAAACTTGAGCATTACGGACTGGGTAAACTTGCGCTTAGCTTAGTAAAATCATATTTGAATGATAGAATGCAGGAAGTTCAAATAAACGGTGTGAACTCATTGGGTTTAAAAGTTAGAATGGGTGTACCACAGGGCTCGATATTGGGTCCATTCCTCTTCTTAGTATATATAAATGATTTACCTCAACTACTGAAAAATCGACCACAAATGGTGTTATTTGCTGATGACACATCACTGATTTTTAAAGTAAATAGACATGCACGGGAGCTTGACGACGTAAATAACGCTATGTTCAAGGTCCATAATTGGTTTACTATAAATAATTTGGTATTAAATGAGAAGAAAACTAAATGCATAAGATTCACGTTACCGAATGTAAGAAGTAGTGAATGTCATGTTGTACTGAACGAGGAGATACTAGAATTCGTCGAAAAGACAGTTTTCCTGGGGATCACGCTTGATTCAAAACTACAGTGGGGTCCTCACATAACATCACTTGCAGGGCGACTAAGTTCAGCTGCTTACGCTGTTTGGAAAATCCGCCAACTAACAGACGTGGATACCGCGAGACTGGTCTATTTTAGTTACTTTCATAGCATCATGTCTTACGGTATTTTGCTGTGGGGACGGGCTGCAGATATTGATTCTATCTTTATTTTGCAAAAGAGGGCTGTCCGAGCCATATACAACCTCCACAAATGCGAATCTCTAAGGGAACTGTTTAAAAAAATTAACATCATGACGGTTCCTTGTCAGTACATATATGAAAACATTATGTATGTTCGGAAAAATCTACATCTTTTTAGTAAGATAAGTGACAGGCATAACTTTAACACTAGAAATAGGAACAAATTAGATCAACCACGTTTCAGATTGTCTAAAGTACATACTTCTTTTATGGGGTACTGTGTAAAATGTTATAATAAAATACCACTCATTATTCTTCAACTAAATGAGAAGAAATTTAAAACATGCATTAAACGCACACTATGTAGACAGGCATATTATAAGTTGGATGATTATATCGTAGATAAAAATGCTTGGCTTAATGCTGGTCCTGCTCCACAGGCACTAGGGCTCACTAGTTAAAAATTTTAACATTTGGAAGAGTTGCTTCCCCCTTTTTTTTTTTCTGACTGTACAAACTTAAGTTTATTTTTTTCTTTAAATTCTATTATTTTAATCTTTCATGTACATTGCAAATTATAGTTTTGTATAAATTAGAAGTATTTTTTCAATTTTGTAAATGTGAGTACCATGAAGCCGTTTAATATGGTATCATGTTTTATATTGACTTGAAAGAGCATGGCTGATGAGAGTATGTCATACTCACTTAAATGTCTCGCTGATGATGGCGCGTGTGTTGGATCATTCGGTTCCCTACAAAATGGTTGAGCTGGATGGTGCTGATCCACGTGTCATGTTCGTGAACGGGCGCTGTCAGTTGAGACTGGTCATCTCTCATCTGCCAGGGCTTATTTTTAATCTTATATCTTGAATTGTTTTTGATTATTTTTCATTTGACATTGTTCTCACATATAGAAGCACCAAGAATACTGTACCCAGGATTTTGTAATATCTATATCCAATTTTAAAAGAGTGTCCTTGGAGTTTCTTGCCCGTTCTTCTCCATAGAGATCTACGATTTGGAATGGGCATCTAGCTTCAACTTTTTGACTAACTGACCGATTCTTTGACAATTCAAAAGTGCCTGTAAATGGTTTAATTGAAATAAATGCTTTGAGTTTGAGTTTGAGTTTGAAGTAGGAGGTACATGGTTTTCTGTCATGACCTGTGAACGCAGTGATTTGGGAACTACCTCCTTCCAGTCAAATTCTTGCGTCAGCGCATATTTGCCCTTACTGTACCTATACAGAACACCCCTGTCTATGCGATAGTTAGGGTAATTTTTCCCGCAAGTCGAACAACCGGTCATAATCTTATCATACCATTCATCACCAGTCGGTATGGGCGTAATGGTAGTATTTACAGCCTCAACCTTGATTAACCTTGATAAAGCGTCCGGTACGACATTGTCCTTACCCTTCCTATGCTCGATGGTATAATTATACTGGGATAACCGACAACCCCAGCGAGCTAAGCGACCAGTTGGGTTCTCCAAATTTTTAAACCATCTAAGTGAAGCATGGTCTGTGATAACTGTAAAATGCCTACTACCCAAATATGGTTCAAATTTTTCTACTGCATAAATTACAGCTAATGCTTCACGTTCCGTTGCACTATAATTACGCTCGGTTTTACTGAGGGATCTACTAATATAGGCAATAGGATGGTCATGCCCGTCTATATTCTGGGTTAACATACCACCTATGCCAAAACCAGATGCATCGCAGTGAACTGAAAACGGTTTTTCAAAGTCAGGGCAGGCTAAAACTGGAGCTGATACTAATATATTTTTTAAAGCATTAAATGCTTCGTCTGCTTCTGGGTTCCATTTAAATTTTATTTTGGTACTGGTAAGTGCATTCAAGGGCGCTGCAATAGAAGCAAAATTTCTTATAAATCTGCGGTACCAAGAACAAGTTCCCAAGAACATTTTTACCTCTTTCGAAGTCCCTGGTACTGGAAAGTCTAAAATAGCGCGCACCTTATCTGGATCAGTCCTCAATCCACACTCATCCACCACATAGCCCAAGTATTTTAAGGATTTCCTAAAGAATTTACTTTTTGCAAAATTTATCGTTAAATTGGCACTCTTAATTCGTTCTTGAAGACTTTTTAATAGAAGAATATGAGTATCTAAGTCCTCTGATACTATGCAAATGTCATCAATGTAACAGAATATTAACCCTTTGGTAATATCGCTACAAAACGGATGACCAAACAACCTATCCATTAATCTTTGCTGTCGAGCAGGAGCTCCGCAAAGTCCAAATGGCATAACTTTAAATTTAAAAAGTCCTCTACCAGGAACAGTGAAGCTGGTTTTCTCCTGTGAGGCTGCATCCAGCGGTATTTGCCAAAAACTAGATTTAAAATCTACAGAACTAATATATTTAGCGTTTTTGAGACTATCCAAGATTTGTGGTATATAAGGTATTGCATAAGCGTCCCCTTTTGTAACCGCATTTAACTTTCTACAGTCAAGACAGAACCGCAATGTACCATCTGACTTTGGAACCATAAGGACTGGATTATTCCATGGACTCTCACAAGGTACTACCACATCGAGCTTCAACATGTAGTCCAATTCCTTATGTAGTTCCTTTTGCTTTTCCGGTAACATTGGATAAGGTCTGCACTTAATGGGTAACGCATCATCTGTGTCTATTACATGTTTAACTAAATGTGTTCTACCCAAACCTTCAGTCTCAAAAGAGATATCATAAAATTGTTGAACTATTAATTCTGCGATTGTTTTCTGTTCTGGACTCAAATTATCAAATGACTCTATTGAATTTGCAAATGTTTTACTTGGATTACTATTGAACTGTATAAATTGTTTTGGTGTCTCAATATAACTAATATGTTTAAACATTTGAGGCATCAAACTGAAAGTTATCCAAAAATCCACACCGAATATAACATTGGATGTGATAGTAGGTATCACATAAAAATTAATAATCCTAGTTATACCATTAAAAGTAATTGGTAACCTTAAAATACCTATAGGACTACTTTCGGAACCATTTGCTACCAGTACCTTTTCCTTAAAGTCACTTGAGGTGTCTAAAGAATAGCCCAAGTTAATAAACTTTTCATGAGCTCCATTACCTATAATTGAAATGTCTGCCCCTGAATCTAATAAACCGTATAATGCTACATCATATAAATTTACACTTAAATATGGCCGAATATCTTTTCCCCTGTCTGGCTTAAACAGTGCTGTCACTGATTTGTTATATTTGTAAAAATTAGAAACACATTATAACCAAGATTTCCATTCGCCTGGATCGACCGTTCCTGGTGGTTGGTGACAGACCGTTGGAACTAGTTTTTTGGAACATTTGGTACACTCTTGCAATCTGGACATGATTTATTAGTGAACCCTAACTTTCCACACTTGAAGCATTTTATTGCCTTTGGTTCGCTTCTACAACTTGGACAAGTCCTTTTAGTAAACCCTAACTTTCCACATTTAAAACATTTAATCTCCTTCCCTGAGGATTGTGGATTTGGTTTGTCCTTTGGTTGTGGTTTCGTATAATAGTTTTGATCTACACTGGCTATTTTTGGTTTGTGTTCTGTGGTTTCCGATTTTGACTGGGATTTAGCAAAATTATTTGATTTAATATCTTCCGCCTCTAGTAGACGACAAATATCTTTTAGTTCCGCTACTGAGTCCGGCTTTACCAATACTAAACCTCTTGATATCGAAGGCTTGACGTTCCTTTTCAAGATTTTAATCTTTTCCTTTTCGGTTAGAGGTGTTTTTAAACGCGAAAATAATCCATTCATGACGGCGAAATACATGTGGATTGGTTCATCAGTACCCTGAATCCGTTTCTTGGCCTCGTCTAACAAATTATCCTCATAGTCAATGGCATGAAATTCGCTAAGGAGCAGATCTGCTAACTCCTTCCAAGTATTTGCCTGACATTTCGCACTCCTATACCAAATCAAAGCATCACCCTTAAAGAAAGCAAAAGCCGAATCAAACAACACAGAATCCCCTACTTTAAATGCGTTAGCACGCTCTGCGATTGAATCTAAAAACAAAAATGGGCATGACTTGCCATCAAAAGTGACATTCCATTTACAAATATTCTTACTAACAGCATACTGAGTATTATTATCTTCAACCTCAGGCTGTGACTTTTCAGTGTCTGACCGACCAAATAATTTGTCGAGTGTAGTCCCATAACCCTTCATGATGTTCCGAAGTTTCTCCTGTAAGACACATTCCCTCGCTTCAGTACAAAGAAGCCTTTGTAAGCGATGGTATAAATGACAATACAAAGCCCTAGCACGAGCAAGACTATGGCTATCCCGAGTTTTCTCAGCACTTTCCACCTTGGTCTGCAACTCCTTAAGCTTATCCTGGATTGCAACTAATTCCTTACCGGCGTCCAACTCTTCATCCACAAATTCGGAGGGGCTGAAACCTAAGCTGAGTGTTTTGAGTTGTTTCCGAAGCTTCATAACTGTATCCGCTGGAGTTTCCACACGAATTGCAACCTCATACACCAATTCGTCCCGTAGAAGGGAATGAAAATATACTTTTTCTAAATCCATTTTAATAATGTTCTAACTTCTAGAGAAATAAAGAATTTACTATTACTTAATGTGAGGCAATGTTTTCCTTCACTAAATGTCACTATTCTGATTCACGTTTCCGAACGTACCAAGACTTAACCTCAAACGTCACCGTGACAAAGTCAATGTGATTTAAAAGTTATTTCACAATGAATGAAAACAAATGTGGTTGTTGTATTCCAGTGACTGTAACACAACTCTAATAGTTATTTGAGAATCCTGATTTGATCTATAAAGACTATCGTTTAGGTAACCAACCAGTTGTCATAAATCTTCTATGCTTTCCAATAAAGTCATAGTTACTATTTATTCATAAACTAAGTTATATTTCCCTGTAATGCACAACCAAAAGAAAAAATGATAATTATTGATACTGTTATTGTGTCCTTGAATAACCTCACAAACCAATATGAGCTATAAAGTTGTATTTTCAAATGTGAATTTCAAACAAATAAGTTTTGCAATGTTTTACAAACAAGAATTAACTTATTATAAACAGTTCTTTTACCAAAAGTCCAATTATACTTATCATTTAAACCAAGAGTGTAATCTTATAATTCACAAACTTCTATACTTTCCTAGTTCAAAAGATGACTTAGTAACAACATTTGCAACATAGGTAATTAAATATTAAAATTTACCTCAAACAACTTGTCCAGCCTCTGTGCTGATCAAATAAACAAAATAGGTTAATGACATAAATACACATCTACACCTTAACGGTTTAAACAATAGAAAATGTGTTCTGATTGTGGTGCGTTGACCACTTGAAACTTAAAAACTAGCCTTAAACTAATACGACATTCCGTCAACTGAGCGTATTGAGTGAGAGAGTGATACCGTTATTAATTGTTCACCTTATATAATCATATAATTATATACCAATTGGGCGCCAACTGTCGCCCGGCTTCCTGCCGTGCTAAAGTAAATTTATTAGGTATATATAAATAGGGAAAGAACCAATTAAACCATTACCTTTTTTTACAAAGTTTATTGTAATTATATAACACAGGTTTACAAAAATTGTGGCTAGCCTCTAAAACACTAGAACTTTCCCAACCTTTAACCTGGTATTTGTTAGAATATATCAAAATACTTAAGATACTACTAACGCCATCTATCTGCCTATGCAGTACTAAGTGTAAATTGTTTGGTTGTCTGTGTTCCTTTTAAAAATAAAAAGTTAGTCTTGTGCCAACAGCTATCGTGTTTTATTAGGTTATGGGCCAGTTCCATTTTTCCAAGTAATTTCTAGAAGTTTTCTGTGTTTAATTGTGAATACAATAATGTCGACATCAAGTTATTTAGTGAATGCTCCCAAATTGAAAGGACGCGAAAATTTCGACGATTGGGCATTCGCAGTTAAAAACTTTATGGTGCTAGAAGGCATCGATCTGGACAATATTTCACCGGATTTAAGTGATAATGAACAAGTAAAGGCTAAAGCTAAGCTAGTTATGACAATCGATCCTTCATTATATGTTCACATCAAAAATGAAAACACAGTTAACAGCTTGTGGAAAAAGTTGAGACAATTATTTGATGACACAGGATTCTCAAGAAAAATCAGTTTACTACGAACATTGATATCTATACGTTTAGATAATTGTGAATCCATGACAAGTTACGTGACTCAAATTGTCGAAACGGCGCAGCGATTGAAAGGGACGGACTTTGAAATCAATGAGGAGTGGATTGCATCATTACTTTTAGCCGGCCTTCCAGAAAAATTCGCACCAATGATAATGGCAATAGAACATTCTGGTTTGACTATTAGTGCTGACATCATAAAAACGAAATTGCTCGATATGACATCTGAGGTTGGCAGCAGTGGAGCGGAATCAGCGTTTTGGACAAATCGTCGGACAAAAACTGGAAACACTGGAAATACTAAACCGAAACAAACGTCAAAGTCACAGACAAATCAGCTAGCATCCGGAAATAAACAAATAAAGTGTTATAAATGCAAAAAGATTGGACACTATAAAAACCAATGTACTGAACCAAAAGTAAAGGAAGCAGGTGCCTTCAGTGTAGCTTTTCTTAACGGAGAATACAGTACAGAAGATTGGTATGTCGACTCCGGTGCAAGCGTTCATATGACAGCAAACCAGGAAAGTTTATTGCAATTTCGGAAACACGATATAAATGAAATAGTTGTTGCAAATAAAATGTCTATGCCAGTTATGTGTGCTGGCGATACACTGATAACTACATGTGTGAACAATGATCAGTTTGACATTTCTGTGAGAAATGTTTTGTGTATTCCTAACCTCACAACAAATTTGCTATCTGTTAGCCAGTTGATAGCAAATGGAAACACAGTATCATTTGAAAAAGATTGTTGTAATATCCGTAATCAACAGAATGTGTTAATTGGAATAGCTAATTTGCAAAATGGAGTATACAAATTAAACACAGCAAAGTCAAAGGTGTTGGCAGCTTCAGCAGTACACACAACAGATGCAAGACTGTGGCATAGGAGACTCGGGCACATCAACAGTAGTGACCTGGAGAAAATGAAGAATGGTGCAGTGGAGGGTGTATCCTACAAAGATAAGGCCAACATCCAGAAATCCAATTGCGAAGTATGTTGTGAAGGTAAGCAGTCTCGCTTACCATTTCCACTTGCAAACCACAGAAGCGAAACCCTGCTAGAAGTGGTGCACTCAGATTTGTGTGGCCCTATGGAGACAAAATCCATTGGTCAGGCCAGATATTTTCTTCTCTTTGTTGATGACGCCAGTCGTATGTCGTTTGTATATTTTTTGAAAGAAAAGAATCAAGCGCTACAGCATTTCAAGGAATATAAAAGTTTGGTAGAAAATCAAACTGGAAATAAAATAAAAATTCTGAGAACAGATAATGGAGGAGAATTTTGTTCCCAGCAGATGGAAAGCTATTTAAAAACAGAAGGTATAATACATCAGAAGACAAACCCGTATAGTCCTGAACAAAATGGTCTCTGTGAGCGCTTCAACAGGACTATAGTTGAACGTGCTAAATGCTTACTTTTTGAGGCTAAATTAGATAAAAGTTTTTGGGCAGAGGCAGTGAATTCAGCAGTATACCTAAAAAATAGGTCGCCAGCCTCAGGTCTAGGAGAAATTACACCGTTTGAGAAATGGACAGGCAGAAAACCTGATCTGAGTCACATCAGAGTATTTGGTAGTCCTGTGATGGTCCATGTGCCCAAAAATAGAAGTCTGAAATGGGACAAGAAAGCTGTCAAATACATTTTAGTTGGTTACCCAGATAATATAAAAGGGTACAGATTATACAACTTAGAAACAAGGCAAGTTACTACGAGTAGGGATGTGACTATTATGGAAAAGAAAGAGATCACAGATGAAGCTCAGATAGTAGTAAAGGAAAAGAATGATGAAGAGGATTTACAGACAGTGGAGGAAGAAACAGAAGAGGAAACAACTGTTTTGGATCCAGATGATTCAATTTATGTCTGTGAGACATCTAGTTCCTGCTCGACTTCAGATGATTCATACCATACATTATGTGGAGAAGATAGTGATCTTAAGGTAGATGAAGTCTCAACTGTACACAGCAAGCGTGTAAGAAAACCAGTAGAGAGGTATGGTATTTCCAATATTTGTACTGTAAACAAGTTGGAGTCTTGGGATGAGGAGATAACTTATGAAAAGGCTATGAACGGGCCAGAGAAAGAGATGTGGAGACAGGCAATGGAAGAGGAGCTTAAGGCTTTTGAAGAAAACCAAGCTTGGGAATTGGTGGAAGACAAGGAAGCAGACAGAGTGGTACAGTGCAAGTGGGTTTTTAGAAAGAAATTTGAAAGTGATAACAAAGTGAGATTTAGAGCTCGTTTAGTAGCAAAGGGCTTCACCCAGAAAGAGGGTGTAGATTATAGTGAAACTTATTCGCCTGTTCTTAGGTATTCCACTTTGAGAATGTTATTTGCTTTAAGTGTAAAATTAAATTTTAAAATCACTCATCTTGATGTGACTACAGCATTCTTAAATGGCTTTCTCGATGAAAATGTCTTCATGCAAGTTCCACCCAACTTAGAATGTAAAAGTAATACTGTTCTTAAATTAAAACGAGCAATATATGGGCTAAAACAATCTGCCAGAGTATGGAATAAGAGAGTAGATGATTGTTTGCTAACATTAGGTTATGTGAAGTCAAAACTAGAACCATGCTTGTATAGTAAAAAGGTAAATAAGGAGCAGATTATTATTACTGTTTTTGTTGATGATTTTTTCATTTTTTCTAATAGTGTTACTATGACAGATAAATTAAAGAAAGACTTAATGTCAAATTTCAAAATAAAAGATTTAGGTCAAGTAAAAAAATGTTTGGGCATGAGGGTCAGGTTTTTTGAAAATGGCAGTATATCTTTGGACCAGGAGCAATTTGTGAACAATATTCTGATGAAATTTAGTATGTTAAATTGTAATGGTGTGAATACTCCAATTGAAAATAATTTAAAGTTAGAAAAATCTGAGCATGTTGACAAACAATACCCTTATCAACAGCTGATAGGGAGCCTGATGTATCTGTCTATACTAACACGCCCAGACATTAGTTTTAGTGTGAGTTATTTAAGCCAGTTCAATAATTGTTTTACAGCAGTCCATTGGAGACATGCTAAAAGAATACTAAAGTATTTACAGAGGACTAAGTCCTATGGATTAATGTATACTAATGACAATAAGAACTTGGAAGGTTTTGTAGATGCTGATTGGGGCTCAAATAACATTGACAGGAAATCCTATACTGGTTATTGTTATAAATTGTCAGGTGCTGTGATATCATATGAGTGTAAAAAGCAGCAGACAGTGGCACTATCTAGTACAGAAAGTGAATACATGGCAATATCAGAAGCCTGTAAGGAAGCGATTTATTTGAAGAACTTGTTGTCAGAAATTGCTGGTTGTAATTACACAATAAATCTGTACAATGACAATCAAGGTGCTCAGAAATTAACAGAGAATCCTTTGTTCCATAGGAGAACAAAACATATAGATATACGCCACCACTTCATAAGAGAAGTTGTAGCAAACAAAATTATAAAGGTTATTTATCTGTCAACTTCTGAAATGCCAGCAGACCTTTTAACTAAAGGATTAAATAGTATTAAGCATAACAAGTTTACTAAAGAATTAGGGATTAGAAGCATTGTATAACTCCTTCAGATGTTTTATTTTTTTTTGTTTTCTCTAAATGCCTAGATTATTTTGATAAGTGGAGGTGTTAGAATATATCAAAATACTTAAGATACTACTAACGCCATCTATCTGCCTATGCAGTACTAAGTGTAAATTGTTTGGTTGTCTGTGTTCCTTTTAAAAATAAAAAGTTAGTCTTGTGCCAACAGCTATCGTGTTTTATTAGTATTAGCCTCTAACACACCCCGCCTCCGTAACAAGGTGTGTTAGGAGAAATACAAGCATGAGATTAAATATCAACAAGCTCAAGGTCGCTTGTGAGGATCCGTGAGATGAACGCTTAACAACTTCTAGCTCAATCGAATAATAAGTGACCTTAAATATGGTTATGCTCATAAGAGAAATTGTAACATTAGGGGCAAAGCACCCTGAGACACAACCTAACACATGAAATTTAGAACAACTGGTTTATAACCTAGTTTACTACACATAGGCCTAAATCACTTGGAAATTACCTTAACAAAATGGTCACCTGGGTATCACTCTCAAAGGGTCTACTACAAACTTGCAGGTGTTAACTGTCCCTCTGTTCACGACGGACTCTCAGTTGATGTCAGTTGACGGAATCTAGTCCCTTGGCATGGAACCACAGAGAAAACTCTGGGTTCCCACGTACACGCGGCCTACGGGATCCGTAAGGAAAACGATGACGCTAATCGTTACCTGGAGCGGCGACACTTTCCTGGACGAGCTACCGGATGGTAAGGCCTTCCAATATACGGGGATGGCCACACTGCCAGCACTCGTAGGATCTAACCTCTAAACTGCCAAAGCCCGGGTCTACCAGCACACTGCCCGCCACTAGTCGGGACTAACTGCTATTTCACCAGACCACGGGACGGCACCAGGGCGTCACGTCCTTCACGTTCGCATCAGTTCAGGCTAGCATAAAAAGCCAGACAGGTTCGGCTACTGAAACAACATCTCTGATATATTTCCAATAAGATTATTGGCCGAACACAGTCTAATCATCACAGAACTGGTGCCTCTCGAATAACATACCTGTTAAAACTCCATCATTGCGTAGCGTCACCAGGATCGGGAAGGAACACCCTTCTCGTCACACACGCAGGACCAAAGACCTGACTCCTCCTTATCGACCTTCGAGAAAGTTCTAACCACAGACTAAAAACCGAATTCTTTGACAGTGACAATCCACTTCCGAAATTCTATCATAAGAATTAAATTTAATTTATTGGACATTGCATGACTATAAAATTTGGGTGATTACATCTGAATGTTAATTAATTTTAATTCCTTAATTAACATCAAATTAATTATCGAAACCCAAAAACAACGCTCTGTCTCCAGTATTGAGAAACTCTGGAGCTACCTAGCTCCACCGCTAGATGTCGCCTAAGATGTCAATTTGCAACGTCACAGCTCGTCTACCGTTTCTATCGAATCTAATCGTAGATTGACGTTCTTAAGGAGCGCCAAGTCTAGTACGTCGGGGGTATGGTTCGGATTGTGCGGGTAATGGGTGGGAGTCATTGGGGCGACGACGTCAAAGGTCAGGGAGTTTGAGAGGTCGAAAAAGTGTCGCCCTCTGGTGGAGGTTGTGGTACTATTCCACGAGGGATGTTTGGCATTGAAGTCCCCCGCTATGATAGCGGAGTTACTCAAGCCGAGAAGGATAATGATATCGTTCGAGAGGGACTGAAAGTCCTCCGAAGGAGAGGGAGGGATATACGCCGATACTAAAGTGATCGGTTCGTGACCTGTCATGCCTAGACGGCACATAGAGGCTTCTAAACGAGAGAGGGTAGGGGGGTCCATAGGGATGCAATACAGCTCCTTTTTATAATAAATGAGAGTGCCGCCACCGTGACAATGCGTTCTATCGTTACGGACTAAACGATAGTTGGCTATGGAGGGCATACGGTGGCTGGGTTTTAGGAAGGATTCCTGTATCAGGAGAATGTCTATCTTGTGGTCGCGGAGAAAGAGAGCAACCTCGTCTCGTTGACTTTTTATGCCATTTGCATTGAAGATGCTTATTCTGAGGGATCGGGGTTTAAGTCTATCGTTGATGGCTTTATTCATTATAGGTACCATTAGCGATAGATCTTAGGGCTTGCGTAATGTCCGGGTACGCGTTATAGACCAGTTTGACCTGGTCAATGTCACACCTATCTTCGGCATGCTGAATTTCAGCGGCCATACGAATAGCGCGAGGGGAATAAAAAATCATAAACGTGGAGGAGATCACGTTGAATGGGTCGGAGGGTGGTTTACGTTGGGAAGCCACGGGAGTGGGTTTGGGGCGCTGTGCTACGGGAGCGGGTGCGCGATTTGCGGGGGGCGCGGGGTGGGAGGGGGAGGGGGGCGCATAGTGCGCGGGGGGCGCTAGGTGCGCTGGAGGGTGGGCACGGATACGCGGATCCATGAGGGAATAGAGAGGGGTATGAGGGGCGGGGGGCTTCGCGGTAGCCAAAGCCGGGAAGACCTCGTGATGGTGGAGTTTATTCCATGGGCTAGGTCTCTGAGGGCTAAGCCTCTGGGGGGTATGAGATGACGGGGCGGTGGGGCATTCCCTTTGCTGACGATTGTCAGCACGCTTTGTGAGCTTGGGAGAACTTGACTTGGGGCCTTCGAGCAGCCACGGTAATTGGCCGGATGACCCTCTTGTCCGCATAGTACACAGCTGGGAGGGCTGAGACATAGAGCGCGGTCTTTAGGACGGGGGCAGTCGGCAGTACCGTGCTCGCCCAGGCATTTTACGCACCTGGGTTTCGCATGGCAATGCTTCTGCGAATGCCCGTATACTTGACAACGGTGACATTGTCCGATGTTACCGTTCTTTTTTGGTTTTTCTATGGAAAAACCGACTAAATTGCATAGAGATTTTAAATTGAATATGGGGTGATGCCCCTGAACGGGAGAGCAGACGACAAGAACCATGTCGAATGCTTCACCGCCACGCGAGCGGTGCATACGGTGGACTTCGTCCACGGGGATATTTTGCGACTGAAGGTCGGCTTTAATATCGGCGGCGGGGATTTCTTTAGGGATACGTTTTATTACGACCCTAGTTTGTTTGTCTTCTGGGAGCGAGAAGGTGTGGAATGACACACCTCTGGCTCTCAGGAGCTTTGTGAGTTCGCGATAATCGTTCGCGGTCGGAACTTGAATTTTAATACCCTGTAGGGTAGAGCGGGCATTGGTGAAGTCGATCTTTTTGTCGACACACCACTTGGACACTTCAGTCCACTTCCCCTTGTCCTGAATGAACACGGGGGGTGGGGGAGGGAGCTTCTTAGAGCTCGAAGCGGATGGGACTGGGGTAGCAACTTGTGCAACGGTCGCGGCGCGGGAGGTGGAGGGGGAGTTTACGGTAGCTACGGTAGCGCTACTAGGCGCAGTACCGGCTACTTGAGCTACGGGGGTAGGGGTGGGGGAAATTACGTCATCGACGGCGATGACTTTGTTCGCTTGGCTAGAGGTTTGTCTCTTCTTCTTCCTTTTGCTCCCCTTTCCTGTGACTGGGGTAAACCCGTCGTCTTCGGAATGAGAGGAAGAGGAAGCAGGAGAGGCATTCTCTGTGTCAGAGGCGTATAGATACGGGGTCGCGGCACGCTTAGAAGAAGCGGCCGGTTCAGTAGTGTACATAGACTCTACTACCACGGGGCTGAGGGCTGAAGGCCGGGCTGGGGGAACGGACGAAAGGGTCTTCCAGCTCAATTACCGGAAGGGACTGAGATTGGCGAATAACATCGCTGAAATCAGCGATGTTAGAGGGACTGGGCTTAGGGTTGAGTAGCGGTGCTAACTCATCTATTTCCCTTTTGATTGCGGCCTTTTCCTCCGCAGTGGGCTCGGCTAATAGCCTAAGAATTATAGAGAAAAGTCTCCCTATTAGGGGATCCATCTCTATGTCTATCTAATAACTAAATATATCTCCTAACATAAAATCCTAACTCTATCTCCCCGGGAGGAATGCCCGGGGATGTGTAAACCCACCCTGTCGGGTATAGACAGGGAGGTTGAGTACCTAAGGTGAGCCCTAAGCTTGCTTTTGCCCGTTGCCTATCTTATTTGTGCAACGGGGTCCTAACAGGGTCTGTTGTGTCGGGGTAGACACACCCGACCACAACAGGTGTGTTGCTGTGAAAGGAAAACTGTCACCAATGCCGACTAGGAGACCCACCAAGGCCGAACACTGGGACCCGTCCAACTTTCTGCCTCACCCTGAAGGGGATCGGCGGGTGCGATTGGGTCAACACCCCCTCGGCTTCGTTGGCACCGTATAGGTATCCACCGAGGACCACGAAACTGTGGTTTTACCCAGAAGGGGCCAACAACACGACGTACGTTTGTATGACAAACAATCTGTTATTGAAACCTTTACAAGCTGTGCCTTGAAAAAGACACACAGCAAGTAGCAGGAGATAGTCGCTATAATTTTATTATAAAATAATAAAATATAGCACTATGACGTCTTGATATTCAGGAACGCTTGGTTCCGGAATCGGAGAGTACTTCGAACCGCACTGCGCACACGTGTGACCGCTGCCGCTGGCGCGCGTCGAATCTGATCGCGGTAAATGTTTTTTTTTTTTGTCTAGGGCATCTCGCAGTTGATCTTAGAGAAGATCGTACTGCTTAACCGGACTTTCCTGTGGCTGCCTTAAGCTACTACACTCAGGGCCTCCAGCCAGGGGCATATAAACTATTCTAAATTAAAACTAAGTGAACGCTCGCTAAGGGCACCCCCTGTGGGGTACGAACCTCGGCTTAGGGCGTCACTGACGGGAGGACAGCAAGACGGGACAGGCTGGATCAACTCCGTCGTTAAGTGGCAACAATGTTGAGAAACAAAACGTAAAGCGCAATGAACCCGTAGCGGGGAACGTGAATGCCTCTCAAGAGGAAAAGGCGGAGATATTGCTAGCGACTGCTCTGCTAAAGGTCAAAAGTGTGGATGGAACTTACCACACCATGCGCGCTTTGATCGATCAAGGGTCCCAGATATCCTTAATAACTGAGGAAGCGGCTCAGATATTAGGTATCAAGAGACGACGATGCAAAGGAGTCATCTTTGGAGTGGGGCAAAAAGAAAACAGTTGTAAGGGGATGATAAGTATAGAATGTGCTTCCACGTATAACAATTTTGAATTTGAATCTGATGTGCTCATCATGAACGAACTTATTAAAAGTCTGCCAAACCAAACATTCGCTAAACCAAATTGGACTTACATCAAAAACATTAATTTAGCAGACCCGGAATTCTACAAAAGTCGACCAGTTGACTTGCTTTTCGGGGCGGACATTTATGCTAACATTATACTAGGCGGAATTATAAAAGGTGAACATGCCCAACAGCCGATGGCTCAACAAACACACCTGGGATGGTTACTATGCGGTAACGTAAAAACATACCAATGTAATGTGGTTCTAAATAACATTGAGGAAATCCAGAAATTTTGGGAAGTTGAAGAGATTGTAGAACCTTCAAACCTATCAGTAGAAGATCAGGAATGTATGGACGTGTATACAAAAACAACAAGAAGAAACAGGCAGGGTCGTTATGAAGTCAGAATACCACTGAAAGAGGAATTAAAACAGCAATTGGGCACTTCCAAATCTATGGCTATTGCGCAGCTGAAGAATTTGGAACGTCGTTTAGAAAAACAACCAACTTTATCCGAAAAATACAAGGATTTTATGAATGAATATGCTGCGTTGAACCACATGAAACCGGAACAGATAAATAAGGTACAACTGAGCAAAGCTGGTGTCATTTACTTAGAAGCAGGTTGCCTGCTGAAGGGTCAGGACTTTACCTTGAACATTCAGAGTCAAAAGAAAAACAGAATCGACATGAGCCCGGATATTTTGATACCTGAGATGGATCAGTTAAACTTCATAATTAACAGCACTATGCCTTTTGCCAAAAACTTACATGATGTCACAGACTCAGGTGAGATGAAGTTTGCCTTGAAAAAGCTACACCAACGCATCGATGACATGAAAAACAGCCAAGTGGAAGTGGGAAAAACATTATCTACTCATGACATCCATCAATATGCAGTAAGCTACATCCTGGTCGGCGCTCTGGCGTTGGCGGCGGGAGCGCTGCTGTACAGATGGCTGCGGCTGCGAGCGCGCCGCGCCCACATTACGTCGGACATGGAGCTTCAACCTACCAGAAGTGTTAGTGATGTGAACATCAATAGTGTTAGTGTTAGAGCGCGGCAAAACATTAGTGAACGGCAATCTAGTGCGGCACACATTTATGGTGAATTAAACAATACTATGATCAATAGGGCGTGTCCTCGCGTGCCTAGGAATCCTTTAGGAACAATAAGCTTTTAATTTTATTGCAAATAATTTTCTTTTTGTTTCACTAACATTCTAATCGTAAGTTGGTTTGTTTTCACCTTGTAAACGGAGAGGGTTTCTCCATATCTATCTATTTAATAGGGACTTTCTCCTAACATTTATACCTAACTCTAACTCCCCGGGAGGGAAGCCCGGGGATGTGTAAACCCTCCCTGTCGGGTATAGACAGGGAGGTTGAGTACCTAAGGTGAGCCCTAAGCTTGCTTTTGCCCGTTGCCTATCTTATTTGTGCAACGGGGTCCTAACAGGGTCTGTTGTGTCGGGGTAGACACACCCGACCACAACAGGTGTGTTGCTGTGAAAGGAAAACTGTCACCAATGCCGACTAGGAGACCCCCCAAGGCCGAACACTGGGACCCGTCCAACTTTCTGCCTCACCCTGAAAGGGATCGGCGGGTGCGTTTGGGTCAACACCCCCTCGGCTTCGTTGGCACCGTATAGGTATCCACCGAGGACCACGAAACTGTGGTTTTACCCAGAAGGGGCCAACAACACGACGTACGTTTGTATGACAAACAATCTGTTATCGAAACCTTTACAAGCTGTACCTTGACCTGTACCAGGCACACAGCAAGTAGCAGGAGATAGTCGCTATAATTTTATTATAAATAATAAAATATAGCAATATGACGTCTTGATATTCAGGAATGCTTGGTTCCGGAATCGGAGAGCACTTCGAACCGCACTGCGCACACGTGTGACCGCTGCCGCTGGTGCGCGTCGAATGAATGAATGATGAATGGGCGGTAATTTTTTTTTTTTTTTTTTAACTATGGCATCTCGCAGTTGATCTTAGAGAAGATCGTACTGCTTAACCGGACTTTCCTGTGGCTACCTTAAGAACTACTCTCAGGGCCTCCAGCCAGGGGCTTATAACAAACTATTCTAAATTAAAACTAAGTGAACGCTCGCTAAGGGCACCCCCTGTGGGGTACGAACCTTGGCTTAGGGCGTCACTGACGGGAGGACAGCAAGATGGGACAGGCTGGATCAAGATCGGATCATTATTATTATTCGGGGAATTTAAAGCTACATGCTCAGCTGCGGCGCGGGCTGGCATATCATCGGACAAAGGACGGGGGGACGAATTTAATCGGGATCGCGTTGGTCGTGCTGGACCTCGACGGCGAGGTCGGAATGACGGTAGGCGTCTGTTTTTGTGTCTCTGTAATGTGCTGGTCTCCCTACTGCTCTCCTGGAGGAGGGTGGTGGGGTCATCAGGTTCGGATAGGATGGGCGGTAAATGGTCCGGCGCACACGTTTATATAGGCGCAGGGTCGCAGAGTAGGGGCCGAGCCGACCCCCCGCGCGGGGTGAGGCGTTAAAATCCTCCCCCCTTGAAGGTTGTTCCGTCAAACCTTCAAGCCTGTGTCGATCAAAGGGCACAAGCGATTTACTGCACGACGAACGATCCCATTCGCTGTCTGCACGTGTGCTACTCTGGCCACTTCATCATTGCCCAAGTGCTGGGCCTGGATTCGTCCTATTTTCCATTTTAAGGGAGGCAAGTTGTTATCCTTGATAATGACCATATCTCCAATTTGTAATTTTATATCCGCTTTACGCCATTTGGTACGATGCTGCAGCTCAGTGACGTAATCATGTTGCCATCTCATCCAGAAACATTGTCTCATCTGTTCTAACTGTTCGTATCTGTGGAGTCGATTGCAGTTAATATTTGACAATTCAGGAGAGGGAAGAGCTATCAGTGATTTACCGACGAGAAAATGCCCAGGAGTCAGGGGTTGGAAATCATTAGGATCGGATGACATGGGAAATAAAGGCCTGGAATTCAATATGGCTTCTACTTGAACAAATAATGTGGAAAGTTCTTCAAATGTCAAGTGCCTGTTTCCTAAAACTCTTTTGATATGAAATTTGGCAGATTTTACCCCTGCTTCCCATAATCCTCCAAAATTTGGGGCATATGGTGGTATGAAAGCGAATTTCATACCTTCATCTGAACAGAAATTATTTATATCTCCTTTATTTACTAATAAAAATTTATTAAGTTCATTACTAGCACCTAAAAAGTTTGTCGCATTATCGCAATATAGTGTACTAGGTTTTGAACGCCGCGAAATAAATCTCCTAAGTGCCAATTAAAATGCTTCAGAACTTAGGTCACTGACAACTTCTAAATGCAGAGCCTTAGTTGTAAAACAAACAAATAAACACATGTAACATTTACTGATCTTACAACCGCGGCCCTTTCTATCAGTTATGAGATAAGGCCCAGCTAAGTCGACTCCAGAAGTTTCGAAAGGTGTCCCTGGATTCAAACGCTGCTTGGGTAAGTTCCCCATAATGGGCACTATTGACTTAAATCTAAATCGCTTACATAGTATACAACTATTAGCTACGCTCTTAGCTATTTTACGAGCATTAATGATCCAATATTTTTCTCGAACAGCTGATACCATTAATTGACATCCACCGTGAAATAAATTAATGTGTTCGTTCTCAAAAATAAGCCTTGACAATCGATGATTGGAATCTAAAAGAAAGGGATGCCTTTTATCATAGGGAAGAGGTGAATTACGGATGCGACCTCCTACCCGCATTACCTTAAGTTCAGAATCCAAAAACGGGCTAAGAGGCTTATTTGTGAATAGCTGATGATATTCATTACTAAATGAATTTAATTGCGACAATTTAACTAAGATAAACATACTATCATTTAGTTCATCAACAGTTAAATAACTACAAGTAAGTATATTTTCACGATTCTTAATTCTACAATTCTTAATAAATCTAAGTACGTAGGCTATTGTATTTTGTAGTCTCTTCAGCTTAGAATAACGCTCAAACTCTATTAAAGAATTTTTAATATTTACATTTGCTACCAATGTGCCTACGAGTTTCACTTCTGGTAATAGTACAATTTTTAATTTATTCTTATCTACCTTTGGCCAATCAGTCTCTGATAACGATAGAAAGGATGGCCCACTCCACCATCATTTCTGCACTGAATCATTCATTTGATCTACTCCTCGTGAAATGTAATCAGCTGGGTTTACATCGGTTGGTACGTATCGCCATTCTCTATCTTTCGTTAAATTTTTAATTTTAATTACTCTGTTCGCAACAAACACCTTTAATTGTTTTGAAACTGCGCGATCAGTACGCAACCACCCGAGCATGATCATCGAGTCTGTCCAGTAAACACAACGAACCACATCACAACGCAAGGAGTGAGTCACCCTTTTTTCCAACTCGGCGGACAATACTGCGCCGCACAACTCGAGTTTAGGAATCGTTAGACTTTTTAATGGAGCGACCCTTGATTTAGCGCAGAGTAATTGTACATGAATGTCTCCATTCCGATTAATTGAGCGCACATAGGCACACGTCCCATATGCACACATAGACGCATCCGAAAAAATATGAATTTCTATGTGTGCGGCGTCTTCACACATGACATGCCTAGGTAATTCAGTTACGGGGTCGTCCCACCCATATTTACATAGCCACAACTTCTGTAAAATTAATTTAGCCTTAATTACAAATATACTTATAAGACCTAAAGGATCAAAAATCTTTGCAATAGAAGATAATATACTTCGCTTTGTAATTTTTTTATCGTTTTTTATTTGTATACAAAATTTGAATACATCAGACTGAGGGGACCAAGTTAAACCTAAAGTGCTAGTAACCGTTTTGAATTCCGTTATTGATTGTACTTCATTTGACTTGTTTTCACAAAATAACTTAGTAGCGTTTGATCTAAACTTTTGTAAACTAAATTCGGCTGCACTTAAGGTTTTAGTAATAATTCTACAAATTCGATTTAACCCTTCCTCAGTTTGATGTCCGATTATTAAATCGTCCATGAAAAAATCACGCTTAAGTATCTCTTTGATTTCTAAATCATCACAATCGTTTGATAACTGCAAAAGACAACGAGTACTTAAAAACGGGGCAGACGCGGTTCCGTAGGTAACCGTGTTTAACCTCAAATACGTAAACGGTTCGTGCTCATTATCCCTCCATATTATCATTTGCAAATGTCTTTGACATTCAGATATTAATATTTGCCTATACATTTTTTCAATGTCTGACGTCATGACAAATTTATGTTGCCTCATTCTGAGCAATATACTAAATAAATCGTCTTGAATCACTGGACCTACATTTGTATATCATTTAACGAATACCCACTACTTGATTTCTGTGACGCGTTAAACACTATGCGAAGTTTTGTCGTCTCACTTTTTTCGCGAATGACTGGATGATGCGGTAAATAATATTCAAAAGCAGGCTTACAAGTCTCAGACAAGTGATTCAATAGTTCATATTCCTTTATAAACTCCGTATAGGAACTTCTTACACTAGGTTGTTTTTTAAACCTTTTTTCTAAATTAATTAAACGCGATTTTGCTGTTCCCAACGAGTCGCCTAATATGGACGGAGATGTGTGAAGTGGCATCTTCACACAAAACCTACCGTCACTCATTCTACAGGTATTTTCTACAAAATTTTTTTCACAAAATTCTTCTTCAGTGCTATACTGTTTTTCATTGATATTTAATATTTCTTCAATTTTCCAAAATTTCTCTAATTGTTCTAGTTAAATTACATTTTACTTCATATTGTGGAGCATTTCTACTATACACCGGACCAGTGACAAGCCAACCTAACTTAGAATTCTGCAGTGTGGGAAGACCCTTTCCTAACTTTACTTGTTGACCGGTCACTAAATCCCAAAACAAATCGGCTCCTATCAATATATCGACGTCAGCAGGTTCATAAAATCTACTATCCGCCAAATCCACGAATATGTCATCCGGAATATTCAACTCATTTACATTTACCTTTACATTTGGTAACCTATTCGTGATTTTTGGCAAGATCATGCAGTTAACTTCTACCGAAAAGTCGTTATGCATTGAGTTTAATACTAACTTGCAGCTGTTTGCTACGTGTATCTTACTATTTCCTATACCATAAATATTCAGAGCTTGATTAGTTCCTGTGTGCGACAACCCTAACTTATTACATAAATCTACAGTTACTATCGATATTTGGCTACCAGAATCTAACAATAAACGTGCTACATAATATTTATTTTCTATTTTGCTAAATACTTTAACTAGCGCGGTTGAAAGAAGTACGTGTTTAGCGGCGATCGTCGATAAGGATCGTCGATAAGGAAGGTTCCGCTGCGAGCTGCGCAGGCGTGGACACATGTTGCTTAGGCGCAGTGATCGACTCGGCGGGCTTTGAAGTCGTTGCCGGTTCGATTATAGCCTGATGCACACCGCTGCTTGAGTTTAAATTAATATCTGCTGTTTGAGGTTTACTTCTATGCAACAGCGAATTATGTTTATACTTGCATGTTTGACAACCAGATGATTTACAATTATAAGCGCGATGACCCGGTTTAAAACAATTAAGACACAATTTATTTTTTTAAATAGCTTTGTTTCTTTCTGCCAAACTCATAGAAATAAACTTCGTGCATTCAAACAAGCGATGATCTTGATTACAAACGACACAACTTGAGGGACGATTACCGCCAATTTGAGCAGACGCAACCAAATTCGTGGTCTTATCATTTTTACTATTTCCACTTATTTTGCAAGACCTGCTAGATTCGATTACGTCAGCTCGATCACGTAAAAATTTAAAGAATTCCTCAAGGGTCGGTACACCTCCTAAGGAACTTTTATATTCCTCCCACTTTCTAGAAGTTACATTATCTAGTTTATTTACGGCTAAATAGATTATTATGGTATCCCAGTGTTCTACCGGTTGTTCTAAAGTCTTTAAACCTCTTAAATTCGTAGTTATATTGTCAATCATACAACGCAATGATTTTTCAGACTCTCTAGTGACACCTTCTATAGTAAATAATGCTTTCATATAATTACTTATTAACAGTCTTTTATTATCAAAGCGTTGACACAGTAAGTCATACGCAACGAGGTAATTATCTGAACAAAACGACAGTGAACTAATTATTAATGCAGCGCTACCCTCTAATGATGATCTCAAGTAATGAAATGTATTTATTGTATCAATATTTTCGTTTTTATGAATTAATGCCTCGTATTTATCTCTATACTCTAACCATTTGCTACAAGTCCCATCAAACTTGGGTAACTTAATAGTGGGTAATCTTATAGAACTAGTAAATGCATCGGCACTTTCGAAACTTCCAGATTGTCTAAAAGATTGAAGGGCTATACTTTTTCGTTTAGAATGAACTTCTAATTTATCTAAAATGCATTGACCTTGCGAAATTAATGAATAAAATTGACCTTCGATCTCGGAACGAATCTTCATTTGTTCGCTCGGATCTTCAGATTCAATTTCAATCTCAGACTGTAAGTCATCGAAACTTGAAAAACATGCTTCTAATTTAGTTAACCTTAATCGTAGCTCTGTTTGCTGATCTGATAGTTTTTCCAAATCGTCAATATCTTCTAAATACGATTTAAAAATTGTCAATCTACCCTTTATGTAACTGCGTCGTTTTATTAGCGCTGAAGACATTGTATGATACGGAAAATTTTACGTTGTGTACTTTAAATATACAATACCCAGGTTCTATACAAACAAAACACCAGAATATTAGAAACTTTACCACGAATCAAATATTATCGGTACTAGGAAAACGTATGAAGGTAGTCAGGAAAAAAAAAGGAATGGGCTCACCAAATTTTTGGCGTACAAATGTCCCTTTGTTTTACTCTCTCTTTATGCTTTAATCTCCTTTTATCCTTGTCCTTCAATTTGTTCCTTTTTGATTTCCACAATCTCCACAATATCCTGATATCCTGGTCACGGCACCAAAATGTCTAGGGCTAGACCTTATACTTGGTGTGTCAGGTAAGTGTGCGGAGCTGAAAATAAACTCTGGATGCCAAAATACTACTCGTTTATTACTTTTAAGTTTTTTACAATAATGATTGTTCCTCTTATGCGGAATTAATACAAAACTAGTGGTTGGTCGCGGTAAATGGTCCGGCGCACACGTTTATATAGGCGCAGGGTCGCAGAGTAGGGGCCGAGCCGACCCCCCGCGCGGGGTGAGACGTTAACAGTGGATTTAAATGTAATTTTATTTAATTTAATAAAATGATTAAAAATTAAAATATGTACATATTGCACGTCGCTTTCATATAAATAAAAATAAGTTGAAATAAGTCGTAACAAAGTAGAGGTACTGGAAAGTGTTTCTAGAAAGAACAAATTAGAGCTTGAGTTTAAAGTATTTCATTTACATTGAAAGGATATTAAAAATTAATTAATTTGAGGGGACAAATTAATTAGTTAAATTATAATAAAAAAAAATAAAAAAAAAATATTTTAAGGGGGTTAAAGTATTTTTAAAGAAAAAATTAAATAATTTATAATAAATTAGTATTGTAAACGAATTTTGAAATAATTGAGATATAAAATTAGTTAAAAGTAATTTTAATTTGGTGTATCTTGGGTATCAGAGTTTATTAAAAAATATTTTAGGAAAAAAAATTCTCGAATTTAAAAGAGATAATTAATTAATAAAAAAGTTATTGTGGCATAAATATTTTAAATAATTAATTGGAAATGAAATGTTAATCGTTTTTAAATATATCTAGTTTTTTTAGAAAAAAATTAAATTTTATTTTACTCAATAAAATAATTAATTAATTAATTATTTTATTGAGTAAAATATATAAATATTTTATTTTACTCAATAAAATAATTAATTATTTTATTGAGTAAAATTATATTATAATGATATAATGATAAAATTAGTATATAAAATTGAATAGTTTAATAAATTATTTTTAATAAAATTAATTAAAAGGAATTCGGCAAAAATTTATATTCACTTGTTTATCAAAAACATGTCTTTTTGTAAATAATATAAAGTCTAATCTGCCCACTGATTTAATAATTGAAGGGCTGCAGTATATTGACTGTACAAATCATTAGTCATTTAATTGATGACTTGTATGAAAGATTGGATGAAATATAAACTGTCTCTTGATTAAGTATAGAATTTAATTTTTTAATTAAAAAGACGAGAAGACCCTATAGAGTTTTATAATTAATTTAATTAATATTATTTAAATAGTTTAAAATTATAATTAAATTAATTATTTTGTTGGGGTGACAAAAAAATATAATTAACTTTTTTTAAATAAAAAACATTTATAAGTGATTAAATGATCCAATAATATTGATTATAAGAAAAGATTACCTTAGGGATAACAGCGTAATTTTTTTTTTTAGTTCATATAAGAAAAAGAGTTTGCGACCTCGATGTTGGATTAAGATAAAATTTAAATGCAGAAGTTTAAAATTTTTGATCTGTTCGGTCATTAAAATCTTACATGATCTGAGTTCAAACCGGTGTAAGCCAGGTTGGTTTCTATCTTTTAAAAATTAAAATAGTTTAGTACGAAAGGATTAAATATATAAATTAAATTTATATTTTTGAATTTTATTAAATTTATATTTATAAAGTTAATAATTACAAAATAAATATTATATATATATACATATATATATAAACAAACTATTTTGGCAGAAAAATGTGATGATTTTAGAGTTCATTTATATATAATTAAATTATATAGGTAGTATATGTTTATATTTGATGTTTATATAATTATAATTGGTTTATTAATTTTAATTATTGGAGTTTTAATTGGTGTTGCTTATTTAACTTTATTAGAACGTAAAGTTCTAGGTTATATTCAAATTCGTAAAGGTCCTAATAAAGTAGGTTTCATAGGTATTTTACAACCTTTTTCTGATGCTATTAAATTATTCACTAAAGAACAAACTTATCCAAATTTTTCTAATTATATTTCTTATTATTTTTCTCCTGTTGTAAGTTTTATTTTATCTTTAATAATTTGATTATTGATTCCTTATTATTTTAATTTAATTAGATTTAATTTAGGAATTTTATTTTTTTTATGTTGTACTAGATTAGGGGTTTATACTGTAATGGTTGCAGGATGATCTTCTAACTCAAATTATGCTTTATTAGGAGGATTACGGGCTGTAGCTCAAACTATTTCTTATGAAGTTAGATTAGCATTAATTTTAATGTCTAGAATTATTATAATTATAGATTTTAATTTAATATTTTTTTTTTTTTTATCAAGAATTAATATGATTTATTTTTTTAATATTTCCTTTAAGTTTATGTTGAATAAAATCTAGATTAGCTGAAACTAATCGAACTCCATTTGATTTTGCTGAAGGTGAAAGTGAATTAGTTTCTGGGTTTAATATTGAATATAGAAGAGGAGGATTTGCTTTAATTTTTTTAGCTGAATATTCAAGAATTTTATTTATAAGAATATTATTTGTTTTAATTTATTTAGGGGGTTTTAATTTAAGAATTATGTTTTATTTAAAGTTAAGATTTATTTCTTTTTTATTTATCTGAGTTCGAGGTACATTACCTCGTTATCGATATGATAAGTTAATATATTTGGCTTGAAAGAGATATTTACCAATTTCTTTAAATTTTTTGTTATTTTTTTTAGGGTTTAAAATTTTATTATTATAATTTTTTTTTTTTTAGTATAAATTAATAGAAATAAAATTCTTTCTTAAGTTTTCAAAACAAATGCTTATAACAAGCTCATTAATTTATTTATTAATTGAATAATAAATTATCTCAGTATTTATTAATGAAAGGGTTAATAATAAAATAAGAGAAATAGAAAATAGTTAATAATTGTCCTGTAATAATATAAGGATCTTCAACTGGTCGGGCTCCAATTCAAGTTAATAAAATAACAATAGTTACTATAGATCAAAATAATATTTGATTAATAGGGTAAAATTGAATACCTTGAATTTTTTTATTAAAGGTAAAAGGAAGAATAATTAAAATTAAAATAGATATTACTAAAGCAATTACTCCTCCTAATTTATTAGGAATTGAACGTAAAATTGCATAAGCGAATAAAAAATATCATTCTGGTTGAATATGAACAGGAGTTACTAAAGGATTTGCTGGGATAAAATTATCTGGATCCCCTAATAAGTAAGGATTTGTTAATGTTAAAATAGTTAATAAGAATAATAAAATAATAAATCCAATTAAATCCTTAAAAGTAAAAAAAGGATGAAAAGGAATTTTATCTAAATTACTATTTAATCCTAGGGGATTATTAGATCCTGTTTGATGTAAAAATAGTAAATGAATTATTGTTATTATAAGAATAATAAAAGGTAAAAGAAAATGAAATGTATAAAATCGAGTTAATGTTGCATTATCTACAGCAAATCCTCCTCAAATTCAATTAACTAATATAGTTCCTAAATATGGAATAGCAGATAAAAGATTTGTAATAACAGTTGCTCCTCAGAATGATATTTGTCCTCATGGTAATACATAACCTATAAATGCTGTTGCTATTAATAAAAATAAAATAATTACTCCTACTATTCAAGTATATTTTAAATTAAATGATTCATAATAGATTCCTCGTCCAATATGTAAATAAATACAAATAAAAAATAATGAAGCTCCATTAGCGTGAATTGTTCGAATTAATCAACCATAATTTACATTTCGACAGATATAATTTACTCTGTAAAATGCTATTTCAATATTAGCAGTATAATATATAGTTAGAAATAATCCTGTTAAAATTTGAATAATTAAGCATAAAGCTAATAAAGATCCGAAATTTCATCAAGCTGAAATATTTGATGGAGAAGGTAAATCAATTAAAGATCCATTAATAATTTTTAAAATAGGGTGAGTTTTTCGTAAAGTTAAAAATTTATTTGTCATTCAAATTAATTTAAAGATGAACGAATTGGTCCATAAAAAATATTAGTAATTTTTACAACAGCAATTAAAGTAATAAATAAATAAATTACTAATATTATTATAATTAAAAATGTTTGATTGTTATATAATTTTCTTAAATTAATTTTATTTTCATTATTTAAGAATAATGTTAAATCATAAAAATTAATTATATCTGAATTTATTGAAAGATTTATTCAAGATATATTATTGAAAAATATAAATTGAGTAATTATTATTATAATTAATAAAAAAAAAATATTTTTTTTAAGTTAATTATAGGTTTAAATATTTCATTTGAAGCAATTCTTGATACATAAATAAAAAGAACCAATAATCCTCCAAGAAAAGTAAGAAATAAAATATATGAAAATCAGTAAGTTTTAATTATTATTCCTGTTAATAAACAAGTTAATAAGGTTTGAATTAAAATTATTAATCCTATAGATAATGGATTATTTAAAAATAATATAATTAAGGAAATTATAATTAATAATGATGAAAAAATTAATTTAATAATATCAAAACAAAGAATAGTTTAATTAAAATAATAATTTTGGAGATTATTGATAAAGATATTCTTTTTCTTTGAAGTTTTTAAAGTAAATTACTTAACTTTGATTTACAAGACCAATATTTTTTTTTAAACTATAAAAACAAATGATAATTATAAATATATGAATTATTTTTATTATAATATTTATTGTTGGAAATTTAATTTTTATTTCTAAACACAAGCATTTATTGATTGTTTTACTTAGATTAGAATTTATTGTTTTGAGATTATTTTTTTTTATATTAGTTTATTTAAGTTTTATTGATTATGATATATATATATTAATAGTATTTTTAGTTTTTTCAGTTTGTGAGGGTGCATTAGGTTTATCTATTTTAGTTTCTATAATTCGAACTCATGGAAATGATTATTTTCAAAGATTTAATTTATTATAATATAAATATTATTATAAAAATAAAATATAATGATAAAATTTTTAATTATGATAATTTTTATAATTCCTTTATGTTTTATAAAAAATATATTTTGAATGGTTCAGATAATATTATTTTTAATAATATTTTTATTTATAAATTTAAGAATAAGATTAAATTTATTTTGTAATATAAGATATATAATATCTTGTGATATTATATCTTATGGTTTGATTATGTTAAGAATTTGAATTTCTATTTTAATAATTATAGCTAGAGAAAATTTATATAAAACAAATTTTTACATTAATTTTTTTTTATTTAATGTTATTTTTTTATTAATTATATTATATTTAACTTTTAGAACAATAAATATATTTATATTTTATTTATTTTTTGAGGGGAGATTAATTCCTACTTTACTATTAATTATTGGTTGGGGTTATCAACCTGAACGAATTCAAGCTGGTATATATTTATTATTTTATACTTTATTTGTTTCTTTACCTTTGTTAATAGGTATTTTTTATACTTTCAATGAAATAAATTGTATAATAATTTATTTTTAAAATTTTTTTAATTTAAATATTTATATATTATATTTTTCTATAATTTTAGCTTTTTTAGTTAAAATACCTATATATTTTGTTCATTTGTGATTACCTAAGGCTCATGTTGAAGCCCCTGTTTCAGGTTCTATGATTTTAGCTGGGATTATATTAAAGTTAGGTGGTTATGGTTTATTACGTATATTAATTTTTTTACAAGAAATTAATCTTAAATTAAATTACATTAGAATTGTTATTAGTTTAATTGGAGGATTTTATATTAGATTAAAATGTTTTTGTCAAGTTGATATTAAGTCATTAATTGCTTATTCTTCTGTTGCTCATATAAGAATTGTTATTAGAGGAATTATAGTTATAAATTATTGGGGGTTTATTGGTTCTTATATTTTAATAATTGGTCATGGATTATGTTCATCTGGGATATTTTGTTTAGCTAATATTAGATATGAACGATTACATAGACGAAGATTATATATTAATAAAGGTATAATAAATTTTATACCTTCAATAAGATTGTGGTGATTTTTATTAATGTCTTCTAATATAGCTGCCCCTCCTAGATTAAATCTCATAGGGGAAATTAGTTTAATTAATAGATTAATAAGATGATCTTGAATTTCTATATTAATATTAATATTAATTTCTTTTTTTAGAGCTGGATATAGATTATATTTATATTCATTTATTCAACATGGAAAATATTATTCAGGTATTTATAGTTATTATATAGGTGTTTCTCGAGAATATTTAATATTAATATTACATTGATTACCTTTAAATATTTTAGTTTTAAAGATTGATTATAGAATAATTTGATTTTATTTAAATAATTTAATAAAAATATTGATTTGTGGTGTCAAAAATATGAATAAATTCATTTTAAATTATTAATAATATAAAGTATTCAATTTGTTTTATTTCATTTGTTTTTTTATTTTTAATAAGAATAATAAATTTTTTTTTTATAATTTATTTTATTATAAATAATATAACTATTTTATTGGAATGAGAGATTATTTCTTTTAATTCAATATCAATTATTATATCTATTTTATTAGATTGAATATCTTTATTATTTATAATATTTGTTTTTTTAATTTCTTCTGTTGTTATTTATTATAGAAAAAGATATATAATATCTGAATTAAATCTAATGCGGTTTATTATTTTAGTTTTATTATTTGTTTTCTCTATAATATTATTAATTATTAGTCCTAATATTATTAGAATTTTATTAGGTTGAGATGGATTAGGTTTAGTTTCTTATTGTTTAGTAATTTATTATCAAAATTTAAAATCTTATAATGCGGGAATATTAACAGCTTTAAGAAATCGAATTGGTGATGTACTTATTTTAATAGCAATTTCTTGGATAATAAATTATGGAAGTTGAAATTATATTTTTTATTTAGAATTTATAAGTAATGATTGAGAAATAAAAATAATTGGGGGATTAATTATTTTAGCTTCAATAACTAAAAGAGCTCAAATTCCTTTTAGATCTTGATTACCTGCAGCTATGGCTGCTCCTACACCTGTTTCTGCTTTAGTTCATTCTTCTACTTTAGTTACAGCTGGAGTTTATTTATTAATTCGATTTAATATGTTATTATTAGATATATTTTTTTTTAAGTTATTATTATTATTATCTGGATTAACAATATTTATAGCTGGAATTTCTGCTAACTATGAGTTTGATTTAAAGAAAATTATTGCTTTATCTACTTTAAGACAATTAGGTTTGATAATAAGAATTTTAAGAATAGGATTTCCGGATTTAGCTTTTTTTCATTTATTAACTCATGCTATATTTAAGGCTTTATTATTTATATGTGCTGGGGTTATTATTCACATAATAAATGATACTCAAGATATTCGGTTTATAGGAGGAATTAGATTTTATATTCCTTTAACTTCTTTATGTATAAATATTTCTAATATAGCTCTTTGTGGAATTCCATTTTTAGCAGGATTTTATTCTAAGGATTTAATTTTAGAATTAGTAAGATTTAGTAATTTTAATTTAATAAATTTTTTTTTATATTATGTTTCTACTGGATTAACTATATTTTATACTTATCGTTTAACAATATATTTAATAGTAAATGATTATAATTTAATAAGAGTTTATAATTTATATGATGAAGATTATACTATATTAAAAAGAATATTTGTTTTATTATTTATAAGAATTATTAGAGGTAGATTTTGAAGATGAATAATTTTTTCTTACCCATATATAATTTATTTACCTTTTAATTTAAAAATAATAGTAATTTATGTTAGATTAGTTGGGGGATTTATAGGGTATATGATTAGAAACATAAAAATTTATTCTGTTAATAAATTTATTTTAACTTATAACTTAAGAAATTTTTTATGTGTTATATGATTTATACCAAATTTATCAACTTATGGTTTAAATTATTACTTTTTAAATTTTGGTCAAAATTTATTAAAAAATATTGATTTAGGGTGAAGAGAGTTATACAGAGGATTTGGAATAATAAAAATTTTAAAAAAATATTCTATATTTTATAATATCTATCAAATTAATAGTTTTAAAATTTATTTATTTAGATTTATTATTGGAATAATAATTATTTTATTTATATTATTATTATTTAATAATTAATTAAATTTAAATAGCTTATAAATTAGAGCATAATATTGAAGATATTAAGGAGATAAAATTATCTTTAAATAAGTATATAATAAGTATATGTATATATATATATATATACTTATTTATTTATAAAAAAATTATTTTATTTTTACAATGAAAATGTAAAGTTTTTAATTAAACTATATAAATAGAAATATTAATGGAGTTTAACCACTAAAAACTAAGTTAGCAGCTTAATTTTAATCTTTATATTTCATTATTTAATTGGAATAATAATTCAATTTTATCATTAACAGTGATATACCTCTTTTTGGTTTCAATTAATTAATTAATAAATAATTCATTAATTTTTAAATAAGGAGTTTATTAACTCTTTCTTTTAAGTCGAAATTAAATGCAAAATTGCTTCTTATTTTTTTCTTTAAGAAAAGAAAAGAAAGATAAGATAAGATAAATTAAATAATTAATATTTTTTGAATGCAAATCAAATGTTTTATTTAAACTATAATCCTAATTTAATCGGTTCAATTTAATATGTTCTGATTTCATTCATGATATAATCCAATTAATAAAATTAAAATAAAAAAAAATCTAATTTTAGTTCAGAAAATAAAATTTACTATTTTAAACAATGGAATAATGGGAAAAATAAGAGCGATTTCTACATCAAAAATTAAAAAAATTACAGTAATTAGAAAAAAATGTAATGAAAATGGAATTCGTGCTGAAGATTTTGGGTCAAACCCACATTCAAATGGGGAGCATTTTTCTCGATCTGAAAAAGTTTTTTTTGATAAAATAATAGATAAAAATATTATAATATTAGAAATTATTATAATAATTAATAAAATATTTGTTATTAAAATAATTATTTATATTAAAATTGTTAAACTTTTTGATTGGAAGTCAAATATACTAAATATATTATATAAATAATTAATTTCCTCATCAGTAAATAGAAATGTAAAGGAATAATCATACTACATCTACAAAATGTCAATATCAAGCTGCTGCTTCAAATCCAAAATGATGATTTCTAGAAAAATGGTTATTTAAATGACGAATTAAACAAATAAAAAGGAATAATGTTCCAACAATTACATGTAATCCATGAAATCCTGTTGCTATAAAGAATGTTGACCCATAAATACTATCAGCAATAGTAAAAGGAGCTTCAAAATATTCATAGGCTTGAAGAATTGTAAAATAAACTCCTAAAATAATTGTGATAAAAAGACCTTGAGTTATTTGAGAATTATTATTTTCTATAATAGCATGATGAGCTCATGTAACTGATACACCTGAACTAATTAAAATAATAGTGTTTAATAATGGAATTTGAAAGGGATTAAATGGAATAATTCTAGTTGGAGGTCAAATAGCTCCAATTTCAATATTAGGGGCTAAGCTTCTATGAAAAAATGCTCAAAAAAAAGAAACAAAAAAAAAAATTTCAGAAACAATAAATAAAATTATTCCTCATCGTAAACCTTTAGTAACTAAAATAGTATGTTTACCTTGTAAAGTTCCTTCACGGCAAATATCCCGTCATCATTGATATATTGTTAAAATAACAATAAAATAACCTAAAATTAATAAATTTATATTAAAATTATGGAATCATTTTACTATACCTGTAACAAGAACTATAACTCCAATAGCTCCTGTTAAAGGTCATGGACTGTAATCTACTAAGTGAAATGGGTGATTAAAATTTGTTTTCATTAATTTACTTCTCTAGAATATAATGTTCTTAAAATTGCAATAACATAAGATTGAATAATTGCTACTGCAGATTCTAAAATTAATAATAAAATTTGAATGATAATTAACACTAAAATAAAGTAATAACTTATTCTGGGCCCAGTTCCTCTTAAAAGAGTTATTAATAAATGTCCTGCAATTATATTTGCAGTTAAACGAACAGCTAAAGTTCCTGGTCGAATAATATTTCTAATAGTTTCAATTAAAACTATAAATGGTATTAAAATAGAAGGTGTTCCTTGGGGAATTATATGGATAAATATATGTTGGGAGTTATTAATTCATCCGTAAATTATAAATCTTAATCAAAGAGGTAAAGAGATTGATAAAGATAATGTTAAATGACTTGTTCTAGTAAAAATATATGGAAATAACCCTAAAAAATTATTAAATAAAATAAAAGAAAATATGGAAATAAAAATAAAAGTAGAACCTTGAAAATAATTATTTTTTAATAAAGTTTTAAATTCATTATGAAGTTTTAATAAAATAAAATTTCAGAAATAATAATGACGGTTTGGAATTAATCAAAATGAATAAGGAATAAATATAACACCTAAAATTGTTCTAATTCAATTAAAAGGAATATTAAATAAATTAGTAGAGGGGTCAAAAATTGAAAATAAATTACTTATCATTTTCAATTGAAATTTTTTAATTTTAAATTAAAATTATTATTATTTTTATTTAAAATTTTTTTATTAAAAATATAATAATTTATAATATTAAAAATTAAATAAATTAATAAAAAAAAAAAAAAAGAAATTAATCAATTAATCGGTATTATTTGTGGGATAAAAGAATATTACGTTGAAGGTAATAATTTAAATTTGACATATTTATGTTATAAATTTAACTAATTCTTTAATAATTTATTTTGAATCATTAGAAGTAAATGCTAATTTACTATAAAATGGTTTAAGAGACCAGTACTTGCTTTCAGTCATCTAATGAAGAATAATTATTAACTCAATTAATAAAATTTTTAATTGAAATTCTTTCAATTACAATAGGCATAAATCTATGATTAGCCCCACAAATTTCAGAACATTGACCATAAAAAATACCAGGACGATTAATAAAAAAATTAGTTTGATTAAGACGTCCAGGATTAGCATCTACTTTAACACCTAAAGATGGAATAGTTCATGAATGAATTACATCTGTAGCAGTTACTATAATTCGAATTTGATTATTTATGGGTAAAACAATTCGATTATCAACATCTAATAATCGAAAATTATTAGGGGATATTTCATTAGATGGAATTATATAAGAATCAAATTCAATATTATGGAAATCTGAATATTCATAGCTTCAATATCATTGATGACCAATAGATTTTAAAGTAATTAAAGGGTTATTTAATTCATCTAATAAATATAATAAACGTAAAGAAGGTAAGGCAATAAAAATTAAAGTAATTGCTGGTAAAATAGTTCAAATTAATTCAATTATTTGTCCCTCTAATAAAAATCGATTAATATATTTATTAAATAAAAGTCTTGATATTAAATAACCAACTAAAATTGTAATTATGATAAGAATAATTAAAGTATGATCATGAAAAAAAATAATTTGTTCTATTAAAGGAGATGCTCCATTTTGTAAATTAAAATTAGATCATGTTGCAATTTCTAAAAAAAGGATAAACCTTTATAAATGGGGTTTAAATCCATTACATATAATCTGCCATATTAGAATAAATTTCTTAAAATAGGTAATTCATTATATGAATGTTCGGCAGGAGGTAAATTTTGATATCATTCAATTGAAGATGATAAATTTAGGGCAAATAAAGCAATTCGTTGGTTAACTAATGATTCTCATACAATAATTAATATAAATATAATAGCTAATAAAGAAATATAAGATCCTAATGATGAAATAATATTTCAAGAAATATAACAATCAGGATAATCAGAATATCGTCGAGGTATTCCCGCTAAACCTAAAAAATGTTGAGGGAAAAAAGTTAAATTTACTCCAATAAATATAACAAAAAATTGAATTTTTAAAAGATAAGGATTTAAAGATAATCCTGTAAATTAAGGATATCAATGAATAAATCCTCCTAAAATGGCAAATACAGCTCCTATAGATAAAACATAATGGAAATGAGCTACTACATAATAAGTATCATGAAGAGTAATATCAATTGATGAATTTGATAAAATTACTCCTGTTAATCCCCCAACAGTAAATAAAATTACAAACCCTAATCTTCATAAAATAGAGGGTGAGTAATTAATTTGTGTTCCACGAAATGTAGCTAATCAACTAAAAATTTTAATTCCAGTAGGAACAGCAATAATTATTGTTGCTGATGTAAAATAAGCTCGAGTATCAATATCTATACCTACTGTAAATATATGATGAGCTCAAACAATAAATCCTAATAAACCAATTGCTAATATAGCATAAATTATTCCTAAACATCCAAATGTTTCTTTTTTACCTCTTTCTTGAGAAATAATATGTGAAATTATACCAAATCCTGGTAAAATTAAAATATAAACTTCTGGGTGGCCAAAAAATCAAAATAAATGTTGATATAAAATTGGATCTCCTCCTCCAGCAGGGTCAAAAAAAGATGTATTTAAATTTCGATCAGTTAATAGTATAGTAATAGCCCCAGCTAAAACAGGTAATGATAATAATAATAAAAATGCAGTAATTCCAACAGCTCAAATAAATAAAGGTATTTGATCGAAAGATAAATTATTTAATCGTATATTAATAATTGTAGTAATAAAATTAATAGCTCCTAAAATAGAGGAAATTCCAGCTAAGTGTAGTGAGAAAATAGCTAGATCTACAGATCTACCACCATGAGCAATATTAGATGAAAGTGGGGGGTACACTGTTCATCCTGTTCCGGCACCATTTTCTACAATTCTTCTTGAAATTAATAAAGTTAAAGAAGGGGGAAGTAATCAAAAACTTATATTATTTAGACGAGGGAAAGCTGGAGCTCCTAATATTAAGGGTACAAGTCAATTACCAAATCCTCCAATTATAATAGGTATAACTATAAAAAAAATTATAATAAAAGCATTTGCTGTAACAATAGTATTATAAATTTGATCATCACCAATTAAAGATCCTGGGTTACCTAATTCAGCACGAATTAATAATCTTAATGATGTTCCTACTATTCCTGCTCAAATTCCAAAAATAAAATATAATGTTCCAATATCTTTATGATTTGTTGAATAAAGTCATTTTCGCTTAATAAAATAAAATGGCTGAGGTTTAAGCGATAAATTGTAAATTGATTAACGAGAGATTTCTCTTTTATTAATAAATAGCTTTATATTCAATAATGATATAAAATTGCAAATTTTAAGGGGTAGAGATTTCTATTAAGGCTTAAAGAATAATTTCTTTATAAATAATTTTGAAGATTATTAGTTTAACTTAACTAAAAACCTTAATAAAAAAAAAAAGTTCTGAAAATTATTCCTATTAAAGAAATAAAGGAAAAAAAATTAATTATTAAAAAATAATTATTTTTAATGTAAATTTTAAATCATTTTATTTTTAAATAATTAAATATAAAAGCGGAGTAACTAATTCGAATATAAAAAAATAATATAACTAAACTTATAATAATAAAAATGAAAGTTAATATATACATATTATTATTGATTAAAAAATTAATAATGATTCACTTTGGGAAAAATCCAATGAAAGGCGGTAATCCACCTAAAGAAAGAAAATTAATTAATAAATTAATTTTAATAAAAAAATTTATATTATTAATAAATAATTGATTAATAAAATATATATTTAAAATATAAAATAAAGAACATATAATTCTAATTATGAAAGAATATATAAAAATATAAAAAAATCATAAAGTTTCTCTAATTATAATAGAAGAAAGCATTCATCCTAAATTATTAATTGAAGAGAAAGCTATTAATTTACGTAAAGAGGTTTGGTTTAATCCTCCAATAGCTCCAATTATAATATTTATTAAAACAATAATAATAATAAAATTTTTATTTAAATAATAAGATAAAATAATTAAAGGGGTAATTTTTTGTCAAGTTATTAAAATAAATCTATTAAATCAAGATAAACCTTCAATAATATTGGGGAATCAAAAATGGAAGGGGGTTCTTCCTATTTTTATAAGTATTGAAGAGTTTATTATAATAGAAATTAAATTATTTATTTCAAAATTTTTTATAAGAGTTATTTTAATTAAAATTGTAAATAAAAAGTTAATAGATGCAATAGATTGAGTAAGAAAATATTTTAAGGATGCTTCAGTTGATAATAAATTATTTGAATTAGAAATTAGGGGGATAAATCTTAATAGATTAATTTCGAAACCAATTCAACATCCAAATCATGAATTAGAAGAAATAGAAATTAAAGTTCTAAAAAATAAAATAAAAAGAAAAAATATCTTATTAGAATTAAATAAAAAAAAAATTTAAAATAAGAAATTTACATTTCTTTTGAGAATTCAAAATTCAAAATTTATATATTTTAGTGTAAGATGCACAATAGTTTTTGATACTATTAGATATAGTTTAATTCTATAAAATATAATAAAGGTAAAATAATTACTTAATTTATCCTATCAGAATAACCCTTTAATCAGGCACTTTATTTTTAAAAAAAAGGTATTTCCTTTATATTTGGGGTATGAACCCAAAAGCTTAATTTTAGCTTATTTTTAATTATTTTTATTTATTTATATGAAAATTTATTAAAAATGGTTCTAATAATTATTTAAATTAATAATTAATCATATATATATATATATATATTAAAAATTTAATATATTAATATATATATATATACATTAAATTATTGAAAAAATTAAAATTAATTATATTAATATATTATAATTTATATGAATATTAATTGTTTAATTTCCAATTTTGTTTTTAATATAAATATTATAAAGAGAAAAAAAAGAAATTATTAAAAATTTAATAATTTATATTAAATATTTTAATATAAAAAAAAAAAAAAAAAAAATCTATTTAAAAAAATCTACATATAAATAAATTTTTTATGGTTTATTAATTTTATTTTAAGTTTATTTTACATATAAATTTTAGTGTTAGTTTTAAATTATTTAAATAATAATTTATATTTAAAAGTAGTAATTAATATTAAATTATTTAAGAAATTAAGATTTAGTAATACTTTAATTAATAACAAATTTTGTGCCAGCAGTTGCGGTTATACAAAAGTTAAATTAAATTTTGTTAGTAATTAATTAATGAAATTATATTATAATAAAAATTTTAAATTATTAGGTGAAATTTTAATTTAATAAAATTTTATATTTAAAATTATGATTTAATAAATTTTATAAAAAACTAGGATTAGATACCCTATTATTAAAATTTAAAATTAAAATACTAAAATAGTAGATAATTATTTATTGAAACTTAAATAATTTGGCGGTATTTTAGTTCATTTAGAGGAATCTGTTTAATAATTGATATTCCACGAATAAATTTACTTAATTTTTAATTTTGTATATCGTTGTTAAAAAAATATTTTTTAATAAAATTAATATTTAAAAATTATTATATAAATTTAAATCAGATCAAGATGCAGATTATAATTAAGAATATAATGGATTACAATAAATTTATTTAAATGAATATTAATTTGTAATAATTAATTGAAGGTGGATTTAAATGTAATTTTATTTAATTTAATAAAATGATTAAAAATTAAAATATGTACATATTGCCCGTCGCTTTCATATAAATAAAATAAGTTGAAATAAGTCGTAACAAAGTAGAGGTACTGGAAAGTGTTTCTAGAAAGAACAAATTAGAGCTTGAGTTTAAAGTATTTCATTTACATTGAAAGGATATTAAAAATTAATTAATTTGAGGGGGTAAATTAATTAGTTAAATTATAATAAAAAAATTTTTAAAAAAAAATATTTTAAAGGGGGGTTAAAGTATTTTTAAAGAAAAAATTAAATAATTTATAATAAATTAGTATTGTAAAAGAATTTTGAAATAATTGAAATATAAAATTAGTTAAAAGTAATTTTAATTTGGTGTATCTTGGGTATCAGAGTTTATTAAAAAATATTTTTGGGGAAAAAATTCTCGAATTTAAAAGAGATAATTAATTAATAAAGTTATTGTGGCATAAATATTTTAAATAATTAATTGGAAATGAAATGTTAATCGTTTTTAAATATATCTAGTTTTTTTAGAAAAAAATTAAATTTTATTTTATTTAAATAAAATAATTAATTAATTAATTATTTTATTGAATAAAATTATATTTTAAGGGATAAGCTTTAATTTAAATTTATATAAATAAATAATTGAATTTAATTGAAATTTTTATGATTTATATTGTTAAAAAAATTTAATTTATTATAAATAATTTCATTTAAAATAAAATTTAATAAATTTTTATATATTTATAAAAAAAAATTTTTTAATATTATAAAAATTGATATAATGATAAAATTAGTATATAAAATTGAATAATTTAATAAATTATTTTTAATAAAATTAATTAAAAGGAATTCGGCAAAAATTTATATTCACTTGTTTATCAAAAACATGTCTTTTTGTAAATAATATAAAGTCTAATCTGCCCACTGATTTAACAATTGAAGGGCTGCAGTATATTGACTGTACAAAGGTAGCATAATCATTAGTCATTTAATTGATGACTTGTATGAAAGATTGGATGAAATATAAACTGTCTCTTAATTAAATATAGAATTTAATTTTTTAATTAAAAAGTTAAAATGAATTAAAAAGACGAGAAGACCCTATAGAGTTTTATAATTAATTTAATTAAGATTATTTGAATAGTTTAAAATTAAAATTAAATTAATTATTTTGTTGGGGTGACAAAAAAATATAATTAACTTTTTTTAAAATAAAAACATTTATAAGTGATTAAATGATCCAATAATATTGATTATAAGAAAAAATTACCTTAGGGATAACAGCGTAATTTTTTTTTTTAGTTCATATAAGAAAAAGAGTTTGCGACCTCGATGTTGGATTAAGATAAAATTTAAATGCAGAAGTTTAAAATTTTTGATCTGTTCGATCATTAAAATCTTACATGATCTGAGTTCAAACCGGTGTAAGCCAGGTTGGTTTCTATCTTTTAAAAATTAAAATATTTTAGTACGAAAGGATTAAATATTTAAATTAAATTTATATTTTTGAATTTTATTAAATTTATATTTATAAAGTTAATAATTATAAAATAAATATTATATATATATATATATATATATATATAACTATTTTGGCAGAAAAAATGTGATGATTTTAGAGTTCATTTATATATAATTAAATTATATAGGTAGTATATGTTTATATTTGATATTTATATAATTATAATTGGTTTATTAATTTTAATTATTGGAGTTTTAATTGGTGTTGCTTATTTAACTTTATTAGAACGTAAAGTCTTAGGTTATATTCAAATTCGTAAAGGTCCTAATAAAGTAGGTTTCATAGGTATTTTACAACCTTTTTCTGATGCTATTAAATTATTTACTAAAGAACAAACTTATCCAAATTTTTCTAATTATATTTCTTATTATTTTTCTCCTGTTGTAAGTTTTATTTTATCTTTAATAATTTGATTATTGATTCCTTATTATTTTAATTTAATTAGATTTAATTTAGGAATTTTATTTTTTTTATGTTGTACTAGATTAGGGGTTTATACTGTAATGGTTGCAGGATGATCTTCTAATTCAAATTATGCTTTATTAGGAGGATTACGGGCTGTAGCTCAAACTATTTCTTATGAAGTTAGATTAGCATTAATTTTAATGTCTAGAATTATTATAATTATAGATTTTAATTTAATAATTTTTTTTTTTTATCAAGAATTAATATGATTTATTTTTTTAATATTTCCTTTAAGTTTATGTTGAATAAGATCTAGATTAGCTGAAACTAATCGAACTCCATTTGATTTTGCTGAAGGTGAAAGTGAATTAGTTTCTGGATTTAATATTGAATATAGAAGAGGAGGATTTGCTTTAATTTTTTTAGCTGAATATTCAAGAATTTTATTTATAAGAATATTATTTGTTTTAATTTATTTAGGGGGTTTTAATTTAAGAATTATGTTTTATTTAAAGTTAAGATTTATTTCTTTTTTATTTATCTGAGTTCGAGGTACATTACCTCGTTATCGATATGATAAGTTAATATATTTGGCTTGAAAGAGATATTTACCAATTTCTTTAAATTTTTTGTTATTTTTTTTAGGGTTTAAAATTTTATTATTATAATTTTTTTTTTTTTAGTATAAATTAATAGAAATAAAATTCTTTCTTAAGTTTTCAAAACAAATGCTTATAACAAGCTCATTAATTTATTTATTAATTGAATAATAAATTATCTCAGTATTTATTAATGAAAGGGTTAATAATAAAATAAGAGAAATAGAAAATAGTTAATAATTGTCCTGTAATAATATAAGGATCTTCAACTGGTCGGGCTCCAATTCAAGTTAATAAAATAACAATAGTTACTATAGATCAAAATAATATTTGATTAATAGGGTAAAATTGAATACCTTGAATTTTTTTATTAAAGGTAAAAGGAAGAATAATTAAAATTAAAATAGATATTACTAAAGCAATTACTCCTCCTAATTTATTAGGAATTGAACGTAAAATTGCATAAGCGAATAAAAAATATCATTCTGGTTGAATATGAACAGGAGTTACTAAAGGATTTGCTGGGATAAAATTATCTGGATCCCCTAATAAGTAAGGATTTGTTAATGTTAAAATAGTTAATTAAAAATAATAAAATAATAAATCCAATTAAATCTTTAAAAGTAAAAAAGGGATGAAAAGGAATTTTATCTAAATTACTATTTAATCCTAGGGGATTATTAGATCCTGTTTGATGTAAAAATAATAAATGAATTATTGTTATTATAAGAATAATAAAAGGTAAAAGAAAATGAAATGTATAAAATCGAGTTAATGTTGCATTATTAATGTGTCGATTTAATGTGTGTGCCTGTAATCTTTCTATTTTTGTATTTGTTGTTGGTCTTGTACCTTTCGCATGCCTAGTGGTAAAATGTGGCTGAACTTGTTTAATTATATTTTTTTTACACCATGTACTGTACCCATTGTAGCGTGGTGAGGGGTCTCAGCGGAAAATAGTCGAGTGGTGCTAAATTATTACAATTAGTAAGCTCCTTACCACATCACTAAAAACGTGGCACAACACTAATTTCCTAAGGACGCTCTGCCATTTCGACATCCGCTCGCCTAGCTGATAGAAGCGATTCCCTGATCCTCAAGATTCTAAGTACCCCGACCTAGGGTGAGTTCCACATTAATTTGGTAACCATATCAGACCCTCTGCACTGGATAACCTATATTGTTTTCATCACATATGTATTATCTGATTTCGCGAGTGTCAATGGCGGACCACGCGTCAGGGGGACATCCAGTGCATGGAAGACTGTAATATGTATGTATCGCTACTGCATCTAGGTGATGTAGTGCCTCGCTGTGTATATAAGTGATTAAGTGAGCAATCTGCTATGATCGTTGTTACTTTGTGTTTTATGCCCGCGTGCCGCATACATAACCTCTTAAGTGCATCCGTCATTGTGCCACGCTGTGTTTGCAAACACTCTGCCTGTAAACCGCTGCGATGTGTTGAGCTCTCATTCACTATGCTTACCACGCTGTTCATTGGTGGCTAGAAGAAGGGAAGAGGCTGGCACATCGCATGCGGGCTGCTGCTAGTTGCGCCGCTTCTGACATGCGCTCCCTAATGCGCTTCCAGGGTTCCAAGTTTCGGTTGAGGACAGGACGCGTGGGTATTCTACCCACGTGCGCTACCGAGGCCTTGCGAGGTCTGGATAACGGCGGCCTAACGCCGCGAGCTACTCGCGGACCTGTTACTGACAGGCCTCCGCGCCAACCACGTGTCGCTGACACGTACTGCCGGGTCTCACGGAGGCCCCTACCGGCCTCTAACGAAGGCCCTGCCGGTCTCTCACCGAGCCTGTACTGACAGGCCTCCGCGACGGCCACGCGTCACCGGCCTGTACTGCTGGTGCCTCACGGAGGCTCTACCGGCCCCTAACGAAGGCCTCTGCTGGCCTCTCACCGAGCCTGTAGGAACAGGCATCCGCCGTCTACAACTTAGTGCAAGGAAGTACATTTATTAACTATAAGTGTGTTAGTGCTTAGAACTGAACAGTGCGACCTTACCCGCGACCTAGCTGAGGTCTAGTTGTGTTATGACTACAATTATATGTATTAACCTACCCGACTGGTTTCAATCATCTCACTATACACTACCTACCTACCTACTTAACAGTTAGCGGCCTGCGCAGTCTACCTGCAAAGCCCTAGCCATCACAGTGGCGCCCAGGCTTTATATATCTTTGTCACACTGTTCTGGACTGAGTCCTAGCACGCTGCTCATATCACATCGTTGCGGTTTAGTTTTAAGCTTATGTTGATACTGTTATATTGTGTGTGTGTGTGTCGTACCTAGCTCAACTAATAGCTTACTACTTTTGTAATAATGGGATCTCACCCTATTAACTTCATACATTTACGGAAGGCTGAACTAGAATATGAAGTCTTGATACGGGGCGGTGAAATTGGTACTTGCCTTAATTTAAGGAAGCAAATTAACCTCTTGAGTAAAAAATATACAAGTGAGGATATACATGAATCAGGCATTGATGAGACTGAGGATTTATGCGCAGTTAAGGCAACCATAGGTGAATTTCAGTTAATTCTAGGTGAAATTAACAATGAAGCGGGACTAGCAAAGGGTATATCATACAAAAATCATATTAAATACCGACTAGCCCGTATTACACCAACCAACCCGGAGAATGTATTACTAAAGCAAAAACTAGATGAAAAATACAACACATTGGATTCACAACTCTCCAAACTAGACACTAAGTTAAGTTCTGGTAGTTCACAGCGAACTGACACAACAGTCACTCCAAACACTAACATAACCGTAACATGCACTAATCACATACCAAATAAACCGAAATATGATGGAAAAACTTGTGTGCGTTCTTTCATACAAAAAATCGAGGAGTTCAGACAAAGTAAACAAATAAAAGGAGATGATATGTTTAACTTCGCATTTGATGTCTTTACAGATAATGCTCTCCATTGGTATAGGCATGTCAAACCAAATGTCACTTCATGGGTAGAACTATTGCAACACTTGAAGGCTGCTTTTGACAGCGATGACTACGATTATAGATTGCTTACCGAGATCAGAACGCGTTCACAAGGTGACACGGAAAACATAACTATTTACATATCCATAATGAGCGGTTTATTCAATAGACTAAACACTAAACCAACAAAAACAGAAATCTTTGATATCATCTCTCACAATATAAAACCAATGTATGCGGAAGTACTAGCTATCAGTAACGTGCAAAATTTGGAGCAACTAGAGTCTGTTTGTAAAAACTACGAAAAGTATAAGATGCGAGCAGCACACTATCAGGAACCAACTAAATCTAACCTAGCCACACTCGCACCAGAATTTGCTTACGTCAAAACAGCTATTAAAACTACCAATTCTAACTCGAAACCATACTACAACCGTTTCAGATACGGCCGCGGTGACTATTACAAAAAAGCGGAAACATCCGGGGAGGACTCACACTCTGCACAACCGGTCGCACTAGTTGATAATAAAAGCACGGGTACACCAACTAGAGGACAACCTTTTTGTCCCAGATGTAGAGTAAACACACATTCATTACGTCGGTGTACGGCAGACCGTATCCTCGTTTGTTTTAAATGCGGAGAAAAAGGAGTGAAATACCCCGATTGCTCAAAGTGTCAACCGCCAAAAAACTAGCTAGTAAGGTTTGTTGTAATAGTAAATTTAACGCCAAGCTAGGTAAAACGGAGTGGGAAGATTGGCTAGCTGTAGTCGCAAAATTCAGAACTTGCTACTCTGTATCAACAAAACGGAACAAACCTCACAACGACATAAGGCCTTACGCTTCTATACAAATAAACAACATGCCCGTTTGTGGATTGTTGGATTCCGGTTCCGCAGTCACCATTGTTGGGAAAGATTATCATAAACTACTAATCAAGGACCAGGGGCTAACCCTGCAACCTAAGGATCACTTAGAGTCATTTGTCGCCGCTGGGGGACAGGTGCTTCTTCCTATAGGTACTCTAAACTTACCAATTACATTTGAAGGAAAGTCTCACATAATTAAGGCACATGTGGTGCCACTTTTCATGAAACTTTGTGCCTGTTCTTTAATTTGTGCTTCCCAAAAATAAAAGTAAAGGTAAACACTAAAAATAAAAATAAACAGAACTGGATAAGTAAAGGACTTAAAAAAAGTTGTAAAACGAAACGGTTCTTGCGTTATCAATACTATAAAAATAAAAATATAACAAATAAAGTTATATTCAATATTCAAAACTTCTACAGAAATGCATAAATAGCTCAAGGAAGAATGCAAATATCAAATTTATTAATGAAAGTGGAAACAAATGTACAGCGGTATGGAAAGTAATTAAGGATGAAATTATGGGTAATAACTATAAGAACGATGTGGATAATATCCTAATTGACAATAAAGTACTAACAGACCCCGTAGAAATAGCAACTGCGTTTAATAACCACTACATTAATACAGCACACTCTTCTAGCACGAGTACAAAGCCGCACCGCGATGAAAGTTCACTAGTTCATTCGATGTTTCTAAAACCTGTGTCTGAAAACGAAGTCAGAGCGGTGATGACATCATTAAGAAACACAAGTTCGGCAGGTTATGACGAAATTAATACGAAGATTATAAAAGCATGCACTGATGAACTTATTATTGTAATGACATATTTAATAAATCTTTCATTTTCACTTGGCACTTTTCCAGAATCTTTAAAAGTATCAATTGTTAAGCCACTTTTTAAAAAAGGTGAAAAATCTGACATTAATAATTATCGACCAATAACATTAATACCTATTATATCTAAAATTTTCGAGAAGTGTATGTGTAAGAGATTGATTGACTACTGTGATAAATTTAACATTATTAAAAAAGATCAATTTGGCTTCCAAAAAAAGAAATCCACAACACTAGCTATCTTCACTCTTGTAAAAACCATATTGACTAATATTAACCGAAACCACCTTACTACAGGGTTGTTTTTTGACTTATCGAAAGCCTTTGACCTAGTATCTCACGACCTGTTGCTACAGAAATTGGAGGCAATTGGCATTAGAGGTATTGCACTTCAATGGATATCGACATACTTGAGTAACAGACAACAGCGTGTTATAATTACAAAAGTGACTGGAAAGAACGACATGACACCACACTCTTCTGAACTCAAATATAACAAATATGGCGTCCCACAAGGAAGTGTATTAGGCCCAATTTTATTCATTCTTTATATTAATTCTATTACTGACATAACTAATCATAAATGTATATTATTTGCTGATGACATTTCTATTATTGTGACATCGGATAAAAAGAATACTACAATTGACGATCATGAAACTGACATTAATAACACAATTGACATACTGATTGAATGGCTAAATAAAAATAATTTATCATTAAATCTTGCAAAGTCTGTATATATTCAATTTCACAGATCAAATAATTCTAAATATAATAATAATAAAATGAAGATAAATAAAATTAGTGAAGTAACGCAAACTAAGTTTCTAGGTGTTACTTTGGATCAAGATATGAATTGGAAATCCCATGTCGATATTGTCTCAAAACGAATAAATAAGTTTGTATTTGCGCTGAGAAAAATTAGGAACATAACAAACGTCCAAACGGCAATAATATCTTATCATGCATATGTTGAATCGGTGTTACGCTATGGATTGATTATGTGGGGCAATAGCACCGATCAAAATAGAGCATTTGTTGCTCAAAAAAAATGCATTCGAGCAATCTACGGGCTTCAATCCGACGATTCTTGTCGGCCGGTATTTCAGAAACTTGGTTTGTTACCGCTACCGTCTCTATATATATATGAGATATGTATGTTTGTGTGGAAGCATAAGGAATTATTTAAAAAAGCAGATGATGTAGTTCCTCGAAACCGGCGCGATCCTCACAGGCTCGTACTGGATGTCATGCCAAGGCTAGCTAAATATAATAAAAGCTGTTTGTATATGTGTGTAGAAATATTTAATAAAATACCGAGCGACTTAAAAATTCTAAATACAAGATTATTTAAAAGTAAATTGTATGATTGGCTGTCCACAAATAGTTTTTATAGTGTAAAAGAATTTTTTGACAAAAAATTTAAATGACTGAAATTTTAAATGTATAAATTATAAATTTTAATGTATTATATAATTAAATGTACCAAATGTCATATAATAATTAATTAATTAATAATATAATGAAATGTATGCACGACAAATTTGCACGCTTATAATGTTAAGCAAAGACATGTATGCTCTGTATTTAAATTTTGTACCATCTTCTATACCATGTTTTTATGCAAATAAATTTTTATTTTATTCTATTCTATTCTATCTATAGATACTCCTATCTTACTGGGAATGGATTTCTGGAACACCTTTCATATATTTCCTAAGAATATAAAATCTGTATTCCTTGTGAACACAACTACGACAAGCGTAAACACAAAAAAAAACATACATTTGCATACGTTTGCACAGCTAACCGACGAACAAAAACTAACTGCGGAAACAATTAGAACACAATTTGAGAACATATCCTCAGGGAAAAAAGGCCTAGGCCGGACTAACCTAATAACACACAGCATCGACACTGGCGATGCACTCCCTATTCGACAACGTTACTATAGGATGTCTCCTGAGAAACAAAGTATTCTCAGCATGGAACTGGATGAGATGCTTGACTTAGATGTGGTAGAACCATGCGAAAGTCCGTGGTCCTCTCCAGTATTACTTACACCAAAAAAGGATGGCAAATTACGGTTTTGCTTAGATAGTAGAAAACTGAACGCGGTTACTAAAAAAGATGCGTACAATTTGCCATACATCTCAGAAATATTAGACAACCTGAGGGACGCTAAATACCTTACTAGTATCGACCTATACAAAAGTTTCTGGCAGCTACCACTAAGAGAATCAGACAAAAATAAAACGGCTTTCTACATACCCGGCCGCGGAACATACAGATTTAAAACTACACCTTTCGGTCTAACTAATGCGCCTGCTACGCAACAACGAATGGTAGATAAATTGTTTTACGGACCGAAGTTTGAGAATAGGGTGTTTGCATTCTTAGACGATATAGTATTGGTTTCATCGGACTTTGACAACCATATAGCCTTGTTAACTAAAGTTTACAATAAACTAAAAAACGCTAACTTAACGATAAACATGGATAAGTGCCAATTTTTCCGTGATGAATTAAAATACCTAGGCTATATAGTAAATCAAAGGGGTTTACATCCAGACCCGGAAAAAGTAGAAGCAATACAGAACTTTCCAATTCCCACTAACCCAAAGGAAGTTAAAAGATTCCTAGGAACTGCATCATGGTACAGACGTTTTGTACCAAACTTCAGCGCGCTAGCAGCCCCACTAAATAGACTAACAAGCTCAAGTAAGAAGGCTCCCCCCTTTGACTGGTCGCAAGAATGTCAGGAGTCCTTTACTATACTGAAGTAAATACTCATATCGGCCCCAGTACTATCGTGTCCAGACTACACTCTCCCATTTGAAGTCCACACAGATGCCAGTAACTATGGCATTGGCGGTCTGCTAACACAGATTAGGGACGGAGTTGAACATCCCATAGCGTACATGAGTAAATCCTTGTCTAAACAAGAACAAAACTACAGTATTACAGAGAGAGAGGCACTGGCTGTACTTCTGGCACTGGAGCATTGGCGCTGCTATCTAGAGAATGGCATCAAGTTCACAGTGTTCACAGATCATTCCGCACTAAAGTGGTTCCTAAAACTACAAAACCCTTCGGGACGTTTGGCACGTTGGGGTATACGTTTGTCTGCCTTTAATTTTGACATACAACACCGACGTGGTACTGATAACACTTTGCCAGACGCGTTGTCTCGAGCGTGTCCGATAGCAGCACTCACTCAAGAAAACACCACACAGTCAGGGCCACCTAAACAAACAAACGACTCTTGGTACCAAAATATCTACACTGGTTGCCAACAGAACCCTACGGCATACCCAAACTATATAGTAAAAAACAACAAATTATACCGCTACGAAAAAAGCAAATTCGCAATACTATGCGAGTTTGACTGGAAGGAAGTCATACCGAAGGAAACTAGGCATCAAGTAATAACTAACAACCATGCCGAACCAACCGCGGCACACTTAGGTATCCATAAAACATACAAGCGACTATCACTACGCTACTACTGGCCAGGGATGCACGGTGACGTGGTACGGTTTGTAACGGCATGTGAAACTTGTATTGCTCATAAACAAGCCAATCATGCCCCTCTAGGACTAATGGGAAAGCCTAAGGAATGTTCACGTCCCTTCCAAATGCTGAGTATAGACATAGTGGGACCACTACCCTTTTCTAGACGTCAAAACTCATATCTGTTTGTAGCTACTTGTTGTTTCTCTAAGTACTGTCTATTATTTCCCATAAGAAATGCGAATGCTATTACTATAGTAAGGTTACTAGAGGACAACATATTCTTGATCCATGGTATACCACAATGTGTTATTTTAGATAACGGAACACAGTTTACATCAAATGAAATGAAAAACTTATTTAAAAAATACAATATTCCAAATGTACACTATACTCCTAGATATACACCACAAGTAAATACAGTGGAACGCTACAATAAAACAATAATCACAGCGTTATCGACATTCATTAATGATGACCAGCGCTCTTGGCATTTGCATATACCAAAGGTTCAATTCGCACTAAACAGCTCAACCAGTGAGGTCACAGGCTACACACCGGCATTCTTGGTCTATGGTAGGGAGTTAGTCGCTGACGGTTTACACTATCAGGATGCTGTTATAAATGAAATAGTTTACCAACCAAGGGATCACTACGCGGAGAATTTAGGTGTCTTATCAAGCATATTTGACAAAGTACAATCGGCTTTGCTGAAAGCATATTCTAGGAACACTTGCAGCTACAACCTACGTAGGAAAGAGGTGGAATTCAATGCTGGGGATGTAGTCTGGAAACGAACGTATTACCAAAGCGATAAGGACAAATATTTCAGTAAAAAACTAGCACCTAAATTCGTGAAATGTAAAGTATCCAAGAAACTGTCTCCCCTTGTGTATGACTTGGTAGATACACACGGAAAACCACTAGGTACTTGGCATATCAAGGATTTAAAGTGGAAGAATCCACAGTAGTCCCGTAGGCCTAGCTTGCTAGTGTTTGACCCACACCAGTTCAAACGATGCCAAGGGACTACGACCACCACATATCGTGGGGGGTCAACCCACCTACAAGGGTTTGTCTATTTAATTGCCTTGGTTGCAGGGGTCCTAAACTCCTGTTAAGACCAGTTCCTAACTACGGGTCAGTTAGTATTCTACTCCCAATATTACTACTTAGAGAAGCTAAGGTGCCTTGTCGCGTGTGAGGGGGGTTCTATAATGGAAGTGGTCTAATTTAAAAAAAATAATAATCTAGTATTTTGAAACGGCGTTGCCATGGAGAATGCTGGGGACCCCAAGGGGTGTTAATTTTTTTTTTGATGGCAGAGTATGTCTCCTTGGTAACTACCCTTAACCCTTGTGTTGTTATGTCATATTCCAACCAGAACATCTTCAAGTCGGCTCCAACTATAAAGGTGACCGCACCAAGACTGCGCAGGTGTTTAATTTAAAAAAAAACTAATCTTTTACATTAAAATGGCGTTGCCATAGAGAATACTGAGGACCCTAAGGGGTGTTTAATTTTTTTTGATGGCAGAGTACGACGCTCTGCCATTTCGACATCCGCTCGCCTAGCTGATAGAAGCGATTCCCTGATCCTCAAGATTCTAAGTACCCCGACCTAGGGTGAGTTCCACATTAATTTGGTAACCATATCAGACCCTCTGCACTGGATAACCTATATTGTTTTCATCACATATGTATTATCTGATTTCGCGAGTGTCAATGGCGGACCACGCGTCAGGGGGACATCCAGTGCATGGAAGACTGTAATATGTATGTATCGCTACTGCATCTAGGTGATGTAGTGCCTCGCTGTGTATATAAGTGATTAAGTGAGCAATCTGCTATGATCGTTGTTACTTTGTGTTTTATGCCCGCGTGCCGCATACATAACCTCTTAAGTGCATCCGTCATTGTGCCACGCTGTGTTTGCAAACACTCTGCCTGTAAACCGCTGCGATGTGTTGAGCTCTCATTCACTATGCTTACTACGCTGTTCATTGGTGGCTAGAAGAAGGGAAGAGGCTGGCACATCGCATGCGGGCTGCTGCTAGTTGCGCCGCTTCTGACATGCGCTCCCTAATGCGCTTCCAGGGTTCCAAGTTTCGGTTGAGGAGAGGACGCGTGGGTATTCTACCCACGTGCGCTACCGAGGCCTTGCGAGGTCTGGATAACCGCGGCCTAACGCCGCGAGCTACTCGCGGACCTGTTACTGACAGGCCTCCGCGCCAACCACGTGTCGCTGACACGTACTGCCGGGTCTCACGGAGGCCCCTACCGGCCTCTAACGAAGGCCCTGCCGGTCTCTCACCGAGCCTGTACTGACAGGCCTCCGCGACGGCCACGCGTCACCGGCCTGTACTGCTGGTGCCTCACGGAGGCTCTACCGGCCCCTAACGAAGGCCTCTGCTGGCCTCTCACCGAGCCTGTAGGAACAGGCATCCGCCGTCTACAACTTAGTGCAAGGAAGTACATTTATTAACTATAAGTGTGTTAGTGCTTAGAACTGAACAGTGCGACCTTACCCGCGACCTAGCTGAGGTCTAGTTGTGTTATGACTACAATTATATGTATTAACCTACCCGACTGGTTTCAATCATCTCACTATACACTACCTACCTACCTACTTAACAGTTAGCGGCCTGCGCAGTCTACCTGCAAAGCCCTAGCCGTCACACCATATTTGCAAAATAAAATATCTTATCTTATCTTATCTTATCTATTATCAACAGCAAATCCTCCTCAAATTCAATTAACTAATATAGTTCCTAAATATGGAATAGCAGATAAAAGATTTGTAATAACAGTTGCTCCTCAAAATTATATTTGTCCTCATGGTAAGACATAACCTATAAATGCTGTTGCTATTAATAAAAATAAAATAATTACTCCTACTATTCAAGTATATTTTAAATTAAATGATTCATAATAGATTCCTCGTCCAATATGTAAATAAATACAAATAAAAAATAATGAAGCTCCATTAGCATGAATTGTTCGAATTAATCAACCATAGTTTACATTTCGACAAATATAATTTACTCGGTAAAATGCTATTTCAATATTAGCAGTATAATATATAGTTAGAAATAATCCTGTTAAAATTTAAATAATTAAGCAAAGGGCTAATAAAGATGGGGTGCGTGGACAGGAAACCTCCCCGTGTGCCCGGGGGCTGGAGTTCCCTTACGGATACGTCCGTGGGGAAGGCCAGTTTCTGGGACGGTGCACCCTGGGGTGCGGGCAATGTTTCTCCAATGGGTGCTGTGTTAGACACACAGTACCTAGTGGAGAGGCATTGCCCGTATGCCAATATCCTGTCGGTGGGACGTTCTAAGACGCTACTAAACGTGTACTCCTCCGAGTACACATCGGAGGAGTACACGTTTAGTAGCGTCTTGAGCGGGCTCGGCGTGCACTAACCCTGCCGTCGGGCAGGCAGGAGAAAGTCCTTCCTTCTGCCACCGTTGGTCTCGTAGCCCCGAAGAGTGTCAAGGTCATGTCTCTGGCATTTGACGGGGGTCGAGGGTCTTGGCTTAACCACCCGGGCCGCGAGGAAGAAATCCTCTATAAAAAATTACCCCAAACCTCCAAGCGGCGGCGCACCGTGAGGGAGGTTGATAGCTTGGCTGATGGGTAGCTATGGAATCAGTTGCTAGTGCGAACCACTATATTTTGAGCAAGTGAAACATGTTATGTACTCGTGGGAACTAATATGGAAAATTTAAAAACCCAAAAGAATGAGAGACAGGGAGAGAGAAAGGGAGAGGAAGGAGGTGATGCGCGGTCGGAGTCCGACGCGGCATCGAGCTCTAGCTCGTGCACGAGCCTGGAGCGCGAAGTGGTGGTTGTGGGGCCTTCCGGGAGAAAGTTCTTCCGGAAGCGCCCCAAGACGGGGTCATCCTCGGACGAGGGGACCACGAGCCGGAGGAAGATCCACTCCGGCCGCAGGGGCGGAACCCGCGTGAAGGGGGTGGGTAGAGGGCTCGCCACCAAGGAGAAGGAGGCCGGAGGTGCGAGCCTAGATAGCCCAGCCTAGCCGGCTCAGCGAGCCGTGAGTCCCAGGGAGGTGACAGGGAGTGAGCTGGGCACCGCTGGTGGCCCCAATACGCAGGGCTCAGCTAGGTTCGTAGAGATCGTGGTCTCTGCCATAAACAATGTGGCCTTGAAGAGGTTGAAGACCTCTAAAGACAAGGCCATAGCAGAGGCCACGGCCTCCATAGTGGCGGCAGCGGAGGCCTCCCGCAGAGGTACTCCGTCGGACGGATTGTCCGAGATGCAGGCGGAGGTCGCACGCCTGACGGCCGCGATGGAGCTCCTCCAAAAGGAGAACGAGGAGCTCCGAGCGGACATGGCTAAGCTCCGAGGAGCCGGCCCCCGGGAGATGCCGCAGAGGGGGGAGCAGCATGGGCAGGGACGGCCTGTGCCTGATGCTGCTGGGGACCGGGTTCTGACCCTGGTGCAGCGGGAGATGGCCGAAATGCGGAGACGATTCTCTGCCCTAGAAGCCATCGTCCTGCGCCCCCCCTTGACGGCAAGCCAGCCAGCCCCCGGCCAGCAGAAGGAGGCGACGACATATGCCGTCGTCGCCGCCGGATCTGCCGCGGCAAAACCAGCCTCTCCGGGGCAGAATAAGGGTGGGGCGGCAAAAAAGGGCGGGACGGCTAAAAAGGCCGGAGCCGCCAAAAAGGTGGCGAGGGCCCCGGCCCCGGCCCCGGCTCCGGCCCCGGCCCCGGTGGCTAAACGACCGCCCCCACCTCCAACGTCGTATGTGCGGCGGCAGGCAAGCCGGCCGACCACCGGATCGGGAGTAAGGCCTGCGCTCCACCGAAGCCTGGCAAAGCCAGGGGCAGGGGCAAGCCCTCCGCCACCACCGCAACCACCGCCGTCACCGCCGCAGCCGCCGCCACCGCCACCGCCGCTGCCGCCTCCACCACCGTCGTCGTCGCCGCCGCTGCCGCTGCCGCTGCGGCAGGGCCCTCGCATGGGTCTCGGGAGGGGGTTGAAATGGAGTGCCAATAATGGCCCCATTTCGCCTCCTCCAGGCGAACATCAACCACTGCGCCACCGCTCAGGATCTTTTGCTCCAGAGCATGGCGCAGTAGTCAATTAATATCGCCGTGGTCGCTGAGCCGTACTTTGTCCCGCCCAGGGATGACTGGGTGGAGGACCTCAGTGACCCTTATTTCGTCGGCCGCCGCCGGTACCCCGTCCCTCGAGGCTGTTAAGAGAGGACAGGGATGCGTGGCAGCACGGTTCGGGGAGATTGTCGTGGTAGGGGTGTACTTCTCCCCGAACCGAACTCTCGCCGAGTTCCACAACTCCCTTGCGGAGTTGAAAGTCGTCGTCGTCGGGTTCCGTTCCCTCCCCGTGCTCGTCCTCGGGGACTTCAACGCCAAGAATGTGGCTTGGGGTTCCCGGTATACGGACACACGGGACAGGATGGTGGAGGACTGGGCTCTGGAGACAGGCCTGGTCGTCCTAAACCAGGGTTTTGTCCCCACGTGTGTGCGGATGCGGGGTGAGTCGGTGGTGGACATCTCGTTCGCCAGCCCCGCTCTGTCACCGCGTGTCACTGACTGGCGCGTCATGGAGGGGGTGGAGACGTATTCCGACCACCGGTATATCCGGTTTGACGTCTCCGCCCAGTCCTCGAGCGCGCCGGTCCGACAGGCCCCGAGTGGTCCGCGGTGGGCGCTGAAGCAGCTAGACCGGGAGCTTCTCCTGGAAGCCTCGATCGTGCAGGCCTGGGTGTCATCACCGGACAGGCCTGTCGACATCAACGACGAGGCGGAGTGGTTCCGGGAGGCCATGTCCAATATTTGTGACATGGCAATGCCCCGGGTCCAGCCCGGATGTGCTTCGCGCCAGGTGAGCTGGTGGTCGCAGCAGTTTACGGCTCTGCGCCATGCGTGCGTTGCTGCGCGACGCCGGTACGCCAGGCACCGCAGGCTCCGTATCCGTCCTCCGGATACGGAAGCCATTGAGGCGGAGCTGTATGAGGGGTACAGAGCGGCGAAGACCGCCCTCCAGGCGGAGATCCTGCGGGCCAGGGCAGTGGACCGCGAGGAGATGCTGGAGACTCTGAACAGAGATCCGTGGGGACGCCCATACAAGATGGTGCGGGAGAAACTCCGCCCATGGGCTCCCCCGCTGACGCAGAGTCTCCGGCCTCAGCTTGTGGAGGACGTGGTGAGCGCTCTGTTCCCTTCGAGAGGGGAACATACCTCCCCGCTCATGGCTCCGCCTACTGCGGTGCTTGGTGCGGACCACAACACCGACGAAGACGACGATGCTCCGGAGGTGACCGAGGTAGAAATGAGAGTGGCGGTGCGAAGGCTGAATGCCAAAAACACCGCCCCAGGACCTGACGGCCTACCTGGGAATGCCTGGGTCCTGGCCATGGAGGCTCTCGGGCCTCGACTAAGGGGTCCCCTAAGCGCATGCATGGAGAGGGGCCAGTTTCCACTTCGTTGGAAGACCATGAAAGAAGCCGGGGCGCCCTGCGGACTCTCCGTCCGCTTATCGGCCCATCGTGCTGCTTGACGAGGTGGGCAAGCTCTTTGAAAGAGTAATTGCAAACCGCCTCGTCGGGCGGCTAGTGCGGGTGGGGCCGGACTTGGCGGAGAGCCAGTTTGGTTTCCGCAGAGGGCGCTCTACGGTGGACGCCATCATGCGCGTACGGGCCCTCACGACGGGGGATGCTGTGCCCCGGGGTGGGGTCGTCTTGGCGGTGTCTCTAGACATCGGGCCGTCATCTACCCCGGTCACCAGGGAGTGTGGACCCGGCGAGAGATGTCGTGCGGTGTCCCACAGGGATCGGACCTGGGGCCGCATCTGTGGGACATCGGTTACGACTGGGTGCTGCGCGCCGACCTCCCCAGTGGCGTCAGTGTAGTTTGCTACGCTGACGACACGCTGGTCCTGGCACAGGGGAGGTCGCACCAGGCGGCGGCCGAAGTAGCGACACGCGGGGTTGCGACAATCGTCGATAGAATCCGGCAGCTGGGACTCGAGGTGGCCTTGCACAAGTCCGAGGTCATGTGTTTTCATGGCCCTCGGAACGCGCCACCGTCGGGTTCCCAAATTACGGTAGGAGGGGTTCACATCGGCGTCGAGTCGACGATGAAGTACCTAGGACTCGTCCTCGACAGCCGGTGGAACTTCGTTGAGCATTTCCGACGTTTGGCTCCCAGGCTGGACCGGGCTGGAGCTGCCTTGGGGCGTCTCCTGCCCAATCTGGGGGGTCCAAACGCCTCCTGCCGGAGGCTCTACGCGGGGGTCGTGCGGTCCATGGCCCTTTACGGGGCACCGGTGTGGGCGCGTTCCCTTAGGCTGCGGCCAGCCCGCCGGTTGAACGCGTCCCAAAGGGTCATGGCCATTCGGCTGACCCGGGGATACCGCACGGTCTCCCGTGAGGCGGCGAGCCTCCTTGCCGGATTACCGTCATGGGATCTGGAGGCGAAAGTCCTAGCGCACATATGGGAGTGGCGCGAGGAGATGAAGTGCCGGGGCATAACTTCGCTGCCGCGAGAAATCGCGGCACAGCGGACAGAGCTCCGGCAGGATCTCATGTCAGCTTGGAGAGTGCGATTGTCGCAATCCAGTGCTGGGCACGCCACAATTGCGGCGATAAGTCCCCTCTTTGAGGAGTGGCTAGAGAGGCGCCACGGCGTCCTCACCTTCCGCCTGACACAGGTCCTCACCGGACACGGTTGCTTCGGGAGGTTCCTGTTTCGTATAAGGCGGGAGGAAACGCCCGGGTGTCACCACTGTGTGGATCGCCCGGAGGACACGGTGGAGCATACAGTTGAGGTCTGCCCCGCTTGGGCGGAGCCCCGCCGTGTCCTCTTGGAGGCGATTGGCGGCGGTGACCTCTCGCGTCCGGCTCTGGTCCAGGCCATGGTACGGAGCGAGAGGGCATGGGAAGCAGTCACCTCCTTCTGCGAAGCAGTAATGCTCGCGAAGGAAGAGGTGGAACGCGTGAGGGAGAGGCAAAGTTTGCGCCCTCAATGCACTTTTTTAGGTTTATGGAGAACCCTGCTTGAGTTAATGTTTGTAAGACCTCTCGTAAATTTCGTAACCCTTCATCTACTGTCAACGAAGGCAATAAAACGTCGTCGACGTACACTAAAACTTTGCCCGATTCAATAAAAGTGCGTAGTGTATGGCTTATAATACGTTGATAGACAACTGGCGCGTTGGCCAAACCATATGGCATCTTTAAATACTCAAAGTGACCTTCTGGAGTAATGAACCCAGTTAACGGTATAGAATCGCTATACATCTTAATTTGAAGAAAGCCAGTAGCCATATCGATACTCGTAAAGAATTTACTTTTTCCTAGGCGGTCTACATAATCATCGATCAGAGGCAATGGATAACGATCCTTTACAGTTAGCGCATTTAATGCGCGGTAGTCCACGCACATTCTATCACTGCCATCCTTTTTCTTTACTAATAGTATTGGACTAGAATATTCAGATTCAGACTCCCTTATAATATTTTTGTCAAGTAGTTTCCGGATAATATCACGCACACGCAATTTTTCTTCATGAGATAGTTTATACGGTCTGTAAACTACAGGTACACTACTATTAAGCTTAATATGCATAGAACCAGTATTTACAGTGGTTGTGGCTGTTCCAGTAATAAGGAATTCTGAGAAGTCTGCGATAATTGATAACAAATTATCCTTTTCAATACCTAACAACGGTGTTTGAATAAGGGGGTGCATGTTCGATTTTATGGGTAATACCCGGTCTATTCGCATGAGACGCTGCTGGCCTTTCGATCTTATGTACGTAATTCCGTCTCTGTTTAAGACATCGGTACCAATAATGATAGGAGTACTCATATATTTATCGGCGATTACATAAAATTCAATTTTTAATGTTAATTCAAGAAACTCGACGGTCAGCACAGTGTAATGACTCGATTGTATTTTCTTTTCGCCTAACCCACAAAACATACGAAATGACGGTATTTGTTTGCATTGAAAATGTTTGATAAGGCTATCTGAAATAAGAGATGCTACCGAGCCACTATCTATTAATATGTCTACAGGTATACCTTGAATCACAGCTGTGGCTATATCATTTTTCTTATAGTCACCCTCTGTATTCCGACAAAAATTAATGTTCTACTTCCCTCGTGACTCTGAACGTTGCTTTGTAAAACACTCCTCTACGCTATGGCCGGATTTTTTGCAAAAGGAACATATTATAGATTTGTTGGAAGCACTATTTGAAGTTGAATTGTTATTATTGGTACTGGGGGTAGATTGCGAAGACTGTGTATGAGTTTGTTCGTTCGTTTTTATACGTTTGGTGCAAGAATATTGTTTGTGACCGAAGCTACCACAGGAAAAGCACTTTGCCCTAGTGTCACCATGATCACGTTTGCGATGATCACCATTATGGGACCTAGCGTCGGTATTACTTGTACGTTGATTAGTTTTACGATTAGAAACCGATATATCGGGCTTAACATAAATCGAGAGGAAGCTGACTAAATCTTCTGGTTTCAGTTTGGCATTGGTCGCGACGGCACGTATTTTTGGATCTGCTATACCGCGTATAACTATAGCAGTCATAAGTTTGTCACTTAATCCTCCTACTATTCGAAGACGTCGGAATTGGTACTCATAACTAGAAATAAAATGTTTGCTACGTCTACCTTACGCGGACACAACGGCTTAAACTCGCGTTTAAAGTTTGACCAACTCCGATCATTCGTGACCCACTCATTAAGCCACTGTTTCGCGTCTCCTTTTAAACAATTTCCTATTCTAGCTAAACATTCTCGATCATCCCAACAATTTAAGCTACGCACATGATCGACTTCGTTACACCAAACATCAATATCATTAATAGCAGGGTCAAAATTAGAGATATAAAAATGGTTTGATCTTACCGCGCCCAGCTTGCCAATCGCACTTACTATCCGGTCGGTCATCTTACCCATCGTATCGTTACAACCAGGCGGACTTTCAGGTACGGGAACTGACAGGTCGATAGTCGAGACACCGAGCAGCGACGGCGCAGGCGCCGCTGTGGCGGGCGTCGGCGGTCGCGCGCCGGCGCTTGACGACAACGTGGCGCCACCGCCGTTGCACGATCCCCCGCGCTCGATACAGTCTATACTACTTTGATTGCTACTAAAATCTTTCTCTAATGAATTAATACGGGTCAACATAACTTGAAGAGTTTTGTTGACCCGTATTAGTTTTGTTGCAAATTTAAATCTGGTGTACGGTCTCGCGTCTTGCTACGCCTGCTGACTTTACTTTTACTCCGTTTGGGCATTCTGCTAGTGCAATATTTTAACTGCAGAACGTACCCGTGGAGGTCACTAACTCTAAAGAATTAACTAAAATGCAATAACTCGTCAGAATGCCAAATCTCAGTGTAGATAGCTATGAGAGCTATCCCACTTCTGATATGAGCAGAGTGAACAAGTTGGAATTTAAAAAAAAGATAACGACCACAAAATAAAGGTTATAATTCTTTAAGCTAACAATTAACAAAAAATAGATCTTAATTTAAACACAAGTCACTAAATACGCCTAGCTAAAACTCGTCCTAACACTCTAAGCGCCCAAAATGAAATGACCGAGGAAATGAGCTCGCTGCTACAGCCGGCCGTCGCCCCTCTTCTGCGCCTCGTGACGTCATTCAGCCGCCACGCCTACAATCACAGGATTCTCCGCTAACAATATATTATATTTATGTAGTTTCAGTGGAGTAATTTGTATATCTTGTCTTTTCAGCCGCCTCCATGCTGTGCCGGTTCGAGCGACCCATCGATACGTGTGTACCTACTACGCTTTGGAATGGGCAACTAGCTTCATCTTTCTTAGTGACCGACTCCTCAACAGTTCAAAAGTGCCTGTAATTGGTTTATTTGAAATAAATGCTTTGAGTATGAGTTTTGCGTTTTATTTTGTTGTAATATATGTCTTGAAAGAAAAATGTGTTTTATTTCAAACTTTTCCTAGCTTTCCGTAAGTATCCCATAAACTTACAAAAAGATAGGAAAAGTTGTTGTACTAAAAACCGACTACTATTGATACGTGGAGAAGTAAAAATAAACAATAATTATCTCCACATATTTCGTTATCCGTCTGTCTGCCAGTCTCTAAAGACACTTTCTCGGCCGTGACAGTAGTTTTGCACGTATGCCGCGCATTAGACATTCCCTTTTACTGTGCGTTTGCACTGGCGAATCATTCACAACAAAACATGTTGAAATCTCTAGTTCCTGTCAAAAATTGTATCGAACATTGAGAGAAAATAGAGATTTCAACATGTCTTGTTGTGAATGTTTCGCCAGTGCAAACGCAGTTATGCACCTATGCGGTGCATTAGACATTCCCTCTAGCCTAATGCACCGATGTGGTATCATGTGACAGTAATGCAAATAAAAAACCGTGAGGCCGGTTTCGTAAACATGTGTGCACTTAGTGAGGTGCAGTTTGATTGTAAAAGGTTGTAAATGTGTGCTTGTGAGCGTGTATGCACAGAGCGAAAGTATAGTTTTGGCATGTTTCACTATGTTCGCAGCGCATGTTTTGCTTTTTTTTTTGCATTACTGTCACGAGAATGTCACATGATACCGCATAGGTGCATACGAGTAGAGGGAATGTCTAATGCACCGCATAGGTGCATAACTGCAGTGCATTAGATATTTTTAAAACCGACTACTATTGATACATGAAGAATTAAAAGTTCTTACAGGCAAACTTTAACATGATGAATAAACACAGTAATTACTTCCACATACTTCGCTGTCGCAAAAAAAAGTATTTTTTGCGATTACAAACTTATATTTGCAGTTGGAGAATTCACCGTGACGTATATCGATGTATGAGAGAACATATTTTTCAACTACAAAGTTAAGTTTGTTTTTGAGTTAATATCATCCCTACTACGGAACCCTTCATTGTGGCTATTATCAAAACTACTCTATATTTGAGTCAGTAATGGAAGATGTTTTGTCAAAACTTGCAACTGGGAATAAATCGGTAATTATCTGCGGGGACTTTAATATTAACATTTTAGAAAATAATTTGAATACCAGTAGATTATTAAATTTGTTTAAATCCTTCAATTTGTCAAATGTGTTTGTACAGCCAACCCGAATAACTACGACTACTGCTACATGTATCGATAATGTGTTCTGTTGCTGCGACTATTTAGATAAAGCCATCGTTAATTATCTCCCTTCTGATCACAGTGGTCAAACAGTAACTTTTGAGTCCAACTTACCAATACAAAAAGTGCAGATACAATTCAGACCAGTAACAGCTGTTAATTTAAATAAATTTAATAGCACTTTAGTTTGTAAATTAAGTAATCAGGACCTTTCAATAAACAATGTCAATATTTTGTATAAAGAATTATTTTCGGTAGTCCAAACCGAGTTCAATAATACTTTTAAGAAAAACACTAAAACTATCAGCCCTAAGTTTTTATTTAGTGATTGGGCAACTAAAGGACTTAGGAAAAGTAGGGAAAGACTTTTCGAGCTGTATGGCCTTAAGCCTTATATTAATACGGAAACTTTTAATAAGTATGTTGCTACTTATTCTAGAATTTTTAAGAGCACTTGTAAGGCAGCTAAAGCCTTATACATTAGCAACAAAGTTAAATCAGCAGACAATAAAATACAGGCGGTTTCGAAAATTATCAATAATGAAACGAATAGGAACAAAAAGCATAATTCCGATTACACACTGGAGACGTCAGGTGGTGGTCTCATTTGCGATAGCAAAGAAGTTGCTCAAGAATTTGTACATTTTTTTACCAGTATCCCACTTAAAACTACTGAAACCTTAAACTCCTCGCCATCGCTCTCTTTTGATTTAGTAAGGGCGAACGTTTCAGCCAGCCCGATTGAATTTAACTTTAAGCATATTAACCCCGCAACAGTAATAAAAGCTTTTAAGCAAATCAAGATCAAATTGACCGAGGATCTTTGGGGAATGTCTATTAAAGTCTGTACCTCTATAATTGAAACCATAGCACCTTACTTAGCCTTAATATTTAATTTGTGTGTGGATCAAGGAGTCTTCCCAGATTTAATGAAATACAGTAAGGTAATACCACTTTTCAAATCCGGGGACAGTAAAGACACCAATAATTATAGACCCGTATCCGTGCTGCCGGTTTTCAGCAAGGTGTTTGAAAAGGTGATGCTGAATCAAATGCTCAATCATTTTAACACAAATAAAATCCTTCACGACCAACAGTATGGATTCACCAAAGGACGTTGTACGACCGACGCCGGTGTGACCTTATTAAGACACATTTTTAATGCGTGGGAAGAGGCCCAAGACGCCATAAGAATCTTTTGTGACCTCTCCAAGGCATTTGATTGCGTCGATCACGAAACCTTACTCTTGAAACTTGAGCATTACGGACTTGGAAAACTTGCGCTCAGTTTAGTAAAATCTTATTTAAATGATAGACAACAGCAAGTTCAAATAAACGGTATCAACTCACTGGGTCTAAAAGTAAAAATGGGTGTTCCACAAGGCTCGATTTTGGGTCCTTTCCTCTTTTTAGTATACATTAATAATCTACTCCATTTATTAAAAAATCAGCCACACATGGTGTTATTTGCTGACGATACTTCCTTAATTTTTAAGGTAGATAGACGTGCTACAAATTTTGACGAAGTAAATAACGCCCTTCTGCAGGTCCAAAATTGGTTTACTGCTAATAATTTAGTATTAAATGGGAAAAAAACGAAGTGCATCAAATTTTCTTTGCCTAATGTCAAAAGTAGGGATTGTGATATTATATTGAATCAAGAGAAACTAGATTTCGTCGATAAAACTGTTTTCCTGGGGATCACGCTCGACTCAAGGCTACAATGGGGTCCTCATTTAACATCTCTTGCAGGACGGCTAAGTTCAGCAGCATATGCTGTCAGAAAAATCCGTCAATTTACTGATGCAGATACCGCGAGGCTAGTCTATTTTAGTTACTTTCATAGCATCATGTCTTACGGTATTTTACTATGGGGACGGGCTGCAGACATCGAGTCTATCTTTATTCTGCAGAAAAGAGCGATCAGAGCCATTTATAATCTTCGCAGGCGCGATTCTTTAAGGGAACTGTTTAAGGATATAAACATCATGACGGTACCTTGTCAATATATCTATGAAAATATCATGCACGTAAGAAAAAATTTAATCTTTTTAGTAAAAGAGGTGATAGACATAATTACAGTACTAGAAATAGGGACCTATTAGTTCAACCAGGTTTCAGACTGGCTAAAGTAGACTCATCTTTCATGGGATACTGTTTAAAATGTTACAATAAAATTCCTCCCCACATACTTCAACTGAATGAGACGAAATTCAAAACTTGTATAAAACGCACACTATGCAGGCAGGCATATTATAAGATGGAGGATTACATCTCTGATAAAAATGCTTGGCTTAATGCTGGTCCTGCTCCACAATCATAACTAACTAATTAACATTCGAACATACAGTTGGAGCTGCTGAAGATTTTAAGATCATCATCATCTTTGCATTGTATAAACTCAATCTCCTTTGTATTATATAATTGCATAGCACAGGTGTGAGTACTATGTACTATTGAGCTACCATTTACCGGGTAATCTGTCTTTCATTGACTTGAATGTGCCCTGGCGGCTGGGAATGTCATGCTCACTTAAATGTCTCGCTGATGGTGGCGCGTGTGTTGGATCATTTAGCTCCCTTCAAAATGGTTGAGCTGAATGGTGCTGATCCATGCGTCATGTTCGTGAACGGGCGCCGTCAGTTGTGACTGGTCATCTCTTAGCTGCCATGGCTTATTTTAATTTTTGAATTGTTTGTATGTCATAATTGCGGACGCTTTTAACGCGCTTTTTACATTGTTCTCACATTTATAATTTCAACATGAATGATGTAACCCTTATATTGTAACAATATTTTGATTTAAAAGAGTGTCCGTGGAGTTTCTTGCCCGTTCTTCTCCATAGGTACCTACTACGCTTTGGAATGGGCAACTAGCTTCATATTTCTGACTGACCGACTCCTTGACAATTCAAAAGTGCCTGTAAATGGTTTAATTGAAATAAATGCTTTGAGTTTGAGTTTGAGTTTGGGCTGGCCTGACACGCACTCGGCCGGTTTTTATTGCTTAGGCATAATCTGACTATAATGTTCCCACTGCTGGTACAAGAATTTAAAGAAAAGTACAAAGTTTTAAAGAAAAACAAAAAAAAAAAAAAAAAAACCTAGTTACAAATGATGAATTATTATTTTCAAAGAAATCGAAATAATAATAATAGTAATTGGGATATCTCAAACCATACATTTATTTCGTATATTTTTTGAACAGGTCATTACTATTGTAGGTAATAGAACACAAATAGTGGGATAATAAAGTAATAATTATGTTATCTAAATTAAAGTAACATAATAAACAAAATAAAGGAACATTAATAATTTATAATAAAATAACTTCGTACTTGAAAATTATAACATACAATATTCGCAGTCTTTTTACTCTGATGCGCTGACGGTACCCGCGAACCAGTATAAACCAGGTCCAGGAAGCAGGCGTAAATAGGAGTGCTGCGGTCGGTGTAGTATGTGACAGCATGCTTAAAAGACAATACAGCGCTTTCCGTTGATAGTCCAGGTCTGAACCAGAACTGGTTATCATGAGGTGTTATATATTTATTTAATTGTCTATTAAGCATGCTGTCAAATACCTTAGATATAACAGTTGCTAATGAGATAGGCCTATAGTTATTTCTATCAGCGAGATCACCAGACTTATTTTTCGCTATGGGCACTACCACAGTCCGTATCATCGCCCCAGGCATATAACCATGTGACACACAAAAACTATACAACATGGCCAGAACTCTGGGTAGATAAGGACCAGCATATTTTAGGTGCTCAATGCTGAGCCTGTCGTATCCGGGAGACATCCAACGTGACATGGATTTTATAATTTGCGTAATCTGTTTCGACTTGCACTTTAATCCAGGTTCCTTGCCAGGCTCAACATTCAGCCCCGATTGAGAAGATCCTAGTGGCGACTTCACAAAGAAGTGTTCCTTAAAGAGATTCGAAATCTCCTCAGGTTCACTTACGCCGCTGACGCTCACAGGGAGACTCGGCTTGCTGTGCAACTTATTCGTGCTTTTCCAGAAACCACGAAAATCACGTTTTGAATGGTGCGAGGTTAGAATGTTCATCTTAATTTGGTCTTGCCTATCCTGACACCATCTCAAACGCGACTTAAAAACTTTCCTGGCCTCACACATTTGGTCAAAGATATAACCGGAAGTAGGTTTTCATACCAAACCCACTGCTTAAATTTACTCCGAGCCTCCCTGTGCGCCCCCGCCACGCGCTTATTCCAGCCTACCACTTTCCTTTTCGACAAAGGCCTACTTGTATCCCGGCCAACAACCGCAGCCCCACACAAGGCCTGAATAATATCACCGTACAATGTATCTATAACTTTGCTATGGCTACTTATATTACAGGTGTTATCACAAAAAATATGCAATTCAGATGGAAAATCAATTAATTTCAGTCTATCATTACATTCTTTCATGTATACGCGTATTTGTTCGGGATTCCTGTCACCCCATACAACATCGCTTTGTGGTACAATAATATCAGAACGCATTGGCGTTATAACGTTTAGATCGCATTCTATTACAAGTGGAAAATGATCCGACCATAACAGATCATATAAAACAAACGAAGCCAGGAATATACAATATAATGTGTGCAAATTACTGCTTGGTGATGAAATCATCATTATTAGGAAGGCCTACCCAAAAAAAAAAAAAACTGGTGACTACGTCGACGAATTTAGCGCTTTAAGGTAAACCTAGGCTAACTCATTAGGGGTTAATATTCATGGTGTGGATCTTGATAACCGTTGGGTAGTTCCTTTTAACCCTGTACTATTAAAAACTTTTAACGCACATATAAACGTTGAGTATTGCAACTCTGTGAAATCAATAAAATATGTATGCAAGTATGTTAATAAAGGATCGGACCAGGCTACATTTGCACTAGAAAATAAAAAAGATGAGGTGAAGATTTATGAGAGCGGAAGGTAAATAAGTAGCTCAGAAGCAGTGTGGCGAATTCTTGGGTTTTCCATACATGAGCGTTTCCCCACGGTTGTTCATTAAGCAAATCATTTGGAAAACGGTCAGAGAGTTTACTTCAACTCAAATAATCTCGCTGACAAAATAGCTAATCCACCAAAAACGACGCTTTTAGCTTTTTTCGAACTATGTCAATCAGATATTAGATCAACAAATTTCGCATCAATCTTGAATATGTATGTTCTTTAGTGTTGGTTCACTCACCTCTGGGGTCATGGCATGCAGGCTTTGGCTTGGGATCTCCCGGGGCGTGGGCTGCTTGGAATTTCCCTCTTCTGTTACTGGAGCTGTATTGTTTTCTGTTCTTGCTACTGCATCCTACCCATGAATGCTTAGGAACGCCAACTTCTTTCTATAATTTACGGTTTAACCTGATTAATCTACTGCACACTGTGGTTTTGTCAAGTTGGTATAGTTCCTTGTTAGTGTTCCTTAACAAATTTATGCTAATATATATATTAATCCAATATAATTTAATTTATCTAATAGTAATATAATTCTATAATTCATTATAATAACGTTCATTAAATTAACTATTTCTCACGTACCATCTGGTCTGTGGTTGTTCTCTTTATCACCGTAGTTTGTCATCGTCACCTTCTTACACAAATTCCACAAACACTGTTTACAAAAACTGGAGCTACTCAACACAAACACTCGATGCATCCTTTGTTATTTTTATTGCATCATACCACTATTAACTAATTGCGCCATGTTATTTGTTACATAACCATTACGACGATTACGACAAAACGTCTTTACGTCAAAAAACTGTCAAAATAGTTTTGATGACAGCTGCGCGCACAGATTGCAACCCGTGGCGCGTGAGTCGCTGACGGAACGGAATGTTGCCATCAATAAATATTATATTTTTATAAACACTACAAGTATTTATTTTTCACACTACAAGTATTTTTTTTTTTTTTTTTTGTTATTCCACTCATTATGTGCTGCACCGATTGACGTCATGACGTCAACGCCGGCTGTCACTGAAAATCAGCGCTGGGGCTCTGTCTCGCATAGGGTCGCAGCATTATGCTGAGTGATGGCCGTTTTGCGTGAATGTGACGCATATTTTCCCGCAACTTGTTATTTTCGTATATTTGTCCTTTCTTGGCGTCATGTTTGCCGCAAATAAACATATTTTCTTTCTTTTTTTTTTTTTTTTTAGATAACTTTGCTAAAATTCTACTTTACTCTGAGGTACCCGCATATTACATATGGAATAAGAGTAATTTTGTAAGACGAAAAAGAGGAGTAACAGTTGATGGTTGGCCTGGTGTGATGAAGGAACACGCCTTTGGTAGAGTCTATACTGTTCACCCCAACAATACGGAGTGCTATCATCTGCGTTTACTGCTACATAAAGTGCGGGGCCCAACTTCATTTGAAGCACTAAAAACTGTGAATGGTGTGTTGCAGCCTACTTTCCAAGCTGCTTGCAAAATGTTAGGTTTGCTTGAAGATGACCTACACTGGCATGCGACGTTGGAGGAGGCCGCGCATTGTCAGTCAGCAGCAAAAATGCGAGAACTGTTCATAATTGAAGGGTACAGGGGCAAAACAAGGAATGTCACATAAAATTCAAACATAAATTAAGTATGGCAACACTTTAGTTTTCGCGCGTATTTTTATGTAGGATTGTGTAAAAAGCATAAAAACAATCATAGTCCTTCGTATCTTTAATATTTCAAAACCCTGTACAGGTGCAAAAGTGGGAATGTCCCTAGTGAAACGGAACATAACATGGAATGTCCAACTGTCAATGTCAGTTAAAGAGAGGTTATGATTATGTTGTTGTGACTGCGAATTTAGATTTAAATTTTTCAGTTAATTTGTGAAAAAAAATGAGTGAAAGCGATGAAGATATTAATCAGAATTTAGTAAAAAAACGAAGAAGCGAAAAAAGAGAGGAAGAGTTTAAAGAAGGTTTTAAAGGACATTTCATGTTTTAGTACTTTATAATAGTTAATTACTTTCTTTTTTCTAATTTTAGATATTTGTTAATATTTGCCAAAAGTTTATTTGTATCTACAACTGATCTCTGTAAGGTAAACTAAAGTTCCTATTAGTAGTTTCTAAACAATTAATATGTAAGACAAAGTTATAAACTTTCAAACATTAAAATGTTAATTACACAAAAACTTGTTTTGGTGACATTCCTTGTTTTGCCCCTGTACCCTTCAATTATGTTAGTCTTTTGTCAAATATCAGACCCAATAGCTCTTTGGGAAGACTTCAAAGACTATTTGTCTGAAGATTTTAAGCACAGACTGCAAAAAGAGATCGGAGACAATGTAGAGAATTTCAAAGACCAAATTTTAAATGAATGTCTATCTGATATTGAAGAAGCAGTGTTAACATTAGGTGGAAAATCGATAGATATGTACGGTTTGCCAAAACCAACCAAGCCACAAGTTGCCGGTAATAGGGAGTATATGAGAGAAACTAATTTTGATACAGTAGCTTTGGAAAGTTTTCTAAATAATAATACGCCATCGTTGACTGCCGAGCAAACGTCTGTATATAACCAAGTCATGACAAGTGTAGAAGTAAGTGAAGGAAAAATTTTCTTTCTGGACGCCCCTGGTGGCACAGGTAAGACTTATCTTTTAAACTTGCTCTTGGCAAAAGTAAGAAGCACTCGAGACATAGCTTTAGCTGTAGCGTCGTCTGGGATTGCTGCTACATTATTAGAAGGAGGTAGAACTGCACACGCTGCCTTAAAACTACCTCTAAATCTTACAAATGTAGAGACACCCTTATGCAATATACCAAAGCAAAGCAATCTTGCCGAAGTGCTTAAAAATACTAAACTAATAGTATGGGATGAAATAACGATGGCGCACAAAAGAGGAGTTGAAGCCTTGAATAGGAGTTTGCAGGACATACGAAATAATAAAAACATAATGGGTGGTATGACGGTGTTGCTGGCAGGAGATTTTCGACAGACTTTACCGGTACTGCCTAAAGGTACGCGCGCAGATGAGATCAAAGCATGCATCAAAAGATCTTTCTTATGGCCTTCAATTAAAGTTCTAAAACTTACTAGAAACATGAGTGTGAAACATGGTGTAACGGAACGCAAACGACTAACATCGAGTCTATTGTAAATTTTCTTTAAAAATAATTACAATGTTACAATAAAGTTATAAGTGTTATAATTTAAAGTATTAAGTGCTTCTCAAAGCTATACATCGTTATCTCCTAAAAACTCAGGTGCAAAGTGACGAAATAAGCAAAGCTCCTACAGATCATAAAACGTAAACAAATAAGTGACAACAACATAATACTTTGACTTGGACTGAATCAGGAAGCCGTCGACACTATAATAAACCAGGTACAATCTTTCATATCACACATAACGACTTGAATCGATATAAGTGCAAAATAAAAATCGTTAATTTTCAACTATTCAAATTAATGTAAATAAAACACTTGTCAGTACAACAAACCTGAGAAAAGCGACATCTATCGGACTACATCTGCACTACATAGCACACTGTCTAAAGTGATGGATCAGACAGAAAATGTCACAATGAGACGTGCGCGTGCGCACTCTGACACAAACCTAGATGAGAGTGTCAATAATCACACACTAGATGGCACTATGCATAGCGTTCCTGATATATCGGAGGATGAAAATGTTGATGTCATAACCGAACTGCAAAAACAAATTGATGGCCTGACTACAAAACTATTGAGTGCTAATACCGAAATAGATACATTGTTACTAGAAAATCAGACGCTAAAAAAGGCGAATGAAAAGCTCAGCCGCAAAAATTCTATGTATAAACAAATAGTATCTAGTCCAAGCCAATCTCCACTCAAAACCCCTAGGAAAATTTCACAGCAGTTAAAAGAACCTCGGAGTAACAAACAAACTCAAACGGAGTCTACCATAGGAAATAAAAGCAATGATGTGGGAAGAGCAGATCAACAAAACAATACAGTACAGCACTCCAGTGCACAGATGGCGCCACCTGTAAAGTCTTGTATGGATAATATATCTAATGGGACGCCCTATTCGCACACCGCAGTTAAAAATAAACTCTGCATTATTAGTGCAAATAAAAGCAATAACATATTAACCTTAGCAGAAGAATACTTCCTAGGAAACTACCACATATGTCACTATCTTACACCAAATGCTGGAATTAAATGTCTCCTAAAGGATAATATACAAACAAAACTATCAAACTTCACAATGAATGACTTCTGCATAATTATGGTGGGAGAAGAAGACTTTAGAAAGACAAATAACTATTATGACATAATAACTGACATTAGAAGTATACTACAGGACATGAATCATACTAATATTATAATTACATTACCGATATTCAAATCCAACTACTATTACAACTGCAATATATATAACTCAAGACTGGAACAATTCAATGGTATGCTATATATGGACATTATGACACATGAGCATGTGTATCATTTAGACTCGAATTTGAGTTTAAGTTACCACCATTCCTTATATACACGATCTGGAACATTAAATAATCATGGTATGAAGATTATATTCAGCGACCTCTTTGATTTGATGGTGGCAATTAAGCAAGAAAACACAAGGAGTATAAAAGAAAAACTGTCGGACGAAGAAGTTCCAGAGTATGAATCTCTTTTTCGCCCCTAAATATCTAAACATTCTTCACCAAAACATTGCTGGGCTACGGACAAAATCGAAGTTATTAACAGTTGCCCTACAAGAACTACTAGATAAAAAATCAAACGTTGATGTTATCTGTCTCACCGAGCACTTCATGATGTCCGGGTGTGAGGACATCTGTTCGATTCCCAACTATAACTTGGAATCATGCTACTCTAGAACGAATTCAAAAAGAGGCGGGTCTTGTATATTTGTCAAGAAGGGACATAATTGTAAAGAAATATTAACATTAACGAGTAGTTCAGTCTGCTCAGCGTTTGAGTGTAGTGCTATTGAGCTGACGGACTACAAAATTGTTATTCTCTGTGTGTATAGAGTACCCCTAGCTAGTAATATTGATATATTTTTTGACAGACTGAACAAGATTCTAACCTTACTCTATAAACACTATCACAAACATAAGATTGTTATAGCTGGAGATTTTAATATTAATATTCTAAATAAGTGTAAGTTGACAAACGAATTTGAATGTTTACTATTAAATTATAATCTAAAATTACAATTGAAAGAACCTACCAGACATCTAAGTAAAACATGTATTGACAATTTTGCCCATAACTTTGGGAAAGCATGTAAATCAGAAGTAATTGAACTAGCACTGTCTGACCACACCGCACAATTGTTAAAATGTCAAGTGAGAAACATATGTATAATTAAGAACTGGAGAATCAGGAGACGGGATTTATGCGTAGAAAATCAGGCCAAATTCAAATATTATTTAGGTCAAATGTCATTTGCAGATATATACAGTACTTGTGATCCAAACATAGCATATAATCTTTTCATTGATACATTTCAGTTGTTTTATGACCTTTGCTTTCCCTACAAAACTATAACCATACACCTCCACAAAAAAAGCAAGTGGGTATCACGGGGTATAAAGACCTGTAGCGCTAAGAAACGTGAACTACTGTGGAAATATAGAAAAACGCCAAGTGCGGACAATAAATCAAAACTGAAGCAATACACCAAAAGACTGAAGAGGATTGTATCTTTGACTCAACGAGCACAAAACAATCACAATATCTTGAACGCTAGTAATAAACCAAAAGCTGTATGGCAAATTATTAATACTGCAAAGCAAAACAGACCATTAGAATCTATCCCATATATTGAATCGAATAATAATATCGTGACAAATCCGTATGACATATCGAATGAATTTAATGACTATTTTATAGATAAGATATCACCCACTAATACTATGCACATCGATCAGCATAAGCAATACCTTACATCTAGGCTAAACTCAATCTTCATGAAGCCATGTCTACCAGAAAATATAAAACAAATTATAAAAGAGCTAAAAAACACCAATAGTGTAGGATATGACGGAATCTGCACTAAAGTCATCAAGTTAGTAACGGACTGTATTTCGCGACCCCTGAGTTACATTTTAAACCTGTCTATTGAAACTGGTATATACCCAGAAAAATTAAAAGTAGCAATTATAAAACCGATACATAAAAAAGAGAGTAAAGAAAGCATGATTAATTATAGACCTATTGCCTTACTGCCAATCGTCTCAAAAATTTTTGAAAAATACATCTATAGTGAGCTGATTAAATACTTTGAAACCCATAACATCTTAGCTAGGGAACAAAAAGGATTCAGACAAGATAAAAGTATCAACCTTGCTATATATGAGTTCTTAGAAATCATAATGTCTAATGTCGACAAGCGAATACCGATTTGCGGCATCTTCATGGACATGACACAGGCTTTCGATCACGTGGTGCATGACGTTTTACTTTATAAGCTCGAGGTATATGGCATAAGGGGCAACGTTTTAAAATTAATAGAAACGTACCTCAAGAACCGCACTCAATTTACAAAAATCAATAGAATTAATAGTAGAACTAAGATGGAGGAGACATTTTTATCAGGGGGACGTGAAATTCAGTACGGTGTCCCACAGGGAGGCGTATTAAGCTCACTACTTTTCATTATATACATTAATGACCTTCCGAACGCGAATTCAAACCCAATGACACTCTTTGCTGACGACAGCACCGTTGCAATTAAGTGTAATGACAGAACATCTTACGAGCATGATATAAACAGTAGCCTAAATGCAATCATTCAATGGTTAGATAGTAACAATCTGAAGGCGAACATTGGGAAAACAAAAATAATGCATTTCAGTCAGCGTATAAATGCAGGTACACCTAATATTAACTATAAGGGTGAACCTGTAGCTGAAGTCCTATTAACAAAATTTCTTGGGCTTACTCTGGATAATAAGTTAAATTGGAAATCCCAGATTGAAACATTGTGCAAAAGATTAAATAAATCAGTATATGCCCTACATGAACTTAGAAAGGTCTCAAATATAAATACGTTGTTAGCGGCTTATCATGGTTTAGTTGCTTCAGTACTGAGGTATGGTGTAATCTTCTGGGGAAATTCGACAGATATTGACACAATTTTTAAAGCACAAAAACGGTGCTTAAGGGCTATGTTTGGGCTTCAAATGGTCGAAACCTGTAAACCGTTTTTCCAAGAGTATAAGATTCTGACTCTCCCAAGTCTGTATATCTATGAGGTCTCATTATTTGTAAAAACCAATAAAAACATATTTAAATTGGCATCAGAAATAAATAATAGGCAACAACGGGACGCACTACGCCTCTATGTACCCCGAACATGCACCTCTTTAATGTACAAGAGTGTGTTCCATATGGCTCCTGTAATCTTCAATAAATTACCTAAAGAAATAAGGGCAATGAATACGGCCCTATTTAAGAAAAGTCTAAAAAAAATTCTGGTTAATAAATGCTACTATAACTTGAATGACTTCCTTAATGATAATTTTCCCAAATTATAGACCTCGCAGTGACATCAAGTAAAATCAATTATTCAATGAATTATGCATGTATCGCTTAATAACTAATTTTGACATTGACACTGAAATAATTTAAATATTTTTATTATTTAATAAATAATTTATTCTCCACTGTGACTTTAACTTATTATAACTATTCGTGCTTATTTCATCTAATTTTATCTATTTCAATGTCTATTTTGATTAATTGATGAATAACTATGACTGTATAAATTTTTGGATGCCTTATGGTAGAATCACTTGAAACATGTAATTCTTATAACTCCATTGTAACAGTGTATTCAGCAAAAATAAATGATTTGATTTGATTTGAGAGTACATCTCAGAGGTGAAGTTTCTGCCGGCAGATTTGCAGATCTTCTTCTTCAAATCGGAAACGGAAACTTTCCACAAATAGATGGGTTGATACAAATACCATACGAATTATGTACTGTGGTATCAACAGTTGAGGGACTTGTAGATAAAATTTATCCTGATATTAAAAATATTAAAGGCAAACCGATGGAGTGGTTATGCGAGAGAGCCATTTTGACTCCCAAAAACGATCAAGCCGCTGCGATCAACGAAATGTTGATAAATACATTCGAAGGCGAAGAAATGATTTACAATTCTGTTGACACCATGGTCGATATGGACGAGTCGGTTAATTATCCTGTAGAATTTTTAAACTCTCTTAATCCACCGGGTCTTCCGTGTCACAGACTTATGTTGCGTGTAGGTGCTCCTGTCATGTTACTTCGAAATTTACATCCTCCAAAATTGTGCAATGGAACTAGACTCCAAGTAACAGCTCTCCGCCGCAATGTTATTGAGGCGAAAATACTTTGGAGGATCTTCGTAGGTTGAGAGGAATAATACTCGGAGTCCAGATTTGTAATGAATTTATTTTACAATGTTCCTACTTTAATACTATTTACAATATTAGAAGCTAACCAATAGGTATAAAGATTATTTGAAATTACAATAATTCAATTATTACCTAACCAATAGAAATTACATAAATTTCTCCAATCAGAACACAGCACTGTCGCCCGTTTGTTCCGCACAGTGTCGCTGCGGTCGCGCGCTCACGGGCATCGTGTCTCGGTGCGCCGAGGTTATAAATATAGGTGGCACACGTTGAGGCGAGCGCGGGCATTCATCGAGGCGGCAGTATCCAGTGAACGCGTGTGTTGTGCTCGCGCGCGCGGCTGAAGATTGGGGCGAAGTCCGACGGCGGCGTGTGGCGTCATTCCTATTTGCTTCAATGTTTCTTATCAGAGGGTCAAAACGTACCGTGATACAAGTTCTTTTCAGAATTTGTTGTTATCTATATTTCTTGAACAGAGAGTCAGAACGTGTTGGATCAGTGGTGGCTTCAGTACTCCCCTTCAAGCGAAGCGTACCGGCAGCTTGATGGCACGGCCTGTGCGTGTCGTCTTGATGACGGCGGGCTGTGACGTCACGTTGGCCGGAGGTACTTGCATTGGCTGCTTGGTAACGGTTGGAGTGGTACAGCTCGTGGTTCGGTTGGTAATGGTAACGGTACTGCTTGGTGTGGTAATCTTGGTTGTCGGTAAGGTATTGGTAAGTTCCGTGACGACATATGCAGGCTTGAGTCGATCGATTGATATGTTGGCTTGCCGATCTGGTAGCTGAATGTTATAAACCTTTTCTGTTCGGCTTATAACTCGATAGGGGCCTTCGTATGGAGTCTGTAGTGGTTTTTTTACTGCATCTGTTCTGATGAATACGTGACTGCACTTGCGTAAATCTTCATGCACGAACATGCGTTTATTATTGCTGTGTTGCTCTGTGATGGCTTGCGGCTTGTTTGCTTGAATAATATGACGCAGTTTTTCTACGTAAGTATAATCCATCGCAGGTGTTTGGGTATTTGCAGAAAAAAATTCTCCGGGTAGGCGTAAATTGTAGCCGTAGGTAAGTTCTGCGGCGCTCACGCCTGTATCGGTGCGAAGCGCGGCTCGCAGGCCAAGTAACACGGTAGGTAACTCGTCGATCCATTTACTTGAGTTTGAGATTCGGGTGCGTAATGCAGTTTTGAGAGATCGATGCCACCGTTCAACGATACCATTGCTTTGAGGATGATACGGTGTAGTGCGATTTTTCTTGATTCCCAATTGCTTCATAAGGTTTTGAAACAGGTGGCTCTCGAACTGACGACCTTGGTCGCTTGTTAGTGTGGTCGGGCATCCAAATCTTGCTATCCAATGTTGGTAGACGATATCAGCTATTCGATCAGCTGTTATTTCGTCGGTAGGTATAGCTTCGGGCCAATTCGTTAAACGGTCGATCATTGTTACTAAGTAACGGTGACCTTGAGCTGTTGTAGGTAGCGGTCCGACGATGTCAACGTGTAGATGTTGAAAACGGTCGCTTGGTGGGAAAGATGAGATTTTCGAGAACGTGTGTCGCTGTATCTTGCTTTTCTGACAATGTATACAGGTTCGAGTCCAACGGCTGATATCTGCGTTCATTGATGGCCAGAAGTATTTTTGAGTTGTAAGTTTGCGAGTCGTGCGCGTACCAGGGTGACTGATATTGTGCACGCTGTTATAAACTTCTTGTCGATATGGCTCGGGTATGTATGGACGTACATGTGGAGTAGATGTTTCGCAGTATAACTCGACGTCGGTGTTTGGTATTATTATTTTCTTGAGAGTGATGTTTGTTTGTGATAATAATTGTTCAATGTTGCTGTCCTTTTCTTGCGCGCTGGCTATGTCGTTGTAGTTTATTGTAGATGGGCATGAAATTGTTTCTATGCGGCTGAGTGTGTCGGCGACGACGTTTTGTTTACCGCTCACATGCCTTATGTCGGTGGTGAATTCGCTGATAAACAAAAGTTGTCTCGTTCGTCTCGGTGTTTCTGAGTTTAAGTTAGTCTTCGACATTACGAATGTTAGCGGCTTGTGATCAGTGAATACGATGAGATGACGTCCTTCGAATGTTTTTCGGAAATGTTTGATAGCCATATAGATTGCGACGAGCTCACGATCGAAAGTCGAATACTTCTTTTGCGCGTCGGTGAATTTCTTGGAATAATATCCGAGCGGTTGCCACGTGTCATTGATGAATTGTTGTAGTACGGCGCCAGCTGAGTTGTTTGATGCGTCGCAGAATAATGCTAGTGATGCATGGTGCGACGGATGAGCGAGAAGAGCGGCGTTTATTATGCTAGCTTTACTTCGCTCGAATGCTTGAGTTGCTTCGTCGTTCCATGTGATTGGACTTTTGTCTCTCTTCTTGACATTATGTAGGTACGAGTTCAATGGTGCTTGTAGTGTTGCGGCGTTAGGTATGTGGTCGCGATAGAAATTGATCATACCGAGAAATCTTCTTAACTCTTCGATTGTAGTCGGCTTGGGATAATTAGTGATAGCTTGTATTTTATGCTCAGGAGGTTTGATACCTTCTGATGATACTGTGTATCCTAGGAACTGAACTTGCGTTTGACCTAGGTTGCATTTGACTGGGTTGATAGTGATGCCGTTATCTTCTAATCTTTTCAGAACGATGTGAAGGTGTTCTCGGTGTTGGGCTTCGTCTGCTGATGCCAGTAATAAATCGTCAATGAACGGGAAGACGAAATCCAATCCTAGTACTTCATGAATGTACCGTTGAAACGTTTGTCCGGCGTTTTTTAAACCAGGGCACATACGTGGAAATTCGAATAATCCCATCGGTGTGATGATCGCTGTCTTCTCAATGTCTTCTTCTCTTACGCTCAGTTGTTGGTATGCACGGTTGAGGTCTATGGTGGAGAAGATAGTTTTTCCGGATAGCTGGTGAGTAAAATCTTTGATGCGTGGTACAGGGTAGCGATCTGGTATGGTGATGGAATTAAGTCGGCGATAGTCACCGCAAACTCTAATATCGCCATTCTTCTTTGGTACGATGTGTAGAGGTGATGACCACGGGCTTTTACTGGGTCTGCATAATCCTTGTTCGATCATGTTTTCAAACTCTTTCTTGACTATTTCGAAACGATGCGGTGGGATTGGTCGAGCGCGGCTATGTATTGGTTGTCCTTGTGTTTCGATGAAATGTTTCACGTTGATATTGGAGTTTAATTTCATCGATGTTAATCTTGTTATGCCGGGATATTGCGCTAGAATGTCGTGGTATGACTGCGACATGTCGATGCTGCGTACGGTAGGCACGTTTGATTTTCGTATCGGGGCGTTGACCTTTAAGCTCGTAACATCGTCGATTAGTCTTCGGTTTTTCAAGTCGACGATGAGTTGGTGATGCTTGAGGAAGTCTGCTCCCAGTATTGGCTTCGAAACGTCAGCTACGATGAATTTCCATTTGTAAGGGCGTCGTAGGTTGAAATCAAGTGACAATGTTTTCTCGCCGTACGTAGCTATAGTTGTGTTGTTCGCTGCGTACAGTGTAAATGGTAGCGGCGTCGCCACATGTCCCTTTCTTCTTGGTACTACGGAAATGTTGGCTCCCGTGTCGACTAGGAATGACAGATTTGAGCTTCTATCGGTGATATATAGGCGGTGTGATTGGTTTCGAACGCCGGTGTCCGCCTCTGCCAACGTCCTGTCTAGTTTTCCGCATTTTGCTTAACTTGCTTCTTGAATGAGCAAGGCGATGTGCATGGTCTAGCTTGTTCTTTGAAACGTCGATGATAGTAGCAGAATGGTGATGGCGTTGCCGATCGATTGCGTGATCGTGACGCGTGACGGTGACGAGATGGGTAGCGGCTGCGACGATGGTTGTCGTATTGTGGTCTTGATTTTAACTCAGCTATTTCCAGCGATAGTTTTCTTATCTCGTCGATGAGAAACTGAGTATCTGGTTGCGGTGCGGATGGTGGTGGTGGTGCTGGTAACTGCACGGCCGCGACTTCCGCTGACGCAGTCTGCTCCATCATTTTGTCTGCCAGCAGCGCGAGTTCCTCGAGTGCCGTTTTAGTACTAAACGACTCGCTGACTGCGAGGACAGAGCGGACGTGTGGTAGCAGGTGGTTGGTCCACATCAGGCGCAAGGTGGAGTCGGGAACCTTGTCTCTGGCGAGGTTTCTCATGCGGCGGAGAAGCTGTGTCGGTTTCTGGTCTCCAAGTTCCATCTCTGACAGCAGCTTCTGGAACTGGCGGCTGTCAGATTCCTCGTATGCGGATATGAGTCTCTCCTTGATGGCTTTGTACTGGTCCGTCTCTGGAGGGTTGTACAGTAGATCCACGATCTGCTCGATGTCTTGCTTCTCCAGCTGTGCTATGACCATCTGGGCGAGCTGTGCCTGGCCTTTCTTGAGGTCGTGTGTTGCGGCCTCGAAGCTAATAAACCAGAGTCGTGGTCGATCGCGCCAGAATGGTGGAATGCGCATGGTGAGAGATATGCTAGCAGCTTCAGCCTTCGTGGCAGTATGTGATGTCGATGTCGATGGGCCTGGCTGTTGCTCCACTGGGCTGGGATTCGGCATCTTGAAGTAAGGTGATTCTTCGGAAGTATGACGATGACGTTATGTTTTCTTCAGATGAGGTGTGTTTTGTTCGGGGTCACCACTTTGGAGGATCTTCGTAGGTTGAGAGGAATAATACTCGGAGTCCAGATTTGTAATGAATTTATTTTACAATGTTCCTACTTTAATACTATTTACAATATTAGAAGCTAACCAATAGGTATAAAGATTATTTGAAATTACAATAATTCAATTATTACCTAACCAATAGAAATTACATAAATTTCTCCAATCAGAACACAGCACTGTCGCCCGTTTGTTCCGCACAGTGTCGCTGCGGTCGCGCGCTCACGGGCATCGTGTCTCGGTGCGCCGAGGTTATAAATATAGGTGGCACACGTTGAGGCGAGCGCGGGCATTCATCGAGGCGGCAGTATCCAGTGACCGCGTGTGTTGTGCTCGCGCGCGCGGCTGAAGATTGGGGCGAAGTCCGACGGCGGCGTGTGGCGTCATTCCTATTTGCTTCAATGTTTCTTATCAGAGGGTCAAAACGTACCGTGATACAAGTTCTTTTCAGAATTTGTTGTTATCTATATTTCTTGAACAGAGAGTCAGAACGTGTTGGATCAGTGGTGGCTACAATACTAACTGGATCTGCCAGAGGAGAAACAGTATTCGTGCCGCGTATACCATTGATACCAAATGACCTTCCGTTTGAATTTAAAAGATTACAGTTCCCAATCAAGGTTTGTTTCGCGATGACTATTAATAAGTCACAGGGACAAACTCTAAAATTTGCTGGAGTTGATTTGCGGCAAGACTCGTTTCTCCCACGGCCAATTTTATGTAGCTTGCTCACGTGTTAGCTCTCCAACTAGCCTGGTTGTTTTAGTGCCCGCTTCCGAATTAGTGAAAAACATCGTATATAGAGAAATACTGTGAAGGATTTAGGTAGATACCGGTCCTTTACAGCAGGTATTTCTTTACAGTATTCCTCAAATATCACACGTAGTAGAGGACAATTAGCCATGAAGAAAGGTCTATTGTTATAATACCTAATTCATAATTATCTAGAAAAAAAGAATTTATACTCTACGCAGACGACGTCAAATAAAATAGTAACGAAGTCAAATATTACATTGAATATTCGAGTCTGATGTTGAATATATAGTTTTTAGAATTTTTGGTCTGTTTGTTTGTATGTATGTTCCGGCTTGCACAAACACGGATGAGCGGATTTAGATGATATTTGGCACACAGATAGTTTATAACCTGGATTAACCTATAGGTTATTTTTTAATCCCGATTGTACGTTCCCGTCGGATATGTTTCGACATCCACGCGGGCGAAGCCGCGGGCAAAAGCTAGTCTGTTATAAAATCACAGCCTGTGATTTTAGTACAGACGATAAATACGTATTGACTCAATTGAATATCTTCTTTATTTCTTTTCGTTAAAGTCGAAAATCGTATCCGAAGTTTTAACAGTAACAGTCTTGAGGATCTGTGATTTTAAGTAACAGGTATTTTTTATCGTTAGGAGCAATTGCTATCTGCTATTTTATAATATCTGTGATTTCTATCTGTGACGATAAATACGCCTCACTCCTAAAGTAATCTTATCAGAGAAAGTGGTAGCAATTTATTTGCTAATTATCAAGATCTGCTTTTTGTATCAATTATAATATTTTATTAATAGGATAGTTTTTTTTTAGGTAGGTGTAATATTGATTAGTCTTTGTTTATAGATTTTAAATTTGAAGGATATTATTTTTAGATTTTTTTCATTAGTTTATTTTTTTAGTCTTTGTTTCTAAATTTTAAATTTGAAGAATATTATTTTTAGATTTTAATTTATTTTTTTACTTTATTTAAGACTAAGGAAATTGGTTGTAAATATGGTTGTTGAAATTATAAATATTGATGGGCAGATGGTACCAAAGTTTGTCGTACCGATCATAGGGGACGGAGCTTGCCTTTTTAGGTCTCTTTCTTTTTTGATGCACGGAAATGAAGAAATGGCATTCGAAATACGTGAACAAATTGTTGATCACGTAAAGCAAAACTGGGATGAGTTTTTTGGTCTTTCTGAAAATGGATGTGGTGATAACTACACTACATCAGACGAATACTATGCTGATATGATTCTGTCTTCAACTTACGGCACATTATGCGAGTTGACAGCAGCAGGCAGAATATATAATTTTATTTTTGAGGTTTACCGCAATTGCAAGTTATATGTAAAGGTTGGTGCTGAAGGTTGTCCAGTTAAGCGCCTTCGCTTTTCAGGCGATCTATCTGGTGGCCATTTTGAAGCTTATGTTTCAGATGAGGAACAATTTTCTGAAGTTGAAATAAATTCTAAACTCAATCCAATCTCTGTAAAGGCTAAGAAAATTACTTCCAGACGTGTTGAAGTAGTCGATAAAATACCTGTGTCATCAACTGATTCAGATCTTTCTACCGACTTTGCTTCCAAACAGCCAGTTGATGTATATATGTATCAGTCGACTTGCTCGATACCCCAAAAGAAAAATAAGAAGCGTAGAGCTAGATATACAGCAGCAACGAGAAAAAATCAACTAAAACAGGCCCAAAAAAAGTATTCAAAAAGTAACCGTACACCTTATCGGAAAGCGGCATCCAAATATATAAAAAAAAACTCAGAAGTGCACAGGCAAGATGCTGCTAATTATCAGCAGGCACATCCTGAAGTGCACAGGCGAGCTGCTGCTAATTACCAGCAGGCACATCCTGAAGTGCACAGGCAAGCTGCTGCAACTTACCAGCAGGCACAACCTGAAGTGCACAGACGAGCTACTGTTAATTACCAGCAGGCACAACCTGAAGTGCACAGGCGAGCTGCTGCTAATTACCAGCGGGCACATCCTGAAGTGCACAGGCAAGCTGCTGCTAATTACCAGCAGGCAAATCCTGAAGTACATAGAGCGGCTCAGTCACAATACAACACGAAGGCAACTGCAAGTCCCTGGATTACAAAGTACCTTTCAGGTATGTCTTACAATCCAGGAATGGCTTACGACAACGATTCTATGGTGAGTATAGGCAATATGAATAATATAATAATAATGTAATAAACCATTTATTGCAGGCGACACAGGCCCATAGATAAATACCTTAACTTAAACATACATATTCTATAAACAAAACTTGTGTTAATAAATAAGGCTTAGACTATGTCAGTAGTTCTTCAATCTGCACTAGCTAGACTTTGTGCTGTCCAGTGGAACTTGTCCGCGAAAACGACGAAACACCACGTCCTGCGGCCAAAAGTCTTCTTCCATGACGAGGGGCAGATAACAGTCTGGCACACGCACGACGAACGCCTTGAAGTTGACGTTCCGGCGCGATTCAAGTAACTGCACCCTCGGCGCGTATCTCGTCTTTTGGCGCACGTACTCCACGATGTCCTCCGCCTTAGTGGTGTAGTGCAGGCGGGAGATGTACACCGGTGTATTCGGCTTTGCGTGTTTTTCACTAATTCGGAAGCGGGCACTAAAACAACCAGGCTAGTAATACGTAAGTGAGCGGCATCGCTGATGCGCAGGGTGAGGGCCAGTTCCAACAGCTACCTGAAGGTTATTGCTGAAAGGTTAGAAAGTCCTTTATGGAGGCAATGGATACGCATCCATGTAAAATAGTTCCTCATGTAAATAGTACTAACACTTATTCTTAAGTTTTTTTTTAAATGTATTTACTAACACTTTATGGACAGTAATTTCTGAAATAAATAAATTGAATTGAATTATACAGAACATAATAAGTATAAATAAAAATATACCGGGATTTATGACTACACTTGCTCGGACGAAACTTGACTGGGACATAATCGTATTAACCGAGTGTTGGCTTCCTAGCACCCATAATATGCCCGAGTTACCGAATTATAATTATTACCTTACCAACAATAACCATACACAAAATGAGGGTGTAGTCCTGTATGTGCATAAAAAACTGCAACTAGTTGCAGAGGAGCCGTCATTCGTTGATGCTAACTGTCTCCAAGTAAAAATCGATAGAAATACTGTTTTCTTAGCGATATACCGTCCGCCAGGTTACAAAAACCTAGATAATTTTCTAAACTTCCTAAATATTACCCTGACTGAGGTTATCTAAATACAATACTATAATTATTACAGGAGACATAAATATAAATATACATGAACACTGCAAGGATTCCGCTAAAAATTCCTACCTAAATTTACTGGCTACCCATGGCCCTTTACCTGCTCATACAATACCTACGCGACAAAGTCAAAGTCAAATAATTTATTTCAACTAGGCACATTAAAGGCACTTTTGAACGTCAAATACATAGAAATAGAACTGATTCTAGTTGCCCCTTCCAAAAGGTAGTTTTCGTATGGAGAAGAATGGGCAAGAAACTCCACCCGTACTCTTTAAAAAAAAAAAAAAATTTTTACAATATTTGGTATACATCAATTATACAACGTGTAACAGAATAAGCGCAAGACCTGAAAGTAGTTTGCTCAGAATCGGCTTCTGAATCGATTTCCATCATTATTTATGTGTGTTAATTTTTCATGAAAAAAACTTTTCTTTAACTGAAATTAGAACCACCGCATCTTAACAAGGTAATAAGATATTTTATTTAAGGAAATTTAAACCTTATCTCAAAGGAATACATCCTATTCAAATGCATAAACAAATTTGTAATACGCTCATAGCTATCTTATGTGTTAGTGCGCGGTAAATAAAATAGTTAATTTAACGAAGCTTAATCCTTATTGCAAAGCAATATGTCTAATTTAAATCCAAAACCTAATTTGTTGTTCGGTCATAGCTTTCTTTACACACACATAAACATTGCTTTTTATTACGTTTGAGCCAGTTGTGTTAAAAAAAATGTTAATTTAACGAAATTTAGACCTAATCCCAAAGTAATAAAGCTTTTTTAAATGCACGACCGAATGTGGTCTTTCACATTCTAAGAAATGACAAAATATTAGGAATTCTGTGGTTCGTTTTTTGCAAATGGAAGATTAATGTGAAAGAGGGAGATGCATTAATTTGCCGACTTACCCCTTTGACGTTTGATATACCGCCGCAAGCGCCGTCACCGCCCGCGGTGCACCTGCTCACAAGGGTAGTTATTCGCCAGCAGCGAGCGACAAGTGTTCCCGAATGTCATTTGTTTACGTGCGCGATGACATTCCAGTATACCAATATTCAGTACACTGAGATGGTGAGGACACTGGCTCGTTGCTACGATAATGTCGAGTTAGCGTGTCGAGAGTTCAACGCAAGATATGGTACCAGAGTGAGCGCCAGGACAATGTTAAGTGCAACTCAGCGTCTGAGGGACTCCGGTACCTTTCGTCCTAACACGGCCATAGATAGAGGGGGGAATGTGCACACAAAGGAGACCGATACGCTTCCATACATTCTTGGGCCTCATTTGTAATAGGATGAAAAAACAACGTAGTACTGAATTCAATTTAGAGACTGAAAATGGCCTCATCAACTCAGATGTAGAAATAGCTCAGGAATTTGAAAACTTTTTTGGTAATATTCCCGTTAAAACTACTGAAGCTTTAAATTCTTCACCCGCGCTTTCTGCTGCCTTACTTAGAAAGAATGTAAAGGCATGCCCTTTGGAGTTTAGGTTTCAGCATACAAACCCCCAGGCAGTTATAAAAGCTTTTAAAGATCTTAAAATTAAATCAACAGAAGATCTATGGGGAATGTCTGTAAAAGTCTGTAGGTCTATCATCGAAACCATTGCGCCTTATTTAGCTTTCTTATTTAACACCAGTGTAGACCAAGGAGTCTTTTCGGATCTCATGAAACACAGTAAAGTAGTTCCTTTGTTCAAATCCGGCGATAGTAAGGAACCCAACAATTATAGGCCTGTGTCAATTCTGCCAGTTCTCAGCAAAGTGTTTGAAAAGTTGATGCTTAATCAAATGTTACGTCACTTTAATAAAAATTCCATCTTTCATGAACAACAGTACGGTTTCACCAAAGGGCGTTGTACCACTGACGCCGGTGTCTCCCTAATAAAGAACATTTTTAACGCCTGGGAAGAAGCACAAGATGCCATTGGAATCTTTTGCGACCTCTCGAAGGCGTTCGATTGCGTCGACCATGAGACACTTCTGCTGAAACTAGAGCACTATGGGATTAGGAATACAGCTCTTGATTTACTAAGATCATATCTGAAAGATAGAAAAGTTAAAGTTCAAGTAAACGGCGTAAACTCATTGGGGTCTGAAATGGCAATGGGCGTTCCTCAAGGTTCGATATTGGGTCCATTCCTCTTTTTAGTTTACATTAATGATTTACCCCAATTACTACTAAATCAACCGAAGATGGTGTTATTTGCAGATGACACATCATTGATTTTTAAAATAAACCGACGGTCGCAAAATCTTGACGACGTGAATAGCGCTATTCTTCAGGTCCAAGATTGGTTTACGGTAAATAATTTGGTACTAAATAAAAAAAAAACCAAATGCATTCGATTTAAATTACCTAATGTTAGAAGTAGCGAATGTGACATCATATTGAATGGAGAAAAACTGGAATTTATTAATCAAACAGTTTTCCTGGGAATCACGCTAGACGAGAAATTACAATGGGGACCCCATATAACATCTCTTGCGGGGCGGCTAAGCTCAGCCGCTTATGCTGTTAGAAAGATAAGACAGTTAACAGATGTAGAAACCGCTCCTTTGGTCTATTTCAGTTACTTCCACAGCATTATGTCATATGGCATTTTACTGTGGGGTCGGGCGGCTGACATTGAATCCATCTTTGTTTTGCAAAAGAGAGCTGTCAGAGCCATTTATAATCTATGTCGCCGCGAATCTCTCAGGGAACTATTTAAAAGGATTAATATTATGACGGTACCTTGCCAATTCATTTATGAGAATATTATGTATGTAAGAAAAAATCTAAATCTTTTTAATAAAATAAGTGATAGACATAATTTTAACACTAGAAATAAAGATAAAATAGATCAACCATTTTTCAGACTAGCTAAAGTACAAACATCTTTTATGGGGTACTGCGTTAAATGCTATAATAAAATACCTAGTGATATATTGCAATTAAATGAAAGAAAATTTAAAACTCATATTAAAAGTACACTTTGTAAACAAGCATATTACAAATTAGAGGATTATATCCAAGATAAGAATGCTTGGAAACATGCTGGTCTTGCTCCATAGGACAAATTCGAGGCTGGACAAAATCAAACTGGTTGCTAATCTAGTTGTAAAATTTATTATTTTTATATCATCGATTTTTTTACATTTTATGATAATTAATCTCACACACTGTCCTATTAGTATTACTTGCAAGTTTGTAGAAATATTGTGTTATCGTACGTATACTTTAATGTTTGTAAATATGTGAGCACCATGTACCTATCACATACTTAATTTATTTATTTGTCATTGCTCAATTTTTAATTTTTAATTCTTTTTACCCATTGTAATTGTATTCTCGGTGCATCGTCTTCACATGTAATTATATAATTGATGTACCTATACCAAATATTGTAAAACATTTTTTTTTTTAAGAGTAACGGTGGAGTTTCTTGCCCATTCTTCTCCATACGAAAACTACCTTTTGGAAGGGGCAACTAGAATCAGTTCTATTTCTATGTATTTGACGTTCAAAAGTGCCTTTAATGTGCCTACTTGAAATAAATTATTTGACTTTGACTTTGACTTTGATGAAAATTGTATCAAATAATAGGTAGTATAATATAATATTATCACACAAAAACTTGCGGATATTAGCAATCTGAGAACAGAGATATAAGCTGTTTATTATAAGTGAGGTTATGTAACTATATCATACGAAAGTCAACTTTTACACGAGAAAATGTGTGCAGGCAGGTTGCAGAAGGATGCACAAAAAATGCGATTTAGATTTTTATACTTATAATCAGTATAACTAGTACAACTTTGGGTTTTAAATAATTTTTATGAGTGACGGCGCGTGCGGTGTCTTCGTTCGCACTTAGGTCGCCCTCCGCTCCGCCGGCCACACACCTGACGTTCGCGCGAGTCGGGAGCGCTCCGTGCAGCAACTTCACGCCGCTCATTTATTGCGCAGTTTATTACGTTTAGTTATTAACGTCGTTAACATCCTCCGCCCCCTTGGAAGCCGTGCTTTCAAGGCCTTCTGTATGAACTGGCAGGATGCAGACCTTGTTTAAGGCTCGTCGGACGGTTCCCTTTGTTGTAGCTATGTCTGCTACTCTACACAAGCCATCTGGTCCAACGAAAAGCTGCTCAACTCGCCCCAATGTCCACTTCATCGGCGGCAGATGATCATCCTTGATTACGACTACATCTTGAACTTTGATAGGGTGGACACTGGATCGACGCCATTTGACTCGCTGTTGTAGCTCGGAGAGAAATTCTTGCGACCATCGCTTCCAAAAATGTTGCCTCAGTCTTTCTAAATGCTGATATCGATTGATCGACAACTTTTCTACCATAGGAGATCCCAGTGACGTCAACGGACGCCCGATAAGGAAATGGCCAGGTGTTAAGGGATTAAAGTCAGACGGATCCGATGACATAGGTGTCAACGGACGCGAATTCAATATTGCCTCAATTTGTGTAAACAGAGTGGAAAGCTCTTCAAAAGTAAGGTTAGAATTACCTGCTATCCGTTTTAAATGGAACTTAGCCGCTTTGACGCCAGCTTCCCAGATTCCACCGAAATTAGGTGCATAAGCTGGACTGAATTTAAATTTAATACCCTCGTTCGCTCCGAACTCAGTCGCGGACTCATTGGCGGCCTTAAGCATTCTGCGTAACTCGTTATTTGCCCCTACGTAGTTTCTACCGTTGTCGCAATAAATTGTGCGAGGCTTTCCTCGCCTGGAAATAAACCTACGTAAACATGAAATAAATGCATTGGTACTTAGCTCACTAACAACTTCAAGGTGCAAAGCCTTAGAAGAGAAACAGACAAAAAGACACAAATAGCATTTACTAATTCTAGCACCACGTCCCTTCCGATTGGAAATATGGAACGGACCTGCGAAATCGGTGCCACAGATCTCAAACGGAGATGAGGGATTTACTCTAGGATGAGGTAGGTTACCCATCACAGTTTGAACGGATTTACCCTTTAACCGTACGCATTTGACACATTTGTTTACAGTTTGTGTAGCAAGAACTCTGCCACCAACGGGCCAGAAGTTCTCACGTATCAGACTAAGTAATTGCTGAGGACCGCAATGTAGTAAGCGCAGATGCTCCTCTGCAAATAAAAGTTTGGTAAATGCATGCTTGGAATCAATTAAAATAGGATGTATTTTATTATAGGGTTGCAACGCACCTTGAATGCGTCCCCCAACTCTCAGGATGTTTTCATTATCCAAGAATGGATTCAAAGATAGAATATTAGATTTACAATTTACAACTTGTCAACGGAGTTGAAGAATACAATAAACGAGTGGCGACGGGATTTGGATACAAGTATTACTAAAATATCAGAGAGTATGGTATCAATGAAAGTCGAACTTACTTCACTTAATCAAGTCACGTCAGAGATAAAAAATGACATTAATTCTCTTCGATCGGAGCAATCAGTCCTGCGTCAGAGAGTTACAGAGTTAGATGTGAAGTGTTCCAGTACAACCGAACGAATTGACTCCCTCGAACGCTCGGTCCAGTTTACTGCTGAGGAGCAAGCTGATCTCAGTAAGAAAGTTACCAATATTAATAAAAATATTCAAGAGACCATTGATTTAAAGCCTATTGTTACAGAGCTTGTGGCAAGGATTGATAATTTGGAACAGAGTGCCCGCAATTGTAACATTGAGATATGCAACATCCCTGAAAGGCGTAACGAAAACCTCGTAACCATGATGCAAAATATTGGGGCCATAATTAAGTGCAATGTACAACAAAATGACATTATTTCTATTCACCGTGTCCCACATGCACACCAGCTAAACAATAAGCCCAAAAACATCATAGTTAAATTTGGTTCACGTATACTACGTGACAACGTCCTTAGTGCCCAACGGTTGTGCAAGGGATTTACCACGGACCAAATTGGCGTTTCAGGAACATCTCTACCGATTTATATGCATGAGCACCTGACACTAAAAAATAAACAATTATTTCGTGAGTGTCGAGACGCTGCCAAACAACACAATTATAGATTTGTTTGGGTTAAGCATGGAACAATCCTTGTCCGTGAAAAGGAGGGGACAAGGTCTTTTGCAATTCGGAACGCGCACGACATCACTAAAATCAAACCCGGCTACGCAGCACCGATTGACGACCAACGCGATGTATCCATCGAAAAATAACTCTACAGTGAATAATCCGTCAATCTTCGGTTTGCTACATAATCGTTGCGCACAGCTTTGGACTTTTTTTTTAATAGTTAGTTTATTACTGACTTTAGTTGAACACTGCATAATATGCGGCCTTGTGAGTTGTTTGTTAATGTTAATCCATTTCTCTAAGTACTATGTTATGTTTCTTGTATTTTGTTCGCACTTTTTTTTTAACGTCCTATTGTACAATAATGCGTTGCTATTTGCGGTTGCGTTAGTAACGGTAAATGCATTTATGACCATATTCAACAGAGTTTTACGCTATAATGACAGATAACCTAGTTATATATTACCAAAATTGCAGGGGATTCCGCACTAAATTAAATATCTTATATATGAATATTCTAGCCAATTGTTATGATGTAATAATTTTGACTGAGACCTGGCTGACACCCGAGATATCAGATAACGAGTTTATAGATGAGCGTTATGTGGTACATCGGTACGATCGTGACCGTATTGCCACCAATAAAAAAGACGGAGGCGGTGTTCTCGTGGCTGTACTGAAGAGTCTGCATTCAGTGAGATTAGCTCCGCAAATCGCAACTCATGCCAGCGTTGAGCACATCTTAGTGCAATTGCCAAACTCAAGTGGAGGTAAGTGCCGTATTATTGCTGCAGTATATATACCACCAAAAACGCCAGAGTTTGCGTATGCTGAATATTTTGAACTTTTGCAAGCACTGCTTGGTGGCACAAACATTGATAATTTCTATGTGGTAGGAGACTTTAACCTTCCAGAAATCGACTGGATCACTTGTACAGATAGTACTTTATTATCGGCTCATGTTTGTAGAGGTAACTCCCCCGTTTGTGATCATATGAGTGCACTTTTGTCGTTCCTCAACGCTCATCAATACAATACAATACGGAATACGGGTGGCAAAATATTGGATTTGGTTATTGGTAACAGTGAATGCAATGTTTCTAGAGCCACAGACTGTTTACTGCAGCTTGACAGCCACCATCCACCACTTAATGTTTTTATTTCTCTAAGTGTACCATACGATTCGATGGCCCGCAAGGTGATTAAAAAATATAATTATTACAAGGCAAATTATGATGACATAAATGCGGATTTAAAAGACATTAATTGGGAGGAATTTTTAGTTAACCAAACCATTGACGATACCTTGAACACGTTTTATGACGTTGTTTTCAGCATTATTAAGAAACACGTTCCACTCAATAACTGTAGATCGTTAAAATTTCCGGTTTGGTTCACAAAATCGCTTATTCATATTTACAAAAATAAAGCCAAAGCTTGGGTAAAATGGAAGATGTATCAAAATATCTCAGACTACGAGCAGTTTTCCATTTACCGCTCCAGATTCCAAGTTGAGAGCAAAAATTGTTACAGAAAGTACATTGCCTCTGTAGAAGATGGCATCCGGATTAATGTTAAGCACTTTTGGACGTTCATTTCTTCCCGCAAATCCTCTACAAGCTTCCCTTCTATCATGCACTATAGCAATCATTCAGCCAACAACCCTGAAGACATCTGTAATTTGTTCTCAAGCTTTTTCAATTCGGTATATGAGCCATCCACTTCAAGTCACAGTGTTTCATTGCAGTACGGAGATTACTCTGAAACCTGTTCTCTCCTTAGTAGCATTCAGTTTACTGCCGATGAAATATTAAGTGCGCTAAAAGCATTAGATCCGTCAAAAGGCCCGGGACCAGATGGCTTACCAGTCGTGTTCATTAAAAAGACTGCTGTTAATCTGTGTGTGCCATTACAAATTATTTTTAACCTATCCATTTCAAAAGGAGTCTTTCCCCAAGCTTGGAAACTCGCAAATATAACTCCTGTTCACAAGTCGGGACCTAAACAGGATATCGAAAATTATCGACCTATTTCGATATTATCGGTATTTTCCAAGTTATTTGAGAGACTTGTTCATGATAAGGTTTATCCTCTACTACATAATAGCATAATTCCACAACAACATGGATTTGTCAAAAAAAGATCAACTACCACTAACCTGATAACTTTTGTTGACTATTTATTTAATAGTATGGACTCTCGTATTCAAGTTGACACTATATACACGGACTTCCAAAAGGCGTTTGACAAAGTGGACCATCAACTGCTTTTGAGTAAAATTGCCTTTAATGGCATACGTGGCGACCTACTGAGATGGTTCTCTTCTTACGTTTTTAACAGATCTCAGAGAGTTGTGATAAACGGTTTTAATTCTGCGACCCTAAATGTCACTTCCGGTGTTCCTCAGGGCTCTATACTGGGTCCTCTTTTGTTTGTTATGTTTATTAATGATATAAGTACGTGTTTTCTAAATTCTAAATTATTACTATACGCAGACGATTTAAAAATTTTTAGACCGATTATTAATTTACGCGACTGTTTATTGCTGCAGGAAGACTTGAATAGATTCTCTGCATATTGTGTAAAAAATAAATTAAAATTGAGCATATCCAAATGCCATTGCATTAGTTTCACTAAAAATAAAAACTTATTAAAACATGCATATACCTTGCACAATACAGATCTGGCAAGAGAAACAGTGGTTCGTGATCTTGGTGTTTTGCTAGATGACAAACTCCATCTAGATGCTCACGTTACTAAAATTGTGAACAATGCTTTTCGTATGTACGGGTTTGTAATGAGATCGGCTCAGGAATTTAGGCGTCCTAGTACTTACTTATACCTATATAAAACTCTGGTCAGGTCTCAGTTGGAGTACGGGGTCCCGGTGTGGAATCCCTTCTATGAAAAATATTCTAACATGATAGAAAAAGTACAACGCAAATTTCTAAAGGCCATGCATTACCGTTGTTTTCGCAGGTATGAATCTTATAGCGACTTACTAAATAAATTTAAACTTCAAGATCTTAAATCTAGACGTATAATGTTGGAATCGATGTTTCTGTTTGATTTATGTAACAATAAATTCGATTGTATAGATATAAGCAATAGAATAAGTTATGTAGTACCTAGAACAACTATATGTCGAGGTGTGCGCGCGCGACCGCTGTTTGCTGTAACCTCTTGTCGATCAAACGCAGGCTCGCGAGCACCCCTACGACGTCTTACCACTCAGTTCAATAAAATTTTCCAGGATATTGAGTTCTTTGCTGTTTCGGCTGGGAAATTTAGAAGTATTGCTCTTAATACCATAGCAGAATTAAGTACATAGCAATTTAAAACCATAGTTCAATTCTTTCAATTTTTTTTTTTTTTTTTTTTTAGCCTGTATAACTTTCAGTTTAGTTTTATTTTAACATTTATTCATACTTTCAAGTCTATGTACTTTACATCGCACGATGTTCATGTTAGTTTAACTTTTTTATATTATGTGGAAAATGTTGTTGGTTATACATTTATATTACCATTTTAGTTTTAAGTTCTTAACCATATTGTAATGTGTAACCGTTTGTTTTCCCAAATAAAGTAAAAAAAAAAAAAAAAAAAAAAAAAAAAAAAAAAAAAAAAACTCCTGTAGTTGTTAAAGAATGAATATCCTTTTCAAAGGAATAAGTTTGTGATATTTTAGCCAATGTTTTTAATGAAGTTTGTAATTCGTGTAGTGTCAGTTTACCTAACAATTTATTATTTTTATTTTTACAGTTGTATATAAAACGTTGTACATAACTTAAAACTCTCTGTAGTTTAGATAGCTTAGAAAATTTGTCAAATGAAATAAAATTCTGTATACATTGTGTAGTTAAACTAACCTTCATTTCAGGCAATGAGTTACTTGGTAAGTTAATATTATTCTGAGGCCACTCATCCTCAGGTTTAGTTAAAAAAGAAGCACCGTGCCACCAAAGATGGTTACTTTTAAGGTCCTGCGGCTTGACTCCGCATGAAGCAAGATCCGCCGGATTATCTTGAGTTGGCACATGGCGCCATTCATATTGAGCGGTAAGTTCACGAATTTCTTGTATACGATTGCATACAAAAGTTTTTAAAGTTTTTGGTTGGATATTAATCCATCCCAAAACTATAGTTGAATCTGTCCACAAAACAGCACGTGAAATTTCAAATTGTTTATTACTTGATGAATGTAGAACCTTTTTAAGCAATCTAGCACCTAATAGAGCACCCATTAATTCAAGACGCGGTATAGTTAACTCCGGTTTTAAAGGGGCTACCTTTGCCTTGGCACAAAAAAGGTGAGTATGTATACCACCTAATGTATCCTTTGACTTTACGTACAAACAAGCACCGTACGCAGTCTGCGATGCATCAGTGAAACAATGAAATTCTACATTAATTGGTGCTGAGCAGACTATATGCCTGGGCACCTCAAGAATGGAAATATAGTTTAAATTATTAATGAATTCTTCCCACTGAAGTTTGATTTTATTTGGGACTTCTTGATCCCAATCGTTTTTTAATAACCATAGTTGCTGTAATATTATCTTTGGAAGAATTGTAGTTGCTGATAATAAACCCAGTGGGTCAAAAATTTTAGAGGACATAGACAAAATATTGCGCTTAGTAATTTTCGATTCAATTTTGAATTCTGTAGAAAATTTTAAAGTATCTGTTTGTGGATACCAAGTGAAAGTGTAACGGAACTCGAGCCACTTCAAGTAGTTGCCATCAAATTTTGGAAGATTTATAGTAGGTAGTTTAACATTAAAATTATTATTATTTTTACAGGATGAACCGCTGCACACGGACTTCACATCAACATTATTGTTACCGTGAATAGAAATGCTTTGAGTCTGTGATACATTTTCAATTATAAGTTGTGCATGTGAAATTAAATTACAAAATTGTTCCTCGAATGATTCCCTTTCTTCAATCTCACCTTCAGATTCAAGATCTAGCACTTCAATTTTAGATTGAAGTTCATCAAATTGAGGAAACATTGTCTGAAATCGTTCTAACTTTAATTGTAATTCGGTAAGCTGTATTTTTGTAATTTGACTTAGATCAATTGATTTTAACAACTCAATATGTTTTTTGAATATAGTAATTCTACCCTTTATATCACTACGAGATTGCTTAAGCTTTTTAATATCTTCCGACATTATTATTTAGTGAGATAGGTACCAAGTGAAACACGGAGAGGCAAATCACGGTTAGACAAAATATAACCTATGACCAATAAAGGTACAATAAAATGGTACCGACAATCCAACCAGACGAGCCCGGAGCGCAGCGTGTGCAGGCTGATGGTTTCAGCCGCAGCGTCACCTTCAGTTCAGCTTACTCTGCTTATCACCCGCTGTCGCTCATGCACCGTAGCAACAGCAACCACGCGTTCTCGCGCAGCGAAGACTTGCACGTTTCGGTGGAATCTCGGAATCTGGAATAGTCGGCGAATACAATGAATAACTGTGTTTATACTTATCACAGTTTTAATACCTGGAAGTTGACTTATTTATATTTCAAAAAGTTGCAGGTAGAAGATAGTTTGTGAACAATCTAAGTAGGGTGTGTATTATTCAACAACAGTTTGAACATCCTTACTTTATGAAGTAACGGAGCAAGATCGTCTTTGTTATAAATTAGATAACAAAGGAAATTAGAATTTAAATGACGTAAATAAGAAGTACTTATGTACTTTAATTAGTATATCAAGACGCTAGACAGAAAATAAGCAATCATAGCGCAGATAGTTTGTTAGTTAGAATAATGAAAAGGTAAGTAGTTAAATATTCACTCAGTAAATAAAGTAGTAGCAATAATGTCATACCCAAACTCGTACTCGAGCATCCACCCACACAAACAAATTAAGCGCAACTTTCAGCGTGCAGGTATAAATCACGAAGCAATATCTTGCAATAAATGCTTATTTTCCGTAAGATAGCTATACCTAAGCTAGGCACGAAAACAGCACAGTATTGTGTGAGAAAAGTATGAATTTGATGGTCAATATTTCGACCAGTTAGCAATAATGTAAGTGCCTATGTTTGAAATAGGTACGAAATTCGTCGTTATATTTTACAATAATAACGGAAAAGAATGCAAACGAAGATGAAACACCGTCACACAAGAGGCAAATTGAAGTTCGCAGCGATAAAACTGAATAATTATTTTACCTCAAAATGGCTACTTCCTTAACGAACGACAATAGGAAGATCACTTTTCACAGCATTAATCAGCACTTTCCTGAATTTTGCAAATTTAGATCAGCGATCCCAAAGTTGTTGTCGTGGAAATTCGTCCAGGTCCAGCAGGTACAGCTTGTCGCGACTCGTCGTCCAACAGGTCACGTTGTTCTTCGCAGGCGACGCGTGGATTTCCGAGAATTCGTCGACTATGATGCGTCGGAGTCTCGTCGATAGTACGCTTCTCGCCTTATTGATCACGTCGGGGTCACCAAATTATGTGCAGGCAGGTTGCAGAAGGATGCACAAAAAATGCGATTTAGATTTTTATACTTATAATCAGTATAACTAGTACAACTTTGGGTTTTAAATAATTTTTTATGAGTGACGGCGCGTGCGGTGTCTTCGTTCGCACTTAGGTCGCCCTCCGCTCCGCCGGCCACACACCTGACGTTCGCGCGAGTCGGGAGCGCTCCGTGCAGCAACTTCACGCCGCTCATTTATTGCGCAGTTTATTACGTTTAGTTATTAACGTCGTTAACAAAATGCTAGTTTTAAATAAGTAATTGTGTTTAAATCCGTTGAAAACAGCCAACAGATCACAGCCGCACGGGTCGATCTTCAAGGTTAAGCCTTCCTTAACCAGTTTTACCAATTGGTATTGTATTACCCAGTTACTGGGTTATAGTGGTCAGATAGGCAGTCGTTCCACGTAAAATACTGCTACCTACGCTGCGTCCGGTAAGACTGAAAGCCGACCCCAAATATTTTTGGTAAAAGGCTACGCAGAGGCTACCTAACGCTCTAACAGTAGGTACCCAGCTACTTATTTAAACCATAATAGATGAATGCCTCCCGAGTCCTAAAACAGCGTGAAGGCATCGCAGTGACCAAGACTAATCATTTTTGGATCAATTGATCGCGACTAAATGGCTAAAACAGCACGATCTGAATCAAGGAGGGAGGCGTTTGCCTAGCAGGGGGATATCACAGGATTGATGTTTAAAAATAAAACAGCAGATTTATTTTTAATATTTTTTATTCATCTTCGATTATAATTAGAATATCATCTAAGAACTGTGCAGGTGGTACTATATTATCTTGGTACCTAGCCCAACTAAGGTACCATATTATACTCATAACGTAGGCACAGCAGCCCACAGTTCGTTTGCCTACAATGCAGTTACAATAATATTTTAATATTGATTCCCTACCTCTGCGAGAGCTATCAACTAATATATAAACAAAATAGGTTTTTCTACTTATATGTCTTGATTTTAGGCGTCCTCTGAGTAACCATGAAGTATTTGAAGCGGATAGCTCTCGAAGTAGGCTGCTGTTGACCTCCCTGCACACTTCTATGACATACCCATCATTATCCCTTATGTGCTCTCCGAAATAGGAACGTGCTTGCTTTAACTGATATGTACCTAATGAAATTAGTATTAATTCACTATCGGTGAGCTGGGGAAAATCATTCAAATTATCATTCAGCACAGTAATAACTTCAAAATTAGCCCTACACCGATTATAATTGTTTGTTATAATAAATTCAGCTAATTCATTTTCTTCATTCATATGTAAATTTATTTGGTTTATTATTTCCCCAGCATCAACGCGATCTACTATTGGAGGGTGAAATCTATTTATTAGAGCAGCAGCCACCTCAAAATTCTTCATAAAATGTTTACTGGCCACATTAAAATAATTTTGACGGAGTAACTTAAAATCTCTTTTAAATCTCCCATTGACCACCTCTACAACCCAGCGACATATGGTGACTGCTCTTGATTTATTGACTTCGCTAGTACTTAGCTATGTCTCACCCTCCTCTAATGAAGCAGGCACGTAAGTCCTATATCCATACTGTTGCAACAAGGGTAATGAATCACGAAAGCCCCTATCCAGTATAAATGCATCACCTTGCAGAAAAAAATCCCGTAATGAACTATTATTTGAAAACTCTTTTTTCATAATATCAGCGTCTGAAGTGGTTGCTGGATAGGGGCCCAGAACATCAATTATATGTCCATCGGTACATACCATTAAAAATGGTTTCACAAGATTTCTATATTTATGCATACTGTATGTCCTTTTTTGGTACAAATAATTTGAACTTTTTTCAACATAGCAATAGGTGCCATCGAATATTATAATGCCTATCAACTCCTTCTAAGTTACCAAATAGTGAATTTGGAATAGATAGATTTCTATTCACTAATTGCTGCCTATTTAAATGATGTACACCTAAATGTCTGGGAACAAAATATTCGGTCAGAATATCTCTGACTTGGTGTAACCACTTTTTTAGACTTCGCCTAGAAACTTTTAATAAAATTGAGAGCCTTTCGTCCGAATCACCAGTTCGCAGCTTAATTAAGTAAGCTGATAAGGCTAAAGAAGCCTTAGATACTTCCAATAATTGAGGATTCTCATGGATTCTCATTCTTCATTAAAAAGCTCATGGAACTGCGCTTTGTTGAATCCAGTCCATGTATGTACAACATGGTCTTCCATATTATCTATATTATCAAATTGAAGTAAACTGGAATAAATTACTTCTTTTAAGGACATCATGTCTTCAATATGTTTGGCAGTAAATGACTGTACATAATTATTTCTTAAACTTGTTAAAAAATCCCAGGATTCAATAACTAAATGTTGATCACAAAGACGATTATTTATAGGGATATAATATTTATGCACATTGAGTAACAATTTTCTGGTGGAAAGTGGAACTCGGTACCTCTCTGTCCTTTGACAGCCTTCAATAAAGCACCTTCTTTCCGTTTCAAAAGCTCTCATGTAGTTAGGTAGAACTATATCAGGTTCAGACTGTTTACTGCTGATTCCTCCAAGTGGAGGCTCAGCAGGAAGATCTTGAATCAGTGGAGGTTCTGCCGGAAGACCTTGAACTTGAACTTCATCAAGATGGCTCCCTTGGGAGGATGTTGATGGGCCACTCATCATTCGGGCAGCAGCTCTATCTGCAGCCACCCAACATCTATGGCATATATGATTTGACTCTCCTATCTACAACAAAAATAAATATATTTTAACTTAGCAAGAATAGATAACACCGGTGGTTGCTAAAATAATGTTTTTATTAGTATTAATCTATGTTAAACCGAGATGCAACAAAAAATGTACATCTTGTGATACAAGTTATATTTTTTTAATATTAGGTATTGCTACAGTTGCTTATAAAATATCATAAACTAGGGCATCCATACATGGCTTTGCATGCGATAAGGGGATAACAAATTATGTTTATTTGTTTTGAATGATAAAATGTTCTTGACTCACAATATAGTTTTTTATAAATACTTAATTGAAATTGATTCAGTTACTCACAGTTTGAGGCATAATCCATTCTTGTATTACATTATAAATTCTCAATTCCCGAGTTGAGCCAGTGTGAAGAAGATGGCTGACTTGTGGTGCAAGAGATCGTCCACAGCGAAGACAAACATTACGGTGACCAGGTTGTCTTGTTCCTTCACTATTTGGTCTTTGCGCATTATCCCAGCATAGTTGACAAACATAGTCACTACTGCTAACCTTAAAGAATAAGTAAGATTATAAATAAAAATATAAAAAGTAGGTAGGTACTATAAAGTTCATTCCCAGTTGTTCCTTAGTAATAAAAGAAAATATTCATATACTGATGATTTCTCTTTTGCTTGTGACGCAGACATAACAATAGTTATTTTACAATTATTGTATAAAACATAATTAATGGTACACTACATTGTGAATGTGTATGTTTTGGGTGGAGCTGCGTACATGAAGCAGGCTTATATTGAAAAACAGGCAATCTAATATTTGCAAGCAGGTACTTACAGGTTGTGGTGCACGCCATTGTTGAATCACTGACAGAATCATCTCATCATCTAATACTCGTCGGCCTAGTGTATTGCAGCGATTAGTCGCTATTCCACAATTCACGCAGCGATCCATGTTTCAATATCCAATCGATAGTCCAAGATAACGAGTTCAAGTCAATCGTAAAGGCAGGTTCAGTGTCCGGTAGGATAGCAGGAGTACAAGTAAAAGAAGAGCAGAAGTCCGTAGAAGAAACGCAGTGGTCGAGGAGAAAAGCAATGGAAAAATACTCAAAACGCAGGAGGTAACGCACGAAACGATACGAAGCAAGCGAGCGAGTGACCTGTGACAGTGATACCGATTGACATTGACGTTTCAGTGTTGACACTGTCAAAAAATACTCCAAAGTAAAAAATCGATTACTAAACGTAAATCGATTAGATATTTTTCTTTATTTTACGAACCGTTTAATAAATACTTATACAATATTAATATAATACTTCGATTGATGTGAATTAATGAAATCAGATCAGACACCAATTCAGCACCTGCAAACTTATTTTTTGTTAAATCATTCACATAAATCGATTACAGTTTAATCGATTACACATTCCTTGTACAGCAAACTTATTTTTGTAATTTCTCTGCTCCCAGATTGCGGATAAGGCTCATTTTTTGAACTTTGATATAAAAAAATATACCCTTTTTTTTAAGCCATACCGCAACCATTTACATTTGGGCCCAGAAATGCCCATCAACTTTCTTCTTTCTTTCTTTCTAAATAAACTAAATTTGCATCTAGCAAGGCGGTGGACATTACGAAAGTGTATTAAAAAGGAGACGAAGAAAAATAGTGACTTAGTGTAGTGTAAATACATAGTTCAGTTCTGTAAGTACCTTCATGTTTACCAATTTTAATTACTGTAAATATTATGATTCAAATCTTTTAAACACGCAGACTTTGAATATGATATCGCGACAGTTGGGTAGGTACGCATCAGAGATAATAAGTGAGTCGGGCGGCCGCCAAAAAGACCACCCTACACGTTTACTGATAGATCGTAGACGGCCAAAAAGTTGCTTGATTTAAAAATGCTTCCGCTTTATTAAACCTTAGAATCTTAGAATTAAGTAAACAAAATTATTCAAAGCCTACAGTCCAAAGCCTGTGAAAATGTGATGGAAAGATGGAATCATAATTTTACTAGTAATGTTCGGTCATTGAACTAACGTACATACCTAATGCATACGCTTGCTTGTAGTACCTACCTACCTAGCCAGCTGGCAGGCACACGCACGCGTGCGCTTTAGTGTGCGTGGAGATCGAGTAGTGTGCTCAAACGTTTCATGTTTAGTCAGGACGTCTATTTTATAAAAAAATACTAGGTGTGGATTAATTAAATTAAATTACAGATATTATTTTAGTCTTATAATTTAATATTCTAATTGGGGTGTATGAGCTCTTGCGTTTATTCCGTTACACGTTGTATAATTACATGTGAAGACGATGCACCGAGAATACAATTACTGTACCATAATAGGTAAAAAAAAGAAGAATTAAAAATGAAGCAATGACAAATAAATAAATTAAGTATGTGATAGATACATGGTGCTCACATATTTACAAACATTGTAAAAGTATACGATATCACAATATTCCTACAAGTCTGTACACGTAACAAACGCGACAACAAGCTTGTCTTGACCACGTGATACTAAAAACTCTATTTCCTGCTTATACCTCAGTCGCACACTCTGCACTAACTAATCATGAGACAGTAATGTTATTCTTGTCGAAACGAATGCCTAAAATAATTACAAAAAATTGTATTCGTTTTAATTATGATAAGATAGACACAGACTTAAAACAACTAGACTTTAGTAAAGTATACAAGATCCCAATGTGGCAGGGGAAACAATAACTGGACTAATAAAACACGTGATAGACTCAAACTCCAAATCTGGTAAGACTCCGAATCGTAAACAAATATTAGGTCTTTACCTATGAAATTGCCGTTTTGTATGAAAAAAATTAAACGAATTTTTTTCATGTATTTTTTATTTGTATTTATTATTATTATTATTTTTTTTTTTTTTTTTTTTTTTTATAAAATATTAATCGAAAGTATTAATCGAAGTAATCACCCATGCAATCAATGCATCTTTGCCAACGCAGTGGCAGTTTCTTAAAGAAATCAGCTGGACGGGAGGCAACAAATTCTTCAAAGGCATTTTGTACTGCCTCTCGGGTATTGAATTTTTTTCCCGCCAAGAAGTTATCCAAATTCTGGAAAAAGTAGTAGACTGTAGGCGCAAGGTCTGGTGAGTAGGGCGGATGACGGAGAGCTTCCAACCCCAGTTCTTGCAAGTTGGAGACCGTCTGCTGTGCAGTATGGGGTCGCGCGTTGTCGTGCAGGAGCAGCGGAGACAAGCGATTGACCAATGCTGGTTGGAGATGTGCCAGCTTCTCCATCATTGTGTTCAGTTCTTCACAGTACACATCTGCAGTAATGCTCACCCCGTTTGGTAAGAAGCTGTGATGAATCACACCGGCGCTAGACCATCAAACAGTGACCATCACTTTTCTAGGGTTAAGTTTTCGTTTAGAGCATTGTTTAGGTACTGAACCAGGATCCAACCAACTTGCTGAGCACTTGCGGTTATCAAACAGAATCCATTTTTCATCGCAGGTAACAATGCGGTTCAAAATTCCTTCATTTGTGTGTCTGTTGAACAGTGCAAGGCACGCCTCGACGCGTACTTCACGCTGGCGATCATTGAGTTCGTGGGGCACCCATTTGTCAAGCTTTTTTACCTTGCCAATTTGACGCAAATGGACCAATATTGTTTTGCCGCTAACGTCGAAAGCTGCTGCTAATTCAGCCGTAGATTGTGTATCATCAGCTTCCACAATCGCCTTTAATTCGTCATTGTCGACCAAAGTCTTCGGACGACCGCGAGGTTCATTTTTCAGGTCGAAATTTCCAGAACGGAAGCAAGAAAACCAATAACAGGTGGTGCGTTGGTTTGTAGTGTTAGCTCCGTAAACGTCGTTGATGTTGCGTGCCGCTTGTGCCGCGTTGCTGCCACGACGGTACTCATATTCCATAATTACTCGAATTTTTAACGTATCCATGATGAATTGATGACGAAAAAGATTGAAATGCGATGAAAATGTAACACTAATCATTAAACAAATGACTTCTTTTGAAAAAAGAATGCCATGTTTTTAAAATAAAATTAATTTGAAATTAGAATTCTTAGCCAAACAAAAAATATTTTGATTTGAAATGGCCAGTACTGCAGAACAGCAATTTCATAGGTAAAGACCTATTATTAAAGTCATGGATTACTCCTGGTTTACTTCGCTGTCTGCGGCATCGTGACACATTGCATAGAAAATTTAAACAGCCGCCAAATAATGAGATATTAAAAATTACTTTTACTAGGTACAGAAACTATTGTAATAAATTATTAAGGAAATTAAAAATTGAATTTGAAAAAAATGAGATCATTAAAGCAGGGAAAAACACTAAACAGTTATGGTCGACTATAAATAATATCTCAAACAGGTCGACAAGGAAAGCCAACTCATCATCACTATTATTAGCCTCATCAAGTACACCACAAAATTCCGTAAACGATGTTAATGACTTTTTTGCCAAAATAGGTGAAAAACTAGCTAAAACTATAAAGAGTACACAAACCGCAATCCATGGTAATGCTCCCAATAGATGTGGAAGAGGTAGCCGGAATATTAATAATCAAGAAACACTGTTTAGGAAAAGAATACCTACACAATCACCTAACACATTATTTTTTATTACACCTTTAACCCATTTGCGGCGTCTAATATAATTATGCATTATGTAACAAGATGTCAAAACGTTGAAAACGTCAGACAAATGTTTAATTTTGACAGCTTTGTGTACAGACTACTATAAGCCGGCGGCGCGTGAGTCCATGCACCACAGGTTACTTTTTATATATTTATATATTAAGCCGACAAAACGGAATGTTGCCTTTTTAAAAAAAACTATACTTTATATATATTTTTATTTTCACAATTATTAGGTATTTTATTTATTGTATTTCTTTTTTTCTTTTCAATCAGTTTTTTAATTTATTAAGTATATTATGTTTTTAGCGTATGACACTCGTGGGTTGCAGCTGAAAATCAGCGTCAGGTGGTACACTGTGTGTTGCCATCTGACAATATGCTGAGCTGAGGCCCTTTTGGCATTGTAATGACTGTGTTTGAATGTGTTCTGGTGTGATTGGTCTGCTTGTTTAGCTACTACCTTTTGGTCTTTTGAATGGGTATTTCGAGAAATAAAAGAACTAGTTGCTGTTACAATGGTCGTTAGCGAATGTGTATTTTATATAATTTTATACAGCGATCGAGGGAAAGGGATAGGAACAGACGGGCCAATCACAACAAGCTATCACGTCATTTAGCTGTGCTGTGATTGGTTTACGATGACGCGACCGAATTCCGTTTGGATATTCATCCCAAACATGCCCGCGGCCTTGAAAGCTTCAGCTTACAATAGAACTTTCCATTTTACTCATCTTCGACCAGAGGGCAGATCTTTGTGTATGGCCGTCTCACGATGCCTGATGATGTCTGAATGTCTACTACTCGTGAGATACCATCGTTGCCAGGTATCGTCTTCATGATCCGGCCCAATTTCCATTTCAGTGGCGGTAGGTTGATTTCTTTAATAATGACAAGCGTGTCAGCTTTTAGGTCTGCCATATTTTTCCTCCATTTGCTTCTAGTTTGTAGCTTCGAGATGTATTCCTTGGCCCAGCGCGACCAGAACTGCTGCCGGATCTGTTCCACTCTCTGGTAGCGAGTCAATCTATGAACAGGTAAGTCTCGCAGGTCATCTTCACAAACTGGCGCGGTGAGTGGTCGTCCGATCAAAAAGTGTCCAGGTGTCTAATATTTCATAAGTGGAAAAGTTTACCTGACGCTTCCCTTTTTTTTTTTTTTTTTGAGGGTGGGAAATCATCCAATGACTTCTCCCGCTCTGGGTGGAGCGGAAGGGCGTGTCAGACTTTTACTGACTAAAACCCACCCATGTTCCTTCAGTTGCCTGTTGCCAAGGTCCCGGTATCCCTTTCGGACTAACCCGCAACCCTGGCAGGCATCGGTCCTAGCGGACCCCGCCAATTGTGCTGACATCTCTTTGAGGCGCGCGTGGAACACGACGCGCCATCGACCCGGGCCTGGTCCTGATCGGACGGCGAGCTACCCATTGCTCGCCGTCCGCAAGCCCGCGCCTATGGTGGCCGGGAATCCGCCTGGGATTCCCGACGCCCAGGGCGTCTCCAGCGGCGGCGGCGGTTAGGGGCGTGAGGGCGCAAACTTTGCCTCTCCCTCACGCGTTCCGCCTCCTCCTTCGCGAGCATTACTGCTTCGCAGAAGGAGGTGACTGCTTCCCATGCCCTCTCGCTCCGTACCATGGCCTGGACCAGAGCCGGACACAAGAGGTCACCGCCGCCAATCGCCTCCAAGAGGACACGGCGGGGCTCCGCCCAAGCGGGGCAGACCTCCACCGTATGCTCCACCGTGTCCTCCGGGCGATCCACACAGTGGTGACACCCGGGCGTTTCCTCCCGCCTTATACGAAACAGGAACCTCCCGAAGCAACCGTGTCCGGTGAGGACCTGCGTCAGGCGGAAGGTGAGGACGCCGTGGCGCCTCTCTAGCCACTCCTCAAAGAGGGGACTTATCGCCGCAATTGTGGCGTGCCCAGCACTGGGTTGCGACAATCGCACTCTCCATGCCGCCATGAGATCCTGCCGGAGCTCTGTCCGCTGAGCCGCGATTTCTCGCGGCAGCGGAGTTACGCCCCGGCGCTTCATCTCCTCGCGCCACTCCCATATGTGCGCGAGGACCTTCGCCTCCAGATCCCATGGCGGTAATCCGGCCAGGAGGCTCGCCGCCTCGCGGGAGACCGTGCGGTATCCCCGGGCCAGCCGAATGGCCATGACCCTTTGGGACGCGTTCAACCGGCGGGCTGGCCGCAGCCTAAGGGAACGCGCCCACACCGGTGCCCCGTAAAGGGCCATGGACCGCACGACCCCCGCGTAGAGCCTCCGGCAGGAGGCGTTTGGACCCCCCAAATTGGGCAGGAGACGCCCCAATGCAGCTCCAGCCCGGTCCAGCCTGGGAGCCAAACGTCGGAAATGCTCAACGAAGTTCCACCGGCTGTCGAGGACGAGTCCTAGGTACTTCATCGTCGACTCAACGCCGATGTGAACCCCTCCTACCGTAATTTGGGAACCCGACGGTGGCGCGTTCCGAGGGCCATGAAAACACATGACCTCGGACTTGTGCAAGGCCACCTCGAGTCCCAGCTGCCGGATTCTATCGACGATTGTCGCAACCCCGCGTGTCGCTAGTTCGGCCGCCGCCTGGTGCGACCTCCCCTGTGCCAGGACCAGCGTGTCGTCAGCGTAGCAAACTACACTGACGCCACTGGGGAGGTCGGCGCGCAGCACCCAGTCGTAACCGATGTCCCACAGATGCGGCCCCAGGACCGATCCCTGTGGGACACCGCACGACATCTCTCGCCGGTTCCACACTCCCTGGTGACCGGGGTAGATGACGGCCCTGTCCGTCAGATAGGCCTCGACCACACGACAGAGGTAGGTCGGCATCCGGTGGTACCGGAGTGCCTCCCTTATGCAACTCCAGGGCAGGGTGTTGAAGGCGTTGGCGATGTCGAGAGACACCGCCAAGACGACCCCATCCCGGGCCACAGCATCCCCCGTCGTGAGGGCCCGTACGCGCATGATGGCGTCCACCGTAGAGCGCCCTCTGCGGAAACCAAACTGGCTCTCCGCCAAGTCCGGCCCCACCCGCACCAGCCGCCCGACGAGGCGGTTTGCAATTACTCTTTCAAAGAGCTTGCCCACCTCGTCGAGCAGCACGATGGGCCGATAAGCGGACGGAGAGTCCGCAGGGCGCCCCGGCTTCTTTATGAGGACCAGTTTCCCCGTCTTCCAACGAAGTGGAAACTGGCCCCTCTCCATGCATGCGCTTAGGAGACCCCTTAGTTGAGGCCCGAGAGCCTCCATGGCCAGGACCCAGGCCTTCCCAGGTAGGCCGTCAGGTCCTGGGGCGGTGTTTTTGGCATTCCTTCGCACCGCCACTCTCATTTCTACCTCGGTTACCTCCGGAGCATCGTCGTCTTCGTCGGTGTTGTGGTCCGCATCAAGCACCGCAGTAGGCGGAGCCATGAGCGGGGAGGTATGTTCCCCTCTCGAAGGGAACAGAGCGCTCACCACGTCCTCCACAAGCTGAGGCCGGAGACTCTGCGTCAGCGGGGGAGCCCATGGGCGGAGTTTCTCCCGCACCATCTTGTATGGGCGTCCCCACGGATCTCTGTTCAGAGTCTCCAGCATCTCCTCGCGGTCCACTGCCCTGGCCCGCAGGATCTCCGCTTGGAGGGCGGTCTTCGCCGCTCTGTACCCCTCATACAGCTCCGCCTCAATGGCTTCCGTATCCGGAGGGCGGATACGGAGCCTGCGGTGCCTGGTGTCGCGCAGCAACACACGCATGACGCAAAGCCGTCAGCTGCTGCGACCACCAGCTCACCTGGCGCGAAGCACGTCCGGGCTGGGCCCGGGGCATTGCCACGTCACAAATATTGGACATGGCCTCCCGGAACCACTCCGCCTCGTCGTTGATGTCGGCAGGCCTGTCCGGTGATGACACCCAGGCCTGCACGATCGAGGCTTCCAGGAGGAGCTCCCGGTCCAGCTGCTTCAGCGCCCACCGCGGACCACTCGGGGCCTGTCGGACCGGCGCGCTCGAGGACTGGGCGGAGACGTCAAACCGGATATACCGGTGGTCGGAATACGTCTCCACCCCCTCCATGACGCGCCAGTCATTGACACGCGGTGACAGAGCGGGGCTGGCGAACGAGATGTCCACCACCGACTCACCCCGCATCCGCACGCACGTGGGGACAGAACCCCGGTTTAGGACGACCAGGCCTGTCTCCAGAGCCCAGTCCTCCACCATCCTGCCCCGTGTGTCCGTATACCGGGAACCCCAAGCCACATTCTTGGCGTTGAAGTCCCCGAGGACGAGCACGGGGAGGGAACGGAACCCGACGACGACGACTTTCAACTCCGCAAGGGAGTTGTGGAACTCGGCGAGAGTTCGGTTCGAGGAGAAGTACACCCCTACCACGACAATCTCCCCGAACCGTGCTGCCACGCAACCCCGTCCTCTCTTGACAGCCTCGAGGGACGGGGTACCGGCGGCGGCCGACGAAATAAGGGTCACTGAGCCGCTCAGGTCCTCCACCCAGTCATCCCTGGGCGGGACAAAGTACGGCTCAGCGACCACGGCGATATTAATCGACCACTGCGCCATACTCTGGAGCAACAGATCTTGAGCGGCGGCGCAGTGGTTGATGTTCGCCTGGAGGAGGCGAAATGGGATCATTATTGGCACTCCATTTCAACCCCCTCCCGAGACCCATGTGAGGGCCCTGCCGCAGCGGCTGCGGCAGTGACGACGGCGGTTGTGGAGGCGGCAGCGGCGGTGGCAGTGGCGGCAGCTGCGGGAGTGACGACGGTGGTGGTGATGGTGGCGGAGGGCCTTACCTTGCCCCTGGCTTTGGCGGGTGGAGCGCAGGCCCTACCCCCAATCCGGTGGTCGGCCGGCTTGCCAGCCACCGCACATACGACGCAGTGCGGCGTGGCCTTGCAAGTGCCGGCCTTGTGACCGGGCTGCCCGCAGCGGTAGCAGGCATCGCTGCGGTCAACCTCGGAGGTGCACCTAGCTCCCACGTGGTCGCCCACATGGCAGCGGAAGCACCTCCGAGGTCTGGGTTCCAGCAGTTTTACCTGCGCGGAAATTCAGCCCACCAAAAGCCTCTGGCCCTCCCCGGCTATTTTCTTTGCCGCCGCAACGGGGCAGCTCACTGTAACAGCTTGCATGCCCCTGTAGTCGGGACCGATGGTGCCAGCCTTAACCTGCTCGGCAGAGCACCCCCCAGTCCTGACCACGGCGGCCACTACCTGTGCCTGCGTCACAGAATCGTCCAGGCCCTGGATGCGCACTTCGGCGCACTTAGTGGGCCTGGACACCCGGGCTTCGTCCGCCTTTAGGGACACCCTGAGCTTTTCAGCCAGGGCGTCAGCGGCCGAGACACCAGCCGGACCGGGGAACTCAAGCATCCGAGCCCCAGTGGCAGCGATCCTCAGCCTGATGCCACTGGCGGCACCGAGCTCCTCGAGATCCAACACCTCTGTCACCCTTGCCAGCACGTCCTTATAGGACACGCCCTTCTTTGCCGCTTCTGGCTGTAGTGTGATCACTACAGCTGCGGATTTCGGGGCGTGGAGCCTATTCGCTACGCTTCTCCCCTTGCGTCGCTGCCGCCTCGCCTTTTTCTTCTTGGCCGCCCTTGCCTTCCTAGCCGCCTTCCTCTTCTCCCCGGCCACTTGCCATTCAGCATCGGCTTGGGGAGGTAGGGAAGGTGCGGGTGCAGTCGGAGGTGGGGGCGGTCGTTTAGCCACCGGGGCCGGTGCCCTCGCCGCCTTTTTGGCGGCTCCGGCCTTTTTAGCCGCCCCGCCCTTATTCTGCCCCGGCGAGGCTGGATTGGCCACGGCAGATTCGGCGGCGACGGCGGCATATGTCGTCGCCTCCTTCCGCTGGCCGGGGGCCGACTGGCTTGCCGTCAAGGGGGGGCGCAGGACGATGGCTTCTAGGGCGGAGAATCGTCTCCGCATTTCGGCCATCTCCTGCCGCACCAGGCTCAGAACCCGGTCCTCAACAGCAGGCACGGGCTGACCCTGCCCCTGCTGCTTCCCCCCCTGCACAACTGCCCGAGGGCCGGCTCCTCGGAGTCTTGCCAGGTCCGCGCAGAGCTCCGCGTTCTCCTTTCGGAGAAGCTCCATCGCGGCCGTCAGGCGTGCGACCTCCGCCCGCATCTCGGACACTCCGTCCGACGGGGTCCCCCTGCGGGAGGCCTCCGCTGCCGCCACTATGGAGGCCGTGGCCTCTGCTATGGCCTTGTCTTTAGAGGTCTTCAACCTCTTCAAGGCCACATTGTTTATGGCAGAGACCACGATCTTTGCGAACCTAGCTGAGCCCTGCGTATTGGGGCCACCAGCGGTGCCCAGCTCACTCCCTGTCACCTCCCTGGGACTCACGGCTCGCTGAGCCGGCTCGGCTGGGCTATCTAGGTTCGCATCTCCGGCCTCCTTCTCCTTGGTGGCGAGCCCTCTACCCACCCCCTTCACTCGGGTTCCGCCCCTGCGGCCGGAGTGGATCTTCCTCCGGCTCGTGGTCCCCTCGTCCGAGGATGACGTGGTATACGTCACAGTTATAGATGCAGAGGGTAACATAAAGGTTTCGTTAGTTACCTCGAAAACCAAAGTGTCTCCTATCAAACAGGTGTCAATACCTCGGTTGGAGCTATGTGGAGCCGTCCTATTAGCTAAGTTGATGGTGGACGTTGCTAAAACTCTAGATGTAAAAGTAGAAGATGTGCACGCTTGGACGGATTCCGAAGTTGTTCTCGCATGGCTTAATAGTCATCCAAGCCGTTGGAAAACGTTTGTGGCCAATTGCGTTGCAGAAATCTTAAACACATTGCATACACAATATTGGTCATACGTTCCATCCAAACAAAATCCAGCGGATTGTGCCTCTCGCGGCGTGGCTCCAGGGGAACTCAGCAATACTATGATATGGTTCAATGGACCAGAGTTCCTAAGGCAATCAGGGATAGAATATAAAAAACCTAAACACTTGATTACTAAATTGGAGGAAGTGAAGGTCCATTCGGGTATCCTTGACATTCCCTTTTGGGACAGATTTTCATCGCTTTCAAGGATGATTAGGGTAGTAGCCTACTGTAGAAGGTTCTTGCACTCAAGAATCAATTGTGCTTCCAAGGAAAGAAATAAACAGTTGTCTACGACAGAACTCGAAGAGACGATGGAAATATGTATTAGAAAGGGTCAAGAAGAAGAGTTACAAGAAGAAATACACGAACTTAAGAAGACGGGATCTTTAGGTAAAAAGGGAAGAAAGTAAAAATCTCTAAACTTATTTTTGGACTCAAAGGGAGTAATTAAAGTGGGCGGTAGATTAGAGATGTCTCAATTGAGTTATGATCGCAAACATCCAATACTTATACCTAAAGATTCCTTCTTCACGAAGCTTCTCATAAGCGAGGCGCATCAAAAAACGATGCATGAGGGGCCTCAAGCTATGATCGCTTACTTGACATCTCGGTATTGGGTTGTAGGGATTAAACCTTTAGTAAAGGCTTATTTTAGAAAATTCGTTGTATGCATTAGGTATACAAATAAAGTCAGAACACAACTAATGGGTCAGCTACCATCTCCTCGTGTTACACCAAGTAAAGTTTTTCTGTACACTGGAGTCGATTACGCTGGCCCGCTAAACGTCAGAGTGTCTAAGGGACGCGGTCATAAGTCGTATAAGGGGTACATCGCGCTCTTCATATGCCTGTCTACGCGAGCGATTCATATCGAAGCAGTTAGTGACATGACGTCCAAAGGTTTCTTGGCCGCTTTTAAGAGGTTCGTGGCGAGGCGTGGACATTGTGCAGAACTACATAGTGACAATGGCACAAAAAAAAATTTTTTGGCGCTGCGCGGGAGCTGCAGGAATTATTCAATGAAGAAAAATCTAAATTCATTCCCGAATTGGTTGAGTGCTTGGCAAATAATGGTACAAGGTGGAGCTTTATTCCTCCTCACGCTCCAAACTTCGGTGGACTATGGGAGGCAGGAATAAAGTCCACCAAATACCACCTTACAAGGGTTATAGGGAACTCAACTTTAACGTTCGAGGAACTAGCAACGGTGTTGGCACAAATTGAGGCGTGTCTCAACTCGAGACCGCTTTCCTGTGTGGATCAAAATGAGTTAACGGTATTAACTCCAGGCCATTTTTTGGTTGGGGAACCACTCGTCCTGGTACCTGATTCTAATTTCGAAAAGGCTAACATTTCTAGTCTCAGACGGTGGCAACTTACCCAAAGAATGTTACAGGACTATTGGCGACGCACGGTGGTCACAAGATTACTTGAATCAATTTTTACAACGCCATAAGTGGGCTCACCAAAACCCAGAACCAGCCATCGGTGGCATAGTTCTGATAAAAGAGGATGATTTACCTCCTGGTCAGTGGTTGCTGGGGAAGATTGAGTTAAAACATCCTGGCCCTGACGGAATCACGCGAGTCGTTACTGTTAGAACTAAAAATTCCCTGATAAAGAGACCTATTAACAAATTGGCTATTTTTCCTGTAGCAAATTAACTTTGAGTTTGTGTAAGGTATAATTTAAGAACATGTATTGTCCATAATGGGATGCATCTAGTTTATAAGAATTACGAACCTGTTTTTTTTTGTTTTGTCTTTTTATACCTTCACCCATGTTATTATTACGATACTAAAATGTTGTATCTGTGCCCCCCATATTATTAGACATGTTGCATGGTGGGCGGTTTAGTTTAAGAGAAGGACATTCTGCAAATGTCCTTGGTGGGCGGTATGTCTAATATTTCATAAGTGCAAAAGTTTACCTGACGCTTCCCTAGATGGCGTTAGGATCGAAATAGATCTCGCTATGGTTTCGTTTCCGAGCGAACCATAATAGTTTTAAGATTTTTTTTTGTAGTAAGCTTCCTTGTGATTACTTGTGAATAAAAGTGTCCTAGTTGAAACAGTGAGTGAGTTTCATTAAGTGTTCTCGCCTTCGGACCTTGAAATCCTGTTCACCAGGGCTAAGGGGAAGATAGTCTCGAGGATCCGAAAACAAGGGAGTCCTTGGTCGAGAATTCAACATTGCTTCGATTTGACATAACACTGTAGTGAGTTCCTCGAAGGCTAAATGAGCGTTGCCCACTACTCGGCTTGCTAAGATGGTACTTGCATGACTTGACCCCAGCTTCCCACAAGCCACCGAAATGCGGGGAATATGGGGGAATAAAAGAAAATTGAATTTGATGACCCCTTGCGTAGTCAATAATATCTTTTCTACATTTTAATTTGTATAAATTAATGAATTCCTTCTTTAAGAAACAGCCCCAAAGAAAGTGGACGTGGCGAAGTCCCGACACTATGACTAAAAATGAGATAGACTTCATCATAACGGATAAAAAGCATATATTCAGGGATGTCTCGGTGATCAACAGGTTCAATACCGGCAGTGATCACAGACTTGTTCGAGGCTCTCTGAATATCAACTTCAAGCTCGAGCGAAATCGTTTGATGAAGTCTGGGCTCCGTCCAAATATGCTCCAAACTATGTTGGGATCTGAAGCGTTCCAGTCAGACCTGGAGAACCGATTTGCTGCCGTGGAATCCACAGATGACGTCAACCAGGCGCTCGACCAAATGGTGGAAGTCCTCAGGGAGGAAGGTACGCGATTTTGCAAAATGCGGCGTAAAGGCAAGAAGTCGAAACTTTCGGATGAGACTCTGAAGATTATGACGGAACGACGTGAAAACCTACCTATCACTTCGTCAGAACAACGGGCACTCAACAAAAATATTAGAACATTGGTACGACGTGATCTCCGACGCTCCAATACACGCTCAATAGAGAAAGCGATTGAGCAAAATCGGGGGTCGAAAGTGTTCGTCCAATCACTCGGGAGGAGCCACCTGACGAAGTTGACCAAATCTAGTGGGGATACCGTCGTTTCGAAGCCGGAGATCCTTTCGGAAGTCGAAAACTTCTACGGCCAATTGTACGCATCGCATGCATCACGACCTGATCCCGAAAATGAGGATTCCAGAGCCACCTTAACCCGCCATTTCACGGAAGACCTGCCAGAAGTCAGCCAAGATGAAATCGAGGCGGCTCTTAAACAGCTTAAAAATGGAAAAGCCCCTGGTGAGGACGGCATTACGACTGAGCTCCTGAAAGCGGGAGGAAGTTCTGTACTGAAAGAGCTTCGGGAGCTCTTCAACTCTGTCCTGTTCTCTGGGAGAACTCCAGAAGCGTGGCGAAAGAGCGTGGTCGTTCTTTTCTTTAAAAAGGGTGATAAGACCCTTTTAAAGAATTACAGACCCATTTCGCTCCTAAGCCACGTATATAAGTTGTTTTCAAGAGTCGTCACGAATCGTCTAGCGCGAAGACTCGACGAGTTTCAGCCGCCGGAGCAGGCCGGGTTTCGAGGAGGTTACAGCACCATAGACCACATCCACACAGTGCGGCAAATTATACAGAAGTCCGAAGAGTATAATCGGCCCCTATGTCTTGCTTTTGTGGACTATGAGAAGGCTTTTGACTCTATCGAGACCTGGTCTGTTTTGGAGTCTATGCAGCGATGCCAAGTTGACTGGCGATACATCCAAGTGCCGAGATGTCTTTATGAAAACGCGACAATGACCGTCCAAACTCAGAACCAGCAAACTGAACATATCCCCCTGCGTCGAGGTGTGAGGCAAGGGGACGTTATTTCCCCGAAATTGTTCTCTAACGCTTTAGAGGATGTGTTTAAGACGCTGAACTGGGAAGGACGCGGCATTAACATCAACGGCGAGTACATCTCACACTTGAGATTTGCAGATGACATCGTCATAATGGCTGAGTCGCTGCATGACTTGCAGTAGATGCTGGACGGCCTAGTTGATTCTTCTGTACGCATTGGCCTCCGGATAAACTTGGACAAAACCCAAGTTATGGTCAACGATCACGTTAGTCCGGGACCGATTGCTGTTAATGGCGATGCTCTCGAAGTTGTTCGTGAATACGTTTACCTCGGTCAAACTCTGCAGTTTGGTAAGAACAACTTTGAGAAGGAGGCTAAAAGAAGAATTCAGCTGGGCTGGGCAGCTTTTGGGAAGCTCCGTCAAGTCTTCTCGTCGTGTATCCCGCAGAGCCTAAAGACTAAAGTCTTCAATCAGTGCGTCCTGCCTGTGATGACCTATGGAGCCGAAACGTGGACACTCACGGTACGGCTGGTCCATAAATTCAAGGTCGCTCAGCGAATTGCTATGCTTGGAGTATCTCTGAGAGATAGAATCCGGAATGAGGTAATCCGGCAGAGAACCAAAGTTGTCGACATAGCTCATAGAATAAGCAAGCTTAAGTGGCAATGGGCCGGCCATATTAGCCGTAGAACCGATGACCGCTGGGGTAGACGTGTTCTTGAGTGGAGACCGCGAATCGGAAAACGTAAGGTAGGACGCCCTCAGGCTAGGTGGAGCGACGATCTTCGCAGGGTGGCTGGTAGCAACTGGATGAGAGCTGCCGAGAATCGAGCTGAATGGCGTGCAATTGGAGAGGCCTATGTCCAGCAGTGGACTGCTATAGACTGATGATGAGCAAAATCATTATTTAAGCCTACAAAATTACGTCCATTGTCCGAAAATATTTCTGACGGCTTCCCGCGCCGTGAAATGAAACGCTTAAGCGCAAGTAAGTATGCATCAGAAGAGAGGTCACTAACTAATTCCAAGTGGACTGCGCGTGTCGTGAAACAGATAAACAGACAAATGTATGATTTAATTAGTTTCGCGCCTCTGCCTTTTCGATTTTGTATGAACACCGGCCCTGCGTAGTCCACACCTGTGCGAATGAATGGAAAACTAGCGGTTACCCGTTCTTTAGGTAGGTTGCCCATGAGTGGGGTTAATGTTTTACCTCGAATGCGCTTACAGATCACACATTGTTGCGTCACCTTCTTAGCTAGGTTTCTACCTGACAGTGGCCACCAGTTCCCACGCAAACGGTAAAGTAACGCTTGAAGTCCGCAGTGCATATATTGGTTGTGTTCGTGCCTGAACAATAAAAGTGTGATGTTCAGAAGACAAAAGAATCGGGTGTTTTTTATTATAATTAAAGTCAGGCGAGTTCTTTATCCTACCTCCCACTCTAATTATATTATCACTATCTAGAAATAAATTAAACTCGCAAGGCTAACGCTTGACTTGACATCTTTTCCATTTTTTAGTAAACTATACTCAACTGGAAATGATTCCATTTGTGATAATCGTGCAAGTGTACTAATGGCATGTCTTAACTCAATAACAGTGATCGTACCTGTCAGCTGATTTGTTTTGTTGCGCGCACAGCTATTGTGAGTAAAGCGTAGTACATAGGCAGCGACATGACTCATGCGATTAAAATGCGAAAACTTATGGAATGGAAAAAATGCTTCGAGTGTAGTATTTTTTGTTAGTAATGTCTTTATAACATTTGCTTTGAGTTCAGGTAACTCTTTAGGCGAGATGTCATTAACATTCGGAATTAATTGCAAATCTAAATTGCTATCAAAGTCAAGGCCGTGCATAAAGTTAGGGCCTTCCCACCATAATGTAGATGAAGCCAAGTCTTCAAGACTGACACCACGCGAAACGAGGTCAGCAGGGTTATCTTTTCCACTTACATGTCGCCAAGAAAACACACTCGTAAGTTCGTTTATTTCAGCGACTCGGTTTTGTACAAAAGGTTTAAGCAAATTAGGTGCCATGCGTAACCAACCTAACACGATAGTCGAGTCGATCCAAAATGTGACGTTATCCAATTTACGAGTAAGTAAACTGTTAATCCTGTCGAACAGCCTAGCACCCAGCAACGCACCGCACAGTTCCAGACGCGGTATACTTACGGGTTTCAATGGAGCTACTTTACCCTTCGAAATAAGCAATTTCACTGTCACCTCACTAATACCTACACTACGTACATAAGCGCAAGCGCCATATGCAGTTTGTGAAGCGTCTGTAAAAATGTGTAACTCAGTCCGAGTAGAATCACATTGGAAGACGTGTCGTGAAACTTTGATAGTGTGAAGATAAGAAAGACTGTCAACAAACTGGTTCCATGTACGCACGACATCAGTGGGAAGTGGATCATCCCAATCTAATTTTGATAGCCAAAGTTTTTGCAATAATACCTTGCCGATGACAACAGAAGGGCTTAACAATCCCAATGGATCATATATCTGAGAAACAGTTGACAGAATTATGCGTTTAGTAACAGGATTGTTGCTGTTTTGAAATTGTGTATGGAAATTAAACTCGTCCGCGCTGCTACACCATCCTATACCTAATGTTCTACATTGACTATTATCACCTAAATTTAAGTCACAAAACATACTGTGATCAGACTGTGACTTTGTTGGAGCTGATGTACCGTCGAGTTCAAAGTTAAAGGTCCATTTGCGGAGCGGAAAGCAGCCGGACTTAAGAATGTCTGATGTACGTTTGCATATGTCAAGTAGTTTTACTTTGTCGTCACACGAGGTCAAAAGGTCATCTACGTAAAAATCGTCAGTTATGACCCTTTTAACCTCGGAGTCCGTACACTCAGCTCCTAATTGCTTAAGACACCTAACACTGAGAAAGAGCACCGACGCTGTGCCGTATGTTACGGTGCTCAGCTGATAGAACTCGAGCTGTCTTGTCGGATCATCACGCCACATAATAAGTTGCAAGTCACGTTGAGAGGGATCAACAAGGACTTGACGGTACATCTTCTCGCAATCTGCAATTGCAGTGAATTTAAATTGTCTGAACCGTAGCAAAATACCCAGCAAGTCTCCCTGAATAGGAGGTCCTACAAGCTGGATATCGTTGAGAGATTTGCCGTTACTAGTCGCAGCACTGGCGTCGAATACTACACAAAGCTTCGTAGTCGTGCTGTGTTCTCGAAAAACGCCGTGATGCGGCATAAAATAATAAGGACTCGTATAAGAATCAACCCGAGTCATGTGACCCAAGTTGATATATTCGTGTATAAAATCAGTGTATAACTTCTTATAGCTAATAGGTGCGCGTAATAACCTATTTTCTAAGGACAAAAAACGCCGCTTTGCCTGGGGAAATGATTCACCCAAAGCGTCGGGCGACTCTTTAAGAGGAATGTGAACACAAAATCGTTCATCTTTATTGCGCGTAGTGGTTGTGATGAAAGACTGTTCACAGACCTGCTCTTCGTCTGTGTGTGTATTCCGAAGCTTGGGTAACTCCTCCAACTCCCAGAACTGACGTAGCTGATTGTCCATGGATTGAGTGAAGTTACATTGGACATGTCCATTATTATGATGTGTATTATTAATAGGACCCGATATTATCCAACCTAACTTCGTGTTCTGCAAGAACGGACCGTTTGGTAAACGCATCTTGCCATCGATAAGCAAGTCCCAAAATCGATCCGCGCCTATTAAAATATCTAACTTTTGCGGCCGTGTAGCCGTTATTTTAGATAGAACGAAACATTTAATGTGAATTGAGTAGGAATTAATACGTGATTTAATTTCTAGATCACATGTTTGTGTACAATGTGATACCGAATTACCTACTCCTCGTATTTCATGAGTGGACTGTATTAGTGGAATATCTAACAATTCGCAAAACGAATTTGTAACAAAGCAGCTCTGACTACTGCTGTGGAGTAATACACATGCGACATGATAATTATTATGTTTATCAGGAATCTCAATTAATGCGGTAGATAAGAGAACCGGTTGCACATCTATGCATTGCGTATGTGTGTGTGTATCAGTGTGAACATTGCCAACTTGAATGAATTGATTTCCGTTATTGGGATTATGCACTGTCTCAGAGACGTGCGGTGGGGGCGCGCATGGTGCGCTAGCCACTGCCGCCGCAGTCGTCGTACCTGTCTCGGTACAGCTAGATTGGCTGGAATCATTAGGATAAATAAGTGAATTATGTTTCACGTTACATTGTTTACAAGGTCCCCACAAGCAACCGTCTAAAGTGTGTCCGGAGCGCAAGCAATTCTCACACAAGTTGGTACCTTTGACAACCTTTAATTTGCTTTGTAAGTTCATATTAATCAATTGTGTGCAAGTGTAAATTGGATGTTTACCTTTGCATACCACGCACAATCTACGCGCTTTACGGCCCGCTGTTGACGGTGGGTTACTTGAGGAAACATTGCAGTGTGCTACATTACTTCTGACATTTTTTGTTTGTCTTATGGTGATATTTTGTGTGTGATACTGATAATGCTAATGTTTCCAACAAATCAGCCTTACTTTTAAGGAAATTAATCAAACTGTCAACCTTCAATTTAGTTCTAGGAGGGGTGTTTGCCAACAATAAACCTCTATGTTGTTCCCACTCTCGTTCTGTGGTTGTATCTAGCTTAGAAACAACTATATATATTATAAGCGTATCCCAGGTATCTGTTGGCTCATCAAGGGTTTTTAAAGCGCGTAAATTGTTTATGATTGTATCTATAAGTTTTCTAATTAGTGAAGGTGACTCTTTCAATGGTTGTATTGAGAACAATGCTTTTAGGTGACTATTCACTAATAATCTATCATTATCGTACCTATTTAGGAGTAATTCCCATGCCACAAAGTAGTTAGCTGCGGAAATCTCTAACGCGTTTACAACTGATTCGGCACTTCCTTTGAGCGAAGACTTTAGATAATGGAATTTTTGAATGTTACTAATCTCAGTCGAATTGTGCACCAAAGATATAAACGTGTCCCTATATTCGAGCCAGTGGTCATACACGCCGTCGAACGTAGGCAACATGATGGTTGGTAATTTAACTGACACTGGCCTGTTTATATGCTGACACGGTTTGGATCTACAGTTCTAATCTGGGCGACGCCCGTGCATTCAAAGAGCACGTGCGCGACGGTTTCCTCAGCCTCCATGCACGCTCTGCACAGAGGACTGTCCGTTATGCCTATAGTGTGGAAGTGTTTGTTTAACGAGCAGTGTCCTGTGATGGTTCCCGCCACCAGACGCAGGCCGTTCCTGTCCAGGCGTAACAACCGCCTGGTTAGCCTGCCATCCAAGGATGGCATAGCTTCCTTGGACTGCCTGCAGCCCGGTGCCGAGGACCAGCAGTTCTCCGCTTGAGTATGGGTGAATTCCTGGAGCCACCTACGTATTTGGTTGTAGGGGATGGGTACGATGGGCTCAGGCCCACAGACCGACGTGCTAGATGCTCTTCTAGCAAGCTCGTCTGCTGCGTCATTGCCCAGCGATCCACTGTGTCCTTTAATCCATTGTAGTGTCACTTTGTTGCATCCGGATACCGTTACTCGTTCTAGTGCATTGTGACATTCTAGTGTAAGCTTCGAGGTAATGTAATTTTTCTGTAGGGATTGGAGAACTGAGGCACTGTCGGAAAGTATGCGTATATGGGTGGCCGTAACACTCCTGGCTTCTATGGCATAGGCCGCCTGTATGATACCCACACACTCCGCCTGATATGCGGTGTTGAACATTCCCAGCGGGCTGGATATGTTAATGTTGAGATCGTGTGAGAAGACTCCGACTCCTGTACCGGAGTGGGTCTTCGATCCGTCGGTGTATACTCTCATCTCTTCCGGTCCTGAGTAGTCATTCTGTTCTTCTGTGAGTACTATACTGTAGTGTCTTTGAAAGTGGTGTGTCGTCGGGGCTTTGTCACAGGGTGATGCCATCATTGGCTGTCGTTTGACCGCATCATCCTTTATGCGTGTGTGCTTAACTCTGGAGTCTTTGGTCAGGGTTCCTGATAAGTGAAGCCTAAAAGCTGCCAGGGCCGCTTCTTCTCGTACGATGAGGTGCAGAGGCGGCAGTCCGAGCATTGCTTGTAGGGCGGCAGTGGGTGCAGTTCTCATGCTGCTGGTGATTGCAACACATGCAGAACGCTGCAGTTTTTCAAGGTCTCTTTGGGCTGTGCTCAGGTCTGTCCTGGGCCACCAGACCAGTGAGCCGTATGTGATAATCGGTCGGATGACCGTGGTGTATAGCCAGTAAGTGACCCTGGGGCTAATTCCCCAGTTTCTTCCTAGCAGTCGCTTGCACTGCCAGAGGGATACAGTGGCTTTAGTGACGATGTAGTTCATATGTTTCGCCCAGTTCAGCTGTTTGTCCAAGAAGATGCCCAGATACTTGGTTTCAGTTGATAGGCTTAGGGTTGTCCCAAAGAAGCGGGGTAGTTGTAGCATCGGTAGTTTCCTCTTTTTTGTGAATAGGATCATTTCAGTTTTTGTTGGGTTCACCGTAAGTTGGTGTTTATTGCACCATTCCTCTACTATTTTCAGAGCTTGGCGCATGAGGTTGCATATAGAGTTTTCATGTGTGCCATTGATTATTATAGTTATATCGTCCGCATAGCCTACGGTGAAGTAACCTTCGTCATTCAGTGCTTTGATGAGGCTGTCTACCACCAGGTTCCATAGAAGTGGCGAGAGGACTCCCCCTTGGTGGCAGCCCTTCGCCACGATGGCCCTAGTAGTGTCATTCACAGTCACCTGTACAGCTCTCAGTTGGAGCATGTTGGTGATCCAGCCACTCAGGGTCGAGTCTACGCTGTGTCGGTTGAGGGCCATGGTGATGCTTTTGAAGCTGGTTTTATCAAAGGCACCCTCAATGTCAATGAAGACGGCCAGTGCTGAGCTTTTGTGGTCCACTGCACATTCTATCTTGGAAATCGCGCTGTGCAGCGCAGATTCCGTTGATCGGCCAGTGGAGGACGCATGCTGTTGTTTGTGTAGTGGTTTTTCCCGGAGGGGTCCGTCCCGGATGTGCCTGTCGCAGAGCCTCTCGAGGGTTTTAAGTAAGAAGGATGTGAGGCTTATTGGTCTATAAGCCTTGGGTAGTGTATAATCTGTTTTTCCAGGTTTGGGTATGAAGATGACTTTCACTTCTCGCCATGCAAGAGGAATGTATATCAGTGCTATGCAGGCTCGATATATCTCCACCAGGCATGGTGTCAGATGGTCTATCCCCCACTGCAGTAGGGCTGGAAAGATGCCATCTAGACCTGCAGCTTTATATGGCTGAAAGGAGTTGATAGCCCACTTTATTCGGTCTTCTGTTACTATATTCTGGGCTCTAGACCAGTCTTGACCCGTTGGGGTCCATTCTGAGTCCCCCTCCCACGTCCTATCCTCTAGGAGTTTACATTCCGGGAAGTGGGTCTCAAGAAGGACCTTACTAGTTTCCTGATCGTTAATTGTGTATGAGTTGTCGGTTTTTTTCAGCGCACCAAGAGTTCGGTCCTGATCCGTTGATAGGATTTTCCTCACCCTTGCGGCTTCGTTATTTGTTTCGATGGATTCACAGAATTTCCGCCATGCTGTTCTCCTGGCGGTTCTGATTTGCTTCTTGTAAGTGTATTGGGTTTCTTTGTATATCTCCCAGTCGGCCGGGAGTCTGGTGTTCTTGGCTCTGTTGAAGTTCTTTCGTAGTGTATCTCTGAGCTTGCTAAGTTCTGCGTTCCACCATGGGTTTTTTTCCCCCTTGGCTTTTGGTGCTCTTAGCCTACAGCATGCAAGGTATGCTTTGGTGAGGTACTCCGATAGTTTTGTTACGGTGTACTCCAGTTGCGCTTGGTCTCTTAGGGTTACGCGTGATAGGTGCCTCGCTACCAGGGAGGCCAGAAGGCGTTTATACCCTGGGACGTCAGTGCGCCTTGGGTTCCGTCTCGGTGCTGGTTTCTTTGTGTTGGTAGTTAGTGAAAAGCGGATCCTTCTGTGGTCTGAGCAAGAAGGTTCGTCCGATACATGCCAGTTTGTTATACGGTTTGTCACATTTTCAGTAGCAAGTGTTAGGTCAATAATCGTTTGTCCTCTGACTGTAACCCAAGTGGGTTCAGAGCCGCGGTTTATAATGTTAAGGTTAGTGGAAAATAAATAGATGGATAGTACCTCTCCTCTGGAGTTTGGTGCATCGCTGCCCCAGAGCGGGTGGTGGGCGTTCTAGTCGGTGCCGATGATCAGGTCTAGGTTGGCGCGCTCACAGTGTTGTACCAGGTCGGCCATTTCTTTTGGCAGGCAGTCCACCTCCACGCCTGGCATGTATACCGAGGCCAGTACAACATCTGGATCACTGCCGTCGGTTTGGAGCCTGATAGCTGTCAGGTCTCTGGAACAGAATTGAGTGAGTGGTGTGATAGGAATGTCTTTGGGTATGTAGACGCAGGTTCGTGGTTTGTCCGAGCCGTGTGTGTCGAGGATAAGCTTACCTCCGATGTTACCGAGTCCGCATATTCTGTTATTCCTGATCCACGGCTCTTGGATCAGTGCGATAGTTCGGGGCTTTACCTCCAGTGCCCTGCGCAAGCTGGCCGTGGCGGTGTGGCTGTGCTGGAGGTTGGTCTGGATGATATTGAGGGGCGACGGCGGTGGAGAGGTGTTAGTCAGAGGTGGATCCATCGGACAGCCCCTCCACTACCTCCTCTCGGTATGTCTCCTCTGGTTTTTCACCTGGTGATGAGGCGAGTAAGCACTCGCTCCAGCCAGGTGATTGCGGCGGTGTTGTCTCGACGTCGTCTGCCATTGCCGCTCGGGCCATGACCTCCTCGAGCTGGTCGATGTCAGTATCGGTCGTCTGTGCCGTGGTCGGTAAGGTCGTCTTACCGTCAGTGTCGTCAGTCTGGGTGTCAGAGGGTTGGGTCGTGGGCCAGAAGCGCTAACAGGTACGATATCCGTCGCTCCCGTCCCAGGACCCTTTCAGCTTCCTCCGGTGGCAACCCTAGCGTGAGGTACGTCCCGCTATTGTCGCCACCGACGGTAGTCGCCCTGTATAGTGACCACCTGCTGATGTCATACCAAGTATTCTGACGAGTCAGAATACTATGGAGCCTGCCTACGTCACCTCTATAACGAGGGACGAAAAGCGAGGCTCGGACACGGGTGGGCACGTCAGTCTGCTTCATAACAGTAAGTCTCAGGTCAGTGTCTGGGAGTTCTATTTTGGGCACATTCTGGGTCAGCCAGGTCAGAGCAGAGTCATCTTCACACCAGATCTGCACCGTGCCCTCCGCTACCCGAGGGTATCCGCGGAAGCCCGGGAGTGGTGTGGACGGGTCTGTGTCCATCAGTGCGTTCTCTAGTTCAGTCTTCACGTGCTCGGCCTCAACCTTAGTCAAGTCCCTACTGGGGTGAGGAAAACAGACTGCTACGGCAAGCCGCGCAGGAATGTCCTTTGTGGCCCGCGCGTAGGTCCTCTGTCCCCCCTGAGCTCACGCGCTTGGCGTCCCCCTGCAACGTGCTCGGCGAGGCCGTGTCGTCAGGGCGCTCCCTCTTCGCCGGCCCTGTACCGCTTGGTCCAGGCTGCGGCTCGGAGGAGCCTGGCTGGGTGTTTTTTGCCGGCACCGCCCCGCGTGCGGGTTTGACGCGCTTGCCCCTAGAGTGTCTGAGTCGAGGCCGGTCTGTGGTCATGTCAGTGTCAGTGTGTCGGGGTCGACTGGCGGCCCCGACAGCCCCTGTCGCAGGTGGAGGCGCTTCGCGCTGGGTTGCCCCTTCGCGTACCTGCCCCCGCCCGCTTGGGTCCGCGTCCGGCCGTTTTTCGCGCTGGGTTTTCCCTGCGCGGACTAGCGGTCGGTCACGTGGATCCGCGTCTGGCTGCTTTGCGCGCTGCTGGTCGCGTACCATCTCTTCAGCGTCCGATCGCGCTTCGCGCTGGCTAGTGCCTTCGCGGGTATTGCGCTTTCGGTCGCCTACTTTCCTCTCCCGGGCCAAGATTTTTCCGCGCTTTCTCAGCGGGCGTACTACATCAACTTCAACCGGGAGAGTAGTGGTGCTGCCAGGTCCGTCAACCTTCCCCGTCATTGTCGGTCTGTGCTGGTCCTGGTCACTTTCTGGGTAATTGATGCTGCTCCGCACAATGCTCTGTTGCCAGAGGCTCGCGGGAGGCATGCTTCGTGTGGTCGGTTCGGGCGCGTGGATCGCAGCCGTGGTAGTGGGTGTTGGCGCGTTAGTCGCAGCCGTGGTAGTGGGTGTGGGCGCGTTAGTCGCAGCCTGTGTGTTGGGCGCTTGATCAGCTGCCGGCCGCACTAAGAAGTGCGGCAAAAAATTGTTGCAGGTAGGGCCCCCTCCCATAATACGATGGGGGCTAACCGCCGAAGCGGTGTGGGATTCCCCGGCTTGGCCGGGACCCACCTGGGTAGTTTTTTCGCTAGACTGCATATTTCATTTGTTGGGGGGGTGGGCTTTTTTGGAATCGAGGTTGCCCTTCCTCTGGGACCGACGGGATAAGGGATAGGAGGGAAGGTGTTTGGTGGATGTAGGGTTTGGGTTGTGGGGGGACACCCTAGATCTGGGAGTTGGTCTAGGGATTTTAAGATTGACAGGATGTGTCTGGAGAGGGGGGGAGGGTTGGGTTAGGGGGTGGGTACACACGGCTCCCCACCAAGCTACGCGTCCCCAGCACAGACCGACCCCGCATTGCACAGGGGTTCCGTACAAGGCGAGGCCGGCCCAAACCGGAGGCCCGCAGCCCGATGTGCAGCCGTGTGTGGAGGACCTACTCCTCCACACACGGCTACCCAACAAACATTTACGACGTTGAGTAGACGTTTTGGTGGCAACTTAATGTTATTTAGTATAATCGTATAAATGTCATAAGGACGTTTACTCGACGGCATTAGGGCCCATTTTATTCAACTTAAGTTGCTAAGAGTTTCGTGTAACAGTCATATAAATACCTACTTAGTCGCATAGTAGTCATATACACGTCGGCGATTTGACTAAATATCATGTGATGATAGCTGTCGCGACGTGTATTCGACGTCGGGTCGAGTTATGGTACACAATATGACTTTTATATAATGTAATCGTTGTGTTATTGTCATTTAAAGATGATGCTCATATTGAACGAAATTATATTGTAACAGATTATATCACGTTAATTTAATATGGCGGTGTTTTTGACAGCTGAGTTAATATTGCATTTTTTCTTTGTTATTTGAGGTGATAAAACCATTTCATCAGTTGTAAACCATTGTGCAATCAAGTTTACTGATTAATGTGAGGTAGGTTTGGAACAAATTTTTTATGCGCTTTTAAAACTCTAACGTGTTCACATATTTTATTAATAATTTTATTAAGTGACTGCGTTATATGACAACTACATAACTTCCCGACCTATAAACTGCTGTGTTCATTGTAAATGTTTACGCCATTACAGTTGATTTAGGGATCAGTAATAAAATTACAAACGCTTAGCTAACTTAGTTCAAAGAATTTATATTAAAAAAATAGAACATCTGTTTGCGTGACTTATAACTTAGTTAACTCCTCTTAGGTTCCTTGTTGGAACGCGTAATTCTTTTAGGGCCCGCTGCTCGCCCGACATCGCGCCCCGGAGGCCCGCCGCGTGTCAGCGGCTCCGGGTAAAACCTCAATATCTTGAGTTATACTTATCGCAGCTCGATAACGTAAAGTAGTTTGGATTCTTGAATAAACAGACCACATACTTATCTATATACGATGAACGGATGAATACAATAGGATTTACAATAATACAATATTATCGTAAAGTGCGTGGTAGTTTATTTGTTCTTATGTTTTGACGATTTCTGTTAAAAATACTGTTTCTATTGTTATAAAATTTTGCAGGCAGTATTATGAATAGATAACGAATCTAAAAAAAATAACAGTTTGAGATAATAACAGAAAATAAAAAACAAAATTACTACGTAACTAGAGGTCATCTTGACCTTGATTTCAAGGACTGTGTTTTGACGACAAAATGTTGTTATTATGTCGTTATAGTAGTGAAAATCACTTACAAATTGATTCAATTACAATAATTAATATTTTATAGTAGCTTCCCACGCTGTAAACATCATAAAACAAACACTATTCACATAATCACCACCACACTCAATACTTTCACGGCATTTTTTTGATACGCTAATTTTGCACACTCAACTTATGTATTTTGGTAATATTATTATCACACACGATGTATAAACTATTATTAATTTGATTTAATATCACTTCACGACGATTACGGCAGTAAAAACACGAAATAATTATTAAAATATGCACGGAGACCGTCCGCGCACACCCGCGCAGGTGCTCTGACAGATGACACTGTCAAACGTCAATTTTTATTTTTTAAATATTTTATTTTTAGTGGTGTTCCATGCACAGATTAAGCATTTAGTAGATTAATTTGACGTGAATATCATCCAACTCTAGAGTGCTACTGCCCATAGACACAATTAACCCGTATTTCAGTAGAAATAGAGATCTAAGTTGCGTGGCATCGCGTATTTCCGATTGATGCATCGCGTGCATCATTAGGACTCAAGCGGTTAAGTCTAAATAATATTTTTGTTTAAGGTAAACCCCACAATGATCTCTAATTATGCGGATGTTGATAAGTTTTTATCAAAGATGGACCTCATTGAAATGATACGCGCACATTTGTAATGGAAAACTTGAAATGTTAATTACGTTCCTGAGATAATAAAAAAAATGAAACAATTTTTTCTTTCAACTACATAATAATGTCATGGGGTCCCAACTCGAACAAATTATAATTAGTCTTGAAAAAAAATCATAGATGGCAGCATAATGTAACAATTATGAAATTAACAATTACTAAAAAGCGTTATACGGCAAATTTTGGTTATAGTAATATAAGTAAAAATCAAAACATCTTTGTTTAATGCTGATTTATGTATTTACACTCATAAATCTCGTATTTTCAACAAAAAACTTAAATTAAGCCTTTTACTTCAATTCGAATCCTTAGAATGATAAAGTAGCTATCTGTTGCAATAGATGGCGTTTTACTAAAGTGATGACAGGTCACTTTAAACTTGAAACGTTTAGTCGTTTCATTAAGGAAAATCAAACAACATTTTTTTTTTTTATCTAGTACTTTACGTAGAAATATTAGAATTGAACGCCTAGGAAGAAAAAAACGTAAAAAAAGGAACAAAAAATCCTGGAGTCAGGCAAGACTCCTAGATGGCGTTTTAAAACTACGGTCTCTGGTAATTAGTGAGTCGATGATGCTGCCATCAGTTAAAAAAATGGGGAAGAAAAATAGCCAGCTCAATAGGGAATATGCATGTGATTCAAATATGGGTCAAATTTTTTTTTTTATAAACTATATTACTTCAGAATTATGCCTCCATCAATATTTTTGAATAAAATTTATTTTTGAGCGAGAAATAATTTTTTTTAAAGTCCCAAAAAACCGTGGGTAATTCTAATACTTGAAAAGCTAAGAGCGGATGTGACGTAACAATCCGGGATAACAATCAAAATGTCAATATCAAGTCAATCAACAAGTGTCAAGTCAATGTCAAACGGTCATACAAAAAGGAGTGTTTGACGTTGACTAGACAGTTGCTTGTTTCTTTTCACGGTCTGTGACGTCACCACACCAAGCGCGCCAAATGGAGGGCGTTTAAATAGCCCGGATCGGTTGGATATTTTTAAACTTTTTTTTAAGTACTTTAAATTGCTTTTTTGCTATAGATTTTTTTTAAACTATTATTTGCCGATGTAAATTATCGAATAAAAATATTAAAAAAATACATGCATATTCCCTATTGCCAGACTTGGGTGGTGTCATTTCTTTATATGGGATTGGGTATCTGTACGTAGTATTATAATATCTGTGTAGTATTATAATATCTGTGGTAATTTTATCATTAATCACTACAAAACCGATCTCAAAAGACGTATTTTTTGCTTAGAACTAAAACAGTGCCTGACTTGACCTGACTTGACATGACTTGACATGACTTGACATGACTTGACCTGACTTGACCCAACTTGACCTGACTTGATCTGACTTGACCAGACTTGACCTGTCTTGACCTGACTTGACCTGACTTGAGTTGAGTAAATTGGTAGTTGAAAGAAAAGTAGATTACGCACCTTGCTAAGAGTTATAGCACGAGGGTTATGTTGGTGCCTGAGCGTATGTGAGGGCACTAAATTAACAAGAGTGCATCAATAACTCACTTGGCGCTCGATGCAGCAATCTACTATTACTGCCTTTTTATATTACCTCCTTCATATAGATTTATTTTGCTTTAATGCAACTTGTGGAATATTAAAATCAATAGCCCACTTTTTTAGTAGTCTCTGAAGTCATCATTGTTGGTTGAAGTGTCTTCTTTATCAACATTATCTTCATTTTCGGATGACTTCAACTTCTAAAAATCAACAAGAGTCCTGAACTTTGGAAAATGAACTGCGGGGCACACTTGTAGTATTTTGGTTAAATTGATTAGTTAAATTTGCATTAAATGTAATACGGAACCTTTCTTATTTTCCTCACTCTCAGCTTGAGCTCTATTACTTTGTATTAAAGTACGCGAAAATTGTATACAAGGTTATTATAAACCTTTAATATGAGTATTAATTAAGTAGCGGTCGTATTATCATGTTTGTGATACTTTAGGATGTATACAGGTCGCACTCGTAATACTTATTCGACTTATATATAATGGTAACAAATACTACGTGTAAACAATTATTATCCGTTTAGCAGATGTTTAAAAGGTAATTATATAACAAATTGTACAGTTTTATGACGTTTATACTACGAAAACGTTTAGAGGACGAAAAGTTGTATAAGTAAGTTTTATAAATGTCGAAATAACGTCATATGACATTATTATACGACAAAAAATGTTTATGACTATTCGGACATATAATACACCAGTACATGACGAAGAGTTAAAATAATGACTATAAAATAACTTTAAAAAGACTTAACGTCATATAAAAGTTTGATTATATGACAAAAATGTTTGTTGGGTATGGGTACGGCTCCTCCACACAAGGGGTATGGGTTACCCTAGGCCTAGGATATGGCTTTCGGGAAGTTCTCTTGTCCGGAATCTTTTGGAAGATGCTCCTGGCGCAGGATCGCCCACCAGCGGCTATTGTAACCGCTGGTGGTCGATCCCCCGACCAAGAGTTGGGCTATCCGCAACCTGCCCACCCGCTCGGTTGCATGGGAAGAAGTGCCTGACAGACTGGGTCGCCCCACCACAAATGTACGTATACATTTGCGTTGGAGCGATCCAGACTCCCCCGAGACAACTAAGCTTTAATACGGTATCCAACTGGTTACGCGACAATCTGTTGACCCTTTCCTGAAACCAAAACCAATTACATAGCATTTTCCATGAAAAACAATGGATCCTCCCAAACACTACCTAATACTATTGTAGCTCACTCTTGCACAAACCCACTCACTAGTTGTTGTAGCTGCGAACCACTCACCAAGGCTGAGAATGTAAAATACCTGGGAATAACAATCGATAAAAAACTAAGATTTCAAGATCACATAACCACTCTTAGCAACAGATTACGAAAACTAATATATGTGTTCAAAACGCTGAGACATGTAGTCTCAGCGTTTCTTTCGTCTCTTGCTCAATCTATAATATGCTACTACATCACCTCTTGGAGTGGAGCTCCAAAAACTACCTTAATAGAAATTGAAAGAGCTCAAAGAGCTATACTGAAAGTGTCGTCTTTTCAACCGTATCGCTACCCCACTGAATAGTTATACAAAGAAAATGAAATCCTGACAATGCGTCAAATGTTTATATTGCACATTCTACTGAAACAGCATACACTCTTGGTTTATAATTGGATGCATTCCAGGGGAAAAGACGATATGACCCAGTGGAGCGCCATCATCTACGTCACAAAACTTCTTTTGCAAGGCGTTTCTTTTGCTATCTGGGTGGCTACTTGTACAATAAAATTCATAAGGTGCTACATCTCTTTAGCCTCACAAAGAATAAATGCAAAAAGAGGCTAACTGAATGGCTACTAAAATTAAACTATATTAATACTGAAAACATCCTTATAATTACCTAAACACACAATCAAGTACTCTCACACACCCGCAAACTCACACACCCACACAATCACCCATACTACACATCTAGTAACATTCGTCTCGCATACTTAACATAGATTTTAATAATAAATAAACTATAAAATGTCGTTTGATTTGCATTCTGTCAGCGCGTCTAGTACATAATTTTAGAAATGAAAATGTAAAGGGGTGGGATCCTGGTGTCCTGAAACACAGGCCACGAGCCTAGCTTAGGCACCAGTCTCCCACAATATATACTTACCTGAATTGTGAATTGTAAATAAATTAAACAGTGTTGTGAATTTATGTTACCATAATTTGGAGTTACATAATTTTTTAAGGCATAATATTTATTCGTCTATTAATCTTAAGCCATAAATATAAACATTATTTATACTAACGATTAGCTTTTTGTATGACAACGTTTCATTTTACGCTGATTATTATAAATGACACAAAACGTTTGGGACATTTATCATTTGTCAAACATTTCAATCTTAGGTAACGATAGTATAAAGAAAACACTATTTTCTTGCTAATACTTTTAATCCGCACAACTTAACTATTTCACAATCAAACGACGACTGACTCTGCACTACATTATACCATTTTAAACGACTTTTGCCCCACCCAGAAATAACGATAATATCATAACCGTTATTTCTAAGTGTTGCCAAAGTAAAATAATACATTCAGTTGCCATAATGGAAATACATTTTAAAGTGTCTTACAATATTAGTCATTTGTAGTTTGACAGTGTTGCCACAGTGGATATTATAATTCGATAATAATACATTTCTTATATTAATTCAATGAAATCACGACACTCGGCCATCCGACGGCGTGCTAACTCCGTAGTATGCACTATACAATCACGACACTGAGGCAATACATCAAATAGCAAAATTATTCATATTTCTATTCATTTATTTGTGTTCCACAAGGTACCTAAAACAAGATGTTAACAAAAAAAAAAAAAAAACTAAGAGCCGTTGTAGCAGGGCACATCAGGGCACAGCAATATAGCTAGATATTATAGTTAAAAATGTAAGTCGTAGAAATCTAAAAATTCTAATAAAATAAAATTGTACATTTAAACTGAATTGCATTACATTACCACAAAAAGTCAGTAACAATAACATAGATAATTTATTATGTTTTAAAAATTATAATCTAATGCGAGATCATATTTAAAGATTACAAATTGTGAATAAAGAAATGTTTTACGTGTATTAAGTAACAAATAAGTAACTACAAAAAAAAAAATACATAAACAAGATTACATTATACATTCGTGATAGGCAATTCTTGCCTAGTAGGTACCTGTTTAAAAGAGAAACGAGTTGCACTTCACTTCACTTGTCCTATGACCGAATTCCGGCCACGGGGCGGTCAACCTCAACGGAGACCCGACAAGCACACAGGATGCATAGTGCAAACAGATGCACTTTCTGCTCTTCCTCGGTCCGACGGGACAGTAACCTGACATGACCGGCTAAGGTCAAGGCGCAGGACCAACGGCACCACATGTCCCTCCCGCCCCGAGGTACGGGGCGTCACAACTCCAATCTCTAGGCTGCCATTGAGTAATTCCTAGTGGGAAAACAAACAACACCCTGCCCGACCCGGGAATCGAACCCAGGACCCCACGCTCAGCAGCTGCGCTCGCGACCATGAAATCATTAAGCCTATATTTTACCCCTTTATTACCCTATCGTTTTGCTATTACTTTATATGAACCGATAAAAGGGAATAATTTCTTACTTTTGCCATAATTGTCGAAAAATTAACCCAGCTTCTTTAAAATGCCATACTCGACTTCAAATGTATTTAGTTGCCTAATGAATTAATAGTTCAGCGACAACCTTTTAGAGTATAATAAATGCTTTTCAAGCTTAAAAACAAGCTACTGTAAATATGACTCGGCAACGTGAACGTGATAATTCTTAAGCAACTAAATTTGTGATATGTCTACGCATTGCCTAATCATTGCCATAGCTTCTAATAAGTTTATCGACTGCATCATATTGTTGTCATCAAATAATGTTAAGTAAATGAAAGCTCTAATTTCATGTAGTCTCCTATCTATCTATAATGCTACCATAAGTAATTTATGACTTGACCATTATATCTACCTCTAATTGGGTTCCCTATCCATTTGCATAAGATATTAAGACAATGTATCATGGCATACTTTTGTTTACATAACCGAACTATATTTACGCATTACAACAGCTTACGAATAATTATTTTAGGCATAATTTATCGCGTCTAACTAGTTTGTTTCCGGATAATACGCCTAGTAACATTATGCGTATTAAAATTATGTCACATAATAACACAACAAAATTATGATAAAAAGGAAGATGATTTATTAATTAGATTGTTGAAGAAAATGGCTATTTCGATTTTATTAGCAGACGGATGTTGAATCTCTAAAATATTTATTGTAGACCACTTACAACATTAGTTGATGAGTTATCAATTTAGAAGAAAATTTATTTAACGGAAGCTATGAGTCATATTAATTTATATTAAATCACAATGAATAAGTAAGGGCAAGGGAAACTTTTTCAGAGTCAAAGGCATCTTATCTTTGACGATATTTTTAGAGATTTGAAGAAATAGGGGGTGATAAAACTACCCGGCGTTACTGATAGATAACCTATCGTACTTTAACCATTTCGATGCGATGGTCACAAGATGACAGATGACAGATGGACACAAGGTCATAAGAATTGTCTGGTTGAACCTTTATGCTTTGCAATTTGCTTGATGACAAGCAACAGCGTTTAACACATTTAAACTGTTTCGCGTAAAAACTGTTCCACGATATTATTCTAGTCTGTGCTCCAAAACCAGTTAATAATTTTTTCAAAAATTTGAATTGTTCTAGCAATGAGATATTTATTTTGTACTATCAAACTATGGATAAAATATAATTGTTACAACTAATACAAATGGTTCCAAGTAGTCTAAGTGTATGGCATGGAAATAGGATGCAATAGCCCATTACGCGTTCTTGCCGCATATCTTTGTTTTAAATATGCACAATTTATTTAAGAAATCATTGTTGCAAAGTATTTTTTTGTAATGTCTATTTTCCCGCTTAGATTCGACCTCAAATTTAAGGATTATTTTTTAGTAAAAGAATCCAAAGCAGCTGATATTTGTATGCAGCTTAGTATTCGATGTTTGGTCGTACAGAGCAATCAAGGGTTTGTCATCCAACTCTATATTCATTGCACTGTCGGTTTGTGCAACCAATCTCACTCAAACTCTGAGCAAAACATTTCCTATTATTTGCAAAAAGTTTAATTTCGAAAGTAAACTGATCAATGTCTTGGCCTATTTTAATGCCAGCTTTATTGAGATAGTTCTCGAGCATTGAGAAAATCTTCACTAATTGACACGGTTTTAGTTTCTGTAACGGAATTTACCCACTTTAAAACATCTGTTTTAAAGGTACTGCCGTTAAAAGAAGTAACAAATACAACCGTTTTACCACTAACTATTTTATAACGGCCTTGATGTCAGTGATATTCTTGATTTGGATTCTTTGATGCTCTTAAAATCAAGATAATATCGCCTAAGTAATGCTCATTGGTATAGACTCACCAAACCAGACCCGAACTATGGTCGTATCTTCCTCAACATATACCTAGACGTAAGTTCCAATTGATATATATATCGGTCACTTCATTTCAAGGATATACATAAAGCAATTTCTCAGATTCCTTCATAACGAAAGTTTGATTAAATTCTGTAGTTATGTTGTTGAAAAGTTCAACACTGAATATCGGCTATTAATCTTTCTCTAATAAAAATATTGTACAAACTAGTTCAGAAAATGACGCAGAGCTCAAATAAGATTAAAATTAAATACACTAATCTATTTTCAAATAAATCAATGTACGGGAAGCGGCCATTGGTCTTCCTTTAAGTCCATACTTTACTTTTGCCTTCGAGTATTCCATATCCAATCTACTGCCTAACAGCCATCGATTTCACACCTACTGTGCAATTCTTGTTACACACCTAGGTACATGTTTCACATACATTGTTGACTACAGCAGCACACCTACATGGCCTACTAACAGCACGCATGCATGGCTGCATAAGATCACATAAGTGCCTACGTTAAACTTTGAACTACAGCTCATCCACATGGCTGCATAAAATCACATAAGTGTAAGTTAAATTCTAAACTACAGCTCGCCTACATGGCTGCAAAAGATCACATCTAGTGTCTAAGTTAAATTCTAAACTACAGCTCATCTACATGGCTGCATAGGACCACATAAGTGTCCAAGTTAAATTCTAAACTACAGCTCACCTACATGGCTGCAAAGGATCACATAAGTGTATGTTAAATTCTGAACTACAGCTCACCTACATGGCTGAACAAGATCACATAAGTGTATGTTAAATTCTGAACTACAGCTCACCTACATGGCCACATAAGATCACATAAATATTTAAGTTAAAATCTGAACTACAGCTCACCTACATGGCTGAAAAAGATCACATAAGTGATGTTAAATTCTGAACTACAGCTCACCTACTTGGCTGCATAAGATCACGTAAGTATTTAAGTTAAATTCTGAACTACAGCTTACCTACATGGCTGCATAAGATCACGAAAGTAATTAAGTTGAATTATGAATTACAGCTCACCTACATGGCTGCATAAGATCACATAAGTGTCTAAGTTAAATTATAAACTACAGCTCACCTACATGGCTGCAAAACATCACACAAGTGTCCAAGTTAAATTCTGAACTACAGCTCACCTACATGGCTGCAAAGGATCACATAAGTGATGTTAAATTCTGAACTACAGCTCACCTACTTGGCTGCATAAGATCACGTAAGTATTTAAGTTAAATTCTGAACTACAGCTCACCTACATGGCTGCATAAGATCACATGAGTGTAAGTTAAATTATAAACTACAGCTCACCTACATGGCTGCAAAGCATCACACCAGTGTCTAAGTTAAATTCTGAACTACAGCTCAACTACATGGCTGTATAAAATAACATAAGTGTCTAAGTTAAATTCTGAACTTCAGCTTGCCTTCATGGCTGCAATAAACTACACGCATACATCTCCATAAAGCTCACCTATATGGCTGAACTAGAGTGCAAGCCGCATGGAACTAAACTATACGCATACATCTCCATAAAGCTCACCTACGTGGCTGAACTAGAGTGTAAGCCGCATAGAACTCGAAACTGTACTCGTACATGTTTATCTTGAATAGCTCGCCTATATGGCTGAAATAAACTATACGCATACGTCTCCATAAAGCTCACTTAATTACGCGGCTGAACTAGAGTGCATGCCGCATAGTACTCTAAACTATACTCGTATCTTTAAACTGAATAGCTCGCCTACATGGCTGAAATAAATTATATGCATACACCTCCATAAAGCTCACCTACGTGGCTGAACTAGAGTGTAAGTCTATCTACACTATACTCGTACATCTCTGAACAGCTCACCTATATGGCTGAACCCGAGTGCACGCCGCACAGGTCTTCTATACTCGTACATCTCTGAACAGCTCACTTAGATGGCTGAACCCGAGTGCACGCCGCATAGGCGTACATCTCTGAACAGCTCACCCACATGGCTGAACCCGAGTGCACGCCGCATAGGGGTCTACACTATACTCGTACATCTCTGAACAGCTCACCTACATGGCTGAACTAGAGTGCAAGCCGCATGGAACTAAACTATACGCATACATCTCCATAAAGCTCACCTACGTGGCTGAACTAGAGTGTAAGCCGCATAGAACTCGAAACTATACTCGTACATGTTTATCTTGAATAGCTCGCCTATATGGCTGAAATAAACTATACGCATACATCTCCATAAAGCTCACTTAATTACGCGGCTGAACTAGAGTGCATGCCGCATAGTACTCTAAACTATACTCGTATCTTTAAACTGAATAGCTCGCCTACATGGCTGAAATAAATTATATGCATACACCTCCATAAAGCTCACCTACGTGGCTGAACTAGAGTGTAAGTCTATCTACACTATTCTCGTACATCTCTGAACAGCTCACCTACATGGCTGAACCCGAGTGCACGCCGCACAGGTCTTCTATACTCGTACATCTCTGAACAGCTCACTTAGATGGCTGAACCCGAGTGCACGCCGCATAGGCGTACATCTCTGAACAGCTCACCCACATGGCTGAACCCGAGTGCACGCCGCATAGGGGTCTACACTATACTCGTACATCTCTGAACAGCTCACCTACATGGCTGAACCCGAGTGCACGCCGCACAGGTCTTCTATACTCGTACATCTCTGAACAGCTCACTTAGATGGCTGAACCCGAGTGCACGCCGCATAGGCGTACATCTCTGAACAGCTCACCCACATGGCTGAACCCGAGTGCACGCCGCATAGGGGTCTACACTATACTCGTACATCTCTGAACAGCTCACTTAGATGGCTGAACCCGAGTGCACGCCGCATAGGGGTCTATAGTATACATTTCATTATATAGCTCATATAGTCATTAGATATAGCCCCAATCAACAAAATCTAAGCTACTGCTTAAGCTAACCAACAAACAAACCATAATCAAACCACCATACCGCCGTACCATCAACAAACTATAAAAAGCTGATCAGAAAATTCAGTGAACGGAACAGACTTAAAACATAATATTCAGATTATACGAATTGAAATCTCGTGGCTAAATTCCCAACATTCACTCGCACAATTTTTTTTTATTTACTTATTCTCGAAGTTGTCCAATCCAATGAAAGCTCTATCGAGGAGTTGCCTCGACCAAGAGTACCACGTGCACTGGCCCAACTATTCACTTATTGTTTATAATTAGTCCACTGCAACGATAACCTTATCGAGGAGTTGCCTCGACCAAAGGTAGCACGTGCATCGGCCCAATCATTTACTCATTATAACTTTAATCAGTCCAACGCTACGATAACCCTATCGAGGAGTTGCCTCGACCAAAGGTAGCACGTGCACCGGCCCAATTACCATTATAATAATAATTTTTAACCATAATGTTTTAAATATTAACCATCTGGGAAATACGCCACAACGATTGCTTATTTAAATACCGAGTTATGAGACTACACAATAACCACCTCGCTCCACACTGAACTTATCTCGGACAAAAACAATGAACAATGTAAATGTAAATAATTTATAAAACTACTTACGATTTTACCAACCTATGGCTCGTGGTTCTTGTCACTTCTGACTTATAAAGAAAACACTATTTTCTTGCAAATACTTTTAATCCGCACAACTTAACCATAGACTACTATTATATGAACTTAACTATTTCACAATCAAACGACGACTGACTCTGCACTACATTATACCATTTTAAACGACTTTTGCCCCACCCAGAAATAACGATAATATCATAACCGTTATTTCTAAGTGTTGCCAAAGTAAAATAATACATTCAGTTGCCATAATGGAAATACATTTTAAAGTGTCTTACAATATTAGTCATTTGTAGTTTGACAGTGTTGCCACAGTGGATATTATAATTCGATAATAATACATTTCTTATATTAATTCAATGAAATCACGACAATAGGTTAGGTTAGGTTAGAGTATGACAAACAACGCACGAGCCGAGCGAGCGAAGCGAGCGTGCCGCGGTAGCGGCCGGCGAAGTGCCAGAAGCAAATCGCTTTTGTAAAAGGAAACAGTTAAGTTAGGTTAGGTCACATTAAATATAAAGTAAAAAAATACTCACTCACTGAGCACTCTTCAATACACTCACTCATTTTAATTGAACTCTACTTGAAAGTTGGCATTTAAAAAAGTGTCATTATGAAAAGCAGACCAAACGTACAGTTGGTAACTGTGAGGTTGGGAAATAAAACAAAATTTATATGATAGGTTGGCAAATGATTATTCGGTGAAATAAAATTCTGCGAAACGTTAGTTGCCAAGTGAAAATCTGGCAAACAATTTTTGGCGAAAGGGCAGAGAACCGAATTTTTCAGTATGTATTGTTTTTGGGATCCTGCCGTTTTGCCGAAAACATTTTGCCCAAATTTCACTACCCAAACAAATTTTAGCAACCTTTTTTTATACCAATGCAATGTTTGGAATGATTTTAGTACGCACATTTTCATTTGGTCAAATTTTTACTTGGCAGAATATTATCAAGGATAATGTCATTTAGGCATTTGGTCTTTAATCAAATGATTTATTACAGCAAACAATCTTTAGATACTAAACGTTTGGTCAAATGATTTGTTAGGTTAGGTTAAAACTGTGACCTACTACGCGCGAGCCGAGCGAGCGAAGCGAGCGGTGCCGCGGCAGCGGCCGGCGAGTGCCAGAAACGACTAGATTATATAGAAAAAAAACAGGCTACCCGAAACTGACGATACTAAACATTTGGCAAATTTTATTTTGCGCCAACTGAAATATTTGACTACATAAAAATTGGTAAAAGTACTATTTGTTAAACAAGTTATTGTTTAAACGTTCACTTGCCAAAGATTAGGTTTGCGTTACAATTATTTGTGAAGAGATTTTTTGCTAAGTAATATTTTGGCAAATGAAATTATGCGGAAAATTGTTTGGGAAGTGATATTTTGCCAATTTATTTTCGATGAAACAAGGAAATCCTTGATAATCTTCTGCAAAGTAAAAATTTGACCAAATGAAAATGTGCGTACTAAAATCATTCCAAACATTGCATTGGTATAAAAAAAGGTTGCTAAAATATGTTTGGGTAGTGAAATTTGGGCAAAATCTTTTCGGCAAAACGGCAGGATCCCTTAAAACTGTGATCTACTACGGACTACCAGAAACGGGTCTCCCTTGTGAAAGAAACGACACTTATACTGGGGTAAATCCTTTTAATTATTAACACTTAATTACACTTTTACACTTTTATAATTAACACACTTAGCCTGTACTGTACAACTCGACAGTCCAAAATATCCCTGCCCCAACAAACAGTATTCGATTTACTTAACAGCTCGTACCCCCGTTACAAAGTGCGGCAAAGCGCGCGAATTTTTAAGTCAATAGATGGACGTTAAACATGTATAAAATGGTAACTATTTATTATAATATTATATTATTGTTTTGTATTTGGATTTTAGTTAATTTCTACGAATTTAATTGTTACACAATATTTAAACAAAGTACCTATCATCTTTAAATTTATCGAACCAAATTACTGTTACTAGTCAAGTTGCGTACTAATAAAATCTTAAATTCACATTGACATAATATTATATTGATTTATTTTGTAATTGCTTACATTCGTCCATCCTGACCTGTAAGTCGCGCCCTCGCCAAACAGCTAAGAAAAACAATAATCAAAAAAAAAAAAATTAAGTATATCTATTTAAACACACAATACAACAAATTGGCTTAAATAGTATCGTAAATTTATTTAATTACTAAACGAGACCAAAAATAAATTAATAATAATAGCAATACATTTTCCATTGATTTTTATCTCAATTAAAACAATTTAATAATCATGAACATTTTCATCAAAAATACATTTAAAAAAATAGTCTGTCAATAACAATCAACGAAATACATTAACAATGTTTTCTAAAAATAGAACCAAATTCAATCCCTTTCGAACAATCTTAATTTTCAATAACTTACACTCGTTCCATTACACTACTGGAACCATATTACTATAATTATCACAATACTATCCTACCATTGTGACGTTGCAAATTGACATCTTAGGCGACATCTAGCGGTGGAGCTAGGTAGCTCCAGAGTTTCTCAATACTGGAGACGGATCGTTGTTTTTGGGTTTGGATAATTAATTAGATGTTAATTAAGGAATTAAAATTTATTAACATTCAGATGTAATCACCCAAATTTTATAGTCATGCAATGTCCAATAAATTAAATTTAATTCTTATGATATGGTTTCGGAAGTGGATTGTCACTTGTCAAAGAATTCGGTTTTTAGTCTGTGGTTAGAACTTTCTCGAAGGTCGATATCGAGGAGTCAGGTCTTTGGTCCTGCGTGTGTGACGAGAAGGGTGTTCCTTCCCGATCCTGGTGACGCTACGCAATGATGGAGTTTTAACAGGTATGTTATTCGAGAGGCACCAGTTCTGTGACGATTAGACTGTGTTCGGCCAATAATCTTATTGGAAATATATGAGAGTTGTTGTTTCAGTAGCCGAACCTGTCTGGCTTTTTATGCTAGCCTGAACTGATGCGAACGTGAAGGACGTGACGCCCTGGTGCCGTCCCGTGGTCTGGTGAAATAGCAGTTAGTCCCGACTAGTGGCGGGCAGTGTGCTGGTAGACCCGGGTTTTGAGGTTAGATCCTACGAGTGCTGGCAGTGTGGCCATCCCCGTATATTGGAAGGCCTTACCATCCGGTAGCTCGTCCAGGAAAGTGTCGCCGCTCCAGGTAACGATTAGCGTCATCGTTTTCCTTACGGATCCCGTAGGCCGCGTGTACGTGGGAACCCAGAGTTTTCTCTGTGGTTCCATGCCAAGGGACTTGATTCCGTCAACTGACGTCAACTGAGAGTCCGTCGTGAACAGAGGGACAGTTAACACCTGCAAGTTTGTAGTAGACCCTTTGAGTGAGTGATACCCAGGTGACCATTTCCAAGTGATTTAGGCCTATGTGTAGTAAACTAGGTTATAAACCAGTTGTTCTAAATTTCATGTGTTAGGTTGTGTCTCAGGGTGCTTTGCCCCAAATGTTATAATTCCTCTTATGAGCACAACCATATTTAAGGTCACTTATTATTCGATTGAGCTAGAAGTTGTTAAGCGTTCATCTCACGGATCCTCACAAGCGACCTTGAGCTTGTTGATATTTAATCTCATGCTTGTATTTCTCCTAACACACCTTGTTACGGAGACGGGGTGTGTTAGAGGCTAATACCAGGTTAAAGGTTGGGAAAGTTCTAGTGTTTTAGTGGCTTGCCACAATTTTTGTAAACCTGTGTTATATAATTACAATAAACTTTGTAAAAAAGGTAATGGTTTAATTGGTTCTTTCCCTATTTATATATACCTAATAAATTTACTTTAGCACGGCAGGAAGTCGGGTGACACCATACTCTCTCGAATCTCGCCAACTAGTGGTGTTTATCCATACTACCATACTACCATACTGCCATACTGCCATACTGCCATTCTACCATACTAACCATAAAAGCAAATTCTGGCCTTGTTAAAGGCGTTTAACCTCTACTACCATACTATCTGATTAACGAAGCTACTAATAACGAAACTAGCTTTCTTTAAGAAGTTCATAGTGTTCAACATAACTTCACTGTAATACGTCCACAATTTAGTGGTCCGTATCCATATCAGAATTATTACTATTGTCGTCTTCATTACTCTCGTCCACCGACTGATACACAAGCCAAGGGTAAATTTTATCTACCGAAAAAATTCCTACATACTTTTGTTTACCCTTTTTTTTAGTGATAGGCGTATCCTCTACTTCGTATCTGTCATTTTGTAATACTTTAGTAATGCAATACGGGCCTAAATATTTTGGAACTAATTTCTTACTCTTCCCTTTCTGCCCTACTTCTCTTTCTACCCTAACCAGCTGTCCTACATCAAACTGACGCGGGGGAATTCTAGCCTTATCAAAAATTCGCTTTTGCTTTTCCTGGGTACGTACTATTTTGTCTAGTACTTCGTTTCTAATATCTTTGATGTTACTGATATTAGCATCATTATTTTCCTGTACTGGTAAAGCCAGTCCACTCTCAGTCAATCCTTTCAGTCGCAACCCAAATAACAGTTGAGCTGGAGTTTTACCTATTGCTTTATTTGTGGTATTATTTAAACCCCATTGTACTTGTAGCAAATACTCATCCCATAGTCTTTCGTCTTTTCCGAAGGTCATAGCCGTTAATGAATCTAATACCGTCCTATTATAACGCTCTACCTGCCCGTTTGCGCGAGGAGTAGCGACCGCATTTAAAATATGTTTCACACCTTTTTCCGATAACAACTCTCTAAACTTTGAACTTGTGAAAGTAGTGCCTCTGTCTGTTATTATTCGAGAAGGTACACCGAACAAACTAAAATATTCTTTAAAAACTGAAATGGTTGTGTGAGTTTTTGTATTTTTAACAGGCTTAAGGATAATAAATTTTGTGAACGCGTCAATAATGGCCAATATATATTTATTTTTTCTTTTACTCTCATTGAAAGGACCTAGGTGGTCCGCATGTACGGTGTGGAAAGGTTCAGATACCTTCGGTATTGGATGTAAAAACCCGGACCTCTTTCCAGCCGGTACCTTTCCGTGAGCGCATTGAATATATGCTTGACAATACTTTTTAACTATTTTGTTTATTTTTGGAAACCAGTAAGTTGCTTTAATTTTGTCCAAGGTCTTCTCATAAGAAAAATGACCTATGTCATCATGACAAGCACGTAACACTTGCCATCTGACACCTTTAGGCACATACCATCTAAGTCCATCGTCCGTTATCTTGTAAACTACTCCACGTTTTAAAATAAAATTTTGTTTTGTATAATTAATTGTGTTTGAATCTTTATCATCTAAAACTCGCTTAATCCTTTGCGTCTCATCATCATTCATTTGAACCGTGGCTAACCAATCTACAGTGATATGGAAAACTTGAAAATCAACGGGATCGGTACTGGAAGTGTTTTCTTGCAAAGGGTTCCTACTTAAGGCATCTACGTGCGTCATAGAAGTCCCTGTTTTATAAATTATGTTAAAATCAAATTCTTGGATCATACTCCACCAGCGAGCAACACGCGGAATCATATCCCTTTTAGTAAAAGTAGCACGTAAAGAGTTACAATCAGTTACAATAGTGAATTCAAACCCTATTAAGTAACATCGAAATTTAGTCAAACTATTTACAACCGCTAGGGTTTCTAACTCGTATGATGAAAAGTGTTGTTCTTCTGGTGAAGTACGCCTACTAAAATAAGCGACTGGTTTCATAACTTGATCATCTTGTTTCTGTAAAAGCATACCACCTACACCGTGTTTACTGGCATCCGTATGCAACTCGGTAGCAGCATTAGGATTGTACAATGTCAAAATTGGTCGAGATACTAATTTTGCTTTTAACTGAGTGAATGCGTTCTCTTCTTCTTTACCCCAAGTCCACGATACATTTTTTTCTAAGTAGTTGAGTCAATGGTCGAGCTATTATCGCAAAGTTCTTAATAAAGCGCCTAAAAAAACTGGCCAAGCCTAAAAATTGCCTAACATTATGGACATCTTTAAGGGTAGGAAATTTATCAACCGCGTCTATTTTACACTTCCCCGGTTTTATACCATTCCCCGAGACTTCAAAATCAAGAAATTCGATTTTAGACTGGAAGAAGTTGCATTTCGAGAGTTTCAATGTAAGACCTGCATTTCTAATTTTATCAAATACCGATTCTAGTTTTTTAAGCCCATCCTCAAACGAAACTGAAGGCACAAGAACGTCATCCATATATACGACAACCGTATCAAATCTTAAGTTATCAAGAACTTTATTAATAGTTCTTTGGAATACGGCTGGTGCATTTGTCAGACCAAAAGGCATCCTATTAAATTCAAATTGCCCTTCTGGCGTCACAAAAGCCGTTTTTGGTTTGTCGCTTTCGGCTAATTCAATTTGGTAGTATCCTGACGCTAGGTCTAAAGTCGTATATAAGCTATAACCAGCTAACCTATCCATCTGATCCTCTATCCTAGGCAAAGGGTAGTGTTGTTTCACAGTTTTCCGATTTAAAGCCCTGTAATCTATACAAAGGCGCTTCTCGCCATTCTTTTTTTGTACTAAAATTATTGGACTTGCAAACGGCGAACAAGATTCTCTTATGATACCACATTGTAGTAATACATCGGTCATACCCCTAACCTCTTGTTTTTCTTTATGAGACAACCTATAAGGCCTATAAACTACAGGTTGGGGATCCATTAAATCAATGTTCATCGTCTCTACATTAGTGCAGCCTAACTCGGTTAAATTAGTAGCAAAACAAGTTCGGTAACGATTTACAACATCTAATAATTGCAACTTCTGGTCCCGGTTTAAACTATCGTCCAGAGACAAGTCATTTAAATGAAAAGGTTCTAAAGGAGTTGCAACATCAATCTTATTTATAGTAGGACAATTTATAATTTTTATCTGCAAGAATTGCCCTCTAGCTATCAACGGGTCTTTATTAAAATTTATAACATTTGAGGAAATATTATCGACTAATAGTACACCTTTGCCATTTTCAATTGAGTAAACACCCTCTTCTACATTATGTTCTAAATTAGGGATGGATCTATAACTACCGTATACTAATATGGAACCTGTTATGTTTGGAGACGAGTCAACCTCTACATATGAACATCCGGGTAGAATTGAACAACATTCTTTTGAAAATAGTTTAATCACGCCAATAGTTTCTGGAAATTCGCGGGAGATTATTAATTCATAATCAGTTTTTAAGATTTTAACCCCCAATGCTTCGGTAAACGACTGACCAACCAATAATGGGTATTTCAAAAAATTATCAGGTACTACAATAACATCTAATTCGACAATAACGCCTTGAATTTCCAAAACTACTGGACACCGACCTATCGCATGAACTACCGCTCCACCAAAGCCCGTCATTGCCACCGAATAAGTTTTATCCCATTTACCAAATACTTCTACAGCATCGGTGTCTCTAATGAGGGTACATTCGCTACCTGAATCTAAATAACCTACTTTTTTGCGACCGTTTATCAAAACAGATTGTACATATTTATCATTAGTCTTAGGTTGGGTAATTGAAATTTCTAAGACCGATTTTGCATCTTCCTTCTTACGATAACATTCATTAGCCTCGTGACCAATTATTGAACAATTTGTACATTTCTTTAATGGTTTAGTACACTTACTCATAATATGACCTTCTTCCTTACAATTAAAGCACCTGATCGTATTTGATTTATTATTAACAAGTGGTTTATCTTTAGTCGGAAATTTCTTATTCGAAGTTCTCTGAAAATTATCATTTCTTTTGCCTATGCTTTTTGCATTTCGTAAATAAGCCAAAAGTCTATCAGGGTTATCAAATTGAGCTGCTTCCGCACCTATCCTAATGGCCCTATCGTCTATTCCAAAGATCACGCATTCTACTGCTCTTTTACCCTTAATTTCGCACCTATTGAGTAATGCCATTTTGTCATAATAATAATCCTCTAAAGATTCCCCAAACTTCACTCTTTTATCCAACATATCCGAAAGCATTTGGCCATAATTTTCATCGGATGGAAAAGCTGCTTTTAGCTTTTCTTGCCACTCAACCCAGCTATAATTCACGTTTGTAAGACCCTCGTACCACCGCTTTGCATTGCCAGTAAGTTTAGGCATCGTATTATGTATGATTTGTCGGTCTGTCCAACTATATATGCCTGCTATTTCATTTACTTTGTGTATTCAATTCATTATATTCTGATTTTTAGAAGAAGGGTCGAACTCAGGAACTACATTAAAATTACTTATTCTCTCACTACCCCTACTCGAAATTTTATCAAGAAAATCGGTAAATTTAGAAAACACATCAGTTGTAGAGAATGACTCACGTGCACTGGTTCTTTTGCTCGGCGAACGGATGTCTCGTCGATGACGTGGATACCCGCTTCGCTGATGATGTCGTGTGTTGGTCCTGCTACGTCTTGACCGTGATCTGCAATCTTGGCCGAGCCGCTTCCCCTGTGAACCAGGGGTCACCCTGGTTGGACTGCGACTCCGCTGTGGTGTAGTCCTTCTCGGCGGCGTTTCGAGTCGTCGAATTCGGTGACCAGGGTTCCATACACGACTGCGCTTGCGGCTAAGCCTGCTGCTCTGCCTGCGGCTGTGGCTGCGACTCTGCCTGCTGCTCTGGCTGCGGCTCTGCTTCCGGCTCCGCTTGCGGCTCGGCTCCCGGCTTCGCCTGCGGCTCTGCCTGTCCAACACTGGTGATGGAATTCGCGGCGGTAGAGCCAAACTTCCATCACAATCGTCATCCATTTGTAGACCTGGTCAATAAAAATAATATACGGACACAGCTATTCTTTTAAAACATTTCTATGGTTATTTACATACTTAAAATAAAGATTATAACAAAGCATGAATCCTCACTTATACCACTATAGATCATGAAGGAACATCTATTATATCCTTCGGTGGCGTATTTAATGCAACATCGTTATGATTATATTTCGAACCACACCGACCGTTGACATCATAAAAGCAAGAAAAATCGCAATATGCTAGATCTATTTACGACGAATGGTCGTGAAAGTATGACATACCTATGATTCCAACTTCTAGGTTGGCAAATGGCTTTAATTAGTGATCACAGTAATTGTTACAATAAAAATAACAATTTGGATTCGCGATGCAACATTTTTTTTTTTTTTTTTTTTTTACTATCAATAATGAGGTTATGTAATCCAACATTCAATTATGCACATCATAAAGATGAGATTCACACTACATTATTTGAAAAGTAATAATAGAATATAATGCAATAACACTTACGTGAACTATCCCACTTCTGAACTGAAAGAAACGACACGGGATCCTACCGGTTTGCCGAAAAGATTTTGCCCAAATTTCACTACCCAAACAAATTGTAGCAACCTTTTTTTATACCAATGCAATGTTTGGAATGATTTTAGTACGCACATTTTCATTTGGTCAAATTTTTACTTGGCAGAATATTATCAAGGATAATGTCATTTAGGCATTTGGTCTTTAATCAAATGATTTATTACAGCAAACAATCTTTAGATACTAAACGTTTGGTCAAATGATTTGTTAGGTTAGGTTAGGTTAAAACTGTAACCTACTACGCGCGAGCCGAGCGAGCGAAGCGAGCGGTGCCGCGGCAGCGGCCGGCGAGTGCCAGAAACGACTAGATTATATAGAAAAAAAACAGGCTACCCGAAACTGACGATACTAAACATTTGGCAAATTTTATTTTGCGCCAACTGAAATATTTGAGTAGCCTGTTTTTTTTTCTATATAATCCAATCGTTTCTGGCACTCGCCGGCCGCTGCCGCGGCACCGCTCGCTTCGCTCGCTCGGCTCGCGCGTAGTAGGTCACAGTTCTAACCTAACCTAACCTAACCTAACAAATCACTTGACCAAACGTTTATTATCTAAAGATTGTTTGCTGTAATAAATCATTTGATTAAAGACCAAATACCTAAATGACATTATCCTTGATAATATTCTGCCAAGTAAAAATTTGACCAAATGAAAATGTGCGTACTAAAATCATTCCAAACATTGCATTGGTATAAAAAAAGGTTGCTAAAATTTGTTTGGGTAGTGATATTTGGGCAAAATCTTTTCGGGAAAACTGCAGGATCCCGCCAGAAACGACTAGATTATATAGAAAAAAACAGGCTACCCGAAACTGACGATACTAAACATTTGGAAAATTTAATTTTGCGCCAACTGAAATATTTGACTACATAAAAATTGGTAAAAGTACTATTTGTTAAACAACTTATTGTTTAAACGTTCACTTGCCAAACATTAGGTTTGCGTTACAATTATTTGTGAAGAGATTTTTTGCTAAGTAATATTTTGGCAAATAAAATTATGCGGAAAATTGTTTGGGAAGTGATAATTTGGCAATTTATTTTCGATGAAACAAGGGAGACCCCATGATTTATCCCGTTAGAATCATCAAAAAGCATCATGTGGGCAGAACACGGGTTTCGTGCAATGAAAACACAATGGGTGCGATATAAAGCGTTTATTAAAATCACAAATTAACACTATAGCCACGAACTACAATTAATCACAATAACTGAGCACAATGAATCGAGTACAGTTCCGCGACGTCCTCGCCAGAGACTAAAAACATCACGACTCTGTAAAGCGCATTTGTGGTGTGGGTAGATCGCGTGATGCCTCAGATCACGTGATGGCGCCAGTGACGTGCTTGCGATTCGTTTCGTGTCCGTACTATTGATCGGCTCCGACACGGCCATCCTGCGATACACACGTCCTCGTGTGTTAGCCTGGTTTCCCGGGTGGGAAATCATCAAATGGCTTCTCCCACTCTGGGCGGAGCGGGAGGGCGTGTCTTTTACTGACTAAAACCGACCTGTGTTTCTTCAGTTGCCTGTTGCCAAGGGCCCCGATAACCCTTTAGGACTTTCCTGCAGCCCTGGCAGATGCTTGTTTGTCCTGGTGAGTCTCTCGTTTAGAAAGAAGCGACGCGGGGGTGCGAGGAATCCAAGATCCTCGGTAGTGGCACCGCGTCGTACGCGCACGCTCTTCAGCAGGTCGTCGCGCAGTGCGCGCCGCGTCAGGCGCACCACGATGCGCTGCCTGCGCGCTACCGCTGCCGCTTCTCCCACTGTGCTCGTTCCGCTGACTTGAGTCGCGCCGCCCGCAGAGATCCTCCGTACCTCTCGTTCAGCTCGCAGGCCCACCCGTTGCGTGAACACTATAAAGAAACAAACTCGCAAAGTATCACATAGCTCGGTCACTCCTGACCTAAACCGTAAAATCAGTTTTTGGACGTCTGATTTATCAGAATTTAATAAAGTCGAATTTTAACAGAACTCTTTAGTTTGATTTTGATCTGAACTTTACTTATCAATCATCAGGAAATTCAAAGTACAACTGACTGACACATTTATCGCGCATCTCGCGATAGACAATCAAACCAAATAAATCAACAAAAAGCTCTGGATGTGATCTCTGGCTAAGCATAGCCCAGTAACCTCCAGGTACTATCTTTACTTTATGCGAACCCCCACGGGAACGCCAAACATCCAATCATTATGCAAACTTAAATACTCTACTCATTGTAATAACTACTACTTAGCTCTACCTCAGTTTCGTCTGGTTTACTTTGATTCGCTGGCATGCGTCTCAACGCCTGGAATTCAAGGGTCTTATGGTTTATAGGTCTCAACCTGAAAGGGGTCCTTATACTTCGGTTAATTAAATATCGCAAATAGGCCCACCATCTGTGAACTCGCGGCGTCAGATCAGCTCTTTTACGTGACGAGTTTTAATGAGTTACCGTCTGTCACTATTGTAAACTACTGACTGTGTAATTATTCACGAAATTGTTTGATCGCATATGATTCAACGTTCATCCGGAGAAAGTCTGTAAGGACGTCTTTGCACTGTACGATTAGGGTCGATCAATCTTAACTCCAATATGTTCGGTAAGAAACATTAGAGTCCAAGTCCAGTATCAAATCTAGTACGCAGTAATCTACGGTTATACGTTGTTTTATAGACAACATTTTCATATAATTTCGTTTCACATAAAATGTTTCTTATATTTTCATTTCATAGAATAATCAATACGCAGAATATTTACTTTGAATAAATTTAAATCAATGTTTTTTGTTACACAGAAAATTTAATGTTTATTTATTCATTTCATAGAATGACAAATAAAATATTCTTTATCCACATTTTGTTTAGTTTATATAAAACATATTACCAAGAAAAGCATTACATCGAGTGTCACTTTCTATTTTATAATTGGTAACACTATAGGTATACCGTAGTATAGTTTTAGGTAAGCGGTTTGTAACTGTCGGAGTGCCCTAATTTTGCTACTACGACCAATTTCGACGTAGCGCTCTCCGGCTGCTGCCGTGGCACCACTCTCTTCGCTCGCTCGGCTCGCGCGTAGTTGGTCACAGATCAAACCTAACCTAATTGGTCGAAGTGCCCAAATAGTTATATTACTAGATTATAATAAAATCATGATTTAATAATTATTATTAAATTAAAAACGGTTGATTGTGAACATGTGGTTTTTTTTTCCTGTAAGAAGCATGCAAACAAGCATATACCATGCATGTAGAAAGAATACAGCATGCAAGCAAGCATGCAGCATTCAAACGAGCATGCCGCATGCAAGCAAGCATGCAAGCAAGAATGCAGCATTCAAGCGAGCATGCAGCATGCAAGCAAGCATGCAGCATTCAAGCGAGCATGCAGCATGCAAGCAAGCATGCAGCATTCAAGCGAGCATGCAGCATTCAAGCGAGCATGCAGCATTGAAGCGAGCATGCAGCATGCAAGCAAGCATGCAGAATTCAAGCGAGCATGCAAGCAAGTATGCAGCATACAAGCGAGCATGCAACAGGCAGCAGGCATGGTTTCTGTCACGGCTCCGGCGCTGCGGGGCTCCGGCGGTCCCACGCGTGCTTATCGTCGCAGATGGTTTAACGCTCACCACCGCAGTTTCGTCTTGCCAGCCTCAGCCGCGGCGGCGAGCATTACAACCACCTGCTCCTCAACTCGCGGGCCGCCTCGCCCCTCCGCGCCTACGCGATTTTAAATTACACTCTAGGGGTAGGGCATACAAGACTGCGTGGAGTCGGATTTACAGCGATTCGTTTGTGTCACTAAAACCTAATTTTAGAAAATGTTCTAGGACTAACAATTTTATTATAAAGAACATTCGGAATAATACACTTTATTTAATAAAATACTTAGGACATATGACTTAGTTCATGCAAAATTATTAGGAGATTAAATTATTTTATTACTCAATATTATGACAGAATAGTTTTAGAAGTAAAGATAATTATGTAAAACTAAATTCCGAATTTTTGAACATTATGGTTACCGAGTTTTATGCCAAACGTGATAAGGATAATGATTTTTGGGCAAACAATATTCGTTAAAAAATAATTCTACTGTTTGAAAAATTTGTTAAGTAAAAAAATGTGATTATAAAATTCATTGAATTGTGTTTCTGTGAAGTATGTTTCATTCAAGTAAATAGTCGTTAAAACAATTATATTCGAAATAAAAATACAAGGACCAAATATTATGGGAAACATTTTCTGCGAAACGAAATTCTATGAAATTTGTGTCTGCGAAACAAGGGAACACCAGTACTCTACACATCAATCTCAACCAAATACCTCCATCTGGCAAATAAGTGGGACCTCCATCCGGTACCCAACTTACACAACACTTCACATTGCCTCCATCCGGCATCATCAGCGACTGCCTACATCTCTATGCCAAACGCACGCCACACACCATTGTGGCCGCACTGAGACGGGAAATTAGACCCGATTTTACACCTACGCCTACGAATGGCCAGGAGATGCATGCGGTCTGAGCCACTTGCGTACCAAACTTAACACCACACGAAAGTCAAAGTCAAATTTACAGTCGTCAGCAACCACGTCACATAAGTATCTGAACTAATCGAATCTTTTTAAATCTGAATTTATCTGATGACATAAGAACTGCTAAGTCCAGCGCTAAAATTTCTCAGGTAAAACGTGCAAAAGAATTTCAAAAATATTTTCATCAACTTCAATAGTAGTCAAAATCTGTACAGTTTACCTGACAGAAGTTTCTACGATTCCAGTCAACGTTACATTATCATAAAGCTACTAAATTTGCATGAAACAGATTGTTTAATAAACGATCATTTTGTACCCGAATCTTAATAAAAAGGAGGTTGTGTGCACATGTGTGTGAGCACTATGTACTATACAGTTCAAAAGTGGATTGTTAATCTCGGAAAGCAATTGAATGTCGTGTCGACTTGACTTACGACCTTCTTCTATAAGTTGTTTCAATACTATATACACGCACACACACTCATATATTGCACTCTGATAGAAGTTTATTATTTCAACTAACATAGTATTGGCTTACTAGCTCAGTGGTTAAATAATGAGCCTTGTGAGGTGCTACTATGGCGACCCAGGATCGAACCTCACCTGCGCTGCGGTTAACTTTTTTATTTTTATAATTACTATTTATTGTTTTGTTAGTTTTTATAATACCTAGCAGTATTTCCATAATTAAATAGTAAGTATTTGTTTTTTTTTTAAATTACTAGATATATTTCGATATCATTAGTGTTTTGTCTTGTTCGACTTGGTCACATAAATAATGAAAGTTTTGTAGGTAGTCAGAAAACAAAGTAAAATATTCCGATTTCTGTGAGGTAGACAGATGCAGTTCGTTACGAGTATTCACCTATGCTTAGAACGTTGTTGTTGGTTCGTGATTATTGTGGGTGACGACTGTTATATATATCTATTAGCGGTGTTGTAGTTATTCTTTTCACAATGCAGTCAAATATTAATATTGAAGTGAGGGCAAATATTATTGCGCTGCGTAAAACTGGATGCATTAACAAATACCTAATGAAACCGGACCGAGTGTAAGTGTTATCATTTTAAATATTTCATATTTTACTGAACATAAATCTAAAAATGTTGCAAATATGTGGGTAGTTATAAACTATTTCCGACTTGAGCACAAAATACATAAGTGACTTGAATCAAAACTACGTTCCCGTTTATTTTCGTTGTTATTGCGATCAGTCAATTAATTTGAAAATGAGTGCTTTTAATGTAATGCAATCAAAACGCGGCGCTAGTGTACTAATTGTGGATGGATATTCATATCACCTCAACAAAAGATTGGACGACAAATATTACTGGAGATGTACGCTGAAAAGTTCTAAAGGTTGTGGTGCTACTGTGACAACAATATTTTGCACAAATGAACATTCGATTTTAAATCAAAACAATGGACATGGGCATCTGCCAGAGCCAGAAAAGCGGTTACAGATGAGCTTTAATGCAAAGATAAAAGAAATTGCAAACAATTCAATGGACTCTCCATCACAAATTGTTAATCGCTGCTTGCAAGATGTGCCAACTACGAGTGCTGCTCAATTGCCTAGCAAAGCAGCAGCAAGAATGATTGTTCAGCGCATTAGAAGTAAAGGCGAGCCATCGATTCCAAAAACGATTGATGAATTTAAAGTACCAGAGTGTCTTTGTGACCTTGACCAACAACAGTTTTTAATTGGTCACTATACAAATGAAGGTGAGAGCGTAGTCGTATTTTGTACTAAAGAAAATTTTAAACGATTAATGAGTGCACAATGCTGGGTAATGGACGGAACATTTTCGACATGCCCGAATCCATTTACTCAAGTATATTCAATACATGTTTTAGTTGGAACTGAACGGGGCACAAGCAAATTTTTACCATTAGTGTTTGCCCTATTATCGCACAAGACTGAAACCTGTTACATAATATTATTTGAAATATTAAAAAGGTATGGGGTCAATACCTTTAATACTAATTTGTCTCCAGAAAACATACTGACTGATTTCGAAATTGCGGTGATAAATGCTGTGAGAAAACAATTTCCAAACTGTGCACACAGACTGTGTCTGTTTCATCTCACGCAAAGCCTTTGGCGGCATGTACAGGCGGAAGGGTTGGCAAAGCGCTATGGTACTGATTTCGTATTTGCACATAAAATCAGACATTTATTTGCTTTAGCATTTTTGGAACCAGAAGAGATACCGGAGGCCTTCGAGCAAGTAAAAAACTTAGTATTGCCAACTGAAGCCGAAGGATTGGCACAATGGTTCAATAAGTATTATGTATCTGGAGTATTTACAAAAAAATCTGGCCCAGGGACGAAGTTAATTCTGAGCAAAAATCCACCATTGTTCCCACCAGCTATGTGGTCAGTGTCTAATAGAAGAAGAAAGAAGAGAGAAAATACATTTATTTGCGGTAAATATGACGCAAAAAAACAATGTAACAAATTAAAAATAAAAAAGGTTGGGGGAAACATGCGTCACATCCACGCAAAACGGCTATCGCTCAGCATTATGCTGCGACCCTATGCAAAACAGAGCCCCAGCGCTGGTTTTCAGCGACAGCCGGCGCTGACGTAATGACGTCGATCGGTGCGGCAAACCATTATCAGAACGCTGTACCGGTACAGCGCACTGTAATAAAAAATAAAATATATTATATTAATATCTAATAGTATAAAAAAAAAAAAATATATATATAAAAATAAAAATAAATAAAAGAAATGGGTAAACGAGAATATCATCCTCCGTGATGCGTTTTGTGTAGTGGCAACATTTTGAAGCGTCCTCTTTGACGTACATACTAGAGATGATGAATATAACCATCAACCATTAAATTTAATCGTACTTATTCTATTCCGAAAACACAAAATACTCTGGAATCATGGCATAACCGGTGGAACACACTTTTAAATCGCAAGAAGTGGAATGTCTTCAACACTATTAAGGAGTTTGCTAAAGAACAAAAATATACCGACTGCGAAATCGAGCGCATCACTGCATCTGAGCCAATGCCAAAGCGTCGTCGTTCGTCGCAGATTGAATATGAAAAGAGACTAGAAAAGCACTTGTCCCTAAAGAGTGAGTTGAGCATAGAAAGTTTCTTAGGTGGGCTAGCTCACATCATGTACATCAAAAATCATTAATATAACACATAACCGGTAGATTTTTTTTTCAAAATTGATTGTTTTCTAACATGTTTTTTATGATTGTGCAGTTTGCAACCTTTATTTTTGTGATTTACCATTTAATTATAAAAATAATCAAATTTGCTGTTTTATTATTTTCTTTACATTTATTTTTATTGAATTACTAAGATAAACGCATGAAAATAGCAGTTAATGCAATTTAATCGATGTCTGTCAAAATTGTCCAAGCGAGAAACTAAAGACAATTATTTTGGATAGGCGGTGTAAGAAAAGGTGTTTTCGATGCAAACTGCTATCGATAAAGGATTATTTAGTTCAAGCGTGTTCCGGCGAACCATGACATCGGCAAATCTTGGTATCGGCCAACCATTCATTCTATGTAGCGTTATTCGGCGAAACGTACTGTCGCTAAATAATGGTATCGACTAATAGTTTTCTCGTATTACCGTTCTTCGGTGAACCATGCTTTCTGTAGACAGTTATATCGTTCAAGGGTAATTCGATATACCGTACGGGACTCTTAACAAATACCTAATGAAACCGGACCGAGTGTAAGTGTTATCATTTTAAATATTTTACTGAACATAAATCTAAAACAAAGACATTGTTAATCCTTTTACTCAGAAGATATATAATTAAATAAAGTTTTAAATTCAATATGAGGTCAAAGAAAAGAAAAATATAAATTATTTACGTATTTCGTGAATGATAAATAACTATTATGTGTAATAAATATAATGTTATTTATTTATGTTTTTTTTTCTTTTAATTATGAATAGTAAAGTAAACAATTTTAGTATTTTGCTTAGAGATGTCTAACAATAGCATTATATTTTATTCTAGAGAAATACTGTGAGTCTGTGGGTCAAACTCAAGATTTACGAGGAAGGCCGGCTAATTCACAAGGACCAGTGACGTCACACGATAATTTGAAAGATTATTTATTTCGATTAGTGAATGATAAATAATTATTATGTGTAATAAATATAATGTTATTTATGTATTTTTTTCTTATTAATGAATAGTAAACTAAACAATATTTTATTTTAGTATTTTTTTTAGGCATTTTTAACAGTAGGTATTTCATTATTTGTTTAAGAGAAATGCTGTGAGTCTGTGGGTCAAGATATATGAGGAAGATAAAGCCGGTGCTAATTCACGAGGCGCAGTGACGTCACATGGTGATTGAATATGAAACAAATGGTTTCATACCAACGAGACATTTTGCTGAATTATTCAACACGTCATTATTAACCGTTCATCGTGCACTCAACACTGAACTGGCTTACATCATCGAAGACCAACCAGACTTCACCAGACCACCAGACTTCAATTGGGACAATTTAAATGTCTGCTTGACTGTATCGAGAATAACGGGAGTTAGTACAAAAATTAACCGTAATAAAAAATGTTTACATTATTTTAATAAGTAGGTAATATTATTATTTAGGGATTAAAATTTGAGGTTTAGTTTCAATCTTCTTTTCGTAAAGAAAATGAATACTTAAGCTATAACCTCAATACCTATTCACTAAAAACAAATAAAATGTAAAATACATAATGTAAACAAACTGCCCATACTTAACCTTTAAATCACTTATTTAGTAAGTAGGTAAGTAGTTGTTTTACATTTTGAATATATTCTAATATTCTTATTTACTGCTTAAATTCATCGATTATGATCGAAGCTTAATGTTTATGGTAAAATAAATAAATAAGTAAATAATTTAAAACCTTTTTATGTCAAAATAATACAAATTGCATTGATAAAAATATTACCTACTTGAAATCTTTGACAAAATTGCTTCTAAGTTTTTTTACGTCTATTTAAATTTCACATATTACAACAATACTTATTAGTAACGGTTTGTAAACTTTATGTAAAATAAATACCTACTTGGAACGAATAAATATTTTTTATATTTCTTATCAATCAACACGCATTTTTTTTATTCTAAACCCTTTTTTGCAATAACAACATTAATAAAAAAGGCAGAAATTCTGAATATTATTATAATTGCAAATAAAAATAAAAATATTTGCAAAAATTTGCGCTGCGCTATTCGAGATTAGAACTTAAGCCATCTGCTTCACAGTCCATTGCAAGACGCTCACTGCTATCAGAATATATTAAATTTACTCGAATTAAGCAATGGGATAAACTGGCCAAGTCACGCGCATGATGCGTGTGTGTGGCCGATCTAGCAAAAGTGTGGGAAGTATATTTTTGTTTCGTTCGTGTAGCATGAGTACGACACGCGGGAATACGTGACGATACGGCAGTGTGTGTACTTACACGTACAGATGTACAGACTGTATCGTGTGTTCAATCGACAACGAGTCTTAACGTGCTAATTCTGTTTTGAACCGGACCGTACTTACCTAAGTACTTTAAAGCTACCATTTACTAGGTACGTCTTTCATTGACTTGAATGTGCCCTGGCGGCTGAGAGTATTTATTTATTTAAACTTTTCGCACTAAAAAAGGTATAAAGGCGGACCTAATGCCCGAGGCATTCTCTACCAGTCAACCAAGGGTGGTGAAGAGATTAGAGATTTGAGTATGTCATGCTCACTTTAATGTCTCGCTGGTGGTGGCGTGTGTGTTGGATCATTAAGTTCCCTTCAAAATGGTTGAGCTGAATGGTGCTGATCCATGCGTCATGTTCGTGAACGGGCGCCATCAGTAGGGACTGGTCATCTCTTACCCCGACAGGCGCTTTACTTTGTGTAAATAATTTCATCACCATTGCTCTCAAAAACGGTGAAGGAAAACATCGTGAGGAAACCGGCATGTCTTAGAACCAAAAATTCGAAGACATGTGACATCTACCAACCCGCACTGGGCCCGCGTGGTGGATTACGGCCCACTCCCTCTCATAGAGAGGAGGCCTGTGTCCCAGCAGTGGGAACATTATAGGCTGATTATGAATCTCTTAGCTGCCACGGCTTAAAATGATTTATTTTAATTTTTGAATTGTTTTGTATCTTTTTATCTTTTATTTACGGACGCTTTTAACCTGCACATTTTTCTACATTGTACTCACATGTATGATTCCAACATGGATGATGTAAACAACATATTATAACAATATTCTGATTTAAAAGAGTGTCCGTGGAGTTTCTTGCCCGTTCTTCTCCATAGGAACCTACTACGCTTTGGAATGGGCAACTAGTTTCATATTTTCTCACTGACCGACCCTTTGACAATTCATAAGTGCCTGTAATTGGTTTATTTGAAATAAATGCTTCGAGTTTGAGTTGGAGTTGTTCTTAATAAAAAAGAGGTTGTTCTGTGCTGAATAAACGTGTTTGACCAATACCAGTCAACGCAACAACGTTATTAACTCGTTTTCCACTTAATTTGGCTGCACAACTCTCGTTTACTAATGAGCATTCAGCACCAGAATCGTAAACAAAACAATACAGCTCACCTCTATGTTCTACCGTGCCTGAGGGTAGTTCGACAATGCAAAAGTCGACTCGTTTCTCCGCCGGTACAGCAGCGCTGAACCCGCCTGCTGTGCAGCGACTGGTGATGTGGCCCGGCGTGCCGCACTTGAAGCACACCAGTAAGCTGCTGCTGGCTTGTTGTCGCTGCCCGACGCACGTAACAGCCAGCACAGGCAACGGCTTCTTGACATCGTTCATCTTTTTCCTGGAATAAACTCTAAAAACCAAGCCAGGTTTTTAGAGTTTATTCCAGCGCAAAAAGTAACCGCCACTGATTGTTATTGTCGAGTTCCCACGATCATCTCATCATCTCATTAGCACGATTTTATCCTAATTCTGATGTCGGAGATACATCAGGATTTATTCCGTTAGAATCATCAGAAAGCATCATGTGGGCAAAACACGGGTTTCGTGCAATGAAAACACACTGGGTGCGATACAAAGCGTTTATTACAATCACAAATTAACACTATAGCCACGAACTACAATTAATCACAATAACTGAGCACAACGAATGGAGTACAGTTCCGCGACGTCTTAACTCCGATGCGTTCAGACACTGACTCGTCCTCGCCGTAGACTAAAAACATCACGACTCTGTTAAGCGCGCTTGTGGTGTGGGTAGATCGCGTGATGCCTCAGATCACGTGATGCCGCCAGTGGCGCGCTTGCGATTCGTTTCGTGTCCGTACTATTGACCGGTTCCGACATATTTATTATTTTTATTCCAAAGAACATTATGTGTAAATATCATTATGCGTTTATAACATTATGTTTTATAAAATTATGCTGCATTATTATTATGCTAAAAGTTTTTATGGCAATTATCATTATGGCAAAACATTTTGCCTAATAATATTATGCGTAATAATCATTATGCTGAATTTCGTTATGCCTCATACTGGAGAACCCTTGAAATTCCCGCCGATAGGTCCAAGTCGACGGGGAGTCGCCTTCCGCACAATATCACTTAACTGTCTATTGTTCGCTCACTTTAATACACTACCGCGCTTTACATCCGCTCAACCTTGAAATCACGTCGGGGTCACCAATGTTGGAACTTTAGCTATCTGGTTGGCGAGGGATGTAAATGAAACTCTGGAGTCCAATCTAAAGTGTAATGATAATTCAGAGGTTATGTTACAGTAGTGTTGGTTACAATATATTGTTAGGTTAGGTTAGGGCAACACAAAAATAACGTAACACAAGGGCGCGGCGCGGGCGACTGGCGCTCGACCGTTCGCGCGGGGCTCATTGCAATTTGCCTCGTTTGCATTATTGCTACTGTAGTTCCTACAGTATAAATTCTGCTCCAAAGGAACGCAAGCGCCATTGAAATGGCCAGTATCCGAAGCTGTTGTGTTGCAACACATTAGTTGGACCTAAGGTTTCAGTCATAGAGGGCAGTTAAGACGGCTTTAGCTTGATATTTACCAATAGAACTCCATCGTTTTGGTACTGCAAGAAGCTGTTCTCTGTCGGCAAATGAAGCGATAATTGGCAAGCGTTCTTTTATTGGACTTCGCATATTCAGCCTGGTAATAATTATCCAGACGAACAGACTCTGACTACGTCATTTTTTATTGCTTCTGCCCTGGATTTTCTCATCTATATTTATGAATTTGCTAGATCGAGGATTTGCAAATTTAAGGAACACCCTAATGCATACACACTATGTTCTATGTTACGGGTTTGGTTTCCGCACTTAGTCCCTAAGGTGGACCATTGTGCGTGGGCCATGGCGGCCGTTGGGGGTTATTCCATCCAGCCCACCTCCCTCCAGAAGTTTACTGTCTCCTGGTTTGTACAGAACCTCCGTGTAAGATCTGGGTGATCCGAGGGTTTCAGTTCTAATCTGGGCAACGCCCGTACATTCAAAGAGCACGTGCGCGACGGTTTCCTCAGCCTCCATGCACGCTCTGCATAGAAGACTGTCCGTTATGCCTATAGTGTGGAAGTGTTTGTTTAACGAGCAGTGTCCTGTGATGGTTCCCGCCACCAGACGCAGGCCATTCCTGTCCAGGCGTAACAAACGCCTGGTTAGCCTGCCATCCAAGGATGGCATAGCTTCCTTGGACTGCCTGCAGCCCGGTGCCGAGGACCACCAGTTCTCCGCTTGGGTATGGGTAAATTCCTAGAGCCACCTACGTATTTGGTTGAAGGGGATGGGTACGATCATACACACATTACATTATAAAAGTGATTTGCATCCGTCACCTCACACTTTCGGGTCCGGTTGAAAACCAGCGTCAGGCACTAGTTGTCTGGCATTTTTGCTGAACTGGGCCTTTTTGGCGCAGCCGTGAGGCACACTCCCTTGATAATGTCCGACATCGTACTTTTACACTCTTTATTTGTTTTTTTATTTTATTTTATCTGATGTATATTGTGTGCCTCTTAGTCTGTGCTGAATAAATGTATTTTCTTTCTTTCTTTCATATGTTTACGCAATAATGATCCAAACTGATTTCGCAACACTACCTTCGAACTTCATCATATTATATTATTGTATTTCGTTTTAATGTAAAAGAGCCTACCCTTAAATGCATGATCTTTTATTTTAATATTTGAAAAAATTTATTTTACAGAATATTGTGCTTAGATTCGAGGAAAAAAAAAAAAAAAAATTCAGTATTATGTATTTACGTATATTTTTACCAAAAATCAACATGTGCCGTTTTCGGCACTACATGCATTAGTTAGTTTATTATTTTTTGTGAAGGTCATTGAAGCAGTCTTTGCTTTTTTTAGCGCATAAATGAACTTTACATTTCGCACACATAATTACAGTCTTCAAATTGCAGGCTGGAAACATACATCTCATCCTATTAGGTGTCCTTATTTGTTCATGGCCCACGCCATCGAGTATAACGTCGTTTGGGGGTAAAACTTGACAAGGCTTTCCTTTCCGTATCTTGGGAGGCGGGCCAGCTGCTGTAGTTGATGTAGAACGTGGACGACCCCTAGGTATAGGTGTGGAATATTTGCAAAGTGTGTCTGCTAATTCAGAACGAAAGTCTGCAAGATTCATGATATCTTTGCTGGCTTTCCCTCTTTGACCCATAACTTTTCTGTAAAGAATCCAGGCATTGATGATGGTCACGTCCAACAGATGATAAAATATTCTCATGTACCATTTTCTGCTTTTGATGCAAAACCTATACCTGCCAAGGTGAGAATCCATCAGGTCGACGCCTCCCATATGAGCGTTATACTCTTTTACGAGTTTGGGGCAAGCAATTTTGATTTTTCGTTTCAATTTTTTATCATACCTATGGATTGTTTCCACAGGTTCTGCACCGACGTAAGTGGATGCCAGGACAACTTGTTTGTTGTCCTTCCACGAAACTGCAGATATGTCCACATTTTCAAAATTTGTGACATATTCTTCATATGTTCCTCGAGGTATAGAACTTTTCATTACGTCTTATTTATGAGGCAATTTACAAAAACGAGCTGTTCGAGCAATTTACCAGCTAGGTGCCAGAGTTTCTCTGAGAGACTTTTTTAAAGATATTGGTATTCTCACGGTGGCATCACAATTCATCTTCGCCAACATCTTATATATTAGGCAAAATATACACTTATACACTAAAAACAGTGATATTCACAATGTTAACACTAGGAATAAGGGCAAACTACGAGTTCCCTTTCACCGGCTTCATAAGGTTCATAACTCATTTGTTGGGCTTGGTATAACCTTTTATAACAAGCTACCCTCTCCTTTGCTAGATTTGCCTTATAATGCGTTTAAAGCTAAAGTAAAATGCAACCTTTGTTCAAAGGCTTACTACTCCATTAACGACTACTTAAATGATAAGAGTAGTTGGTTGCTGTGATTAACTCAAGACAATGTTTATGTTCTTTCTCCAGAATTAGCTTACCCACTGACAGGTTGTATGAGTTCATATAAATTTTTTATTATATTTATTTGGACTGTACTTATAGTCAATTTTATTTTAATATTGATTTTAATTTAATTTATTGATGACTCATTACAATGTTTTCTATATGAGTTGTATTGCAATATGTGGTTAGCTAGCGACCTCGACAATGGATAATTATTATTTTTGCCTGAGCAACCGGCAGCAGGTTCGTCATGCTCCCTTAGATGTCACTGCTTGCGGTAGCGTCGGAGGTCGGGTTGTCTCCTTCCCTCAAATATGGCGAGGGGGGTAATGGCTGATCTTTGCGTTATGCTCGTGAACGGGTGCTGCTTGTGGTGACTGGTCGTCTTGCTGATCTCGGTTTTGTTAATGTTATTTTGTTAATGTTATTAGTAATTCATTTTTATTTATTTACTTCGATGGTCCTAGTTTATCATTTATAACTTCCAGTTGCAGCTATAAATAGCTATATGTAAGCGGGCACGCCCTTTGTGCCTAGAGGCTTTTATTTAGTTAATTTATGTTTATGTTTATATTAACTACTTATTTCTGCTTGAGTAGGTACATATAGTTCTCGTTTTTTTTTTATATTATTTTTTTTTTTGGTTGGTATATTGGCGTGTGCTAGCTGATATATGGCTAATTAGATTTATGTTTTATGTTGCGTAATAATGTAAATGATTTTGCAAACTTTTGTATAGAATCAAATTTTTCTAACTGAACAGACAGCTGTGCTGCTGGGGAATTTGTTGCGCCACTTCTTCTTCCCAGCTAAAGCACTAGGAAGTGGTGAAGGGTGGGCGTTTTGGGGGGACTGTCTTATGTAATTTTGACGTTCGAAAAGTGCTGATTCTCAGCCTAGTTTGAATAAATGACTTTTGATTTTGATTTTGATTGATTTTACAAGTTTTGCCCAAACGATTTCGCTGTATGGTTCCTAAGGAATGGATTCCTTCAGTGGCCAAATGATACATTAGGGGCAAAGATGTATAATAATTATCGAAATATACGATATGATTGTTTTGCTTAGGAACCACTCTGAGCAACCTCATGACAGTTTTTCCAACAACTCCTATTTCAGGTTCACTTGGCAGTCTCTCGTCCTTTACCCGTAGTTACTGCGGGAGGATCAATAGCATCAATAGCTGGATCGATATCTTTACCATTACCATTGAATGTTTCTAAAGGAAATTCTTCCAACTCATCTAAAAGATCTTGACGAGACGGATAATAATCTAGGTCTTCCCCGTCGGATTCCAGCTGATCGTCAGAAATTTCGCCACTTTCTAGCATGCGAAGCATCTCTTCTATATTTTTGTCATCCATAGCTGAAAAGCAACACAACAACATGCAATAACCAACCACCCAGCAAAGCAAAGTAACAAATAAAACATTTAAAACGTGTTAGAACAGGTAGGCACTTAGCGGGAAAAAAATTGTACTAAATATGCATGAAGGGTCGTCTTCGGCACAAAGATATTTTTGCGTTTTTACGAGCGCATTATTGAAATTTGAAGTAAAATAATAATAAGCACATATATTTGATGAACTTACCTGATAAAATATTATTTTTACTTGAAAGAATATAATAAACGGACAGTTTATTTTTTTCGAAAAAACTTTCGTAACTTCGGTTGGCGCCAAGTACTCTGACTTCTGTCATAATTTGACAGATAAAATATACTGGTAATACCAAGTAGAGGCTGATATTCTCGTATTTTTTTTTTCATAGATAATAGATTAAAAATACAACAGCTAATAGTATGACAGTTTACTATTTGGCGGGCTATTTGAACTTAAAGTTGTTGTGCCGTTTTCGGCACAATATGCATTTAAGGGCTAAGGGCCTTACCGACTTTATCTAAGTACTTCTTATTGCTGAAAGGCTTCCTGATATTCTTACAGCAAGTTTGAGGCTGTGCAATCGGATGTCAGAACTGGCAGCGCCATGTCATTGTTATGGTGTGAGTGAACCGCCGTCCTACGGTTTCAAAACGATATCCAATTGCTCCAACATCGATCATGAAAATAACGAAATAAAATTCGTTATTAAACTGTTTTAAAAGGCAAGAGTACTATCCCACTTCTGATGTTAGAAGTAAGCGGTAATTACTATTAGTATTTATATAGGTATTACCCAACTTAATAAGCTTCTAGTGTCAGAATGATTACTGGTTATTTACCGTGTATGAAAGTACTGTTGAATATATGTTTTGTAGAGAAAGGATTTCATAAAGTAAAGCACAGAAAGGGATCTCCCTTGTTTCATCGAAAATAAATTGCCATATTATCACTTCCCATACAATTTTCCGCATAATTTCATTTGCCAAAATATTACTTAGCAAAAAATCTCTTCACAAATAATTGTAACGCAAACCTAATGTTTGGCAAGTGAACGTTTTAACAATAACTTGTATAACAAATAGTACTTTTACCAATTTTTATGTAGTCAAATATTTCAGTTGGCGCAAAATAAAATTTGCCGTTAATAATAATCTAGTCGTTTCTGGCACTCGCCGGCCGCTGCCGCGGCACCGCTCGCTTCGCTCGCTCGGCTCGCGCGTAGTAGGTCACAGTTTTAACCTAACCTAACCTTTTTTTTTTTTTTTTTTTCCGGGGTGGAAAATCCTCATGGATGTCCTCCGCCCTGGGGCGGGCGGAGGGGTCTGTCAGACTCTTACTGACTAAAAACCACCCCGGTGTTCCGACTCACACCTACGCCGGGGGTCGCGGGAACGTAAGAATCTTCCGCAACCCCCGACTGGTGCCGGCCCGCCATCGCGGGCCTCCTCGGGTCAAGGGGGGGAGTGAGGTGTTTGACTCCCCCCGTGACGTCTAAGAGGGGCGCGCGTGGAACACTACGCGCCGCCACCTCGGGTCCTGATGTATGGGGGGCGACGGACGTCCCCGAGTCTGTCGCCCCTGGACCCATTTAGGGGGGCTGGAAGAGGGCGTTATCCGCCCTCCGCCGACGCCCGGTGCGCCTGCTGCGGGCCGGGTGAGTGGACGAGATCTCCCTCTCCCTTTCCGCAGCCTCCTTCTGCGAGACGACTGTTTCGCAGTAGGAAACCACCGCGTCCCAGGACTCCTCGCTGTCGACCATCGACTCAACGACGGCCGGCAGCGAGAGGTCACTGCCTACTTCTGAGATGAGGGCACGGCGCGGCTCCTCCCAAGCGGCACACTCTGCCAGCGTATGCCGCGCCGTGTCCACCCGGCAGTCGACGCAGTGGTGACACCGAGCGTCCGGCTCCCTGTTTATGCGACACAGATACTTCCCGAAGCAACCATGCCCCGAGAGCACCTGCGTCACCCGAAACGACAGGGAGCCGTGCCTCCTCCCGAGCCAGCGCTCGAGCACCGGCCGGACCGCCTCGATGATGTCGAGGCCGGCGGTAGGGCGTGAAAGCCTGTCCCGCCATTCCGCCACCAGGACCTCGCGAAGCTGAGACCGATGCAGCTCTATGTGTCGCTGCATCGGTTGCTCACCCCGCGCCCTCGCTTCCTCGCGCCACCGATACGATGACGCGAGTACTTTCGCCTCGAGGTCCCAGGGCGGGGATCCGGCCAGTGCACAAGCCGCCTCGTAGGAGATCGTGCGATACCCCCTGATGACTCTGACGGCCATCGCTCTCTGCGGCTTGCGCAGGACTGCGATACTACCGGCCGTCAGGTCAGCCGCCCAGATCGGGGCCCCGTAAAGGGCCATCGATCGCACGATCCCCACGTAGAGCCGCCTACAAGCGGCGCTCGGGCCCCCCAGATTGGGAAGCAGCGTTGACAGCGCCCCAGCAGCGCCCAGCAACTTGGGCGCCAGCCGTCGGAAATGGGGCCCGAAGTCCCACCGGCTGTCGAGCACCAATCCCAGATACTTCATGGTGGACTCGACAGCGATCCGGGCCCCCCCGACCACGATGTGTGAGCCGGGTGGCGGCGCCCGCCGGGGGCCATGAAACACCATGGCCTCCGATTTGCTGAGGGCCACCTCCAGGCCTAGGCGACGTATGCGGCTCACAACTTGTGAGACCGCAGCCGTCGCCAGCAACGCTGCCTCCCTGTGCGAGCTCCCCCGGGCAGTGACCAGCGTGTCATCCGCATAACACGTCAGGTCGACCCCCGGACTGAGCTCGCCCCTCAGCACCCAGTCGTACCCGATGTTCCACAGGAGCGGGCCTACAACCGAGCCCTGTGGAACACCGCACGACATGCGGCGCTGGTTTCCGCCATCACGTCCCATGTAGGTGACACACCTCTCCGACAAATAAGCCCCAACGATGTGGCGGAGGTAGGGAGGCACCCCATGGTACCGCAGTGCCTCCCCAATACAACTCCAGGGCAGGGTGTTGAAGGCGTTGGAGATGTCCAAGGACACCGCCAACATCACCCCGCCCCGAGACACCGCTTCCTCCGCCAGGACTCTAACCCGCGACACAGCGTGGATTGTGGAGCGCCCATGCCGAAACCCGAACTGGCTGTCGTCCAGGTCCGGCCCCTCTCTGCACAAGTGGCCGACGAGGCGGGCTGCGATTATCCGCTCAAACAGCTTGCCCACCTCGTCTAGCAGCACTATGGGCCGGTTCGCGGACGGCGAGTCCGCAGGGCGCCCCGCCTTCCTGAGCAGGACCAGACGACCAGATTTCCACAAAGTGGGAAACTGGCCCTGCTCCAGGCACGCTGTGTAGAGTCCTCTCAGTTGGGACTCAAGCTCCTTCAGAGCGAGGGCTAACACGCAGCCGTGGATCCCGTCGGGCCCCGGAGCCACGTTCTTGGCCCGGAGCCGCATCACGGCTGCCCTCATCTCTGCCTGTGTCACCTCTGGGACGCTGATGGAACCTAACCTAACCTAACCTAACAAATCATTTGACCAAACGTTTATTATCTAAAGATTGTTTGCTGTAATAAATCATTTGATTAAAGACCAAATGCCTAAATTACATTATCCTTGATAATATTCTGCCAAGTAAAAATTTGACCAAATGAAAATGTGCGTACTAAAATCATTCCAAACATTGCATTGGTATAAAAAAAGGTTGCTAAAATTTGTTTGGGTAGTGAAATTTGGGCAAAATCTTTTCGGCAAAACGGCAGGATCCCCACAGAAAGACAAGGCTACTCATTTATTTAATTGGACTTGTCAGTATTTAATCAGAAAGGTGTTCCCTTGTTTCGCCGACAGAAATTTCATACAATTTCATTTCGCAGAAAATGTTTCCTATAATATTTGGTCTTTGTATTTTTATTTCAAATATTAGGTTCTCTACTGTGTTTCCTAACTTTTTTATCCATAATCTAAAGTGCCATAATTTTTTTGTCATAATCATCATTTGTCGGAATGATAACTTGCCCGAACTTACTGACACATAATATAACATGCCATAAAATTGAAATCCCTAAATACAGTATGCCCTAATTTTTTTTGCCATAAATATTACAATCTATATGTATAAAAGGAGAAACTGACTGACTGACTGACTGTTGATATATCAACACACAGCCCAAACCGCTGGTCCTAGAAACATGAAACTTGGAGGGTGTGTTCTTTGTGAAGAGTAAGTATCCACTAAGAAAGGATTTTTGGGAATTCCACCCCTAAAGGGGAAAAATAGGGGATGGAAGTTTGTATGAAAGTCCGTCAGTTTTGAAGTTAGGATCTTCAAATTTTGATTTTAGACTGACGATTGAAAATTAATCAATACGTATCTCAACGTTTTTGATAATTCTACCCCCGAAGGGTTAAAACGGGGGATAAAGTTGAAAATCCTTAATTTTCGAAGGAAAATCACTACTATCTAACGCCCGTTGCGTTAGATAGTAGTGATTTTGTTGTTAGAATTTCAACCCTTAAGGGGGTGAAAAGGGGGATGAAATTTTGTTTTTAATTAAAGTTCTTTATTTTTTAATTTAAAATCACTAATATTTCGGCTTATGGTTGGAAACTAACACAACCTAAATATTTGTTTTTTTTTTTGAATTTCAACCCACAAGGGTCTGAAAGGGGTATGAAGTTTTGTATTGAAGTTGTTCATTCGCAAAATTTTGTATTCAAGTAAAAATAATATTTATAAGTACACGTGTTCTAACTTTACAGTATTTTACATGGAGCGACTGCCTATCTGACCTCCACAACGCAGCAGTTATTAGGTAATACGATACCCCTTGGTAAAAATGGTTGTCAGACTTTCGGGCTTCTGACTTTCCGTAACGACTATCAAAGATCCACGAATGACAGCCGGGACCAACAGCTTAACATACTTTCCGAGGCACGGACGGGTCTCTGTATCTAAAGATGGTCACCCATCCATAGACCAACCGCGACAAGCGTAGCTTAACCTGATCGATCGACCAGTGCGGCTGTTTTTATTTAGCCACGGGCCCCTCTCCCGGATAACCCCTTCCACCCCCTTCTCCGGGCGAATCAATATAGATATAAATAGATTAGGATAGTTAGGATACGAACAGAATGCAATTCTGCTCATCACTCATAGCAAATAGCGTGATAATAAGTACCCTACAGACTGACCACACTTATAGGGAACATCTATGCAAAATTTGAACAAAATCGATCCGGTAGTTTTTGCGTCATACTTTCAGACCAACAGACAGAAAGAAAGTTGCTCGGAAGCTCGATAGATGGCGGTAGTGGAAAAAATAGAAGTCGCATTGTTTTCCTTACCGCGCATTGTATAAGTACCCCAGTGCTTCGTACCTACGGTACGGGGATTCGCTCAGTGGCCGACCCACTGCTCTTGAGTCCACACGTTCAGCAGTGAACTTCCGCGCGCACCGCACATTTTAAAATCCGTTTTCTCTGTGTGTGTACAGGAGACCGTCGGTGCCTGTGCAGACACAGAGAAAGCAGCCCCGGACTGCCCGGCGCGTACGCGTCGTCGCGGTCGCGGAGGGCCACGACATCTACGATGCCGAAACCCGGCAAGCGCGGCTCGCTCGGCCGCGATGCCGGGGCCGAGGAGGTGCGACCGGCGTTGGACCGGGCACTGTCGTTGCCTAATTTAGGTGACGTATTGCCCGGTGCGCCGTCGGCCGGACCACCACCAAGACCCACCAAAAGTGGGAAGAAGAAGGGAGGGGGGGGATCGGGGACCGCTGTTGCGGCCGGCACACCGACGTCATCGGCGCCTGCGCGCGTTGCGCCAACGCCGTCGACGAGCCGGCAGCACGCGGTCTCCATCCGCCCAGCCGCTTTTCGCCCGGTGCCCATACAGGCCCCGGGACCAGCAGTGACACCAAGTCGCGCGCCGCATGCGCGCGCCGCCGCCCCGCTGGCGCGTGTCCCCGCGCCCGCACCACCCGCAGCGCCCGCGGCTCGGCATGCCGCGCCGCACGCGCGCCCCGCGCCACCCGCGCAGACACCTATGCCGCCCGCGCGTACTCGCGCGCCCCCCGCCCGCACCGCGGCCCCACCGCCACGGTTCGCGTCACTGCCGCAGCCCCCGCGCCCGGCCGCCCCGGCTTCCCGCCCCTTGCTGGCGGGTCCGGTGCTGGCAGAGCGGGAGCGACCTGCAAGTGCAGGCCACTTCAGGCCACCCACAGTGGCAACCACGGTGCCTGCTTCGCCGGCACCCCCAAGGACCTCGGCTTACGACTCCCCGGCGATGCTATCGGCGTGCTCCTCACGTGTGGGGTCGAGCATGTCGCTGGCGTCATCGGCATCGGACTCGGTGACCTCCGGTCGCGGAGACGTGTCTGAAGACACGACCTCGCGATCCGGGGGGCGCCCCCCTGTCGGAAGCCAAGCAGCTGCCGGCGACACTCTCATGTCGCCGGCCTCTCCGACGCCGTCGCTGGACTTCGGCTTCGAGTTTCGACTCGACCCCAAGCCGCAGCGACGGCGTAGAAGCTCCGGCGAGACCGCGTCGGAGGAGGCCAAGAGGTACTGCCCAAACCCGCCGCGGCCACAGCGCGATAGCGCGCCGCGGGGTCGGGCGGTACCTAGGTCGCCTACCTTTGCCGACGCGGTCCGCACCTCTCCGCCGCTGACACCCACGGGGGTAAGTGCCGCTAGGCTACCACCTGCCTCACCGCCCCCCTCTGCACCCTCTCCCGCCCCCCCCGGCCCCGCTCCGTCGACAAGTACGACGTCGCAGCCCAAGCCGGGGAAGAAGAAGGAAAAGAGACTGAAGTTCCCTCCGCTGGTAGCCGAGAAGCTGCCTAACTGGGCCACCCACTTCCGGGCCCTAGCGGGGAAACTGGGCCGGCCGCCTAATGCTCGTCCGTACGGGACCGGGGTGAGATTTACCCCGGACACCGAAGACGAGTACCGGCTGGTCCAGCGGTACCTGACTGGCCTGGAGAAGGATAGTGGGGTGTCCTGGTTCGCGTACTCGCTGCCAGCAGAGAAGAATATGAAGATCGCAATTCGGGGACTACCAGCCGACACGGACCCGAAGGAAATAGAGGAAGAGCTCCGGGTGTTGGGCTACCAGCCGGAGTATGTGCGCCACATTAAGGGCGCACAGGGACGACCCGGCTGTGTATTTCATGCCATTATTAAGAGGACCCCGGACGCCAGACAAATCTACGACACCGACACATTCCTACTGATGCGCGGTGTCAAGATTGAGGCTTGGCGCGGGAAACGCGGGCCCGCACAGTGCCACCGGTGCCAAAAATTCCGGCACAGCTCACACCAATGCCACCGGCCGATCGCCTGTGTACGGTGCGGGGGTGAGCACGCGGCACGCGACTGCCCGCGCCCGAGGGAAGAGCCGGCCTCCTGCGCTAACTGCGGGGGGCCGCACCCAGCCAATAACATAAGGTGCCCCGTGTTCCTGGAGGAGATAAGGAACAAGAGAGCGGGGACAGCCGCCATCGCGGCCAGACGCCAGACGCAAGCGGCCACTGTGAGGCCGCAAGTGTCGTCGGAGGCAAATGCCACGACACTGATGGCGGCGGCGAATGGCCCCACCGGAAGAAGCCAAGCCTCAACCTCTGGGCGGAGGCAGAGAAGGAAGAGGAATAGAGGGGGGAAGGGTAAAAATCCCCCCCCCCCAGCGACACAGGAAGAGATCCCGTTGGCCGACCCTGCCCATACTGCACAGGTCGTGCACACACAGCAAACGGACGTACTGCTGCCACAGAGTACCCGGCATACAAAGCCACAGGGTAACCAAATGGGCGAACCTACCACTAGCGCCATTACGGCGCAGCGGAGCAGTGGTGAACCAAGAGGGTTCGCCCTCAAGACGCCAGGCGCCGCTCCGATCGCACCTAGCGCCACAGAGACGTTGCGGCGGAATGTCGCAACAAAGTCGGCAGGTGCGATGCCACAGAGTAGCGGCGCCTACAATACGAAGGCCAGTACGTCTAGACGTACTGAATATAAAAAATCAGATTTCACGACCTGTGCGATCAAATTATTGATGGACCTTATTAAGGCCATCAGGCAGGGTCAAGATGTGGAGACAGTCATCCTTGACGGTCTAGCCACTCTGCTTGCCCTGTACAATGGATAGACCGTTAAGGATTGTACATTGGAATGCCCGCGGCCTACGGGATAAGGTCGCTCCCCTCCGCCACCTCCTTCGGGATCAAGACGTCGACGTGGCGCTAATCAACGAGACACACCTGGGACCTGAGGATAGGGTCAGATTCCCGGGTTACCACGTCTACAGGAAGGACGAGAGGTCGGCTCAACACACCCGCTACCGTGGTCTGGCGGTACTAGTGAGGCGAAGAGTCGTCCACCAAGCACTTCCCTTGCCATCGATACAGTCGCTGTACGCGCTAGGTGTGCAGCTGCATGTCGCCGGCGAGGACGTCAACATCTATGCGTGCTATAAGCCGCCCGCGACTCACATAGACCTTTTCGAGTTGCGGGCGCTTATCAGCGGCTCACCACATGCTACTATCCTTGCCGGCGACCTAAACTGTAAACACCCGGCGTGGAACAGCTCGCAGCCGAATACCGAGGGAAGACGGCTCTTCGCGGACGCGGAAGCCTTCGGGTACTCAGTGGCCGGGCCAGAGACGCCTACCCACTACCCAGACGCAGCCCGGTACATGCCTGACGTACTGGACGTCGTAGTCCACCGAGGGCTACACTGTCAGATCACGCAACAAGTGATAGACGACGAGCTTCAGTCGGATCACCAACCCGTACTCGTCGTCATATCGGGAATGCCGGCCTCACTGAAGCCACTAGCGCCACGTCGACATATTGACTGGCAAATCTTCGGAGAGAAGCTAGACACCAACATGCCAACTCGGCCCATCGTCACCTCCGCGGACGTGGATCAGATGGCGGGTGACGTCACTGCTTGTATACAGAGCGCCTTAGAAGCGGCGACAACAACGATGCCACAGGGGAGAGGGCAAGTGCCGCCCCTGCCGGCATACATCGCGACGATGATCGCCGTGAAGAGGCGTTTACGCAAGCAGTGGCAACAGCTCAGATGCCCAACACTGAAAAGAGAGTTGAACCGTCTCGCGGAGAAGGTAAAGGCCGAGTTACAGGCACATACCGCCGCGGGTTGGGAAGAGCGCATCGACGCGACCACAGACAGCTGGCCGTCGGTGCATAAGCTTTGCCGCCAGTTGGCAAATACCCCAGCCCCGGTACGACCGCTGCTAGACAGTGGCGGGGCGCTTAAGTACATAGCGGAGGACCGGGCGGAGGTCTTCGCCACCCACCTGGAGCGTCAGTTCCAACCGAACCCGACCAGCGACTTCGAACATGTCGCAGCAGTCGAGAAACACCTGGATGACTACTTCGCGACGCCGATAGCTCCCGAAGAAGACCCTGTATTTTTCTCGCCTGGCGTAGTTAGACGCGCCATCCTAAGAACGAAGCCCCGAAAGGCCCCCGGTGCGGACGGTATCACTAACGCAGCGCTGCGCCACCTGCCGTTCCGTGCAGTAGCGGCACTGGCGCGCCTGTATACAGCGATACTGCGCACCGGGACCTTCCCCGCCTCGTGGAAGGAAGGGCGCGTCATTATGCTGCCCAAGGCGGGAAAAAATATCCTGAAGCCGGAGAGCTATCGGCCGATCACCTTGTTGCCGACAGTCTCCAAGGTGTTCGAGGCCCTCCTGCTGCGACATCTCCTACCACATATCGCGCCGCGTCCGGAGCAGTTCGGGTTCCGGGCAGAACATAGCACGACGCTCCAGCTGTCGAGGGTACTGCACCACCTCACGGCTGCGCAAAATAAGAAGGAGTACGCAGTTGCAGTATTCCTCGACATGGAGAAGGCCTTCGACCGTGTGTGGCACGAGGGCCTACTTTTCAAGATGGCCACCAAGGATGCGCCCCGCCGCGTCGTCAAAGTGGTGTCTAGCTTTCTCTCCCACAGGACATTCAGGGTGGTGGTCGACGGGGCGCTCTCTAGCGCCCGCCCTGTACGCGCGGGCGTGCCCCAAGGCAGCTGCGTGTCACCGGCGTGTTACTCACGTTACACCGACGACATTCCCGCCACTCCAGACTCGATGCTCGCGCTGTATGCCGACGACGCCGCGTACATCACTACATCGCTTAATGCGAAGTACGCGGCTGTCAAGATGCAGCGCGCCCTCGACTTACTCCCCGAGTGGCTGTCGAAGTGGCGGCTTTCGGTTAACGTGGGTAAAACACAGGCGCTTATCACCGGGTTCGCGCCCCTCCCACCACCACTGAAACTACATGGAGCCGACATCGAGTGGTCGCCCCGGGTGAAGTACCTGGGGGTCACCATCGATCGTCGGCTCACGATGGGGCAACATGTCCGCAACATCGTCACGCAGGGTAAGGTCGCCCGCTACCTGCTCAAACCTGTGCTCTCATCCCGCATCCCGGCGCGCGTCAAATTGGGCGTGTACAAGCTGTACGTACGCCCAATATTGACGTACGCCGCCCCAGCGTGGTTCGCCCTCACGAGCGAGGGACACCGCAAGCAGCTCCGCACGCAACAGAACTTTGCGTTGCGGACGATCATAGACGCCCCTCGTTTCGTGAGGAACGACGTCATCCACCGGGACCTCGGGATCGAGAGCCTGGATGAGTTTGTGCGGCGCCTAGCGAAGGGGATGTTCGCGCGTGCCGACGCGTCTGCCTGGCCCCATGTCAGGCAGATTGCGCCCCTGCATGCGCGCCCCCCTGACGCGAGACCCCTCCCGCGCGACCTGGCCGCGGACATTGCCCCCTCCACACCGGACTGACGCCCCGAGTGAGCCGCACCCAGGTTACACGCGGCTCACCCGATACAAAATGACTCCACATAATGTACTCATACATATGTTACGTAGCGTGTGCTAAGTTAATATAGGCATGCTGCGTAACTAACACAGACAACCACCACTACACAGACGCCTAAACATAACGCGTGCGGGCGCGACGCGGGCCGCGACGCACGCAGCCACTGAGCGGCGGTACATTTCACTACAAGCCGCTCACACATACAAAACAGTTTCTCCCTCAAACCGCAAACGGCTAGATCTGTGACCGGGGCGAGGGAAAACTACACCTCTACTCTGTAGGAGCGTCGAGTCGGCATCTCCGTCGCTGGTCGTCACCCGCTAGGCCTCCCCCAGGCAACTGGGGGTCTCACCTGGCGGTGACAGACCGCCGAGATGTCGTGAAGAAAGCGGCGCTATAGACATAGCGTCGTGGCGCGCCTACAGAAATACACATAGCAATCAATCACACGGACGCGGTTAAATTACGCGTCCGACTACTGCCGAATGCCACAGTAAGGCAAACAAAGTGACGGGCCCGCAGTTGCGGGCCACGGTAAAGCTCCCGCGGGCAAGGGGCGTAGCCCCGATCCCGCATGCCACGCCCCCTTACGGGGACGTAGCGACATCCAGTCCTACGGTACGATTTCATCCGGTTATGTAATCTCATCAGAGAAAGTGGTAGCAATTTATTTGCTAATTATCAAGATCTGCTTTTTGTATCAATTATAATATTTTATTAATAGGATAGTTTTTTTTTAGGTAGGTGTAATATTGATTAGTCTTTGTTTATAGATTTTAAATTTGAAGGATATTATTTTTAGATTTTTTTCATTAGTTTATTTTTTTAGTCTTTGTTTCTAAATTTTAAATTTGAAGAATATTATTTTTATATTTCAACTTATTTTTTTACTTTATTTAAGACTAAGGAAATTGGTTGTAAATATGGTTGTTGAAATTATAAATATTGATGGGCAGATGGTACCAAAGTTTGTCGTACCGATCATAGGGGACGGAGCTTGCCTTTTTAGGTCTCTTTCTTTTTTGATGCACGGAAATGAAGAAATGGCATTCGAAATACGTGAACAAATTGTTGATCACGTAAAGCAAACTGGGATGAGTTTTCTGGTCTTTCTGAAAATGGATGTGGTGATAACTACACTAAATCAGACGAATACTATGCTGATATGATTCTGTCTTCAACTTACGGCACATTATGCGAGTTGACAGCAGCAGGCAGAATATATAATTTTATTTTTGAGGTTTACCGCAATTGCAAGTTATATGTAAAGGTTGGTGCTGAAGGTTGTCCAGTTAAGCGCCTTCGCTTTTCAGGCGATCTATCTGGTGGCCATTTTGAAGCTTATGTTTCAGATGAGGAAGAATTTTCTGAAGGATTGAGTTTAGAATTTATTTCATAAATTCTAAACTCAATCCAATCTCTGTAAAGGCTAAGAAAATTACTTCCAGACGTGTTGAAGTAGTCGATAAAATACCTGTGTCATCAACTGATTCAGATCTTTCTACCGACTTTGCTTCCAAACAGCCAGTTGATGTATATATTTATCAGTCGACTTGCTCGATACCTCAAAAGAAAAATAAGAAGCGTAGAGCTAGATATACAGCAGCAACGAGAAAAAATCAACTAAAACAGGCCCAAAAAAAGTATTCAAAAAGTAACCGTACACCTTATCGGAAAGCGGCATCCAAATATATAAAAAAAAAACTCAGAAGTGCACAGGCAAGATGCTGCTAATTATCAGCAGGCACATCCTGAAGTGCACAGGCGAGCTGCTGCTAATTACCAGCAGGCACAACCTGAAGTGCACAGACGAGCTACTGTTAATTACCAGCAGGCACAACCTGAAGTGCACAGGCGAGCTGCTGCTAATTACCAGCGGGCACATCCTGAAGTGCACAGGCGAGCTGCTGCTAATTACCAGCAGGCAAATCCTGAAGTACATAGAGCGGCTCAGTCACAATACAACACGAAGGCAACTGCAAGTCCCTGGATTACAAAGTACCTTTCAGGTATGTCTTACAATCTAGGAATGGCTTACGACAACGATTCTATGGTGAGTATAGGCAATATGAATAATAAGTGTCAGTGTTGCAATGCACTCAAATGGAAGGACGAGACTCTTGGAATGTGTTGTGGCAGTGGAAAGGTGCAACTCGAAGCATTACATAGTCTTCCTGATCCTCTATACAGTTTGGTAATGGATCTGCAACCTGACCATAAGCATTTTATGAGTAATATTTGTAAATACAACAATTGTTTCCAGATGACATCTTTTGGTGCAAAACAGGTGGTGGAGGATGGCTTTATGCCAACATTTAAAGTACAGGGTCAGGTCTATCATTTGGTTGGAAGCATTTTACCGGAACCAGGTGAGAAAGCTAAATTCTTGCAGATTTATTTCGTTGGAGAAGACGATAGAGAAGTAAGTCTAAGGTGCTCAAATTATCAAGGATTGAAACCAAGTTTGGTTAAACAGTTACAAAAAATGCTTCATGATGTTAACCCTTACATTAAAGACCTCAAAAGCACCATTGATAAAATTCCCCCCACCTGTGAATCGTTTAAAGTAGTCATTCATGCCGACAAGAAACCACTTGAAGGTCATAGAGGACGTTTTAACGCCCCAACGACCAACGAAGTTACTTTGGTGATGGTTGATCAGCAATTTGAGAAACGGGACATTATATTGGAAAGCCGTAGTACTTCTTTACGTCGGATAAGTGAACTGCATCGGTCATACGATGCCTTGCAATATCCCATAATATTTTGTTATGGCGATGATGGTTATTCTGTCAACTTGCCTCAACATGATCCCAAAACTAAATTGCCTCTAAAAAAATGGTTTCGGCAGCCAGTTTCTATTCCTTCCGTATAATGATAAGAGACGGTGAAGATAACATTCTCCCGCGTTTTATCGCTCTTTTTAGTCAGTATTTAGTAGATCAATACGCTAAAATAGAAACTGAGAGACTCAATTATATACGACATAATCAGGCAAAGTTACGTGCAGATAATTACGTACATCTTAAGGATGCAGTTAGACGACAAGATGCTGATGCCAATCAATTGGGGCAAATGGTAGTACTACCGTCCTCTTTCACTGGTGGTCCGAGGTACATGCACGAGCGTACCCAGGATGCAATGACATATGTACGCAACTACGGTCGCCCTGATCTCTTTGTGACGTTTATATGCAACCCTCGCTGGGACGACATTACCAAAGTTTTACTTCCTGGACAAAAGTCTTGTGATCGTCACGATATAATTGCTCGAGTGTTTCATATAAAAGTTAAAAAACTGATTAATATATTTGTCGCAATCGAGTCGTATCCGGCATGCCAGCGCCATCTGGTGGCGCTCGATGGAGTTGGTGTCGTGCGCGCTGTTTGAATCGTTGGTCGGTTCACTTCTCTGTGGCGAGCGGCGCGTGCGGATCGCTAAACCATCTTGTGTGCTACGATACGTACTTAGTAAGTAACCGCCTACCTATCTACTGAGTTGATTGGAATTATAACATATTGAGGAAACGAATCTTCTTTCTTATTTCCAACACTACCCACAGACGCCCACGTTTAAGAGGACCAACAATGAGTGACAATGATGATGGAGAGGGTCTTCCTCCATCATCAGAAGTGGGATTCGTGTTGGATAAGAACAAGGAAACAAACGTCTGGCGTGCCATGTTCGAACAACAGAACCAGAACATGCGAGCGTTGATTGAGCAGCTGCAATCACCGAAACCTTCTTACTGTGAAGAACTACCTGCATTCGATCCCGGCAAACAAGATACCGACGCAAGATCATGGTGCGCGACAGCAGATTTGTGTTTTTCTGAAAATCCACCAAGCGGCGGTCGACTTGTTTTAGCGGTCAGCAAGGCGCTAAAGGGTGAAGCATCCACATGGCTATCTCTAATTTAAGGTACTTTTCACAACACGATTTATTTCGACCGAGACATTGGCGGGTACCCTCATTCAAATGAACAGTGACAAACCCAGTGAAAACGAAACATTACCCGCGTTCGCAAGTCGTTTAATCACTTCGCTAACAAATCGTTGGAAAAATGTGAACAAAGAAGAAATCGCCGTAGCAACAGTACTCGCTCACATATCACAGTATGACACGCGACTTCAACGTATGGCGTTCACCACAAACATTACATCGAGGGATAAATTACAGCTAGAACTGAACGCGTTTACACATTTGAAGCGCAAGATAAACACCACCGGCGAATTATCGAATACAATCGATATCAAGCGAGCGAGGATAACCCCAATTAAGTGCTTCAATTGTGGAAAAACCGGTCATAAACGAAGTGAGTGCAGAAGCAAGCCGATGGACACGAGGGGAAGACCTGCAACACCTACATCATCGTCGAGTCCAGCGGCGCACCAGCCGGCAGCGAAGCCCTTAATAATAATAATAATAATAATAAAGCCTTTATTTTCCTTCCTCTAAGTTTTACAATTTACATAATAAGTACCTATAGTTAATAATATTCACTTTTAATTAAGCGCTGCTTTACACTTTTTCGCCGTTTTTATCTCAATGTTTTTCTTTGCCGTTGTTTGTGTTATTTACTTGCGCTACTTTCTTGGAAGCGAAGCCCTTAGTGTGCTTCAAATGTGGCAAGCCGGGTCACATAGCCGTCCGGTGTACGAGCGGCGGTGGCAGCGGTGGCAGCGGACCGACCGACGGCGGGGCGCGGAACGAGCGGCGCGTCGATGTCTGCGTCGTACAACCACCATCGGGTACGTTACAACACAAAGGTGAATTGTTACGCTTTACTTACGATTCTGGTGCTGAATGCTCGTTGATAAAAGAAAGTTTTGCATCGAAATTTAATGGTAAACGTGTTAGTAATGTTGTTGCTATGACTGGTATAGGTCAAACGCGAGTATTCAGTACAGAACAGATTTTATGTTGTGTAGTGATTAACGATCATCCTCTCGAAATTTTGTTGCATGTTTTGCCCGATAATTATTTACAAAGTGACGTCATGTTAGGTCGCGAGATTTTAAGTCGTGGTTTTGCTGTAAACATGACGGCAACGGAGCTTTCGTTAACAAAAGTCCTTTGTGTAAATTCGGTGACGCATAATAGTGATAACGCGTTTCAATTGGATATAACTACTGTAGTAACGGATGTAACTGGCAATAACAAGCTTAGAGTTTTGCAAACGCTTAATCAGTTCTCTGAATTTTTCATTACCGGTTTGCCTAAGTCGCGAGTAAACACAGGCGAGCTTAAGATTAAGTTGATTGATCCGAATCGCACGGTGCAGCGGCGACCGTATAGGATGTCGGTGGGCGAACGTAGCGTTGTGCGCGACCGTGTGAAAGAACTGTTAGAAGCGAATATTATCAGACCTAGCTGCTCTCCATTTGCAAGCCCAGCTCTGCTAGTAAAAAAGCAAGATGGTTCAGACCGCATGTGTATAGACTACCGCGAACTTAATAGCAACACCGTCTCCGATCGTTACCCGCTTCCTCTAATTTCCGATCAAATCGCGCGTCTCCATGGTGCCAATTATTTTTCAAAATTAGACTGCGCTAGCGGTTTTCATTTAATAACGGTAAATGTAGAGTCGATTGAGAGCACAGCATTCATAACACCTGAAGGCCAATATGAATTTTTGACCATGCCATTTGGCCTAAAAAATGCTATCTCGATTTTTCAAAGAGCCATCATGAATGCTTTAGGTGACCTTGCTCATGACTACGTGATCGTATACGTAGATGACGTTTTGATCGTCTCTCCCGATGTAGAGTCAGGTTTACAAAGACTTCATACTGTGTTAGAAGTTCTGACTAAAGCTGGCTTCTCTTTGAACCTCAGGAAATGCTCCTTCCTCAAAACGAAGGTAGAGTTCTTGGGATTTGAGGTAGAGTCTGGTCAGGTCAGACCCAATCGTAGAAAAATAGAGGCCTTAACGGCTCTACCACCTCCAGAAACGGTGACCCAACTACGGCATTTTATCGGACTAGCCTCATACTTTCGCCAATTTGTGCAAGATTTCTCTAGAATAATGGCCCCTTTGTACCGACTGACTTCACTGAAAGGTGAATTGACATGGAAATCAGAACACGAAGACATTCGTCAAAAAGTAATCTCTACCTTGACGAGTAATCCGATATCGACGATCTATGCCCCAGAGCTCCCGGTAGAGCTACACACAGACGCAAGTAGTTTAGGTTATGGAGCTATTTTGTTCCAAGTCAAGGCTGATGGTAAGCGTTGTGTGATAGCGTACTTTAGTAAGAGAACGTCTCCTGCCGAGAGCAAATATCATTCGTACGAGCTCGAAACCCTCGCGGTCGTGAACTCTATCAAACACTTTAGGCAATATCTTCATGGCAGAAAGTTTACCGTCGTTACGGACTGTAACTCGTTGAAATCTTCCCAAACGAAGCAGGAACTGACTCCCCGGGCGCATAGATGGTGGGCTTTTCTGCAGTCTTTCGATTTTGACGTAACGTATAGGGAGGGGAAACGTATGTCGCATGTAGATTTCTTTTCACGAAACCCTCTACCCCTTGATTCAAAATCAGTAGAGTCCCGTGTAAGTCCAAAACGCATTGACGTTACTGAACTCTCTCCTAATTGGCTTCAAGCCGAACAACAACGCGATGTAGATATTTCTAAAATCATGGCTGATTTAGAAGAGAATAAACTAGATGAACAACTAGCCAAGACTTATGTGTTACGTTCAGGCGTCCTTCACCGTAGAATCCAACGCAATGGTAGGTCTAAATGCTTACCGTATTTACCTCGTGCTCTCCGATGGTCGGTAGTCAATAATTTCCACGACTCTATCTTTCACCTCGGTGCTGAAAAGACAACTGAAAAGCTTTTCGATTATTATTGGTTTCCGGTAATGTCTCAGTACGTTAGAAAATTCATAGATAGCTGCGTTACGTGCAAAGTCGCGAAGTCCCATTCCGGTAAAGTTCAGGCCGAATTGCACTCAATACCTAAGGTGACGAGCCCGTGGCACACGGTTCATATAGACGCGACGGGTAAGCTTAGCGGAAAGAACGATAAGAAGGAATACATTTTTGTGTTAATCGATGCGTTTACGAAGTACGTGTTGCTCTACCATACAGCGAACATTGACTCTAAGAGTAGTATTCACGCGGTGAGTCAAAGTGTAGCGCTTTTTGGTGCTCCGGCTCGCATAATAGCGGATCAAGGACGATGTTTTGCCAGTAGAGAGTTTCGCGATTTTTGCGTGAGCAAGAATATCGACTTGCATCGGATAGCGACAGGTTCGTCTCGTGCTAATGGGCAGGTAGAACGCGTCATGAGTGTCCTTAAGTCGATGCTAACTGCTATAGAAACTAGCGATAACAGATCGTGGCAGGACTCTATAGGAGATGTTTAACTGGTGTTAAATTGTACGATGAATCGGGTTACAAAAGCTTCACCTCTAGAACTTTTAATAGGAAAAGTTGCGAGACCATTATCGTTGATGTGTAGCGATGTAGAGACTGATGTAGATATAGAGGAAATGCGCGAGCGCGCGTCAGAAAATATTAAGAAGTGTGCGGAATATGATAAGACACGGTTTGACAAAACAAAGGCGAAAATTCAAAATTTTGCGATTGGCGATTTTGTATTGTTAGAAAATGAAGAACGAAATCAAGCTAAGTTAGATCCAAAGTTTAAAGGTCCGTTTAGAGTGATTGAGATTTTGGATGGCGATCGTTACACACTGAAAGCTTTGAATTGTAACCGTACCTACAAATATGCACACGATAGGCTAAGGAAGATGCCAGCGGGTCACGTACCAGTCGATGTTGATGTTGACAAGGATGATGATGATCAAGCTTAAGTTGTGGTAGAAGGTCGAGTAAGGTTCTCTTTCGGCCGTATTGTGTTCGACCGTACCAGTTGTTATTACGTAGTCGTAGCCCGGTAGAAATCGGTGTCTCTTGAGGCAACTCAAGTAGTGGGTGGGTGCGCGATGCGCGTTTAACTCTGGCGGAGGTCGGCGTCTGGAGAGACCGTAGTGTGTAGTCAGTGGGTGATGCACACGGGCGATCCACTTGATGGATATGCATACCGAAGTTTTGATCCATGCGCTGGATGTGTGTAAGCAATGCGATTGCTGGTCGGCTGGAGAGCCGTGGCGTTAGAGGTTTTACTCGAGAGTTTCTGTGAGCTTGGCAGTTATTGTTGCAGTAGAGTTTTAAAGGTAGATTCGAATGACTATGGTACATGGCCCATTGTAGTGATTGTAGTCTTTTCGATTATTCCCACTTGTATCATGTTTGATTTAATTAAAGAGTCAGATTTGGTTAAAATAAAACTGTAGAGTTCTAAAAATTTCTTTATTTTACCGACACGATGAATCTAGAGTTTGGTCAGGAGTGACCGAGTGGAACGAAATTCTCCCGTGAACTATTTGTTCGCAGGGTAACCATCACACGAGGACGTGTGCAAGCAGGATGGCCGTGTCGCAATCGAGTCGTATCCGGCATGCCAGCGCCATCTAGTGGCGCTCGATGGAGTTGGTGTCGTGCGCGCTGTTTGAATCGTTGGTTCACTTCTCTGTGGCGAGCGGCACGTGCGGATCGCTAAACCATCTTGTGTGCTACGATACGTACTTACTAAGTAACCGCCTACCTATCTACTGAGTTGATTGGAATTATAACATATTGAGGAAACGAATCTTCTTTCTTATTTCCAACACTACCCACAGACGCCCACGTTTAAGAGGACCAACAATGAGTGACAATGATGATGGAGAGGGTCTTCCTCCGTCATATTGATTAAAGGACAAATATTTGGAGAAATTCGTTGCTACATGTATTCGGTTGAGTGGCAAAAACGTGGTCTTCCACATGTCAACATTCTTCTATGGCTGAAAAGTAGCATAAAGCCAGACTCTATCTACAAAGTAATCTGCGCTGAAATACCTGACCCTGCACTTGACCAAAAACTTTACGAAACAGTAAAGTCGAACATGATTCATGGCCCTTGTGGAAGCTTTAATCATAAATCTCCTTGTATGAAGAACAAGAGCTGCACTAAAAGATATCCCCGACCTCTATTGAGGGAAACACAAACAGGTGATGATGGCTATCCACAGTATCGGAGACGATCCCCTAGCGAAGGCGGTTTTACCGTTAATATTCATGGTGTGGATCTAGATAACCGTTGGGTAGTTCCTTTTAACCCTGTACTATTAAAAACTTTTAACGCACATATAAACGTTGAGTATTGCAACTTTGTGAAATCAATAAAATATTTATGTATGCAAGTATGTTAATAAAGGATCGGACCAGGCTACATTTGCACTAGAAAATGAAAAAGATGAGGTGAAGATTTATGAGAGCGGAAGGTACATAAGTAGCTCAGAAGCAGTGTGGCGAATTCTTGGGTTTTCCATACATGAGCGTTTCCCCACAGTTGTTCATTTAGCAATTCATTTGGAAAACGGTCAGAGAGTTTACTTCAACTCAAATAATCTCGCTGACAAAATAGCTAATCCACCAAAAACGACGCTTTTAGCTTTTTTCGAACTATGTCAATCAGATAACTTTGCTAAAATTCTACTTTACTCTCAGGTACCCGCATATTACATATGGAATAAGAGTAATTTTGTAAGACGAAAAAGAGGAGTAACAGTTGATGGTTGGCCTGGTGTGATGAAGGAACACGCCTTAGGTAGAGTCTATACTGTTCACCCCAACAATACAGAGTGCTATCATCTGCGTTTACTGCTACATGAAGTGCGGGGCCCAACTTCATTTGAAGCACTAAAAACTGTGAATGGTGTGTTGCAGCCTACTTTCCAAGCTGCTTGCAAAATGTTAGGTTTGCTTGAAGATGACCTACACTGGCATGCGACGTTGGAGGAGGCCGCGCTTTGTCAGTCAGCAGCAAAAATGCGAGAACTGTTCACAATTATGTTAGTCTTTTGTCAAATATCAGACCCAATAGCTCTTTGGGAAGACTTCAAAGACTATTTGTCTGAAGATTTTAAGCACAGGCTGCAAAAAGAGATCGGAGACAATGTAGAGAATTTCAAAGACCAAATTTTAAATGAATGTCTATCTGATATTGAAGAAGCAGTGTTAACATTAGGTGGAAAATCGATAGATATGTACGGTTTGCCAAAACCAACCAAGCCACAAGTTGCCGGTAATAGGGAGTATATGAGAGAAACTAATTTTGATACAGTAGCTTTGGAAAGTTTTGTAAATAATAATACGCCATCGTTGACTGCCGAGCAAACGTCTGTATATAACCAAGTCATGACAAGTGTAGAAGTAAGTGAAGGAAAAATTTTCTTTCTGGACGCCCCTGGTGGCACAGGTAAGACGTATCTTTTAAACTTGCTCTTGGCAAAAGTAAGAAGCACTCGAGACATAGCTTTAGCTGTAGCGTCGTCTGGGATTGCTGCTACATTATTAGAAGGAGGTAGAACTGCACACGCTGCCTTAAAACTACCTCTAAATCTTACAAATGTAGAGACACCCTTATGCAATATACCAAAGCAAAGCAATCTTGCCGAAGTGCTTAAAAATACTAAACTAATAGTATGGGATGAAATAACGATGGTGCACAAAAGAGGAGTTGAAGCTTTGAATAAGAGTTTGCAGGACATACGAAATAATAAAAACATAATGGGTGGTATGACGGTGTTGCTGGCAGGAGATTTTCGACAGACTTTACCGGTACTGCCTAAAGGTACGCGCGCAGATGAGATCAAAGCATGTATCAAAAGATCTTTCTTATGGCCTTCAATTAAAGTTCTAAAACTTACTAGAAACATGAGAGTACATCTCAGAGGTGAAGTTTCTGCCGGCAGATTTGCAGATCTTCTTCTTCAAATCGGAAACGGAAACTTTCCACAAATAGATGGGTTGATACAAATACCATACGAATTATGTACTGTGGTATCAACAGTTGAGGGACTTGTATATAAAATTTATCCTGATATTAAAAATATTAAAGGCAAACCGATGGAGTGGTTATGCGAGAGAGCCATTTTGACTCCCGAAAACGACCAAGCCGCTGCGATCAACGAAATGTTGATAAATACATTCGAAGGCAAAGAAATGATTTACAAGTCTGTTGACACTATGGTCGATATGGACGAGTCGGTTAATTATCCTGTAGAATTTTTAAACTCTCTAAACTCTTTAAATCCACCGGGTCTTCCGTGTCACAGACTTATGTTGCGTGTAGGTGCTCCTGTCATGTTACTTCGAAATTTACATCCTCCAAAATTGTGCAATGGAACTAAACTCCAAGTAACAGCTCTCCGCCGCAATGTTATTGAAGCGAAAATACTAACTGGATCTGCCAGAGGAGAAACAGTATTAGATCAGAGCAAACTTTGCGGGACTTAGAACAGCAAGAAATTCAATGACTGCTCTCTGCAAATGTGTATATTTGCTTGCTTTCAAACTTTATAATAATCATAAGTCGGTTAATCTTCATACTATTCTTGTCTAAGTTATGTGAGCCCTTCAATATTATCTTTTAATTCCACATCCTGCCATGTAAACTACCTGCAAACCAAACAATTTATTTTTTATATAGAAACCAACATACGCTTTTCCTACCACACACCCACACCCCTGTCACTCACCACCACTTCCGTTACATCACGCTCGACGTACTCGCACAAAAAACCCAAAATAGAGCGCAACCATGTTCTTCTTGGACCAAGTTCACTCTCACAATCATATTCTTCGATTAATTATCGTTTTTGCCAAATTGTTCCGCTGCACGGACCTTGCGTACTTGTAAGTCTTAATTATTTTTACTGTTTTGTACACCAATAACCACGACACTCGGACCCCTCGCTATATACAAGCACCACTTTCTGGATTACTAAAACTTTAATCAATGGCGTCAATCATCGACATCAACAATGAGTTGGACAGTGTCATCGTATCGTCGTCTTACGCTTGTACTCCGGAGGAATGCGCTGATTACTTAAGATCTCCCCTAGCACTAAATATCTTGCACCTCAACATTAGAAGCTTAAACAAGAATTTCAATGAACTAAACTGTCTACTCGTGTCTATTAAAATTAAATGTGATGTCCTAATTTTAACAGAGTGTTGGCTAAAGACAAATGCTACCGTTCCAAATATACAGGGCTACTCCTCATTCCAAACCAAAAACCTTATTAATCAGAATGATGGCGTGGTGATCTTAAAGATACTTTAAGCCTTAGCGTTACTGAGCCGTCATTTCCCGGTGCTAGCTGCCTGGTCTGCACAAACCAAAACAATATTACTATTATAGCATTATATAGACCACCATCACAAAGAAACATAGACAATTTCCTGAACGGCTTAGATAACCTATTAACTGATTGTAGGCATTGTAAAACCGTCTCAATAATAGGAGACATAAATATAAACATTGCTCCAAACAACAATGACCCTCGCTCCTGTCAATACCTAAATTTTATAGCCTCACACGGTCTCCTCCCGGCCCATGTGATTCCAACTCGGCTTAAAAACTGTTTGGACCATGTTCTACTTAAAACAAGTCATAAGGCAACCACGTTTGTAGTAGAAACGTCAATAACAGACCACTCTGCGGCTTTACTAAACCTAGACATTGCAACCCCAATACGTAACACAAACGGATGCACTTCTTCCCGCCTAAACTTAACCTGTGCTATCAGCGATATCGAAAGCTGTGACTTTTAAATTGTCTTAAACTTAAATGACCCTAATCTTGCTATGGACAAACTTTATGAAATCCTGAAACCCATAATAATAAGGAACACTGTATATAGAACCATCCCTTGTAAACTCAAAACTATTAAACCCTGGATTACGGTTGGTCTGCTGAGATGTATACGCAACCGCGATAACATGCATAAAAAATCAAATAAACAACCTCAAAATGCGATTTTAAAACTAACATACTTGCGCTATCGGAACTTTTGTAACAATCTTCTCAAAAAAATTAAAACCGCGTATGAACGGAAAGCTTATTCTGATGCTAAAAACAATCCAAAAAAGATGAGGGGGGCCATCCGAAATGCACTCGACACAAAGAAAAATACGTCACCACCGACTGATCTCTTTAAAATAGACAATGACCCAATCGTGTCAGTCAACGCCGTGAATAGGTTCTTTGCTGACGTCGGCAGAAACCTGGCCAACAACATCCCGCAAAACGTAAGTAACGCCCAATGTACTCCTCCTCGCCCAGTCTCGATGCTTAATTCAATTGTTCTACTGGAGACAGACGAGGAACAGGTTGCGGCTATCATTAAAGACCTCCGCGTGGACAGTGCCTCTGGCTGGGATGATATCTCTCCCAAATTAATAAAATCTACCAGTCACAAACTAGTACCGGTCATAACGCACATTTGCAATCTTGCAATATCTACTGGCACTTTCCCAAAGACCCTCAAAAAAGCCATTGTTCATCCAATCTTTAAAGCAGGTGAAAGTGGCAGTGTGAATAATTATCGAACAATCTCGGTACTTCCGGCAATTTCCAAAATACTGGAAAGAATTATTCACAGAAATCTCCTGAGCTTCCTGAACAAATATAAAATCATTGCTGAAAACCAGTACGGCTTCAGAAAGGGGGTATCGACGGAGGACGCTGTATTAGCTCTACTGGACTCTGTTGTCAACAAAATTGACTGCAAACACAAACGTGTCGGCATATTCTTGGATCTCTCTAAGGCCTTCGACACTGTCTCCGTCCCTATTTTACTCAGTAAACTAGAACAGATTGGAATACGTGGCACAGCTCTCAAATTGCTTAAGGACTTTCTGTCGGACCGGACCCAGTGCGTCAAAATAGGTGAGTACATCAGCACTGAACAACTATTATATTTCGGTGTGCCACAGGGAAGTTTGCTCAGTCCCCTCCTCTTCCAAATCTATGTCAACGAACTCTGTCTACTTACTCTCCCTTCTACTCACATTATAGCGTACGCCGATGATACTGTCTTACTGTCCAGCGGACGCGACTGGGAAACAGCTAGGGAGGCCGCTGAAAGGTCCTTGTCCCAAGTTATGATGTGGTTGGGCAAAAATAGCTTAACCTTGAACGTCAGTAAAACTAATTTTATAACCTTTGGTGCCAGACCCTCTACCCTTCCATCTGACCTCTCGCTACAAATCAAAGCCCATGTTTGTGACGAGCGTAACAGCAACAACCTCTGTTCATGCCAGACAGTGACGAGAGCCTCCTCCGTTAAGTATCTCGGCCTTTACCTTGATTCCAGTCTAAGCTGGAAAACCCAGATTGAATCTCTATCTGCGCGCACTAGGAAACTCATTTACGTTTTCAAAAAGTTAAGAACTTCTGCCAATAAAGATATCCTAAAAATGGTATACACCGCCTTATGTGAATCAACACACACACTAAGCACACTAAGCTACTGTATCGTTGCGTGGGGTGGTGCAGCCAAAACAATACTCATAGCAGCTGAAAGAGCCCAACGTGCAGTAATCAAAGTCCTGTTGAGCAAACCCTTTAGGTATCCCACTCAGCAAGCGTATTCGGACCTTAAGGTACCGACAGTTCGCCAGATGTTTATGCTTCGTGCAGTCACAGGTACACACAAAATGACCCCACCCGATAAATGTAAAAGCCCTACGCTCAGAAGAAGACCCAAAACCGTTTGTCTCAAAGTTTGTACAAATACCACCTTTGCACGTCGGCATAACCGTTATTTAAGCACATTACTATATAATAAACTCCACAACACATTAAACATACATTATTTGAATCAATTTCAATGCAAACAAAAAGTAAAGGAATACATGCTCACCCTAAATTATGACGATACAGAAGAATTACTTAAACCATAACTTAAACAAATTCAGGCACCCACTCACACATACATACCTACACTCACACATACACACCTACACTCACACTTGCAACACACATCAAACACATAAATACTACCGTTTCCTTGTTATCCATTAATTTAAACCCCGTTACTTTCATCCCCCCGTTTTTTATCCTCAAAACCAATTGTACTAGTCTAGTTTATTTTAATTTTTTTATAAAAGTGCATATTACTAAACTGTAAGTAAGTAACTATTGCATCCACATTGGACGGATGGATGACCCCTGTAACACAGGTTTTTCCTAGCATAGGGGTCATTGATCAATATTTTGTACCAGGCTATTTCCACGTTTAAATAAGTGTCAATATATATTATTATTATTATTATTACTCTACGCAGACGACGTAAAATAAAATAGTAACGAAGTCAAATATTACATTGAATATTCGAGTCTGATGTTGAATATACAGTTTTTAGAATTTTTGGTCTGTTTGTTTGTATGTATGTTCCGGCTTGCACAACACGGATGAGCGGATTTAGATGATATTTGGCACACAGATAGTTTATAACCTGGATTAACCTATAGGTTATTTTTTAATCCCGATTGTACGTTCCCGTCGGATATTTTTCGACATCCACGCGGGCGAAGCCGCGGGCAAAAGCTAGTAAGAGATAAGTTTGTAACTACGACGTACACACTACTATTAGAGATAAAAGTTAATTAAACTTGACGCTTACCAAATAATTCCTTAGAGAATTAGATTACCATTCACTTACAGAATACTGCACAATTTACCAGTTTCGCCACGTAGCTCCTTCTTCCGACCAGCCACGACCGCGTCCCGGTCACACCAACAAACACACACACATACTACGTTAAATACTAGATTACTCTAAACTGGGCTTTAACCCAACTATATTTAAATTAATAACTAATACTCGCTATCTTACGACAACCCACTCGAACATGGCCTTTTGGTATTCACCAAGCCTCCTAACTTAACTACATAGCTTAGATACGGACGTCCGTACCCTATCGAGGTCTAAAACCAAGTGTCGTTCTGGACTTCTAAATCAGCCCTCAATTCCTAAAACACCACGTTCAGCGCGTCTTCCCACAGTTTCTCAGAATAGATTTATTGCCGTTTTTGTACAATTTCTCAATTGTTTTAAAAGGGTCCGTTTGGGCATTGCCTGGGCTCGGTTTATGGTTACCATATGTGTAACTAGTATTGTGTCCTAAGATAAGAAATCGGATATTTTAAGTCGTTTCTTAAGAATTTGTTGAATTATTGCCTTCGACCTTTTCGTGGCACTTGTCCATAGCTTGTTTCCCATAAAATAGAGAATTTATGTCTTCCTAAGAGGCACGAACTATGTGCTTGTTTTAAAATAAATATAATATTTTGTTATTAACTAGGGATAGGTGACAGACAGTCACAGGGTAATGCAAATATATTTATGTGATGCATTACCATAATTTTATATGTGCTTACTTATATATTACTAGCTGTGCCCGCGACTTCGTTCGCATGGATGTCGGAAAACAATAATTATGTCGCATAGAAAAGTTGTACCTTCATTTAAAAAGGGGGAATCTTTCGACCAGGCCTGGTGATTTTTCCTAGTAAGAAACTGCCAAAAAACTTGTGTTTTTATTTAGGAAAAATGCTTCTCTAAATACAATATTAGCGGTGGAACCACCTGGAGCGTACACAAAAAAGTTGCTAGGGTTGCTCACACGCGAAAGAGCTACATAAAGTTGGCCGTGGGAAAAGCAACGAATACTAAGATTCACCCCCGCAACGGATAATGTCTGGCCCTGAGCTTTGTTAATGGTCATGGCGTAACATAGGCTGACGGGGAATTGCACACGCTTAAAACTAAACGGGAAATTATTGGGAATGAGAGGAATTCTTCGAATAAAAACAACATCACCGGCGCCGCAACCTGTTAAGATTTCGGCTTCGATGACGTTTTGTTGGATATTGGTGACTATGAGCCGAGTGCCGTTGCAAAGTTTGGGAGGACTTCAATTTCTGAGAAGAATTATTGGCACTCCGACTTTTAAACAAATTTTGTGTGCTGAAAGACCGGGTGTGTTAAGGGATTCTAGGAACTCTACTGGATAGTGTGTGGCATCTAGGAGTGAGGCGTATTTATCGTCACAGATAGAAATCACAGATATTAAAAAATAGCAGATAGCAATTGCTCCTAATGATAAAAAATATCTGTTACTTAAAATCACAGATCCTGAAGACTGTTACTGTTAAAACTTCGGATACGATTTTCGACTTTAACGAAAAGAAATAAAGAAGATATTCAATTGAGTTAATAAGTATTTATCGTCTGTACAAAAATCACAGGCTGTGATTTTATAACAGATAGATACGATTTTCGACTTTAAATCAAAAGAAATAAAGATGATATTCGATTGAGATACGTATTTATCGTCCGTACAAAAATCACAGGCTGTGATTTAATAACAGATATTTGGATCTGTTAATTTTTTGTAACAGTCACAGTGATCACAGATATCGTGTTTTACCTGTTACAACCCATCTCTACTGGCATCGTCTTCTTCGGTAACCGTCGGTTAAATTGTTTCGGTTACTAACCGAAACAATTTATTATTTATTATTATTATCGACATTATAGAAGTCAAAAACAAAGATACCTGCTCTAAAAATTATTTGGAATATCTGGGTGAAGGTCATTCTTCGACGGAGACTCTTAACACCGCGATTCAGAAAATGACAATAAATGAACAACGCCATCTATCGAGCACGAAGTGATACTGTCAAAATATATGGGAAAACGTTCGAACACTCTGTAAGCTAAATAAGCTATGTATGTAGAAAAGTGTAAAATTAAAGATTAAATACCTATATTTTTTAAGAAATTAACATTTGTCACTATTTTTTCATGATTATCATGATTTGAAAGATAGGTACGCCACCTATCGCACTAATACTAAACTAATAAATAAACAACGCATCTGGAAAATTTTAATTAACCTAACTTTAGAGTTATATTCTATACACAATGTATCGCGTTAAGTTTCCGCGCAAAGAAAATGACGATCATATATTATTATATCACACGATTTCAAAAACCTAGTAATTAAGTAGTAAGTATCATTTCGCGTCAATAGATGTCGTTACGTGTATGTACATTACGTAATGAAAATTCCTTCTTGAATACTTTAAATTCATATATCTTTTGATATTTTGAAGCGATTGCGATGATTGACCATGGTGTCAACAGAATTGTAAGTCATTTCTTCGCCTTCGAATGTATTTATCAACATTTCGTTGATCGCAGCGGCTTGGTCGTTTTCGGGAGTCAAAATGGCTCTCTCGCATAACCACTCCATCGGTTTGCCTTTAATATTTTTAATATCAGGATAAATTTTATCTACAAGTCCCTCAACTGTTGATACCACAGTACATAATTCGTATGGTATTTGTATCAACCCATCTATTTGTGGAAAGTTTCCGTTTCCGATTTGAAGAAGAAGATCTGCAAATCTGCCGGCAGAAACTTCACCTCTGAGATGTACTCTCATGTTTCTAGTAAGTTTTAGAACTTTAATTGAAGGCCATAAGAAAGATCTTTTGATACATGCTTTGATCTCATCTGCGCGCGTACCTTTAGGCAGTACCGGTAAAGTCTGTCGAAAATCTCCTGCCAGCAACACCGTCATACCACCCATTATGTTTTTATTATTTCGTCCTGCAAACTCTTATTCAAAGCTTCAACTCCTCTTTTGTGCACCATCGTTATTTCATCCCATACTATTAGTTTAGTATTTTTAAGCACTTCGGCAAGATTGCTTTGCTTTGGTATATTGCATAAGGGTGTCTCTACATTTGTAAGATTTAGAGGTAGTTTTAAGGCAGCGTGTGCAGTTCTACCTCCTTCTAATAATGTAGCAGCAATCCCAGACGACGCTACAGCTAAAGCTATGTCTCGAGTGCTTCTTACTTTTGCCAAGAGCAAGTTTAAAAGATACGTCTTACCTGTGCCACCAGGGGCGTCCAGAAAGAAAATTTTTCCTTCACTTACTTCTACACTTGTCATGACTTGGTTATATACATACGTTTGCTCGGCAGTCAACGATGGCGTATTATTATTTACAAAACTTTCCAAAGCTACTGTATCAAAATTAGTTTCTCTCATTTACTCCCTATTACCGGCAACTTGTGGCTTGGTTGGTTTTGGCAAACCGTACATATCTATCGATTTTCCACCTAATGTTAACACTGCTTCTTCAATATCAGAAAGACATTCAATTAAAATTTGGTCTTTGAAATTCTCTACATTGTCTCCGATCTCTTTTTGCAGCCTGTGCTTGAAATCTTCAGACAAATAGTCTTTGAATTCTTCCCAAAGAGCTATTTGGTCTGATATTTGACAAAAGACTAACATAATTGTGAACAGTTCTCGCATTTTTGCTGCTGACTGACAAAGCGCGGCCTCCTCCAACGTCGCATGCCAGTGTAGGTCATCTTCAAGCAAACCTAACATTTTGCAAGCAGCTTGGAAAGTAGGCTGCAACACACCATTCACAGTTTTTAGTGCTTCAAATGAAGTTGGGCCCCGCACTTCATGTAGCAGTAAACGCAGATGATAGCACTCCGTATTGTTGGGGTGAACAGTATAGACTCTACCTAAGGCGTGTTCCTTCATCACACCAGGCCAACCATCAACTGTTACTCCTCTTTTTCGTCTTACAAAATTACTCTTATTCCATATGTAATATGCGGGTACCTGAGAGTAAAGTAGAATTTTAGCAAAGTTATCTGATTGACATAGTTCGAAAAAAGCTAAAAGCGTCGTTTTTGGTGGATTAGCTATTTTGTCAGCGAGATTATTTGAGGTGAAGTAAACTCTCTGACCGTTTTCCAAATGAATTGCTAAATGAACAACTGTGGGGAAACGCTCATGTATGGAAAACCCAAGAATTCGCCACACTGCTTCTGAGCTACTTATGTACCTTCCGCTCTCATAAATCTTCACCTCATCTTTTTCATTTTCTAGTGCAAATGTAGCCTGGTCCGATCCTTTATTAACATACTTGCATACATATTTTATTGATTTCACAGAGTTGCAATACTCAACGTTTATATGTGCGTTAAAAGTTTTTAATAGTACAGGGTTAAAAGGAACTACCCAACGGTTATCTAGATCCACACCATGAATATTAACGGTAAAACCGCCTTCGCTAGGGGATCGTCTCCGATACTGTGGATAGCCATCATCACCTGTTTGTGTTTCCCTCAATAGAGGTCGGGGATATCTTTTAGTGCAGCTCTTGTTCTTCATACAAGAATATTTATGATTAAAGCTTCCACAAGGGCCATGAATCATGTTCGACTTTACTGTTTCGTAAAGTTTTTGGTCAAGTGCAGGGTCAGGTATTTCAGCGCAGATTACTTTGTAGATAGAGTCTGGCTTTATGCTACTTTTCAGCCATAGAAGAATGTGGACATGCGGAAGACCACGTTTTTGCCACTCAACCGAATACATGTAGCAACGAATTTCTCCAAATATTTGTCCTTTAATCAATATATTAATCAGTTTTTTAACTTTTATATGAAACACTCGAGCAATTATATCGTGACGATCACAAGACTTTTGTCCAGGAAGTAAAACTTTGGTAATGTCGTCCCAGCGAGGGTTGCATGTAAACGTCACAAAGAGATCAGGGCGACCGTAGTTGCGTACATATGTCATCGCATCCTGGGTACGCTCGTGCATGTACCTCGGACCACCAGTGAAAGAGGACGTTAGTACTACCATTTGCCCCAATTGATTGGCATCAGCATCTTGTCGTCTAACTGCATCCTTAAGATGTACGTAATTATCTGCACGTAACTTTGCCTGATTATGTCGTATATAATTGAGTCTCTCAGTTTCTATTTTAGCGTATTGATCTACTAAATACTGACTAAAAAGAGCGATAAAACGCGGGAGAATGTTATCTTCACCGTCTCTTATCATTATACGAAAGGAATAGAAACTGGCTGCCGCAACCATTTTTTTTAGAGGCAATTTAGTTTTGGGATCATGTTGAGGCAAGTTGACAGAATAACCATCATCGCCATAACAAAATAGTATGGGATATTGCAAGGCATCGTATGACCGATGCAGTTCACTTATCCGACGTAAAGAAGTACTACGGCTTTCCAATATAATGTCCCGTTTCTCAAATTGCTGATCAACCGTCACCAAAGTAACTTCGTTGGTCGTTGGGGCGTTAAAACGTCCTCTATGACCTTCAAGTGGTTTCTTGTCGGCATGAATGACTACTTTAAACGATTCACAGGTGGGGGGAATTTTTATCAATGATGCTTTTGAGGTCTTTAATGTAAGGGTTAACATCATGAAGCATTTTTTGTAACTGTTTAACCAAACTTGGTTTCAATCCTTGATAATTTGAGCACCTTAGACTTACTTCTCTATCGTCTTCTCCAACGAAATAAATCTGCAAGAATTTAGCTTTCTCACCTGGTTCCGGTAAAATGCTTCCAACCAAATGATACACCTGACCCTGTACTTTAAATGTTGGCATAAAGCCATCCTCCACCACCTGTTTTGCACCAAAAGATGTCACCTGGAAACAATTGTTGTATTTACGAATATTACTCATAAAATGCTTATGGTCAGGGTGCAGATCCATTACCAAACTGTATAGAGGATCAGGTAGACTATGTAATGCTTCGAGTTGCACCTTTCCACTGCCACAACACATTTCAAGAGTCTCGTCCTTCCATTTGAGTGCATTGCAACACTGACACTTATTATTCATATTGCCTATACTCACCATAGAATCGTTGTCGTAAGCCATTCCTGGATTGTAAGACATACCTGAAAGGTACTTTGTAATCCAGGGACTTGCAGTTGCCTTCGTGTTGTATTGTGACTGAGCCGCTCTATGTACTTCAGGATTTGCCTGCTGGTAATTAGCAGCAGCTCGCCTGTGCACTTCAGGATGTGCCCGCTGGTAATCAGCAGCAGCTCGCCAGTGCACTTCAGGTTGTGCCTGCTGGTAATTAACAGTAGCTCGTCTGTGCACTTCAGGTTGTGCCTGCTGGTAAGTTGCAGCAGCTTGCCTGTGCACTTCAGGATGTGCCTGCTGGTAATTAGCAGCAGCTCGCCTGTGCACTTCAGGATGTGCCTGCTGATAATTAGCAGCATCTTGCCTGTGCACTTCTGAGTTTTTTTTTTATATATTTGGATGCCGCTTTTCGATAAGGTGTACGGTTACTTTTTGAATACTTTTTTTGGGCCTGTTTTAGTTGATTTTTCCTCGTTGCTGCTGTATATCTAGCTCTACGCTTCTTATTTTTCTTTTGAGGTATCGAGCAAGTCGACTGATAGATATATACATCAACTGGCTGTTTGGAAGCAAAGTCGGTAGAAAGATCTGAATCAGTTGATGACACAGGTATTTTATCGACTACTTCAACACGTCTGGAAGTAATTTTCTTAGCCTTTACAGAGATTGGATTGAGTTTAGAATTTATTTCAACTTCAGAAAATTGTTCCTCATCTGAAACATAAGCTTCAAAATGGCCACCAGATAGATCGCCTGAAAAGCGAAGGCGCTTAACTGGACAACCTTCAGCACCAACCTTTACATAAATAACTTGCAATTGCGGTAAACCTCAAAAATAAAATTATATATTCTGCCTGCTGCTGTCAACTCGCATAATGTGCCGTAAGTTGAAGACAGAATCATATCAGCATAGTATTCGTCTGATTTAAGAAAGAAAGAAGAAGAAAGAAAGAAAATGCATTTATTTAGCACAGTCAGGGCACACAACACACTGTAACTACATGTAAACGAATAAAAAAAATAAAAATAAAAGAAACAATTTCAAAGTGTAGGTACCTAGAGAAAAAAAAGAAAAAACAAGTGTGCCTCGCGGCTGCGCTAAATAGGCCCAGTTCAGCAAAAATGCCAGACAGCTAGTGCCTGACGCTGGTTTTCAACTGGACCTGAGGTGTGAGGTGACAGACGAAAAATATAGCGTGTGTGTATACATAATAACAAATAAATAAATTAGTGTTAGATAATAATAATAACGAAAAAAATAAATTAAAATAAAGTAAAAAAACAAACCGAAAGGACATGAGACGGACGCATGTTTTTGTCGCAAAAAAACCTGTTTTGAAACGATGCCAGACTTCCTCGTTCAAACCAATTAATTAATCCGTGCACTTCGACGCACAATACGCTGCAAGCAGCCGATCGCGACGGACTGTTCACGGACGGTTTTTCAACTCGTATCAGTTGTTTCTCGTATGGGTTGTATTGTCATTGACACAATACGGTGGTATTTATGTACATAAGTAAGTCAGCCAAACATTTGGCGAAAGTGGAAGCGGAATTTAACGAGGTATGCTTTTAAAACAAAACGATGGAGATACGGATGAAAGGTAAGCGCTAGTCACTAACCATGTTATTTGCCGGAGAAAATAAAACAAAACAAAACAAGACGACAAAAATTATTTATAATTATTTTAATTATTTATATTTAGTGTAGTTATCACCACATCCATTTTCAGAAAGACCAGAAAACTCATCCCAGTTTGCTTTACGTGATCAACAATTTGTTCACGTATTTCGAATGCCATTTCTTCATTTCCGTGCATCAAAAAAGAAAGAGACCTAAAAAGGCAAGCTCCGTCCCCTATGATCGGTACGACAAACTTTGGTACCATCTGCTCATCAATATATAATTTCAACAACCATATTTACAACCAATTTCCTTAGTCTTAAATAAAGTAAAAAAATAAATTAAAATCTAAAAATAATATTCTTCAAATTTACAATTTAGAAACAAAGACTAAAAAAATAAACTAATGAAAAAAATCTAAAAATAATATCCTTCAAATTTAAAATCTATAAACAAAGACTAATCAATATTACACCTACCTAAAAAAAAACTATCCTATTAATAAAATATTATAATTGATACAAAAAGTAGATCTTGATAATTAGCAAATAAATTGCTACCACTTTCTCTGATAAGATTACTTAACCGGATGAAAATCGTACCGTAGGTACGAAGCACTGGGGTACTTATACAATGCGCGGTAACGAAACCATAGCGACTTCTATTTTTTCCACTACCGCCATCGATCGAGCTTCCGAGCAACTTTCTTTCTGTCTGTTGGTCTGAAAGTATGACGTAAAAACTACCGGATCGATTTTGTTCAAATTTTGCATAGATGTTCCCTATAAGTGTGGTCAGTCTGTAGGGTACTTATTATCACGCTATTTGCTATGAGTGATGAGCAGAATTGCATTCTGTTCGTATCCTAACTATCCTAATCTATTTATATCTATATTGATTCGCCCGGAGAAGGGGGTGGAGGGGGTTATCCGGGAGAGGGGCCCGTGGCTAAATAAAAACAGCCGCACTGGTCGATCGATCAGGTTAAGCTACGCTTGTCGCGGTTGGTCTATGGATGGGTGACCATCTTTAGATACAGAGACCCGTCCGTGCCTCGGAAAGTATGTTAAGCTGTTGGTCCCGGCTGTCATTCGTGGATCTTTGACAGTCGTTACGGGAAGTCAGAAGCCCGAAAGTCTGACAACCATTTTTACCAAGGGGTATCGTATTACCTAATAACTGCTGCGTTGTGGAGGTCAGATAGGCAGTCGCTCCATGTAAAATACTGTAAAGTTAAAAACAGTACACGTGTACTTATAAATATTATTTTTACTTGAATACAAAATTTTGCGAATGAACAACTTCAATACAAAACTTTCAAAAAAAAAACAAATATTTAGGTTGTGTTAGTTTCCAACCATAAGCCGAAATATTAGTGATTTTAAATTAAAAAATAAAGAACTTTAATTAAAAACAAAATTTCATCCCCCTTTTCACCCCCTTAAGGGTTGAAATTCTAACAACAAAATCACTACTATCTAACGCAACGGGCGTTAGATAGTAGTGATTTTTCTTCGAAAATTAAGGATTTTCAACTTTATCCCCCGTTTTAACCCTTCGGGGGTAGAATTATCAAAAACGTTGAGATACGTATTGATTAATTTTCAATCGTCAGTCTAAAATCAAAATTTGAAGATCCTAACTTCAAAACTGACGGACTTTCATACAAACTTCCATCCCCTATTTTTCCCCTTTAGGGGTGGAATTCCCAAAAATCCTTTCTTAGTGGATACTTACTCTTCACAAAGAACACACCCTCCAAGTTTCATGTTTCTAGGACCAGCGGTTTGGGCTGTGTGTTGATATATCAACAGTCAGTCAGTCAGTCAGTCAGTCAGTTTCTCCTTTTATACATATAGATGAGGGTTCCGCCCTTGTGGCAACGCGTTCTATCGTTACGGACTATACGATAGTTGGCTATGGAGGGATTGCGGTAACTAGGTTTGAGGAACGTTTCCTGAACAAGGAGAATATCTAATTTATGGTCGCGGAGGAAGAGAGAGATCTCATTTCGTTGACCGTTGATGCCATTGGCATTGAAGATACCTAGCCTGAGGGATCGGGGTTTAAACCTAGCTATGATGGCTTTATCCATTATGAGTTGGATTAGCGAGGGAAATTAGGGCTTGCGTAACGTCCGAGTACGCATTGTAGATCACTTGGATCTGAGCTAGATCGCATCTATCCCTGGCTGCCTGGATTTCGGCGGCCATTCTGATAGCGCGGGGGGAGTAAAAGATCATGAACGTGGATGCTAACACGTTAAAGGGATCTTTACCTACGTTAAGGTTTTGGGGAGCCACAGAAGTGGGAGCGGGGCGAGAGTTAGCTGGCGCGGGAGCGCGTTTTGCGAGAGGCGCGGAGGGCGCGGGGGGTGCGGGGGGAGGGGGTGCAAAATGCGCGGGGGGCGCGAGGTGCGCTGGGGGGTGGGCACGGATACGAGGATCCATGAGAGAGTAGAAGGGGGTGTGGGGGCAGGGGGTTTCGCGGAGGCTAATTTAGGGAAAGATTGTTGATGCTGGAGCATATTCCATGGACTAAGTCTCTCTGGGACTTGAGAGGAAGGAATGGGAGGGAATTCCCTATACTGACGATTGTCAGCACGCTTATTAAGCTTGGGAGAGCTAGATTTTGAGGCTTTGGAGCAGCCATGGTAGTTGGCTGGGTGCCCTTCTTGGCCACATAGCACACAGCTGGGAGGGCTGAGGCAGAGGGAACGGTCCTTAGGACGTGTGCAATCGGCAGTGCCGTGCCTCACCCAGGCACTTTACACACCTGGGAGTCGCATGGCAATGCTTTTGCGAATGACCATAGAGCTGGCAACGGTGGCATTGCCCTATATTCCCGTTTTTACGGGGTTTCTCAATAATGAAACCAGTTAGGTTACATAACGATTTAATATTAAAAATGGGGTGATGCCCCTCTACCGGAGAGCAGACGACAAATAGCATGTCGTATGCTTCACCGCCACGCGAGCGGTGTATGCGGTGGACCTCGTCCACTGGGACATTTTACGACTGCAGGTCGGCTTTTATGTCGGCGGGGGCTATTTTCTTCGGGATACGTTTGATAACGACCCTTATCTGTTTTTCTTCCGGGAGCGAGAAGGTGTGGAATGAGACACCTCTAGCTCTCAGAAGCTTTGTTAATTCACGATAATCGTTCGCGGTCGGGCCTGAGATTTAAATACCCTGTAGGGTAGACTTTGCATTGGTGAAGCCGATTTTCTTATCGACACACCATTTGGACACAAATCTGTCCACTTCCCCTTGTCCTAAAGGAACACGGGGGGAGGGGGACGGGGCTTTCTAATGCCCGAAGTGATAGAGACGGCAAGAGCAACTTGTGCACCGGTCGCGGCGGGGGAGGTGGAGGGGGAAGCTACGGTCGCAACGGTAGCGCTACTAGGCGCTATAGCGGCTACTTGCGCTACGGGGGTAGGGGTGGGGGAAATTACGTCATCGACGGCGACGACTTTGTTTGCCTGACTGGATGTTAGCCTCTTCTTCTTCCTTTTGCTCCCTTTTCCTGTGACTGGGGTAAACCCGTCGTCCTCGGAATGGGAGGAAGAGGAAGCAGCAGAGGCATTCTCAGTATCTGAGGCGTATATAAACGGAGTAGCGTCACGCTTTGAGGAAGCGGTCGGCTCGGTAGTGTCCATTGACTGTTCCGCTGGGCTGAAGGGCGGACTGGGAGACCTAATAAAAAAAAAAAAAAAAAAAAAAAAAAAACAAATCTTTATTGTACACGGAAGAAACACATAAATTATACACTAAGGGTGATTGTACAAGTGGTTGTCAAAAACAGGTAGAACAGCTGGTTCCTGAACTAAGTAAAAAGATACTTGTATCTCAGGAGCCAAAGTTCCTCACAAACAATGATTATTATAACTGAATGCAATCAGGTTGAGGTGACTCAGCAATTACAGGTATCATTATTGAGAAAGGTATTCATGAGGTGATTGCTAGAATATCTTCTGTATCGTCGTAAGACAAATTCAGCAACCAATTTGTTAGCTTTGCTTTCAGGTTAAACTTGGTCAGCGTGTAAATATCAATTAAGCGATGCACCCTATTATAAATCCGAGCACTTAGGACCGAGTAATGGCGGCTAGCAAAAGCGGAACGACATTGGACGGAGTCACAGACCGGACGGCCTCGACGTCTTAGAAGGATGTTTGAGTCGAGAGGTAGGATGGAGTAACGGCGTAAGATTACACGCAAAATGAAGAGTTGTCGCACAGTGAGGACTTGAGTTTCAGAGTACAGTAGGGCGGTTGGATAGTCTCTACGCTTAAAATGCATAACCTTTAGAATCACCCTTTGAGCACGTTCCATTTGAATTAGAAGGTTTTTATAAGTGCCTCCCCATACTGTAATACAGTAGGTGATTATTGATGCACATAGACTCTGATAGACCAATGACAAAGTTGCAGGGACAGCTGAGTGTCTTAATTCTTTAAATAAGAAGATGAGCTTCCTTGTACGTGTACATAATGCCTCGATGTGAGTGCGCCAGGTTAGTTTTTCATCGATGTACACCCCTAGGTATTTGATACTCGAAACTAAGGAGAGTGTAAGACAACCGCAGCTGGTATCATGCTCTGAACAGGAATGGGCTTTTACTATACTAGACTCGGTAGATAAAGGAATAGAATTCGGCAAGGAAAACCGTAATAGTTTAGTCTTCTCAATATTGAGAGTCAAGAGATTTGCTGAAAGCCACTCCATCACAAGGCGGAGAGAGTGTTCCGTTCTTTGTTTGGCCTTGTCCCAGTCAACATCATATATTATAAGTGCTGTATCGTCAGCGTAGGTGAATATATCACAGTTGGGGATAGACATTTTGCACAACTCATTTATGAATATTAGAAACAAGGTAGGTCCCAAAATACTTCCTTGGGGCACCCCAAAACAGATACATTCATCATCGCTGACAATGGAATTGATCTTTACACGCTGAGTTCTACCAGACAAATAATCTGTGAACATTTTTAACGCAAGGCCACGTATTCCAATGTTTTCCATCTTCAGAAGTAGTAATGGGACAGAAACCGAGTCAAATGCTTTACATAAGTCTAAAAAAACACCATAGCATTTTTGCTTTCTATCCAAATTGGAAACTACGCTGTTTACAAGATCTTGGACAGCGTCTTCAGTGGAGATTCCCTGTCTAAATCTGTACTGGTTGTTGGCAATTATTTTAAATTTGTTGAGATAAGAGGTTAAGGAATGGTTTAATATTTTTTCAAGGATTTTAGACAAAGAACCCAAAATAGAAATAGGCCTATAATTAGACACATTGCTTCTGTCCCCACTTTTATAAATTGGATGGACTACTGCTTTCTTAAATACTCTAGGAAAAATACCTGTGTCAATTGCACGATTACATATGTGAGTTATGGGTGAAGTGAGTATAGGGCTGGATTGCTTGAGAATTTTTACTGGGATGTTATCGTAGCCAGTGGCGCTATCTGTACGTAGGCTACAAATTATCGCATACACCTGTGATTCATCGACCGGCATGATAACGAGGGAATTTGACGGAGTCGGTTGAGCTGTGTTATTTAAGGGATGATAACAGTAAGGTTTAATATTAGAGGCTAGGTGTTCGCCCACGCTCACAAAGAAACTATTTATTTGGTTAATAGACGAAATTGGATCAGCAGAGCCCAGGATAAGATCATCGGGTGACTGGGGCTGAAAACTAGAATTAGTGATGGCTTTGACTGCTTTCCAAGTAGCCTTAATGTTATTTTTAGCTTTCATCAGCTCGTTCCTGTCATGAGCGCGCTTCAGTTTTTTTAATAGATTATGCAGAAAGTTGCGGTAACGCGTATAGGTTGTTTTTAATATATCGTTATCGGGTGAAGAGGTCGATTTTTGGTGAAGGCTATCGCGGTTTTGGATGCAACGGACAAGACCCGTAGTCATCCACGGTTTGAGAACTCGGGTTTTGTTAGATACTTTTATAGTTTGTGAGTGTTTAGAGGAAATTTGTTTAATTATGTCAACGAATAAGTCGGCCGCCAGGTTCGGATCAGATTCATTTAATATAGGGCTGAAGTCAGTGTTGTCTAATTCGCTTTTGATAGCTAAATAGTTCAAATGGTAAGTGAAGGTATTTGGAGTTTTTACTGAGTTTTTGTTATTTTTAAGACACAAGATGATAGGTAGATGATCAGTTATATAGGTGTCGAGTATGATTACTTTAGCAGTATTTTTAGTTTTTAGTAAAATATGGTCTAGGCAATTTCCCGATCTAGTGGGATGCACATGGGCCGGAAGTAGCCCAAGCGAGGCACAGAGGGAGAGATAGGCATGCGAGTGACGGTCATGATTATTAGGCTTGATATCGATGTTCATGTCCCCGACTAATGTTATGTTTTTGAACCGTTTTAAAGATCGAACTAAAGTGTCTAGACTGTTGTAGAAATTTTCGAGATCTGAGAAAGAAGGGGAGCGATATATACAAATTATAGCCGTATTGCCTATAAAACATCCCAAGCAATTGGCATCTTGAAAGGTGGGTTCGACTATAGAGCATTGTATGATGGTCTTTGTGTAAATCACAATACCGTCATTCTGGGTAGAATTATTTTGACTGGCATGACACGAATAACCTTGAAGAGTTGGAAGTGACCCGGTAACTTTTAACCAGCACTCGGTGAAAACAATAACATCATAATCTATTTTAGTTGTGGTTAGCATGGTAATAAATTGGTTAAAGTTTTTATTAATGCTTCTAATATTTATGTGGATTACTTTGAGGTAAAGGTGAGGGTATCTAACAAAACCCGAAGAACGTTCTGGTGAACATATATGAGAATTAGCTACAGAGATGTTGTCAATATCTGAATTTATGTTATTTATATTAGCCATTGGAAGAATTAAGCTAGTAAGTGAGAAACAGGGACAAGCAACAAGCAATGCAGCGGTTGAGAAGTGGTAGGAGTGTCGTGCAATATTTTCTTACGAAAATTCTGAAAAACATGTGAGTAGTATGGGTTAGGAGCGAGTTTATGTGTTACAGCAGTCTTCATAAAACAATAAAATAAAAAAATAAAATAAAAAATGATCATAAAACTTAAGCGTAAAATAATCTTGAATAAAGATAAAAAAGCTACGCACCAGGGAAAGGGCAGCACATGCATTAATACATAAGATGAAACTAATAGAGAAAATAGTCAATCCTTATTTTTTATCGTAGATAAACAGTTTTCAGAGGTGATTTGTATTGGTTTATCGTCTGGCTGAATTTTCATAAGAATTTTCCCGTTTACACTCCAGCAGGATAGTTTATGAGTCTTAGCGTATTGACGACATTCATAGAATAGTCTTCTCATGGATGGAGTGAGATGTTCAGCAGCATAAATGGGTGATTTATCTCCTGGCAGCCCAATCGTTTTAGTGTTTAGCTTATCATTTGGCGATCGCGCTTTGTTGAATTGTTTTATATTGGACAAGAATTCATTTCTACAGGAGACTGTCGTAAACTCTGCCACAATAGAACGCGATGAACCCGGTTTACCAGGTAGCCGATAGATATCTCGGAGACTCGACTTATTAATGTCTAGGTCTACAGCTTTCCCTACCCCTGATACGATCGCGACGAGGTCTTCTGGTTTTTCATTTTCTTTCACTGGAACGTTGCGAAGTTCAATGGTCGCTGGGCGGAATTGTAGGTTGAGTTCCTGTATTTGTTTTTGTAGATGACTAATAGATTTTTCTTTTTCAGTGTTCTGAGTCTCCAACTCGGAAAGTTTACTTTTCATATCCTCGTAATCCTTGTTCATATACGTCATGCTGTTTTCTAGTTCTTGGGTTGTTTTTTGTATTTCCGAGCATTGGAGCTTAAGTTCCGACACATCCTTGGCCAGTGACGAAAAGATTGCATCCTGCTCAGTTTTCCAGGCGGTTAGGCGCAGGTCGTGGTCTTTTTTCCAGTCGCTCAACATTTCCATAAGCTCGACTTTAAGGTCATTACATATGCAAGGCGACAGCGTCTCAGGCTTGTCCGGAGAGTTTTCAAGACGCAGGCGCTTACTTCGGTTGGTAATGTTATCAGTCTCATTTGCCTTGAGTTTAGGTTCCGTTTGCGATTTGCCCTGTTTCATAGGTTGCATTGACGTTGGAGGGGGAGTGCGGCGAGTAGACATTGTGTAGTATAAAGTAGCACAGTATGTTAAGCTAAGATAGAAGGAGGTTGCAAGCAAATAAGCAATGGACAGCTGCCGGCAATCTTAGCAGAGGTTTCGAAGCGGGGTTGTGCCACACGTTGCAGTGAGTAAAGTCGCAGGCGTCACACGACTGGAGCGTAGCGCTATGGATGACGTCAGCCGGTCACTTGGCGCGCGCAACGTAGCCACTGATTTCGCTGCTTGATGACTAATTCTCGTGGCGTGGTGGGCGAGCGCTCGATCCGTGCACTCGACGTCGTGGGTTCAAAACCAGCCGGGGCAGGACGAATCACAGGTACACAATTATTGTCACAACACAAAGATATCTATTTGTTTCACTCTAGGACGGCCCAGTGGGAGGGACCTTTACATTAAAATACACTTGGAGCGACAAGGAATCACAAATTGGTGCCGTTATCCAATCACAAATTAGCCAAAAGTAAAACTGATACTCGAGGAGCAAAGCTTCGTTACACACGTCCACAGTGCACCGAGTCACGCGGAGGAATGAAAAGGGTATTCCAGCTCTATAGCTGGAAGAGACTGAGACTGGGGAATAAGAGCATCGCTGAAGTCAGCGATGTTTGAGTCTGAGGGACTGGGCTTAGGGTCGAGTAGCGGCGCTAACTCGTCTATTTCTTTCCTAATAGTGGCCTTTTCTTCCGCAGTGGGCTCGGCTAATAGCCTAAGGATGATTGAGAATAGTTTCCTAATTAAAGGATCCATCTCAATAACTAATAAATGACCTACTTTCACCTTACATATATCCTAACTCGAACTCCCCGGGAAGAACGCCCGGGGATGTGTAAACCCTCCCTGTCGGGTATAGACAGGGAGGTGGAGTACCTAAGGTGAACCCTAAGCTTGCTTTTGCCCGTTGCCTATCTTATTTGTGCAACGGGGTCCTAACAGGGTCTGGTGTGAAGGGGTAGACACACCCAACCACTCCATGTGTGTAGCTGTGAAAGCAAAACTGTCACCAATGCCGACTAGGAGACCCCCCAAGGCCGAACACTGCCATCGTCCAACTTTCTGCCTCACCCTGAAGGGGGTCGGCGGGTGCGTTTGGGTCAACGCCCCCTCGGCTTCGTTTGCACCGTATATGTATCCACCGAGGACCACAAAACTTTTAATCCAGAAGGGATCAAAATACACCGACGAACTTTTGATAAGACGTACTCTGTTAATAGAATACTATACAAGCTGTGCCTTGAAAAAGGCACACAGCAAGTAGCTGAAGATAGTCACTATAATTTTATTTTAAATAATAAAATATAGCACTATGACGTCTTGATATTCAGGAACGCTTGGTTCTCGGTTGAGCACTCGTACCGCACTGCGCACACGTCCGACCGCTGCCGCTGGCGCGCGTTGAGGTTAAGAAAAGTGACTCGAGCGCTTTTTTTTTTTTTTTTTTTAATAGGGCATCTCATAGTTGATTTTAGAAGAAAATCGTAACTATTTTATTTTATTTATTCGGGACAAAAAAACAGTCACATGTTAAAGTGATACAATAATGATCTTAAAATAAATAAGTAAACATATAACCCACACTATTGTCCACGGATTGATAAATAAGTCAGAAACGGAAATGTATTTTAAAATTTAGTGATTAAAGATTAAAATTGAAGAATGCATTTGTAAATTTAGATTTTAGTTAAAAATTTTGATAGTAATATTTTTATAACGTGATTTTTAAAAATTTAATTAGAAAGAGAGAAAATGTCTGTGTCCATGAAGTGTGTGTTATAAGTTTCCACAAGACGACGAAGAGGAACTCGTGCCCCGGCATTAGTCTTACAAGAGTTCACGTGAAATAATCGCGGCACGCGAGTCCCCCGTCGGATAACAGTTCTGGGAACCGTATAACATGTTTTATTTGTAATGTCGATACAGTCAAATCTATTGTGGCACAAACTATGCAGCATCATTACATCTAAAAGTTATCGTCTGGATTCAAGACTTAGAATTTTATACTTTTGTAGTAAATTTGCATAGGGAATCTTCGAGTGATAACATTTGTAGTTCATGCCACGTAGAAACTTTTTCTGAACCATTTCCAATTTGTTATTATACTTAAGGTAGTAAGGATTCCAGATAGGAATGGCGTATTCTAGCTGAGATCGTATTAAACATTTGTATAACATCAAAAAGGTAGAGGGTCACACAAAGTCCCTTGAGGATCTCATGACGAAACCATAGATTTGAAACGCTTTATTGACTATACTATCAATGTGCAAGTCGAAGTGCAAACATGAGTCCATTATAACACCGAGGTCGCGAACAGAATTTACTACATTTAGGTGTTGATTATCTAATGAATATCTGAAACAGATTTTATTTTTATTCTTGGTGAACGATATCGGAACGTTTCCACCACAAGAGGTAATAAAAGACCTGCATTAAACTCCCCCCCGGATGTAACGGCCGTCACCAGCAATGAGGTTCGCTCGATTGTGCAAGAGGTGATCCAAAAGGAGCTTGACACTATGGCTCAGAAGATGACTAATATGCTAGTTACCATCATTAATAGGGAGCTGGAACCTATCAAAAATGAAATTAGGGACCTGAAGGAATCGTTTAATTTCCACACTACGGAGTTTGACAGATTCCAATCAGAACACATCGAATTAACGAATAACTTTAAAAACCTGAAGGCAGACAATGATAACTTAAAGAAGACAGTCTGCGATCTCGGTCAGCGATTGAATTATTTGGAGCAGCACGCCCGATCGAATAATTTGGAAATACAGTGTTTGCCCGAAAACAAACAAGAAAATTTGTGCACTGTCGTCAAGCAGTTGGGCTCGGTTGTGGGATGTGGAATAAAGGACAGCGACATCATGAATTGTACTCGCATAGCTAAACTTCAGACGTCCAGCGATCGCCCCCGATCTATCGTGGTTCAGCTTGCATCTCCTAGACTCCGTGACGAGCTGCTCGCTTCGGTGATCAATTACAACAAGAAAACTCCTGAAAGCAAACTCAGTACCGCGGACTTCGGATTGTCAGGCAATAAGTCGCCGGTTTATGTTGTCGAACACTTGTCTTCCGCTCATAAGGCCCTTCATGCTGCTACAAGGCTCAGAGCAAAACAAAAAGGGTACAAGTTCGTATGGGTAAGGAATGGCCGTATCTTTGTCAGAAAAAACGTTGATTCGGATCACATGCTTATCAAGAACCTAGAGACTGTAAACAAAATAGTTTAATTTTTTGTGTGTATTTCTCATAATTTTAGAAACCATATCGCAAGTATCCAAAAAAAAAAAAAAGTTATAAAATTCAACAGCTTGCAATTATATTACCAGAATAGTCGCGGTTTAAGGACAAAAACACATATTTTTTATCGTAACATTGTCTGTAATAATTATGACGTAATCATTTTGACGGAAACATGGCTCAATAGTTCTGTATCGAGCGGCGAGTTGTTCGACGAACGATATGTGGTATACAGGCGTGATAGAGAAAGTTCTGGACTGCAATGTGGTAAAGAAGGTGGCGGTGTTTTAATTGCTGTCAAGAAGGACATAAAATCTAGACGTATCAAACACTGGGAAAGTCACTGTGAAGACCTCTGGATCACCTTAGAATTGCCGCTATCACCTTGCGTTCGTCGAATGGCTCTCTGCGCAGTGTACTTACCACCGCCTGTGCGCCGTTCTTCCTTAGATTTTTTTATAAATAATTGTAATGCAGTTTTTGAGTATATTACAGATTCGAATGCTTATGTTGTGGGTGACTTCAACATGAGCAATATTGATTGGAGCTTGGTAGGAGAGTCAAATAATAATATCACATTACCCACCACAAGCGAAATACTAATTGACTTTACTCATGTTAACAGGCTTACTCAGTTTAACTCAGTGGTTAATGCTGCTGGTCGGATACTGGACTTAGTTTTATCAACTTATCCATTATGTAATGTCATTGAAAGTATGAACCCACTATCCAACGTCGATCAGCAGCATCCACCATTAGATATCATTATAGCTTTCAACGACGGCACAAGGTTATCGTATAATCACGAAAAGTTAAAAACAAATTTTAAAAATGCAGATTATACACTTATTAAGAAATTTCTTTTCGATTTTAACTGGGTGGAATTGTTTAGGGAACTGGATGGAGTGAATGAGATGCTTGATTCCTTTTATGAAACGCTATATATGGCCATTCAGAAATTTATACCAGCCCAAGTTCCAAAACCTAAAAAATATCCGATGTGGTTTAGCCGAAACCTGATAAAGCTACATCAGCGGCACGGAATGTGGCCCAAGCGCGTTATGTGGCTTATTATCAAAATGAAACACGAAACAGGGTTCTTTTTTGTTTTAAAACTTAAATGTTTATTCGAATCTTAAATGCGAATGATTAATTAACAAAAAAGTGAGTTAACTTTATTAAAATTTTACAAAATTACAAAAAAGACATTAAGCTCTAAGTTTAAAAAAAATGTTTTAGGATGAAATTTACAAAATAAAGCTATGGTACTTAAAATTAATAGCGGGTATTTCCACCTCTGGCTCTGATGACCGCCTGCATGCGATCAGGCATGCTGTGGATTACGTTTTTAATGTCTACATGGGGTATTTCTTCCCAGGTGGCCACTAGAGCAGTTTTTAACTGACTGATAGTCTCTGGAGGGTTGGGACTGGATCGGATGCGTCTTTTAAGCATGTCCCAGACATGTTCTATGGGATTCATGTCCGGGCTTCGTGCTGGCCAGTCCAATTTTCTAATTCTCACCTCCGATAGGTAATCATCCACGCAACGTGCTGTGTGAGGTCGGGCATTATCTTGCATTAAGATAAAATCTTCGCTACCGATGAATCCCACGAATGGTAACACGTGTTCTTGGAGGATCTCTTCAATGTATGGCACTGCCGTTAGACGACCTGCAACTACTGCCAACTCTGTGCGTGCATTTGAACAGATCCCTCCCCAAACCATTACTGATCCACCTTGAAAACTGACGGTTTGCCTGGTAGTGATTGGCAAAAACCTCTCCCCATGCCTTCTCCATACACTTTCGCGGCCATCTGGAGCTCTTAAGGCCACTCTGCATTCGTCAGTCCACAGAACTTTACTCCACTGCTCGTGAGTCCAATTTGCGTGTTCGCGAGCGAACCGAAGTCGAGCTACGCGATGGTGCCGGAGCAGTTCTGGACCTCGAGCTGGTCTTCGAGCATGCAGATCCCGTTCCTCCATTCTCCTTCTTATTGTCCGCTCACTTACGTTGACCCCTCTTGCCGTTTGTAGCCGCTGCCGTATTTCGACCGCAGTAAGGAACCGATTTCTCATAATTGCGAGAGCGATAAATCGGTCATCCCGCGCTGATGTACACCTAATACCGCCACTTCCTGGTCTCCTTGTGTATAGGCCGGTCTGGTCGTACCTTGTTAAGGCGTACCTGAGAGTTGTACGCGGTACATTTAATGTTTCAGCAATCTCTCGCTGCGTTCGCCCCTGACTCCGAAGCAACACAGCTTGAGCAACTTGAGCTGAAGTTAGAGGCATTGTGTTCCAATTCTGGATGCATAAATTACTACAGATTAATTAAAAAATAAAACAATAAAGATTAAATTCACCACCATTTCAATATCGAATTTTAACTCACCCGTGTTTTGTGCGTTCCAATAACGAACTAACGTTAAGTATCACAGAAATTAAACAAATGAACTTTTGTTTTGTGCTTACCCTCTTAAATTAACTAAAACAAATGGCCTGACAAACTGCCACTTGAAATTCTCATACGCGATATCAAAATCGCCTGTTATCGGTGTGTTTAGGTTTGGGCCACATTCCGTGCCGCTGAGTGTATTAAATGTAAAGTATAAGTTAAGAAAATGATATTGCAAGTATACAAATCCCCTGGATGCGATTGAATTAAAACTTATTACTAAACGTTGTGATAGTTTGGCAACTACTTGCTATAACGTTTATATCAGGAACTTAGAGGATGGAATCATAAATAGCCCGAAAATGTTTTGGACACATGTAAAAGCCAAGCGTGGAGGAACTAGCGCATATCCTATGACTATGACGGACGGAAATAATAAAGCAACCAATGGCGTGGAGATATGTGAGTTGTTCGCTGATTATTTCTCCTCTGTTTACGTAACTGACCGGAACACTGGAAATACATACAATCACACAGACTATTTAAAATCTTTAGAAAATAATAGTCAAAACTTAACAAGCCCTAACATGAACCCTGAAGTACTATTTAGAAAATTAAAAAATCTAGATTGTAGTAAAGGTGCAGGTCCAGATGGAATCCCACCAATTTTTATAAAAGAATGTGCGTTAGAATTAGTTTATCCACTCATGCAAATCTTTGAAAAATCACTCGCTTCTGGCGTGTTTCCGTCGAAGTGGAAGATGGCTAAAGTAGTTCCCATACATAAATCAGATAGCGATGATATAGTATCACATTATAGACCGATCTCAATTCTTTCAACGTTTGCTAAGGTGTTCGAGTCTCTAATCTGCCCACACATTCAAAACCATCTGAAGCTGTTTTTAAGTGATGATCAACACGGATTTGTTAGTGCACGTTCCACGAGTACAAACCTAGTACCATTCACTGAACTACTAATTAAAACTATTGACTCGGGTCACCAAGCAGACGTTATTTACACCGACTTTAGTAAAGCGTTCGATAAAATTTGTCCCAAAATATTAATACATAAGTTGAGCGCTTACGGCATTACTGGAACTTTGTTCAATTGGTTGAGTTCATATTTAACGGATAGAACTTTTTTCGTAGTGGTTAATGGTTTTCAGTCTACTGTTTATGAGATTTCTTCAGGCGTTCCACAAGGCTCACACCTTGGGCCAATTTTATTTCTTTATTTTATAAATGACATACCGGTGTGTTTCCGAAACTCGGAGATTTTTATGTATGCAGATGACTTAAAATTTGTCAGAGTAGTGAAATCTGCTGAAGACGCAATGCTTTTACAGATGGATCTTAATAGGCTGATTGAATGGTGTTGTAATAATGAAATGTGTTTAAATACGAAGAAATGTTATCATGTTAAATACACAAGAAAAAAAAGCATAATACATTCTAAGTATCAAATTAATTCAGAAGTAATAAAAGAAGTAGATAATATACGAGATCTTGGAGTTCTGTTTGATAAAAAACTAACTTTCCTCCCCCATTTAGACAACATTATAAAGACATCTTCCAAAATGTTAGGCTTTGTAATAAGAAACTGTAGGACATTCCGTTTTAAAACTAAAATAATTTTATATAACAGTTTAGTTAGGAGTAGATTGGAGTACTGTAGTGTGGTTTGGCGACCACACTATGCTGTACATAATTTTCGTATTGAGCGTGTTCAAAAGCGCTTCCTATGGCACTTAGCGTGCTCGAGTGGCATAGCCAGAAGAAAGCCGTCTTACAGAGAAAGATTAAAACATTTTACCATGTGCAGTTTGGATATACGGAGGAGATTCAACGACGCTTTATTTATGAGCAAATTTAAAAAAAAAAAAATTCAGTTCCTAGGCTGCTAGCCCTTTGTAAGTTCCGTGCGCCTTCAAGAATCCCACGCAGCTCCATCACTCCACTCAGTCCTCCCTTTCGCCGAACAGTTTTGGGCTCCAACTCTCCGTATGCCAGATTTTGTCAAATCATAAACAGTTGTAGCGACTTAATTGATGTACACCATGATAATCTAGCAAAGCTAAAATATCTGTTTGTGAAATCTCTGTCCGATATGTGTTAACTTGATGTTTAATTATAGTTACAATGTTATGTACAATATGTATCATTAATGTGTAATGTATCATTATAGTTATATTGTAAATTTAGATTACTAACTTAGCTTAATATTGCGCTTGTGGTGTTTACCTTTAAGTGAGTGTTACATTGTTACTTGTTTATAAAATAGTTTTTATGTATATTATTAGTGTAAACATTCGTTGGTGAACCAAATATATAAAATAAAATAAACGATACACTGTGACATTTGGGAAGACTAAGAAAGAGTTTTTTGTCTATACAGTAGGCATTAAGTTTAGTAAGGTCATCTTGGAGGAGTAGGCAGTCCTGGATGTTTTTGCAGGTTTTATATATTTTTATGTCATCAGCATACATTAAGAACTGAGTATTAACAAAACATTTTTTTATATCGTTAATGTATATGATGAAAAGAAAAGGTCCCAAAATGGATCCTTGAGGGACGCCCGATTTTACAGTAATAGTTATAGATTCATGACCATTAATAACTACTTTTTGAGTTCTGTTAAAAATATATGAGACAAACCAACGAAGTAAGTTCCCTCGAATTCCGTTAAAGGCAAGCTTTTCCAGAAGAATTGTATGATCCACCCTGTCAAAAGCCTTCCGAAAATCAGTGTACACGGCATCGACTTGGACTCGGCGATCCATGTTTTCAAATAGAAAATTAGTAAATACCATTAGATTAGTCGTTGTCGAACGTCGTTTAACAAAGCCATGCTGTTCGGGTATAATAAGCCGATGAAATTGAGGATATAAAGCACCGTGTACAAGCTTTTCAAAAACCTTCGACAAGGTGGAGAGAATTGAAATGGGACGGTAGTTCTCCACGTTGTCTCTATCTCCATTTTTATAAATAGGTGTAATAAATGCTCGTTTCCATACAGTCGGAAAAATACCCTCGCGTAAACATTTATTGAAAATTGAACAAAGGACAACGTGAATGCTATCAGCAGTTTTTATGAATAAAGAGGGTGGCAACCCATCGGGGCCAGCTCCCTTCGATGGGTCAAGTGATTTAAGTGTCCTAAGTGTACATGTATATGCGATATCAATTTATCTTTCGATAAATTGATATCGCATATACATGTAGAATTATCCTCGTAGTTGTTCGAATGTTGCCATGTCTCTGGGTCGAAAGTGGATGGTTCATAAACAGAGGCAAAGAAGGTTGAAAACAAGTTGCATATATCTGTAGGGTTGTCAGAAGAAGTATCTTTGAGGTGCATGTTAGCTGGGAAGCTAGCCTTGCTCTTTTTATTCGAAATGTAACTCCAAAAATACTTAACATTCTTCGGAATACTCTCTTCGACCGAATTAATATAATTAATAAAACAAGTGTCACACTCCTTGTGAAATAGTTTACGATAGCCAGAAAAGTGTTCATAGTCGGACAGGTTACGATACTTTTTCCACTTAGCCCATGCACGTTCTTTATTTTTAAAGATGCGGATTAAAGATGGTGAAAACCAGACAGGAAATTGTGAATTTTTAATTCGAGTTAATGGAACGTATTGTCTGATAATCCCGTATAAAATATCGTAGAAGGAGTTAACCGCCTGTTCAGCGGGCAGACTAGAGAGTTCCTTATCCCAGTCAATTGCGCTAATTTGCTCATTAATATCCGGATAGTAAGCTTTATGATAGTTATACCGAGGACCCGAGTGAAATTTCATAGGGGTAAATTGCACATTTAGAGATGTCAATATGGCAAAAACAGGGTGATGGGTGTCCGGCTGTAGTAGTGAGTTACAAGGTATAGTCTGACAGTCTGTGTTAGATATAAACAAGTCAAGTGTTCGCCCAAGAATATTTTTACACTTGTTGTATTGTGTTCCGTTAACAAAAGACATACGGTCTTATTCCAAAACGCGATCTAAATATAGTACTGGGATTGTTACTAAGTTTAAACCATGACTAAATAAAACGTTATTATAAAATGAAGTTTATCACTAGTTCCAGAACTATCTATGGTACTAAAGTTAGTCCGCCGAGACCCCTAGTTTATCTTTGGTACTAATTCATTTGACGTTTGCTTGGTGTGTTATTTTATATAAAAATCTCAAAAAAAATGGATATTAACATGATCGACTTGGTGGATTTGGAAGATTTAGAAGATTTGGATATGCTGGAGACGTCTCAGCGATCTTACAGACGTCGTCATCGTGTGAATCCGTTCGAATTGAGTGACGAAGATTTCAGATACAAGTATAGGTTCACAAAACGTTTTGGTGGAAAAATAGTGGACCTTTTACGTGAGGATTTATCCCACGACTCTCGAGGATGCCCATTGAGTCCTGAACTGCAAGTGGTTTGCGCATTACGCAACTGGGCTCGCCATGAAGTATGTAACCTTGGTCAATGCTAACCTAACATTAGACAAAATCCAAATAAACTAATATTATTGTTTTATTCGTAGATTCAAGACGATACAGCTGATTTACATGGTGTGTCTCAGCCAGTTGTCAGCAAAACATGTAAAAAGGTAGCGGACATTTTGTCACGGATGTCCCGAAGATTCATTAAAATGCCCATCACTTTAAATGAACAGGAAGAAAACATTCGGAAATTCCGCAGGATTGCTAATTTTCCTACAGTAATTCGGATTAGAGATATCTTTATTTCCCATAAGAAAATTCACTTACATGAGAAATAATTAACTTACTCTAAAAAAAAAACATGATTTAACGTACAGTTTGTCAAAAGAAAGAAAACAATTTGTACACACAAAACATTCTAAAAGTAGGGTAATCGCCAATAATTTTAACTCGGCTAAAATGTAAACATACACGGAACGCGCGCATCTAGATGTGGTATGTAATGTACAAAGGTGCGCTCTCTTTATTTTTTATTAATCAAATTTAGTTTTTAAGTGTTTCTTAAATATTGCCATGGATTTTGAGTTTTTTATATTCTTTGGTAGTTCATTATACAATGCAGCACCTTCGTACATCACATTCCTTCTGCCATAGCTGGTGCGTGGTGTGTAAAGTTGTATGTCATTTGCACTTCTAAGCCCAATTTTATGTATTTGATGTTTCCTTGTAAAATGTATTTGTGTGTGAATGTTTTTATTAAGTATTTTTCTTATTAAGATGCAAGTATTATATGTGTAAGTTTGTGATATGTTCATTAACTTCGTTTCATTGTATATTTTTCGTGTTGGTGTTGTCGAAACAATTTTATGATGTTGGCTATAAAGCTATTGATTAATGCGTGTGTCTACCTGGCTGTCAAAAATGACAGATTCATACAGTCCACAGAGTAGCCGATCTTGATTTTTTTAGTGTCAATAAACGGAGTGAAAGAAAAAGACGTTGTTTGCTGTTAATACAAATCCCTCACAACTTAAAACAACCAAAACTGCATAAACATTATGGTCCATAACGAGCCGGATTGTGTAATTATCGAGTTAAAATTATTACGGTGACTGAGTGAGACATTTGAGAACTATTCAATTATTTACGCGTGTGGATTTTCAACAATGAGACAAGAGACTTGAACAATTAGTTTGATTCGAGACTAAATAACTTGAATAGTGAATGTGTTGGGATTATAACGGTCACGTCTTATTATACAAATACAATGGAGAAGTTAGTTATGTTACAAGAACAGTTGATGAACAATTTGAAGACAGCCGAACGAAATTATAAGAAAACACCAAAAGAAAGGATAAAACGGCCATATTTAGAAATAAGATTGGAGGTACTTGAGCGACAATATACAGAATTCAAAGAGGGACATAAGGCTATACCCAACAAACATTTACGACGTTGAGTAGACGTTTTGGTGGCAACTTAATGTTATTTAGTATAATCGTATAAATGTCATAAGGACGTGTACTCGACGGCATTAGGGCCCATTTTATTCAACTTAAGTTGCTAAGAGTTTCGTGTAACAGTCATATAAATACCTACTTAGTCGCATAGTAGTCATATACACGTCGGCGATTTGACTAAATATCATGTAATGATAGTTGTCGCGGCGTGTATTCGACTTCGGGTCGAGTTATGGTACACAATATGACTTTTATATAATGTAATCGTTGTGTTATTGTCATTTAAAGATGATGGTCATATTGAACGAAATAATATTGTAACAGATTATATCACGTTAATTTAATATGGCGGTGTTTTTGACAGCTGAGTTAATATTGCATTTTTTCTTTGTTATTTGAGGTGATAAAACCATTTCATCAGTTGTAAACCATTGTGCAATCAAGTTTACTGATTAATGTGAGGTAGGTTTGGAACAAATTTTTTATGCGCTTTTAAAACTTTAATGTTTTCACATATTTTATTAATAATTTTATTAAGTGACTGCGTTATATGACAACTACATAACTTCCCGACCTATAAACTGCGTGTGCATTGTAAATGTTTACGCCATTACAGTTGATTTAGGGATCAGTAATAAAATTACAAACGCTTAGCTAACTTAGTTCAAAGAATTTTAATTAAATATATTAGCCATATTGCCGGTATACTTAATAAAAATGATTTATTAGAAATAACTTTAGAAGAACTAGATACAAACGGGTCAGTTATTGATATTTTATGTTTTTCTGAAACATTCATTAGACGAGGATCGGAAAGTAATTTAATACTCAATAATTACAAGCTAGTCTCATCTTTCTCAAGACCTCATCAGCGCCGAGGTGGGACTTGCATAATGGTTAAAAAGGATCTCGAATGTAAACCTATCCCCAACTTGGTTACGCCTTTAGTATATGATTTTGAATACTGTGCAATAGAAATTATCACTGTTAAGGTCTTTGTCATCTGTATCTACCGTACACCAAATTCAAATTTTAGTTTGTTCTTAAAAAACCTAGAGGCTATTTTAAAGAAATTAACAAAACGAAATAAAAATAATATAATACTGTGTGGAGATTGGAACATTGACGCATTAAAGCGTAATAATAATTTTAAAGAATTAGAATGTATTTTACAGAACTATAACATATCTAACCACATTATTAAACCCACTAGACAATCATCATGCATAGATCTTATCGCAAGCGACATATCAAACGTTCAGCCTCAAATACATACCCTTGGATTATCAGATCATGAGACCGGTCAGTCCATTTGTTTCAATGCGTATGTAGAAACTGCAAGACGCAGGAAACAATTTTGGTTCCAAAAGAAAAGAGATTTATGTCAAAACAACATAGCAAAGTTTATATCATGCATATCGTCTCTTTCGTTTTCAGAAACATACGACTCAGATGATACTGACATAGCATTCAATAACTTTCATGATACACTGTCCCTTTTTTATAATCTCTGTTTTCCCATACTAAAAGTAAAAATTACAAACAAGCCGCCGAAAAATAAATGGATAACAAAAGGAATAAAAAGATGTTATGTCAAGAAACGAAGTATGTACCTAAAATACAAATTATTTAACTCCAATAAAAATCAAAACCTAAAAAACTACAAAAAGTACACAAGTATACTAAGACGGTGTATATTACATGCACAGAAAATTGATAATACGCGCTATATACTACAGTCGAACAACAAATGTAAAGCTGCCTGGGACATTATTAAAAAGAATAGTACAGATATGGATGATAACGCTGAAATAAACTGTATCAAAATTAATCAGTGCACTTACACTCACGCCGATATAATTGCCAATAAATTTAATGATTTTTTTATAAACATGACAAACAAACCTAAAACCCCTGATTCTGAAACCCCTATCAACTACAATCATACCATCACTGACATATCAGATAGCATTTACTTGACTCCAACTAATGAAGACTCGGTTCATAAAATAATAAATTCTTTAAATTCAACTAACTCAACCGGTTATGACGATATTAATACGAAACTAATTAAACGTTGCTCTAAATATCTATCAGCTCCACTCACCCATATTATCAATCTATCGTTATTTCAAGGCTTATTCCCCACCAGACTAAAATTTTCTGTAGTCAAACCATTATACAAAAAAGGGGATAAAAATGACATGAATAATTATCGACCGATTACTCTAATACCCGTAATTTCCAAGATTTTTGAAAGAGTCATGTACGATAAACTACACTCCTTTATAATAAAACACTCCATTTTGAAAGAAGAACAGTTCGGTTTCATAAAAAATAAATCTACAACTCTTGCATGTTTTTCTCTTATGAAACTGATTACCTCTAGTCTGAACGATAAAAAACCAATAGCATCGATATTTCTCGATATGTCAAAAGCATTTGACTTCGTAAATCATAAACTGCTTCTTTTGAAACTAAATCGTTATGGGATTAGAGGAAACGCACTACAATGGATAGAAACTTATTTAAATAATCGCCAACAATGCGTAGAAATATCTAGGCACACATTATCAGAGAAGAAAATATATAGATCCACTTATCGTCTAAACTCATGTGGTGTTCCCCAGGGCAGTATTTTAGGTCCCCCTTTGTTCTTATTGTATATCAATGATTTGCCCAACGTAACCCCACACTCTTGCATTCTGTACGCTGACGATACTACTCTTAGCATTAAACTCACCGATGGTAATATCATCAATTACGTAAAAGAAATTAACGACACATTAAACAAAATAATTGAATGGCTTAAAGACAACAATTTACATGTAAATATAAGTAAAACGAAACTAATACAATTCCAAGCTTATAATAGCACACGTCACCAATTGGAAATAAAATATGCAGATAATGCTGTAGAAGAGGTTGAAAGTGCGACTTTCTTGGGTATAACATTGGATAAATATTGCAACTGGAAAGTGCATAGAAAAACTATGCGCTAAGGTACAAAGATTTGTTTTTGCTTTAAATAGAATAACTCGCGTGGCTGGTATCAGCGCATCACTTAATGCGTATCATGGTTACGTAGCATCAATTCTTCGATACGGCATAATTATATGGGGAAATTCTGTTGATACTAATAAAGCGTTCCGAGCCCAAAAAAAATGTATTCGTTCAATGACTAAAGCACAACCATTACAAAGCTGTGTCCCAATCTTTAAAAAGCTCAAAATATTACCACTCCCATCTTTATATATATTTGAACTGTGTATCTTTGTACGTAAAAACATAGCTTTATTTCAAGTATATAACGATGTTTTTGTAAGAAAAAGCAGAAATACTTATAAAATTTGTGCACCTCAACAAAGAATTCAACTATTTTCTAATAATGTTTACTGCATGGCAATTAAAATATATAATAAATTACCCAATGCATTTAAGATTCTTAACTTTATGACATTTAAAAAGAAATTATTTCACTTCCTATTACAAAAGTGTTACTACTCAACGACTGAGTTTTTAAATGAAAGATTTGATTCTAAATTTAAATTAGATGACTACTGACATTTGTGCGAATTGAATAGAATTTTATTATTTATTTGACATTGTATACCTCCTAACAAATAACTCCTAAAACGTGCATGTAACGGTAATTATTTTTTCCCTTTTTCTTGACATTTGTTTATTTGTTAATGTTTAATTTTGACATTGTCTTCTAATCCTTATCATTTAAATTATTTTCAATATTTGTACGCTGGAAACAGCAGAATATTATGGACATCATATTATAATTTGTTACACCTTGTAAAACAATATTCTGACAAATAAATTATTACTTACTTACTTACTACTAAAAAGATAGAATATTTGTTTGCGTGACTTAAAGTCTAAATAATTTTATACACACCGTAGTATTTTATTTTTATTTTCAGTGTAATTATTATACCCCTCAGTTTATGTATCTTTTATTTTTATTATGTTACGCATAAATACAGACATAGGTATACACTTTTAAATATATTTTTATTTTATTTTTTATTTCTATGTACTTACTTTCATAATATTCAGTCACACTCATTTTCGTAAGAAATTCTGCTTACCAGATATAGTATTTTCACATGGGGGGACGTCATTACGTCATTCGCGAGGTTTTTGCTGAAAATCAGCGCTGTTGACAATAGGTTCGTCTGAAGTTACGGCTTTTAGCTGAGCAATGACCTATTCTTGCACAGATACGACGCACAGCTTAATTGTTCTTGTTATTGTTGTTTCAAAATTGATAATGTTCCACTGTAATCGGCATTTCGTTTAATTTGTGATTGTTTTGTTTGTTTTCATTTGATAATGTCGCAACACATTACGCAACTAATTTGTTTTTGGCCTCTCATCCACAGATAACTGTCTACTAAAAAGTAAAAATACTAATCGCTATGCTCTCATCAAGCTATAGACAAAATTTGTCAATTTTTTAATTTTCTTGTAGTTAAATACGAGGCTTTTGGCTAATTTGTAGTTCTAGTAAATATCATTTTTTATTTTGTATTGTGCGTTTAGTTTGTGCAGAATAAAAAACAATTTTTCTTTCTTTCTTTCTAATTTTTTTTGTTTTAGGTAAACCCCACAATGATCTCTAATTATGCGGATGTTGATAAGTTTTTATCAAAGATGGACCGCATTGAAATGATTTTTGCGCACATTTGAAATGTTAATTACGTTCCTGGGATAATTAAAAAAATGAAAAAAAATTCTTTCAACTATATAGTAATGTTATCATTAATCACTACAAAACCGATCCCAAGGGACGTATTTTTTGCTTAAAACTAAAACAGTGTGCAGTGCAACAATGAAATTTCATACAACTTTACTGCACTGTTTTTAGGGTTCCATACCAAAAGGGTAAAACGGGACCCTGTTACTAAGGCTCGTCTCACCGGCTCTATTTCAGTTGAGTAGAGTTGAGTTGTCTTGAGTTGACCTGACTTGACCTGACTGGTTAGTAAAAATGGATAAAAACCGTTTAAAATGACCTGACTTGACCCGACTTGACCTGTAGGTACTTGACCAGACTTGACCTGACTTGACCTGACTTGACCCGACTTGACCTGACTTGACCTGACTTGAGTTGAGTAAATTGGTAGTTGAAAGAAAAGTAGATTACGCACCTTGCTAAAAGTGAGTAATTGATGCACTTGTTAGAATCACTATAAATAATAAGTATTACTATATGTATTTATCTATGTTTTACCCAACTTAGTAAGCTTTTAGTGTCAGAATGATTACTGGTTACTTGCCGTGTATGAAAGTACTGTTGAATATATGTTTTGTAGGGCAACGATTTCATAAAGTAAAGCACAAAGACAAGGCAACTCATTTATTTAATTAGACTTGTCAGTATTTAATCAGAAAGCTAGTTGTCCGTTCACAAAACTAGGTCTTCATGGAGAAGAAGGACAAGAAACTCCATGGAAACAGTATTACAGTTTTCTATCGGAATAATCAATATTCCGTAATACAACTTACATTATAATCAATGTTGGCAATTTACATTATTATCATACAAGAACATAAACATAAAGCAATAATTACGGTATAGTATCAAATTACTTTACTTACGTGACAACCGCCGACAATTCCAAACTACAACGGCACTAGAACTGACCAACTGGACATCTACCGAGCAACCGACTCGATAACGTCCTTACAATCCTTTTTATATCCTAAAAACGTCACTTTATGTCAAACATCTACCGTCATTTTTAAATAAATCATAGATGATCATATATTTTGGTTGAAACGGCTTATTATATTAAAATAGCCATATAAAATCTTAGATACGCTACAAGTATAATTAAATATTACATAATAATTTACAGTAATAACATTGTAATGAATTTTACAAGATAAGTGTTATTTTTAGGTAGACACAATATCAAATCAGCTACTTCTGTACGATTCACAACAGTTGAGTCAAATTAGCCTTTGATCCACAAAATAAGCTTGTTAGAAAAACAATTAAGTAAATCAACAACAGATAATAATTACATTTACAGCTATATCAAGTATTTATTTTATAATAAATACATATATATATCACGGCCATACTGACAAGTACTTCGCTCTCGAAGTACAAAACATAAATTAAATTTATTGAGACATAATATAAATTAGTAACATTCAAAATCAAATGGGGAAAAAGAAAAATCTGAATGATTCACAAAATCTTATCTCGCAACTGTTCCACCTTTCACATTAGGGGGACATGTTCGCGATGCTCTATTACTATTGTCTCACTTTTCACATTAAGTAGACAATCTAGTAATATGTACAAAACATAAATTACAAAACCTGCTGTTGCTCTACCTCTCACATTAGGTGAACAATCTAGCAGTATCCTCGCGATGCTCTATTACTATTGTCTCACTTTTCACATTAAGTAGACAATCTAGTAATATGTACAAAACATAAATTACAAAACCTGCTGTTGCTCTACCTCTCACATTAGGTGAACAATCTAGCAGTATCCTCGTGCTACTACCACGTCTTTCACATTAGACATTAATACTTGTAACACGTTTCTTCGCTCTCGAAGTACATTAGACACCCTTTTTCTACAATTGTAATTTACTTTTGTTTTGCCAATTGCCTAGACGTGTCAAGTCCCCTCCACCCGCTGCTAGTGGGATAGACTTGCACCAAGCAAATGACCGACCAGCGGAAACAAATTTTATCGGATACCTCGTCATGCTAGTCCCATTCACCCGCTGCTTGTGAGATAGACAAGCACCAAGTAAACGATCGCCCAGCGTATTTTTACTTTCAACTATTTATTATAGTATATCTCCACAACTAATAATTAACTTGATATATCTATATATGCAATAACACAAACAATTGAAGCAGGTATGATTCAAGAATCATCATCATAATAATATAATATCATCATCATCATTATACATCATCATCAAATTGTATAATATATATATATTTTTATCATCGTGTTTATAATAAAATTAAACTAAACATCATTATCTTCTGCTAATGTAATTTAACAATTTATTAATTAATGAGTAGATTTTTTATATACTTTTGTTTACTAAACAATTGGGAAGCACCAATTCAGTAAGTCCTAAAAATTCAACACCTGCTGAATCAGCACTAACCAGCGATCATAAAAGCAATTCAAATAATTAATCGCTCGGTCATTCTGACAATATTATTGAAAACTGTATTCAACAACACATTTTCTTTTTAATTTCACAAATTTTTACTTCGCTACTCTGACCACTCTTTACTTTGAATGTAAACACTTTAAATAATACCTAACAACAAACCAAAGTAAAATCAATGATTTCACACAAACCATCAATAATAAAAGAAAACGAGTCAAATATGTTAAAGAGAAATAAAAGATTAAAATAATAATTTTATATCCCTTATTATGTGACGCTCACTATTGTGGACTAATATGGAATGGAAGGTATGTATACATTTAATTTACTGTCATTAAGTCCGATAGTTACTTTTGTTGTTAGTTTTTTTCAAAAAGTAAATTATCTTGGTGATATAACTTGTAAACATCAGAGTTTAAATTTAAGTATTTATTACTGTGAACACGTGATTGTATTTAAATAATTCTCAATTGTGATCATTTAAGAAGTATGGATTAGATGTGGCTGTACCTAAAGAGTCGGATCCAAAATATGTTGTTTAGTTTCTATTCATCAATAATTTCTCATTTCACTATAGAATCTTACTTTACCGATTCAGCACTTTATATTTCGTCATCATGTCTATAGCGCAGAATGACATTCAGCCATCAACTTTACATATCAGACCGAATTAATAATGCGACACTTATAGACCAACCGCCCTACTCACAAACGCTGCACAAAGTTAAGATAGGAATTAGCAACTGTTTAACCATACATTTTCGTCAATTTTAAGTCTTTTTAACCCTAAGAAACGCCTATGAATAAGAGGGTTAATACTTATTCGTATTTTATTTTATTCTATTTTTATATTATCTCCTTAATTTAAGATAAACTAACAATATTATAAATATCATATCTAATCTTCGTCAATGTATCTTTTGAACGTTATGTAAATGCAAAAACTTTGTCAGACTCAGAGGCAGCATTGCTTGGTCTGGTGAAACTGTCAAACTCAGAGGTCTCGGATCGTGGCTTGATCATAATGATTCAGAGGCCCGTCTCTGACTTGGCTTGACTGATAATTATTTAACCAATCAACTGAAACTCTGGCCATGACCAAGACCTTTCAACACAACCATTTTGCCAACCCAAATCAAACTCAGAGGTCGCAGATCGTAGCTTGATCGTAAAGATTCAGAGGCCCGTCATTGACTTGGATCGACTGAGAATTTCTTTTTTTGTTTTACTTTTTCTTATTATTATTCTCCCTGTCACTATCTCTTTAATTCCATCATTAAGTCGCTTTTATTATTATTTTTCCTTTTTAAATAAGGGGAATCCCCAAAATAGTTAAGAAGATAATACTTCATAATAATATGCCAAATAGATCAGCTAATAATCTAATGTACTATGTAACCTTTTTAATTTTTTTTATGTGCTATTTAAAATTTATTTCTTAACTGATTTTGTAACCTAATCATAGTCACACACCCAAACATTTATATAAATTATATTTTTTATTCCACGGTAAATAAAAACTTTATCTATCCTAATTCCGTGGCAATGTTAGCTAAATAGATATCACGTGACTCAAAGTGACTGTTCATATAAGCAATACCGCTGAACATTTGGATTATCATGGGGTGTCAACATTTTTTTTTTTTTACCACAGCTACTAAATAAAGAATTCTCTAATTAAATTTTAAAGCAATTGTGACAACGATTACCAAGTAATTAAAATAGTCAAGACATCCTTATTATCATCCTTTGTAAGCCAAAAACTAACCTAATGTTTACAAAATGATTATCCAAAATTATTTCGCAACACTACCTTCGAACTTCGTCATATTATATAATTGTATTTCGTTTTAATGTAAAAGAGCCTCTTAGGGCCTTACCCACTTTAGCTAAGTACTTCTTACTGCTTAAAGGCTTCCCGATATTCTTACAGCAAGTTTGAGGCTCTGCAATCCGATGTCAGCGGTGGCAGCACTATGTCATAGTTATGGTGTGAGTGAAGTCATTGAATCGCCGACCAACGGTTTCAAAATGGTCGTCAATAGCTCCAACGTCGATCATGAAAATACAGAAATAAAATTCATTAGTAAGCTGTTTTAAAAGGACAGAGAACTATCCCACTTCTGATGTTAGAATCACTATAAATAATAAGTATTACTATATGTATTTATCTATGTTTTACCCAACTTAGTAAGCTTTTAGTGTCAGAATGATTACTGGTTATTTGCCGTGTATGAAAGTACTGTTGAATATATGTTTTGTAGGGCAACGATTTCATAAAGTAAAGCACAAAGACAAGGCAACTCATTTATTTAATTAGACTTGTCAGTATTTAATCAGAAAGCTAGTTGTCCGTTCACAAAACTAGGTCTTCATGGAGAAGAAGGACAAGAAACTCCATGGAAACAGTATTACAGTTTTCTATCGGAATAATCAATATTCCGTAATACAACTTACATTATAATCAATGTTGGCAATTTACATTATTATCATACAAGAACATAAACATAAAGCAATAATTACGGTATAGTATCAAATTACTTTACTTACGTGACAACCGCCGACAATTCCAAACTACAACGGCACTAGAACTGACCAACTGGACATCTACCGAGCAACCGACTCGATAACGTCCTTACAATCCTTTTTATATCCTAAAAACGTCACTTTATGTCAAACATCTACCGTCATTTTTAAATAAATCATAGATGATCATATATTTTGGTTGAAACGGCTTATTATATTAAAATAGCCATATAAAATCTTAGATACGCTACAAGTATAATTAAATATTACATAATAATTTACAGTAATAACATTGTAATGAATTTTACAAGATAAGTGTTATTTTAGGTAAACACAATATCAAATCAGCTACTTCTGTACGATTCACAACAGTTGAGTCAAATTAGCGTTTGACCCACAAAATAAGCTTGTTAGAAAAACAATTAAGTAAATCAACAACAGATAATAATTACATTTACAGCTATATCAAGTATTTATTTTATAATAAATACATATATATATCACACTCGTGTTAATTTAGTGCCCTCGCACACGCTCGGGCACCAACATAACCCTCGTGCATCAATAACTCACTTGGCGCTCGATGCAGCAATCTGCTATTACTGCCTTTTTTACTACCTCCTTCATATAGATTTATTTTGCTTTAATGCAACTTGTGGAATATTAAAATCAATAGCCCACTTTTTTTAAAGTTCTGAAGTCATCATTGTTGGTTGAAGTGTCTTCTTTATCAACATTATCTTCATTTTCGGATGACTTCAACTTCGAAAAATGAACAAGAGTCCTGAACTTTGGAAAATGAACTGCGGGGCACACTTGTAGTATTTTGGTTAAATTGATTTGTTAAATTTGCATTTAAATTTGATACGGAACCTTTCTTATTTTCCTCACTTGAGCTCTATTACTTTGTATTAAAGTACGCGAAAATTGTATACAAGGTTATTATAAACCTTTAATATGAGTATTAATTAAGTAGCGATCGTATTATCATGTTTGTGATACTTTAGGATGTATACAGGTCGCACTCGTAATACTTATTCGACTTATATATAATGGTAACAAATACTACGTGTAAACAATTAGTATCCGTTTAGCAGATGTTTAAAAGGTAATTATATGACAAAATGTACAGTTTTATGACGTTTATACTACGAAAACGTTTACAGGACGAAAAGTTGTCTAAGTAAGTTTTATAAATGTCGAAATAACGTCATATGACATTATTATACGATAAAAAATGTTTATGACTATTCGGACATATAATACACCAGTACATGACGAAGAGTTAAAATAATGACTATAAAATAACTTTAAAAAGACTTAAGGTCATATAAAAGTTTGATTATATGACAAAAATGTTTGTTGGGTAATTTCGGCAGCTTCAAAAGAAAAAAAGGAAGCATATTTCACCGAGGACTCTTACGAACAATTTGAGGAACTGTACGTGCAATATAAAACTAGTTTACGTGAAGCGTTGGAGCCATTTTTAACAACGCCATTTTCTCAGTCGCTAATTGCTTCAGCGGCTGCCGCTAGTAGCAATGAGAACAGCTACAGTGATGTTAAGCTACCGCGTATCACACTTCCTACATTTGGGGGTAAATATGAAGAATGGCAAACATTTTATGATATGTTTTCATCACTAATTCACACCAACAAAGCCATAACGTCAGTTCAAAAATTACATTATTTGAAAAGTAATTTGTCGGGTGAAGCTATGAATCTTTTACGAAACTTTGCAACTACGGAAGCAAATTATGAGGAGGCGTGGAAACAACTAGTAAAAAGGTATAATAATAAACGTTACAACTGCAATGCTATTATGAATAACCTGATTGGTCTTAAGAAAATAAACACTGAGTCGGCTAATTCAATAAAACATTTACTGGACACTACATCAACTTGTTTGAAGTCATTGCAGAGTATAGGCATCAAAACAGATAACTGGGATGAAATTATTGTTTATCTAACAGTCGCAAAGTTGGACGCAGTATCAATTAAACAGTGGGAACAGTATCTTAATACTTTGTCGAGTGATGGACTGCCCACTTGGTCGCAGTTGAAAGATTATTTAGAGTACAGATTTAGATCCTTGGAAATGATTGATTCCACAACTCAACGTTCAACACAGACAGTGAAGCCTGCACAGAAACCAAAAACTTACCACACATCCGTTGAAAACAAACCAAACTCGTCAATCAATGAGCTGCAGGAAATGTGGTAGAAGACACCACACATTACTACACTTCGAGAGAGAGAAACCCGAGATCACCAATCAAGCAAGTGAGGTAACAATGTCACCGAGTGAACGACATGAGAAAGCAAGCACACCACAAGGTGATACCCACATTACTACTACATTTACGAGAGAGGAGCTGCAGCCTGCCAAGGTACTCCTTGCAACAGCTAGAGTCAAGGTATTTAATTCACAAGGTTGTAAACAATGTATTCGAGCTTTATTAGATCAGGGGTCTCAAGCCTCATTAGTTACTGAGGCTACTGTTCAGTTACTTGGGTTAAAACGTATACCAGTAAATGGTTTTGTGTCAGGGCTGGGAGATGGTCATGCGAGAATAAAACACAGAGTTTCACTTCAAGTGGAATCACACCATAATCCAGAAAATTATATTCAAGTTAATGCTTATGTAATGCATTCTTTGACGTCTATGCTTCCCACAGCCAATCTAAAGACTCATGAGTGGGTTGAAATTAATAGTCTACCTTTAGCAGATCCCACCTATGCAACACCAGGTAAAATAGATATATTACTAGGTGCGGAAGTGTATGGAAATATATTGCTTGACGGTATCGTTAGGCAATCTCAGGGTAGTTTAATTGCACAAAACACACTTTTTGGGTGGATTATTTCAGGTAAAGTGTCAAGAGAATCCTATTCGTCTGTAGGAAGCAATCTGACTAGCATGCATATACATTTAGAAGAGACTGATTTACTTAAGCAATTTTGGGAAATGGAGAATGAACCTAACATAATACAAAAGGAGATGACTGGAAATGAGAAGGTATGTGAAGACTTATTTGATTTAACCACAGTGAGAGATGAAAGTGGAAGATTTATAGTAAGGTTACCTTTTGCAACTGATGATCCTAAGTGTCAGTACGGTCAGTCAAAACAGAGAGCTATCAAAATGTTAGAGAGTTTGGAGAGAAGGTTATCACGTGATCCCCAGTTGAGTATAGAGTATAAGAAAGTATTTGAGGAATATTTAAGTTTAAACCACATGACGGAAGTACAGGAGAAAGAGATAGAGAATCCACGTGCAGTCTATCTTCCTCATCATGCAGTGGTGAGAGAAGATAAGGAGACTACAAAGGTGCGAGTTGTGTTCAATGCCTCAAGCAAGGGAAACAATAATGTTTCATTAAATAATGATCTTCTTGTTTGACCTAAATTACAACAAGATCTTAGGCATATGTTAATGAGATGGAGATGCCACAAAATAGGTCTAGTGGCAGATATTACAAAGTTCTATAGAATGGTCCGAGTAGCTGAGGAAGATACGGATTTTCAGAGAATTGTATGGAGATTTAATCCATCTGAAGCTATACGACATTATAAACTTGTGAGGCTAACGTTTGGTACGACATGCGCACCATATTTAGCGGTCAAGTCATTACAAAGACTAGCAGAGTTGGAGAAACATAAATACCCGTTAGCAGCAAAAATAACTAAACTAGACTATTATATGGATGATTTGATGACAGGTGCTGAAACAATAACTGAAGCTTTACAAATACACTATGAGATGAACGAGCTTATGAAATTGGGTGGATTTGAACTCCAAAAGTGGAATAGTAACAAGGAAACCTTTTTAAAACAAAATAGGCAAGAGTGGAGAACTATATAGTGACCAAAATACACCAATTAAGGTAAATAATTCAATTAAGGCACTGGGAGTAAGTTGGTGTCGGAAAACAGACCATTTTGAATATGTGCTCAACTTACCTGATGCCAAAGAGGAGCCGGTCACCAAACGACAAATACTGTCTGTTATAGCACGATTATATGACCCATTAGGCTGGATCGCGCCTGTGGTAGTGGTTGCCAAAATATTTATACAGAGACTTTGGAAATCAAACCTTGAGTGGAACGACTGTTTAACGGAGGATCTGCTTAGACAGTGGTTAACATACAAAACTTATTTAATTGATTTAAAGGAGCTTACAATACCAAGATGGTTAAATGTAACCCGAGCCTCTAAAACAGAATTACATGTGTTTTCAGATGCATCGCAAGCAGCCTACGCAGCTGCAGTTTACATACGAGTTATTGATGAGGCAAATAATGTACATGTACATTTAGTCACTGCAAAAACCAAAGTAGCGCCCATTGATAAAGAAGTTTCGATTCCACGATTAGAGTTGTGTGGAGCTACTTTGGCTGCTAAACTGATTTTTGAAGTTTCACAGATAATGGAGATTCCCAAGAAAGATTTATACGGGTGGACAGACTCCACTGTTGTCCTAGCTTGGCTCAAAGGAGGTTCAAGTCGATGGGCGACATTTGTTAGTAATAGGGTGTCCACGATTTTAAATATTCTAGATTACGATCAGTGGGGTCATGTCTCCACTGATGTGAACCCGGCTGATTGTGCGTCACGAGGCTTACAACCACGAGAATTGAAGAACCATCCAGTGTGGTGGAAAGGACCTCAATGGCTGGCAAAGAAAAATATACAAAAGGACAGCACAGATGTCATAGACACACATGAAGAGGAGAAGATCAAATCTTTAATTGTTTCATCTAATATTAACGAATTATGTATTTGGATGAGATTTTCTTCCTTATCGAAATTATTAAGAGTTATATCGTACTGTAGGAGAATATTGACTTTGAAGTTACCTAAAAGTGAACGACCGGATTTACCTAAATTTATTACCGCAAACGAATTAAATGATACTTTAATGGCATTTATTAAACTAATTCAAGAACGCGCGTTTTTTGTTGAAATCAAACAGTTAAAGACTCGAGGATGTGTGTCTAAAAAGAGCTCTTTACGAACTCTTTGTCCGTTTTTAGATCAAAAAGGGATACTTAGAGTTAGTGGCCGCATAACACATGCTAATGCGTGCAATGATACGAAGCATCCGATAATTTTGCCTGCTAAACATCATATTACCATGCTCATAATTATCGATGCTCATCTCAAGACATTACATGGAGGTCCACAGATTATGTTGAATCTCTTGAGAACAAAATATTGGATACTACGAGCAAAGGAACGAGTCAAGAAGTGTTTCAGAGAATGCGTCGTTTGTTTAAGGTACTCTACGAAGAAGTCGGTACCATTAATGGGTTCGCTTCCAGAGGCAAGAGTACAACCCAGTAAACCATTTCGGTCTTATTACAAAAAACTGCAAAAGTACTGGTTTAAACCAAGACTAAAAGGTCTAGGATTGTTACGGTAATAAAGCTAGTACTAGGTTTAAAACATGTTACGATTACAAAACGAAGACTATTCGAGGATCAGTTAGTACCAAAGAAGGTCCATGGTTCAAATAATGTCCATAGATAAAAAACAAAAATACCATTCTTTCATTCGTTCACGCAGGCTTTATTTGAAGCAACGTTCTGTTTCTCTAAATGTTGATATTATAATAACACTTGAAATGCTTAAATAATTATTTATCAACTTTAAAATATGTCATAAATTGTTCTTTCTTTATGTTACAATGTATTGAACAAGCACAACTTGTACTTTTGACGCGCTTTTTATAATCAAGTTGTCATATTTTTTAACACCTCTAGCATGAACTGGAGCGACTTACATTCGGCGGCGGCGCGCGTAATTTGAGACGAATGCGATGTGTTGCGTTCTTTAAAATAAATAAATAATTATTTGTATTCATTGTTTTTAACAATACTTTACTGTTATATACGTGGTTTGTTCGTGAGCACAGAATACAATTCTATATAGTTCGTGAGTTACTTGTGCTTGGTTAAGTCGTGAGCTACATTATTAAATGGAACAACAAAAGAAAAAAAGGGGTGAAAACTGGAGTTCTGAAGAAAAAGTAATACGTGGAATTTTGAATTATTATCAGGTATGTAATGCTTTGTATCCTCTTATTTCGACTACGAACTTAACGCGAATATTCTAATTATAGGAAATATTACGCCACCTAATTGCTCAATCAGCTCACATTATTGAAGACAAGTCAACGAAAACCTCTGTAAACATGCAGAAAATAAAAGAGTGGAAGAATATACAGCTTAAGTAAGTACTTATAGCTTTTGTTAAGTCCGATATTCTTTACGAAAATATTTAGCATATTTATTATTTTTAGATTCAATGAGATAGTGGGTAAATTTCGATCGGATGCAGAATTAAAGTTGGCTTGGAAAAGAATGAAGCTATCCGCTAAATCCAACGTATCCACACATAGGAGGGAACAAACAAAGACAGGTGGTGGCGAAAAACCACCATCACCTTCTCCTGAGGACTTGGAAATAATGGCAATTGCTCCTCACGACTTTGTCATTGAAGTTAATGACTACGATAGTGATGCATTGGTAAGTAAAATTTCATAAAATAGGTCATATAACATTTAATTTAAAATTGATTGATTTTAGATATTTTACATTATTTATGTATGAGGTGCTCTGTCTGCTTTTAGAGCATGCAATTTACAATTCAAAATTATGTTCCATGGTTAAAAATGATAGGTAATACTTTCGATATGTATATTTAATTAAATAAATATAATTACATAGTTATTCAAAATCAATGTAATGTAATTTGTACTATAAAGTCGTTTTATAATTTTGCATGACTTATAATAACAAACATCTGTGTATTTTATTGATATTCCTTTCAAGTATAAAATACCTAATTCAATTATAGCCTAAATACCGCAGTCTGCATTAAAACATGTCAAGTAAATTTATTTCTTTTAGAATCCAGTTCCCGTGCCTACAACTGCACAAGAAATATTCACTGAACCTAGACCTGGTCCTAGTTTTGAATTTAAAGAAACTGAAAAATACGAAGCAGTACATGAGGATGAGGAACATCCAGATCAGCATATTATTGTGGATTTGCAAGGTAAATAATAGTTATCATAAGTACGTACTGCTAATATTATCACGCCTTAACGGCTGCACGAATTTGGATGAAATTATGCACTTATGTATCCCAAAAATACTTTCCTGCGGGATCATTTTAATGTTCTTTTGTCCTTCGAAGTTGCGGGCAAAAGTTAGTATGGTATAATTACAATCCAATATGTTACACAAGTTTGTTTCAATTTTTCCCATATTTAATTTGCTTAAACCAATCCAACCACAGATAAAGAAAGCACCAGAATGATGTCAATAAAGAACAAAGAGACTGTTAACACAAGAACCACAACAAAAAAAAGGAACAAGAGCTTGGAAAATAGGTATATGTAGAAACCTACTATAATACATAATACAATACTCCTCCCCCTCCTATACAATGCGTGGGGGACGGGTACATACTTTTATTATCCTAATATTACTTGTACATGTTAAAAATAAAATTCCTCACAATATTCTATTTGATTTTACAGAAGTGAAGCAGTGCGACATTCAATTATACAAAGTAATACACATTTTAAAAGAAAACAGCTAGAAATGATGGAAGTGGAACACACATATAACATTAAAATTGCAGAATTAAAAATTAAAAAAATAGAATTAGAAATAGCTTTATTGGAAAGTAAGAAACACACCAACACTGAAGAATAAAATGTAAGTAGATTTTTTATTCTACATCCACTTATGGCCGATTCCTATTTTATGGACCTTTAACTCTAGTATCTTTACCAATAATGAAGCACAGACCTTGTGTAGTTCCTTCCCCAACAAGTCAAAAAGGTTCCCTGTAATTAAATATCCTGATATGTGAAATTATTATGTTCAGGTAATAATAAATAGGCAAATATTTAATAATAGATTATTGAATTATTTTTGTGGATTGCTGTAATACTGTGTCATAGTGCCTTCCCAAACAAGTAACCAAAGGTTCAGTTTAAATTATAAATATGTTTGTAAATATCCTGATATGTGAAATTATTGTTTTCAGGTACTTATTTGCTGCAAATATTTAATAAAAGATTATTCATGTAATTAAAATACATACTTATTAAATACCTACATATTTAAAAAAAAAATTAATACTAAAAATGAGTTTCAATAAACTGCCTTCTCCTAATATTTCCCCTTACAGAAGTGGGAATATAACTTTGAACTATAGGTTCCCTAGATGGAGATTGCTCTATGTTATCTTCCTCGCCAGGAAACAGGTCTTCCCTCATGTCGATTGCAATATTGTGGAGGACAGCACAAGCAACAATTGTTTTTTTTGCTGTTTCAATACTTCCAAACATGCCTCTTAACAGGCAACGAAACCGTTGCTTTAATAATCCAAAACACCTTTCCACCGTGTTCCGGGTACGGATATGGCTGCTATTATACCTCTTTTCTTGTGGTGTTGTGGGGTTAAGCAGTGGTGTAAATAAATATGGAGTGCAAGGATAGCCACTGTCACCCAATAATATTCCAGAGAATGCGCCAGCCTCAAACCTCTGTTTTAATCGACATTCGCGGAATATTCTGGAGTCATGTACACTGCCACGCCATCTGGTAACTATGTCCATGATTTTCAGGTCAGCATCACAAACCACCTGAAAAGTGATTGCTTATTAACTTAAATTGCTCTCCATTTTTTTTAATATAACATTGGTATTTAATATAATCAAATGATTTATTATCTACCTATTGTATCAAGCATTTTGAGATTTGTTTGTCAATAAAATTGAGACAATCACCACTTAAAATATATTTTTTTAATTTACCTGTACATTGACTGAAGAAAATCCTTTTCTATTTATATACAATTGACCCCCATCAGCATTTACTTTCTTTACTCTTATATGAGTACAGTCTATTGCCCCAATTACTGTAGGAAAATTAGCAATCCTGCGGAATTTCCGAATGTTTTCTTCCTGTTCATTTAAAGTGATGGGCATTTTAATGAATCTTCGGGACATCCGTGACAAAATGTCCGCTACCTTTTTACATGTTTTGCTGACAACTGGCTGAGACACACCATGTAAATCAGCTGTATCGTCTTGAATCTACGAATAAAACAATAATATTAGTTTATTTGGATTTTGTCTAATGTTAGGTTAGCATTGACCAAGGTTACATACTTCATGGCGAGCCCAGTTGCGTAATGCGCAAACCACTTGCAGTTCAGGACTCAATGGGTATCCTCGAGAGTCGTGGGATAAATCCTCACGTAAAAGGTCCACTATTTTTCCACCAAAACGTTTTGTGAACCTATACTTGTATCTGAAATCTTCGTCACTCAATTCGAACGGATTCACACGATGACGACGTCTGTAAGATCGCTGAGACGTCTCCAGCATATCCAAATCTTCTAAATCTTCCAAATCCACCAAGTCGATCATGTTAATATCCATTTTTTTGAGATTTTTATTTAAAATAACACACCAAGCAAACGTCAAATGAATTAGTACCAAAGATAAACTAGGGGTCTCTGCGGACTAACTTTAGTACCATAGATAGTTCTGGAACTAGTGATAAACTTCATTTTATAATAAAGTTTTATTTAGTCATGGTTTAAACCTAGTAACAATCCCAGTACTATATTTAGATCGCGTTTTGGAATAAGACCGTTTAAGTCTACTGGCGTAGATTATTGTGGTCCAGTGAATATTCGATTCTCACCCGGTAGAGGTTCTAAGTCCTACAAGGGCTATATATGCCTTTTCGTCTGTATGGTAACACGAGCGATACATTTAGAAGCTGTTACTGACTTGACTGCTAAGGGCTTTATCGCGGCGTTCAAACGTTTTACTGCGAGAAGAGGCCACTGTCAAGACTTGTATAGTGATAACGGCACTAATTTTGTTGGCGCTGACAAACAAATGAGAGACATGTTCAATAGTGCCAAGTCAGCCCTTCCAAAGGAAATATCGGAGTTACTTACGTTAGAGAGAACAACGTGGCACTTTATACCACCACACGCCCCAAATTTTGGTGGGTTGTGGGAAGCTGGCGTTCGTAGTACCAAGGCACATCTACGTAAGGTAGTCGGTAATGCAACACTCACCTATGAGGAAATGGCGACAGTTCTAGCACAAGTGGAGGCGTGTTTAAATTCACGGCCTTTAACTTTACTCAGTGACAATCTCAATGACCCACTACCCTTGACACCAGGTCATTTTTTAGTAGGTGAGCCGTTAATAAATATAGCTGATGAGAATTATTCTAAATCCAATGTGGTAGGTTTAGACAGATGGAGACAAGACAGAGGAGACAGGCAAAAAATAGTAAATGACTTTTGGAGTAGATGGTCAAAAGAATATCTAGTAAGTCTTAGCCAAAGGTATAAGTGGAATTCAAAGGGTACTGAACCAGAAATTGGTGATATTGTGATTTTAAAAGAGGATAACATTTCTCCAGCTAAGTGGATTCTTGGTAAAATTATACAAAAACACACGGGTCAGGACAACATAACCCGTGTTGTGACAGTTAAATGTAAGACCGGAGAATTTAAGCGTCCACTTAGCAAGATTTGCGTTATAACTAAATAAGATATTGACTTGTATTATTTTAAGCAATCTTAAACTTTTCTTTATTTGTTTTACTAACATTTTTAAGTTGAGGTATTTACCTATTAGGTATACAAACTGTCATAATTTTTGTTTAATTTGGTGAAATTCTTGTGACTTGTGACATCACGGTGGGCGGGTCAAACTTATTGTATCTTACTATTCATTAGTGTTCATAATTTAAGCACTTAGATTTAATGATTATGTTTGTCTGGCCATTGTGTATTAAGTCTTTCGCTTATTTAAACTTTTGAGTTCATAAGTGCATTTATAATGTTTTGAGTCAGGTACTTGCACCTATGTTTGTTGTAAGAAGAATTTTAATTTCTTTTGTTGGGTGAACTACCCATTTTTTGTGTAGATTATGTAATAGTGACCTCTAAAGTCGCGTTATGTATGAACCTAAATCATAAGTCCAATAGTTGCTAAAGAACGATGTTCTTTGGTGGGCGGAATGTCGAAACAATTTTATGATGTTGGCTATAAAGCTATTGATTTATGCGTGTGTCTACCTGGCTGTCAAAAATGACAGATTCATACAGTCCACAGAGTAGCCGATCTTGATTTTTTTAGTTTCAATAAACGGAGTGAAAGAAAAAGACGTTGTTTGCTGTTAATACAAATCCCTCACAACTTAAAACAACCAAAACTGCATAAACAGGTGTACTATAATCATATTGGAAGAGTGTTTTTATTAATTTATTTTGTGCTATTTGTAGCGTTTCAATATTGGTTTTGGCCGCTGTGCCCCATACTTCTATTAGATAGTCCACGTGAGGTTTTATAAGAGTGTTATATATATTGTAGCGGACTTGTCGTGGAAGACATCGGACAACACTCCGTAGGGCTCCCGTGAGCGAAGTCAGTTTAGATCTAACCATCTCCACATGTGGCTTCCAGTTCAGGTGGTTATCCAAAATTAATCCAAGGTACTTTTCGTGATCAACCTTTTTGATAGGTTGGTTATTTATGGTTAATTGTGAATAATGTGTTATTTTTTTGTTTTTTGCTGCGAAAATTATGTAGTTGTAATTGTGGCAATAGACTGTACTCATATAAGAGTAAAGAAAGTAAATGCTGATGGGGGTCAATTATATATAAATAGAAAAGGATTTTCTTCAGTCAATGTACAGGTAAATTAAAAAAATATATTTTAAGTGGTGATTGTAACAATTTTATTGACAAACAAATCCTAAAATGCTTGATACAATAGGTAGATAATAAATTATTTGATTATATTAAATACCAATGTTATATAAAAAAAAATGGAGAGCAATTTAAGATAATAAGCAATCACTTTTCAGGTGGTTTGTGATGCTGACCTGAAAATCATGGACATAGTTACCAGATGGCGTGGCAGTGTACATGACTCCAGAATATTCCGCGAATGTCGATTAAAACAGAGGCTGGCGCATTCTCTGGAATATTATTGGGTGACAGTGGCTATCCTTGCACTCCATATTTATTTACACCACTGCTTAACCCCACAACACATTTATATTATTGTTTGTCTAAACTATTATGATAACTCGTGGACAGCGTTGTGGGTTGCATTATTAGCAAAATAAAATGATTGTTAAACTAGTTATAAGTTCTGATAATGTAACTGTTTGTTGTCCCTCTTAATAAAAATAAAATAAAATAAAACACCACAAGAAGAGAGTTATAATAGCAGCCATATCCGTACCCGGAACACGGTGGAAAGGTGTTTTGGATTATTAAAGCAACGGTTTCGTTGCCTGTTAAGAGGCATGTTTGGAAGTATTGAAACAGCAAAAAAAACAATTGTTGCTTGTGCTGTCCTCCACAATATTGCCATCGACATGAGGGAAGACCTGTTTCCTGGCGAGGAAGATAACATAGAGCAATCTCCATCTAGGGAACCTATAGTTCAAAGTTATATTCCCACTTCTGTAAGGGGAAATATTAGGAGAAGGCAGTTTATTGAAACTCATTTTTAGTATTTTATAATTATGTAGGTATTTAATAAGTATGTATTTTAATTAAATGAATAATCTATTATTAAATATTTGCAGCAAATAAGTACCTGAAAACAATAATTTCACATATCAGGATATTTACAAACATTTTTATAATTTTATTTAAACTGAACCTTTGGTTACTTGTTTGGGAAGGCACTATGACACAGTATTACAGCAATCCACAACAATAATTCAATAATCTAGTATTAAGTATTTGCCTATTTATTATTACCTGAACATAATAATTTCACATATCAGGATATTTAATTACAGGGAACCTTTTTGACTAGTTGGGGAAGGAACTACACAAGGTCTGTGCTTCATTATTGGTAAAGATACTAGAGTTAAAGGTCCATAAAATAGAAATCGGCCATAAGTGGATGTAGAATAAAAAATCTACTTACATTTTATTCTTCAGTGTTGGTGTGTTTCTTACTTTCCAATAAAGCTATTTCTAATTCTATTTTTTCAATTTTTAATTCTGCAATTTTAATGTTATATTATTATGTGTGTTCCACTTCCATCATCTCTAGCTGTTTTCTTTTAAAATCTGTATTACTTTGTATAATTGAATGTCGCACTGCTTCACTTCTGTAAAATCAAATAGAATATTGTGAGGAATTTTATTTTTAACATGTACAAGTAATATTAGGATAATAAAAGTATGTACCCGTCCCCCACGTATTGTATAGGAGGGGGAGGAGTATTGTATTATGTATTATAGTAGGTTTCTACATACATATACCTATTTTCCAAGTTCTTTTTCCTTTTTTTTGTTGTGGTTCTTGTGTTAACAGTCTCTTTGTTCTTTATTGACATCATTCTGGTGCTTTCTTTATTTGTGGTTGGATTGGTTTAAGCAAATTAAATATGGGAAAAATTGAAACAAACTTGTGTAACATATTGGATTGTAATTATACTATACTAACTTTTGCCCGCAACTTTGAAGGACAAAAGAACATTAAAATGATCCCGCAGGAAAGTATTTTTGGGATACATAAGTGCATAATTTCATCCAAATTCGTGCAACCGTTAAGGCGTGAAAATATTAGCAGCACGTACTTATGATAACTATTATTTACCTTGCAAATCCAATATATTATGCTGTTCTAGATGTTCCTCATCCTCATGTATTGCTTCGTATTTTTCAGTTTCTTTAAATTCAAAACTAGGACCAGGTCTAGGTTCAGTGAATATTTCTTGTGCAGTTGTAGGCACGGGAACTGGATTCTAAAAGAAATAAATTTACTTGACATGTTTTAATGCAGACTGCGGTATTTAGTCTATAATTGAATTAGGTATTTTATACTTGAAAGGAATATCAATAAAATACACAGGTGTTTGTTATTATAAGTCATGCAAAATTATAAAACGACTTTGTAGTACAAATTACATTACATTGATTTTGAATAACTATGTAATTATATTTATTTAATTAAATATACATATCGAAAGTATTACCTATCATTTTTAACCATGGAACATAATTTTGAATTGTAAATTGCATGCTCTAAAAGCAGACAGAGCACCTCATACATAAATAATGTAAAATATCTAAAATCAATCAATTTTAAATTACATGTTATACGACCTATTTTATGAAGTTTTACTTACCAATGCATCACTATCGTAGTCATTAACTTCAATGACAAAGTCGTGAGGAGAAATTGCCATTATTTCCAAGTCCTCAGGAGAAGGTGATGGTGGTTTTTCGCCACCACCTGTCTTTGTTTGTTCCCTCCTATGTGTGGATACGTTGGATTTAGCGGATAACTTCATTCTTTTCCAAGCCAACTTTAATTCTGTATCCGATCGAAATTTACCCACTATCTCATTGAATCTAAAAATAATAAATATGCTAAATATTTTACGTAAAGAATATCGGACTTAACAAAAGCAATAAGTACTTACTTAATCTGTATATTCTTCCACTCTTTTATTTTCTGCATGTTTACAGAGGTTTTCGTTGACTTGTCTTCAATAATGTGAGCTGATTGAGCAATTAGGTGGCGTAATATTTCCTATAATGATTAGAATATTCGCGTTAAGTTCGTAGTCGAAATAAGAGGATACAAAGCATTACATACCTGATAATAATTAAAAATTCCACGTATTACTTTTTCTTCAGAATTCCAGTTTTCACCCCTTTTTTTCTTTTGTTGTTCCATTTAATAATGTAGCTCACGACTTAACCAAGCACAAGTAACTCACGAACTATATAGAATTATATTCTGTGCTCACGAACAAACCACGTATATAACAGTAAAGTATTGTTAAAAATAATGAATACAAAAAAATATTTATTTATTTTAAAGAACGCAACACATCGCATTCGTCTCAAATTACGCGCGCCGCCGCCGAATGTAAGTCGCTCCACTTCACGCTAGAGGTGTTAAAAAATATGACAACTTGATTATAAAAAGCGCGTCAAAAGTACAAGTTGTGCTTGTTCAATACATTGTAACATAAAGAAAGAACAATTTATGACATATTTTAAAGTTGATAAATAATTATTTAAGCATTTCAAGTGTTATTATAATATCAACATTTAGAGAAACAGAACGTTGCTTCAAATAAAGCCTGCGTGAACGAATGAAAGAATGGTATTTTTGTTTTTTATCTATGGACATTATTTGAACCATGGACCTTCTTTGGTACTAACTGATCCTCGAATAGTCTTCGTTTTGTAATCGTAACATGTTTTAAACCTAGTACTAGCTTTATTACCGTAACAATCCTAGACCTTTTAGTCTTGGTTTAAACCAGTACTTTTGCAGTTTTTTGTAATAAGACCGATAAAGTTTAAAAGAAGCTGGCCACTAGAGGTTGCGGAATTTATAACTGAGTAATTGCCTTGATCCAACCAATCGATGTCTGGTAAGTTAAAATCTCCTGCAACATAAACGGTCTTATTACAAAAAACTGCAAAAGTACTGGTTTAAACCAAGACTAAAAGGTCTAGGATTGTTACGGTAATAAAGCTAGTACTAGGTTTAAAACATGTTACGATTACAAAACGAAGACTATTCGAGGATCAGTTAGTACCAAAGAAGGTCCATGGTTCAAATAATGTCCATAGATAAAAAACAAAGATGCCATTCTTTCATTCGTTCACGCAGGCTTTATTTGAAGCAACGTTCTGTTTCTTTAAATGCTGATATTATAATAACACTTGAAATGCTTAAATAATTATTTATCAACTTTAAAATATGTCATATATTGCTCTTTCTTTATGTTAATATATATTGAACAAGCACAACTTGTACTTTTGACGCGCTTTTATAATCAAGTTGTCACATTTTTTAACACCTCTAGCGTGGAGTGGAGCGACTTATGTACATTCGGCGGCGGCGCGCGTAATTTGAGACGAATGTGATGTGTTAAATAAATATGAAGTCTTTGTATTAATTGCTTTTAACAATACAGTACTGTTACATACGTGGTTTGTTCGTGAGCACAGATTACAATTCTATAAACATAGTTCGTGAGTTACTTGTGTTAGTTGAATCTACGAATAAAACAATAATATTCATTTATTTGGATTTTGTCTAATGTGAAAATGTTACGTTTGCATTGACCAAGGTTACATACTTCATGACGAGGCTAGTTGCGTAATGCGCAAACCACTTGCACTTCAGGACTACAATGGGCATCCTCGAGACTCGTGGGATAAATCCTCACATAAAAGATTCACTATTTTTCCACCAAAACGTTTTGTGAACCTATACTTATAATTATCTGAAATCTTCGTCACTCGCTGAGACGTCTCCAGCATATCCAAATCTTCCAAAACCATCAAGTTGATCATGTTAAATCCATTTTTTTAAGATTTTTATTTAAAATAACAAAAAAATCAAGACGCCACGCAAACACCAAAGGAATTAGTACCAAAGATAAACTAGGGGTCTCAGCGGACTAACTTTAGTACCTTATATAGTTCTGGAACTAGTGATAAACTTCATTTTATAATAACGTTTTATTTAGTCATGGTTTAAACCTAGTAACAATCCCAGTACTAAATTTAGATCGCGTTTTGGAATAAGACGGAGAATGACTCGGTAGTAAAATCGTTAGCAATGCATTGTAGCATATCTAGGTAGTGCGTGTATATCTTCTCATGAGTTCGTGGTGGTATATACGCTACGCTGATAATGTGGCGTTTATTAGATTGATATGCAGGCAATTGAACCACAGTCTGCTCGATATGAGCATGGGTAAATTGAGTCCTTAACCTAGTGGGACGTAACTCACGAAGTACTGCCACCAAAACGCCGCCTCCTTCGCGCTTATTTGTTGCCGATCGATCGCGATCGCATCTGAAAACAGTATAGCGGTCATCAATAAACTCACTGTCGTGAATGCTAGGAATGAGCCAAGTCTCAGTAAGTATGATGACATCATAAGAACACGCCATAATGTTCATGTACAATGTGTGCAGCTTTGTGCGAATACCTCTACAATTTTGATAATACAGTACGATATTGCTAGTATCCATTGATAAATAAACAAAAACAAAAACAAATAAATATAATTACATGATGTGTTACAAAATATAATGTTACGACACCGAGCAATAAAAGGAATCGTAGTCTACAGTCGTAAATGTGCTTTCCCAGTACAATACAAGTTACAAATTTAAAAGACCATTTTTGTAGTTTTAAAAAATAAGTCGTATACATAAACATTAATAATAATGGAAACCACAGACATTGTTGAATAATTCTCCATAGTAATAACAGCTGACATAAAATTGCATAGTAAGCACTAACATCGAAGAGTATCAACAGATAAACGAGGACAATTAACACAAACACACGTAAAAATGGCATGCAAACATAGAGCATAGAAGGGTGAGAAATTACAAAGTTATATTTAAATAGGCTACCAGATAAAGTTTTAGGCACATGTCTTCCCAGTACCTGTAATCTTATTGAGATCATTTTCGGAGCGTATAGCAAAGGCCGGGATTCCATCTCGCTCGCGTACAAGTATCGTGCCGTTCTTAACCCAAACATATTTAAAACCATGTTTTCCGGCAACTTCTTTACACTTACGAAATAAAGCCTTATTTTTTAATGTAAGATGCTCATTAATATATACCGATTGTGTAGTACCAGATATTCCGAGTTCGCAGGATTTGATGCTCTTCTTTTTGCGGTAGGCGCTAAGCAAGTTGTCACGAAGTATACGAGATTTCAATTTAACGATTACGTTTTTTGGTTTGTTGTCTTGTTGCCGCGCATGTGGGACTCTGTGTATAGATAAAATGTCGTTCTGTCATACAGGATAATTAATAACCGCACCAATTGATTCCATCACGGTAAGCAGATTTTCACTGCGCCTGTCAGGCAGATTACATATTTCTATATTGCACTGACGTGCTTGCTGCTCCATTGAGTCGATTTTAACTTCCAATGCAGCCATTGCCTGAGCATTGCTATGACTTTCCAAGTCGCACAGGCGCTCCGCAAACCCCTTGCGTTCCCGTTCCAAAGTTTCCAGCCGAGTTTTCATGTCTTCGTAGTCCGCGTTGATGAATCGAATAGATTTTTCTATGTCTGCATTAGACCTATGAATGTCGAGATTTTGTTGTTTCAGTGCAGTGACCTCTGCCACTAATTTATTGAGAATCACATCTTGATCGGCCTTCCAAGACAGCAACATATTCTTTAACTCCTCAAATTTATCTTGCTCCTCGCAACTTCCATCGCACGGTGGGGCAAGATGACTTAAATCTATACATTAAAGAGAAATAACAAATTCTACGCTAGCAGGTAGCTTTGTGTGCTACAACATAATCCTATAGCTGTGGTACAACACCGCAAGTAAACAGGCGCGACCCGCCCAACCCCCACTCCATACTATACCACTCAGTCTGAGCCGATCTCTCGTGGAACGTACAAGTGTTAATCGTGCGCCAGCGCAACTTTGAAGTGTACCTAGTTTTATTTTAAATACACGTCTTATAAACCGAAAAAGAAATATGGAAGCGTCAAGTTCAGGTACGTAACCTATTGTTGGAAACTATATATATACATTTTAATGTTTGTTTGGATGGATAAAACGATGAATAAATGATTGCGTGAAAAAGGAAGTCAGAATTAAAAACACGATGAAACTACTAGAGAATTAGTTATGTTCCATGGCTGTCCGGGCTTACCTTCGGTTTTTTTTTGCACTAGCAACTATTACAGTTTACGATTGTATTTTAAATTATTGCCCATGTTTGCCCGAATTAAAATAAATATCAATTTAAAATAAATCGTTCTTATTATTAAATACTTATTATTTCTTTTTTACACAGGTACGGCCTCCGATGCCTTATTTATGACAAGACGTGAGTTGTTTATGATAATGAAGAACTCTGGACATACGAAACTTCAAGATCAAATAGACTCGCTTCAAAAGGAAATTGTTAAAAGGACGGGATGTGTCGGTGACTTTCGGACAGCTATTTCGCAAACGATAAATCGTTTTAAATCAGACTATAAGTCACGATGGGAAGCAGCGCACCGCATTGAAAGTAGATTAAGTAGAGACTCATCACTTGCCTTTCCTACACGTAAAATAAAACGAAGCATTCCCGGTCGTCCAGCAATACTTTTTGAGGAGAGCACCGAGAGGATGAAGCGACAAAGGACTCAAGATTTGAGAAAATCTATACCTCTACCTGAGCTCGTTTATGCCACACAAATGAAATTGAAAGCTTCGGGACAGGGTGCGGCTTCCAAAATAATCAAAGATATTTTATCTGATCCATTAAAACCTACTGAATATTCTAAAGCCTATCAACAGTCACTTGAGACAGTTACGGTGATGTCAGGAGAGGATGCTGTAGCACTCTTAGTGGAAGCGAATTTATCTCGTCATCAATACAATATATTGAGATCAAAATCTCCAAAAATCTACCCGTCTTATAAAATCGTACAGGCTGCAAAAAAACAATGTTACCCGGAGCCTAATCAAATCAGTGTTAGCGAAACTTCTGTACACGTGGATTTACAGATAATGCTTGACCTTACCACTAAACGTTTGGCTTTGGTACAGAGAGAAGTGTTGCATACCCTGAATAGTGAAGAGTTAGAAAATATGTGTTTATTTTCAAAATGGGGATTTGATGGCAGTAGCGGCCATAGCTCTTATAAACAAGCTTTTTATGGTTCTGAAGCCAGTGATGCAGCTGTTTTTATTACATGTTATGTACCCCTACGTTTGACATCTGGGTCGAAGGTTATTTGGCAAAACCCTAGACCAAGTTCGACGAGGTATTGCATACCTTTAAAAATAGAATTTGTCAAAAAAAGCGCCGCAGTTTCAGTGGAAGAAAAAAAAAGGATAGACGATCAAATAAGAAATCTTGAAACCAGTATCGTACAACTAGCTGAACACAATATGAACGTTAATCATACCTTGATTTTTGCGATGATTGATGGGAAAGTCTGCAATGCGGTCACGAACACAACTTCAACACAGAAGTGCTACATATGTGGAGCTACAAACAAAGACTTCAATGATATAGCTAAAGTGCTTTCTAAACCTATCAAAACAGAAAATTTGGAATTCGGCATTTCAGTTTTACACGGATGGATACGTTTCTTTGAATGTCTCTTGCATCTGGCATACAGACTTCCTATTAAAAAAAAACAGGCTCGGAAAAACAAGAAAAATGTAGCAGGGGCTTCAGATAAAGAAAAGGTTGAAGAAACCAAGAGAAAAATTCAGACTCAGTTCAAAGAAAGGTTGGGCTTGATAGTGGACAAGCCCAAACCAGGATTTGGAAATTCGAATGATGGGAACACAGCGAGACGCTTTTTTAAAAATGCCGCTGTGTCTGCGGACATTACAAACCTGGATTTACAATTTATACAGAAAATGCACAATATATTAATTGCCATGTCATCTGGCTATGAGATTGATGTGGAAAAATTCCGCACGTATGCAACTGACACTGCCAAATACTTTGTGCAAAAGTACCCGTGGTTTGATATGCCGCCCACTGTTCACAAGTTTTTTATTCACGGGCCAGAAATAATAAAGAATGCGCTTTTGCCGATAGGCCAATTAACGGAAGAGGCCCAAGAAGCCCGGAACAAGGACTTTAAAAAATTCAGGGAACATCATTCTAGAAAATGCAGTCGCGAGAAATCTAACGCTGATATTTTCAACCTCTTGCTGTTGTCATCAGACCCTGTGATAACAAGTAAAAGGAAACTGGCAAAAAAAAAGTTAACTTCACTTCCCCAAGAAGTTCTAAATCTTCTGATACCTCCATCAATACAGCCAAGTGAAGAATCTACGGATGATGACACTCAAATTAATTCTGAGTATGATGAGGATACTGATTGTAGCGATGAAAGTGATTAGGGTAGTTATAATTTAAGATGTCATAGACTTAAAAATATCATATTGTTTATACTTATATAATATTATGTAAATAAAGTTGATAACATACTTATACCTACCTTTTTTTGCTAAACCTATCTCGTCATATTGAAATGTCCACTCTAAAATATAATTATGAATTAACGACACATTTTAAAAATCTTGCCCCACTGTGCATCGCCTCGAAAGCGTTTGAGTGGCCTTATTGTAATATTAGCCAAGTTATCAAGGGCCGTTATGGGAATCGACTCGACGTTAGTAAGATCAGATTCTGATCGCGTTTCAAGAATGGGCAGGGTGTTCGCAGATCGGGTTGGAGGAGAACGTACTGTGCGTGGCATCGTTAACCACTAGAAGAGCTTATGTGGGTACAGCAATACTATGAAGCAAAAACAAAAAGCCAAGGCGTTATTCGCAGTTGATAGCAGACGGCAATTTCGACCCGCGGACTAGTCGACCGCTTGGCGGAGTGCGTAAGCACGCAGCGTAGCAACGCTCGTGGCTGGGGTGCCGCAGGTTCGAATCCAAGCAGACTCAAAATATTTTTAAAAGTTTTAAAAGTTTTTAGACACTATTTGAAGTGTGAACTCACAAAAATTTACTATCCTGCTCTAACTCCTCCCACTGGGCGTGAACCACTGATTTAAAAACTGTAGGAGCAACAAGGAATCGAAAAATAGAGCGGCAGCCAATCACAATTCTAGTATTAAAAACATGACAAAATTCACAACGCGATGCGTAACACGTCTGTCCGCTTCGAAACACAAGTGCTAACCGGACTTTCCTGTGGCTGCCTTAAGCTACTACACTCAGGGCCTCCAGCCAGGGGCATATGACTATTCTAAATTAAAACTAAGTGAACGCTCGCTAAGGGCACCCCCTGTAGGGTACGAACCTCGCCTTAGGGCGTCACTGACGGGAGGACAGCAAGATGGGACAGGCTGGATCAATATCGGTTGAGAACTGTACTGGTGGCCCTATTGCTCTCCTGGAGGAGGGTTATGGGATCATCTGGCTCTACAAGTGCATGCCTCGGACGGCGGACTTTACTAATCCTAGAGGCGGCATAATTAGCGGCCTCGACAACCAGAGGGTTGCGATGTTTGGTGGCTCTATCGAAATAACGCTTGGAAAGGCGTTTTAGGAACTGGTGGAAGTAGGATATTATTGGGCATTCTAACACACCGAGAGTGACGAAGGCGAACGGAGTGAGCCGTAGGAACGGCAGGTGGGGTACATCCTACTATAACTAGCTCTTCATATCAACCACTTACCTCGATTAACAAAAGCAGATCTACGGTTTAAACTTTGTTTCACTACACTACTTTACTGTCATTCTTTCATAGTTTCACTACACATTTCACCACTACTGAATTTATTCCTAATTTAAATCTACATGAAACGTGGTAAGCTAAACTTCAGGACAGATTGCTTCATGCCTCTCCGCAAAGTTAGAGATAGCGCATTACCACAAAGGTTCAACGCACACTCAGTTTATGCGACCAGATTGGTACCGAGGGCATCTGAAATTTAGAATATCGTATATATTAAACTAAAACTTGGGACAGATTGTCACTATGCCTGTCCACAGAAGAAAGAAATAGCGCATACCCATAGGTGCACACACATTCTATTTCCTGCGGCTAGACATCCGAAATTTTAATTTAATTTCGTTTCATATAGATGAAAATTTACACGTTTATTAAACAAGTAAATGCGTCGGCTGTCTGAACCGATGACCTAAACTTCAGGACAGATTGTCACTAGTCTCTCCACAAAGTTAGAGATAGCGCCTTACCACAGAGGTTCAACGCGCACTCAGATTATGCGACCAGATTGGTACCGAGGACATCTGAATTTTAGGCTACCGTATGCATTAAACTAAAATTTGGGACAGATTGTCACTATGCCTCCACAAAGTTAGAGATAGCGCCTTACCACAAAGGTTCAACGCGCACTCAGATTATGCGACCAGATTGGTACCGAGGACATCCGAAATTTTAATTTAATATATTCACCCAGACGACACTACTTACACGTTAATGAACACGTTACGTCTTCTACTGATGTCTGATTGCTAACCAACCGCACGTCGCGCTGAGTTAAGGCGCATTTACACTAATATTTACCGTCCGGTGTGTGTAAGTCCGGTCAGTTTCGCTACATTGTATTCTTTCATGAAATACCTGGCGCCGGCGCCGGCGTCGGAATCGACCGTATCAGACAACTATCACGAGTGGGTGTAAATGAGCCTTTACAGTCTGTGAAACTGCAAAATTGCAAGTAGCAATAATTTGCTGCGTATATTTTGTTGTATGTAAGGTATGTGTGTGTGTGTGTGTAATTTCCATGGGAACCTTTGTATAATATGCAAGATAAGCACTGCGCTTGTTGCAAACATTGTTTAAATTTATCTTATACAGGACTTTCTATGTTCATATAAAATAGGTACTTACTTCATTTTCGGTACGGCACACTCATCTTGTAAATTACTTTATTGTAATAATTATGACCTTTATGACTTTGTAGTTGTAGTAGCTAGTATAGCTACTCAATATAAAACTGGTATCTGGCTCGCCTACGCACCACCACGTGCTTGCGGGCTGGCGGTTGGGCATAGAATGACCCCCACTCAGCCCGCACCTTGTGACGTATGCGCTCGAGACAAATCATAAGTATATCTATATACACTACATCCCTTCCTTATTTTAAATTATTTAATTTCAGTATTAAATACTTCCATAAATAATATGTATTAAATAATAAGGATCTATAGGAATAAATAATAAGTTTTATATTTTTCATCAAGTATTTATTAAGTTAGAAGTAGTCTGCTTGATATTTGTTACATGACTTTTCTGTAGTGAATCACTTATCTTTTTATTACGAAGTAAACCCCAATTTAGGCATCTTTATTGAATTCGTTTTTTAATCAATCATCACAAGCTTGCTTTATTTTAACTCAATCTCATTTCCTGTTCATTATGGAGGGCCATTTTCCTTTTCCTTTCCCTCAAAAATATTTTTATCTCTTCTTAATTGCTAGACGTATCTCCTAAATTTAGTTCTTCAGGCTCTTTATCATTCAAAATTTTCCACTGACCTTCAATTTTTTTCAGATGTACTACGTTTCTCCTTAGAACTTGTCCTGTTGAATCATTTCGTACTTCAACATCTCCTCCTGCTGTTTTTTCAACCGTATGAGGAGATGGGTCATAATTTAAACTTAATTTGTTGTCTTTAACGATATTTTTTAAATATACTTTATCTCCCGGTACTAAATCACATTGTTTTGCTTTTCGTTTTCTATCTGCATATTCTTTTCCCAACTGTTTCTTTTCCTTATCCATATCTCTCACCTCCGAGTCTTCTATTTGACGGTTGATGTCACTGACCATTGGAATTTTGTCACGAAATTGCCTTTTGAAAAACAATTCTGCCGGAGGTTTTCCCGTCACACTGTGTGGCGTACTGTTATACATCACCAGGTATTCCTCCAAACCCTCTCTCCAGTTTCTTTCCTCAGCCTGGCTTATTTTTAAGCGTTTCAGGATATCTCTGTTTTGGCGTTCTACTTCACCATTCTGCTGTGGCCAATACGGTACAGTATTAAACAAAAGTATGTTTCTTTCGTTACAAAACCGTTTGAATTCTTCGCTACAGAATTGTTTACCATTATCTGCAGTTATTGTTGATGGATTTCCAAGGCGGCTAAATATTTCTTTTAGATTTAATATAATATCTGCACTGGAAATCTTGCGAGTTATCTTCACCTCTTTATACCGGCTAAAGTAATCCACCACAACCAATATAAATTCTCCACTCGGAAGCGGTCCCATCAAATCCATAGCTATGTCTACCCACGGCTCATTTGGCAATTCTCGTCTCTTAAGAGGGTTTGGCGGATTTGGAGCTGAGACAAGGGTGCATCCCTTGCAAGACTTAACCAAAGTCTCAGCATCTCTATCGCACTTTGGCCACCACACTTTAGTTCTCAATCTAGCTTTCATTAGTACTATGCCGGGATGACCCTCGTGAGCTACCGTTAAAACTCGATTTCGTAGTTCACTTGGGATTACTATCCTAGTCCCTCTCAACAAAACTCCTTCATAAAAGCACAGCTCATTTTCAAATAACTTGTAATTTTTAACTTCATTGTCCCATTTTTTATTGTAAATGCCTTCTTTAACCTTGATAATCTCTTGATCTTCTCTTGAATAATTTATAATTTCTTTTAGTGTTACGGCAGTAGGCTTAGATTTCTCCACAATCCAATGTACGTAATCTTCGATTTCATTTACCGATGAATTCTCCAAGTGGCATAACCTAGACAAACAATCTGCAATGTTCTCTTTGCCTGGTTTATATACGACCTTGAATGCATATGTCTGGAGTCGTAAAATCCACCGTTCAATTCTGGCACATGATTTTGACTTGGGTCCAAATATAACCTCAAGTGGCTTATGGTCAGTTATCAATTCGAATTCCTTTCCATATAGAAAAACGTGGAAGTGTTCTACAGCCCATACTAATGCCAGAGCTTCCTTCTCTGTTTGGCAGTATCGCCGTTTGCAGTCTGTCAATGTTTTATGCCCATAAGCTATGATTCTTGGCTCTTTGTGGTCTATCTGTATCAAGACACCACCCAATGCTACTGGACTAGCATCAGCTATAACCACTGTCCGATCTTTCACGTCATAGTAACCTAAGGTAGGAATACAGGATAGAGCTGACTTTAACTCATTAAACGCGGCATCCTGTTTGGAACCCCAGAATTTACTAATTTCTGATCCTTTTCCTTGTTTTTTCCGAAGTAACTCTTTGAGAGGTTCAGTTTTGGTCGCTAAATTGGGAATCCATTTCCCGACATAGTTTATAAGACCCAGGAAACTCTGAAGCTCACCTATGTTACTAGGTGGTCGAAATCCCTGGATACTTGATACAAATTTCTGTAAAGGTTTGACTCCTTTGTCCGAAAATTCATGTCCAAGAAATTGTATCTCAGTCATTCCAAATAAACATTTTTCTTTTCTTAGCACCACACTGTTTTCTTCTAAAGTTTCTATTACTTTCTTTAATCTTCGGTCGTGTTCTTCTCTATCTTTCCCGTACACTAAAATGTCATCAATAAAATTGATCGTTCCCTCACATCCTAAAAGAATACGCTCTAACGTCTTTTGGAAGATTTCAGGAGCACATGTGATACCGAACATTAGTCGTTTATATCGATAAAGGCCTTTACTAGTAATGAAAGTGGTTATAAAACGAGAATCTGGGTGCAATTCAAGTTGGTGAAATGCGTCTTTAATATCTAATTTGCTGAAGAATTTAGCACTTTTCATTTTGGGTAACAGCTTATCCATTGTTGGCAATGGATGGTTTTCCCGCAAAATTGCTTTGTTAGCTCGCCTCATGTCCACGCATAGGCGGACCTCTCCATTATCTTTTAAAACAGGCACTATTGGAGATACCCACTTCGAAGAGCTATGGACTTCTTCAATTATATCTCTGTCTATTAGTTCTTTGATTTTACTATTAACTTTTTCTTCCAGAGGTATAGGGATTCTCCGAAGTGGCTGTGAAACTGGTGGTACACTATCATCAACAGCTATTTCAATCTGAATATTCTTAAACTTTGGAAATGGTTTTTCGGTTTCCATTTGGTTAATCTGGAGTCCAATTTTGAGAATTCCCAAACTCATAGCTGTCTGTTTCCCTAAAAGATTCCTGGTTCCGTCTTCTATTATGTAGAAAGTTGCACCCTCAGACTTGTCTCCTATTCTGACATCAGCTTCAAAAGCTCCACTTAGCTTTAAAGGTTCCCTACTTCCATATCCATAAAATGTTTTCTTAGGATTTTTTTCCTGGTTACTTATTTGTATTCCATTGTTTTTCAAGATTTTCCATGTTTTGCCTGTGATTAAATTACATTTGCATCCAGAATCCACTAACATGTTGACTTTTACTCCTCCTATGTCACATTCCAATTCGCTGTCTTCATCTATTCTGAATACGTAATGTATGTCATCTGTACGCTTACTTGTTTGTTTCGGCTCTTCTTTTACTTTTTGTGGTTTAAATTTCTTACTGTCAGTGTTATTATTATTCATTTCACTTTTCCTTTTCATTGGTAGTCTAGTTCTACAATATTGTCTAAAATGCCCTTTCAATCCACATTTTAAACAATCTTTATCCCTAGCTGGACACTTGGAGTCTTGAGAGCCGTGGTTTTTACTTCCACACCTACCACAAACAGGTTTATATGTCCGTGTTCTATAATTGTCTTTGTCCCCTCTTTTGTAGTTAGTTTTTGAATCTACTTTATTTATATCTATGTTTTTCCTGGTACCATCCCCAAAATCTTCCATTTGCCGATTAACTGCTTCGAGGACATTTGCCTCAGCAATTATGTTGTCCAATGTCATAGAATCTCCTGTTTGCAATATTTTCTTTCTTAGTCCTTGTAACGAACATTTTTCTGTTATCTGATCTATAATTTGGTCATCTTTATCTTTAAATTGACATTTGTCGGCTTGTTGTCTTAAGCGAACTAAAAATTTTTCGAACTTTTCATTAGATTCTTGTTTAATTAAACGGAATAAATGACGCTCATAAACTTTGCTCTGTTTCGGTGTAAAATAGGCATCAAGTTTATCTATTGCAGTCTGGAAGATATCTGATTCAACTGTGCCAATTACATTGGTTTCAGGAATATTGTAGAATATTTCTTGTAATTCTAAACCGCCAAAATGCAATAGGCTTGCTCTTTTCTTTTCACTCTTGTCAATACCAGAAGCGTCGAGATAAATAAAGAGTGCTCTTTTGCACCGCTCCCATCGAGCTCCAACCGAAGAAGGTTCTCCTTCGCAGTCAAACTTCTCAAGCATGAGTTGGGACATGGCAACTACCTGGAACCAACCAGTTTATAGTTGTTTCAATATCAATTTAATGACCAGAAAATTCTGCTTATTTGAAATTCACCCATAGGAATTATGACATGGCAGCAACCTTAAACAAACAGTTTATTGTTGTTCTAATATCAATTTAATGATCAGATAATTCTGCTTATTTTTAACTCAATTGACAATATTTCTATTGCGTGCATGGTGTGTAGGTATAATTAAATCCATTAGAATAAAAATTGAAATGCAATTACTTCTACGCATAATACTTTAATTTCCAATGTTGTCAATTAGTGTTAAACTGAGTCAATTTTTTGACCAGCATTGCTGCTTAATAATAAAATGTGGGTATCAATTTAATGATCAGTTTTTTTGTTGCATTTACAACTGCTATATTGTCAATTTGATGACCAGGCACTTCGCCAGCTTACATGGAAGTAGGTTACTCGGTATTAGAGTTGCCAACCATGGTGACTGAAACAGTATTTCACTTTGTGTTCCTTATTTGTCCCCACCGTAAATAATTCTAAAAAAGTTTTTTTTTTTTCAAAACCGCTTTATCCCTACTACTTGTAATAAAATTGGCAACCCCATCTAGGATACCTATACCCATTTATTTGCTCCATCGCTTATTAGATTTCGAATCACCAACCAATCCTCAATTGTGTTTGAAGTAGGTATTCTAAAGTAATGACCACAAAACACCTCTGCCTATACTTTGACTATATAATATTAAGTATGATGTTTGAATATTATTACAAACAATGCTCATCAACTAAGACACTATAACACATGTCTGACTTCGAGATCGTGATCCATTTCTTCTGAAGTAGGTAGGTCGTAAAATAAACGAACTTATTTGGGAAATATGTACTAACACTACACTATTGAAACAATTATTAGAAACCTTAATTATGTACCTACTTATATTACAAGATGATATTACTTTCTTTATTGTAAATTAAATAAGTAGGTAGGCAGTTATCATTAGCACTCGAATGTAAACAAACCTACATTTTTTCTGTTAGAATGTTAGCAATTTAAACTTATTTACACATTTTGCCCATCAGTAGGTAGGTACTAAATGACGAAATGTGTCTGTACTAAGTCAAAATATTATTAAGCATATAAAAATACATTGTGCGCGTATTCGTAAATAACAAAATGACAATCCATAAAAAGTTACCAGTGCAGCGGCGGCGTGCCGATGTAATGAGTCATTCATAGCACATCTTTGCGTAAACAACTTTAACATAACACTACTGCTGCACCGTTACGATTAATGTTTTTAACTTTTGAATCTAGGTATCGTAGTTAAGGTTTCAAGTTTAACGAGTACCTTGTTTTTAATAGGTAAACATTTTCAAGCTTATGAATTGAAATGTGTTGCGGCATAATAGAATCATTCCAATATACCATTTTTTTTTTTTTTTTTTTTTTAGTTAAAGTAGATCTCTTTACTTACAGTTTTTTTCTGTTGTTTATCCTCGTCGCCAAATGTAGTAGCTAGTATAGCTACTCAATATAAAACTGGTATCTGGCTCGCCTACGCACCACCACGTGCTTGCGGGCTGGCGGTTGGGCATAGAATGACCCCCACTTAGCCCGCACCTTGTGACGTATGCGCTCGAGACAAATCATAAGTATATCTATATACACTACAGTAGTTACAATAAATAAATATAAAAATATTTTTAATGAGTAACTTTATTGTCTAGGGATTGTTTAAAAATACTATTTATATTATAAAACTGTAAGATTTCAATATAACTTCTACTATATGACTTTATTAATATACTACTTATACTTATATTTCTATTATAGTTGATGGATTAATGTTTGCAGTTTGACTGCAACATACGTAATAAACTAGTTTTGGTACGCGTATCCGTTCAAAACTTTTCTGCACATAAATTATTTCGAATGCAACTTATTGATTGATGACGCTGGCGTCATCCCTATATGATCAAAGTACAGGTTAAGTTCGACTCTGCAAATAGGATTGCGAATAGCCCTGGTAGCAAATAGGCTTATGTATATTTCTAGGTTTCAGCTTCGAATCCCTATCGCAATCCCTTTTCCTATAAGTTAATAATTAAATTAATAAATTCGTTCAGCATTCGTTATTACCCTAAGTATTTTAATTATATAAATATACCTAATAAAGTAATCACCAAATATTTGCTCCAGATTTTTTTTTCACATTAGTCTCAAAAATCTATTATTTTACAACTGTGCATACCTAATGATGTCTTGTTATTATTTTTTAAATAAACAAACATACAGAAATTAAATAAATAGTAGTAATTGTAGTAATCCTATACCTAAGCCAGGTAACTAACGGCACCTTTGTCGGTGTCGGACAAATGCTGGCTTTATATTTCATTTCTCACGATAAAATTGCATTTTGACGGAATCAATATTATGATGTAAATGGACGTAACTGACATAAGTTAGTAATACAATTGTAATGCTTTGATTTAAGGTTTAATTTTGTAATGAGGTTAAATTTGCTGAGATTGTATTTTTCTTTACTTAAATTCGATTAATTTATATGAAAATTCACATTCGCTCCAACGTCTTCTAGTGAAAAGCTCCACTTAAGTTTATTGTCAATTATGAATACCGCATACTTCCATAAAATGTACGTAAGTATTTTAAAAAATAATTATGTTATTTCAGTGTCCTTGTGTTTCATAAGTCGAGCGTTCAATTGTTCTAATCTTATTTACAGACTTTTTTTATTTGAAATTAATTGTTGTCTACTCGATTACAGGTCTAACTCCGAATCTGAATATACACGTCGCGCACCTGAGGTTGCAAAGGTGCAGCCAAAAAAGAAATCTCACAAGCGTAAAGCTTCTGAGAGTACCTCCACCTCGCAATCGGAATCTAAATCTAAATCAAGGTAATTTCTATTATTTCTTGTCTTTAGGTATTTGTGTATTTTATTCCAATAAGAGTGTTATACGTTAGTAGTGGATTTATATCTATACTTAAAACCAGGAACACAATCCAATGATTCATAATCTTATTCCATTGGTTCTTTTTTGATAGAACGTTTTCAAGGTGCTGTTATTGTAATGATAAGGTACTTTATTATTTTATTTTTTACAGTAAAAAATAACAAAATGATAGCTCGGACCTCTTCGGCCTAGAGGATAGCGAGCATCGCGCACCAGCAACCGGCAGCGAGGACCTCACGTCGTCTCTCGTGAGCCGAGTCGCTAACGGGAAGTTGCGGCGGGCGGTGAACCTACAAGGTGACTTTTACGTGAGTTTATAATAAGTCTGATGCAGCGTCCACGACTCCACTTGAACGGTGGAAAAAAGCCTTAGTGGCACTTAAAGTTCAATTAAACCAAGAAACTCCGCAGTGGGACGCGCTGCAGACATTTATGAGACGGGTTCATGTAGTTTTTCAAGACTCGGAGCCCGTGTTCTACAGTGACAACATAAATATAAAATAATATATTAACTATTATTTTATATTTTTGTTATCCGTTTATTCTAAGGCTAGGATAGGTTTAGGTTAACTGTAAAAAATATTTGGAACTTTGGGATACCATAGCTTTGTTACAATTATAATTTGTGTCTTTTGTTTGTGTTGTTAATCTAAAACTTGCTCTATTTTACGTAGACCTTAGACCTAATAATACACAAAAATGCCTTTCTGTACTATTTGCAATACATCCGTTGAGCGCAGTCAGTGGACAGGTCACCTACGCAGTACTAATCATAAAAACAAAAATATTTCGTATTTTTGCGAAGGCGTTGAAATAATACATGCTGCTTTTCGTAATCGTATAGCTTCGTATAGAATTGCCGATCCGTCTGAGAATTACTGTCCAAAATCATTTTTAAATATTGTTGAAGACAAAATTTAAACTTTAATTGATATGTCCCTTAAAGATCACACTAGTATAAAAGTTAATTTCGAATATTTTGCTATGTTTTTGATGGTTAAAAATGATTGTCAAGAGATGAAATCATTTTCCACAAAAAATTTTACTTTGCATCAGAATTATGAATTTACACCATTATTGTCTCAAGTTAAAAACACTTTAGCAAAACAGATAGAAGAATTTCAAGACGTTCTTGTACAGTTCTCATTTGGAAGTCAATGTCAACAAATATCAACCTTTGCGCGGTTCAGGCTTTATCGAATTGCCTGCTGCTATAAAATCGAAAAAAGCATGCGTTAATATACGCAATAACGATGAATATTGTTTTTTATGGTCAGTAGTTGCCGCTTTATATCCAGCTAAAAGTCATCCTGAAAGAGTATCATCTTATCCTGATTTTCGAAACGTGTTAAATGTAAAGGACATATCATTTCCATTAAGTTTCTCAGATGTTGCGCGGTTCGAATTAAATAACCCTAATTTTTGTATTTACATCTATGGTTTAAAAAATAATATCGTCACTGGACCGCTGTACAAACCAAAAGCTTTGAAAGGAATGGTAATTCATTTACTCTACTTAGAAAAGGGCGATTTGTCACATTACTGTTTAATTAAGGACTTGCCACGACTTGTTAAGAATCAAATATCAAAACACCACGGTAAACTTTACTTTTGTGATAATTGTTTAATGTTTTTTAATTCAAATGATGATCTTAGTTCGCATAGTTGTGGGGGTATTGCCACTGAACTACCTCCAAAGGGCTCCTTTATACAGTTTAAAAATTATAATAGAAAGCAAATTGTACCATTTGTTATATACGCGGATTTTGAAACAATGCTTGAACGGTACGAATCTTGTGACCCTGATCCAACTAAAGCGAGCACTGTAACACGTCAGCGACACGTGCCAGTAGCTTACGGTTATCATATTACGTGTGCGATAGATGAACGCTACAATCGTTACGTTTCATATCGCGGTTCGGATTGTGTACCAAATTTTGTAAAGTCTATCTATAAAGATGCGCAAAAAATTCATAATATTTTTAAAAATTATGTTCCTATGATTTACACCTACGATAATAGATAGATAGATAGAATACTCTTTATTATGTACACCATAAAAATTACAGACATAAATTAGAAATTTTACATAGGGTGACACAATGGGCGGTCTTATCGCTAAAAGCGATCTTTTACAGACAACCTTTGGATGGATTAAAGTAAGAAGGAGAGACAATACTGCAGGTAGTCAGTGGTGTACCGTTTACATATACAATAAATACATACACACATAAAGCATTATCTTATCTATATAAATATATATAATATATACATAGTTAGATATATATATATATATATATATAACAATAAACATGTTTAAGGAGAGAGGAAGTGTTTTTTCACTAGAATTTTAAAAGTGGACAAAGATTGAGCACGCCTAATCGACACGGGCAAGGCATTCCATAACCGTACTGCTAATGACTGATAATGCTCGCGACTTTGAAAACGCGATAACATGTCACATTTGCGAGCACTTCTTGTTCGGTGATAGAGTTCGTGATCATTGTCATTTAACAGGTAAATATCGCGGTGCAGCTCACAGCTATTGTAACTTACAATTTAAATTACCTAAATTTTTGCCTGTGTTTTTTCATAATTTATCTGGTTATGATTGTCACCTTTTCATAAAAGAATTAGGTGAAGCTCTATTAAAGTAATACCTAAAACAAAAGAAAACTATATTTAATTTACAAAGTTTATTCCGATTTCCTCCGAGGAAAGCATACAGGTCCGGTTTGTAGATTCTTTTAAGTTTTTAGGAACCAGCTTAGAAAAGTTGGTCAGTACAATGAAAAAACAAGAGTTTCAACAATTAAAATCTTATTTTCCTGACCAATACGAATTTGACCCATATCAACGAATACGAATTTGATCCATTTTCAAATACATCTGTTTATTTATTTATTTATTTATTTAGTAAAAGGTAGCTTCACAGCAGACAGTAAGTACAACATTAATATTTATCAAAACATTACGCCAATTACGAAGTACACAGAAAAATAGAAAATATAGAGAGTGACATATTCTTAATATCTATAGTGTGTGCGTGTGTGTATCAGTGCGGTGTAGGTGCTGTAAGTGTGTGTGATGTGTGTATGTTTATATACTTATGACTAAACTGGCACTGCTGAGCACTACTAAGCTAGGCTAGCTGAGTATCCGGTGTTTGATGGAGGATTTGGATAATCTCCTTTTTAAAACTGTTTCGTGTGGTATTGAAGGGGTCCAATGTTGAGAATTTGTCATTATACAATAATGCAGGTAGACGCAAGAATGGTGACATCTTTAGGTAATTAGTTGAGGCCGATGGTACTGATAACAAAGAGGTATGTCTGGTACGTCTGGGTGGGACGTTAAAGTGTATTCTGCTGAGCAGTTGTGGACAGTCAAATTTATTGTTAATTATGTCGTACAGTAACATCATATCATTTAGCTGTCGTCGCTCTTCTAAAGTACTAAATCTGTGGTATCGACAGGAGTCTGAGTAATTTGAGACATCAGTTTTTATCTTATAATCTAAATGTTTAATAAATTGCAAAAGAACGTCGGTTTTAAGATATAAATCTGTATACATACCCATATTTTGGATATTAAATACAGACCAAACGGAGCAAGCATGTGCATAATCTTCGTCGGAAATAGGTTTATTACTCAAAGAGTTATAAAAGCATTTTTTAGAAGGCAAACACGTATCTTCATAACGTTCCCATTGACACATATAGTCGTATGGATATATGCCTTTACGGGTAAGTAGGTCAAATTCGTATTGGTCAGGAAAATAAGATTTTAATTGTTGAAACTCTTGTTTTTTCATTGTACTGACCAACTTTTCTAAGCTGGTTCCTAAAAACTTAAAAGAATCTACAAAAAAAATAATATACTTATGTATTATTATAAAAATGTATACAATTCCTGATGAATAAGCGCGCGCCGGCGCCGGCGCGCGGCATTGAGAAATACGACACTTGTCAGGTGTTCGCGCTCGTGAGGAGGTGAGCGCTGTCCACAAGGATACAGATTCAAACTTGTCGAATTCAACATGAAATTGATTCGCAATATACAGGCTGTAAGGGTAAACACTCTTGTCATTCAAACCATGGGTAGTTGACTTAAATATATAAATAAATGACCGAACACAACAAAAAAAAAACGTTATTTTCATTAAAAGATTTTAAAAAGTTTCTATCCGACACCGTGCTCTCTAGCGAAACAGCTGACTGACTGAGGGAGGGGTCGTGCTCGTGGCCGGTCAGGTCACATCCCGCAACCGCCGCCCGTGTTGAGACGCAAGTTCGTTGCCCTAGCGCTTATGGCAACGAACTTGCGTCTCTTGTGGTAAAATGTAGATTTTAAAAAAAGAAAAAAAAAGTTGTAATTTTCCATTGATTTTACGTTCTATAAATGAAACCAAACCACTGGTTGCAAGGATAACGGTGTTTACCCTAACACCCTGTATTGTACAGGCTCTGGTTACACTAGAACATTCATTCATCATAAACAATGTCATTACATTACGCAGTCACTTGTTGGAGTGGTCACATCGGTTCAAAGCAAATAACTCGTAAGTATATTCTGTTCTGTGTATCTTTTATTTCCTTTTTTGTTATACAATTAAATAATATTAATGACTATTTTGTTTGTTTCAGATCTTCAATAATGTCAGATTCGCCTGATATGGTCTTCTCCCAATACGGTCAAGGTTTCCCGACTCCGAGTTTAAGTTGGCATATCCCAGAAGCACACGGGTCTGCCAATAATAAGCCTAGAGCAAGACGGGAGTGCCAAAAACGAAAATCATCTGAGCAGTCTGCGTGTCAATCGTACGTCGTAAACAATGAAAAGAAAAAAGGTTTACGACTTATACAAGTGAAAGTTTTGGACATCAGTGAAAATCAAGAACCTGCAAGTGACAATGAGGAGGTGATAGTGATAAGTGCGCAGTATGTAGTCAGTGAACCAGTCGACAATGTTATGGACGAGACAATGTCGTTAATTAACAAAATATCCAAAAAACTCTGCGATGACTATTATTAGTGATATTATTAAGTAAGTAATTGGTATTAGTTATGGCAAGTTATTTTTCTTATTTTTCTGTATTTAAAAATAGTTCATAAGTTATTGTGTAGAATAAGTTTTAAATTTTATTGTAATTAATGTTGAAATAAATAATACATAAAGTATGTTTAGGTTAGAAAGATGAAATAATTAAATATTATAATTTATAATTGGTAAATAAATGATAAATGTATAAATAAAATAATTTTCTTTCTTATTGTAGAATAATAATTATGCATCACAAATTTGTAAATAGATAAATAAATGTTTTACGTATTAATATCAATTTTGTAAATAAGTAGGTAAATGATGAATGTATTAATAAAAGAATTATCAAATAGGTATTATAAGTTTTTGTTGTAATTCATGTAGCAACTAGGTAAATAGAATTAAGAAAATGTATTAAGAAATCATTACATATTTGTAAATAATATAAAGAATAAATAAAAAATATATTTCTAATTTAAATTACGTATGTTTTAGTATACATTACATTGCTTGAACTTCAAATTAACTGTAGTAAAATAATGTTTAGCTTACTATTCGTTCCCAGTTCTCATTAATTGTTATAAAAATATTGTATTAAATTATTAGGTACTTGAAATTAAATTTATTTACATGACTTATTTTGCTACATCTAATTTAGAGCTTCATATGTGTGAATCATAGTTAGTTATTAGTAGAGTTATGTTTAAATAAAATAAACACAAGTAGGTTAAAATATTTTTTATTAACAAAATAAATTAAATATAGACATGTTATTGTCAAAATACCATTTCTTAATACATATAGCATTATTCAAAGCACAATTCAGTCTATGATTTACACAATTAAATTCATTAATATTTTTACAATATTTCTTTGTCAATCTTGAAAAATTAGGACATCCTTTTTCACCTAGAAAGAAGAAAGAAAGAAAATATGTTTATTTGCGGCAAACATGACGCCAAGAAAGGACAAATATACGAAAATAAACAAGTTGCGGGAAAATATGCGTCACATTCACGCAAAACGGCCATCACTCAGCATAATGCTGCGACCCTATGCGAGACAGAGCCCCAGCGCTGATTTTCAGTGACAGCCGGCGTTGACGTCATGACGTCAATCGGTGTAGCACATAATGAGTGGACAATAACAAAAAAATAAATAAAATAAATACTTGTAGTGTGAAAAATAAATACTTGTAGTGTTTATAAGAATATAATATTTATTGATGGCAACATTCCGTTCCGTCAGCGACTCACGCGCCACGGGTTGCAATCTGTGCGCGCAGCTGTCATCAAAACTATTTTGACAGTTTTTTGACGTAAAGACGTTTTGTCGTAATCGTCGTAATGGTTACGTAACAAATAACATGGCGCAATTACCTAGTTAATAGTGGTATGATGCAATAAAAATAACAAAGGATGCATCGAGTGTTTCTGTTGTGTAGCTCCAGTTTTTGTAAACAGTGTTTGTGGAATTTGTGTAAGAAGGTGACGATGACAAACTACGGTGATAAAGAGAACAACCACAGACCAGATGGTACGTTAGAAATAGTTAATTTAATGAACGTTATTATAATGAATTCTAGAATTATATTACTATTAGATAAATTAAATTATATTGGATACATATATAAATTAGCATAAATTTGTTAACAAGGAACTATACCAACTTGACAAAACCACAGTGTGCAGTAGATTAATCAGGTTTAACCGTAAATTATAGAAAGAAGTTGGCATTCCTAAGCATTCATGGGTAGGATGCAGTAGCAAGAACAGAAATAAATACAGCCAACAAATACAGCTCCAGTGACAGAAGAGGGAAATTCCAAGCAGCCCACGCCCCGGGAGATCCCAAGCCAAAGCCTGCATGCCATGACCCCAGAGGTGAGTGAAACCAACACTATAGAACATACATATTTAAGATAGATGCGAAATTTGTTGATGTAAGAGTAACTTTTTGTGGTGGTATTTAAAAGCTTGTATTGCTTTCAGGCGTCGCAATGGTGGTGGGAGATCATTCCAACAGCGTGTGGCTGCAAACTTGAAACACCCCCTGAATGCTGTAGTTCTGTGCATTGGCACGGACAGTGGACCTACCATGGAGCGAAGACTATACTTTAGGTGGTTTTGTTTCCAAGTTAGCTTTTCATAGAGATAGTGTGGTTTTTGAGTTGTAACAATACCAAACAACAAGTTGGCCAAATGATGCTTTCTCCTGGCAGCCATCTTTAATAATTTTAGTTTGTTTATGTATGGAGTTACATGACTTCTTCGTGCGACATCAACACAAAAGCGAACACAGGCATTCTGAATACGTTGTATTACACGTTCCGTTCTTGAAAGCAGGCAAGGTCCGTAGACAGTGTCGCAGTAATTTAACTTGGATAGGATGAGACTATCTACAAGTTGTTTCCGTATTGGTATGCTTAGATACTTCCGTATACCATATAAGACCTTTAACCTATAAAAACAGTTTCGAAGAACATTGGTCACGTGGGCCTCAAAGTGCAGCTCTGGATCCATGATTAGCCCTAGATTTCATGCCTGCTCCACTCTCTCAATTTTCTCTCCCATAACAACTATTTCAGGGTTGGCAGAAAGTATTGCACTGACTTGCTTCTTAGAACCCAGAATCATAAATTTAGATTTAAGGGGGTTTAGAACTAGAGAGTTCTCCTCCGACCATACAACCACCCTATGCAAATCCTCGTTCATTTTCTGCACAGCTGTAGATGTTTCACCCCCTTTGAAGGATATGTACAGCTGAATATCGTCGGCATACATATGATATTTGCAGTTAACAAAGGATTTTATGATATCCGCACTGTATAGTATGTACAACAAAGGCCCCAAAATCGATCCCTGAGGGACACCCCTTGACACTTGCAGGGGGGGAGATGACACCGTTGACCCGTCTTCTCTATGCATCTCTACATATTGAGCCCTGTTAGTTAGGTAGCTTCTAAACCATTCTACAGCATCACTATCGAATCCATAGTAAACTAGCTTTGACAGCAGTAGGGTGGTATTAATTGCGTCAAAAGCGCGGGAAAAGTCCAGCAGAGCCAGAATAGTTCCCTCCCCCCGGTCACGTGCTTCAAGGATGCCACCCACAACATCAGCCAGAGCTGTTGCAGTACCTCTACCCTTTCTGAAACCCGACTGAAGGTCAGGAAGAATATTGTTAGTTTCGAGGTATTCAATGACCTGCGAGTATACTACACGTTCCAAGATCTTAGACAGGCAAGGTAGAATACTGATTGGTCTCAAGTCCTTCATGTTAACCGGGTTATTGTTTTTAGGGATGGGATGTACAATAGCGCATCGCCAGAGTTCGGGGAACGTACGTGTGGCTATGGACCGGTTAATGATGTCCGTTATTGCTTGCAAGGTAGTTGGCAACGTGAGAGATAACATGTCGAGACTTATACCATCGACGCCCTGTGCATTTGACCCTAGACTCTTGATTATCTTCAGGATCGACTCAGGATTGGTTGTTGTGAGTGTGAATGAGGCAGGGCCATACCTATGAGACTCAAAGTAGGAAAATTGTGGGATGTTGTGACAGCAATTACCAGGGACGTCCAGAAACGCCGCATTGATGGCATCGGGGTTATTGAAGTGACCTGGCAGCAATCTTTGCTTATGGTCCGGAAGCACATCTGATTTTAAATTGCGCCACAATAGTTTCGGTTCCTTCAGTTGGTTATTGATGCTCCTGGCGAAATACGCCGTCTTCTCGGAAACTAGTGCCGTGACTGCTTGGTGCTTCAGACCCAAATAATACTGCTTATGACCCGGTAGTTTGGATTTACGAAATCTGTCCCTGGCTTCATCTCTTAATGTCGACATCAGTCTGATGTTTTCAGTTATCCAGGGAGTGGGGCGAGTTTTAAATGTCTTCCTTTTAAGGGGAGCGTGGAGATCGAATAACTGGATCATAAATGAGTTAAATGTTTGCACCATAGAATTGACATCACTCGTGTCTCCAATACACGACCATGGAATAAGTTTTAAATCTATGTTAAAGTAGTCCTCTAATATGTCTGACAGCGGACGAAATATGACAGATCTTGGTTTAGCCTTATGCTTCTTAAAAATCGTCTCGCATGTGATAAACGAGTGATGGCTAAGTTCACTGATATGTTTCACCATGACATTGCGGATTGAAGTATCACTGCAGATTATATCAATAAGTGAACTACTATCACCTACAAAGTGTGTGGGTGTTTGGACTAATTGATTTAGGTTCAAGTAGCTAAGGAAATCTAAAAGTTGTTTGGTTTTTGGGCTATTGACATCTAGCATGTTAACATTAAAGTCACCTAATAATATTACATTGTCATAGGGGGCCAAACCACCAATACTGGCAGTTAAGCCTTCGAGAAAAGGCTCTAAGTCTAACCATGGTGGACGATAGGCAGTGCCAATGAGTAACTTCTTCTTATTTACACTAAGGGTTAGCCAGAGCTGTTCAACATTGGGATGATCAGGATGAGCTCTTACTCGCGCAGTGACTCCATTTCTAATGTAGAATGCGACCCCCCCGCCGCGCCCACCACGTACAGACATAGGTCGCGGTATGTGCTTAAGCCTGTAACCAGGCACACTAGGCGCACGGTCCTCCTCACCCTTACGCAACCATGTCTCGTTGATAGCCATGATATCCACAGCATGGTTACCCATGGCCATCAAAAATTCATCTTGATTAGTTCCTAGAGAGCCCGCATTCAGTAGACCAAACTTAATACATTTACTGGGAGTCATTTGTCATCCGTGTGTTGTATGTATGTCTTGTGTAACTGTATGTTTATGTTGAGTGTGAGTAAGTATATGTATATGTGGAGGTAAGAACTATGTTCAACAGTGGACTGCAATGAGCTGAAATGATGGAGTGATTTTGTACTGTATATGTAATTAACGTAAACAAGAAACATTGTAAATAAATTGAATGTACATAATTTTTGAATATTATTAGGGTATGTTGTAATAAATGTTTTAAGTGTAAAGATATGTTGATCGAATATATAAAAAAGAAATAAGGATAACTCACTATGCACACCTGCCATACTGTGGTCAAGCACCCGATAAAAACAGTTGTAACGCAGATCCTCCCAAGTAGAGATAACTAACATGAGCTTAATCATATTAATAACAAAAATAAAAATTAACATAAATAAAAATAAAATTTGAGAATAATCAGGCTGTTTCATTGACAGGTCCAAATATTCGAGATATGTCTTCCTCGGTGCGGATTCTATGTGAGGGGTCACCAGGCTTCCTCCTGGCAAGAATGCGGCCGCGCTTGGTCCACACAAACCTCCAATCGAAGAGACTAGCAGCGTCCCGTGCCTTCCGAAACAACTGACGGTTTGTTTTTGTAAGGCGCTCGTTGACAAAGAATCGCTGGGCTGGGCCGGACATGTCTAAATCGGCAGTCGTCGCCCCACGTCGCACTCGCGCGCTCGTCAGCAGTTCATCACGCAGATCACGACGCGACAGGCGCACGACAATGGCGCGAGGGCGAGTTTCTGTCGCACCCGTAGAGCTCGTCGCGTTGAGCTGCCTCCCGCCGACTCGTTCCGCGCTGACAATGTCGCGTTCCTCCAAGTTTACCCCTAGCTTCAGGCTTATGACCTTGGCGATGTGGATCGGGTTATCAACCTTGGCCTCGGGTATATTTGTGATCTCGACGTCGTTCGCCAAGAGGTCCTGATCTCTGTCGTTGAGCTCGCGCCTTAACTCCTCTACGATCCTGTCCACTGCCCCGGTATTCGCGGGAGCCGACGATGCCCGCCGCTCCAAGGCGTCCACCCTGGCCTCTAGGCCATCGATGCGCGTGTTGCAGGTGTTCATAGAGGTTTTGAGCTCCATCATCTCCACCTCCATTTCCTTGCGAAAGACTTGGATCTCCGCACGAACCGCTCTTAGTTCCTCCAGGATTAATTTCATGTCGGAGCCGGTGATCTGCGATATTTCACGGGCCGTGGCTTCAACTATAGAGGCATTGTACGGCGGAGGGGTGGCAGCATTAGAAAGGCATGCAGTCTGCAAAGGTGCAGGTTTGGAACGAACGTCAGAGTTATTAGGCGTACTGGTTTCCATGCAGGCTTGTTCTACGGGTGTTACTGCTTGAGGGCGTTCCGTACTTTCCCCAGAGCTTCTGACTGGGGTATCAGCCCTGTTATCCCTTACGAGGCCTTTCTTACACTCGGGACAACGCCAGCTTATTGGTATTGTTGTTTTTGTTGGAATGCCTACACACACCCGGTGGTATTGGACCTGACATTTACCACACCTAGCGCCATCTACTGACGAGATAAAGCGACCGCAACCTCCACAATTGATACCTGGCATGATGGTAATCGAGACGAGTCTGTTACGCAAATATTTCTAGGTTCGCACACTAGATGGCACCAGAGATGACTCGATACGGATCGTGAGATCGATAGCCACGAGAAAGATAGATAGATGGCACTGTTATCACTTTAATTCTGCAGTTACTTGCGAAAATAAGTGGGTAAGCAGTCAATTGCGCCAAGTCACTGTATTATTGTTTTGTTGATTTACTGCCCTTATGCGCACTATTTCCTATTCACTCCAATATATGGCACGCTATGTAGCACTAAGTTCACTATTATATTAAATGTTTACACTGAAACTTGTGTTTTAAATTGTTTCCGATATAAAAAAGATAGACAGGTCTACACCGATACAGACGTCAGACGTCACCTATATCTATCACTTCACAGTTATCACATAAGTCTATGATCCACTGAATTTTTTCTAATCCCTTCGTAATAATTTTTTTATTTTCTAAATAGGGTATAATCACGCGACGAAATTCTTTATAGTCTACGTAGCCCTCACTCCAGTAAATTCCTCTATTTCTTTCTAACCACCTCACCTGCTTTTTTTCTTCTTGGGTTAGGTAATGGAATGAATATGGTGGTTTTACCAAGAACGTTTGTGTATGCTCCTGACTTACGATGGCCACTTCTTTCACAATAAAATAATTAGTCGAATCTTTAAATCCTTGGATTTCCACTATGACGGTATCCGGCTTCATGATAGCTTCTTTACAATATTGCTTAATGGTTTGTATTCAACAATGCAATCGTTGAGAATGAGACAGTATGCTGATGTTTGATCTGGTATCTCTGAATCTCTCAATTTCTACTCTTACATCCACAACCGGACCTGTCTTTAGATTATCCGCTTGTCTAGAGCAATCGACTACAAACAGCGGTGCTAAATCTCTAAATTGTTTTTCGCTTAGTATGGGTTCCGAGCGACGTCCGTAATACGACTGTTGAAATCTGGTGTATTGCTCGTATAATAAAGCGATTCTGTTATTAGCAAAACTCACATTTAAGTTTTCATATGGAAAATAGGTTGAATTGAGATACACTCTAACGTCTCGAATATGACAGTGATCGAATTGAGACATGTCAGAACTTGCATTGTTTTTTCTATTTGTCTGTAGACCAATAATAATGTATCTTGGTTTTTCTATTTGAGATGAAGTTTTGATAGACCAGGTATGTTTTGTAGTTTTAGGCAAAGCTGGATATTCGTATAGATCCCAATTTCTGTATATCATTTGAAGTGGACGATCCTTTTCTAATACTTTTAACAATCCAATTTTTTCTTTGTCTGATACTTTAACATGCGGTACGCGCCATATTATTTTATTGATCTGAACATCATCCACTACTTCGCCAGTATTAAGTTTTACAGCGTTTAAATTAGTGTTACTTCGTAACAATATCATTTCATGTCTACTATTTATAACGACTTTTTTAAAATCTTCAGCAAAACCGAGGAGGTTACGAAGTGGTATGGAAGCAGAAAATCTTCCTCCATTTATATTTTTTATGCCATTAATATTCCAGCCCCAGGCATTAGACATTTTTGATTCACTTTCGTTCATCGAAATGAGTGATTTCATGGTTGTTGTTATACCTGCATTTTTTTATTTTATCAATCTCCACTCCATTTAGCACATACCTAATGTCTTGGAATAAGTAGAGTAGAGCATTGTTCGTGAAATTGACACTAGTAACTTTTTCCTTCGTATCTTTTTTGCTAACGATAACAGTTCCTTCCAAATATAAGGTGCTAGCTGATGGTAATATGTACAACAGGCGTAGCATGGCGCTTTCTATCTCTACGAAGAATAGACATAGCTTTTCTATACAAAGTGACAGTTCGTTTCTTCATTTTTGACATCCACCGTAGAAATGTTTCTACAATCTGTCATTTTGTCTTTCATTTCTAACGATCTTTGTCGAAGTCTTTTTTTAAGTAGACTATTTCGGAAGAAAGTTTTCTATCCTTACTGTCAAAATCACACTGACAACCGACAAATCCTTTGATAAAACAAAGAATTCTGAGTCGAATTATGAAAAAGAGTGAATTTCTTAAAAAGTGCAGTTGACTCTTTCTATTTTGCTGCCGTCTCGTACTGTCTACTGTCTACAGAAAACGTCATTTTTGTCTACTCTTCCGTCGACAAAACGGTGCTCATGCTACGCCTGCAAGTCCTGTTGGTTGATAGGTATGCAGATTTCATCGTTCCTGTTGAAACTTGTTACATAGGGCTTGTAGGAATGAAATTCGATTCCTTCTATACTATTATCATAAGTCGGAGCGGATAAAACGTCTAAGATATGCATTTTAGCAATCCGATTGCTCTAAGGAATGCTTTATTGTCTTTAGTTAATTTTATTTTCTTCTTAGACAGAGGTCTTATTTGATAGGTAGCTCGAGCAGAACTGATATTCTTTACTTGTTGAGACACATTTTTATCGTAGTCAATTATTTTTTTCTTCTAAGATGCAGATATACCTGCACTTCTTCACCACGTAAATTGATTAATCGTTTGTTTATATCTAACAGTCTGATGTGTATGCAGCTTATGTTGTTTTGATTGATTGGAAAGTATATTGCGTTCTTCGGGATTTCTATGATCCTGTATCCAGGTGGCACATTAAGTGCAAATTCGTGAATAATATGACTTGGTTCACCGTTTACATAAGAACCGCTTACAATATCACATTCAATCCTGACTGCGGTTGTAGGTAGAATGTTGACCGGAGACTGTGACACATGCCATTTATTTGCTTTCAAGATTTGTTTGTTAAATCCTAATAGTCTTCTAAAAGAGTCTTCTTTGGTAAAATTAATATCTTTTGAACAGAATATAGTAGTTTTTAAAGTATTATTATTACACCGCAGTTTGATCGCTGCATCTTTTATTTCGGATTTTAAATAATCACTGATATCTTGCAATTCATAAGTGCCTTCCGGTATTTCAATAACTTCATTAAAACCATAATAGAACTTATTATTACTTTTATCAATGTTTGGAATAGAATTAAACGTTGAAAAGTGTAATAAAGCACACTCATATTCTCCATCTAGTTGCAAAGTATTAGGATAGTATGTAGTTAACACTGACGAGTCTCCAGTTATAGACAAAGTGAGTGACATCTTGCAAATGATTGAAATTAAAGAAAAGCATATATTTTATATTACATTTTTATTCCAAAAAGTCCACAAATAATTTAAACATAAATGACCACAATTGACTGCGTTAAATTTTTGATATCTTGTGTAGTTATAAAACACATTACAATTTTTGAAATATTGCATCAGTTCCATCGGAGGTTTTAAATTTCCATAGCTATCAAAGTATTCACAGTGATTGTGTACTTTAGCATAAGCTACCCAATGCGTTCCATCGTTCTTAGAATCGTCTAAGTTAACGATACCACATTCAATGCGTTTCGGCTTTCGAGGTAATCGATCCTTCATGTAGACCCCACGAAAATGTGGGATGTCTCTTGAGTACTTTCGGATGTCTACATTAGTTAGAGGGCGATTGGGTAACATATTTTTCAGTTTTTTGAAGATGTTATAAACAATCCTTTACCACTTTTATACGGCTTAATGTATAAACCCTTGCCCAACACTAAAGCCTCCATAGCTTTATTATGTCGTTCTGTTTCTTGCAAATTTTGTTTGCTTGCTTTGTAATCATTGACGGTTTTTGCAATGCCAGCTGCACCACCAGCTAAAGTTCCTAAAGCCGATAAACCAGCGAAAATTGGAATTAAAGGTAGAACTCCTCCAGTCTTTGGTATGGGTATTACTCGAGGTACTCGAATTCGATGATGAATGTTTGGATATAACTTTTTTGCTGTTAAGTAAGCTGCTTTTATTAAAGTCTTATTATCTTTGCATTTGAGTTTCTTAATTTTTGATTTTATTTTTGAAACTAAGCTTTTAAATGTTTTAATGCCGGATCCAGACTTTAGTTTTACTTTCATAACTTTGTTCACTAGCCAAGAGCTTAGGTTTTCACCTTTCCCTGCATCTTTTGATTTAAGTCTTTGTTTAGCCATGTTAAGTAGTTGTAAATCGGCTTTGTGACGATTTGCTAAGTCTGTATGGTTTATATACGCAATGTCGTGTTGCATGCAAGCTTCGTCTAGTTTATTCACACCTCGGTCACCTCGCGCTAAGCGTTTGTGAAGTTTGGTTCCTGGTCCGCAATAATTGTATCCTGGCAAATGAACTTCGAATGGTAGATTATTAATTATGTTGTTAACTAGTCCACCCCCTTGCATCACTCAAATTATAATGATATGATTTCAAATTAAAAATGGTTATATAATATCTTGGTCCATTATTGCAGCTTTTTCAATCCAACTGTTTTCTGCACTGTTTAGACCTAACCATTTGACATACAATTTATTTCCTTTCTTTTTCAAAACCTTTTCTATCAAATAAACATCTGGATGGTTAGATCTTTGCAGTTCTTGTTCGTAAAAAGCTCCTAATATGTTTTGCTTTCGTTGATCTTCTATGTGATACGTCACTGGTAAGGTTTTATTTACCTTTTTTATAATAAATAATTCAGTTGACTAATTAGGAGTGTAACCTTTCTCAAAATTATGTTTGTATTTACTTATACGAACACAGTCACCAACTTTGAATTTAGGCTTCCACTGAACTAAATCATGTTTATTTATTTTTTCAATATTTTCTTTTATTACTTGTTCATTACATTTATTCACATCAACCGGTTTAAATTGAATAGTGCGATGTTTAGTGTTGTTATATCTCTTCAATGTATCTTCCAATGGTAGACCTAACCACTTATAGTTTCCATTGAGACTAAAATATTTATATAATTTATTTTTTACAGTTTTAATCAGTCTCTCTACAATTGATGCTTTTTTAGTACAAAACGATGAGTAATGGTTAATGTTGTGCTTTTTCATAAGAGCTTGAAAAGTGATGTTATAAAATTCTGTTCCCATATCAGTTAGTAAGTTAACAGGATTTTTACGACTACTAAGCAGTATACGTTCGAATGCATGAGTAACATCAAATTTATTTTTCGATTTTAACGGTTCAGCCCAGGCATACTTTGAGAAGCAGTCAATCACCACTAAGATGAAATTGTAACCTTTATTATACTTTTTCAGGTTTTGCATGTCCATCAAGTCTGCTTGCCATAAGTCGCTGATTCCTTTCAGAATAACAGAACGTCGAAGGAAATTTCTTCGCGCGGCTTTATGTATTTCATTTACAATTTGTTGTTTAACCATTACGGAGTTTTTAGAAGTAATTTATCTACCTCTGCTTTAGTATAAAACTTATCTTGCAAATGAGTTGAAACCTCAGGTATCCCTGCTTTTAAAGTAGCTTGAACTGTACCGTTTGCATCTTTTATGATTTGAGAACGCAATGTACCAATCAGATTATTAAATTCTTTAATCATATTAGCATTCAATCGATCTACATAATCCTTGTTCACAACCAGATTATTTAATTCTTTTAACGTGTTAGCATTCAATCGATCTACATAATCCTTGTTCACAACCAGATTATTTAATTCTTTTAATGTGTTAGCATTCAATCGATCTACATAATCCTTGTTCACTGCCAGATTATTTAATTCTTTTAATGTGTTAGCATTCAATCGATCTACATCGATGGTGGAAAGGTAAAATGGCTAAAGCGCCATTTTGGTCGATATTGAGTTATATATATCACTGAACTGGTTTTTTTTTCTGCATCTTTTGGTCTACCTTTCGCGTCGATTTGAGCACTTTTTTGGCGCTTTAGCAGTACAAATTTTGTTGCTTGTTTCATGTAGTCATGGTTTAAAGCGACGTTTTTTTGATGATTCTGAAGTTTATGTCGCTTTAGTGATTGTGCTCACTGTACATTCATGTTTGACAATGTTTTAGCATTTTTGCGTTTCTCTATTTCATGTATAAATAGCTTATTAGTAGTTTTACCTGAACTACATTATTACTTGTGTGGCAGTTTAGCAAAAGTCGTTTCTGTTATATTTAGGGCTTTGGCGCTTTAGCAATCGTGCTCGTAAACATATTCGTATAGAACGATAGTTCAGAGTTGTTTTAGATTCCAAATATTATGTAAAATTGTATATTAGTCAGTAGTACATGCTTTAATGTAAGAAGGTATTGATTTTAGAACTAAAAACTTGCTTAATTTAAAGTAAGTGTACTTCGTAAATCAATTTTGTTAGCATTGCAAATCTAATCATAAGTCTTTGTTCTTGCGTGTAACTTAGAATATTAGTGATTTTTAGCAACGTCAACTGGGCAGACGGCTGCAGTTGCCTCTGTCGTTGGCAAAGTGCTGCTCGCGTATATGAGTACTAAGAGTATAAAGCAGTTAAAATTCTGTTATTTAAAAGATAATGCCCATTTTGGTACCCCTCCAATAGCCATGATAGCTCTTTTTACTATTATTTTTACTTTGTTTCTTACTGTTATGCAACTGTTTAGCTATTCGCATTCTGGACTCCGCCTTCGGTCAGGTTAGGTTAGGATAGTTCAGTCTTTCTTGTTGACTCCGGCTATCTCCTAAGGGGTTTGTTATTTTTACCTGTTTCGTTTGAATAGTAGAAGAGCTTTTAGGTTTGAGGTTCGAGTTGAATTTCCCGAGCTATCACACTGATAAACAAGTTATCTAAGTTATATGTATTTGAGCACATACTAATATTTAACACAGTAGATCTTTGATAGTCGTATCGGGTAGTCAGAAGCCTGAAAGTCGAACGTCCAGCTTATCAAGGAGTATCCCAGTGCCTGTATTGTAGAGGTCACATAGTAAATCGCTCCATGTAAAATACTGGTATTCAACTGTATCCAGTTAGATTCAAAGATAATCCTTACGTAGTTAGGAAAAGACTAGATAGATGATGAACGCCTTATTTAAAATAATTAATAGCAAACGTCGTAAAAGATCGGGGGTAAGATGATCGATCACTATGAAATGTAGGTACTTACTTATGGGAAAAGTGATTTGCGACATTTCTAAGTACTCTGACCTCAGTTGATCCAAAAGAGTCTTTGAATCCTTATTCGAAACTGCATCGATTGCCATCATAAAAATAAGGTGTAAGAATTAACAATTTTTTAGCTGAATGTGCCATTTTTCCAATATCTATTAATACAGCTAGCAAGTACTGTAGATGTTAAGGACAGTCTCCTAAGACCGTATTTCTATAGCTACAACACGGCGTCACAACTTCTACCCTGTATTACTACGATCGGACAAAGGCCACTGAAATTCTTGAACTGAATTATTCAATATTAATATCTTTCTAATGATGTTTCCTTTATTCTTATTGTAGCGGGTACCAGCTTCCATACATTTCCTGGCATCATCCTTCAAATGTGTATGTGTTCTAAGGACCATTTTGTTAAATTGTAACACGATGTTGTTGTGTGTGAGAAGATGGAAAGAAGATGGCACAATAAGCACAGAATTATTTTGAGTTTCAGAATCTTAGTGCCAATAACACCCCTCTTATTCCGTCGGGGGTTAAAAATGATCATTTATTATCTATTAAATGTTGATTTATTTGTTAAAACTTATAACTAATTACTTACATTAAATATTTAGTGGTACTAACCATGATAAACAATGGTTTTTTGATTTTAGTAGATAATTAGTAACTCTACTTAACCTATCTAATAACCTACGTTATTTGACTTGATTCCAGTTGGCTAATCAAATAATTTCCTTTATTTTTTGCTAAATATTAATTAATTAGTCTTCCCGCTAATATTCCGGACCTAATAGTAGGTAGTACACATTGATTGAGGTTACAGATTGATGCTAACGCCTCATAATCTAAATAATCTATTGACAAAAACTTTACACTAGCAATAATCAATATTTTAAATGAAAATAAAAGAAAAAGACGAGTTTCAGAAGTTACGCCTCATTCCCATTATACATCCATCAATTTATTCGCTCTTCAGCTAGTTTTAGTTCAACGTTAGCAACTTTATTTCAAATGAACAGCTCGTAAGAATTATTTTTTTTCACTCTATGATATTATTAAGTGCATTAGCAAATTTCAGAATGCTAAATAATTGTAATTCTGACAGTAAGCGTAATTAATTATATGTTATACGCAAGTTTTTTGGATATTAGCAATTTTTGCTTACTGGAACTTTTTTAATTTCGATTTTTTTTTGCTAAAGCGACACCTATCTCCTAAAATAAAGGTTTTATAGAAACTATTTATTATTTATTATTATTATTTTTAACTATTTTAATATGATTCATGAAAATATAAGTAACTCAGAAATATTTCCATTAGAAAATTATCTACGAATTTTTTTCGCAAAAAAAAAACTTTAAAATTCATTCCTCAGATTTCACGTTTTGGCGCTTTAGCCATTTTACCTTTCCACCATCGACATAATCCTTGTTCACTGCCAGATTATTTAATTCTTTTAACGTGTTAGCATTCAATCGATCTACATAATCCTTGTTCACAACCAGATTATTTAATTCTTTTAATGTGTTAGCATTCAATCGATCTACATAATCCTTGTTCACTGCCAGATTATTTAATTCTTTTAATGTGTTAGCATTCAATCGATCTACATAATCCTTGTTCACTGCCAGATTATTTAATTCTTTTAATGTGTTAGCATTCAATCGATCTACATAATCCTTGTTCACTGCCAGATTATTTAATTCTTTTAATGTGTTAGCATTCAATCGATCTACATAATCCTTGTTCACAGCTTCGTCTGCTTCTACTGGAGATCTAATTCCTTTCAGTCTTGATGTTTTAAATCAAAATCTCCGTTCTCTGATTTTAACAATGCATTCTCATTAAACTTAAATAACTCTGATAAACGCATTCTTTTGTGAATGTAGTGTCCGAATTTGTCTACGTTCATGTTTAAGGTGTATTGTATCGAGAGGCTGATAGTAAAATAAAGACATTTTTAAGTATTTATTTATTTATAACTTTACTTTCACGCAATTCTTCAATGATAGATATAATTTCATTATCTAATCCTGTGTTGCCAGCATCTCTAGATGCAATTAATAATTTCAATCTTTCCACTAATTCATTAGGATTATCCCAGTACACTAAATCTACGTTTTTTCTCCACTTTTTTAATAACGGTAGACCCTTTCCCTGAACTGTATTCTTCAGTTTAAAAAGAGGTTTAATAACTTACAAATATTTTTGTCCTTTATTACTTTTTATTGGTTTAGTTGGCTCATAGTCCCGACGATGTGCATTTGTATCAAGAAAAAAAAAAAAAAAAAAAAAATTGTTTATTGCTCCAAAATCGTTACAATACGTATAGCATGAGGCAGCCCCGTTAAGTTATTAACAATACTTGTGTTGGGGCTGACTCGCTACTTCCCCTGTAGTACATTTACAAAATGGAGACTAATAAACTAAAGATAATAAAAAGGATACAAAATAAAAACTAGAATTCTATCAAAAAGAGCAGCTCGAATTGTGTATGTGTACGTATGTGTGTGTGTGTGTGTGTGTACATGTGCGTATGTGGGAGTGTGCGTGCGAGCATGTTTGTGTATATGGTATGTGAGCGTGTGTGTATGTTATGGATTCCATTTTAGTAAGGTCTGATTAAAATTTGTTCGATTTCCTCATATGATAACGTTTTTAGCCAATCAGTAATAATCTTCTTGCATTTATGTTTAGACTCTGGATTGAATTTTAATTTAGCGTTTATTTTATTGTAGACGTAGGCAGATTGAGCGCTGTACTGACGCTTTGCAAAAGCCGTACGAACCCGCGAAGAGTGAGCCACAGTATGATTGCGTCTTTTATCCTTGTCTGCTGGGGTATATGGGGTAGATTTATGTAGGTATAAAGTCATGTTTAATAAATATAGCTGCCTAACTGTTAGTATACCACACAAACTATATAGACTGCTAGTCGGATATCTGTATGGTTTAAAATACAACACTTTTAAGAGTGGGCTCTTTCGAGCTCAAGCAATTTAGTTTTGGAGGCTCCTCCCCAAACCGGAATGCAGTATGTTAAAACAGATTGTGCTAGCGCAATATAGATTTTACTTAGCAGGTCTGGAGGCATAACATAGCGAAGAGTTTTAAACATCCATATGAATTTCCTGACTCGAGAGATATTAGTATCAATCTGTGCATGCCACGATAAACGCTCGTCAATAATAATACCTAGGTATCTTGTAGTAGTGACTCATTGTAATTCTTGACAATTTATGTTCATGTGAGAAGACGTCATACTCTTGCGGATTACTATTTTAAAATCTGAGCCTGGTTTCGATTTTGCACTTGGGGAAAAGCAGATGTAGTTAGTTTTTGTAACGTTTAAGGTTAGAAGATTAGCTTTTAACCAGTTTCCAATAATAGTTAGGCCATTTTGCGCTTTTTGGCGCACAATCTCCCATGACTGCCCAGAGAAGACAATGGCTGTGTCATCCGCGTAGGAGAAGATCTTCCCACCACTATCCCTGAGGTTACATAATTCATTTATATACACCAGGAACAGCGGTGGGCCGAGCACACTCCCTTGCGGAACGCCAAAAACAACGTTTTCTTCTTCACTAAGGATGTTTTCTATCTTAACCTGTTGCTTCCTTCCCCGCAGATAGTTGTCGAAAAGGGAGAGAGCCCTATCTCTTAGTCCTATGGCTTCAAGCCTCTGCACAAGGATGGGAACAGAAACGGTGTCGAACGCTTTTTTAAGGTCCAGAAAAACTGTTATGCATTTGTAACCTTTGTCTACTTCTCTTACTATTTCATTTGTCAACGCCGTAACAGCATCCTGTGTCGAAAGCCCCTGTCTGAAACCATATTGAGAGCTAGAGAGAATATTATATTTATTTAAGAAGTTTACAAGTTGGTTATTTAGTATTTTTTCTAAAATTTTGGATATTGACGGCAAGACAGAAATTGGGCGGTAGTTATTAACATCGTTTGTGTCCCCCCCCTTGTGCACAGGTGTAATTAAAGAACGTTTTAAAGCAGTTGGAAATATTCCAGTTTTGAAGCACAGATTCGTTAGTCTACATATTAAAGGGACAACAAAATCTCTGGCCAATTTGAGGAAGTCATTGGGTATACCGTCCCATCCAGGAGCGCTTCCAGAATCCAGGGACATCAGTATTCCATCAACTTCCCCTGGGTCGGTCTCTAGCAACACAAAAGAGGTCGGTTGAATGCATGAATTAGTGTAACTTGGGAGGCTCGTCATATGTCCAGTCTGGGTCATTATATCCTCTGCCAGTATTTTACCTATAGTAGCAAAAAAGTGGTTGATTTTATTCAATGAGTCAAGCGGATGTAGTGAGATTTGGAGTAGATGTACATTTGAAGATTTGGGTTTCTTATAATGGGTGATATTATTAATGTTACGCCAGAGTTTTTTAGGGTTTTTGATAGAGTATGCAATTTGTTCCTTATGGTATTGTCTTTTAAGTTTTTTAATTAAATTGGAGCAGAACGTGCGAAAACGTTTATAAGTTATTTTTATTACAATATTGTAAGGATCTTTTCTCAGCTGTGACTGCAGTTTATTTCTAAGCCTGATGCACCTTAGTGCCCCTGTCGATATCCAGGGCTTTATAATACGTTTAGAGGAAGGAACCGTATGAGTTGTAGTGTTAAAAAGGAGGGACTTTCTGATTACGTCAATTAAAGAGTCAGCAAAATAATTAGGATCACTGCAAGTGTCAAAAATAGATATATTCGTGTCTATTAAGTGTATATAAGCTTTTTTAAAATTTGTTACTTTTTTATGTTTAGCAATATTGTTACTTTGATACGAGTGTGTGACGTTTAACATTACAATATAGTGATCAGTAATCGTAGTATTCAAGACGACAACACTAGCAGAGTTCTTGGATTTTTCAAGTTTTAGTAGCATATGGTCAAGGCAACTCTCACCTCTGGTAGGCAAGCAGTGTCCCGGTAGAAAGCCATGAAGAGAGGACATATTTAAATATGACGCTCTGTTAGTCCTGGCTTGCGACATATCCGTGGGTTTTTCAATTAAGTTGATATTTATATCACCGGTAATGATAATGTTTTTGTGAGCGGATATTGATTCGAGGTGATTATCTAACGAATTTATAAAAATTTCCGCCGATGCGTTAGATGGTGATCTGTAAATTCCTAATATTGTGATATTTGAGACCATTATTTGAAGAGCAGAAGCATGAGATAACTTAATTTCTACTATCTGGGGTACATGACAATTCCTAACATACGCAACGACACCATCGTTTTGATTAAGATTATTTGAAGTATAAAATGATGTATAATTAATTAGAACAGGTATAGGTTTGTTTGAGTTAAGCCTACATTCAGTCAGGATTATGACGTCTACATCCAGATCAATTTGAGACAGTGCTATTTGGAAATCGTCAAAATTACCATAGATACTCCTTATATTCTCAGTTAGGACAGTGAAATTGTTGTTGTTATGTGGCCAATAAGTAGATAATTGCTCAATGTCAATGAGAGCGCAGTTTGCAATTTCAACATTTTCCAATTCCTGAAATGAACATATATTACTATCCATCATTAAATACTGATACAGAAAGATGCTTCTCATGCTTTACTCGAGTGTACGACACGGCCGGTGAGAGTATCTTTGGAATACTATCCATTTTTATTTGTTTATAGAGAGATAAGTGTATCGTTACTATATTAGTTCTCGTGTAAGTGAGTGATGGAATATTTGTTGAGTGAAAGAGCGCTTTGTAAGGTGTGGATGTGATTTTGTGTATTGTGTGAATTAAGGCGTAATTGTTATTGAGCGTATAGTAAAGGCGAGCATGCTTATAGTAATGACATTTTAAAAGTAATCTAAACTTTAGTACTGGTAAGAGAAAACTATAACTTATTCTAATAAAATATGATATTAAAAGTATGAAAATAATCAGTTCGGTAAACAAAGCTGTTATTATACAATATACAGTACGCATTAGTCATGCACCTTGTAACAGGTGGTGTACATGAGCTTCACTCTTAATAACAACCGCACGCGAGTTATCATCTTTTTTGACTAAAAGACGTCCGTAGGATGTCCAACAAAACTTGTATTGCTTACTTTTTGACAGGTCTCGAGCAAGGAAAAACAAGCGAGCGGCTTTTGGGGTTAGCTGTTCTGAAATAAACACAGGAGCCTCCGTATTATAAGTCAATCCGAGTTGTTTCGCCTGAAGTTTTGTCTTATTTTTAACGTTGTAGGACTTAGCCTTCTTTAGTAGGTTTGTTTTTAACATTGTCGAGCCAGTCTCTACAATTATTGGAGTATTTGTGGCTCCTTCCTTCTTGGCAGGAAGTCTATATATAACCTTAATGTCACGTGCCTCCATCTCAAGACCTACGTTTTTGGATAAGTTCAAGACCATATTAATTAAGTCATCACTGCTTTCATTAGGTGATTTAGGAACGTTTTTTAGTTCGATGCAGGTTTTTCTAGCACCTCGTTGCAACTCTTCAAGCTTATTCTCCAGCAAAGCCATATACTCACGATCTTTTCTCCCCTGTAGCTCAAGTAATTCTATCTTCTTCCTAAACTCCTCATTCTGAGTTGTTAAACTGGCAATAGAACATTCTATACTGCTGTTTGTTTGTTTGATTTCATTAAGATTGGAGGTGATTTGTTTTAGGTCCCTTTGTTGCTTATTCATAAAGGATTTTATCATTTGTCTCATTTCGTCCTTAAACTTATTGAATTCCCCGGGTAGGTCGTCTTCTCTCAATCTCAGAAGCATCGACTTATAATTTTGCATATCACTATCTGTAACTAAGCTTAAGTCTACATCTTTCTTCAGCAACAACTGTTTTAAACCAGGTGTATTTCGGTATTTACTTCCAGCTACGGTTATGTATTGATCGTTGATCGTTATGGAAGCAGAACCTTACATCAGTTTCCCGCGGTCTGCTCTAACCCCAAATGGAATATCTACCAACGCTTCTGAAGATAGTGACCAGGATGACATATCACAATCTTCATTCTTTTCAACTACTGATTCATAAGAAGAGTCACTGTTGATATCAGATTCATATTTGTCTTCATCACCATTATTATCATTACTTCCTGCGCTACCAGTTCCTTCTTTCTGTGAAGTTTTGTTAATAAACGGAACATCAGCAAAATCATCACTAGCACGCAGGAGAGGAGTTTGCTTACTAGCATTAGCAATTAGGTTGAGAGGTTCTGTTACAGGTTTGAAAACAGATTCCAGTGCTTGTTTATTGTTAATCTCTGCATCTCTCATTTTTCGCACTTTTATTTTTACAGCTTCTGCCGCATCAACAATTTGTCGTTTCAATGATTTTTCCATATTGGCAAAATAGGTCGTAATTGGTTTAGCGTCGTAAGGTGAATAATATTGTCAGACAGGTAATAGTCTTATATATGTATTCCTGTTCTTAATCAAAGACTACAAACGTGTCAAATTTACTTCTATAACATCCTTTGTTTTTAGAACAATCTTTATTAATTACAACATAATTGAAAGGTATACTCCATATTTTTGAACACATTTCACGAAATTCAATCCATGTCATGTCAGTGTTGACGTGTTCTTCATAAACATGTCTCATATTTCTTTCATCTTGTTTGAAAAGTACGATTAGGTTTGCGTTGTCTCTTACTAACTGCTTAGGGATTTTACTATACGTCTGATTTAGATAAAAACAATCGATGAACTTGTGTCTCCCCATAGCAAAATAATCACGCATACTACTTTGATTTTCACAAGCAACATCGTCAAATATAATAACAGAATTTGGTTTTGCGGTTTGAACACTCAATACTTGCTCATTTTCATGATATTTCTGAAATGAAATGCCTGGTACTTGTTGCAAGACTTTTTCTAAAAAAACATACTTGGGTTGTTGTAAGGTTTTCGAATAAACATACACATTTTGAAATCTTAAACCATTCTCGTGTATAAGAAGACCGATTAATAAATTAGTTTTTCCACAATTTGACGGACCGCAAATGATGCATCGTACCGATTTAGGTAATAATTCTCCATGGCGAAAACCAGTCTCCTGAGAATTAACACAACGTTTGTTTACATGTAACGATTGTGGTTGTTTTACAAATTTCATGACGACTGCTTGAAACGGTTATATTAATAATGAGTCAATTGATGTATTACATTGACATTTATAACTCATTGTCGCTAACTCGAACAAATGTACTAGCAACCGCGCCTAACTGGAATAGGCGCCGAACCAGTATTTTACTCCACTATGTAAGATTTCTACTCCATCTTCCGTTCCATCGGGTGGAATAGGCGCCGAACCAGTATTTTACTCTACTATGTAAGATTTCTACTCCATCTTCCGTTCCATCGGGTGAAATAGGCGCCGAACCAGTATTTTTCAATTATATTATTGGGAATTCTACTCCACCGAGAGTGACGAGGCGAACGAAGTGAGCGAATGGAACGGAAGGTGGAGTAGAATGCCCAATAATATCCTACTGGTGGATTGTGGGAATCTTTAAGTCGAGATGGAGGATCTCGTTACGAACGAACCAGGGGGCTGACGTGATTTTACGTAGGAAACGGTTCTGTAGGGTTTGCATCCTATGGATATAGTGGGGCTTTGCGTGAGCAAAGACGGACCCCGCATAGATCATGATGGGACGAATACACGCCGTGTAGGTACGCAATTTGCGCTTGAGTGACAATTTGCTTCGTGCATTCAGAACGGAGTGGAGTCTACCTAGAGCGAAAGCGGCACGTGAGCGCACCTGCTTTATGTGCTCTTGAAATGAGAGTTTATCGTCCAGCGTTACACCTAGATATTTAGCTCGCTTCTCCCAAGAGATCGGCTTGCCAAACATGGTAAGCGGACTGGGGACGGGGGCTCTAAAGCGATTACGCGATTTCTGGAAGAGAACCGCTTGACTTTTATCGGGATTTACTTCGATTCGCCACTTTCGAAACCAGGCGCCGAGCTTGTCGACCGCTGCCTGGAGAGCTAGGCGAATCTGATCGGGTCGACGCCCCCTCGAGTAAATGGCCGTATCGTCTGTGAACAGAGCCAACTGCGCCTTTTTACTCTTGGGAATGTCGCCGGTGAGCAAAGTGAAAATGAGGGGGGACAGCACGGAGCCCTGAGGGATTCCTGCTCGTATGGGTCGGGGGGAGGAGAAGGCACCTTCGATACGGTAGCGAAAGGTGCAGTTCGACAGAAAGTCTCGAATGATGAGCACGAGACGGTCTGGCACTCTGAGTTGGTACAACTTGTATAACAAGCCATTGTGCCAGACTTTGTCGAAAGCTTTCGCTATATCGAAGAATACCGCACCGGTCAACTCACTGCGTTGGAAACCAAAGCTTATGTGTTCGATGATCCGGTGTACCTGATGCACGCTAGAGTGCTGAGTTCGAAAGCCGAACTGCTCGTTGGGGATGAGGCCCTTGGTCTCTGCGTAGTCTCTGAGACGCTTATAAATAAGCCTCTCGTAGATTTTGCCGAGTATCTTGAGCAGACTGATTGGGCGGTAACTCGAAGGATCCGACCTGGGCTTGCCGGGCTTCGGGATACCAATGACGGTGGCTTCTTTCCACGCTTGGGGGAAGATATTATTGCTCAGAGCACCATTGAAGATGGTGGTCAGTAGCATTATAAGATGGGCGGGGAACAATTGAACCACCCTATTGGTGATTCCGTCTGAACCGGGGGCTTTACGATTTTTAAGATCCTTGATGATCCCGTGCACCTCGTCTGGGGTGACGGGGGGCAAGGGGTCATCTTCTACGGGGGGAAGGGAGGTTCTACGTTCGCCTTCCGCGTTGACCTCATGGAGGTGAACTTGGTCTATTGGTAGAGAGCTGAGAGAGCATTGAGCCTCTAGGCTGTCTGCTAGGCATTCTGCCTTTTCTAAATCCTCGAAGGCGATGGATTTATCGGAACGGACTAGGGGGGGCATGGCAGCTTCCTGCGCGGACTTGAGTTTCCTCTGAAGGTCCCAGAATGCTAGATGAGTTGGATCTAAATCGCTCAACATCTTATCCCAGCCCGCGTTACGCAGCTCTTGTACACGTTTCTTTACAGTTCTCTGTAAATAGCGCATATGAGCTTTGTTAGCGAGACAGGGAAAGGTGGTGTATGCACGAACAGACGCGTTCTTCTCAGTTATCAGATCACGCACTTCCTGTGGGAGCCTCCAGCGACGGTCGTCCGTCGCCGGAGCCTCCTTTGACCATTCGTTCAAAAAAGATTGTACGTGATCACTAAGTGAGTCGATCGCGGCCGTCTTGTCCGCGGTAGAGTCAAACTTATCGGGAATAGAATCCAATTGGGACGTGTTGGATTTCAGCTTTTCGCTTACTTTCTTCAAGTCCGTTACGCTTTTGGTGGCCAAGGGAGATTGGGAGGCGTCGTCCGGGAGACCTATGCGGGAGGCCAGTCTTATAACTATTGGACGGTGGTCAGAGTTAAGCTCGTTTACGGTTTCTATTGAGTCTAGACGTAGGCTGACGTTCTTAAGGAGCGTCAGGTCGAGTACGTCGGGGGTATGATTGGGGTCGTGAGGGAAGTGAGTGGGAGTCATCGGAGCGATGACGTCAAAGTTCTTGGAGGAAGAGAGGTTGAACAAGTGTCGCCCTCTAGTGGAGGTAGTGGAACTATTCCACGCGGGATGTTTGGCATTGAAATTGCCTGCTATTATAGCGGAATTACTAAGGCCTAATAGGGCAGAGAGGTCGTCCGAGAGGGATTGAAAGTCCTCAGCGGCACTCTGGGGAGGGAGGTCAGCCGACACTAGAGTGATCGGTTCGTGACCTGACATGCCTAGACGGCATATAGAGACTTCTAAACGTGAGAGGGTGGGAGGGTCCATAGGGATGCAATAAAGCTCTTTTTTATAATAAATGAGGGTTCCGCCCTTGTGGCAACGCGTTCTATCGTTACGGACTATACGATAGTTGGCTATGGAGGGATCGCGGTTACTAGGTTTGAGGAACGTTTCCTGAACAAGGAAAATATCTAATTGATTGTCGCGGAGGAAGAGAGAGATCTCATCTCGTTGACCGTTGATGCCATTGGCATTGAAGATACCTAGCCTGAGGGATCGGGGTTTAAACCTAGCTAAGATGGCTTTATCCATTATGAGTTGGATTAGCGAGGGAAATTAAGGCTTGCGCAACATCCGAGTACGCATTGTAGATCACTTGGATCTGAGCTAGATCGCATCTATCCCTGGCTGCCTGGATTTCTGCGACCATTCGGATAGCGCGGGGGGAGTAAAAGATCATGAACGTGGAGGTTAACACGTTAAAGGGGTCTTTAGGGGGGGGGGCATAGAGCTGGCAACGGTGGCATTGCCCTATATTCCCGTTTTTACGGGATTTTTCTATAATGAAACCGGTAAGGTTACATAGGGACCTGATATTGAATATGGGGTGATGCCCCTCTAATGGAGAGCACACGACAAGTAGCATGTCGTATGCTTCACCGCCACGCGAGCAGTGCATGCGGTGGACCTCGTCCACGGGGACATTTTGCGACTGCAGGTCGGCTTTTATGTCGGCGGGGGCTATTTCTTTCGGGATACGTTTGATAACGACCCTTATCTGTTTTTCTTCTGGGAGCGAGAAGGTGTGGAATGAGACACCTCTAGCTGGCAGAAGCTTTGTTAATTCGCGATAATCGTTCGCGGTCGGGACTGTGATTTTAATACCCTGTAGGGTAGACTTTGCATTGGTGAAGCCGATTTTCTTAACGACACACCATTTGGACACATCTGTCCACTTCCCCTTGTCCTGAAGGAACACGGGGGTGGGGGACGGGGCTTTCTAATGCCCGAAGTGGTAGGGACGGCGGGAGCAACTTGTGCATCGATCGCGGCGGGGGAGGTGGAGGGGGAAGCTACGGTCGCAACGGTAGCACTACTAGGCGCTATACCGGCTACTTGCGCTACGGGGGTAGGGGTGGGGGAAATTACGTCATTGACGGCGACGACTTTGTTTGCCTGACTGGATGTTAGCCTCTTCTTCTTCCTTTTGTTCCCTTTTCCTGTGACTGGGGTAAACCCGTCGTCCTCGGAATGGGAGGAAGAGGAAGCAGCAGAGGCATTCTCAGTATCTGAGGCATATATGTAAGGGGTAGCGGCTCACTTTGAGGAAGCGGCCGGCTCGGTAGTGTCCATTGACTCTACCGCTAGGCTGAAGGCCGGGCTGAAGGCCGGACTGGGAGACCTAACAAAGGGATCTTCCAGCTCTATAGCTGGATGAGACTGAGATTGAGGGATAACATCGCTGAAGTCAGCGATGTTTGAGTCTGAGGGACTGGGCTTAGGATCGAGTAGCGGCGCTAGCTCATCGATCTCTTTCCTAATAGCGGCCTTTTCATCCGCAGTGGGCTCGGCTAATAGCCTAAGAATAATTGAGAAAAGTTTCCTTATTAAAGGATCCATCTCAATAACTAATTAGATTACCTAATTTCTCCTAACATAAATCCTAACTCTAACTCCCGGGGAGGAAAGCCCGATGTGTAAACCCTCCCTGTCGGGTATAGACAGGGAGGTTGAGTACCTAAGGTGAGCCCTAAGCTTGCTTTTGCCCGTTGCCTATCTTATTTGTGCAACGGGGTCCTAACAGGGTCTGTTGTGTCGGGGTAGACACACCCGATCACAACAGGTGTGTTGCTGTGAAAGGAAAACTGTCACCAATGCCGACTAGGAGACCCCCCCAAGGCCGAACACTGGGACCCGTCCAACTTTCTGCCTCACCCTGAAGGGGGTCGGCGGGTGCGTTTGGGTCAACACCCCTTCGGCTTCGTTGGCACCGTATAGGTATCCACCGAGTACCACGAAACTGTGGTTTTGCCCAGAAGGGGCCAACAACACGACGAACGTTTGATAGGACGTATACTGTTAACAGAATACTTTACAAGCTGTGCCTTGAAAAAGGCACACAGCAAGTAGCTGAAGATAGTCGCTATAATTTTATTTTAAATAATAAAATATAGCACTATGACGTCTTGATATTCAGGAACGCTTGGTTCCGGAATTGGGAGAGCACTCGTACCGCACTGCGCACACGTCCGACCGCTGCCGCTGGCGTGCGTCGAGTGATCTGACTCGAGCGCTTTTTTTTTGAATGGCATCTCGTAGGGTTACCACTAGGGGTATTTGCTACTCAACTGGACTTTCCTGCGGAGATGCTCTAGGCTACTAACTTAAAGCCTCCAGCCAGGGGCATAAAAACTAAAAACTAACTTAAACTAAGCGACTGCTCGCTAAGGGCACCCCCTGTGGGGTACGGACCTCGGCTTAGGGCGTCGCTGGGGGGAGGGCAGCAAGTCGGGACAGGCTGGATCGGGGAGTTTAAAACTACTGACGGCTCTACATCAGCCCAGGCTGGTGTTTGAGCGTCGAGCAAGAGTCGGGGAGGAGTAATATCGGATCGGGTTCGCGGTCGTGGGGGACCTCGGCGGCGAGGTCGGAAGGATGGGCGGCGTCTGGTTTTAAGAACCGTGCTAGTTGCCCTATTGCTATCCTGTAGGAGAGTTGTCGTCGGGGTCGGTAAGGGCGTGTCTGGGAAGGCGGGTACGGCTAATGCGGGAGGGGGTATAGTTGGCCGCCTCGACAACCAGAGGGTTGCGATGTTTGGTGGCGGAGTCAAAGAAACGCTTGGAAAGGCGTTTCATGAACTGGACTATTGTGGGGATTTTAAGGTCGAGGTGGAGGGCCTCGTTATGGACATAATAGGGGGCACCCGTAGCTCTACGGAGGAAACGGTTTTGGAGGGCTTGCAACCTATTGATATAGCGGGGTCTAGCGTGTGCAAAGACGGCACAGGCATAAGTCATAATGGGACGGATACACGCCGTGTAGATACGCAATTTGCACCTATGTGACAATTTGCTACGAGCGTGTAGGACGGAATGAAGCCTAGCTAGAGCGAAAACGGCCCGCGAACGGACCTGCTGTATGTGCTCTTGGAAGGTAAGATGGTTGTCTAGGACGACACCTAGATATTTGGCTCGCTTTCCCCAAGGGATCTGCTTGCCGAACATGGTAAGGGGCTCGGGGAGGGGGGGAACATCCGCGGCTTGGAGAATAGTACCGCCTGACTTTTGTCGGGATTGACTTCGATTCGCCACTTACTGAACCATTCGCCGAGCTTGTCGACTGAGGTCTAGAGAGTGCGGCGAATCGCATCGGGGCTACGACCCTTGGAGTAGATGGCCGTATCGTCTGCGAACAGAGCCAACTGCGCCTTCTTACTCTTTGGGATATCGCTGGTGAACAGCGTGAAGATGAGTGGGGAGATGACAGAGCCCTGGGGGACACCTGCACGTATGGGACGGGGAGAGGATATGGCAGCCTCTATGCGATAGCGGAAGTTACGATTTGACAGAAAGTCTCGTATGATGAGCACGAGTCGGTCAGGCACCCCGAGTTGGTACAGCTTATATAATAAGCCGTTGTGCCAGATTTTGTCAAAAGCCTTCGCTATGTCGAAGAAGACCGCACCGACTAATGAGCCTCGCATGAAGCTTTCGCTTATATGCTCGACAATGCGGTGGGCTTGATGGATGCTACAGTGTTGGGTGCGGAATCCAAACTGTTCTTGCGGTATGAGGCCCTTGGTCTCAGCAAATCTCTGAGTCGCTTATAAATAAGCCTCTCGTAAATTTTGCCGAGTACCCTGAGTAAACTGATAGGGCGGTAGCTGGAGGGCTCAGACTTGGGCTTGCCGAGTTTGGGGATACCTATAACGGTGGCTTCCTTCCATGCCTGGGAAAAGATATTATTGTTGAGAGCACCCTTGAAGATGATGGTCAAAAGCATAATCAGGTGGGCTGGGAATAGTTGGATCACTCTATTAGTGAGTCCATCTGAGCCTGGGGCTTTGCGGTTTTTAAGACCTTTGATGATCTCGTGCACCTCGTCAGGGGTGACGGGGGGCAGTGGGTCATCAGGGTCTTCTACGGGGGGAAGTGATACTCTGCGTTCGACTTCAGCGTCGATCTCAGTGAGATAAGCTTGGTCTACTGGCAGTAAGCTGGGTGAGCATTGAGCTTTGAGACTGTCGGCTAGGTACTCGGCCTTGTCGATGTCATCGAAGGCAATGGTCATATCGGGGCGAACAAGTGGGGGCATGGCAGCGCTCTGTTGGGACTGAAGGTTCCTCTGGAGTTGCCAGAAAGCTAAGTGGGTGGGTTCGAGATCGCTCAGCATCTTATCCCAGCCCGCTTCACGCAGCTCAGCTATGCGATTCCTTACTTTACGTTGTAAGTAACGCATGTGAGATTTGTTAGCGGAGCAAGGAAAGTTGCTGTAAGCACGAGTGGCCGCGTTCTTCTCGGTCATCAGGTCACGTACATCGGTCGGCAATTTGAAGCGGTGGTCATCCACCACTGGAACTTACCTTGAACAGTCGTTCAAGACCGATTGTACGTGATCCGTGAGCGAGTCGATCGCGGCCGTCGTGTCCGCGACAGAATCAAACTGTTCGGGTATAGAGTCCAATTGGGGGGACGTGTTGGATTTCAGCAATTCGCTTACTTTCCTCCAGTCCGTGACCTTCTTGGTGGCAGGGGGCTGAGTGGGGTCAGGAAGACCTATACGGGGAGCCAGTTTCATGACTACTGGGCGGTGATCAGAGGTAAGCTCTTGCACCGTTTCGATAGAGTTTAGCCTAAGGCTGACGTTCTTAAGGAGCGCCGTGTCTAGGACATCTGGGGTATGGTTGGGGTCGTGGGGCTCGAGCGCTCACAGTGCGGCCGTATTTATAGGCAACGCCTCACGTGTACATTTTTTTTTTAGGTTAAGTATACAAATTATAATTAATTTTGCTACTAGGAGAAGTATTTAAAATATTACAATGTAACAATCAATCAATAGCTAGTAACCTAATTTTAAACAATCAAATTATGAAACTTAATTATTTTGACGAATTGTTGTAGTCGCGTCGATACGGACATACTGACAGGCGGTGCGCGCTCTGCACTAGCCTCGTTGATTCTCAATGTGATATTTTTGATTACCTGCAAGTATAGAACGATTTTCTCTAAATTGGTCAAAGTCAAAGTCAAATAATTTATTTCAAATAGGCACATATATGGCACTTTTGAACGTCAAAACAAAGAAAGAGAATTGATTCTTGTTGCCCCTTCCAAAAGGTAGTTTTCGTATGGAGAAGAATGGGCAAGAAACTCCACCGTTACTCTTTTAAAAATAATTTTACAATATTTTGTATACATGAATTATATAATTATATGTGAAGACGATGCACCTACAATAAGATTACTGTACCACAAAAGGTAAAAAGAATTATAAATGGAGCAATAATTAATAAATTAATTACCCGATACATGGTGCTCACATATTTACAAAGATTGTAAAAGTATACGATATTACAATAGTCCTAACATTGTTACAAGTAGTACTAATAAGTCAGTGCGTGAGTTTAAGTAATGACAGAGTGTAAAAGTCTATGACATACAAATAATAAAATAAAATACTAAATTAGCTATCAGTTTGATTTTGTCCAGACCCTGAATCGTCCTATGGAGCAAGACCAGCATGTTTCCAAGCATTCTTATCTTGGATATAATCCTCTAATTTGTAATAAGCTTGTTTACAAAGTGTACTTTTTATATGAGTTTTAAATTTTCTTTTATTTAATTGCAATATATCACAAGGTATTTTGTTATAGCATTTAACGCAGTACCCCATAAAAGATGTTTGTACTTTAGCTAATCTGAAAAATGGTTGATCTATTTTATCTTTATTTCTAGTATTAAAATTATGCCTATCACTTATTTTATTAAAAAGATTTAAGTTTTTTCTTACATACATAATATTCTCATAAATGAATTGGCAAGGTACCGTCATGATATTAATCTTTTTAAATAGTTCCCTGAGAGATTCGCGGTGACATATATTATAAATGGGTCTGACAGCTCTTTTTTGCAAAATAAAAATGGATTCAATATCAGTAGCCCGACCCCACAGTAAAATACCATACGACATAATGCTGTGGAAGTAACTGAAATAGACCAAACGCGCGGTTTCTACATCTGTTAACTGTCTTATCTTTCTAACAGCATAAGCGGCCGAGCTTAACCGCCCCGCAAGAGATTTTATATGAGGTCCCCATTGTAATTTCTCGTCTAGCGTGATTCCCAAGAAAACTGTTTGATTAATAAACTCCAGTTTTTCTCCATTCAATATGATGTCACATTCGCTACTTCTAACATTAGGTAATTTAAATCGAATGCATTTGGTTTTTTTCTCATTTAGTACCAAATTATTTACCGTAAACCAATCTTGTACCTGAACAATAGAGCTATTCACGTCGTCAAGATTTTGTGAATGTTGATTTATTTAAAAAATCATCTGCAAATAACACCATCTTCGGTTGATTTAGAAGTAATTGGGGTAAATCATTAATATAAACTAAAAAGAGGAATGGACCTAATATGCCTTGAGGAACGCCCATTGCCATTTCAGACCCCAATGAGTTTACGCCGTTTACTTGAACTTTAACTTTTCTTTTTTCAGATATGATCTTAGTAAATCAAGAGCTGTATTCCTAACCCCACAGTGCTCTAGTTTCAACAGAAGTGTATCATGGTCGACGCAATCGAACGCTTTCGAGAGGTCGCAAAAGATTCCAATGGCATCTTGTGCTTCCTCCCAGGCGTTAAAAATTTTCTTTATTAGGGTGACACCGGCGTCAGTGGTACAACGCCCTTTGGTGAAACCGTACTGATGTTCATGAAAGATGGAATTTTTATTAAAGTGACGTAACATTTGATTGAGCATCAACTTTTCAAACACCTTACTGAGAACTGGCAGAATTGACACAGGCCTATAATTGTTGGGTTCCTTACTATCACCGGATTTGAACAAAGGAACTACTTTACTGTGTTTCATGAGATCCGGAAAGACTGGTCTACACTGGTGTTAAATATGAAAGCTAAATAGGGCGCAATGGTTTTGATGATAGGTCAAAAAAAGCTGGCAACACTGGCAATGTTTACTAGATCGGCGTATTTAAAATCTGTAATTATAATAATAATAATAAATAAATAATAATAAATTTTATTTCATAAAAACAGTACTTAGATTAGTTTACAGTTATGTGCTAGTATGATAAATCAAAAGTACACAAAAGTTTTAGCCTCTGCAGCCGAACTAGGAGGAACCAGTATTTCAGCTAACAGCGCCAATCCCCTCGAGTTACATTAGATTAGAGTTCTTAAATGCTAGCATTTTACAAAACAAAAGAATAATAGTCTAAGGTAGTATTAATGGTATGTACCTCCTTTACCTACCTTTGTGTTATATGATATGGCGAATGAATGAGTGTGAGAGGGTGTGTCTTTGTGAGTGTGCTTGTGATTTTTATGAATGAACACATGACTTGGTGAGATACACGGAATGTAGTGAAAAAATTATGTATATAATTTATATATACAACATGTAACTTAATTAACGCACATCCTGAAAATAGTTTGTTCAGAATCGTTTACTAAATCGATTTATATAATTTTTAATATAGGTAATTTTTTATCCCAAAAATAATTAAAACTACGGAAATTATTGTCATATTGACGCTGTACAGTCAAAACAAATTGAAATGGACCGTAAATCAAAGTAATAAGACTTTTAAAATCGCAGTTTTATTTGTATTCATACAAATTCCATCATTCAATACAAAATAAAGAAAAATAAACCTTATTCCAAGAACGTTAAGGTCTTTACAAATGCATTGTAAACTTAGCGATTTGACCGCACGCACACACTAACAGGAACTGGACAAAGGACACTGATAAACCACCTACTTACTTTCGTTCCCTTTCTCCTGCAAACTAAAAGCCCAGGATAGAGCGAGATAGCCACAATGTACCACCGCTTGCGCGGCTACGATGAAAGCTAACATAAATGTAAACATTAGTCACGCGCGGGCAATGTTAGTGGAAAGAAGTTACGTAGTATTATCAAATATTTTTTCGCGTGCAATGTCTTTCCAATACACTAATGTACAGTATACCGAAATGGTGAGGACTTTGGCAATGTGTGGTGATAATGTGGCTCTAGCTTGCAGAACGTTTAACCAAAGGTATGGTACAAGAGTGGCCCGCAGGACAATGTTAGCTGCTACTCAGCGACTTCGCGACCACGGCACGTTCCGTCCAAACACAGCCATCGACAGGGGAGCCAACGTGCGTACACGTACTCGTCTTCAAAATGAAATCCTGGACTATTTCGATGAGAATCCCCATGCCAGTACCCGAGAAGCAGCGCCACACTTTGAATGTAGCCATATGCATGTGTGGAGAACACTTCGTGGTGATAAAGAACACCCATTCCACCTCAGAAGATGCCAGGAGTTGACTCCAAACGATTACGTACCACGTTTGCAGTTCAGCCGCTGGTTATTAGAAAATTGGCAGCGGAACATAATTTGGACAGACGAAAGTACATTCACACGCGTGGGGATGTACAATCAACATAACACACATTAATGGATGCACGAAAATCCTCACGCATGCAGAGTGGATTCCTTCCAACACCGTTTCTCAGTTAACGTCTGGGCCGGTATCATTGGTACACACATACTGGGGCCAGTCTTCTTACAAAGATTAACAGGAGACGCATATTTACTGTTTTTACGAGAAACTCTACCTACGCTGCTAGAAGACATTCCTCATAATTTACAAGAGGTATTCTACCAACACGATGGTGCCCCTGCCCATTTCACTAGAAGTGTTCGGCAGCACCTTCATGAAGAGTTTGGAGAGCGCTGGATCGGTCGCGGCGGCCCTGTCCAGTGGCCCCCCAGATCAGCTGATTTGACGCCTCTTGACTTTTTTTTGTGGGGATGAATTAAATCGTTAGTTTATTTTAATGATACAACAAGTGCCGAGGATCTAAAAAATAGAATAATGAACGCTTTTGAAATAGTGAGAAATGACACTGAAGTGCTTTCTAAATTAAAACATCAATTAAGAAAACGGGCATTAAAATGTATTGAACAAGGTGGTGGACATTTTGAAAGTGTGTTAAAAAGACAACGTCGTATGAGTGTTTAGGCAATCAGTAATATGTAAGTTATTTGATTTTTGTTAAATTACTGTAAATATTTTGATTCAATCTTTTAAACACGCCGTCTCTGACGTCTAATGTTGTCGTATCATAGACATAGACATAGACCGTAAATAAACAATTCTTTTCTCGGACGTCGTCGGTAAATGTTTCATACAATGACATTTTAATAAAATATCATTAGTTTCATAATATTTCGTCAACGTAAACAATCGTGTATTGTCGGCTTTTTCCGTAGTTTCGTTATGTTGTGTCTAGTCGAGCGGCGCGATAACTGCTTGTGCGACTGTGTGCGTTGCGTGCGTAATAGTATGACTAAAAAGTTCTCCAAGAATTGGTATAACTAATTTAGTAAATAACAATGCATATACATGTTAAATTAAAAATTCAGTGTATGTATTATGATTATAACATAATATTCTAATTGGGGTGTTTCAGGGTGTGCGTTAATTACGTTACATGTTGTTTATGTATTTGTCTTTAAATATTGATCATATCAGTTCAAATCAGTTAATAAAAAACATTATTACTGTCTAACTTGGTACAGTTAAGTTGCTCAGTCTCGTCATATGTGAGACCTTGTAGGTATTCCGATACCTTTTTCTTGCAGCGATCTGTGTTGAGTGGATAAATATTAAGGGTTTTATTAATTTTGTTGTAGATATAGGGACCGAGGAAATTTAAGAATTTATTACTAAATTTAGTGCTGTAAGACCTGTGTTGTGGACAAACCATATAATTTCTGCGTGCAGTCAAACGCTGGGCGTCGTAGTTTGTACATTTGTGTTGCATGATGATTATTTTCAATATAAATAATTGTCTCACAGTTAGTACTCCACAGAACTGGTAAAGTAGGACAGTGGGGAAAAGTATAGGTTTAAAGGTGCTGACCTTTAGTATTGCACGTTGGGCAACCTCAATAGACTTGAGTGTAGTTTTCGGAGCACCTCCCCAAACGGATATACAATATGTTATGAGTGACTGGCAAAGAGCAAAGTATATTCGTTTCAAGATATCAGCGATGTGTCGTAAATTTTTAAAGATGTAAATGAGCTTCCGAACACGCCCCGATAACATTCTTATGTGTTCCTTGAAGTTAAGATTTTTATCTATAGTTACGCCTAGATATTTGATGGAATCAACCCGCTCTAATTTAGTACAATAGCAAAAACCATGCAGTGCACACTCATGTGGAATAATGACATGATCGTGGTTAATACCCATGTCTGATCTAATACTAAAACAAATGAATTTAGTTTTGCCGGTATTTAACGTTAACACATTGTCATTTAGCCATTTTCTTACAGTATCAAATCCATATTGAGCGGCATCAAATACTTCGTTCCAGTTATCAGCTGAAAAAAGGAGAGCAGTATCGTCCGCGAAAGAGATGATTTCACCCTGATGAAGTATTATGTTTGTTAGGTCGTTAATATAGACAAGAAACAAGGTTGGCCCTAATATGCTACCCTGCAGAACCCCGTGCGTGACTAGGCGGTCAGTGCTGGTAAAGTTTCCCACACGTACACACTGGAGGCGGTTTGTAAGGTAGCTTTCGAAGAGTTTCAACTGTGTGCCTCTGACTCCCAGCCTTTCTAGCTTGGCCAGGAGGACTGAAACAGAGATTGTGTCGAAGGCCTTTGCTAGATCTAAAAATATGGCCAGGCATTTCTTTTTACTATCTAAATTATTACTGATATAACCTACAAGATTGTTTACTGCTTAAGAATAAGAATAGAATAAGAATAATCTTTATTACACAAGAAAGTGGTTACAAAATAGTGTGAAGTCCCTGACTCCTGTGCTAGGTGGTATACCTGTGTTACAAGAGCCAGTGCCCTCTCCCAGTAGGAGATATTACAGAATCTTATGCAATAAGATTAACAAAAATAAAAAATAATATGGTAACAACAAAGAAGTAAAATAAACTAAACTAAGAACGATAAAAAGAAGCCTGTATTGAGTTTGCGAGTGTTTGTGTGTACGTTTATCTCAGTGTGAGCGTGAGTGTGTGTATGTGTGTGTGAATGTATGTATGAGTGCGTGTTTGTGTGTGTGTATGTGGGTGAGTGTATATGTGTGTATGTGTGTGTGTCATGATTGATCAGAAGGGGTTTCAATGTTACGAAATAGATATCATGATTCTCTCTGTTTCGTCATAGTTCAGCGACAGTAGCCATGGCTTAAGAGTCTGCTTGGCTTTATGTAGGGTTAGTCTATAAATTGAAAGTGTTTTGTTTATTTTATTATACATTACTGCGCTTTGGGCGTGATAGTGTCGTCGCGCAAGTGCAGTACGACATTGGACAGACTCACAGATAGGAAAACCAATCCGCCGATGACATAGCTTGCCATCTAGTGGCATCGTGGAATGTCGGCGTAAGATAGAGCGAAGAACGTATAATTTTCTCACCGTTAGAACTTGGGCTTCTGAGTATAACTGAGCTGTGGGATAGTCTCTTTTGCGGAAATAAATAACTTTGAGAACAGCCCGCTGAGCTCGTTCCACCCTAAGCATCACTGTTTTGAAGGTACCGCCCCATACCGGGATGCAGTAAGTAACTATCGACTCGCATAGAGAGCGGTATACTAATAATGCTGTTTCAATGTCGGCCGCATGTCTGAGCTCTTTAAATAAATAAATTAGTTTACGAAGTCGGGAGCATAGAGTATCAACATGGGTGCGCCAATCCAGTCTCTCGTCGATATAAACGCCTAGATATTTGATACTTGGGACCATGTCAAGGCACTTGCAATTGCAAGGAGAGGAGTCGTGACTATAATATGTGCTATTATTTTATCCGAGTTCATTGATGGTTTAGGTGAATTTGGTGGTTTAAACTGAATTACTTTGGTCTTTGAGATATTAAGCGTCAGAAGATTATTGGAAAGCCAGTCCATAATTGTTCGCAAGGTAAGTTCTGTGGTTTGTTTAGCCCTGTCCCAGGTCACGTCGGATATCAACAGTGCTGTGTCGTCGGCGTAGGTAAAAATGTCACAATGGGAAAGGGAGAGTTGACAGAGGTCATTAATGTATATCTGAAAGAGCGTGGGACCCAAGATACTACCTTGAGGTATACCGTAGTTGATAAATTCTGCTTGTTCAGTAGATTTACCATTTCGAAAGCCATATTGATTGGGTGAGAGCAAGTTATTGTTTGCGAGGTATCCAGTAAGTCTTCTATTGATAATTCTCTCCAGGAGCTTTGAGATAGATGGGAGTATGGATATGGGCCTATAGTTGGTGATGGAATCTCTGTTTCCACCTTTATGTATAGGGCAGACTTCAGACTTCTTCAAAGATTCAGGGAAAATTCCATTTTGGAGACAAGAGTTGAAGATAAAAGTGAGCGGATGAATTAAAATGTTTTTGAATTTCTTTAAAAATTTATTGCTAATCCCGTCGAATCCCGTAGAGCTATCTGTTTTCAAGTTATTGATGAGGCGGTCTACTTCACATTCATCAGTATCCTCCAATACAAAAGAATTAATTGAAGTGGGCATATGAGAGTTGGTGTCTGCACCAGTGCCTGTTTGATTTGAGTTAATTTGCCGGATCTTATCGGCCAGAGACCTACCAACATTCACAAAGTAGTCATTTATTTTATCCAGAGACTGTTTCGGACTGATATCAAGGGATAGAAGTTCATTTGAGTAGTTAGCATTTTTATTAGTGTTTGTGACGTCCTTTATTACTTTCCAAAGCTTCTTATTGTCATTTTGGGTTGATTGGACAAGGTTTTTTTCATAAGCTCTTTTTACTTTTTTAAGTATTGCGTTGCAGTAGTTTCGGTAGCGTGTGTATGTCAGTTTTAATATGGCGTTATCTGGCGAATGTTTTGATTTTTTATGCAATTTGTCTCTATTTCTCATACAGCGCAGTAATCCTTGCGTTATCCAAGGTTTTATAACCTTCTTTCTACGTGATAAGGTAATGACTTTGGTGTGTTTAAGAATTGCAGCCTGCAGACAAGAGACAACATGTCCCAGAGAAATATTTGGATCAACAGATTCATATACTAGAGTGAAGTCAATTTTTGACATTTCCTCCTTTAAGCCATCTTCGTCGATTTTTTTAATGGTAGTTATGGCATAATGTTGGGGTTTCTTAAAGTTCATATATAGTAAAACCGGGTAGTGATCAGTCAAAGTTGTTTCCAGTACTATAGTGTTGCAAGCATCTTTTGTTTTAAGGAGAATATGGTCAATACATATTTTACTGTTTGGCCTAGTAATTAACGTATGCGAAGGCAGCAGGCCGTGACTAGCTGCTAAAGTAAGGTAACTTTCACCATTCTGTTCAATTTTGTCTGAATTTATTGCAATATTTATGTCTCCTATTACTATTATGTTTTTGAAGGATGAGTAATTTGTTAAAACATCATTTAGAGATTTAAGAAACATGTCTAAGTTTGTATAAGACGGTGACCGATATATTGTAATAATTGCAATTTGATTTTGGAGCGTAGCTATCAAACAGTTACCTTCGCAAAAATTTGGTTCCTCAATTGTGAAATTAAGGTGCTCCTTATAAAATAAGACAACACCGTCATTTTGTTTAACATTGTTTTTTGTCATTGACGAACGATAACCCATCAAGTTGGGTATTACAGTTGTGCATGAGAGCCAGCTTTCAGTAAGAACAAGTACATCACATTGCAGCTTCAATCTATTCAATAAAATTTCAAACCCACTCATGTTGCAGTAAACGCTGCGTATATTTTGAGTGAGAACTACGAGACTATTAGAAGAAGGCAAGATCAGTCTGTGACAGTCATCAATCTCGGCATACTGCGATTCCGATACTATTACCCTATCAATTTTTTCTGCTAAGTCATTTAGATTATCGAATGTTAGTGAGATGTTTAATGTAGTTGTCAACTATAGTAAGAAAGTTTGGAAAAAAATATCTTTTATAAATCATAAGTGACGTTATAACGCCAGTCAGAGTTCCTGATGTAAGTAGAAGAGCAAAGTTGCAGCTAAGCGAGAAAGTTATAAAAGACATAGGCTGTACTAATAATTCACATTTCGTATTTTTTAATACATGAGGGTATCTCAATAGTTTGTATAATTCATGGTTTGTGTGTAGTAATACGATTGTGTTATTTATTTTTGTAAAACTAGTTAGTTATGTTCCCAGCCTAACGCTGTGGTATGTGGTAGAGTCTAGACGCTGACCTGGCACCTTTTGTGATTAGGCGTACGTGACAGGATGTGTGACGCGACCGCGGGTGGGCCGACCACCGGTCTATGAGAAAGTTTTGCGATGTATTAGAATTAAGATAGGCTAAGGCAGTCTTAATAGGTAAGGTAATAGGTAATACGGGCTGGTATCCGCAACTCCACGACAAAGCGCGTATTTTGCGTTCGGGTGGGAAATCACTTATTCGATCCACCCCAGCTCCTCCAAGAAGGCCAGCAACGCCTTGGTGTTACTGACCATCTCCCTTAGGGTACCTGGGTTACCGAAGTACTTTGCCCTGTAAGTGGCAACCACCGGGCAGTGTAGTAGCACATGAGCTGCTGTCTCGTCGTCCTCCATGCAGGCCCTGCACAGTGGACTGTCTGTGACTCCTATGACAAAGAGGTGTTTATTAAAAGACCCATGGCCAGTTATAGCTGCTGTAACAGTTCGCAGCTGTTGTTTCGTTAGTCGGAGCACCCGCTTCGTGAGGCGGCAATCGATGGCAGGGAGTGCCTCCTTAGCCTGCCTGCAGTCACCTTGGTCCAACCATAGTTTGTGGTGTTGATCCCTAGTGCGTTTCCTTACCAGAGAGCGTAGGTACCCGAAGGGGAGTGGCGCAATGGGTTCGGGCCCCACCGGTGCCATGCTCGACCCCCTACGGGCAAGTTCGTCGGCTGCATCATTGCCTAGTGAGCCGCTGTGTCCTTTGATCCATTGAATGGTTATATTATTGAGGTTACCCACCTGGTTTAGGCGCTGGTGACACTCGTATATCAGCCCAGAGTCAACAGTGTGGCTGTTAAGCGCTTGCAGAACAGCCATACTGTCTGAGAGTATTCGTATCGAGTAGTCCTTAACTTCCCTGGCCATGATAGCTGAAGCGGCAAGAGAAATACCCATGCATTCGGCCTGGAAAACTGTGTTGTGGACCCCCAATGGTGTGGCTATGTGTATGTTGAAGTCCTCCGAGAAGATTCCAGCACCTGTACCACTACCTGTTTTAGAACCATCCGTGAAGATGCGTAGCTCCGCGGGCCGCAAGCCCTCGCAATGGCGATCCTCGTGCAGCTGGATTCTGTATTTTTTATCAAAGATAAATTGTTTGGGTACCCGGTCATTTATGGCTTTCGTAATGGGGAACTCATTATTGAGGCCCTCGAGCAGCGAGGTATGTTGTGTAACTCTCTTACCCCAGAGCTCTGTTGCATTAAGACGCACCGCTGCCATCGTCGCTTCCTGTTGTATGAACAGATGGAGCGGGGGTAAGTCTAGCATGGCTTCAATCGCTGCAGTTGGAGTAGTTCTCATGCAGCCTGTGATCGCCACGCAGGCTAGTCTTTGCATGCGTTGTAGTCTGTTAACTGCTGTCACTAGCTGGGTGCGGGGCCACCAGACCACAGCCCCGTATGCGATCGTGGGGCGGATCACTGTAGTGTACAGCCATAGTATGATTTTGGGGGATAGGCCCCACTTCTTACCTATCATTTTCCTGCACTGCCAGAAGGTGATGCAGGCCCTGTTTAACTTGTTGTCTAAGTGACTACTCCAGTTTAGCTTACTGTCTAGAATGACCCCGAGGTACTTGACCTCGTTGGCCAACTGAAGTTCTGTATCGAACAGTTTTGGTAGGCGGTAGGGCCCTAAAGCTCGTTTATGGGTAAACATGACTAGTTCAGTTTTAGTGGGATTCACTGATAGTTCAAATTCCCTGCACCAATTTTCTACGATACGTAGTGCTTGATTAGTGAGATTACAGATTGTTCCCGTCACCTTCCCCGAAACAAGGATTGCGAGGTCGTCTGCATACCCTATTGTATAATAGCGGCTGGCGTTGAGCTTTGTAATCAGGTCGTTGATAACCAGATTCCAGAGTAGGGGGGATAGCACCCCTCCCTGGGGACAGCCTCTGGCTATCATTGCCAACTGCTGCTCCCCTTCAAGGCGAACCACTCGTTTGCTTAACATATTCGTAATCCAGTCAGTTAGTACCTGTTCTACTCCATGCTTGGAGAGGGCGCTGCTGATGCTGGAGAAGTTGGTTTTGTCGAAGGCTCCTTCGATGTCTATGAAAGTGCCCAGGCAGGTTCCTTTTTGATGAATCGCATCCTCTATCTGACTGACCACTAGATGAAGAGCAGATTCGGTCGACTTACCCGAGCTGTATGCATGCTGATTATAGTGCAGCGGTATGGTTTTCAGGGCTCCGTCCCTCAGCTCCCTATCGCAAAGCCTTTCCAGAGTCTTTAGTAAAAAGGAGGTCAGGCTGATTGGTCGATGGGATTTGGCGTTTGTGTAGTCTCCCTTACCTGGCTTTGGGATGAATATGACTTTCACTTCCCTCCATCCTTTGGGGACGTATCTGAAGGCCAGGCACGCCCTCATTAATGGCACCAGTCTCGTTGAGACAGACGTTCCCCCCCACTGTAGCAAGGCGGGGAACACTCCATCGGGACCAGCCGCCTTAAAGGGATGGAAGCTCTGGATGGCCCATTGAAGTTTCTCCAACGTGATCACCCTGCTTGCGTAACGCCAGTCATTGTCTGATGGTGTTAGAGTTTCATCTGGCCAGTCAATTACCTGCGCGAAGACGCATCCAGGGAAGTGAGTCTCAATTAGGACGCGTCTTGTTTCTTCAGGTGACGACGTAAGTGTATTATCGGGTTTGCGGAGGGTGACGGTCCCAGGTGTGTTCTGTTGCGCCAGTACCTTCCTTACCCTGTTAGCTTGCTGACAAGATTCAATGCTACCACAGAATTTGCGCCATCCCGTGGTGCTTCTGAATCTGATGCATTTTTTGTAGCTGGATTTGGCCGCGTAGTAGTTGTCCCAGTCCTCATCCGCACATGTGTTCATGGCTCTGTTCAGAGCTGTTCTTACCTTGCCACGTTTGCGCTCCAGGTCGGCACCCCACCATGGTTGCTTACCCGGAGTGCTGCGCGGCGTGGTCTCTGGGCAGGCCGTTTGGTAGCTGTCTATGATTGATTTGGTAAGATGACTTACTTGTGCCTCAATCTGTGACGCGTCCGTAAAAGTCGACGGTTTGTGCCAAGTCGTAAGCTTGCTTGCAAGATTACGTGTATAGGTGGTTCGATCCGTGTTACGCGGGTTCCGCCTGGGTGGTGCTCGTGGCACATAGGCCTTGATATCGAAGCGGATCCACCTGTGGTCCGAGCAGGAGGCCTCCTTCGAGACCTGCCACCCAGTGATGGTTTCCGCCGCGCCCTCTGTTGCCAGAGTGAGATCGATAATTGTACGGCTTCTCCTGGTTACGAATGTTGGTTCGGAGCCATTGTTTAGTAAGGATAGGTTAGTCGAGAATAAGTAATCAACCAAGGCCTTACCTCTCTCGTTTTGCGTGTCCATGCCCCACAGTTGGTGGTGAGCATTAGCGTCGGCACCGACGACGACCTCAAACGCACATCTCTCGCAATGACTCACGAGGCGGGCGAGGTCATGGGGAGGCGGCACCTCCGCCTCAGGCATATAGGCCGAGGCAAAGACGATTACCATCTCCCTGGCGTCGTCGCGCTGTATTAGCAGCTTTGCTGCAGAGACATCTCTGCAACAGAATTCAGTTAAGAGCTGTGTTTTAAGGTTACCTGTGACATAGATGCACGCCCTGGGGCGGTCATGATCAGAGGTGACTAGGAGCTTACCGCCAAGGTTGGAGAGTCCTTGTATGCGGCCAGCCCTAACCCACGGCTCCTGGATTAGGGCAATAGCCGTGTGTTGTTCCTCCAGCCACTTGCGAAGCTGAGCCGTCGCGGTCTGACTGTGGTGGAGGTTTGCCTGGAGGACTTTACAGGTCGACAAAGGGGACGCCATCGCTGGTCGAACCCTCATCGTCCCCCCCAAGTCTGAGCCCGGCAAACAGGTCGCCCTCGTCGAAGCCGTCCTCCCCCGGGCCCGAAGCTGGGGACAGGATCATGTCGTCCAGCTCCCCGCCCGACAAAGGAACGGCACCCACGGTGGCGGCAGCAGGAGCGGCCGACTCTGCAGCAGCAGGTTCAGCCACGGATGCTTCCGGGTTGTGTGACGGGGGAGTAGACTCCCCTGTTGTTTCCTGCGGCAGCTGTTCCGGCGTCACGTCGACGGTTCCTGTGACGGGGTCCCATCCCTGCGGCACGTCGGTGAACCTACCGTTCCGACCCTGGAACTTTACGTACACCGCCCCCAATCCAATTGAGAGACGGCGTCCGGCCTCCATCAGAGTCGGGATTTGGTCCACAGGGACTCCGACCACCACAAACCACGCCGCGGCTTGTTTGTCAGCGTGCAGCAGTACCCACCTCTTGATGTCCACCCAAGGGTTCTGGTAGCTTAGGGCACGACCAATGAAGGTCGGCTCTTCGTAAACCCCCTGCTCATCCGGGATCACTACGCCACACCGTGCACGCTTCTGTACCTCCGACTGGCTCAAAACGACTAACGGGGTGCTAGTAGGAAGAGTCAAGCCGGAGACTGTTTTCCTTAGCCAGGCTAAGGTGTGGTCGTTGCCGCACCACAGTTTCAGCACACCCCCGGCGAACAGCGGCTTGGCGTTGAAGGCCGGTCCTGGTGTGTCTTGCTTGGAGGAGCAGGCCTCGAGTATGATCTGCTTTTGAATGGCAGCGAGTACCTGGTCCGATACGTCCTTGCCGAGTATTCCCGTACGGTCGCAGGTGATCGCGACGTCGAGGGTAGCGCTGGCAGCTTGGGCGTAGCTTCGATGGGCGACCCTATTGGATTGATCAAGCCGCGGCCGCTTATGCTCACCCCGAGGTGTCAAGGACTCGTTGAGAGCTCGCTTGGCCGCGGCCTGATCCTTCCAATCGGGCCGCTGTGTTACCTTTATGCCAACGGCTGAGTTGTCCTGTGCGCCGGTTGGCGGTTGACTAGGCGCTGGTCGGCTGGGGCCGGCCTCTGCCTGCGACTGCTTTCCGGCGGAGAAGTTCAGCGGCCCGCGCGTCGGTTTCCCTGAGCTGGCGGCGGTGGCATGTCTGTTAACGGAGCCCTTACCAGGCTTCCGTTTTAGCGCTTGTCGGCGCTCCTTCCTCGTAGGTCTGTCCCTCTTCTTACCCTGTTCTGGGGCAGCAGTTGGACCTGAAGGGTCGGTGCATGGGCGAAGGGTTTGTTGATTGCGTTTACCCTTGCCCTTGCGTTTCTGCACAAATTGCCAGGCACGCGTGAACGCGTCCTCGGTGCAGCTGACCGTCTCCGCTTGACCGGCTACGGCCGTCTGATGGGAGGAGGCTAGAGGAGCCTCAGGAGGAGGAGGGTGTTTGGCTGGGATCTCGGTGCTAGTTTTACCCGGCACCGGGGTCTGTTTGGGGAGGGTTCGACCGGCAGTGGAATAAGTCGTCGCCGTGGTCTTTACCATTGTGTTAGAAGGGTCGGTACTGGTCCCAATCAGCGCCGACGTCCTTTGTTTATCTTGGGACTTTTTATTTTTGGTCTTAGCTGCGGTTCTCGCCACAGCCGGACCGGTGCCCGCTCTGGTACCCGCAGCGTTAGCCGCATGGCCACCAGGGGCAAGAGAGGTGCAAGCACCCCCCTTTGGAGTTTCATTGGCTTTCGCCTCCACTCCGGATTTTTTGTTAACAGGCCTTAAAGTATCCATGTTAAATGCGTTCGAAAATTCATCTCTCTGGCTCCCACCCTCCATGGAGCCCGCACCTGGGAACGTCTCACTATAAAAAAAGCTCGAACGTTAGGACTACCAGAGAGATATAGGGGCGCAAGGCTGGTTTACAGTGCGACATCGGGTGCTCGATCGGGTTGGCGTGGGGGGTCGAAAGGCCCACCCACCACGAACTGATCAACCCTCACTTACACCGTCAGCATGACCTTTACCTACCGCTTCGGCCATCCGGGGACGACCTCAGCGGACCTCACGCACCTCGCCTGTGGCCCTCTGACGGGACACCGTGGCCATTTCCCTACCCCCGGCTAATGGGTAGGGCCACCGTTTCACTTGAAATCCGGACCAAAGGGGGCGTGTTGCCTTACGGGCACATTACAGCCAGAGCCGCTCGGCTCAACCCCCCAGGACTCCTTCATCCCCGCTCACGGCGCTCAACTGCGCAGGTCCTAGCGCAGGTGACTACTACTCCTACTCGTCATCAGCAGATTTTAGTGACATCCGAGCCCGCCACCACCCAGTCACAGGGGGCGGCGGTTAGGAGTGGAAATTGGAAGAGTAGAATTGGGAGGAGAGGGGATGTGGGTGGGATGGGTTTGGGATGGTTAAAGAAAGTTGGGACGGGAGGGCGAAGACCAGGGAGACTGAGGTAAAGGGAGTAGAGGAAGGGATGCAAAGGCGCCTGGTGGTTTTTGTTACGTCTATTTCTTAAGGAATTAGACCAAGAACAGGGTGACAACCTCGAGAAGGTACATCCGCCAGACTTGCCTTGAGGATCTACACGACTGTAGCGCTCTCCCTCAAGACCCCGCCACCCAACCACCTCTGAAGGAGGTGGCAGAGTAGGCCTGCATCTATACTACCAAGCAAAGCAAAGCAAAGCATGTCGTTGTGCAACCGCAAAAGCATAAATCCAGACCCTCCCCTTAAGGCAGTCTTACATGAACTTCTGTAAAGCTCGGGTCGTAATAAAGTCTTACTTCCCCGCAAACTCCGTTTCATTTGCGCTCCCGAAATCTAACTGGCGCAGCCGGTAGGATTGCCGCAAACAGTTTTCCTCCGCGAAAAGTCAAGTGCGAAAATCTGTGAAATACATGAGAACGCGTGGACTGTGTTTCGCGAGTGGTTACTGATTATAGACGTATAGTCGTCGTGCTTAAAATCAGTGAGGCGATCTATATTGGGCAATCTTCGAACCAAATAAATAAGTTTAGATAACGCGCAAATTACGTGGGTTAGCAGAGATGGTGATAATATATCAAGCGGTTGGCATGTGAGTAACCTTCTACATCCTTCCTCATTCCCGACACTATTATTGTGATAGACGTAATTAGAATTAGTTTAATTTAGTTTTTTTTTAAGAGGAAAGTAACATTAATGTTTCTGCCTATTTTTATTAATTCTACGGTGTAATTTAACATATAAATTGAGGTTTATCTTTTAATTTTACAATTTAAATTACATTGTTAATTTTAATTTTGTCTAAAATGAATCAAGGTCAAATTCCTTTATCTGCAGCGGCGGCGGCAGGGGCGACCCCTTCGGTTCGTTCTGAAACTCCGTTTCTGATGCAATTACCAGATTCTTTGATACCTCAAGATGTTTTAAAATTAATTCCCGAATTTAATGGTGAAACTAATATACTTAGTTTATTTTTACGAAAGTGCGAATATGTTATCGGAAAATATCAAGGGACTTCAGAGCGAAACGAATTTTTAATGCAGAATATTACAAGTAAATTAAAGGGTAAAGCAGCGGCTCTTCTAAGTGAAAGGGGTGACCTTGAAACTTATTCTGAATTTAAATCTTTAATGATCCAACATTTTGGTGATCCCAGAAGTGAGGAATGCGTGGCAATTGAGCTCGAAACCCTAAACATTAAATCAAATGAGTCATATTTAGAATTTTGCAGCCGTATACAAGATATTCGTGCTATTTTAATATCTAAGGTTAATCAGAACGGTTCCGCTACGTTAAGAGAAGCTAAGAAAGTAATTTATAATAACACTTCGCTTAACGTTTTTATGTACAATTTACCGGAACATGGTGCGGATTGTTCGATTGAAAAATCCTAGTACATTGGAAGAAGCCTTACAATTTGTCCTTGAAGAGGTTAATTTCCAGGAACAATATAATTTACGCAGCAAAATGTTACAACATCGGCCACAAGGTCATCAGTTATTGCCATCATCTGAAAAAGGCGCTAATTCAAGTTCAAAAAATCCAAAACCTACCTTTACAGCACCTCAATTGCAATATAATTACCATAGGCCGTCTGCAAATCAAACTCAATTTAAATTCGGTATACCTAACCAAGTTTTTGTACGTCCGAATATCAATCAACAAATAGGGTTTCGACCGCAATTACCGCAGCTTGGGAATAAACAACCTCAACAATTCGGTAATAGACTTCAAGCAGCACAATACGGTTATGGACCCCAACCAGCACAATTCGGTTATGGACCCCAAGCGGTACAATTCGGTTATGGACCCCAAGCAGCACAAATCGGTTATAGACCTCAAGTAGGACAATTCGGCTATAGAGCTCCACAACCTTCGAGCCACCGCCCCCCTAACAATTTATTGGGTGATCGTGACGTAACAATGAGAACTGCTCCAGCACCTGTTAAGCAACCACAAAGTTTTCCTATTAACGAGCTTTATACCAGTAATGAACAGTACTATTATGACCCCAATTACAATGATTATGGTATATGTTATCTAGGATACTGTGACTATGACTATACAAATATGTACATTAACAACGATTGCGTGGATCAGAACCCAAATACTGAAATTCCCAAAGCTATTGAAAAGGCTGATGATTCGCATTCAGCTGAAAATAAAGTAGACTCTAAAGATGTCGCAAAAGATGTCCCAAATTTTCAAATAAATTTGATTCGTGTTCACCCGAATGACTTAAGTTTGACGCTAATCTTAAACATCCTTATATAACCATTCCCGACATAAACGGTAAATTTATGTTGGATACAGGAAGCACTAGATCTTTCATAAGCCCTGGAAAAGTTAGTGAATATTTCCCACAGTCAAAATTCTACGAACCATTTACAGTTACCAGTACACATGCTACGAGCGAACATAATGAAGTAGCTAATATTCCCCTTTTTTCAATTTTTAAATAAATGGTTATCATAAGTTTTATATTTATGATGTGGATTATAGATATGATGGATTGATTGGAATGGATCTTATGTCTCAACTTAATGCTAGTATATGTTTTAAGAATAGAATTTTAAAGATAAACGATATTAATATTCCTATAATTTATAACATTGACCATGAACTTAAACTTGAACCTCGTACAGAACATAAAGTGAGGCTACCCGTAAATAAGAAAGATAGCTATGCCATATTAGATTACACGCAATTTCACGAAAATGTTAGAATGCCAACTGCAATTGTAAAGTGTGAAAATTACCTTGCCTCCACTATAATTCAGAATGCTACTGACCTTGAAGTAAGGCTAACTATAACCGCTCCTTTCAAAGTTACCAACTTCTCTGAAGAGTGTATAGTAAATAACACAACTGGGTTAACAGACATTGACATTGACTCGTTACTGACAGCCAACCTACAGAAATTGAGACTTCATCATCTCAACCAAGAAGAAAATGAAATGATTAGTGAATTATGTTTCGAGTATAAGGACATATTTTACTGCGAAGACTTGCCTTTGACTTTTACAAACCAGGTAAAGCATCATATTCGGACTATTAATGAGGATCCAATCTATATTAAACCTTATAGGCAAGCTCCAGCACAGGCTGAAGAAATCAAACGACAGGTCGAAAAACTTCTCAAGGACAATGTAATCCAAGAATCACATTCACCCTGGAGTGCACCTGTCCATTTGGTACCAAAAAAGGCAGATGCCTCCGGTCAGGTGAAATATAGAATGGTAATAGATTACCGCAGACTCAACGACATAACGATCGATGACAAGTACCCACTTCCTAATATATACGACTTATTTGACAAACTTGGCAAAAGCAACTACTTCACCACATTAGATTTAGCGTCCGGATATCACCAAATTGAAGTTTCTGACAGTGAAAAAACAGCCTTTTCTACACAAAATGGACATTATGAATTCCTCCGTATGCCATTTGGTCTTAAAACAGCTCCGGCAACCTTTCAGAGGACTCTCGATAATGTCTTGAGAGGCCTACAGGGTATACATTGCCTGGTTTATTTAGATGATATACTAATATATTCAAATGGCATAGTAGAGCATGTTCAAAAATTACGTTCCGTCTTTGATAGACTTCGTCAAACTAACTTGAAGGTTCAGTTAGACAAGTCCGAATTTTTACGTAAGGAAGTGCAGTACTTAGGAGACACGTTAACTAAAAACGGACTACGACCAAACAACGACAAAATACAAGCAGTTCTTAAATATCCTTTACCACGGACACAGACTGAAATCAAGCGATTCTTAGGCTTTGTGGGTTATTACAGACGGTTTATTAAAGGTTTCTCCAAAATCACACAGCCATTGACAGCCTGTTTGAAAAAGGGTAAAAAGGTAGTCATAGACCAAAATTATACCGAAGCTTTTGAAAAATGTAAGGAACTTCTGATAAACGCACCGATATTGCAATACCCGGACATGAATAAACCATTTTTATTAACGACAGACGCCTCTGAAGTTGCAATTGGCGCGGTTTTGTCACAGGGCCCTGTAGGCAGTGACAAACCAATAGCATATGCCAGTCGGACCTTGACAGATACGGAAAAAAGGTACAGTACTATTGAACGCGAATTATTGGCAATCATGTGGGCCACAAAACACTTTAGACCTTATTTATACGGACATAAATTTGATATTTACACTGACCATAGACCGTTAGTCTGGCTGTATCAACTCAAGGAACCTAATAACAAGCTAACGCGTTGGCGCTTGCGGTTGCAAGAATATGACTTTAATGTCATATATAAAAATGGTAAACAGAATGTAACTGCAGACGCGCTATCTCGAATTCAACTTAAAGCACTGGGAGAAGCCAACGTTTCCGACGACATTTCAATGATTGTTAATATAGACGAAAAAGAAAGTAGACTTCAAAATTATTTAGAAGACGTGGCCACACTAAATTCTGATGACTCAAGGACTATTTCTGTTTCCGACTCTGAAAGAACCGCGACAGCTAGCCCAATGACCATAGATTTAGATTTCGATTCTCGTACAGACTTGGAACAATCACCTAATAATTATCCTATACCCTCTGAACCTTCTAGTATACAAACAGTTCATTCAGCCGAAGATCTCGAATCCCATGGAATACCGATATTGAAAGAAGCAATAGACACCAAACCTAATCAAATACTAGTTTTTAGCTGGTTTCGTAATGAGCTCCACGTAAAAGACTTGTCTAGGGACAAACAAAAGGTGTTGGAAGTATTTTTGCCTCTTCATAATCAAGATCATATCAAAACATTTTTAAAAGAATATATAAAACCCAAAATTAAGTATTTCATTTATTTTGAGAATCCAGAACACAGAAAAGACTTTAGTAATATTATAATTTCATTATTTAAGAAAGATACGGTTAATTTTTATGAATGTACCGAGCGCGTTATTTACGTCGAAGATGAACAGGAACAGAAAGCCATTGTGATTAAGTTACATGAAGGCAAGACCTGTCATCGCGGCATTACAGAAACTGTTAAAAGAATCCGTCGTAATTATCATTGGCCACATTTATCCGAAACCGTTTCCGCCATAATTAACTCATGTGATCGTTGTAAAACCTCTAAGTACGACAGAAAACCAATTAAACCTGTACTGCAGCTCACACAAACCCAGAACGCCCCCTTTCAGGAAATATTTATAGATCTGTTCAGTATAGAATCAAAATACTATTTAACTTTAATCGACGCCTTTAGTAAATTAGGACAAGCGATAGAAATTACATCTCGCTCCACACCCGAAGTGGTCAGAGCATTAATGAAATACTTTTCTTTTTACGGTATACCACAGAAAATAAGTTCGGATCCGGGAACCGAATTTAATAATGAATTATTAAAAGAACTGACGGACTTGCACAAAATTAAACTACACATAGGTACACCTAATAATCCCAATTCTATGGGGCTCATAGAACGTTTTCACTCTACAATTATAGAAATATATCGATTAGCGAACTATGAAAAGAAATTTACAGACGCAGCATCAGTGATGACTTACGCCGTTATGGCTTACAATAACACTATCCACAGTACTACTGATTTAACACCGTTCGAAGCTGCGTTTGGTCATACGGAATTAAACTCTATTTTTAACTCTGAATTCGATAAAGCATACAATCAGCAACTAATCAGGGATCATAAGAAAAGAACACGGGCAATTTATAAATATCTTTCTGAAAAGGTAAAAAGTCATAAGGAAAGAATTATAACCAAGCGGGGAGGCGAATCCAGACCAGCCTTAGAAATAGGCCAACCGATTTTCACTAAAGCCGTAAATAGAAGGCAAGCTAAAGATAAACCTAGATTTCAAAAGGCCATGGTTACAGGTCAGATAGAACGTAACATCGTACCAATAAAAGTAAAAAATAGAGATACTAAAGTTCCGGTAAAAAATGTAAAACGTCCTCCACAGGTGGTGTTGGATCCTGGTGATATGGACAACGACCAGTTGGAGCTTCCAAGCCAGGCCCTTCAAGTGGTAAAGATTAATCAAAACCCTGGGATTCTTCCGGTGAAACTAGGTCAAGCATTTATGCAATATGATAAATGGTCTATTGTTAAAATAATCAACCTCCAATGCATTGGTACAGATCTTTCCTTTAATATTAAAAAATATTCCGAATTTAGCCAAATGTTACACCCAAGTAAATCGTATGCGGATGAGTTCAGGAGCCTTAAGATACAGGTGGAGTACATAAAAAATGAGACTCTAGAAAAATTACAGCAATTAATTCCATCTAAAAGATTCAAACGTGGTATTATAAACCCTCTTGGCTCTATCATCAAAATTATAACGGGTAATCTTGACCATGAAGATGCAGTCAGATATGACAATATAATCAGTAGTATTCAGACCGAGGAACAAGCAATTTCTAACAAATTTACAATGATATCTAAAATGTTGGATCATTTTCTGAATTCTACCGAAGTAATCAATGAAAATACAAAAATAATAGACGCACGCATTAAATTACTTGAGGGTCTTGTAACCGATCTCACTAAGAAAGATAATCACTCAATTTATATGACCTATGTCTTCGGATTACTAAACCAATTTATTGTAAACTTTAGAACACTTTATATAAAACTCAGCGAACTTGAAACGGCCATTGCATTCAGTAAATTATCAGTATTACATAAGGCCGTAATGAATCCTAGCGAACTGTTGAAAGTGTTAAAATATATAAGCCAATATGATAATCTAATGTACCCTGTAAATGAACGAAATTTAATAAACATAGAAGAATTCTTATCTGTAAAAGCTTACATTAAGAATGAAGATTTAACTTTTGTAATCGAAGTTCCACTTATTTATAATACAACTTATAGTTACTATAAACTGTATTCCATTCCTATCTCAGATGATTCCTCAAATCTTACCTTTGCTGTTATTCCTGAATTTCCCTACCTACTAGTAGAAGGATCAAGGTATCGTCCAACTGATCAACCGTGTCAAGAGATAACCGCTAAAGAATACCTCTGCTCTGAAGATAAACTAATTCAATATGCGGAAGAAACTTGCATTGAGCAACTAATGAAATACCACGACAATCTGTCGCACTGTTTCCCACGTAAGATACTATCTGAGTCCCTGAAACTTCAAAGAATTGGTCCAAATAGTTGGATAGTGTATTCAAAACACAACCAAGTCATATCACAGACTTGTAATAATGATGAAACAAGAGAACGCATACGAGGAACATATCTGCTAACGGTACAAGGCCAATGTGATGTCTCTATAGATAATATATTCAAATACATGGACGGCGCTCTTACTCACTACAAACGGATTATACGCCTGTTCCCTTATTGAACTTACCTGACTTGATAGATCTAACTCGTGACGCAGCAAGGATCGAACCTATAAATCGGAAGGGAGTAAATTTGGATGACATACGCCAACTGAATAATATTCTGAAGAATAGTGCAAATACAGTGAAAAGTGAAACCACAAGTGAAAGTGTTAGTGTCGCCCTTTATGTCTTATACGCGGTAGTCATTTTATTGTCAGTAGCTGTAATTATATATAAGTATTTAGATGTTGTAAGAAAATTCTGTAAAGAGCGGGATAGAGCTATTGAGGATAATCCCCCACAACCTGAGGACGGTCAAGTTAATCGAAGACCTATACTATTAGTTTGATTGACTTTACAATTTTCAATTTGTGACTTTATTATAGGAATAGTTTGATCATTTTATTTTTTTTGTCATAAGTAATAATTGTAGTTTCTAATTTGTAATTATACAAAGTTCTCGGAAAACCCCTGTTTTTCCGATAACTTTGATTTAAGGGGGGAGGAGTTATGTTCCCAGCCTAACGCTGTGGTATGTGGTAGAGTCTAGACGCTGACCTGGCACCTTTTGTGATTAGGCGTACGTGACAGGATGTGTGACGCGACCGCGGGTGGGCCGACCACCGGTCTATGAGAAAGTTTTGCGATGTATTAGAATTAAGATAGGCTAAGGCAGTCTTACATGAACTTCTGTAAAGCTCGGGTCGTAATAAAGTCTTACTTCCCCGCAAACTCCGTTTCATTTGCGCTCCCGAAATCTAACTAGTTATTAGGAGTGATTTAATAATAAGTGGAGTGTTTTGTGTATTGTGGTATGTTATAATTACAAGGAAACAAAAAAAAGCGGTATGCATTAGGAAATTGAGCATAACAATGGGTAGTCATTGCGAAGTTCTCAGCTTGTCTAGATCCAGTTCGGTGGTTATACGGATTTGGGAGCAGTCAGCATTTTTCTTTAGATATACCATACCATTCGAAGTCCAGCAGAAAGTGTAGCCATAGTTTTTTTGAAAAGATCTGGCGAGGTAAAACAATTTGTGCGTCTTATGAGTTAAGGTTTCAGACACGTATATAGGCTTTGGTTGGTGTAATGGGTTAAGGTGGGTTGTGTTGAGTTTTTACCCTTTTGCTCTTGACTTATTAAAGCTTTTAACCCCTTTAATAACCTTTTCTTTGGTTAACACTGTAGTAAAATCAACTATCACCGGATTAGATCCATCTTTAGTAGGTAGCCGATAAATATCCCTGACATTGCAGTGATTAATTTCAACGTCTAGGGTTTTCCCCAAATTCACCAATAGGTTACATAGGCTATCCTTTGTTTCGCCAGTTTCTTTTGGAATGTTCCGAAATTCAATGCCAGACATTCGCGATTTACGTTCTAAAAGTTCAAGTTTGTCCTCAAGTAATCCAATAGTTTTCTTATCTTCCTGTTTTTCCGACTCCAGGCGTGAAATTCGGTTTATAAATTCGTCATACTTATCAGACATTAAATTAACACTTTTACGCAATTCTTCATTCTGTTCATTCAATTGACTTATCGTGGATTGAAGCTCTTGAAAACGATTGTCTTGGTCTTTAGAGAATTGCGAAAAAAGCTCCTTTACTGTAGCTGTAATTTTAATATCGCTATTTGTGAGCTTTTTTTTCTTACGCTCCGTGACGTTAGCCGTAAATGATTGGAGATCAGGTGCAGATTCACAGTGTTGAAATGGTGCATTAATTGTAATGTCAGCCGATGCTATAGCAGCCTGTTGACTGTTCTTGTTAGTTGATAGCATCGCCGCCGAAGGCGAAGCAGGCGGCGGAGTTCGGTTTAGTGGCATTATTTGTTACTAACTTGTTTGCGGTGCGAAGGAGCAGGCAACGCAGGTATTGTCGTCACTTGGTCACTTCGTAGACCGAACGTCCGCCGAATGCCACCGAAGAAAGACGATCGAGCCGTTCGTGTATCTCCGCGTCTCCGATGTATGACAGATGACAAATGAAGGTCGGTCAATGAACTCGGAAGGTAATTTGTATTTTTGCAACGATTAGGTACGCACTGTTTATTACTGTGTTTTCTTCTTAACAGATGGTTGTAGTCACAAACTGATTAAAAAACTGTGAGGCTTAGTCACCCAGCTACACGTTAACATAAGTTTTGTGTTGTATATTCCGTTTAAACACCAATTTTAAAATTAATAATGCGAGCACTTAAGAACACTTGTTGTCGCGCGAAGTGAAGGTCAAGAAGTCGAAATTAAATATAATATACATTCTTAATTGACTAAAAAGTAGTGGGACGCAGTGCAATAACTATAATTAACGAGTGACATTATTGGTGACTGCTAACGACAAGTGTTTATAAAAAATTAATCAACAACATTATGTGACGGTTCAAGACACTTCACAAACAATAACACAGTGATAAAACAACAAATCTATACAACATCATCCTAGATTCCTAGTTATTGATGGAATATTATTAGGTTTAATGATATTCCATCTGAGATGTACTGTAACGGGAAAGTGGCAACTTCTGGAGATGAAGTGAGTAAACTGTTTGCCTCACACTTTTCTGCCACCTTTGCATCTCCAGCTGGTACACTCCCGGTACAAACAAAGTCAAAAGAGTACCCTCAACTTGCGCTAGGAAGCCATTATTTCACAGAGCGAGAAGTACTCAAAGAATTAAAAAAACTAAATATCTGCAAAGGTCCAGGGCCTGATGGCCTACCGCCGCATTTCATAAGGCAATGTGCCAAATATTTATCACTACCCCTCAAACTTATTTTTAACAAGTCTCTTATGTCTTCTAAGTTTCCCACGCAGTGGAAAATCGCACACGTAGTTCCAATATTTAAAAAAGGGGAGCCTAATGATGTTAAAAATTACCGGCCCATTTCTCTTCTTTCAATTTTCTCGAAACTGTTCGAATCATTAGTTTGTCCTGTATTAACTTCGCTCATTAAATCTCAATTGGCTACGCAACAGCATGGTTTCTGTACCAATAAATCTACTACCACCAACTTAGTTAACTACATTAATGATATCAGCAGATCCGTAGACTCCGGTATGCAAGTGGACTCAATTTACACTGACTTCAGTAGCGCGTTCGACAAAGTAAATCATGTGCTTCTACTTCAAAAACTTGAGAACTATGGTATGCATGGTCATTTGCTACGCTGGTTTGTATCATATCTTTCAGAACGACAACAGAGAGTTATTATAAAGGGTTATCAGTCGCCACTTTATTACTCAACCTCTGGGGTGCCACAGGGATCGCATCTTGGTCCTATTCTTTTCCTGGTATTTGTGAACGACATCATACACTCCATTAAAAACTCAAAATGCTCTATGTTTGCGGATGATCTAAAATTATACAAGGAAATTGAATCAAGCGCCGACATTGCTTTGCTTCAGAAGGACTTGGACGCAATTCATGAGTGGTGTCATACTAACATTATGACTCTCAATGCCGTAAAGTGTTATCATATAACATTCACACGGAAGAAGCTGATTCGGCCTTCAGCATATCACTTAAACGGCATAACCCTTCAAAAAGTCGATACCATTCGTGTTTTGGGAGTCCAACTTGATAGTCAACTATCCTTTTTAAATCACTTTGACACTATTGTCGCCAAAGCAAATAAAATGTCCGGATTTGTAAAAAGAACTTGCAAGGAATTCCGGTCAAGTGGCACCCTTAAGGTTCTCTATAACTCTCTGGTGAGGAGTATACTGGAGTTTGCATCTCCTGTATGGAATCCAGCGTAACGTGTCGACAGAATAGAGTGTATCCAAAAAAAGTTTACGAGATACCTTCGCTACAGATCACAGACTTGTGATCGCGAAGCTGGCTATCCTCAAAGGCTCTGTCATTTCAAAATGAGCTCCTTGGAGCAACGAAGAAGTTGCTCAGATTTAATTTTCCTTTATAAGACCCTTCATAATTTGGCGAATGTACCGGAGTTGGTTTCGGGGATTGGTCTAAATGTGCCCCGCCGTACCTCATACAGATCCAATTTTAAAACAGACACATTCCAAATGCCTAAAAATAGAACTAATCTTGGTCGTTCAGCTCCTTTATACCGGTTTTTGTTTAGCTACAATAAGCTGAGCACGTGATATATATATGTATTTATTATAAAATAAATACTTGATATAGCTGTAAATGTAATTATTATCTGTTGTTGATTTACTTAATTGTTTTTCTAACAAGCTTATTTTGTGGGTCAAACGCTAATTTGACTCAACTGTTGTGAATCGTACAGAAGTAGCTGATTTGATATTGTGTCTACCTAAAAATAACACTTATCTTGTAAAATTCATTACAATGTTATTACTGTAAATTATTATGTAATATTTAATTATACTTGTAGCGTATCTAAGATTTTATATGGCTATTTTAATATAATAAGCCGTTTCAACCAAAATATATGATCATCTATGATTTATTTAAAAATGACGGTAGATGTTTGACATAAAGTGACGTTTGTAGGATATAAAAAGGATTGTAAGGACGTTATCGAGTCAGTTGCTCGGTAGATGTCCAGTTGGTCGGTTCTAGTGCCGTTGTAGTTTGGAATTGTCGGCGGTTGTCACGTAAGTAAAGTAATTTGATACTATACCGTAATTATTGCTTTATGTTTATGTTCTTGTATGGTAATAATGTAAATTGCCAACATTGATTATAATGTAAGTTGTATTACGGAATATTGATTATTCCGATAGAAAACTGTAATACTGTTTCCATGCAGTTTCTTGTCCTTCTTCTCCATGAAGACCTAGTTTTGTGAACGGACAACTAGCTTTCTGATTAAATACTGACAAGTCTAATTAAATAAATGAGTTGCCTTGTCTTTGTGCTTTACTTTATGAAATCGTTTCCGTACAAAACATATATTCAACAGTACTTTCATACACGGCAAATAACCAGTAATCATTCTGACACTAAAAGCTTACTAAGTTGGGTAAAACATAGATAAATACATATAGTAATACTTATTATTTATAGTGATTCTAACATCAGAAGTGGGATAGTTCTCTGTCCTTTTAAAACAGCTTACTAATGAATTTTATTTCTGTATTATCATGATCGATGTTGGAGCTATTGACGACCATTTTGAAACCGTTGGTCGGCGGTTCAATGACTTCACTCACACCATAACTATGACATAGTGCTGCCACCGCTGACATCGGATTGCAGAGCCTCAAACTTGCTGTAAGAATATCGGGAAGCCTTTAAGCAGTAAGAAGTACTTAGCTAAAGTGGGTAAGGCCCTAAGAGGCTCTTTTACATTAAAACGAAATACAATTATATAATATGACGAAGTTCGAAGGTAGTGTTGCGAAATAATTTTAGATAATCATTGTGTAAACATTAGGTTAATTTTTGGCTTACAAAGGATGATAATAAGGATGTCTTGACTATTTTAATTACTTGGTAATCGTTGTCACAATTGCTTTAAAATTTAATTAGAGAATTCTTTATTTAGTAGCTGTGGTAAAAAAAAAAATGTTGACACCCCATGATAATCCAAATGTTCAGCGGTATTGCTTATATGAACAGTCACTTTGAGTCACGTGATATCTATTTAGCTAACATAGCCACGGAATTAGGATAGATAAAGTTTTTATTTACCGTGGAATAAAAAATATAATTTATATAATATAATATAATATAATTTATATAATGTTTGGGTGTGTAACTATGATTAGGTTACAAAATCAGTTAAGAAATAAATTTTAAATAGCACATAAAAAAATTAAAAAGGTTACATAGTACATTAGATTATTAGCTGATCTATTTGGCATATTATTATGAAGTATTATCTTCTTAACTATTTTGGGGATTCCCCTTATTTAAAAAGGAAAAATAATAATAAAAGCGACTTAATGATGGAATTAAAGAGATAGTGACAGGGAGAATAATAATAAGAAAAAGTAAAACCAAAAAAGAAATTCTCAGTCGATCCAAGTCAATGACGGGCCTCTGAATCTTTACGATCAAGCTACGATCTGCGACCTCTGAGTTTGATTTGAGTTGGCAAAATGGTTGTGTTGAAAGGTCTTGGTCATGGCCAGAGTTTCAGTTGATTGGTTAAATAATTATCAGTCAAGCCAAGTCAAAGACGGGCCTCTGAATCATTATGATCAAGCCACGATCCGAGACCTCTGAGTTTGACAGTTTCACCAGACCAAGCAATGCTGCCTCTGAGTCTGACAAAGTTTTTGCATTTACATAACGTTCAAAAGATACATTGACGAAGATTAGATATGATATTTATAATATTGTTAGTTTATCTTAAATTAAGGAGATAATATAAAAATAGAATAAAATAAAATACGAATAAGTATTAACCCTCTTATTCATAGGCGTTTCTTAGGGTTAAAAAGACTTAAAATTGACGAAAATGTATGGTTAAACAGTTGCTAATTCCTATCTTAACTTTGTGCAGCGTTTGTGAGTAGGGCGGTTAGTCTATAAGTGTCGCATTATTAATTCGGTCTGATATGTAAAGTTGATGGCTGAATGTCATTCTGCGCTATAGACATGATGACGAAATATCAAGTGCTGAATCGGTAAAGTAAGATTCTATAGTGAAATGAGAAATTATTGATGAATAGAAACTAAACAACATATTTTGGATCCGACTCTTTAGGTACAGCCACATCCAATCCATACTTCTTAAATGATCACAATTGAGAATTATTTAAATACAATCACGTGTTCACAGTAATAAATACTTAAATTTAAACTCTGATGTTTACAAGTTATATCACCAAGATAATTTACTTTTTGAAAAAAAACTAACAACAAAAGTAACTATCGGACTTAATGACAGTAAATTAAATGTATACATACCTTCCATTCCATATTAGTCCACAATAGTGAGCATCACATAATAAGGGATATAAAATTATTATTTTAATCTTTTATTTCTCTTAACATATTTGACTCGTTTTCTTTTATTATTGATGGTTTGTGTGAAATCATTGATTTTACTTTGGTTTGTTTGTTATGTCGCCACTTGCGGAACCCTAAATTCTTAAAGACAATGACTCATACCTACCGCGTTGCGCTTTGCACAGTGAGATTCGCCTTCTCAGCAATCCGATGGCGTGGGATCGAAGATTATGTAATAGCAGTGATTAATATTGATTTAGTGTATTGGTGGATCACTCTTGTTTCTCATATCGAACATTTGTCACGAATCTTAGTTTTACCGATCTAATTGTAATTATTATATTAATTAAATTCTTTAAGTAAATTATATCGGTTTTCTTTGCATCCTCAACCGCAGCCAAACGTAATTGGCGCAGTCGGTAGGATACTCGCGGTCGGTTTCGCGTAAGAAGGAAGATTTCCGCTATCGTAAATCCGCCCGTGCGGCTATCCAGTCGCTCCAGAGTATCCAGAATCTACACGTCGTGCTGTATCAAGGAATCCAGACATTGATTACGCAAAGGGGCTGATATAATGTTCATGTAAGTACATTAGATTATTTCTAGTGACCGCTTTCTCCTAGCCTGTACTAATATAATCTTCCAAAATTTTCTTTCCACGAAAATCCGGGAATACTAGGATAGTTAGAAGTAGTAGAGAATTAGTAATAGATTCTAGAAGAGATATTAATTTAGATACATTATACGAGGACACAGAATCGTTTTCTGGGAAAATGTCTTTGGATTTAGATACCGTTTTTAAAGCATTACGATTGGTACCCGAATTTGACGGGAACCCGAATGTGCTGACTAGGTTTATTGAATTGTGTGATCATTTAGTTAAAGAATATTATAATGTTCAAGGTGGTTCCGAATTAATTAACTCTGCACTTATTAATGGTATACTAAATAAAGTTGTAGGGTCTGCTGCTCGCTTAATCAACTCGAATGGTATAGCAAGTGATTGGAATGGCATTCGTAAGGCATTAATAAATAATTTTGCTGACCAAAGGGATGAGACCGCTCTTTATAGTGATTTATCTCTTTTAACACAGGGCTCTAACTCTCCACAAGAGTTCTATGAGCGTTGTCAGAATCTTTTTAGTACAATAATGACGTATGTTTCCTTACACGACATCTTAATAAATAAAAAAAAAAAAAAAAAATAAAAAGTGTTTATTTCTCACCACAAGCCAAAAAAATTACAAACAATATTACACACAAGCAGTAGCCAACGATTTTTGGTTGTGGATCGCTGGTGCCTGTGATAGGTAGTAACACCTGTAATACAGGTCACCAGGTCCCCACCTGTTAAAAGGTTACACATTTGAAAGCTTACATCTGGTATCACAGCAAATAACAAAAGTTTCAAACAATTAGTGAGCTATTAGAGAAAAGTGTGTTTAAATGGTTTTTTATGAGTGTAGGTGTGTGTATGTGCGTGTGTGTGTGTGTGTGTGTGTTTTGGAGAGAGAGTTAATGAAAGAGTCTGATTAGACTAATACGTTAAAGAGAGCTTCTGTGGCAGTATATGTTTGGCTTTGTAGCCAAGCATTTAAAGCGATTTTACAATTATGTTTGTTCAATGAGTGTAGGGAAAGAATTTGGTTTAATTTATTATAAAGATAGGGTCCAAGGAAAATAAAGAATCTTTGACTAAAGGTAGTTTTAAGAGGAGTAGTCAAGGCGACTATACGGTTACGGCGAATTGTTTGCTGTGAGTAGTTTGAAATAGCGTGTTGCTTCATAGCAGTGGTCAGTACAAACAATTGCCTAACCGTGAGGACCTGGCAATATTCATAGAGCTTGACGGTGGGATAAAGTCTTGGCTTGAAGCAGCACACCTTAAGAACCGCTCTCTGAGCACGTTCAATCTGAATATAGTGGGATTTGGCTGCCCCGCCCCAGGACGAGATAGAGTAGACTAAAATTGATTGACACAGTGCCAGATATGTCATTTTCATAACAACAGCATCTGCTGAGTTGCGTAGTTGTTTAAAAATGTACATTAGTTTGCGCACTCTATTTGATAGGTGTATTATGTACTCTTTGAATGTAAGGTTGCAGTCAATCACTATGCCAAGATACTTTATCGAAGTGACTCGTTCAATGTTACAGCGAACAGGGGTGCTACTGCCGTCGTTGCTACCATTAGATAGTGTCAACTGGGCAGCAACGTTTAGTGAGCTTGTAACAGACACATTTGAATTTCGAATCGAAAAATTTACCATTTTTGTTTTCGATACATTTAGAGTAAGCAAGTTATTCTTAAGCCATTCACTAACTGTATCGAAGCCCTTCTGAGCAAGGCGATATGCCTCTTCCCAGTTGTCTGACGTAAATACAAGTGCTGTATCGTCCGCATAGGAAAATATTGTACCGCTTTCTAGGCTGAGGCAGCACAGGTCATTCATGTAAATCAAAAATAAACTGGGGCCAAGAATACTGCCCTGTGGCACACCAAAAGCTACATTTAGATCAGAGCTGGAGTAAGTTCCAATTTTGGCACTCTGTGTTCTATTTGTAAGATAGCTCTGAAACAAGGATAGCTGGGTACCACGTATACCCAGGCATTCGAGTTTAGATATTAAGATGGGAATCGAGACCGTGTCGAATGCCTTCGCGAGGTCTAGAAACAATGCAACACATTTCTTACCGTTGTCCAGTTTCTGAGCTATGTGATTAACCAGTTTGTGAACAGCATCAGCAGCGGATAGGTTTTTTCGAAAACCAAATTGGTTAATTGACAGAAGATTTTGGGTCTCCAAATATGCAACCAGTCTTGTGTTTATAATCTTTTCCAGTATCTTGGACATCGCAGGCAGAACTGATATAGGCCTATAGTTTTCGACACGGTCACGATCTCCAGATTTAAAAATAGGGTGAAGAATTGCCTTTTTGAACCAGTTAGGGAAGACACCAGAGTCAAGGCACAGGTTGCAAACATGTGTCAGAGGAGGTACAATAACGTTTCTATGTCGTTTTAGAAAACTAGAAGAAATACCGTCCCAGCCAACAGCACAATCACTCTTAAGTGAAAGGATTAAGCGTTCGACCTCTTGCTCATTTGTCTTAAGAAGTACAAAAGACTCTTTGCGGTGGTCGGGTAGCGAAATAGATCGAGGGTCTCTATGTATTTCGTCAGCCAGACGTCTCCCTACATTTGCGAAATAATCATTAATTTGGTTTATGGTATCCTGCTTATCGTGATTATTCGCTATGAGATCATGGGCTGAGGACTTCAGTTTTCCTAAGTTTGTGACACTTTTAATAACACGCCATAGCTGCTTAGAATTTCTACCTGCCTTGCCAAATTCTAGTCTCTCATAGTCTGTTTTTGCTTTTCGTAGCCGATTTGTACAAAAATTACGATACCTTCTATAGGACACCCTCAGGACTTCATTAGTTGGATCTGTTCTAAGCTTTTTATACAAATTGTCTCTGTGGCGCATACATTTTAGTAGTCCTTGAGTAATCCAGGGTTTAATCGGCCTGCGTCTACGTGAAGTTGAAATAGTTTTAGTGTTCTTAGATAAAGCTAGGAGAAGTGGTTCTATTAAATATTTAGTAGCCAAATTAGGATCTTTTGTTGAATAGACGGCATCAAAACTTATGTTGTTAATGTCATTAGCAAGCTCATCCTCATTTATTTTTGGGATTTGGCTTCTGTTAAGAACTTTAAGTCTATTAGGTGACAACGAGACTAAAATTGCAAAGTGATCTGTGACAGTGGATTCTAGCACCATGACTGTGCTAGAGAAAGAAGTCTTTATATTGGCGTGGTCAAGACAAGTAGATCCATGTGTGTTCAACGAGTGTCCCTGGAAAAGTCCGTGGTGGCCCAGTAGATCCAAATAGTCCAGTGAGTATGCATCTTTATTATTACGGGAAATGTCAATGTTTATGTCTCCCATGATTAGGATGTTTCTAAACGACTTAAGCTCACAAAGAACACTGTCCATAGATTGTATAAATTTTGAGGGATCTTTAAACGCAAAGGGCCTGTACACGGCAATTATGGCTATATCCGCTCCAACCGTGACTGTCAAACAGTTCGCTTCGGATACGACGGGTTCTTTAACTTTCACATTAGCTAGCGAACTATTGACATATACAATTACTCCGTCATTCTGATTAAAGGTTTTAGAGGACTTATGAGAAGTATATCCCTCTAGAATCGGAATGACGGGGTTGCGGGAGAGCCAACATTCTGAAAGAATAATAACATCGCTAGGTACCACAATTCTTTGTAATAGAGTTAAAAGCCCCGCATAATTAGCATTTACACTTCGAATGTTTTGGGATAAAATTGTCAAACATGCATTAGGGGGCACCAGCCTGGAACAATCGTCCGGGTCACATGTTATCGCGTTTGAAAAAGTAACGTTATCCAAAATATCTAGCATATCATTTAGATTATTTGAATTATCGAATGGTACGGTTTGAAGCCAAAAGGGCAAAGTACAAAGTTCTCAATATTAATATATTTACAGTAACACGTGAGTCACACCAGTACTCCAAGAAAATGCGAAAACCTCTAAGGACAGGTCTTGATGGTGAATTTGTACATACATCTTAAAAACTACTATAGACGCTAAAAGGGATTTATATAAGAAATTAACGCTCCAAGCGTTTGTGCGTGGATTAAAAGATCCTGTAGGATCACGCGTGCGTTGTATGCGCCCTCAAAGTATAGAACAAGCTTTAGAATTTGTTCATGAGGAAACTAATACCATGTATCTGCAAAATCGTACCGACCGTCTACCTGATAAAAGAATTAATAGCAATAACCAACCCGGTAATCATTTTAAAATGCCCTCTCAGCCGTTTAATATGCCTGATCCAAGGCTTAATAATTATGGCATGCCAGGACCTCCACGATTCCAATTTCCAGGTCAACAACCACCGCAGTGGAAACCGAATTATTTCCAACCTCGCCAGTTTGGTCCGACCCGAACTCAGCAAGTGTTCAGAGCACCCCCACCGAACTATAACCGTCAGAATAACCCATTTCAATTAGTCCATTAGAATTCTCCTAACCAGTCTGGTGGATCAGCGCAACCACGCCCAATGAGTGGTGTCAGCCATTTCGTGAGCAGACAATTACCACCTACTAACGCTTTTTCTAGGCATGATTGGAACAAATCAGGCAATCCTCCACCAAATAATTATTTTAAAACTCGGGAGATGCATTTTAGTGATTGTTTTAATGATCCTTCTTTCAATGATTACTTTACCGATTATGATAGCACCTATTACGATGTCTATGAGTACCCAGAAAATTTATACTATGACTATCAACCGAACCCTCAGGAATGTGTAGGATATCACCAGCCGTCCGGAAGCATAAAAGAGGACGTCAAAGAATCCAAGGAGCCGGATTTTCAGAAAACTCCGAAATCCGACAAATTAAAATAGAAATAAATCTCCAAATTCAACGTTATCTTCCATACGTTCAAATCGCGTCGCCTCCTCTTAAGCTTTTAATAGATACAGGTGCGAACCAGTCATTTATATCTCCTAATGCTGTCGAAAAATACTTTAGTGATTTTCCATTAAATTATTCTCCATTCGAAGTGCATAGTGTTCATGCTAAAACTAGAAATGACTATTCAATTACTTTACCTATTTTTAACGAATTTAACGATTCAAGTACAGTTTCATTTGATATCTATAAGTTCCACGATTACTTTGATGGACTTATTGGTACCGATCTACTGGAAAAATGGGAAGCTACAATAGATTATAAAAATAAATTATTTTCAACTAAGTTCGCTTCAAACCCTATTAGAATCTATTACTAATCTACGATTCACGTAATACTAATTTATATGAGAATATTATTCCAGCAGGTTCATCTAAATTAGTAAAGATTCCGATTAACGTTCGCGATGGAGATGCTTATATTCCTGAACAGTCTATTTCAAACTGTATCATACGTGAATGCCTTACTACGGTTAAACAGAACAGGGGTATATTAGAAGTACAGAATCCAAGTAAAAACGATATAATCTTTTCAATGGATCGTGCAATGCCTGCAGAAGTTCATAGTGTCGAGTGCACGCGCACTAAACAGCAGAAGCAACGTATAAAAGACGTGCTATCGCGCCTTCGTACTAACCATTTAAATGAAGAGGAACGCATTAATCTAGAGTCACTATGCTTGCAATATGCAGACGTATTTTATATTGAAGGTGAACAATTAACATTCACAAATAAAATCAAACATTCAATTAAAACCACGGATGAGGCTCCAGTCTACACAAAGAGTTATAGATATCCATATATTCATAGACAGGAAGTACAAGAACAGATAGGTAAAATGTTAGAACAAGGTATAATTAGACCTTCAAATTCAGCTTGGAGTTCTCCTATTTGGATCGTAGCTAAGAAAGCCGACGCATCAGGAAAGGTGAAATGGCGTATTGTAGTAGATTTCCGGAAACTTAATGAGAAAACCATAGACGACAAATACCCTATCCCCAATATAGCTGATGTCCTAGACAAATTAGGTAATTGCCAATATTTTACCACGCTAGATCTAGCTAGTGGATTCTATCAAGTCGAAATGGATCCCCAAGATATTACAAAAACAGCATTCAATGTAGAACATGGGCATTTCGAATTTCTAAGAATGCCCATGGGACTTAAAAATAGTCCATCTACTTTTCAAAGAGTAATGGACAACGTGTTGCGAGAACTCCAGAATTCTATTTGTCTAGTGTACCTAGATGATATAATAGTTTTTAGTACATCATTGCAAGAGCACATAGACAACCTAGAAAAAGTTTTTAAAAGATTACGCGAATCTAACTTTAAGATACAAATGGACAAATCAGAGTTCCTCAAATTAGAAACAGCTTATCTAGGACATATTATAGGCAAAGATGGAATAAAGCCTAACCCAGATAAAATCTCGGCAATACAAAATTATCCTTTACCTAAAACTCCTACCGAAATTAAAAGGTTTTTAAGGCTTCTCGGCTATTATAGAAAATTTATCCCTGATTTTGCAAAAATAACCAAACCTTTGACTCAAAGCTTAAAGAAAGGCTCTAAAGTTACACTTGATCAAAATTATGTCGAATGCTTTGAAAGATGTAAGACCCTTCTGGTCAATGATCCAATACTTCAATACCCTGACTTTAAAAAAGAATTTATACTCACTACAGACGCTTCAAATTTGGCAATTGGAGCAGTACTTTCGCAAGGATCTATTGGATCTGACAAACCAATAGCTTATGCCTCGCGTACGCTTAACTCTAGTGAAATAAACTATAGCACTATTGAAAAAGAATTATTGGCTATAGTCTGGGCAACCAAATATTTCAGGCCATATTTATTTGGACGAAAATTTAAGATAGTGACCGACCATCGCCCTCTGCAATGGGTGATGAGTATTAAAGAACCGAATTCCCGTTTAACCCGTTGGAGATTACGGCTAAGCGAATTTGAGTTCACAGTTATCTATAAGCAAGGAAAACATAACACTAATGCAGATGCTTTGTCACGAATAGAAATTCATCACGAAGAAGCTAGTTCGATATTAGTTAACACCTCACAAGGTACACCTTCAGACTCAGATTCTAGAACTGAAAGCGCGGATTCTAGGACTTTAAGCGTTCATAGTGATTTAGAAAGTCCCATATTAGAAATCCCTATTTCCGACGATCCCCTTAATAAGTTTAATAAACAAATATATCTTAATGTTGTAGGAGATATAAAAAGTAGGTCTAGTGTTTCTAAACCATTTGAAACGCATACTAAAACTGTTATACAAATTTCAAAATCTAGTTTAGAACAAGATGTTATTAGCGCAATTAAAGAATACGTTAATCCAAAAGTAAAGACAGGTATTTTAATTAACCCTACATTAGAAATGTATTCTATAATACCTATAATTCAAAAATATTTTAAAAATTCTGCAATGAAATTAATACTTACCAAAACCGAAGTAGGAAATGTTAAGGATTATTTCAAGCAACAGGAAATTATGAAAAAATATCATGAAGGCAAAACGAATCATAGAGGCATCAACGAGTGCTATCTAGCATTATCGCGTACATGCTATTGGCCAAATATGAAGGAGCATGTAACGAAATACATCAATGAATGTCGAATATGCGGGCAAGCTAAATATGATCGCAATCCAGTTAAACCAAGGTTACAAATTGTACCTCCACCTACAAAGCCTTTTGAAGTTGTTCATTTAGATCTGCTTAATATTGAAACGAATAAGTATCTTATAATAGTAGATGCATTCTCTAAGTATGGTCAGGCATACTTTTTGAGAGATGCTACAGCTATTAGCGTCGTACAAGGTTTACTAAAGTTTTCTACTCATCATGGAGTGCCTTTAACTATTGTAACAGACAATGGTCCTGAATTTAACAATCAAATATTTTCAGAATTCACTAGATTGCACAAAGTTCAACATCATAAAACCTGTCCTAATACACCTAATGAAAATGGAATGGTAGAACGACTAAATTCTATGCTGTTAGAACATTTGCGTATATTAAAATTAGAACAGCGAGGAGAACCAATTGCTAATCTTATACCTTATGCTATATTGGCATACAATAGCTCAATACATAGCTTTACAAAATGTAGGTCTATCGATATAGTTACCGGTCATTTTGATCCCCGGGATCCTTTAGATATGAATCTATCAGAATATCTCTTACAACAATATATCCAGGAACACCGTAGACGAATGTCAAAGGTATACGATATTCTCAATGATACTTTACTTCATCGCCGCACTGAAATTACTGAAAATATTAATAAGAATCGCGAATCTGAAAAAGATTACGAACCAGAGCAACAAGTTTTTATTAGGAATCCTTTATGTCATAGGCAAAAGTTAGCAGCTCGATATACTCATGATACAGTATTAGCGGATTTGCCTATTCATATCTATACCAAAAAGAAAAGAGGCACCGTGCCTAAATCACGCCTAAAACGGGTGCCTAATAGTGCTCGTTTGTTACAGGACACTGAAAATACTACTAGTCCTGACCCTAGCCCTGGCCCGAGCGGACGAGATAACGCTAGACAGTCTTAACGATGGACCAGGTATTTTGCCCTTCAACCTGGGATCCACCAGAATCATCTCACATTTCCATTCCTTTATCCAAGTTATAGAGCTTGATGATATGCGCAATAGTTTAGAGACGGTTAACGAGCAATTGCAAAATTTAACGCCACTATTGAGTAATATGTCGCGATCTCTCTATGAACCGCACGTTAAATATCTAGGTACTAAATTAGAAGAAATATCGGAACAGTTAGAAACACTTGAGGTAAAGCGTGTTAAAAGAGGTCTCATAGATGGTCTTGGTTCAGTAATAAAGAGCATTTCAGGTAATTTAGATTATACTGATGCATTAAAATACGATAATGCCATTGCAATCTTAAGACAGAATGAAAATAATTTAGTTGCTGAAATAAATCATCAAATAAGTTTAAGTAAGCAGTGGGTTTCGCGTAGCTCAAACGTTACGGATAAAATAGTAGAAAACCAAAATAAAATCGAGAAAATTATCAATTCTATCTTAACTAGCAATATTAGACATGAAACAGATACCATTAACTATGCTCATTTAGCGCAGTTACTAATGATATTAGGAGATAATATAGATAGTTTGTCTAAAGAACTTGACAAATTGCAAAATTTATTGGGATTTATAAGGGCTAGAAGTATTCATAATTCTATATTCAACTATGCTATGTTTAAGGAAATGATGAATAGATTAGGTATGTTATATAATAAGGATCAATTTCTTGATATTAGTTTTAGAGAATATTTTGACATAATTAAACTAGGATATTATTACAATGGAAATAAAATAGTGATAGTTATGAAATTCCCAATACTTTATCCTACTAACTTTATCCTATATAAATTATCCCTGGCTCCTAATCATGACAATAAGGTCCTGATTCCAACTTATCCTTTCATAGCGGTTCATGAAAAGGATCTATTGTACATGGAGACAGAATGTCCGAAGTATAGCCACGGTCACCTTTGCGAGGATAATTTAAGTCACCACCATGGCAAACAATCGGACTGTATCCGACAGCTTATACTACACCAGAAAATCAATGAGTCCTGTCAATTTACATCAGTCATCCTGTCCTCTGAAGCTATGGAGCAGCTAGACGACCAACACTTCATTGTAAGCTTTCCTAAACCTACGAAGGTTCGTTTAACTTGTTCTGAAGATAACTATAGAATGCTGAAAGGGAGCTACTTATCTATCATACCTAAAAGCTGCGTGTTAAGAACTACAGCATTTACTGCAAGCAATCGTCATGATCAAACTAAGGGAAAGATATTGAAAATTATGGACTTACCAATTATAAAGGAAAATGCATTTAATTTACCAATGAAAACTATAAAACTAGATACCATTGACCTTGGCAGTTTGCATTCAAGTAACTCTGAAATCGCTCTACAAGAGCCTGTAACGCTACAGTCGTCGAACACTGAAGCTATATACCACACTACCATACCGGTATACATTCTACTATCCGGTGCATGTGTACTCATTATCATCATTATACTTCGTCGTCGCAGATTGAACCAGCTACAAAAAGCCAATGAAGAAATCGATAATAAGGCTAAGGATAAGGAGGCCTGCAACGCCGAGATTGATCCAGCTTCGCCATCGACACTATTTTCGACTAGAGTTTTCAAATAGTTGCCGATCTCGTGGAGGGAGATGTTATGTCGCCACTTGCGGAACCCTAAATTCTTAAAGACAATGACTCATACCTACCGCGTTGCGCTTTGCACCGTGAGATTCGCCTTCTCAGCAATCCGATGGCGTGGGATCGAAGATTGTGTAATAGCAGTGATTAATATTGATTTAGTGTATTGGTGGATCACTCTTGTTTCTCATATCGAACATTTGTCACGAATCTTAGTTTTACCGATCTAATTGTAATTATTATATTAATTAAATTCTTTAAGTAAATTATATCGGTTTTCTTTGCATCCTCAACCGCAGCCGAACGTAATTTGTTGTTAGGTATTATTTAAAGTGTTTACATTCAAAGTAAAGAGTGGTCAGAGTAGCGAAGTAAAAATTTGTGAAATTAAAAAGAAAATGTGTTGTTGAATACAGTTTTCAATAATATTGTCAGAATGACCGAGTGATTAATTATTTGAATTGCTTTTATGATCGCTGGTTAGTGCTGATTCAGCAGGTGTTGAATTTTTAGGACTTACTGAATTGGTGCTTCCCAATTGTTTAGTAAACAAAAGCATATCAAAAATCTACTCATTAATTAATAAATTGTTAAATTACATTAGCAGAAGATAATGATGTTTAGTTTAATTTTATTATAAACACGATGATAAAAATATATATATATTATACAATTTGATGATGATGTATAATGATGATGATGATATTATATTATTATGATGATGATTCTTGAATCATACCTGCTGCAATTGTTTGTGTTATTGCATATATAAAATTAGTTGTGGAGATATACTATAATAAATAGTTGAAAGTAAAAATACGCTGGGCGATCGTTTACTTGGTGCTTGTCTATCTCACAAGCAGCGGGTGAATGGGACTAGCATGACGAGGTATCCGATAAAATTTGTTTCCGCTGGTCGGTCATTTGCTTGGTGCAAGTCTATCCCACTAGCAGCGGGTGGAGGGGACTTGACACGTCTAGGCAATTGGCAAAACAAAAGTAAATTACAATTGTAGAAAAAGGGTGTCTAATGTACTTCGAGAGCGAAGAAACGTGTTACAAGTATTAATGTCTAATGTGAAAGACGTGGTAGTAGCACGAGGATACTGCTAGATTGTTCACCTAATGTGAGAGGTAGAGCAACAGCAGGTTTTGTAATTTATGTTTTGTACATATTACTAGATTGTCTACTTAATGTGAAAAGTGAGACAATAGTAATAGAGCATCGCGAACATGTCCCCCTAATGTGAAAGGTGGAACAGTTGCGAGATAAGATTTTGTGAATCATTCAGATTTTTCTTTTTCCCCATTTGATTTTGAATGTTACTAATTTATATTATGTCTCAATAAATTTAATTTATGTTTTGTACTTCGAGAGCGAAGTACTTGTCAGTATGGCCGTGATATATATATATGTATTTATTATAAAATAAATACTTGATATAGCTGTAAACGTAATTATTATCTGTTGTTGATTTACTTAATTGTTTTTCTAACAAGCTTATTTTGTGGGTCAAACGCTAATTTGACTCAACTGTTGTGAATCGTACAGAAGTAGCTGATTTGATATTGTGTCTACCTAAAAATAACACTTATCTTGTAAAATTCATTACAATGTTATTACTGTAAATTATTATGTAATATTTAATTATACTTGTAGCGTATCTAAGATTTTATATGGCTATTTTAATATAATAAGCCGTTTCAACCAAAATATATATCGCTAGAGGGTGCTCTTTTAGTAAGCACGTCTTTATGTTATCTCCGTAATTCGTAATTCATAAAAATAGTTTAGTTCTGTAAAGTACTGTTTATTATGCATATAAGTGTTAAAGAACTTCGATTCTCTTAGTGACATTGTGGGAAAATCTATAAGTGTAGCGTGGAAGTAAATAAAGTGTGAAGAACATTATCACCTATGAAAAAACTATTTGAGCAAAACCAGTGAGTACTGTGCTATAACTACTAATTAAAACTATTACGATAGAGTGTTGGTGAATAATTTCCAGGAAGTACAGGAAAGAATACTGAAATAAGACTCATTTCAGAGTATTGAACATTTAAAAGTTCGTTTTTTATTCAAAGTGAACGCACACATACGCCATCTAGTAGTGAATAGCGATATTAATAGCAACCAATATATTGAAAATAACCAGTACATTTCTACTACTGCCCGATAGGTGTCTCTGTAACCAAAAACCTTTATTATTTTTGGAAGAATCCTGATAGGTTTGAGAGACGTCTAATTTGAAGAAGAAAGTAACTGAAAAAACAGATCAATTTATTTCACAAGATAATAAAAATCCTATCACAATATCTTCTCCGAGCTCAAAATGGAACAATGTTACAGTTCGTAGATGTTTAACTAACATTCCAACAAATAATTCTTTCGATGGCCTCACTGATGTGTACTCAGATAACGATGAAAATGAAAATGATGATTTCTCATCCATAAAGTCGACACCATCCCGGCAGCTGAATAGAAGTATACCTGCTACTAACACAAACATAATAGATGATATGAACGAAATGAGAAACAAAATATACACACTTCAGGAGAAGTTATTAAGCGCAGAAAATGAGATAGAAAACCTACTTCTTGAGAATAACAAACAGGCGAAGCAAATCAGTGAGTACAAATTGAAAATTAATCAGCTAACACATATATGTAAGCAACCATCGACGAGGAAATCCAGTAAGCAGCTGAGAAGCAGTCTAACAAGATCCAAATTGGATTTCTCTGATACTGAAAAGGACCTAAGGCAGGATGAAAGTTCTAACAAAAAATCGATGGAAGCCGCGCCATCTCTTAGAAAACCTGATAAACTAAATGACCAATTGTCACACAATATAGATTGTGTCACAAATAATACCTTTTGCCTGAACTATTCCAAGACAGATGGCGTGACCAGTACTAGTGCAAGCCCAAGAATTGCAGGGGAACAAAGGCAAAAGCAAAATTCAAATGGCTCCCAAGCGTCTCACTGCCATAAGGAAAGCGGTAGAAAACCAAAACTATGCATTTTAACTAATGGTGTTTGCGGTACATTACAGTCTGTAGAGACGACTTTCAATCAATTTGAGTATATTCGATATGTATCACCAAATTGTTACATAAGGCGTTTACTAGAAAATTTGGACTACAAGTTACGTAATTATAGCATGATTGACTATTGTATCATTATGCTAGGAGAAATGGATTTTAAAACTTCTAATCCTAACTTTGCAGAATTGGTAATGTGTATTAGGGAAGCTGTACAGCATATTTCTAATACAAACATAATTATATGTGCACCTACCTATGTATGCGGTGCTCCTATTTATAATTACAAAATAGAATTATTTAATAATCTTTTATATTTAGAGCTTCAAAATAGCACCTATGCATATTTTTATGACTCAAATTTTGTAGTGTCTTTCGATATGTTCTCATTAAAAACAGGCGAGCTTACTAATGTAGGATTAAGACATATCTACAATGATATACTATGTAACATTGTAACTGATTATAGTTATTATGGATATACGGTACTTATTCCTCAAAATGTGGAACTGGAGGATAGGTGTCCTAGGTTTTTTCTCGCATAAGCATAATTGGAGAAATGTGTGTAGATCAAATAAAGCAGCTGTTCACAAAACGGAAGAAAACTGTAACAAATATAAGCAGACCAAAAAAATATTGTTATATTATTAAAATGTAAGAGGTCTCCGAACAAAAACTACTTTATTTTATAATAATACTAGTACAATATCTAGCGATCTTATCATCCTCACTGAAACTTTTCTCAATAGCTCTGTTAATGACGCGGAACTGTTCCCGCCTGAGTATGTTGTTCTACGGAAGGACCGTCCGGGTGATGTCGGGTGGGGCGGTGTTCTATTGGCAACTAGGAACTGCTATACTATGAAAAGAGTTACAAATGTAGATGACTTAACAGAAGATAAGGAATTATTGTTCGCTCTTGTTAGTGGGAAAAATATTAACCTAATGGTCTGTGTCGTCTACCTGCCACCCAGTTACAGCAGTAAACAATATCTGGACGTTTTAACATGCATGGAAAATGCAATTAACATGTATGCTGAATATCCATTTCTGATAGTTGGTGACTTCAATTTAAATTCGTGCAATAAAGCTGTTAGATCTCAATTTAATAATTTTCTGGAGTATTCTAAGTTGCAACAATGCAATAACATTAGCAATAAATATGGATGCATCCTGGATTTAGTATTAACTACTCTTGATTCCAATAGTATCAATGTTTCATCCGATACTGAACACTTAGTCCCTATGGATGCATACCACCCACCATTAGAGATACTACTTACACTTCCTAGAAGAACAAGCAATCCGCCTTCTTGGGTTCCAGGAAAGTATTTAAGTATGGAATGGAACTTCCGTGTAGCAGATTTACATAGCTTGTACACTGATATCGCTAATATTGACTGGACCGAATTACTTGAGCAGCAGAACTTAAATATAAACCTAGCTGTTGATATACTGTATAATAAGCTTAATGACGTCATCAGTAGACATGTTCCTTTAAAAAGAATAGCCCAAAACAATAAATATGTATATCCAAAATGGTATACCAAAGAAATTATTCATTACATAAAATTAAAATATTTTAATTTAAAGAAATTTAAATGTCATGGTTTAGAGTTTAACAAGGAACTTTTTAAACATTATAGAGCTAAAGTGAAAGAGCTCATTAGTACAGCATTTAAAAAATATATTGTAAATATTGAAAACAATATAAGTTTAGATCCCTCAAGTTTTTGGCAATATGTGAAGGAAAAACGTAAAAGTAGGCAAAATATAAAAACATATACTTATAATGGTAAGTCCGTAGAAGGACAGAATGCCATTGACTCGTTTGCTGAATATTTTAGCTCAGTGTTCCACGATACCCCTCCGTCATTAGATGTGAAGGCGGCGGAGGACGAGGCTAATCGTTCAGGCTGCCAGCTGTCTACAGTGGTTATTGAACAAGTTACAGCTACGAATCTTAGGCGTGCAGTGCGCCGACTAAAAGCGTTAAAAGCTTGTGGTCCTGATAACATACCGGGTTTCTTAATAAAGGATTGCTTGTCGGCTTTAGAAGTGCCCTTACTATGTATATATAATCTTTTGCTTAGACAATGTTTATACCCTGATAAGTGGAAAGTGTCCAGAGTGACTCCAATACCTAAGGGTGGGTCGTCCACAGATATAACAAACTTTAGACCTATTGCTATATTGTGTGTGTTTGGGAAGATATTTGAATCTATTCTTAATAACGCCATTTGTAAACAAATCAAAGGACAATTGAGCGATTGCCAGCATGGGTTTCGTCCTGGGCGCTCCACGGTGAGTAATCATATAGAATTTGTTGATTATGTAAATAGTAGAGTTAAGTCTGGTTGTCAGGTGGACGCCGCATACTTTGATTTCAAAAAAGCCTTCGATCTTGTAGATAATGATGTGCTTTTAAATAAATTTGCACTACTAGGATTCTCAACTTCTCTCTTAAAATTCATGGCCCACTACTTAAAAGATCGTAAACAGTTTGTTAAGGTAGAAGGATATAAGTCGGAAGAGTATTTTACTAGATCAGGGGTAAGTCAAGGTAGTACCATTGGTCCTACACAATTTATAATAGTGATCAATGATTTACCCACTGTTATCTCTAACGCAAAATGCCTTATGTTTGCTGATGATTTAAAATTGTACCTGTCTGTAACCGACGCTAAGGATTGTGAGGCTCTACAACATGATATTGACGCTGTGGTTGAATGGAGTATTAAAAATAAATTATCATTTAATAATTCGAAGTGTAAAACAATAACTTTCTCCCGATCCCGTAATCCGATTAGAAATGACTATAATCTTGCTGGCGCGTCAATGGACCGTGTTATATCGATCCGGGATTTGGGAGTAATGATGGATAGCAAATTAAATTTTCACGAGCATATTCTTAAAATTTGCAAAGATGCTAATAAATGTCTTGGTTTCATCATTAGGTTATCATTTCAATTTAAGAACACTCAAGTTGTAAAACAAATATACAATGCCTATGTCCGTAGTAAATTAGAATATAATGCAATCGTTTGGAGTCCTCAAGAGTCATTGTACACTAATATGATAGAAAAAATCCAACGTAAATTCTGTAGATACCTATACAAACGTCAATATGGATACTATCCCTTTCTATATCCTTCTTTGTTCGTGTCAGGAATGGCGGGCTTAGACACACTCAAATTCAGGCGAGAATCCACAATTATAATTAATTATTATTTAATATTAGTAGGCAAGATAGATAGTCCCGTTCTACGAGAGTCAATAAATTTTTATGTTCCTGACCAGTACATGCGTGGCGTTGTAAGACGTCAACATAGACTCTTCCACTACCCGCCTACATGGCGTGCTCCCCGAACCAACACCACTCCTACTGCTAGAGCAATAAAGTTAATAAATGACTTTCTAAAATATATTCCTGAAGCAGATTTATTTTTTGACTCTCAATGGACAATCGCTAAACATGTGTATATTTATTTAAATATGAAGAAATATTTTTTTTTGTTTTTTGTTTTTTAGTTTACAAATTTTATGTTACTCCATTTTTATTGTTTTATTTTATTAGTTTATTTTTTAGCCTAAGAAGTTTTTAATTAAAAAATTTAATGTTTTGTAGAATTAGCATAAATATAAGCGATTTGGTGTAAACTGTTAGCTTATATTTGATGATTAAATGAATATGAAGTATTATATGATCATCTATGATTTATTTAAAAATGACGGTAGATGTTTGACATAAAGTGACGTTTGTAGGATATAAAAAGGATTGTAAGGACGTTATCGAGTCAGTTGCTCGGTAGATGTCCAGTTGGTCGGTTCTAGTGCCGTTGTAGTTTGGAATTGTCGGCGGTTGTCACGTAAGTAAAGTAATTTGATACTATACCGTAATTATTGCTTTATGTTTATGTTCTTGTATGGTAATAATGTAAATTGCCAACATTGATTATAATGTAAGTTGTATTACGGAATATTGATTATTCCGATAGAAAACTGTAATACTGTTTCCATGGAGTTTCTTGTCCTTCTTCTCCATGAAGACCTAGTTTTGTGAACGGACAACTAGCTTTCTGATTAAATACTGACAAGTCTAATTAAATAAATGAGTTGCCTTGTCTTTGTGCTTTACTTTATGAAATCGTTTCCCTACAAAACATATATTCAACAGTACTTTCATACACGGCAAATAACCAGTAATCATTCTGACACTAAAAGCTTACTAAGTTGGGTAAAACATAGATAAATACATATAGTAATACTTATTATTTATAGTGATTCTAACACACGCGTACTAACAACCTGGACATATTTTCGAACAGCCTGAATGAATTCAAACGATACGTCCTTAGTTCTTGATCGATTTGTTTGTTTATTTCTGTTAGAAAATGTTAATTTGTGTATTTGTGTGACTCCATTCAAGGTAGTCAATGTACAATTTAATTTAATTTAATTTTTTTAACTCAAGTTTTAATCTATTCTATTATGTAATGTATCCCAATTAATTTGTTATTGTTATTTTTATAGTTTCAATTTATAATTGTTTTTCTATTCCAATTCAATTGATGTTTTTTATATTTTAGTTTAACTACGTGACATTCTGAATTCAATGTAAATATTTTGCAAATTTTAATTTTGTTATTATCATAATTATAATTCCATTTTAGTTTTTTATTATTGATTATACAAGTGCTGTGCACGCCTATAAGTGATGAATTCACCGCAAAACTGTCGAAATACAATATATTTTTAATGTAGTGATTTAGTGAATAAGTCGTTGGTGTGTCAATAAATAAATAAATAAATATCAAATAGTGAATATGAGTGCAGTTTTACATTAAAAATAGTGCAGTATTTAGAAAAGACGACTATATTAACACCGTTAAGAAAAATATTTAAAAAAATTGACCTTTGGACTCTGATGAATGTTCGACAACTAGCGCCAGCACGGGACTGCGTGCTGAATAGGCGAACCAATATAGTACCGCTACTTGACACCAGTGGCGCATAATCAATTTAGGGATACCACTTAAAAACGATTTTAGTATTTGGTAGAAAAAAACAAAAAAAAAAAAAATTGAAATTATATTATCAAGTAATAAAGACTGATTTTTAAATACTTCGGAGGAATTTGTGAGGACAAAACAATCGAATTTGAATGGTGTTTTTGTAATTTTTTATTGTTTTGGTAGTACATTGGTAAACTAACCACTTAACGAAATAAATATGGATGACAACATTACCTACCGCAAAATAAGATTATGCAGATCAAGTTCACTTTGCGACGTTACTGCGGACAATTCAGCGCTTTTTGACACGATAATGATGAGTCTGCCTAATACTTCCATAAATACAAGTCAATCCATAATTGAGCTGCAGGAAAACGTTAAGCAGTTATCTAAGGATTTACAAAGTGCTCATCAGGAAATAGAAAATTTAAATACAGAAAATTTTCGACTCAAAACAGACGTACAAAAATATATTAAAATAATAAATGCATACAAAGAGGTAAATGCTGACATGATAATTTCGACACCACCCTCGTGACGAAAACGGAAAAACAAACAAAATAAAGTAACCCCTGTGACACATAAAAAGCAACCAATCGCATTGCCACAGAAACAAAAACAGACCGAAGAAAATGACACTGATCCAAAAAAAGGAGTTAAGAACACTATGCTTGAAAATAGCATAAATTCAGATATTGAATTAATAAAATCGCATTCGACCTCGCACAACAATGACAATCAAGCAAACATAACATTCAATCAAAACGGTGAGACAAAGATTTTAATAAATACGGGTAACAGTGAACACGAGACTGAAATAAATGCAACGACGTGCAACAGCAACATTCAGGCTAACGAGCTGAAACCAATCACACCACCAAATTTATCATCAAATTCTGATAATATTGTCATAAATATGAAGAAAGTTATTATCATTGCGGATCAACAGGGAAGATTTATTCAGAGAGCTCTGCAAAAACTCTTAGGCAAAGATTTTCTAGTCCGATGTTTTTGGAAGCCAGGAGCATCTCTACATGAGGTCTTACCACAGAAAAAAACAGAAATAAATTTATTGAATAAAAACGACTTCGTGATTGTTTTGGGCGGTGTTAATGAAAAAAACCCAGAAGAAATTCAACTCGGTCTTATGAACTTTTTAAATACTACCAAAAACACAAATATTATAATTTCTGAAGTACTATTTAATACTTATTTAAATGAAAGAAAGTTGAATTATAGATTGAAATTTATCTGTTCTCAGTACATTCATGCAACATATGTGGACATGAATTTCTCATTGTATATGCCAAAGTATCGCTTTCTATCACTACACACATCACAATTATTGCTTAGAGAAATTTTGAGAGCTGGTTATAAGCAAGACTATAACAGACATATCAAACATAAACTTAACACACATAGTAAAACTCCTACTGCTATTGACAAAAGTACTCAGACATTAACGCAAACAGAACAAAACAATTTAAATTTAGATAATGAGAATATTCCGGCGAGTAATGATTTTTTTCGTTTATAAACACATGAGAATATTTTTCATCAAAACATTAACGGTCTACTTACTAAAATAAATGAGCTTACGGTTCATTTATACTCATTAGGAGAAAATACTAACAGCATCCCTGTCGATGTTCTCTGCATTACCGAGCATAATATGACTATAGAAGATGCTAAACTACTAAAAATGCCTAATTTTACCCTAGGTGACTCTTTCTCACGAAATAATAGGAATGGAGGTTCTTGCATAATTATAAAATCGAGCCATAAATTTAGAGTGGTTACTGAAGCCAAAAGTCTAAGTATTACTAATTTAATTGAATGTAGTGGCATTGAACTTATAGAACATAAAATTATAATATTATGTATTTATCGACCACCAAAAAATGGCAAAGAATATATTGACTTATTTTTCGCTAGACTAACGGACTAATTAAATAAAATATGTTTTACAAGAAAAAAAGTTATACTATGCGGTGATTTTAACATTAACAGGTTAGACGATAGCAACATCTCCCGACAGTTTGAGCAATTACTAGCGTGTTATAATTTAAAATTATCAATAAATCAACCGACTAGACTGAGTAGCATGACGTGTATCGACAATATAGCCCATAATATCAGAGGCTCCAAATCAAAAGTTGTAGAACTCTCGCTATCTGACCATACAGCACAAATTTTAACGTTCCCTGTAAAGAAGAGTTATCACATCACACACTGGTTCAAATCTAAACGTGACTATAGTGAAGATAACGTGAGGAAATTTATAAATTGCATTGAAAACCTCAGTTTTACAGAATGTTACACAAATAATGACCCTGAAAAGGCTTATGAAGCATTTTATGAGCTATTTTATGATCTATGTTTCCCCATAATACGAGTTAAGATACCAATTTCCAAGAAACCAAAATGGCTAAGTAACGGTATCCGAGTATGCTCTAAACGAAAACGTCAACTACTTTGGAAGTATAGGTTAACATCTAATCCGAAAGATAAAAAATACTTTAAAGAATACACAAACAGGCTAAGAACTATAATTAAAAAGACCCAAAAATCACAAAAAAATTATTATATAAGTTCAGCTACCAACAAACCAAAAGCGACATGGCAGATAGTAAATAACTATAAAACTGTAACACCCAAAGAGGATATTATGGAAATTAAAGTAAAGGATAAATCAATTACGTCGCCGAGAGAAATTGCTGAAGCTTTTAATAATTATTTTATAGATGACATAAAACCTACAACTAAGGAAAATGATACCTACCCAAAAACACTGACATACAATAATTGTAATTCAATGTTCATGAAACCGACTAATCCGTACGAAGTTGACCAAATAATAAAAGGACTAAAAAACACTAATAGTACAGGGTATGATAATATAAATACTAAAATAATTAAAGCGTTTCCCATATCATAGCTCCAGTACTCAGCACAATTGTCTGTGCCTAGAATACGGAATATTTCCGTCAAAACTAAAAATAACAGTCATTAACCCATTATTTAAAAAAGAAGATAGAAAAGAGATGAAATTTTATAGACCAATAGCTTTAATACCAATTATTGCAAATTTTTTTGAAAAAATCATTTATAAAAATTTATATAACTATTTTGAATCCAATAGTATATTCACACATGAGCAATTTGGGTTTCGAAAAGGCAAATCAACGGGCGATGCACTTTTTAAATTTTTGAAGAAGGTAATGACAGGACTGGACAATAAACGACATATAACTACAATATTTATGGACATGTCTAAAGCATTTGACTACGTAGATCATGACATACTCTTAAATAAACTAGAACAATACGGAGTTAGAGGGAATGCTTTAGATCTTATAAAATCATACCTCAAAAATAGGGTTCAAATAACACAAATAACAAGAATATCAAATAAAACAAAATATGAACAAACGTTTCAGTCTAAGCCTAAAACAGTTAAGTACGGGGTACCTCAAGGAAGTATTCTTGGTCCACTTTTGTTCATAATATATATAAATGACTTCCCAAAAGCCGTAATCCATGACATGATATTATTTGCAGACGACAGTACAGCTATTTTCACGGACGAGGATGAAGATAAATACGAAATTAATGTAAATAATTCCCTTGAATGTATTATAAATTGGTTAAATGTAAATAATCTTAAAATTAACTTAGAAAAAACTTGCTATATTTCGTTTGCTAATATAAATAAAAAACTAAAGAACCTAAACGTAAAATACAAAGGTGAAACCTTAAAAGAAGTTAAGACAACCAAATTTCTTGGCATACATATTGACTCTGCACTAAACTGGAAAATACAGATTGACCATGTTTGCAAAAAACTAAATCAGTTCTCATATGTATGCTCTACATGTTAAGAAAAGTTACAAATGACAGTACTTTACTAAGTGTTTATCATGCATATGTAGGCTCCATACTAAAATACGGTATCCTATTCTGGGGTAATTCACCGAACAGAGAGTGTGCTCTAAAAGCACAAAAAAAGTGCATCAGAAGTATATGCGGATTGAGACAGACTGATTCATGTAAACCAGTTTTCAAAAGGTTGAAAATCTTAACCCTACCTTCACTATACATATTTGAAGCGGCAAGGATGATAAAACGCGATATAGATACGTATGAAACGTTGAGAAGTGCGAGACACAAAACTGAACTTAAAGGCATTCAATGTAGAACAGTTAAATTTAAATCGAGTGTATTTGGTGTTGGAGTTAAAATCTATAACAAGCTACCAAACTGTATCAAGAATATCTCTTCATTAAAAGTTTTTAAATTAAAGCTAAAAGAATTTCTCCTAAGTAAAACATATTATTCAATTAATGAATTTCTAACAGACCGAATTATTGACTAAACTTGTTTTGACTTATTTAATGTGAAATATACAACCGTAATAATTATGTCTTCTAATTAATGTTAGTATGATGTTGACTAAAACTTGACATGTTAAACTTATTTTATTTAATTTACTTTTTGTACTTATCTAATGTAAATCGCATGACCAAAACAATTATGTCTATTAATAATGTCTGATGATGTTGACGCAAAATTGACATGGTAAACTTATTTTTCTATTTTTATTTTTTTGACTTATTAAACTAAATTGTATGTCCCTAATCATTGTGCAAGAATTAATGTAAAATGAGGTTGACTAAAACAGTAACATAACCAACAACATTGATATACCTACCTACTTATTAATATAAATATTGTACACCCCATGGCTATGTTACAGTGATTCATGAATACTATTGTAAGATCTGACTATTTACCTGTGACAAACAATAAATAAATGAATTTGAATTTGTATTTTATCTACAGACTTTTACAGATATTCCCCATAAGTCTTCTGTTGATTTAATTTTAAGATCTTTTAAAGCTTTTATAGCCGCTTGGGGGTTTGTATGCTGAAAACTAAACTCCAAAGAGCATGCCTTTACATTTTTTCTAAGTAAGGCAGCAGAAAGCGCGGGTGAGGAATTTAGAGCTTCAGTAGTTTTAACTGGAATATTACCAAAAAAGTTTTCAGATTTCTGAGCTATTTCTACATTTGAGTTGATTGGGCCATGTGCAGTCTCTAAATTAAATTCAGTACTACGCTGTTTTTCCTACCTGTTTCATTATTTATTATTTGCCAGGTAGTTTTTATTTTGTCATCAGCTGATTTTATTTTATTGCTAATGTAAAGAGCTTTAGCTATTTTGCACACATTTTTAAAAGTTTTAGAATATTTTGCAACATACTGATGAAAGTTGTATTATTCATAATAATATGTTGCTTTAGGCCATAAAGTTCAAAAAGATTTTCCCTGCTTTTACGAATACCTGGAGTAGCCCAATCACTAAATAAGAACTTTGTGTAAATAGTTTTAGTCTTTAGTGGGAAAGTTTCATTAAAGTGTTTGTTTATTAGTGAAAAGAAATCGGCGTAGAACTCATTTGGGTCACATACATTAATAAAACTCTTAACACATAATTTACTGGCCAACGAATTGTTTAATTTTTATAAGTTTTTACATGTTTGGCCTAAACCTTATTTGAATTTTTTGTAAAGGTATGTAGGCGCAAAAAGTTATTGTTTGTCCACTGTGATCAGATGGCAACTTATTTACAATTTCTTTATGTAAGTAATCACAATTACAAAAAATATTATCTATACAAGTGGCAGAAGAAGCTGTCACTCGGGTTGGTTCAATAAAAACATTTGAAAAATCAAATGATCTAAAAAGACTTAATAATCGGGCAGTATTCGAGTTATTTTCTAATAAATTAATGTTAAAATCACCACATATGATTATTGACTTACTATTAGCACTAAGTTTCTTTAGCACCTCTTCCATTACAGAATCAAATATAGGTAGATTCTGGTAGCTTGGAGGTCTATATACGCATACTATAACATGCTTATCAAGCTCAACACAGGACAATTCAATGGTGTGTTCAACAGACAGTCCAATGATGTCTTTCCGTTCTTTTGATTTAATAGAATTTTTTACTAATGTTAATGAACCGCCATGTATCATACATTTTCGACTGAAATGACTAACCACACCATAATTTTCATAATTAATTGACTTTACCTGATGGTCTTTTAACCAATGTTCTTAAACAAATGACATCAAACTTGGTATTTTCTAAAAACAATTCTATATCCAGTAATTTGGAAGAGCAACCTTGGATATTTTGATTGAATAATTTTAACGTATGTTGCCCCCCCTTTGGTTTCTTATTTTTGAAGAGTCTAGAATGCCCGTCGCAGTTCCAGCAGGAAGAGAATACCTTATCTGACTGGTAGTGGCCTCCAAAGATGTTGGTATTATAGGTGGATCCTCCTTCGTACAACATGATGATTTATAATTATTACTCACTATGCTGTTAGTATAACTAGACAACACAGACTCGTCACTAATACTACCATTTGTTATATTAGCTATAACCCCATTAATGTTATATGCTATCAACATAGCAATCAGATGTCTACATTTCCAAGACAGAGATAAAGTTCTCTGAGTTAACTTAAAACCACTAACAAACTTGTTAGTGTCAAAATACAATAATTTGTCACTATGACAACATGTCAATCTGTGAATAGTGCTATTCAACTTATAAATATAATTATTGTCATAATCTGATAAAGTATCAGAGTAAGGTAAAACAACATTATTTTTCCTATATTTAATTTTAATAAGATGTCCACACCATCCACTATATCCTTTTTGGCAATACCAGTACTATTACCTAAAAGCAAAACCATTGTAGAATAATTTATCTAGGTTTATGGTTGCAATTCTTTTAATCATTTGTTTGAAACTTATGTTATGATAAGTATGATTAGTAAAATTATGGCTAAGGTAATTGAGTAACATTTTTCCAAAGCCAGAACCTAATTCGTCACAGAAATATATAGATTTATTTTTCTTCTGTGTATTAACACAGGTCTCTGCTGGAAGAGCCAACACCGGCGGAGGCAAGTCAGGCTGAATCTGAGGAGGTGGTGGTTGGTTGGCACAGCTGCATGAGAGATTATTAGTCAGAGACTCATACCTCTCAGCATTGCACTTCACCAAATCCAGTAGTTCCCTAGCCTCAAGCAAGCGCTCACTTAATTGTTGTTGTGAAGTCTCATATTTCTCAAAAATATCCTTCAGCAAGTGCTCCTTGTGTAGTATATCATTATAAAGGAGCTTAATATCAATGTCATACTTTTCCCTACATTCATCTAACTCGACAGTACAACTATTTAAACTTTTTGAAATTATGACACGTTCCTTTCTAAGGGAAAGATTTAATTTTAAAAGATTTTGCTTTTTAATAACTTTCTGTGACTGTTTTATTATTTTCTTCAATTTAATATATTTCTTTAATTTATTGTGACTCATAACAATAGGACATAATGGTATGGTGTCGTCACCAGTCAAATCTATTGTTATAGCTGGCTCACACACTGATTTTAACTTGCTGCCTACCAAATCATTAAATAGGTTATTGGTGTTAGTGACCTGTTCACTGACTTTGACAGACTCTGAGAGAGATAGGGCCTTACATGGGCTTCACATAATTTCTGTTTAAGTTCTGAAATATGGTTCAAAGCCAGTTCATGGGTATCACTGCACTCTTGGAATGTTGACACTTGATGTTGTAGTTGACTGTACTGGTCCGCTAAGTCCATGTGTTCTATTTGTAGCTCAGCCAGCTCATTTTTGAGGGAGGTGTTTTTAGCGATAATGTTCACCACTTCCACTTCACTGTCTTCTCTTTCCTGGAGCAGTTGTTTACATTCAGCTCGAGAAGCTTCAAGATCCTTCAAGGTAACTCTTAGTTTTGCTTCCATCTCCTTGATTGTAGCTCTGCGGGTCATCATTTTGAGAAATATTGTCAGTCACCTGGAATGTGTGAAGTAATGCAGCTAAATAACAGTGCAAGAAAAGATGTTCTGATATGTGAATAAGTAGGAGGTAGTTGGGGGAAAAAGTAAATAAAGTAATTTGATGAGAAAATATTTAGATTTAGTTAATTAGAATGAGATGGGAAAGTTCAACAGAAGAGAAATATTATAGAAAACACTGTTTTACTTGTAAAATATCATATAACTAGATATGTAGGTATAAAAGTCTTATTTTATGTAAAGAATTTGTGACACATTACAGGATTATTAAGTAAAACTTTTTTTAGTAGTAGTAGCTCGTAGTGAGCTTATTTTGTATAGTAAATTATGAAGTGTTGATTGTCTGGGCTCAGACCAACAAAAAAGGAAAGACAGAGCACGCCGTACAGCAAAAGTGAAGCCACCTTTTTATCTATGTGTGTGTAAAAAGGGTTGTCAGTTGTTAAAGTGTTTCCCTATAACTTGGGGAATAATATTTTGGGTAGGCTAATATTGTACGAGTAATATATTGTTGAGTATGGTATTGTACCTCAATTGTTAGGAAGAATTCCGAAACAAAAACATTTTTTTTTACATCTCAAAATAAAATAAAAAAACAATTAAGTACAAAGTGCATTTAGGAGATCACCTTTTATGCAAGAATTGCTTGTGTTAGGAGACTCCGCTCTTTCACTTAGAATTATCTATTAATTTTCAATTGAGTGTTAAATATATATATATATATGTATATAGATAGGTTAGTAAATTAGCTACTATCCATTTATTTTTATTTTCAGTATGACTTGGAAATCTAAAATATTAAATGCATAAAAAAAAACAGACATATAATTACTCGAAGTAAAAAATATCGAATGGGGATATTTGAAATCATATTATGGCAACCCTCGCTCTTTAAATGTCACTGTTTTCGTTTGTGCATTCGTTCAGGTTTTTTATTCCAAGTAACCTAAAATTCATAGTTATCTAAATTAAAAAATGATGTTATTTTAAGTACTTACAAGTGAAAAGTGATTCCGTGAGACCTTTTCTATGATTTACTATTGTTTTTACACGTTTTCACTACACAGGAAGGCATAATTATATTTGTTTTGGTGATGTTAACTAGACGACGATTCGTGACGTACTAGGAGCGATGAGCATGGTTTTAGTGTAGGTGTGTGCGTGAGCCTGTGTGTTTACTTGCAGGAGCATGGTTTTGTGGCTTCACTTTTGATGTACGGCGTGATCCGTCTTTCCTTTTTTGTTGGTCTGAGTGTCTGGGCGAATGTTTTCGTCGTCGATTTTGCTTCCACTTGTTGTCAAGCAAAAGGAGACATAAACCGTGCCAGTGTGTGATGGAAGTAGCTCAGAGACCTGAGCAGTATTTTGTGGTGTTTTGTGGTCTATAAAAATCAACTACAAAATCTAAATAAAACAAAATACTCCCCGGGATCGAAGATAGTTTGAAATCCGTCACCGTTGAGGTGTTGAGTTGACAAACTCCTTTTTGTACGAAGTTTTCGCGACAAAAACACTGTATAATGACTGGATATAATACTATCTAGGTTCGACTGGATTACACTAATTGAACATAGTTATAACACTTTTAATAATTTATTAACTAATTATCCTAGAGATCGTTTTTTTTTGAGGACCGGCTACCAGTGTTTCCAGCCTAAAAAAAAAAAATGGATGGATATCTGTTATGCAACTTGCTGCTTTATGTTGGTTGTTTTTTAACGGTAAAATCGCCTTCGGTAGGGGATCGTCTCCGATACTGTGGATAGCCATCATCACCTGTTTGTGTTTCCCTCAATAGAGGTCGGGGATATCTTTTAGTGCAGCTCTTGTTCTTCATACAAGGAGATTTATGATTAAAGCTTCCACAAGGGCCATGAATCATGTTCGACTTTACTGTTTCGTAAAGTTTTTGGTCAAGTGCAGGATCAGGTATTTCAGCGCAGATTACTTTGTAGATAGAGTCTGGCTTTATGCTACTTTTCAGCCATAGAAGAATGTGGACATGTGGAAGACCACGTTTTTGCCACTCAACCGAATACATGTAGCAACGAATTTCTCCAAATATTTGTCCTTTAATCAATATATTAATCAGTTTTTTAACTTTTATATGAAACACTCGAGCAATTATATCGTGACGATCACAAGACTTTTGTCCAGGAAGTAAAACTTTGGTAATGTCGTCCCAGCGAGGGTTGCATTTAAACGTCACAAAGTGATCAGGGCGACCGTAGTTGCGTACATATGTCATCGCATCCTGGGTACGCTCGTGCATGTACCTCGGACCACCAGTATAAGAGGATGGTAGTACTACCATTTGCCCCAATTGATTGGCATCAGCATCTTGTCGTCTAACTGCATCCTTAAGATGTACGTAATTATCTGCACGTAACTTTGCCTGATTATGTCGTATACAATTGAGTCTCTCAGTTTCTATTTTAGCGTATTGATCTACTAAATACTGACTAAAAAGAGCGATAAAACGCGGGAGAATGTTATCTTCACCGTCTCTTATCATTATACGGAAGGAATAGAAACTGGCTGCCGAAACCATTTTTTTTAGAGGCAATTTAGTTTTGGGATCATGTTGAGGCAAGTTGACAGAATAACCATCATCGCCATAACAAAATATTATGGGATATTGCAAGGCATCGTATGACCGATGCAGTTCACTTATCCAACGTAAAGAAGTACTACGGCTTTCCAATATAATGTCCCGTTTCTCAAATTGCTGATCAACCATCACCAAAGTAACTTCGTTGGTCGTTGGGGCGTTAAAACGTCCTCTATGACCTTCAAGTGGTTTCTTGTCGGCATGAATGACTACTTTAAACGATTCACAGGTGGGGGGAATTTTATCAATGGTGCTTTTGAGGTCTTTAATGTAAGGGTTAACATCATGAAGCATGTTTTGTAACTGTTTAACCAAACTTGGTTTCAATCCTTGATAATTTGAGCACCTTAGACTTACTTCTCTATCGTCTTCTCCAACGAAATAAATCTGCAAGAATTTAGCTTTCTCACCTGGTTCCGCTAAAATGCTTCCAACCAAATGATAGACCCGACCCTGTACTTTAAATGTTGGCATAAAGCCATCCTCCACCACCTGTTTTGCACCAAAAGATGTCACCTGGAAACAATTGTTGTATTTACGAATATTACTCATAAAATGCTTATGGTCAGGGTGCAGATCCATTACCAAACTGTATAGAGGATCAGGAAGACTATGTAATGCTTCGAGTTGCACCTTTTCACTGCCACAACACATTCCAAGAGTCTCGTCCTTCCATTTGAGTGCATTGCAACACTGACACTTATTATTCATATTGCCTATACTCACCATAGAATCGTTGTCGTAAGCCATTCCTGGATTGTAAGACATACCTGAAAGGTACTTTGTAATCCAGGGACTTGCAGTTGCCTTCGTGTTGTATTGTGACTGAGCCGCTCTATGTACTTCAGGATTTGCCTGCTGGTAATTAGCAGCAGCTCGCCTGTGCACTTCAGGATGTGCCCGCTGGTAATTAGCAGCAGCTCGCCTGTGCACTTCAGGTTGTGCCTGCTGGTAATTAACAGTAGCTCGTCTGTGCACTTCAGGTTGTGCCTGCTGGTAAGTTGCAGCAGCTTGCCTGTGCACTTCAGGATGTGCCTGCTGGTAATTAGCAGCAGCTCGCCTGTGCACTTCAGGATGTGCCTGCTGATAATTAGCAGCATCTTGCCTGTGCACTTCTGAGTTTTTTTTTTATATATTTGGATGCCGCTTTCCGATAAGGTGTACGGTTACTTTTTGAATACTTTTTTTGGGCCTGTTTTAGTTGATTTTTTCTCGTTGCTGCTGTATATCTAGCTCTACGCTTCTTATTTTTCTTTTGAGGTATCGAGCAAGTCGACTGATAAATATATACATCAACTGGCTGTTTGGAAGCAAAGTCGGTAGAAAGATCTGAATCAGTTGATGACACAGGTATTTTATCGACTACTTCAACACGTCTGGAAGTAATTTTCTTAGCCTTTACAGAGATTGGATTGAGTTTAGAATTTATTTCAACTTCAGAAAATTGTTCCTCATCTGAAACATAAGCTTCAAAATGGCCACCAGATAGATCGCCTGAAAAGCGAAGGCGCTTAACTGGACAACCTTCAGCACCAACCTTTACATATAACTTGCAATTGCGGTAAACCTCAAAAATAAAATTATATATTCTGCCTGCTGCTGTCAACTCGCATAATGTGCCGTAAGTTGAAGACAGAATCATATCAGCATAGTATTCGTCTGATGTAGTGTAGTTATCACCACATCCATTTTCAGAAAGACCAGAAAACTCATCCCAGTTTTGCTTTACGTGATCAACAATTTGTTCACGTATTTCGAATGCCATTTCTTCATTTCCGTGCATCAAAAAAGAAAGAGACCTAAAAAGGCAAGCTCCGTCCCCTATGATCGGTACGACAAACTTTGGTACCATCTGCCCATCAATATTTATAATTTCAACAACCATATTTACAACCAATTTCCTTAGTCTTAAATAAAGTAAAAAAATAAGTTGAAATCTAAAAATAATATTCTTCAAATTTAAAATTTAGAAACATAGACTAAAAAAATAAACTAATGAAAAAAATCTAAAAATAATATCCTTCAAATTTAAAATCTATAAACAAAGACTAATCAATATTACACCTACCTAAAAAAAACTATCCTATTAATAAAATATTATAATTGATACAAAAAGCAGATCTTGATAATTAGCAAATAAATTGCTACCACTTTCTCTGATAAGATCACTTAACCGGATGAAAATCGTACCGTAGGTACGAAGCACTGGGGTACTTATACAATGCGCGGTAGCGAAACCATAGCGACTTCTATTTTTTCCACTACCGCCATCTATCGAGCTTCCGAGCAACTTTCTTTCTGTCTGTTGGTCTGAAAGTATGACGCAAAAACTACCGGATCGATTTTGTTCAAATTTTGCATAGATGTTCCCTATAAGTGTGGTCAGTCTGTAGGGTACTTATTATCACGCTATTTGCTATGAGTGATGAGCAGAATTGCATTCTGTTCGTATCCTAACTATCCTAGTCTATTCATATCTATATTGATTCGCCCGGAGAAGGGGGTGGAAGGGGTTATCCGGGAGAGGGGCCCGTGGCTAAATAAAAACAGCCGCACTGGTCGATCGATCAGGTTAAGCTACGCTTGTCGCGGTTGGTCTATGGATGGGTGACCATCTTTAGATACAGAGACCCGTCCGTGCCTCGGAAAGTATGTTAAGCTGTTGGTCCCGGCTGTCATTCGTGGATCTTTGATAGTCGTTACGGGAAGTCAGAAGCCCGAAAGTCTGACAACCATTTTTACCAAGGGGTATCGTATTACCTAATAACTGCTGCGTTGTGGAGGTCAGATAGGCAGTCGCTCCATGTAAAATACTGTAAAGTTAGAAACAGTACACGTGTACTTATAAATATTATTTTTACTTGAATACAAAATTTTGCGAATGAACAACTTCAATACAAAACTTCATACCCCTTTCAGACCCTTGTGGGTTGAAATTAAAAAAAAAAAACAAATATTTAGTTTGTGTTAGTTTCCAACCATAAGCCGAAATATTAGTGATTTTAAATTAAAAAATAAAGAACTTTAATTAAAAACAAAATTTCATCCCCCTTTTCACCCCCTTAAGGGTTGAAATTCTAACAACACCGTTGCGTTAGATAGTAGTGATTTTTCTTCGAAAATTAAGGATTTTCAACTTTATCCCCCGTTTTAACCCTTCGGGGGTAGAATTATCAAAAACGTTGAGATACGTATTGATTAATTTTCAATCGTCAGTCTAAAATCAAAATTTGAAGATCCTAACTTCAAAACTGACGGACTTTCATACAAACTTCCATCCCCTATTTTTCCCCTTTAGGGGTGGAATTCCCAAAAATCCTTTCTTAGTGGATACTTACTCTTCACAAAGAACACACCCTCCAAATTTCATGTCTCTAGGACCAGCGGTTTGGGCTGTGTGTTGATATATCAACAATCAGTCAGTCAGTCAGTCAGTCAGTTTCTCCTTTTATACATATAGATAAAATATTTTGATTTTGATTTTGATTTCATCGTATTTGGACTCATTGGTCATGTATTAACCAATGCTTTGACACTAAGTGGTGTTCAGGGCTTGATGATGGAGCCAAAAGGTGGCCATGGGAAAACCTAATTCGTTGGATTTGTGAAGGTGATAGAACAGATATTTAAACATATCGTTATGTTAAAAAGTAGAAAATAAAATATAAGTAAAAATCTTTTTAAAAACAAGCTTTTAATTAACTAAAAAGTACTAAATAAAAATGTCGTAATTATAGAACTTTAATATTTTCCTAAAAGCTTGAAGCGTAAATGTCCTTCTTACACTAACCTTGAAGATAAGGTTTTAAGAAAATATAAAGTTCTATGTTTACCACAGTTTTATTTAGTACTTTTTAGTAAAATAAAAGTTTGTTTTTAAAAAGATTTTTACTTATATTTGTTTTATGGTTCGAGTCAAACCACTTGTTTACCAACTTAACATTATTCGATGTACATTATTTTCTAAAGTCTTTCCAAAAATATAATTGTTTAATAATTTAAAAAATCTTGTTCAAACGATGACTCTGCTTTTAGTCGTAATTGATATCAATAATATCAATAATATATTGTTTTAAAAAGCAACTTTGCTTAAATACAATAGCGCGATGAATCCTTTTCAATATTAAACCATGCTGTAAGCTCTTTTCAAAATGTATATATTGAATTACATAGTTATATTTGTCGTATAAATTCGGTATCGGTTCGGTAAGTCATTGTGTTCAATGTGTAAATTATCTGGATATATTAAATCAACTTCTAGAATATAACCGTATTCCGCGGTTTCCCTAATATCTGCCAAATTCAATTACAAATTATATATTTCTTGTCTATTCATAAAACTGAAATCGGAACAGGGTAGGGATTGACCCATGCTATAACTGTATTATGCTTCTGTGTTTCGTTCTCGAGATTAGATATACACTTGTAGTCACACATACAATCTCGCCACTAATGCACTAAGTTTAAAGCAAAAAAAAAATGTGGGTACACTGACTCTTCTCTATAGATCTACCGTGTTCAATACCTCATTCACATTTCAGTGCTCCGCCACTTTGTATCTTTGTATTCTATTATTGCGTTCTCGGTTTATTTTACTTTTTTCTTTCGACAGTTTAGTGTTTTTTTTCTGTTTAATAACGAAAAATGCCGAAAAGAAAACGTGATGATAAGGATTCATTGAGTTATAATAAGAAGAAAATTAAGAAGTTGGAAAGAAAACTGTTAAAAGGACGCCGTCGATCTTCATCATGCTCGGATTCAGAGCGGATGTTATCTAAACCTCAAGGTACCTAATATTTACGGGTCTTTTAAAATGTTTTGTGGATTAACGTTTAAACGTACGAGTTGCAACTTATCCTTTTTCAAACTCGGGTATACGATGCAACGTCCTGAGTTCATCTTACCTGCTGTGTTTATACGTGTGGTTATGTATAATTATTATTACGTGTGTGTACCTGTTTAGGTACCTAATTATAACCACATAACAATTTATGCATTTACTAAACTCGGGTTCACGATGTAACGCCTACGAGTTCATCTTACCCGCTGTGCTCGTTAAATAAAAGTAAAACATTTGAATAAAATCAGTTATCGATTTACATATTTAAATGTAAATTAAGTATAATATTATATGAACGGATAACTTTCGTTAGTTATTAGTGTATTATATAGTACAAAAATATTGTTACTCTTCCTAACGGGAATAGTATAGCAATTTATTACTTCCGATTGCAGATAACTCAATTATAGAATCGGAAAATAATGAAGACGTGCCGGTGGATCTTGACGAGCCGGTACCATCGACTAGCGCAACATGCTTGGAGTCACTGCAGGTGTCAAATGTACCTGAAGCATTACAAGAGCCTCCTCCCCAGCCAACAGCTGAAGAGGCTACCTCCGCTGAAAAGGAGGATCAGCATGATCATTTAGACGAAACCGTATTGGAAATATTGGGGACTCATCCATTAATCACGACACTTTTTGGTAAAGATATTCAGAAGGACTTAGCCGTACGTTATGAGTTCATAGCCACTTCGGGTCTGACAAAAGAACTCCGCAAGGAGCTCTTAGAATCTCATTTGCCTCCAGCTAACTGTAAGCTGATAAACGCACCATCCCTTAATCCAGAGATTAAGGCGGCAATCACAGAGGTCATAGTGAAATGAGATAAAGCTATGCAGGCGAAACAGAAGCAGATAGGCAGTGCTATCGCATGTCTAAGTGAAGCTATTATGATTCTTTTGTCCAAAGAAACAAAAGATCCAGACATATTGAAATTACTTGTGGACACAGGACGCATTTTGTGCGACTGTCAACATAATGATTCTGTCACCAGGCGTAATTTTATCCTTGCTGTTCTGAAGAAAGATTTGAAAGATCAGATGCAGCTGACCATAATAGATAGCTTACTCTTTGGTCAAGAGCTCGGTGACACGTTGAAAACGGCTAAGGCTATAAATAAGTCAGGAGCTGAGCTGAAGTCTGTTCCGCCACCCAAGGTTCTAGCAAACAAGCCAAGGCCTCCACCATCCAACAGGAATTTAAACTGGAAGGCTCCACCCCGTACCGCAGACCGATGGGGCCTCGGAGAACGAAGGAGTCTGCACCCTCGACGAGGCAACAGCATGTGCAGTCATCCAGAGGCTCACGTCCGAACAACAGCCGCAACCGCCAATAGACACTACGGTAAATCTTGCCGGCAGGCTAAGTAATTTTTACGATCAATGGTCGCAAATAACATCTGACCAAACTGTATTGTCATGGATAAAGAGTTATGAAATTCCTTTTGCACAAACTCCATTTCAGATTAATATGCCACCGTCTAAAAAATATTCTCATAAAGGGGAATATGATTTTGACCTGGCTATAGATAATTTATTGACTATAGGTGCTGTTTCAAAATGTGAACCTTGTGAAGGCCAATTTTTATCTAATATATTCTTGGTACCGAAACCGAACGGAAAAACTCGCTTAATTCTAAATTAAAAAAAAATTAATGCATTTATAAATACAAAGCATTTTAAATTAGAAGATTTTCGAACAATAATTAAGCTTATTTCAAAAGATTGTTTTATGTCGAAAATTGATCTTAAAGATGCTTTTTTTTTGCCAAAATTCACGATAATTCCAAAAAGTACTTGAGATTTAAATGGAAAAATAACTTATTTGAATTTAATGTTCTGCCGTTTGGTCTCAATACCACGCCCTACGTGTTTACTAAAATCATGAAACCTATTGTCAAATTATCAAGAAGTACTGGTCATTTGTCAACAATATATCTTGACGATTTATGTCTTGTATCACATTGCTATAGCGATTGTGTTGATAATGTTGAAATTACAAAGAAATTTCTTTGTTTTTTGGGCTTCATCATAAATGAATCTAAAAGTTGTCTGATTCCTAGCAATTCATGTAGATATTTAGGATTTATCATTGATTCTAAAACAATGGAAATTAGCTTGCCTGCTGAAAAACGAGAAAAGATAAAGAAGGAATTGTTAAAATTACAAACCTCAATAGATGTCAAATTAGGGATTTTGCTCGTTTAGTAGGACTTTTAACATCTACTTGCCCGGCCATTGAATATGGCTGGATGTATACTAAAGAGTTTGAAAGATGTAAATTCTTAAATTTAAGAGGTGATGACAATTATGAAAATTTCATGACCATTCCTTCTACTTTAGATTCAGATTTTGATTGGTGGATAACCTCTATCAATAAATCTGTTTGCAATAAATTTGATAAATATAATTTGGAAATTCAGTCTGACGCCTCAACTACGGGATGGGGTGTAGCTTGTGCGGGAAAAACGGCAAGCGGTTGTTGGAGCCAAGAGGAAAGAAATCAGCATATTAATTATTTAGAGTTAATGGCTGCCTTCATTGGTCTTAAATTTTTTACTAAAAAGTTATTCGGCTGTCAAATTATTTTACGAATTGACAATACGACAGCGATTTCTTACATAAATCGAATGGGAATTGTGCAGTTTCCCCATTTAACCAAACTTATCAAAAATATATGGCAATGGTGTGAGGCTCGCAACCTTTTCGTTTCTACTCTATATATCCCATCAATCGAGAATAGTATCGCCGATGCTGAATCGAGACGAGTTCACCCCGACATTTAATGGGAATTATCAGACATTGCCTTTCAAAAAATAATTAAATCTTTCGGTCAGCCTGATATAGACATGTTTGCTAGCCGTATAAACAAAAATGCGTTAGATATGTATCATGGCACAAAGATCCTGACGCATATAATATTAACGCTTTTTCAATATGTTGGTCCGAATGTTATTTTTACGGTTTTCCTCCATTCGCAATTATTCTCAAAACATTAAGAGAGATTATTAGTGATAGAGCTAGAGGAATACTAGTTGTCCCGGTATGACCATCACAGCCATGGTATCCCTTATTTAATAAGCTTTTGCAAAGTAAACCTTTGATATTTCATACTTCTCAGGAATTGATAATTTCTCATTCCAGCAACCGTCAAATACACAAGCGGATTACCCTGGCTGCCGGAGTATTGTGCGGAAATCTCTACTGAGAAGAAGTATTCCTCCTGCATCAATTCATATCATGTTGGCATCCCTCTCGGAAAATTCCATCAAACAATATGATACTTGTTTGAAAAGGTACCTATCTTTTTTGTAAGGAAAACAGTGTTAATATGTATGAGGCCTCCATACCGAAGATTATTTATTTTTTTACTAATTTATTTGAAGCTGGTGCTCAATTTGGTACGCTGAACAGTTGCAGGTCTTTAATTTTAGGTCATCAAATCAGTAAAGATGATCGGGTAAAAAGATTATTTAAAGGGTTCTTTAGACTTCGCCCACCTTTGTCCAAATACGATTCAACGTGGGATACTACATTAATTATAGAAACTTTGTCTACTTGGATACCTAACGATAATTTACCGTTACATAAAATTACAAGGAAATTGGTAACTTTACTTGCACTTGTTACAGCCCACAGGGTTCAAACCCTATCAAAAATTAATCATCATCATCATCATCATAATCAGCCTATAATGTTCCCACTGCTGGGACACAGGCCTCCTCTCTATGAGAGGGAGTGGGCCGTAATCCACCACGCGGGCCCAGTGCGGGTTGGTAGATGTCACATGTCTTCGAATTTTTGGTTCTAAGACATGCCGGTTTCCTCACGATGTTTTCCTTCACCGTTTTGAGAGCAGTGGTGATGAAATTATTTACACAAAGTAAAGCGCCTATCGGGGTTCGAACCTACGACCTACAACTCGTAAGTCGCGGCCGTTACCACTGGGCCACCACTGCTCAAAAATTAAAGTCGAGAATATTAGTACTTTACCTAATGAAATATTCATTAAGATCCCTGATTTAATAAAAACATCCTGTATAAAATCTAAACAGTCAATGCTTATATTACCATACTTCCGGAAAAGACCCGAAATATGCCCTGCTAAATTATTAAGTGATTACTTACGAGTAAACGAATCGTTGCGTATTAATCACACCTTTCTTTTTATTAGTACCAAAAAACCACATGACAAAGTTTGTTTTCAAACACTTAGTAGGTGGATAAAGAGTACCTTAGAGGTCAGTGGAATAGATGTTACCGAATTCTCCGCTCACAGTACTAGACATGCCAGTACATCTCGAGCTCGATAAAATGGGTGTCAACTTAGATCTAAATCAAATCAAAATCAAATCAAATCAAAATCATTTATTTGCCAAATAAGGTACAGAAGGTTGGTAAAGTGTACAAAATTGTTCTCTTATTCTGCCTTTAATTTCGGCGTGCAAATATAAATTAAAGTTACATTTTATTTAATTTAAATTTATCATTGATAATAATCATGCAGTCATTAACATAAATAGTCCCATTAAAATTGTATTAAGTATTGAATTAAGTGAATGTCAATATAATGAAAAAAATAACAAAAAATAACAAGTAATAATAAAATAAAATAATAAAATAAAATAATAAATGTCAATAATAATCATGTCAATAACTTAGAAAGACCGCGCAATTTACAAAACTTACAATTTATACTCTAAAAACTCATGTACACTATAAAAACATTTTTCAATTAAAAACCTCGTCAAATTACTTTTAAATCTAGAGAATGGTAGCGTTTTTATAGAATTTGGTATTTTATTATACAATTTTATGCACATAATATAGCTATTTTTACCTGTACATGTGAGATTCGTTCTCGGTTGTAATAACTTATTAGTATACATAGATCGTGGGGTATAGTAGCTTGTCGCTTGCTGAAAAAGTCTCATATGTTTGAAAACAAATAGACAGGATTCTAATATATAAATACACGGTACAGTTAGTATTTTATATTTCCTAAAGAATGGACGACATGACTCTATTTGCTTCAACCCAAATATAGCTCTTAGACACCTTTTCTGCATTACGAATGCTTGATCAATCTCAACACAACGCCCCCACAGGATAATACCATACCTTAGAGTGGAGGTTATATAGCCATGGAAAGCTGTTAATGCGGCATCTCTAGATACCTCGCAGCTAATACGCCTCAAAGGGTATATAAATTTATTTATTTTAACACAAATGTCATTTATATGATTTTTCCACGAGCAAAATTGATCTATATTTATTCCCAGAAACTTAACACAGTCAGTTTCTGCCAGGGCGACGCCTTTATAAGATATATTTAGGGCCTGCGGTTTTGATCGATAGGTATGAAATTGCATGAATTTTGTTTTATTAATATTAACTTTTAAGTTGTTAGCCTCTAGCCACTCTATAGTTCTTTGAAGAACACTATTTATTTCTTGCTCGTACGAACTTTTATCTTGCCCTTTAATAATAATTGTAGTATCGTCGGCAAACAGTACACATTTATGATTTATAATTTCTGGGAAATCATTTATGTAGAGCAAAAACATTGGTGGCCCTAAAATACTGCCCTGTGGCACGCCATATCTATTGTACTTAAACGAAGATTGGCATAATTCGAACGTTTTAGTTTGGTCATTATAATTCACTACTTCAACTGATTGTACTCTGTCGGACAAATAAGATTCCAGCCAGTTATATGCCGTTCCTCTGATTCCATATCTGGAAACCTTTTCCAATAATCGTTTATGAGAGACATGATCAAACGCTTTACTCATATCCATGAATAAAACTGTAACAGGAATTTTCTTATCAATACAGTCTGTTATTTCTTTTATTAATTGAAAGGCTGCTAAAGAAGTACTTCTATTTTTACGAAACCCATTCTGTTCATCCTTAATAATCTTGTGCTTTTCAATGAAGTTTGCTAATTTGTTGTGAAAAGCTTTTTCAAAAATTTTTGAAAATATAGGTATCAATGTCACTGGTCTGTAATTGTCCATTTGGGTGCTATCCCCTTTTTTAAATATTGGTTTCACTACTGATCTCTTTAATAAATCGGGAAATATTCCTTGTTCTAGAGAGAGGTTAACAATATGTAGAAGTGGCTCTAAAATTATATTAACTGACAGTTTTATGATGTCAGTGCGAATATTATCATAACCACTTGCTTTGGAATCGTTTAGAGACATCACTATTTTTTTAAGATCACTACCATCCAGTGGGTACAAAAATATTGTATTACTGATTGCATCAATATGATCCATTTGTTTTAATCTTGAATCTTCTTTATTATCAAGGCTGTTATTGGTAACCGTGTTAATGAAAAAATTATTGAAATGGTTTGCAATAGAATCAGGGCTTACACAGTCACTGTTGTCTACAGTAATTTTTGAAATACAGGAGCGTTTTAGGTCTGTGCTGGTATGCTTTTTTATTAAATTCCACGCTGCCTTACACTTATTTTGGGCTTTATTTATGTATTTGGTATTATTATTTTTCCGAGACGTTAAAATGCATTTTTTCAGTAAATTACAATAACTTTTGTACTTGTTTTTATGAGGTTCATTATTTCTATATTTTAATTTATAGTGTAGTTTACTTTTATTCCTACAGCTTATTTTTATACCTTTAGAAAGCCAGTTTACTTTATTTAATGCTTTATTTGTTACTTTTACGCGAATGATAGGAAAACATAAGTTATAAAATAGCAGAAATGTATCGATAAATTTGTGGAATGCTTCGTTTGTTGAGTTTTCTTCAAATACGTCACTAAAAGATAGACTTGAGATTGAGTTTAAAAATTTTTCCTTATTGTCATTACTATAGTCTCGTTTAAATTGATACCACCATTTTAAAACTGGCTGGTGTATTTTTGTAACAGTCCAAGAATATGATTGGGCTGAGTGATCCGATAAACCTAAATTATGTATTTTTGCACACCCTTTTTCTAAGTTGGTTATGATGTGATCAATGCAAGTTTGTGTCTTTTCTGTTACTCTAGTAGGTGTCAGGATAGCATGTTTTATGTTGTAACTATTTAGCAAGTAATTATATTCCCTACTTTCCTTTGACTGTTTTAAAATGTCGATATTTGTATCCCCGCATAGAATAATTTTTTTCCTAGTATTACGACACAACATCCTCAATAGAGTCTCGAGTTTATTAAGAAATATCGTTACATTCGACGAAGGGGTTCTATATACACATATTAATAAGATACCGTATTTGGTTAATTCTAAACCACAACATTCAAATACACATGTTTCGCTTATTTTTTGTATTTCCTGTATTATTTTAAATTCAATTTCGGTTTTTATAGAAATAATAACGCCCCCTCTTTTTGAAGTTTTCCTTGAATAGTAAGCTGCCGTAGTAAAGCCTTTTAGGCGAAAGTTTTTTTCAGTACCTCCGAGCAAGAATGTTTCAGTAAGACACAGTATATCTACGCTGATCTCGTTATTTAGCAAATCTAATATGGCAATCGAAGTTTCGTCTCGTTTGCTTAAGGCACCGGCTATATTCTGATGAAGAATTGTTATGCGTGGATCATTTTTTGTCACGAAAAAAGTCATCTTTTTGAGTATCTACATTAATATTATCCGTTTGTACACTAACGTCGTTGAAACTACAGGTCTGTACAGCAACATCCCTGGTGCATCTTTGGCCATTCTGAATAATTACATTATCGGTATATTTTTGAAAATTAATTTTATAATTTACATGCAAAATTTGCCTGTGGATTAACCTACAAGCATCCAACTCTGTGATATATTTTGTTGACCTATAATCATTATAAAAATGTACAAAAGATGAATTCTCACAATTTGAGCACACAAACCTTAGTAAATTATTAACTTTTTTTTCATTTAGGGATTTATTTTTGTTATTTTGCCCGACTAACACATTGGTGAATTTTAGTTGACATAATGTATGGTGTAAATACGTTTGAATGTCTATAGGGTTTGTGTCATTTGAACCTGCTAATATAATTACAAAATCAGATTTGTTGAAGTCCTTACACGTATTTGCGCAGGTTTTTAGTACCTCTTCAGTGCTTGCATTCGGTTTTACGAATGACGTCACAGCAAATTTCTCCCCAAGATAGAACTGCAGAATGTTTCGGACACCCCGTCCCGATTGGTCGGCAAAGATCATTACTCTCTGGGTATCACTTGACCGAGATTGGTGTTTTAGTGGTTCTTGTCCTTCGTTAGAAGTCTGTATTTTACTTATTTCGAACCTCTTACCCAAGGTCAAAGATGTCTACTTAATTCGTTCGTTGTCGTCGGTGTTGTGGTCAATTCGATTCATGCACGTGCTGGAATTTTGAACGTCATTAATCGGTAGCGGTTTTGTATGAAGTATTCCATCAGTACTGCAGATCGATCCGGCTGTGTTGAACGAGCAATCTCCCACGTCTATCGCGGTCGCAACATTGTCAGGTTGTTGAGTCGTAGGTGAAAAACTCTTAGTGGGAGTAGAAAAGCAGCTTGTTTTTAGAATATTTCTTTTCCGTGCTGAAATCGGCGAAAACTGTTTTGTCTCAAGTAAATTCACCTTTTTATAGGTTTCGATAATTTTCTGATATTGGCTTATATCCATTTTTAAGCGAGAATTTTCGCTATTTAAATTGTCGATCTCTAGATGAGCACTTTCTAATTCCATTCTTAGCCTTTTTATTTCATCTTTAAAGCTTGAATAGTCGCTGTCATTTAGTGTAGCATTCGGTAAGCTCACCGCTGTGGCGTCTAGCAGCGTAGAGCTAGTGCTTAAATTATTATTTAAAATATTGTCCACTGACTTTGCTCTTGATGGTTTACGGACAGTAACATTTTCATTTTCAAAATTGTCCATAGTGACTATAAAGCTTCGGAAAAGTATAATTCAAATAATATTTGACCCTTTTTTTGTTGAAATGGAAGTACCAACTGTTTTTAAGCCGTTTGTCTAAAAAGAAAAACATAAAAACTCACAAGTGCAAAAAGTAATCTTTGTGGGTTTCGAACGCGCTGCCTCGTCGGTAACTCTTCTCATGTACCCGTTGCTTAACCACTGCGCCACGGCGCTGTGTTCTTGGTTTGTCGAAATAGTGGAGTACTTTACTTTATCCAAGTGATTAGTAATCGACTTTCGCTCGCTCGATGACCATTTATGGTAATGCGTCGCCAACACAGTTTGTCACGATGAATCACTCTCAGTCACACTGAGTTCACAAGTTTAATAGAAGAATTTTTTGTTTTGTTATTTATTCCCACACCGTTTGATTTAATTGAATTTTGTTTTCGATAACGTTGCACTCACACGTTTATCTTTCGATTAGTTTAAGTTGCACTGATATATACTAATATTCGTAATTTATAAATATTTATTTAACGGAGCTCTCACTGTTTGTGTGCGGTCAGCGTGACACCTCCCGCGCATTAATAAGGAAAGCTGCCGGATGGTCTGGCACATCCACAACATTTGCGAAGTTTTATAACAGAGTAATATCAACTGATTCTAGAAACCTATTTGCTAGGAGTATTTTGATTGATGATAATTTCATAAATCACTAACATGATTGTTTATCACCTAGCCTAGGAAAAATTACTAATGTTGTGATAAATATTATTTAAGTACATGTAAGTACCTATTCCTATGTAATCAGCTGTGATTAAAAGTAGGATATTATTGGGCATTCTATTCCACCTTCCGTTCCATCGGCTCACTTCGTTCGCCTCGTCACTCTCGGTGGAGTAGAATGCCCAATAATATAATTGAAAAATACTGGTTCGGCGCCTATTCCAGTTAAGCGCGGTTGCTAGTACATTTGTTCGAGTTAGCGACAATGAGTTATAAATGTCAATGTAATACATCAATTGACTCATTATTAATATAACCGTTTCAAGCAGTTGTCATGAAATTTGTAAAACAACCACAATCGTTACATGTAAACAAGCTTTGTGTTAATTCTCAGGAGACTGGTTTTCGCCATGGAGAATTATTACCTAAATCAGTACGATGCATCATTTGCGGTCCGTCAAATTGTGGAAAAACTAATTTATTAATCGGTCTTCTTATACACGAGAATGGTTTAAGATTTCAAAATGTGTATGTTTATTCGAAAACCTTACAACAACCCAAGTATGTTTTTTTAGAAAAAGTTTTGCAACAAGTACCAGGCATTTCATTTCAGAAATATCATGAAAATGAGCAAGTATTGAGTGTTCAAACCGCAAAACCAAATTCTGTTATTATATTTGACGATGTTGCTTGTGAAAATCAAAGTAGTATGCGTGATTATTTTGCTATGGGGAGACACAAGTTCATCGATTGTTTTTATCTAAATCAGACGTATAGTAAAATCCCTAAGCAGTTAGTAAGAGACAACGCAAACCTAATCGTACTTTTCAAACAAGATGAAAGAAATATGAGACATGTTTATGAAGAACACGTCAACACTGACATGACATGGATTGAATTTCGTGAAATGTGTTCAAAAATATGGAGTATACCTTTCAATTATGTTGTAATTAATAAAGATTGTTCTAAAAACAAAGGATGTTATAGAAGTAAATTTGACACGTTTGTAGTCTTTGATTAAGAACAGGAATACATATATAAGACTATTACCTGTCTGACAATATTATTCACCTTACGACGCTAAACCAATTACGACCTATTTTGCCAATATGGAAAAATCATTGAAACGACAAATTGTTGATGCGGCAGAAGCTGTAAAAATAAAAGTGCGAAAAATGAGAGATGCAGAGATTAACAATAAACAAGCACTGGAATCTGTTTTCAAACCTGTAACAGAACCTCTCAACCTAATTGCTAATGCTAGTAAGCAAACTCCTCTCCTGCGTGCTAGTGATGATTTTGCTGATGTTCCGTTTATTAACAAAACTTCACAGAAAGAAGGAACTGGTAGCACAGAAAGTAATGATAATAATGGTGATGAAGACAAATATGAATCTGATATCAACAGTGACTCTTCTTATGAATCAGTAGTTGAAAAGAATGAAGATTGTGATATGTCATCCTGGTCACTATCTTCAGAAGCGTTGGTAGATATTCCATTTGGGGTTAGAGCAGACCGCGGGAAACTGATGTAAGGTTCTGCTTCCATAACGATCAACGATCAATACATAACCGTAGCTGGAAGTAAATACCGAAATACACCTGGTTTAAAACAGTTGTTGCTGAAGAAAGATGTAGACTTAAGCTTAGTTACAGATAGTGATATGCAAAATTATAACTCGATGCTTCTTGATACAAATGCACATCGTCGGGACTATGAGCCAACTAAACCAATAAAAAGTAATAAAGGACAAAAATATTTGTAAGTTATTAAACCTCTTTTTAAACTGAAGAATATAGTTCAGGGAAAGGGTCTACCGTTATTAAAAAAGTGGAGAAAAAACGTAGATTTAGTGTACTGGGATAATCCTAATGAATTAGTGGAAAGATTGAAATTATTAATTGCATCTAGAGATGCTGGCAACATAGGATTAGATAATGAAATTATATCTATCATTGAAGAATTGCGTGAAAGTAAAGTTATAAATAAATAAATACTTAAAAATGTCTTTATTTTACTATCAGCCTCTCGATACAATACACCTTAAACATGAACGTAGACAAATTCGGACACTACATTCACAAAAGAATGCGTTTATCAGAGTTATTTGAGTTTAATGAGAATGCATTGTTAAAATCAGAGAACGGAGATTTTGATTTAAAAACATCAAGACTGAAAGGAATTAGATCTCCAGTAGAAGCAGACGAAGCTGTGAACAAGGATTATGTAGATCGATTGAATGCTAACACATTAAAAGAATTAAATAATCTGGCAGTGAACAAGGATTATGTAGATCGATTGAATGCTAACACATTAAAAGAATTAAATAATCTGGCAGTGAACAAGGATTATGTAGATCGATTGAATGCTAACACATTAAAAGAATTAAATAATCTGGCAGTGAACAAGGATTATGTAGATCGATTGAATGCTAACACGTTAAAAGAATTAAATAATCTGGTTGTGAACAAGGATTATGTAGATCGATTGAATGCTAATATGATTAAAGAATTTAATAATCTGATTGGTACATTGCGTTCTCAAATCATAAAAGATGCAAACGGTACAGTTCAAGCTACTTTAAAAGCAGGGATACCTGAGGTTTCAACTCATTTGCAAGATAAGTTTTATACTAAAGCAGAGGTAGATAAATTACTTCTAAAAACTCCGTAATGGTTAAACAACAAATTGTAAATGAAATACATAAAGCCGCGCGAAGAAATTTCCTTCGACGTTCTGTTATTCTGAAAGGAATCAGCGACTTATGGCAAGCAGACTTGATGGACATGCAAAACCTGAAAAAGTATAATAAAGGTTACAATTTCATCTTAGTGGTGATTGACTGCTTCTCAAAGTATGCCTGGGCTGAACCGTTAAAATCGAAAAATAAATTTGATGTTACTCATGCATTCCAACGTATACTGCTTAGTAGTCGTAAAAATCTTGTTAACTTACAAACTGATATGGGAACAGAATTTTATAACATCACTTTTCAAGCTCTTATGAAAAAGCACAACATTAACCATTACTCATCGTTTTCTACTAAAAAAGCATCAATTGTAGAGAGACTGATTAAAACTGTAAAAAATAAATTATATAAATATTTTAGTCTCAATGGAAACTATAAGTGGTTAGGTCTACCATTGGAAGATACATTGAAGAGATATAACAACACTAAACATCGCACTATTCAATTTAAACCGGTTGATGTGAATAAATGTAATGAACAAGTAATAAAAGAAAATATTGAAAAAATAAATAAACATGATTTAGTTCAGTGGAAGCCTAAATTCAAAGTTGGTGACTGTGTTCGTATAAGTAAATACAAACATAATTTTGAGAAAGGTTACACTCCTAATTGGTCAACTGAATTATTTATTATAAAAAAGGTAAATAAAACCTTACCAGTGACGTATCACATAGAAAATCAACGAAAGCAAAACATATTAGGAGCTTTTTACGAACAAGAACTGCAAAGATCTAACCATCCAGATGTTTATTTGATAGAAAAGGTTTTGAAAAAGAAAGGAAATAAATTGTATGTCAAATGGTTAGGTCTAAACAGTGCAGAAAACAGTTGGATTGAAAAAGCTGCAATAATGGACCAAGATATTATATAACCATTTTTAATTTGAAATCATATCATTATAATTTGAGTGATGCAAGGGGGTGGACTAGTTAACAACATAATTAATAATCTACCATTCGAAGTTCATTTGCCAGGATACAATTATTGCGGACCAGGAACCAAACTTCACAAACGCTTAGCGCGAGGTGACCGAGGTGTGAATAAACTAGACGAAGCTTGCATGCAACACGACATTGCGTATACAAACCATACAGACTTAGCAAATCGTCACAAAGCCGATTTACAACTACTTAACATGGCTAAACAAAGACTTAAATCAAAAGATGCAGTGAAAGGTGAAAAACTAAGCTCTTGGCTAGTGAACAAAGTTATGAAAGTAAAACTAAAGTCTGGATCCGGCATTAAAACATTTAAAAGCTTAGTTTAAAAAATAAAATCAAAAATTAAGAAACTCAAATGCAAAGATAATAAGACTTTAATAAAAGCAGCTTACTTAACAGCAAAAAAGTTATATCCAAACATTCATCATCGAATTCGAGTAAATCGAGTAATACCCATACCAAAGACTGGAGGAGTTCTACCTTTAATTCCAATTTTCGCTGGTTTATCGGCTTTAGGAACTTTAGCTGGTGGTGCAGCTGGCATTGCAAAAACCGTCAATGGTTACAAAGCAAGCAAACAAAATTTGCAAGAAACAGAACGACATAATAAAGCTATGGAGGCTTTAGTGTTGGGCAAGGGTTTATACATTAAGCCGTATAAAAGTGGTAAAGGATTGTTTATAACATCTTCAAAAAACTGAAAAATATGCTACCCAATCGCTCTCGCTAATGTAGACATCCGAAAGTACTCAAGAGACATCCCACATTTTCGTGGGGTCTACATGAAGGATCGATTACCTCGAAAGCCGAAACGCATTGAATGTGGTATCGTTAACTTAGACGATTCTAAGAACGATGGAACGCATTGGGTAGCTTATGCTAAAGTACACAATCACTGTGAATACTTTGATAGCTATGGAAATTTAAAACCTCCGATGGAACTGATGCAATATTTCAAAAATTGTAATGTGTTTTATAACTACACAAGATATCAAAAATTTAACGCAGTCAATTGTGGTCATTTATGTTTAAATTATTTGTGGACTTTTTGGAATAAAAATGTAATATAAAATATATGCTTTTCTTTAATTTCATTCATTTGCAAGATGTCACTCACTTTGTCTATAACTGGAGACTCGTCAGTGTTAACTACATACTATCCTAATACTTTGCAACTAGATGGAGAGTATGAGTGTGCTTTATTACACTTTTCAACATTTAATTCTATTCCAAACATTGATAAAAGTAATAATAAGTTCTATTATGGTTTTAATGAAGTTATTGAAATACCGGAAGGCACTTATGAATTGCAAGATATCAGTGATTATTTAAAATCCGAAATAAAAGATGCAGCGATCAAACTGCGGTGCAATAATAATAGTTTAAAAACTACTATATTCTGTTCAAAAGATATTAATTTTACCAAAGAAGACTCTTTTAGAAGACTATTAGGATTTAACAAACAAATCTTGAAAGCAAATAAATGGCATGTGTCACAGTCTCTAGTCAACATTCTACCTACGACCGTAGTCAGGATTGAATGTGATATTGTAAGCGGTTCTTATGTAAACGGTGAACCAAGTCATATTATTCACGAATTTGCACTTAATGTGCCACCTGGATACAGGATCATAGAAATCCCGAAGAACGCAATATACTTTCCAATCAATCAAAACAACATAAGCTGCATGCACGTCAGACTGTTAGATATAAACAAACGATTAATAAAATAAATAAAATAAAAATAAAATAAAAATAAAATAAAAATAAAATAAAAATAAAAATTCTTTATTGTCGCAAGTTAATACATTCATCTTGACAATAATCTGGGTTATGCATCGCATTAATGTATTGCACAAGGGTACTGCTACTGATTCCCAAACTAAGCTTGAGCTTGTATTTTGGGAAACAGTGTACAGCCGCAGGAAGTATCACTTAATAAAATACGAGTACATTGGTTTGAATGTCGCTGCAGTAGACTTACAGTGTTCTTACGATAACTTTTGGGTAATTCTTATTTTTATTGTTATTCTTTAATCTAGTTTATTTTTTTTATTTTTTATCTAAGTGTGCTAGATGTGTGTGTTCGGTGTGTGTGCGGATGTGTGTGTTCAGTGTGAGTGAGGGTGTGTGTGTGTAATGTGAGTGTGTGTGGGTTTGTTTAGAAGCATTGTATGATATAAGTTACGCAATATTTGCCAGAAGGTCTTCCGTCTTCTGATAGTCCAATAGTTGAAGCCATTTTGAAACTATACCTTTAAGTTCGTGTCTGCTAAGAGAAGTAATGTTGAGTTGTTTGTTTATGTTGTTGTATAGTTTACAACTTATGACCCTGTACTGCCTCCTTGCGAAAGCGGTCTTGCATGGAACATTAGGGCACACAGGCATTTTGCTGCGTCTATTGGGGTTGGGTAGTGGTACGCTTTGATGTTTCCTAAGAATAGTTCTGAGCACAAAGAGTTGGCGAACTGTTAGGACCTTGCATTCCGAGTACAGCTGAGATGTTGGATGTCTGTAGGACTTTCTTGACATAACTTTCAGCACCGCTCTTTGTGCTCTTTCTAAGCTTAGCAGATGAGTCTTTGCAGCCCCTCCCCATACAGTGATGCAGTAATGTACTATGGATTGACATAGGGCCAAGTATACAAGTCTGAGTTGTTCCATTGTTGCACTGTCCCTAAGTGTTTTAAATACATGAATGAGTCGTCTTACTCTGGAATTAACTGTATTTATGTGTTTATCCCACCTCAAGCCACTATCCATGTGTACTCCTAAATATTTCACACATTCTGCGCGGGTGATTTCTTGGCAGTTGCAGTTGATCTGTGAGATGCAAATGTGTGCTTGTATGGAAAATCCTCGCGGTGGGGTCTTGGTTTTGTTGATGGAGAAGGGAACATATTGCGTTTTGGTCAGGTTTAGGGTTAGAAGGTTGTGAGCCAGCCAACTTTTCACATTGGATAGTGCGAATTCTGCTCTTTCTTTAATTATCTTCCAGTTTGGGCCCCAGACAAACATGGCAGTGTCATCTGCATAGGTGAAAAAACGAGTGTAAGGGAGGGACATTGTGCAGAGGTCATTGATGTAAAGGAGGAAGAGGGTGGGACCCAAGACACTCCCTTGCGGAACGCCGTAGGAGACGGACTCCTCATCACTCGTGTAATCCCCAATTACAACACGTTGCTTTCTATTTGTGAGGTAGTCTTTAAAGATTTCGTAGCTTATGCCACGCACCCCCAAGGTCTCGAGCTTGGATAGAAGTATGGGGACAGAGACTGTGTCAAACGCTTTAGATAGGTCAAGGTAGATACATAAGCAATTATTTTTAGCGTCTAACGTTTCCACTACGAGATTACTCAAGTCCAGTACAGCGTCCTCGGTGGAGAGGCCTGTTCGAAAACCGTACTGGTTATCGGCTAGAATGTTAAATTTGTCCAGAAACTTTTTAAGAGAGCGATTAAGTATTTTTTCTAGTATTTTTGATAGGGTAGGAAGCACTGCTATGGGACGGTAGTTATTGACATAGTCTCGGTACCCGTTCTTGAAGATCGGGTGAATGACTGCATGTTTTAAGGCTTCAGGGAAGACACCTGTAGCTATAGCTCGATTGCATATGTGGGTGATGGAGGGGACCAGCTCCCTCCGACACTGCCTTACTATCCGGGAAGAGATCCCATCCCAGCCTGTGGCACAGTCTGGGCGGAGCTGTAAAATGATGGATTCAACATCCATTTCAGTCACTTCAGCAATCACCAGGGAGTTTGACGGGCTACTAGTGTGCGTGCAGGAGTTTGATAGTATGGAAGGGACACTTTCATTAACAGTATTTGAAGCAAGAATTTTATCAGCAAGAGATTTCCCCACGTTTGTGAAAAATTTGCAGACATAATTAGCAGATGTCTTTGGGTTATTTGTAGCTTGTAATAGCTTCGCTGGACTGGTCTTTGTTTTCCGTGTATTAGTTATTGTTTTGATAGCTTGCCCAAGGGCTTTTGGGTCGTTACCTGCTTTTTCCAATTGAGCTTTTTCGTAGGCTATTTTTAGATTACGCAATAGGCGATTACAATAATTGCGATACCTAGTGTAGGAGATTTTAAGGGTCATGTTAAGTGGGGATTTGTTGGATTTTATGTGCAGCTTATCTCGATTCCTGATGCATTTAATTAGACCGGGCGTCATCCACGGTTTCAGAATTTGGTTTTTCTTGGTGATTTTGGTTGTAGTTGTATAAGTCGCAATTGTGCGAGAGATCATAGATACAAACCTATTCGTAGCCAAGTTAGCGTCATCAGTTGCTAGCACATTGGCAAAATCTAGTTTTTCCAGGTCTGCTTGAACTTTAGGGATGTCTGTGAAGGTTATAGCTGCCGAGTGTTGTCTAATTCGGAAGTTATTTTGGATGTTAATTACAATTGGCTTGTGGTCCGTGATGTGAGACTCTAGTACTAGTGTCAGGGAAGGAGTGGTTGAGTTTGTGAGAATGTGGTCTAAGCAAGAGTAGAGCCTAGTAGGAGAAGTGTGTGTGGGGAACAAGCCATATGTAGCGTTGAATGTCAGATATTCTTCTCGTAGTGGGTCTGTACTATTCGGGGCTAAGTCGATATTTATATCTCCTACGAGAAAAATATTACCAGTCGATAATTCCCGGTAAATGACATCGAGACTGTTTATAAAGTTGGTTAAGTTTTCTTTAGTATTTAAAGAGGGGGAACGATACGTAGCTACAATATTAATATTATTACCTATTTGACAGATTAGACAACTTGCATCCCTAAAACGCGGCTCGGTTACTTTGCAACTTAGATTTATGGGGGTATAGATGACAATCCCGTCATTTTGGTTTAATAAGTTGACTGTGGATTGAGCCGTGTAACCATCCAGTATTGGTAGGTTATTTACCTTACGAAGCCAGCATTCGGTAAGTATAATGATATCAAAATGTATGTCTGTCATTGCTAACAGTATGCGGAGTTGATTAAAATTTTTATTTATGCTACGTATATTGATGTGTAATAACTTAATTGATTGATCACTTTGATAAATATATTTTTGACAGTCCTCTGGATTACAGGTAAGTGAGTTAGTGACATCAAAGGCGTCCAGTTCGGTGTTTATATTATATATATTAGACATTTATTATTATAATAATAGTGAACAATAGGCCGCCCGTGACGAAATAGACGATTAGATTGTATTGCGTTACGATTGAATGTTGATGAGTTGTTATTTGCAAGTATTTGTTTGGAAGAGAGTGTAGTTGTTGTGTAAGAAGTGTTCTTGTGTTGTACTTAGTTGTGAGATATGTAATTGCTACACACATCGTGTTGATATGTACGGGTTGCAAGTAAGTATGAAAATTTAACTTATTATTTTTGTAGTGAAGATTTCTAGTTTTATAAATGCTATAGTAATGGTTATTTTTGCATGCTATTTTAAGGTTACATACATAGGTTAATACGGTAAAAGAGATCAAACATAGGAAATGCAGTGTGAACTGAACTCGTGGTAGTCACATATTTTTCTTCAAATCCTGGAGACATTTTTCAGATTGGATTAGTATTTGTTTTTCACCTTGTCCCTTACGGAGAAAGATATTCCCATTTGTTGACCAGCAGTAACTATACCCGTTTTGCTTTGCGTGGTGTCAATCAATCAATCAATCAATCAATTTACGTGGTGAAGAAGTGCAGGTATATCTGCATCTTAGAAGAAAAAAATGATTGACTACAATAAAAATGTGTCTCAAGAAGTAAAGAATATCAGTTCTGCTCGAGCTACCTATCAAATAAGACCTCTGTCTAAGAAGAAAATAAAATTAACTAAAGACAATAAAGCATTCCTTAGAGCGATTGGATTGCTAAAATGAATATCTTAGACGTTTTATCCGCTCCGACTTATGATAATACTATAGAAGGAATCGAATTTCATTCCTACAAGCCGTAACAAGTTTCAACAGGAACGATGAAATCCGCATACCTATTAACCAACAGGACTTGTACATATTACCATCAGCTAGCACCTTATATTTGGAAGGAACTGTTATCGTTAGCAAAAAAGATACGAAGGACAAAGCTACTAGTGTCAATTTCACGAACAATGCTCTACTCTACTTATTCCAAGACATTAGGTATGTGCTAAATGGAGTGGAGATTGATAAAATAAAAAAATGCAGGTATAACAACAACCATGAAATCACTCATTTCGATGAACGAAAGTGAATCAAAAATGTCTAATGCCTGGGACTGGAATATTGATGGCATAAAAAATATAAATGGAGGAAGATTTTCTGCTTCCATACCACTTCGTAACCTCCTCGGTTTTGCTGAAGATTTTAAAAAAGTCGTTATAAATAGTAGACATGAACTGATATTGTTACGAAGTAACACTAATTTAAACGCTGTAAAACTTAATACTGGCGAAGTAGTGGATTATGTTCAGATCAATAAAATAATATGGCGCGTACCGCATGTTAAAGTATCAGACAAAGAAAAAATTGGATTGTTAAAAGTATTAGAAAAGGATCGTCCACTTCAAATGATATACAGAAATTGGGATCTATACGAATATCCAGCTTTGCCTAAAACTACAAAACATACCTGGTCTATCAAAACTTCATCTCAAATAGAAAAACCAAGATACATTATTATTGGTTTACAGACAAATAGAAAAAACAATGCAAGTTCTGACATGTCTCAATTCGATCACTGTCATATTCGAGACGTTAGAGTGTATCTTAATTCAACGTATTTTCCATACGAAAGCTTAAATGTGAGTTTTGCTAATAACAGAATCGCTTTATTATACGAGCAATACACCAGATTTCAACAGTCGTATTACGGACGTCGCTCGGAGCCCATACTAAGTGAGAAACAATTTAGAGATTTAGCACCGCTGTTTGTAGTCGATTGCTCTAGACAAGCGGATAATCTAAAGACGGGGCCGGTTGTGGATGTGAGAGTGGAAATTGAGAGTGATACAGAGATACCAGATCAAACATCAGCATATTGTCTCATTCTCAACGATTGCATTGTTGAATACAAACCATTAAGCAATATTGTAAAGAAGCTATCATGAAGCCGGATACCGTCATAGTGGAAATCCAAGGATTTAAAGATTCGACCAATTATTTTATTGTGAAAGAAGTGGCCATCGTAAGTCAGGAGCATACACAAACGTTCTTGGTAAAACCACCATATTCATTCCATTACCTAACCCAAGAAGAAAAAAAGCAGGTGAGGTGGTTAGAAAGAAATAGAGGAATTTACTGGAGTGAGGGCTACGTAGACTATAAAGAACTTCGTCGCGTGATTATACCCTATTTAGAAAATAAAAAAATTATTACGAAGGGATTAGAAAAAATTCAGTGAATCAAAGACTTATGTGATAACTGTGAAGTGATAGATATAGGTGAAAAAGGATGTCCTAATTTTTCAAGATTGACAAAGAAATATTGTAAAAATATTAATGAATTTAATTGTGTAACTCATAGACTGAATTGTGCTTTGAATAATGCTATATGTATTAAGAAATGGTATTTTGACAATAACATGTCTATATTTAATTTATTTTGTTAATAAAAAATATTTTAACCTACTTGTGTTTATTTTATTTAAACATAACTCTACTAATAACTAACTATGATTCACACATATGAAGCTCTAAATTAGATGTAGCAAAATAAGTCATGTAAATAAATTTAATTTCAAGTACCTAATAATTTAATACAATATTTTTATAACAATTAATGAGAACTGGGAACGAATAGTAAGCTAAACATTATTTTACTACAGTTAATTTGAAGTTCAAGTAATGTAATGTATAATAAAACATACGTAATTTAAATTAGAAATATATTTTTTATTTATTCTTTATATTATTTACAAATATGTAATGATTTCTTAATACATTTTCTTAATTCTATTTACCTAGTTGCTACATGAATTACAACAAAAACTTATAATACCTATTTGATAATTCTTTTATTAATACATTCATCATTTACCTACTTATTTACAAAATTGATATTAATACGTAAAACATTTATTTATCTATTTACAAATTTGTGATGCATAATTATTATTCTACAATAAGAAAGAAAATTATTTTATTTATACATTTATCATTTATTTACCAATTATAAATTATAATATTTAATTATTTCATCTTTCTAACCTAAACATACTTTATGTATTATTTATTTCAACATTAATTACAATAAAATTTAAAACTTATTCTACACAATAACTTATGAACTATTTTTAAATACAGAAAAATAAGAAAAATAACTTGCCATAACTAATACCAATTACTTACTTAATAATATCACTAATAATAGTCATCGCAGAGTTTTTTGGATATTTTGTTAATTAACGACATTGTCTCGTCCATAACATTGTCGACTGGTTCACTGACTACATACTGCGCACTTATCACTATCACCTCCTCATTGTCACTTGCAGGTTCTTGATTTTCACTGATGTCCAAAACTTTCACTTGTATAAGTCGTAAACCTTTTTTCTTTTCATTGTTTACGACGTACGATTGACACGCAGACTGCTCAGATGATTTTCGTTTTTGGCACTCCCGTCTTGCTCTAGGCTTCTTATTGGCAGACCCGTGTGCTTCTGGGATATGCCAACTTAAACTCGGAGTCGGGAAACCTTGACCGTATTGGGAGAAGACCATATCAAGCGAATCTGACATTATTGAAGATCTGAAACAAACAAAATAGTCATTAATATTATTTAATTGTATAACAAAAAAGGAAATAAAAGATACACATGTAAGCACGTTTGCACACAAGTGCCCAGACACGTGCTCAAACACGCGTCATTTTATGCCTCGTAATGTTATTTTATATTACATTTATACTACATTATTTGTTGTTAAATAATTACATATTATTAATGCTCTAAAATCGTAATTTAGCTGCAAACAATATTTAAATAATTTCAACTGTCAAGCCCGCAATCATGGCGCCATCGCCATCCCCACCTTTCTTGTATAAAAGAGCGTGCCACCATCATTGCGGGCTCAGGATTCGCTCAGTGGCCGATCCACTGCTCTTGAGTCCACACGTTCAGCAGTGAACTTCCGTTTTCTCTGTGTGTGTACAGGAGACCGTCGGTGCCTGTGCAGACACAGAGAAAGCAGCCCCGGACTGCCCGGCGCGTACGCGTCGTCGCGGTCGCGGAGGGCCACGACATCTACGATGCCGAAACCCGGCAAGCGCGGCTCGCTCGGCCGCGATGCCGGGGCCGAGGAGGTGCGACCGGCGTTGGACCGGGCACTGTCGTTGCCTAATTTAGGTGACGTATTGCCCGGTGCGCCGTCGGCCGGACCACCACCAAGACCCACCAAAAGTGGGAAGAAGAGGGGAGGGGGGGGATCGGGAACCGCTGTTGCGGCCGGCACACCGACGTCATCGGCGCCTGCGCGCGTTGCGCCAACGCCGTCGACGAGCCGACAGCACGCGGTCTCCATCCGCCCAGCCGCTTTTCGCCCGGTGCCCATACAGGCCCCGGGACCAGCAGTGACACCAAGTCGCGCGCCGCATGCGCGCGCCGCCGCCCCGCTGGCGCGTGTCCCCGCGCCCGCACCACCCGCAGCGCCCGCGGCTCGGCATGCCGCGCCGCACGCGCGCCCCGCGCCACCCGCGCAGACACCTATGCCGCCCGCGCGTACTCGCGCGCCCCCCGCCCGCACCGCGGCCCCACCGCCGCGGTTCGCGTCACCGCCGCAGCCCCCGCGCCCGGCCGCCCCGGCTTCCCGCCCCTTGCTGGCGGGTCCGGTGCTGGCTGAGCGGGAGCGACCTGCAAGTGCAGGCCACTTCAGGCCACCCACAGTGGCAACCACGGTGCCTGCTTCGCCGGCACCCCCAAGGACCTCGGCTTATGACTCCCCGGCGATGCTATCGGCGTGCTCCTCACGTGTGGGGTCGAGCATGTCGCTGGCGTCATCGGACTCGGCGACCTCCGGTCGCGGAGACGTGTCTGAAGACACGACCCCGCGATCCGGGGGGCGCCCTCCTGTCGGAAGCCAAGCAGCTGCCGGCGACACTCCCATGTCGCCGGCCTCTCCGACGCCGTCGCTGGACTTCGGCTTCGAGTTTCGACTCGACCCCAAGCCGCAGCGACGGCGTAAAAGCTCCGGCGAGACCGCGTCGGAGGAGGCCAAGAGGTACTGCCCCAACCCGCCGCGGCCACAGCGCGATAGCGCGCCGCGGGGTCGGGCGGTACCTAGGTCGCCTACCTTTGCCGACGCGGTCCGCACCTCTCCGCCGCTGACACCCACGGGGGTAAGTGCCGCTAGGCTACCACCTGCCTCACCGCCCCCCTCTGCACCCTCTCCCGCCTCCCCCGGCCCCGCTCCGTCGACAAGTACGACGTCGCAGCCCAAGCCGGGGAAGAAGAAGGAGAAGAGACTGAAGTTCCCTCCGCTGGTAGCCGAGAAGCTGCCTAACTGGGCCACCCACTTCCGGGCCCTAGCGGGGAAACTGGGCCGGCCGCCTAATGCTCGTCCGTACGGGACCGGGGTGAGATTTACCCCGGACACCGAAGACGAGTACCGGCTGGTCCAGCGGTACCTGACTGGCCTGGAGAAGGATAGTGGGGTGTCCTGGTTCGCGTACTCGCTGCCAGCAGAGAAGAATCTGAAGATCGCAATTCGGGGACTACCAGCCGACACGGACCCGAAGGAAATAGAGGAAGAGCTCCGGGTGTTGGGCTACCAGCCGGAGTATGTGCGCCACATTAAGGGCGCACAGGGACGACCCGGCTGTGTATTTCACGCCATTATTAAGAGGACCCCGGACGCCAGACAAATCTACGACACCGACACATTCCTACTGATGCGCGGTGTCAAGATTGAGGCTTGGCGCGGGAAACGCGGGCCCGCACAGTGCCACCGGTGCCAAAAATTCCGGCACAGCTCACATCAATGCCACCGGCCGATCGCCTGTGTACGGTGCGGGGGTGAGCACGCGGCACGCGACTGCCCGCGCCCGAGGGAAGAACCGGCCTCCTGCGCTAACTGCGGGGGGCCGCACCCCGCCAATAACATAAGGTGCCCCGTGTTCCTGGAGGAGATAAGGAATAAGCGAGCGGGGACAGCCGCCATCACGGCCAGACGCCAGACGCAAGCGGCCACTGAGAGGCCGCAAGTGTCGTCGGAGGCAAATGCCACGACACTGATGGCGGCGGCGAATGGCCCCACCGGAAGAAGCCAAGCCTCAACCTCTGGGCGGAGGCAGAGAAGGAAGAGGAATAGAGGGGGGAAGGGTAAAAATCCCCCCCCCCCAGCGACACAGGAAGAGATCCCGTTGGCCGACCCTGCCCATACTGCACAGGTCGTGACACAGCAAATGGACGTACTGCTGCCACAGAGTACCCGGCATACAAAGCCACAGGGTACTCGACAAAACAAGCCACAGGCTAACCGAAAGGGCGAACCTACCACTAGCGCCATTACGGCGCAGCGGAGCAGTGGTGAACCAAGAGGGTTCGCCCTCAAGACGCCAGGCGCCGCTCCGATCGCACCTAGCGCCACAGAGACGTTGCGGCGGAATGTCGCAACAAAGTCGGCAGGTGCGATGCCACAGAGTAGCGGCGCCTACAATACGAAGGCCAGTACGTCTAGACGTACTGAATATAAAAAATCGGATTTCACGACCTGTGCGATTAAATTATTGATGGACCTTATTAAGGCCATCAGGCAGGGTCAAGATGTGGAGACAGTCATCCTTGACGGTCTAGCCACTCTGCTCGCCCTGTACAATGGATAGACCGTTAAGGATTGTACATTGGAATGCCCGCGGCCTACGGGACAAGGTCGCTCCCCTTCGCCACCTCCTTCGGGATCAAGACGTCGACGTGGCGCTAATCAACGAGACACACCTGGGACCTGAGGATAGGGTCAGATTCCCGGGTTACCACGTCTACAGGAAGGACGAGAGATCGGCTCAACACACCCGCTACCGTGGTCTGGCGGTACTAGTGAGGCGAAGAGTCGTCCACCAAGCACTTCCCTTGCCATCGATACAGTCGCTGTACGCGCTAGGTGTGCAGCTGCATGTCGCCGGCGAGGACGTCAACATCTATGCGTGCTATAAGCCGCCCGCGACTCACATAGATCTTTCCGAGTTGCGGGCGCTTATCAGCGGCTCACCACACGCTACTATCCTTGCCGGCGACCTAAACTGTAAACACCCGGCGTGGAACAGCTCGCAGCCGAATACCGAGGGAAGACGGCTCTTCGCGGACGCGGAAGCCTTCGGGTACTCAGTGGCCGGGCCAGAGACGCCTACCCACTACCCAGACGCAGCCCGGTACATGCCTGACGTACTGGACGTCGTAGTCCACCGAGGGCTACACTGTCAGATCACGCAACAAGTGATAGACGACGAGCTTCAATCGGATCACCAACCCGTACTCGTCGTCATATCGGGAATGCCGGCCTCACTGAAGCCACTAGCGCCACGTCGACATATTGACTGGCAAATCTTCGGAGAGAAGCTAGACACCAACATGCCAACTCGGCCCATCGTCACCTCCGCGGACGTGGATCAGATGGCGGGTGACGTCACTGCTTGTATACAGAGCGCCTTAGAAGCGGCGACAACAACGATGCCACAGGGGAGAGGGCAAGTGCCGCCCCTGCCGGCATACATCGTGACGATGATCGCCGTGAAGAGGCGTTTACGCAAGCAGTGGCAACAGCTCAGATGCCCAACACTGAAAAGAGAGTTGAACCGTCTCGCGGAGAAGGTAAAGGCCGAGTTACAGGCACATACCGCCGCGGGTTGGGAAGAGCGCATCGACGCGACCACAGACAGCTGGCCGTCGGTGCATAAGCTTTGCCGCCAGTTGGCAAATACCCCAGCCCCGGTACGACCGCTGCTAGACAGCGGCGGGGCGCTTAAGTACATAGCGGAGGACCGGGCGGAGGTCTTCGCCACCCACCTGGAGCGTCAGTTCCAACCGAACCCGACCAGCGACTTCGAACATGTCGCAGCAGTCGAGAAACACCTGGATGACTACTTCGCGACGCCGATAGCTCCCGAAGAAGACCCTGTATTTTTCTCGCCTGGCGTAGTTAGACGCGCCATCCAAAGAACGAAGCCCCGAAAGGCCCCCGGTGCGGACGGTATCACTAACGCAGCGCTGCGCCACCTGCCGTTCCGTGCAGTAGCGGCACTGGCGCGCCTGTATACAGCGATACTGCGCACCGGGACCTTCCCCGCCTCGTGGAAGGAAGGGCGCGTCATTATGCTGCCCAAGGCGGGAAAAAATATCCTGAAGCCGGAGAGCTATCGGCCGATCACCTTGTTGCCGACAGTCTCCAAGGTGTTCGAGGCCCTCCTGCTGCGACATCTCCTACCACATATCGCGCCGCGTCCGGAGCAGTTCGGGTTCCGGGCAGAACATAGCACGACGCTCCAGCTGTCGAGGGTACTGCACCACCTCACGGCTGCGCAAAATAAGAAGGAGTACGCAGTTGCAGTATTCCTCGACATGGAGAAGGCCTTCGACCGTGTGTGGCACGAGGGCCTACTTTTCAAGATGGCCACCACGGATGCGCCCCGCCGCGTCGTCAAAGTGGTGTCTAGCTTTCTCTCCCACAGGACATTCAAGGTGGTGGTCGACGGGGCGCTCTCTAGCGCCCGCCCTGTGCGCGCGGGCGTGCCCCAAGGCAGCTGCGTGTCACCGGCGTGTTACTCACGTTACACCGACGACATTCCCGCCACTCCAGACTCGATGCTCGCGCTGTATGCCGACGACGCCGCGTACATCACTACATCGCTTAATGCGAAGTACGCGGCCGTCAAGATGCAGCGCGCCCTCGACTTACTCCCCGAGTGGCTGTCGAAGTGGCGGCTTTCGGTTAACGTGGGTAAAACACAGGCGCTTATCACCGGGTTCGCGCCCCTCCCACCACCACTGAAACTACATGGAGCCGACATCGAGTGGTCGCCCCGGGTGAAGTACCTGGGGGTCACCATCGATCGTCGGCTCACGATGGGGCAACATGTCCGCAACATTGTCGCGCAGGGTAAGGTCGCCCGCTACCTGCTCAAACCTGTGCTCTCATCCCGCATCCCGGCGCGCGTCAAATTGGGCGTGTACAAGCTGTACGTACGCCCAATATTGACGTACGCCGCCCCAGCGTGGTTCGCCCTCACGAGCGAGGGACACCGCAAGCAGCTCCGCACGCAACAGAACTTTGCGTTGCGGACGATCGTAGACGCCCCTCGTTTCGTGAGGAACGACGTCATCCACCGGGATCTCGGGATCGAGAGCCTGGATGAGTTTGTGCGGCGCCTAGCGAAGGGGATGTTCGCGCGTGCCGACGCGTCTGCCTGGCCCCATGTCAGGCAGATTGCGCCCCTGCATGCGCGCCCCCCCGACGCGAGACCCCTCCCGCGCGACCTGGCCGCGGACATTGCCCCCTCCACACCGGACTGACGCCCCGAGTGAGCCGCACCCAGGTTACACGCGGCTCACCCGATACAAAATGACTCCACATAATGTACTCATACATATGTTACGTAGCGTGTGCTAAGTTAATATAGGCATGCTGCGTAACTAACACAGACAACCACCACTACACAGACGCCTAAACATAACGCGTGCGGGCGCGACGCGGGCCGCGACGCACGCAGCCACTGAGCGGCGGTACATTTCACTACAAGCCGCTCACACATACAAAACAGTTTCTCCCTCAAACCGCAAACGGCTAGATCTATGACCGGGGCGAGGGAAAACTACACCTCTACTCTGTAGGAGCGTCGAGTCGGCATCTCTGTCGCTGGTCGTCACCCGCTAGGCCTCCCCCAGGCAACTGGGGGGTCTCACCTGGCGGTGACAGACCGCCGAGATGTCGTGAAGAAAGCGGCGCTATAGACATAGCGTCGTGGCGCGCCTACAGAAATACACATAGCAATCAATCACACGGACGCGGTTTAATTACGCGTCCGACTATTGCCGAATGCCACAGAAGAAGGCAAACAAAGTGACGGGCCCGCAGTTGCGGGCCACGGTAAAGCTTCCGCGGGCAAGGGGCGTAGCCCCGATCCCGCATGCCACGCCCCCTTACGGGGACGTAGCGACATCCAGTCCTTGCGGGCTCAGTTTATGTGCGACGTTCGTGGAGTGATCATCACCGAGTAAGTTGAACCTTGTATTTATTTTTGAATATTAAAACTGTATAAATCTATGCTGATAAATAATAAATAAATGTTGAATATAATTGTTGTTATCCTATGATAATTAATGGAATTCTATAATTTTTATTTATAATAAAACAAAATATATTATGAACTAGCCTTTTATTTTACAATTCAGAAGTGGGATAAGTAGCTCATTATAACATTGTGTATTTTTTTTTTCTTTTTCGGTCGAGGAACATGGATAAGCAAAGAGTGCTTGCCTCTCTGATTTTGGGAAGTGTTCCAATCGAAAGTGCAGATGACCATAGACACCATCACTCCTTGGAACAGCCATCAAGACTGAGTTTGCATCACACACGAGGCCACATGATGGGCTCGACTTGCCATCTACCAAGCAACAGTCGATCACGCAGCCCTTTGCGCAGCAGCCAGCGGCCCAGCAGCCAGCGGCCCAGCAGCCAGCGGCCCAGCAGCCAGCGGCCCAGCAGCCAGCGGCCCAGCAGCGAGCAGCGCAGCAGCCAGCGGCGCAACAGCCAGCGGCCCAGCAGCCAGCGGTCCAGCAGCGAGCAGCGCAGCAGCCACCGGCGCAGCAGTCAGCGGCGCAGCAGCCAGCGGCGCAGCAGCCAGCGGCGCAGCAGCCAGCGGCGCAGCAGCCAGCGGCCCAGCAGCCAGCGGCGCAGCAGCCAGCGGCCCAGCAGCCAGCGGCCCAGCAGCCAGCGGCGCAGCAGCCAGCGGCGCAGCAGCCAGCGGCGCAGCAGCCAGCGGCGCAGCAGCCAGCGGCGCAGCAGCCAGCGGCGCAGCAGTCAGCGGCGCAGCAGTCAGCGGCGCAGCAACCAGCGGCGCAACAGCCAGCGGCGCAGCAGCCAGCGGCGCAGCAGCCAGCGGCGCAGCAGCCAGCGGCGCAGCAGCCAGCGGCGCAGCACAAATCACAACGTGCAACAGCTTCCCGCAGCAATGCAAGGAACCACAGGTAATACTACTGCTTCTAACGGAGGCAGTAGTGATTTAAATATTTTAGTGCAGGCATTGAGGTCTGTCGCCGGAGGTCATGAGAATCTAGGTTCTCTTAACAATACAATACCCGAGTTTGACCCTGCAAGAAAAGAGCAAACGATGGGTATGTGGCTGCACAAAGTGAATGAGTGTGCCGCCATTTATTCATGGAATCATAAACAAATAGTGCATTTTGCACTACCTAAACTTCAAGGCATAGCAAAACGTTGGTATGAAGGATTACCATCGGTGCTTTTTTCTTGGGACGAATGGCAAACAAAATTAATATCGGCTTTTCCCTCGGAAGAGAACTATGGTCAAATATTAGCAGATATGTTGGCTAGGCGTGCACGTTACGGAGACTCGCTTGAAGATTATTTTTATGACAAAATTACTCTTATTAACCGATGTAGTATAAGTGGTAAACGAGCAGTAGAATGTGTTCTACATGGCATAGATGATCGCGCTGTTAGGTTAGGTGCCGAAGCGGCTCAGTATGTGGACTTGGATAAACTGCTCACTTATTTAAGAAATTCAAGAAGTCTAAAACAAAATTCTGACCGTAAATCTAACGTTAAAAACCAGCCCATTACAAATTCCTCGGATAATAAAGGAAAGAATCCAAGCGCCAAAGACAGAGTCCTTCGTTGCAATAATTGTAAACAGAAAGGTCATTTTGTAGGTCAATGTACTCAACCAATTAAAAAGTGTACTAAATGTATGAGAATTGGTCATGAGGCGGAAAATTGTTTTTCAAAAATAATTTCGACTCAAAAATCTGTTAACAGGGTAGATATCAATGGTAAAATTTCAGATAAATACTTTAAAGATGTACGTATTAACGATATCAAAATGAATTCCTTTGTTGATCTTGGTAGCGAGTGCTCTATGCTTAAACAATCTGAATTATCTAAATTAGGGAAATTAGAAATAAAAACCAACGATCTACCTATACTCAGAGGGTTTGGTAATTCTGTTGTGCGTACATTAGGTAAGGTAAATACTCTAATTGAAATTGACGGGGTCAAGGCTGAAGTTTAAATTTTAATTGTTCCAGATTATGTTATGCAGGTTCCCCTTATGATAGGTCAAACCTTTACTGAACAACCTCATGTATTAATTAAAAAAACAAGTGAACATTTCGAAATTCTACAAAATCAGATCAATAATATCCAATACCAAAAGGTAAACATTTTTAATCGTGAAAATATGCAATTATTAGGTTTAACAATTTTAGAAGTCTATACAGAACTCAAATTCACTGGTGACCTTTACATTGGGGGAGGCTTGCGTAGCAAAAATAATTTTTTTCATTTTGTTTTAACTGGAATTTATCAATTTAACAATAAGGGTTACGGACAAATTGTTGTAAATAGCCCAAATTCTGAGCCTCTATGTTTAGAAAAGAATACTTTGATTGCACGGGGTATCACTGCTAATCAAGAAAATGAAAAAAAAGTTCTGCACATAGCCGATTCGAAACTACAAGATCAACAAACGAAGCTAATCTGTTCTTCGGACCTAAAACTTTCTGGTGAATTAAGCCAAACTGTAATTGATGACTTGCTTTCCTTGTTAAATAACTATCGACAATGCTTTGCGTTTACTTTATCTGAGTTAGGGCACTCCTCGGTTTGTGAAATGGGCATTGACCTGCACTGTAACACACCTGTAGTCTATAGGCCTTATAGATTGGCAATGAAAGAGAAAGAAATAGTCCGAGATATGGTAGATGAACTAGTTCAAAACAACATAGTACGCCCTTCAGTCTCCCCTTTTGCTAGTCCTATTGTACTCGTACGAAAGAAAACTGGCGGTTACCGCCTTTGCATTGATTATAGAGCTTTAAATAAAAATACTGTACGTGAAAATTACCCGATGCCACTTATAGATGACCAAATCGATACGTTAGCTGGTAATATATATTTCACAGCTCTTGATTTGACATCTGGGTACTACCAGATCTCAATCAGAGAGCAGGATAGGCATAAAACAGGGTTCGTCACGCCGCCGCCGGAAGGCCATTTCGAATTTAACCGAATGCCTTTTGGCTTGGCAAATGCTCCAGCAACGTTCCAACGAATGATGCATCAGGTTCTAGGTAACTTACGACATAAAGAGGCACTAGCTTATTTAGATGACATAATCATCCCATCTAAATCAATACAAGAGGGTATGAGACAATTAGAATCGGTATTGATTTTGCTATCAGAAGCAGGTCTTACTCTTAATTTGTCAAAATGTGTCTTCTTTGGCCGTTCGATAACATATTTAGGGTTTAATATTTCAAGTGAGGGTATCCAACCAGGGTCTGCAAAAATAGAGGCAGTAGAGAAATTTCCCGTACCAAAAGATCAACACAACGTTAGGCAGTTTTTAGGGCTAGCGAGCTTTTTCCGTAGGTTCGTGAAGGGGTTTTCGGTTATTGCAAAGCCATTAACACAGTTACTCAGAAAACAATCTGTGTGGGTATGGGGGCCCGATCAATTAAATGCATTCAATACCTTAAAAACAATTTTAGTTCAAAAACCGATATTAGCCCTGTATAATTCAAAATCCTTAACAGAATTACACACCGACGCATGCAAAATAGGTATCGGTGGTATACTATTACAAAGAAATGAACAGAATATTTTAAAACCCCTAGCTTATTTTAGTAGGCAAACTAGCCCTGAAGAACAAAATTATTGCTCTTATGATTTGGAAACCCTGGCAGTAGTAGCCTCGTTACAGAAATTTCGTGTATATTTAGTAGGGATACATTTTAAGATCGTGACCGATTGTAATTCGTTAAGATCCACTTTCATGAAACGTGATATGATTCCCCGGGTAGCCAGATGGTGGACCCAAATGCAAGAATTTGATTTTGAAATCGAGTACAAAGCGGGATCTTCTATGGCTCATGTGGACGCTTTGAGTCGCAATCCATCCATCAGTAGTAATCACTCGGAAAATATTGTTAATTCTATAACAGAAACAGACTGGCTCTCAACAGTACAAAATTCAGATTCAGAAATTCAACGGATTATCGGGATTTTAAGTAACTCTGAATTTAGTTATATTTTAGAAATAAAGGAAAAATATAAAATTAAAAATGGTAAGCTTTTTAGAATCACACCTGATGGAGATAGATGGGTTGTACCTAAAGGCGTCCGATGGCAAATTGTCAAACAGAATCATGACGATATCGGCCACTTTGCTTTAGACAAAACGTTGGAAAAAATTAAAACTCATTATTGGTTCCCAAGTATGCGTGCTTTTGTTACAAAATATGTATCCTCTTGTCTAGAGTGCGCGTATAGTAAAGCACCTGGTGGAAAAAGACCTGGTTTTTTGCACCCAATCCATAAAGTAGACGTGCCGTTTGATACTATACACATGGATCATACTGGACCATTTGTACGTAGTAGTAGGGGCAATGTGTATATTCTTGTTTTAATTGACGCTTTTACAAAATACATTTATTTGAAACCGGTGAAAAATACAAAATCAAACACTACTATTAAAATTTTGCGCGAGTTTATTAGTATCTTTGGCGTTCCCAAGCGAATTATATCAGACCGAGGTACGTCATTTACAAGTGATCTCTTTAAAAAGTTTTTTTTGGATAAAGGCATCAAACATGTCTTAAATGCAGTCGCTACTCCACGGGCCAACGGTCAGGTGGAGAGATATAATAAAGTTATTGTTGATTCATTAACAGCTAAATGTGTTGGCATTTCTGAAAGCAAATGGGAAGACCACCTGCCCGATGTCCAGTGGGGTATCAATAATACTTTCAACAAAGGTATTAATAAGACACCTGCAGAAGCTCTTTTTGGGATAAGGCCACAGGGCTCAAGTGATAGTAGAGTAATTTCTGCAATTGATGACGATATTACTTCAATAGACAAAAGTCTTGAAGAAATTCGTACTGAGATTTCTGCTCATATTGAATCCACGCAGGAGACTCAAAAAGCAACTTTTGATAAATCTCGTTGTAAGTCTATTCAATATAATATTGGGGATTTAGTAAGGATTGAACGGCAAATTCCCTCTACGGGTGGTAGTAAAAAGTTAATTCCAAAGTATCAGGGCCCTTACAAAATTACTAATGTTTTCGATCATGACCGTTATCAAGTAGAGGACACGCCTCTTACAAGAAAGGGAAACAAAAAATACTCTAATATAATTGCTGTGGATAAATTAAAACCATGGATTTGTTTCAATAGACCACATGATGATGTCTTAAGTGAAAAGTCGGATTAAGGAAATCCTAATTGAATTGATTTTTTAGTTGGAGTTTAAATATATAGATGGAGTCAATACTTTATGACCAAAGGGGTCAATTAGATTGATTAAGACCAATGGGGTCAAATAGATTGATAATGACCAATGGGGTCAAATAGATTGATAATGACCAATGGGGTCAAATAAATTTATAATGACCAATGGGGTCAAATATATTAATAATGACCAATGGGGTCAACTCTATTAATAAGGACCAATGGGGTCAAATCTATTGATTGCATTCTGTGTCTGCATATTAATTTAAATCAATGAGTTTATATTTTTTGTTTTTTTTTAAAATATATTGTTGCATTTAAACATAATTGTTATTGCACTGACTTATTTTCATAATAATAATTGTTTGCTTGATTTGCAGCTAAGTACGGGGACGTACTTACAATTTGCTTGGATGGCCGACTGTAAGCACGTTTGCACACAAGTGCCCAGACACGTGCTCAAACACGCGTCATTTTATGCCTCGTAATGTTATTTTATATTACATTTATACTACATTATTTGTGGACGGACGTGTTTGTGGTTCGAGTGCTCCCGATTCCGGCTCTGTGGTTCCTGATATCAAGATTTCGTCGCACCTCGTGACGATCTACATAGTACTATATTTATATAGTGACTATCTTCAGCCGCTAGTTGTGTGCCTTTTTCAAGGCACAACTAGTTTAGTATTTCTTTTAACAGTCATACTCGATAAAACGGTCGTCGGGTTATTTTGTCCCCTTCAGGGAAAAACCACAGTTTCGTGGTCCTCGGTGGATACCATACGGTGCCAACGAAACCGAGTGGGGTGTTGACCCAATCACACCCGCCGATCCCCATCAGGGTGAGGCAGTCAGTTGGACGGGTCCCAGTGTTCGGCCTTGGGGGGTCTCCTAGTCGGCATTGGTGACAGTTTTCCTTCAACAGCTACACACCTGGTGTCGGTTGGGTGTGTCTACCCCTTCGCACCAGACCCATGTTAGGACCCCGTTGCACAAATAAGATAGGCAACGGGCCAAAGCAAGCTTAGGGCTCACCAGTAGGTATTCACCTCCCTGTCTATACCCGGCAGGGAGGGTCACACATCCCCGGACAAGTCCATCCGGGGAGATAGGTTTTTAGGGAATGTTAAGCTCCCCCGACATTTAAATATGTCGCTCACGATAGAGCCGAGTTCGGACCCCACCGCAAGGTCGGTGCTCCTAATCCTCGAGGTCCTCACGACGATCCTAAAAAAGGAAAGTCTAGAGGAAAAATATGCCGAGGAGCTCACTAAGCTCCATCGCGCTATCTTCCCCGACATGACCATCGCGGACTTCAGCGATGTCTTAATAGCCCCTCTCGCCCCTCCCACCCCTGAGAGCCCGCTCAGTCCGTCCGTTTCCTCCAGGGACATGGACGTCGATGTGCCCGCTTCTCAGAGGCGGCCCGATACCCCAATGCCTGCTTCTTCAAAGCGGGCGGCCACCCCCTTCCCCACTATCCCACAGCTGTCTCAGTCCGATCCTGAGGCCATTCACTCCTCCTCCTCTTCCTCCCATTCCGACGACGAAGGCTTCGTGCCCGTCACCGGGAAGGGAAGCAAAAGGAAGAAGAAGAAGCAGAGTTCCACCCAGGCCACCAAGGTGGTCGCGTTCGAGGAACCCGCCTCTGGCCCTAGCTCACCCATTCCCCCCTCCCCCCCCGCGGTCCTCACCCCCACCGCCCTCCCTCTGACCCCTCTTACCCCCGCTCCATCCTCGAGCCAGGATGCCCCCTTGTCCCCTGCTCCTTCTACTTCTGGCACCCAGAAGAAGAAGATCCCCCCCCCTCCCCCTATCTATATACAGTATAAGGCAAAGTGGACCGATATTTCCAGATGGTGCTGCGATCAAAAGATCGCATACACCAGCGCCCGCAATACCCAACAGGGTATCAAGGTGTCCATCCCGACGTCGAAAGACTATCGGGACATCACTCGACTCCTCCGTTCCAGAGGTGTGGCGTTCCACACCTTCTCCCTCCCCGAGGAGAAACAGACTCGCGTGGTGATCAAAAAGATCCCACGCGAAATCCCTTCCACCGACATTAAGGATGACTTAATGTTACAGGGCATCCCGGTCGACGAAGTCCACCGCATGCACCGCGCCCGCAGTGGCGAGGCATTCGACATGGTCCTCGTGGTATGTCCCCCCACCGAGGCCCGCATCCACCCGATATTCAATGTCAAAGCCATCTGCAACCTGACTGGCTTTGACATTGAAAAGCCACATAAAAACTCGACAATCGGGCAATGCCACCGATGTCAACTCTACGGGCACTCGCAGAAGCATTGCTATGCTAAGCCCAGGTGCGTCAAGTGCCTGGGTGAGCATGGCACTGCGGACTGCACGCGCCCGAAAGACCGCTCGCTCTGCACGGAGCCTCCCAGCTGCGTGCTCTGCGGGCAGACAGGGCATCCCGCGAACTACAGAGGCTGCCCCAAAGCCCCCAAGGCTCCCTCCTCCAAGCTGACAAAGCGCTCTGACGCTCGTCAGCAGAGGGAAGCTCCCTCGGCCTACAAGGCCCCCTCCGCCCAAATTCCAGCAAGGCTTAGCCCCCAGAGGCCTAGCCCCTGGAATCAGCTGCAACATCAGCGAGCTTTCCCCTCCATGGGTACTCCCAAACCCCAACCCCCCCCCCTCCCGCATCCCCCCACTCATGGACCCCCGTATTCGCGCTCCAGCGCCCCTCATTCAGCCGCTTCCTGCTCCGGCAGTAGCTCGCCCCCCCCCCCTCCCCCTCCCCCCGCGGCTTCACTCGACCCCTTTTCGGTGATCACCACGTCTTATATGACGTTTTTCACCCCTCGCGCTAGGCAAATGGCCGACGAGATCGTCGCTGCCAGGAATGCCAATGACGTGATGAGGATCCCCCTAATTTTCAACGCGTACCCGGAGATTACGCAAGCCATGTCCTCCCTCGCTAACTCATCTACCCCCCATTATGGATAATACACCCGTAGCTAGGTTCAAACCCCGATCCCTTATCTTAGGCTTCTTCAATGCCAACGGCATTAATGGTCAAAGAGATGAGATCGCGGAATTCCTCCGCGACCATCAGATAGATATCCTGCTAGTTCAGGAAACCTTCCTCAAGCCCCATAGGCGTAACCCATCCATAGCGAACTATCGCATAGTTCGCAATGATAGGACTCGCTGTCACAGAGGCGGCACCCTCATTTATTACAAAAAGGAGCTCTATTGCATCCCGATGGATCCTCCTGCCCTCTTTCAAATAGAAGTCTCTGTTTGCCGCCTAGGCATGACCGGCCATCAGCCGATCACCCTAGTCTCCGCCTACATCCCTCCCCGCACCCCAGCAGCAGAGAATCCCCAAGAGATCTCCAACGATCTCTCTTCCTTACTAGGCATGAGTGACTCCGTTATTATAGCGGGCGATCTCAATGCCAAACATCCGGCTTGGAATAGTACCAAATCTTCCTTCAGAGGTCGACTCTTACTCGACCTCTCCAATATCATGAACTTTGACGTCATCGCCCCGATGACTCACACCCACTTCCCCCATGACCCCAACCATTCCCCAGATGTCCTAGACACGGCGCTCCTTAAGAACGTCAACCTTAGGCTAAACTCTATAGAAACGGTGCAAGAGCTTACCTCTGACCACCGTCCAGTTGTCATGAAACTGGCCCCCCGCATAGGTCTCCCCGACCCCACTCAGCCCCCGGCCACCAGGAAGGTTACGGACTGGAGGAAAGTAGGCGAACTGCTGAAATCCAACTCGTCCCCCCAGCTAGACTCAATCCCAGAGCAGTTCGACTCTGCCGCGGACACAGTGGCCGCGATCGACTCGCTCACGGACCACGTACAAACGGTTTTGAACGATTGTTCAAGGCAAGTTCCAGCGGAGGATAACTTCCGCTTCAAATTGCCGGCCGATGTACGTGATCTGATGACCGAGAAGAACGCGGCCACCCGTGCCTACAGCAACTTTCCCTGCCCCGCTAACAAATCTCACATGCGTTACTTACAACATAAAGTAAGTTCTCGCATCGCTGAGCTGCGTGAAGCGGGCTGGGATAAGATGCTCAGTGACCTAGAACCGACTCACCTAGCCTTCTGGCAGCTCCAGAGGAAACTCCGGTCCCAACAGAGCGCCGCCATGCCCCCACTAGTCCGCCCTGATACGACCATAGCTTTCGATGACGCCGACAAGGCCGAATGCCTAGCCGACAGTCTCGAGGCTCAATGCTCACCCAGCCTATTGCCAGTAGACCAAGCGCATCTCACTGAGATAGACGCTGAAGTCGAACGCAGACTCGCTCAACCCCCCGTAGAGGACCCTGACGATCCACTGCCCCCCGTCACCCCTGACGAGGTGCACGAGATCATCAAGGGTCTTAAAACTCGCAAAGCCCCTGGTTCAGATGGTCTCACTAATAGAGTGGTCCAACTATTCCCCGCCCACCTGATAATGCTGTTGACCATCATCTTCAATGGTGCTCTCAACAACAACATTTTCCCCCAAACGTGGAAGGAAGCCACGGTCATAGGTATCCCAAAACCCGGCAAGCCAAAGAGCGAGCCCTCTAGCTACCGCCCCATCAGTCTGCTCAAAGTACTCGGAAAGATCTACGAGAGGCTTATTTATAAGCGTCTCAGAGACTTTGCCGAGACCAAGGGCCTCATACCGAATGAACAGTTCGGGTTCCGCACCCAACACTGCAGTATTCACCAGGCCCACCGCATAGTTGAGCATATAAGCGAAAGCTTCATGCGAGGCTCATTAGTCGGTGCGGTCTTCTTCGATATAGCGAAGGCTTTCGACAAAGTCTGGCACAACGGCTTAATATACAAGCTGTACCAACTCGGTGTGCCCGATCGTCTCATGCTCATCTTACGAGACTTTCTGTCGAACCGCACCTTCCGCTACCGCATAGAGGGCGCCCTGTCCTCCCCCCGTCCCATTCGTGCAGGTGTCCCTCAGGGTTCTGTCATCTCCCCGCTCATCTTCACGCTGTTCACCAGCGATATCCCAAAGAGTAAGAAGGCGCAGTTGGCTCTGTTCGCAGACGATACGGCCATCTACTCCAAGGGCCGTTGCCCCGATGCGATTCGCCTCACTCTCCAGGCCTCTGTCGACAAGCTCGGCGAATGGTTCAGGAAGTGGCGAATCGAAGTCAATCCCGACAAAAGTCAGGCGGTACTATTCTCCAAGCCGCGTAGGCTCCCCCCCCTCCCCGAGCCCCTCACCATGTTCGGCAAGCTGATCCCTTGGGAGAAGCAAGCCAAATACTTAGGCGTCATCCTCGATAATCACCTTAATTTCAAAGAGCACATAAAGCAGGTCCGCTCGCGGGCCGCTTTCGCTCTAGATAGGCTCCACTCCATCCTAAATGCAAAAAGCAAATTGTCACTTAGGTGCAAATTGCGCATTTACACGGCGTGCATCCGTCCGATCATGACATATGCATGTGTCGTATTTGCCCACGCTGGGCCCCATCACATCCATAGGTTACAATCCCTCCAGAACCGATTCCTCCGTAAAGCTACGGGTGCCCCATACTACGTCCTCGACCTTAAAATCCCCACCATAGCCCAATTCATGAAACGCCTTTCCAAGCGTTTCTTTGACTCTGCCGCCAAGCACCGCAACCCCCTGGTTGTGGAGGCGGCCAACTATACCCCCTCTCGCATAAGTCGTACTCGCCGTCCGAGGCACGCACTGACCGACCCCGACGACCCCATAACTCTCCTCCAGGAGAGCAATAGGGCTACCAGTACGGTTCTTAAAACCAAACGTCGCCCGACATTTCGACCTCGCCGTCGAGGTCCTCCGCGTTCGCGTCCGCGACCCCAATCCGATCAGACTTCTCCTCCCCGTCCCTTGCTCGATGACCCGACGCCAGCCCGGGCTGACGAAGTGCCGTCAGTAGTCTTAAACTCCCCGATCCAGCCTGTCCCGACTTGCTGCTCTCCCTCCAGCGACGCCCTAAGCCGAGGTCCGTACCCCGCAGGGGGTGCCCTTAGCGAGCAGTCGCTTAGTTTTAGCTAGTTTTTAGTTTTTATGCCCCTGGCTGGAGGCTTTAAGTTAGCTTAGAGCATCTCCGCAGGACTGTCCGGTTAAGAAGTTAATACCTTAGTGGTAAAACTATGAGATGCCATTCCAAAAAAAAAAAAAAAAAATTGCGGGCTCAGTTTATGTGCGACGTTCGTGGAGTGATCATCACCGAGTAAGTTGAACCTTGTATTTATTTTTGAATATTAAAACTGTATAAATCTATGCTGATAAATAATAAATAAATGTTGAATATAATTGTTGTTATCCTATGATAATTAATGGAATTCTATAATTTTTATTTATAATAAAACAAAATATATTATGAACTAGCCTTTTATTTTACACACAGAACAGAATATACTTACGAGTTATTTGCTTTGAACCGATGTGACCACTCCAACAAGTGACTGCGTAATGTAATGACATTGTTTATGATGGATGAATGTTCTAGTGTAACCAGAGCCTGTACAATATATTGCGAATCAATTTCATGTTGAATTCGACAAGTTTGAACCTGTATCCTTGTGGACAGCGCTTACCTCCTCACGAGCGCGAACACCTGACAAGTGTCGTATTTCTCAATGCCGCGCGCGCTTATTCATCAGGAATTGTATACATTTTTATAATAATACATAAGTATATTATTTTACTTAGTACTTGCTTTATTACTGCTAACCAATTTCAAGTTTCAACAAGTTGAAACATGCTTGTAATTGCACAGCACATTGAATGCAAGCAGAATGTCTGATCGGGTTGTCAATGGGTATAGAAATTAAACACATATTTGAATAGAATAGTACCTAAATTTTATTTGTATATACAAAAGAAAACTTAAACCTAATTAAGGATACAATTATCTTAAAATTAAGGATCAATAATAACTAAAGTATTACTAAGTAATAAGTAAGATGGGTGTAATTACAAATGTAGAAAAGCCATAAATTACAAGTACCTAGTAGGTTTTAAAATTTTAGACTTATCCGCACCTGAAACTACCAACCTCACCTAAACTTATATATGTAGGTTGTTGAATGGTAATTAGTGGCCGATAGCAAAAAGGGAGATTCTACTCCGCAAATGCAACAATTTTATCTCTATGGGACTCATGCCAAAATCTAAAAAATTCGCGTTCGCATGATCAGCGTTTTTTGAGATTTCGACATTGGACCCATGGAAATAATTATTGTACCTACCTATTTGCTGAGTAGAATCTCCCTTTTTGCTATCGGTCATTAATTACCAGTCACCCAATATACTGTAAGTAGTTAAGTTTAACAGTTAACTAACATTATTTTCTATAAATAATTACCTACCTATTTGGGACATCTAGAACATACATCCTATCAACTGATTTTGATAAAACACAGTTGTATTTTAAAAAATCATTTTTCGATTCAAGTTGTGCCAAGATTGTTTACAACTCAAAATCAAAATCAAAATCAAAATATTTTATTTCAAATAAACCTACATGGGCACTTATGAAACGTCAGAAGCTAGGTGCACGGTTCCAATTGGTCGTTTCCTATGGAGAAGAGCCGGCAAGAAACTCCATGGTTACTCTTTTAAAAATAATTGGCTTTTACAATACTTTCAAATTACAGTGTTGGTAGGCATGGGAGGACAATGTAGGCCTTTCAACAAGTAAGTACCAGGTACTTAACAAAAATAGAAGATGTTCAATAAATCTACAGTCCAATAAGCCTACAACGTTCTCACATTCACAAATAGAAAATAATCTATCTAAAAGACTAATGATAATAAAATTAGAATTCAAATAAAAATAAAAACCTATTTAAACCAATTGAAGTGATTGCTATTACAACTGTAACAAATTGAATAATTATAATCCTGTCCACAAAAGCCACTAAGAGTTGAAATTAATTGCAGGTATATAATGTCAAATACAATGATTATATGTCAAGGATGAATGTAAAGAAAATAAATATGGTAATTTGGGAGCAGTTAATAGACTCTTACATAAATATGCCATTAATGAGGTACCAGGGAAGCCACATGTGCAGAAGGAATTATTGCCAAACTTCCTTGTCTTCAACGTAGTCTTTAATCTTATAATATGCTTTTTTGATAAGGACACGTTTGATGTGGGTTTTGAACTTTCCATCGCTAAGTTCTGTAACCGACTTTGGCAACTTGTTATAGAAGCGGATACTGTTTATTAGAAATGACTTGCTTGTTTTAGTTAATCTAAATTTGGGTATGACAATTTCATGTCTACTACGTGTATTTATATTATGGAAATCGCTTCTTATTTTGAAAAGTCCTAAGTTTTTGCGAACATACAAAATACTTTCAAAGATATAGAGAGAAGACAGAGTCAGTATATCAATTTCTTTGAATTTGTTTCTAAGGGACTCGCGAGGACCCATTTTATAGATCGAGCGGATTGCCCTCTTCTGTAAAATGAAAATTGAATCTACGTCAGCTGCCGATCCCCACAGCAGAACGCCGTAAGACATAATACTGTGGAAATAAGCAAAGTACACTAACCTAGCTGTGGCTATATCAGTCAACTGCCTTATTTTTCTTACTGCATATGCAGCTGAACTTAGTCTACCTGAAAGAGTTCTGATGTGGGCGCCCCATTGTAATTTTGAATCTATTGTAATTCCTAAAAATATAGTTTCCGTGATTGCATCTAGCTTCTTGCCATCAAGTTTTAGATTTAGACCCACTTGAGGTACATTTGGTAATGAGAACCTAATACATTTAGTTTTGTTCGCATTAAGTAAAAGATTATTGGCTGCGAACCATTCCGAAAGAATAGCCAGGCTATCGTTGACATGTGAGACATCTGTATCTCTTCTATCTATTTTAAAGATAAGAGAAGTGTCGTCAGCGAATAGTATTATATCCGATAAGTTAGCCATCATGTAAGGAAGGTCATTTATATAAACTAGAAATAAGAATGGGCCGAGAATTGAACCTTGAGGCACGCCCATTTTAACTAGAGACCCCGAGGACGTCACCCCGTTAATATTTACTTTTTGCTGCCTGTTTGATAGGTAAGAAAGAACAAGATCAGCAGCTTGTCCACGAACTTCGTAGTGGTGTAATTTACAGATCAGTGTATTGTGGTCAACGCAGTCAAACGCTTTTGAGAGGTCACAGAAGATGCCAATTGCATCCTGGGACTTCTCCCAGGATTCTAAAATGTCACTGATGAGTTTTACTCCCGCGTCTGTCGTCGACCTACCTTTCGTGAACCCAAACTGGTGACTATGTAAAATCCTATTTGAGTTAAAATGTGACAACATCTGGTCTAGCATGATTTTTTCATAGATTTTGCTCAATGCTGGTAATACAGATATTGGTCTATAATTAGAGGGGTCGCTTTTACTACCTGATTTGAAAATTGGTACAACTTTACTATGTTTCATTAAATCAGGAAATGTACCAGTGTCCAAACATTGATTAAATATGCCTGTTAGGACAGGGGCGATAGTTTCAATGATATCTCCCATAACCTTAACAGAGATGCCCCATAAATCTTTAGTATTTTTTGAGTTAAGACTTATGAATGCTTTTTTAATAGTGGTAATAGAAATAGGCTTGAATGCAAAACTTGGAATGACTTTAGTAAAGTTTTCTTTGAGAAGAGAATCTGCTAATAAAGATGAAGAGGGAAGAGATTTCGTAACCTCTATTGGAATGTTAGTAAAGAAATTTTCTAGTGTCTCAGCAACTTTAAACTTATCTGAAATGGTTTCATCATTAATTTTTAGAGACAATTCATTCGGGTCACGTTGTTTTGCATTTCCAGTTTCTTTGTTTATTACCTGCCACACAGTTTTTATTTTATTATTAGAATTATCAATTTTGTTACTTATTAATTTAGATTTAGCTTGGGCGCAGACTCTTTTAAATATCTTAGAGTAGTTCCTTACATAGTTATGAACAACTTGATCAGAAGTCAATGATTTTTCGTTATATAAATTATATAAAATGTCTCTGCTTTTTCTAATGCCAGCAGTGGCCCATTCACTAAATTTTGGCTTAGTATTGAGTGTTACTTTTTTAACACTGGGTCTAAAAGTAAAAATGGGTGTTCCACAAGGCTCGATTTTGGGTCCTTTCCTCTTTTTAGTATACATTAATGATCTACTCCATTTATTAAAAAATCAGCCACACATGGTGTTATTTGCTGACGATACTTCCTTAATTTTTAAGGTAGATAGACGTGCTACAAATTTTGACGAAGTAAATAACGCCCTTCTGCAGGTCCAAAATTGGTTTACTGCTAATAATTTAGTATTAAATGGGAAAAAAACGAAGTGCATCAAATTTTCTTTGCCTAATGTCAAAAGTAGGGATTGTGAGATTGTATTGAATCAAGAGAAACTAGATTTCGTCGATAAAACTGTTTTCCTGGGGATCACGCTCGACTCAAGGCTACAATGGGGTCCTCATTTAACATCTCTTGCAGGACGGCTAAGTTCAGCAGCATATGCTGTCAGAAAAATCCGTCAATTTACTGATGCAGATACCGCGAGGCTAGTCTATTTTAGTTACTTTCATAGCATCATGTCTTACGGTATTTTACTATGGGGACGGGCTGCAGACATCGAGTCTATCTTTATTCTGCAGAAAAGAGCGATCAGAGCCATTTATAATCTTCGCAGGCGCGATTCTTTAAGGGAACTGTTTAAGGATATAAACATCATGACGGTACCTTGTCAATATATCTATGAAAATATCATGCACGTAAGAAAAAATTTACATCTTTTTAGTAAAAGTGGTGATAGACATAATTACAGTACTAGAAATAGGGACCTATTAGTTCAACCAGGTTTCAGACTGGCTAAAGTAGACTCATCTTTCATGGGATACTGTTTAAAATGTTACAATAAAATTCCTCCCCACATACTTCAACTGAATGAGACGAAATTCAAAACTTGTATAAAACGCACACTATGCAGGCAGGCATATTATAAGATGGAGGATTACATCTCTGATAAAAATGCTTGGCTTAATGCTGGTCCTGCTCCACAATCATAACTAACTAATTAACATTCGAACATACAGTTGGAGCTGCTGAAGATTTTAAGATCATCATCATCTTTGCATTGTATAAACTCAATCTCCTTTGTATTATATAATTGCATAGCACAGGTGTGAGTACTATGTACTATTGAGCTACCATTTACCGGGTAATCTGTCTTTCATTGACTTGAATGTGCCCTGGCGGCTGGGAATGTCATGCTCACTTAAATGTCTCGCTGATGGTGGCGCGTGTGTTGGATCATTTAGCTCCCTTCAAAATGGTTGAGCTGAATGGTGCTGATCCATGCGTCATGTTCGTGAACGGGCGCCGTCAGTTGTGACTGGTCATCTCTTAGCTGCCATGGCTTATTTTAATTTTTGAATTGTTTGTATGTCATAATTGCGGACGCTTTTAACGCGCTTTTTACATTGTTCTCACATTTATAATTTCAACATGAATGATGTAACCCTTATATTGTAACAATATTTTGATTTAAAAGAGTGTCCGTGGAGTTTCTTGCCCGTTCTTCTCCATAGGTACCTACTACGCTTTGGAATGGGCAACTAGCTTCATATTTCTGACTGACCGACTCCTTGACAATTCAAAAGTGCCTGTAAATGGTTTAATTGAAATAAATGCTTTGAGTTTGAGTTTGAGTTTGAACAGGACATGCTTTATTGAATTCTTTGCATACTGTAGAAAATAATGTACCATAGTTTACATTGGGGTCTTGAGAATCAAAACTAGCTGTTGAAAGATTGCTAAGTACATTATTATTAAACATTTTCAATTTATTTTTAGTAAGGGGTCTTAACTCAATGGTTTTATCTAAACAAACAGGTCAAAATATAAGTTGACCTGTATGGTCAGACCTGACGCCACTAATTAGAGACGAGTCTTTTATTTTACAATTAGTAAATACATTGTCTATGCATGTAGCTGACGTTGCTGTTACTCGAGGTGCTTCATTAAATATACATTTTAAATTGAACGATTTAAACAATGAGATAAGCTTACATTTTTCCGGTGAATTTACTAGTAGATCAATATTTAGGTCACCACTGACAAAAACTATGTATTTTATTATGTCTTAACTTATGTCAACTAGAAAAAAAAAACGGAATATACCTACATAGGTACATACCATTTGATTGGTAGTACATATCTAATATTTCTTAACATATATTTAGACAGTTACATTTTTACAATCAATAAAATACATGATATAGTGAAAGTGATTTAGTTAAATTATAATAGTAGATTACATTAATATAGTTGTATTACCCCAGGCCAAAGTAGAGACCTTATTTATTTATTTATTTATTTATTTAAGGAAAAACAAACAGTAGCACAATAAGAAATAGTCATAAAATCATAAGCATTACATTATAAACAATTATGCTACCCACTACGTTCTCCACAGATTACAATTTAAAGTATTTAAACTAGCAAGTAACACAGACACCTTACCAGTACCTACAACTGACATTATTCTAGAAATCATATCTGGATTTTTTATTTTATACTGCACCCAAATAAAAGAGACAAAATTATGGAACTTGAAACCACTGAAATAATATTTTTAGAGTACTTAAGAGAAAAATTATAAACTATTATAATATTACGTTACTTACATCAATTTTATTTGTTGATGGCAACCCAAATTAAACCTTCCAAACACTTTGACAATGTCATAATTCGGACAAGTCCTTTGTGTGCGTACATTATTAAACATTGCGTCATTAACATTATACAATACTTTGCTGATCCTGTAGAGTTGCTTGGATTTGCTTCTTAAATACATTTTTATTAAGAAAAAGAATGTCGATTAAATTAAACTCATTGTTATAAGTCTCAACCAAACGATGAAGTGGTGAGCGCGTGCCAGCGTTGGATTTACAGAGGCTTGTAGCAAATAGACGCCGAGTGCGTACCTCACGTACATGAACTGTTCGAGGAACCAGGTAACATAAACTCCTAACTAAGTCAGGACAATCAAAATTATTGCGGCACACATTAAACAGAGTCATAACTTCCAGAAGTTTACGTCTTGATTTTAAAGTCAAAAGATCATACTTTTTAAGAAGCAATTGGTATGAGATTTTATTCCGATAACATCTAAAATTCATTGCACGAAGATATTTACGTTGTACCAGTTCTAGTTGTTCACTATATTTTACGTAAAAAGGGTTCCAAATAGGTACAGCAAACTCCAACTGTGGCCTAACTATTGATTTATATAAGTGCAAAAAGGTGGAAGGTCGACGAAAATCCCTGGAAGATCTCATGACAAAACCAAACATTTGGTAGGCCTTGGTAACAATTTTTTCTATATGAGTATCCAGATGGAGCTTCGAATCTAGCAGAACACCAAGATCGCGGAGAAAACCTACTTTACTTATTGGCGTATTGGCAAGTCGATAAATAAATTCAGTAATATTTTTCTTTTTGGTAAATGTTATTACATGACACTTTGGAAGACTGAGGTAAAGTTTATTGGAAGAGCAGTAATTAGAGAAACGGTCTAAATCCTGCTGGAAGCTAAAACAATCGACTTTATCAGAAATAATTTTATAGACCTTTAAATCGTCCGCATAGAGAAGAAATTTTGAATTTTGGAAACAATCTTTTATATCATTAATATACAAAATAAATAATAAAGGGCCTAAAATAGAACCCTGTGGTACACCGGAGGTGACCCGAAAAGAGCCAGATTCAAAGCCATTAACAACCACCTTTTGTGTCCTGTTAGTTATGTAAGATATAAACCACCGTAAAAGGTCCCCTCTGATTCCATTGTAAGCAATTTTATTAAGTAGTAGTGTGTGGTCAAGTTTATCGAAAGCTTTCTGAAAATCCGTGTACACCGCATCAACTTGCTGTCTATTATCGAGACTATCAAACAGTTGGGACGTGAAAATGAGGAGATTGCTAATGCAAGATCTGTCTTTCACAAAGCCATGCTGTTCTTTTATTAAAACACTGCGAATAGCAGGATATAATTTATTATGTACCAGTCTCTCAAACAGCTTAGAAAAAGCAGATAGTATGGAGATAGGTCGATAGGTCGCCACGTCATGCTTGGAACCACTCTTATGAATTGGTACAATATTTGCATGTTTCCAAACTTCAGGGAAAATACCACATGACAAACATTTATTAAATAATATAAGTAAAGGATAGCATAATGTATCACACGTGTTTTTCAGAAAAACCGAGGGAATCCCATCAGGACCAGGACCCTTGGTTGAATCGAGTGATTTTAATTCTTTATGTATTTCATCAAGGGACAGTTGCAGCTTGCATAGGAAGACATCGTGGTCAGCAGTGCAGGGTGGTGGGTCCCAAGAGTTATAGTCAAATGTTGAGGGCTCATATGCAGACTGGAAGAATGTAGCAAACAAGTTGCAAGTAGTAATAGGGTCATTGGATGAAATTTGATTGTGATGAACCGTGGATGGGATTTTATTTGATGTTTTACGGCTAGCAACGTATGTCCAAAATGTCTTAGTATTGGTAGCCACACTGTCTTCAATTGCATTAATATATTTATTATAGCAAAGGTCAGCTATTTTTTTAAACTTTTTCCTGTTACTCGAGAATACCTCATAGTCACATAAATTCCCATACTTCTTCCACCTAACCCAGGCTTGAGTTTTCTTTTTGTAGGTATGTATGAGAGATTTGGAAAACCAATTGGGGAAATTAACATTTTTTGGTCGACATGTGGGTGTGTGTGATTGTATAATCTCGTAAAGTTTATCATAATATGTAGAAACAGATTCATTAGGTGTTAAGTTATCCAATAAGGCATCCCAATCCACGTCACTTATATCAGTATTTATTTTGTTGTAGTTAGCTTTGTGATAATTTAGTTTGTTAATGGCAGTGCATTTAGGAATATATGTGGAGTGAGAGAAAGAGACGTGAACATAGAAGGCAGGATGATATGTATCTATAGGTAAAAGGGGGACATCAGGAAGGAATGAGACTGCATGAGTATTACAAAAAAATAAGTCTAAGATGCGTCCGCTACAATTAAAAAAGTGGTTATATTGCTTCATAGCATGTTGTGAACAGAAATTTGATAAAAAACGAGTTATGTTTGTCAGTTTGTTATTCGCAGCATATTCCATGTATGATAACTTATTTACCCAAGCAAGCGAGGGTAAATTAAAGTCCCCTGCTAAAATAATATTTTCCACGGAAGAGTCATCACACAACACTGACAGGGAATTAAGAAGAGTTAAGTATGTATCATCAACAGCGTTAGGGGGTATGTAAGTAGCACAAATTATATGATATTTATTGCTTTTCGCGGGAACCTTTACTATCACATGCTCGGGCAAGGTTAATGGGGGCAAAAATGAAATATAGGAGGGATTTAGTTCTTTAGATACGGCTACAAGGACACCACCGCCATCCTTTTTGTTTGAGAGTAAACGGTTACGATCGCATCTAAACACCAAATAGCGTTGATCAATAAATTCATTATCAGATATGTCCAGCGTCAACCAGGTCTCGGTCAAGATAATGACGTCATATGCATGCGCCATAATATTTAAATAAAGGGTATTTAGTTTAGTCCTGATTCCTCGACAGTTTTGATAATAAATAGATATTTTACTTTCATTAGACATTTTTAAAAGTTGGGGGTACAAGAAAATAAACCAACGGTAAAAAAATATTCACTACGAAACTCATAAATATACTTAGAACATTCGAGTCGCACAAAACTGTAATGTCATACACAAATGTAAGGGTATAACAAAAAAAACCAAAAACACAATAACATACACTTAGAGACCCATATGTATACATAAAACCTACCAGCGCTGGAAGCTCACACGGTACGTTCTCGGTAAATAACATTAAAAAGTAGATATAATGGAAAAAGTAACAAATTATAAAAATCTTAAGCAACAATTTATGGATTGTTTTCCGGACTTGAGTGTAAGACGCATAAATTATAACGTCGTACATTAAAACTAATGAGGTAAGGTGACATTGAAAAAAGTTAATTGTACTCCTAAGCACACAAATGCTTGCAAAAAAATATGACCAATAAACATTTAGCCAGGTATTATTGTTATACGGGACAGATACAATTAAGATAAGGAAATATTGAAAATAGTGCAATTTAATAATAAACAAAATAGGCACGTAGCCGTTTGCAAAAAAACATGACAAACATACATCTAAACAGATGTTATTTTTATACGGGTACATTAAGTAATAAAGTGACCGTTTAGTAATAAATACCAACAGCGTCTTAGGATGAAATATTAGACCTAATCCTATTACAAATGTCGTCTTCAGATCGGATCGCAATCGTAGGTGCGTCATCATTCTCCTTGACCAGCACAGTGGCATTACGCACCCAAACATACTTAAATTTGCTTGTTTTGGCAGCGTCGCGGCATTTGCGAAATAACTCCTTATTACGAAGCGTCAGGTGTTCGTTCATATAGATACGACATTGAGTTCCAGCGAGTCCTATACGATCCGATGTAATACCTTTAGATAGCCGATAAGCGCTGAGCACGTTATCACGGAGTAGCCGGGAAGTGAACTTCACAATAATGTTTTTCGGACGCAAATTTTGCGTGTGTGCGTGTGGAACACGGTGAATCGCTACTATGTCTTTTTGTGTAATAGGTATGTTAATAGCTTGCGCAATTGATCCCAAAATAACCACTAGATTTTCACCACGTTTTTCCGGCAAGTTACCAATTTCAATGTTGCACTGCCTAGCCTGTTGTTCTAGGTGATCTATTTTATTAATCAGTGCAAATAAGGGCTCGGACGCAGAGGTAACGATCTTCGACTCCATCTCCTTTGTACGTTTTACGGTATCAATAATGTTCGCGGAGTTGAATTCCACCGATGACTTCAACTCATCGACAACCTTCGATAATTCAAGATGTTTTGTGTTTAGAGTTGATATATCTTGTTTTGTATTGGAAAAATCGGATCTTAATTCTTTCAACTCGGATTGAATTTGAGTGGAGGTAGTTGCTAAATTATCAAATTCATTACGAAGATTACTAATATTCGAGTTGATATTGGAAAACTGGTCGCGTATTTCATTGCTCAGAAAGCTCATTGATCTCTTGAATTCCTCAGAAAGTGCAGAGATATCATCTCTCAAGTCGCATTCTGGTTGCTTCCTCTTATAGTTACGCTGCGTCACATGAGGGTCAGCGTCCTCTCCTGAGTATAGATCAGGAACGGATTGGCATTTAGTGTTTTTCGGCGAGTGTGGTATAAAGGAAGCGACCAACTCGGCCATAATCAGCTGTTATGATGGTCAGATGTTATGAAAACTAGGTATCCTATCAGTAGGATATTATTGGGCATTCTACTCCACCTTCCGTTCCATCGGCTCACTTCGTTCGCCTCGTCACTCTCGGTGGAGTAGAATGCCCAATAATATAATTGAAAAATACTGGTTCGGCGCCTATTCCACCCGATGGAACGGAAGATGGAGTAGAAATCTTACATAGTGGAGTCAGATACTGGTTCGGCGCCTATTCCACCCGATGGAACGGAAGATGGAGTAGAAATCTTACATAGTGGAGTAAGATACTGGTTCGGCGCCTATTCCAGTTAGGCGCGGTTGCTAGTACATTTGTTCGAGTTAGCGACAATGAGTTATAAATGTCAATGTAATACATCAATTGACTCATTATTAATATAACCGTTTCAAGCAGTCGTCATGAAATTTGTAAAACAACCACAATCGTTACATGTAAACAAGCTTTGTGTTAATTCTCAGGAGACTGGTTTTCGCCATGGAGAATTATTACCTAAATCAGTACGATGCATCATTTGCGGTCCGTCAAATTGTGGAAAAACTAATTTATTAATCGGTCTTCTTATACACGAGAATGGTTTAAGATTTCAAAATGTGTATGTTTATTCGAAAACCTTACAACAACCCAAGTATGTTTTTTTAGAAAAAGTTTTGCAACAAGTACCAGGCATTTCATTTCAGAAATATCATGAAAATGAGCAAGTATTGAGTGTTCAAACCGCAAAACCAAATTCTGTTATTATATTTGACGATGTTGCTTGTGAAAATCAAAGTAGTATGCGTGATTATTTTGCTATGGGGAGACACAAGTTCATCGATTGTTTTTATCTAAATCAGACGTATAGTAAAATCCCTAAGCAGTTAGTAAGAGACAACGCAAACCTAATCGTACTTTTCAAACAAGATGAAAGAAATATGAGACATGTTTATGAAGAACACGTCAACACTGACATGACATGGATTGAATTTCGTGAAATGTGTTCAAAAATATGGAGTATACCTTTCAATTATGTTGTAATTAATAAAGATTGTTCTAAAAACAAAGGATGTTATAGAAGTAAATTTGACACGTTTGTAGTCTTTGACTAAGAACAGGAATACATATATAAGACTATTACCTGTCTGACATTATTATTCACCTTACAACGCTAAACCAATTACGACCTATTTTACCAATATGGAAAAATCATTGAAACGACAAATTGTTGATGCGGCAGAAGCTGTAAAAATAAAAGTGCGAAAAATGAGAGATGCAGAGATTAACAATAAACAAGCACTGGAATCTGTTTTCAAACCTGTAACAGAACCTCTCAACCTAATTGCTAATGCTAGTAAGCAAACTCCTCTCCTGCGTGCTAGTGATGATTTTGCTGATATTCCGTTTATTAACAAAACTTCACAGAAAGAAGGAACTGGTAGCGCAGGAAGTAATGATAATAATGGTGATGAAGACAAATATGAATCCGATATCAACAGTGACTCTTCTTATGAATCAGTAGTTGAAAAGAATGAAGATTGTGATATGTCATCCTGGTCACTATCTTCAGAAGCGTTGGTAGATATTCCATTTGGGGTTAGAGCAGACCGCGGGAAACTGATGTTAGGTTCTGCTTCCATAACGATCAACGATCAATACATAACCGTAGCTGGAAGTAAATACCGAAATACACCTGGTTTAAAACAGTTGTTGCTGAAGAAAGATGTAGACTTAAGCTTAGTTACAGATAGTGATATGCAAAATTATAAGTCGATGCTTCTTGATACAAATGCACATCGTCGGGACTATGAGCCAACTAAACCAATAAAAAGTAATAAAGGACAAAAATATTTGCAAGTTATTAAACCTCTTTTTAAACTGAAGAATACAGTTCAGGGAAAGGGTCTACCGTTATTAAAAAAGTGGAGAAAAAATGTAGATTTAGTGTACTGGGATAATCCTAATGAATTAGTGGAAAGATTGAAATTATTAATTGCATCTAGAGATGCTGGCAACACAGGATTAGATAATGAAATTATATCTATCATTGAAGAATTGCGTGAAAGTAAAGTTATAAATAAATAAATACTTAAAAATGTCTTTATTTTACTATCAGCCTCTCGATACAATACACCTTAAACATGAACGTAGACAAATTCGGACACTACATTCACAAAAGAATGCGTTTATCAGAGTTATTTGAGTTTAATGAGAATGCATTGTTAAAATCAGAGAACGGAGATTTTGATTTAAAAACATCAAGACTGAAAGGAATTAGATCTCCAGTAGAAGCAGACGAAGCTGTGAACAAGGATTATGTAGATCGATTGAATGCTAACACATTAAAAGAATTAAATAATCTGGCAGTGAACAAGGATTATGTAGATCGATTGAATGCTAACACATTAAAAGAATTAAATAATCTGGCAGTGAACAAGGATTATGTAGATCGATTGAATGCTAACACATTAAAAGAATTAAATAATCTGGCAGTGAACAAGGATTATGTAGATCGATTGAATGCTAACACATTAAAAGAATTAAATAATCTTGTTGTGAACAAGGATTATGTAGATCGATTGAATGCTAACACGTTAAAAGAATTAAATAATCTGGTTGTGAACAAGGATTATGTAGATCGATTGAATGCTAATATGATTAAAGAATTTAATAATCTGATTGGTACATTGCGTTCTCAAATCATAAAAGATGCAAAGGGTACAGTTCAAGCTACTTTAAAAGCAGGGATACCTGAGGTTTCAACTCATTTGCAAGATAAGTTTTATACTAAAGCAGAGGTAGATAAATTACTTCTAAAAACTCCGTAATGGTTAAACAACAAATTGTAAATGAAATACATAAAGCCGCACGAAGAAATTTCCTTCGACGTTCTGTTATTCTGAAAGGAATCAGCGACTTATGGCAAGCAGACTTGATGGACATGCAAAACCTGAAAAAGTATAATAAAGGTTACAATTTCATCTTAGTGGTGATTGACTGCTTCTCAAAGTATGCCTGGGCTGAACCGATAAAATCGAAAAATAAATTTGATGTTACTCATGCATTCGAACGTATACTGCTTAGTAGTCGTAAAAATCCTGTTAACTTACAAACTGATATGGGAACAGAATTTTATAACATCACTTTTCAAGCTCTTATGAAAAAGCACAACATTAACCATTACTCATCGTTTTCTACTAAAAAAGCATCAATTGTAGAGAGACTGATTAGAACTGTAAAAAATAAATTATATAAATATTTTAGTCTCAATGGAAACTATAAGTGGTTAGGTTTACCATTGGAAGATACATTGAAGAGATATAACAACACCAAGCATCGCACTATTCAATTTAAACCGGTTGATGTGAATAAATGTAATGAACAAGTAATCAAAGAAAATATTGAAAAAATAAAAAAACATGATTTAGTTCAGTGGAAGCCTAAATTCAAAGTTGGTGACTGTGTTCGTATAAGTAAATACAAACATAATTTTGAGAAAGGTTACACTCCTAATTGGTCAACTGAATTATTTATTATAAAAAAGGTAAATAAAACCTTACCAGTGACGTATCACATAGAAGATCAACGAAAGCAAAACATATTAGGAGCTTTTTACGAACAAGAACTGCAAAGATCTAACCATCCAGATGTTTATTTGATAGAAAAGGTTTTGAAAAAGAAAGGAAATAAATTGTATGTCAAATGGTTAGGTCTAAACAGTGCAGAAAACAGTTGGATTGAAAAAGCTGCAATAATGGACTAAGATATTATATAACCATTTTTAATTTGAAATCATATCATTATAATTTGAGTGATGCAAGGGGGTGGACTAGTTAACAACATCATTAATAATCTACCATTCGAACTTCATTTGCCAGGATACAATTATTGCGGACCAGGAACCAAACTTCACAAACGCTTAGCGCGAGGTGACCGAGGTGTGAATAAACTAGACGAAGCTTGCATGCAACACGACATTGCGTATACAAACCATACAGACTTAGCAAATCGTCACAAAGCCGATTTACAACTACTTAACATGGCTAAACAAAGACTTAAATCAAAAGATGCAGGGAAAGGTGAAAAACTAAGCTCTTGGCTAGTGAACAAAGTTATGAAAGTAAAACTAAAGTCTGGATCCGGCATTAAAACATTTAAAAGCTTAGTTTCAAAAATAAAATCAAAAATTAAGAAACTCAAATGCAAAGATAATAAGACTTTAATAAAAGCAGCTTACTTAACAGCAAAAAAGTTATATCCAAACATTCATCATCGAATTCGAGTACCTCGAGTAATACCCATACCAAAGACTGGAGGAGTTCTACCTTTAATTCCAATTTTCGCTGGTTTATCGGCTTTAGGAACTTTAGCTGGTGGTGCAGCTGGCATTGCAAAAACCGTCAATGATTACAAAGCAAGCAAACAAAATTTGCAAGAAACAGAACGACATAATAAAGCTATGGAGGCTTTAGTGTTGGGCAAGGGTTTATACATTAAGCCGTATAAAAGTGGTAAAGGATTGTTTATAACATCTTCAAAAAACTGAAAAATATGTTACCCAATCGCCCTCTAACTAATGTAGACATCCGAAAGTACTCAAGAGACATCCCACATTTTCGTGGGGTCTACATGAAGGATCGATTACCTCGAAAGCCGAAACGCATTGAATGTGGTATCGTTAACTTAGACGATTCTAAGAACGATGGAACGCATTGGGTAGCTTATGCTAAAGTACACAATCACTGTGAATACTTTGATAGCTATGGAAATTTAAAACCTCCGATGGAACTGATGCAATATTTCAAAAATTGTAATGTGTTTTATAACTACACAAGATATCAAAAATTTAACGCAGTCAATTGTGGTCATTTATGTTTAAATTATTTGTGGACTTTTTGGAATAAAAATGTAATATAAAATATATGCTTTTCTTTAATTTCAATCATTTGCAAGATGTCACTCACTTTGTCTATAACTGGAGACTCGTCAGTGTTAACTACATACTATCCTAATACTTTGCAACTAGATGGAGAATATGAGTGTGCTTTATTACACTTTTCAACGTTTAATTCTATTCCAAACATTGATAAAAGTAATAATAAGTTCTATTATGGTTTTAATGAAGTTATTGAAATACCGGAAGGCACTTATGAATTGCAAGATATCAGTGATTATTTAAAATCCGAAATAAAAGATGCAGCGATCAAACTGCGGTGTAATAATAATACTTTAAAAACTACTATATTCTGTTCAAAAGATATTAATTTTACCAAAGAAGACTCTTTTAGAAGACTATTAGGATTTAACAAACAAATCTTGAAAGCAAATAAATGGCATGTGTCACAGTCTCCAGTCAACATTCTACCTACGACCGTAGTCAGGATTGAATGTGATATTGTAAGCGGTTCTTATGTAAACGGTGAACCAAGTCATATTATTCACGAATTTGCACTTAATGTGCCACCTGGATACAGGATCATAGAAATCCCGAAGAACGCAATATACTTTCCAATCAATCAAAACAACATAAGCTGCATACACATCAGACTGTTAGATATAAACAAACGATTAATCAATTTACGTGGTGAAGAAGTACAGGTATATCTGCATCTTAGAAGAAAAAAATGATTGACTACAATAAAAATGTGTCTCAACAAGTAAAGAATATCAGTTCTGCTCAAGCTACCTATCAAATAAGACCTCTCTCTAAGAAGAAAATAAAATTAACTAAAGACAATAAAGCATTCCTTAGAGCGATCGGATTGCTAAAATGAATATCTTAGACGTTTTATCCGCTCCAACTTATGATAATACTATAGAAGGAATCGAATTTCATTCCTACAAGCCCTATGTAACAAGTTTCAACAGGAACGATGAAATCCGCATACCTATCAACCAACAGGACTTGTACATATTACCATCAGCTAGCACCTTATATTTGGAAGGAACTGTTATCGTTAGCAAAAAAGATACGAAGGACAAAGCTACTAGTGTCAATTTCACGAACAATGCTCTACTCTACTTATTCCAAGACATTAGGTATGAGCTAAATGGAGTGGAGATTGATAAAATTAAAAATGCAGGTATAACAACAACCATGAAATCACTCATTTCGATGAACGAAAGTGAATCAAAAATGTCTAATGCCTGGGGCTGGAATATTGATGGCATAAAAAATATAAATGGAGGAAGATTTTCTGCTTCCATACCACTTCGTAACCTCCTCGGTTTTGCTGAAGATTTTAAAAAAGTCGTTATAAATAGTAGACATGAACTGATATTGTTACGAAGTAACACTAATTTAAACGCTGTAAAACTTAATACTGGCGAAGTAGTGGATGATGTTCAGATCAATAAAATAATATGGCGCGTACCGCATGTTAAAGTATCAGACAAAGAAAAAATTGGATTGTTAAAAGTATTAGAAAAGGATCGTCCACTTCAAATGATATACAGAAATTGGGATCTATACGAATATCCAGCTTTGCCTAAAACTACAAAACATACCTGGTCTATCAAAACTTCATCTCAAATAGAAAAACCAAGATACATTATTATTGGTCTACAGACAAATAGAAAAAACAATGCAAGTTCTGACATGTCTCAATTCGATCACTGTCATATTCGAGACGTTAGAGTGTATCTCAATTCAACCTATTTTCCATATGAAAACTTAAATGTGAGTTTTGCTAATAACAGAATCGCTTTATTATACGAGCAATACACCAGATTTCAACAGTCGTATTACGGACGTCGCTCGGAACCCATACTAAGCGAAAAACAATTTAGAGATTTAGCACCGCTGTTTGTAGTCGATTGCTCTAGACAAGCGGATAATCTAAAGACAGGTCCGGTTGTGGATGTAAGAGTAGAAATTGAGAGTGATTCAGAGATACCAGATCAAACATCAGCATACTGTCTCATTCTGAACGATTGCATTGTTGAATATAAACCATTAAGTAACATTGTTAAGAAGATATCATGAAGACAGATACCTGTATAGTGGAACTCCAAGGATTTAAAGATACTATAAATAATTTTATTGTTAAAGAATTGACCATTGCGAACCAAGACCATACACAGACGTTCTTGGTAAAACCACCATTTTCATTCCACTACCTAACACAAGAAGAAAAAAAGCAGGTGAGGTGGTTAGAAAGAAATCGAGGAATTTACTGGAGTGAGGGCTACATAGACTACAAAGAGTTTCAACGCGTTATTTTACCATATTTAGAAAATAAAAAAATTATTACAAAGGGTTTGGAAAAGATGAAGTGGATTAAAGATTTATGTGCAAACTGTGAAGTGATAGATATAGGTGAGAAGGGATGTCCTAATTTAGCAACATTAAAAAAAAAGTTCTGCAAAAATAAAACTGATTTTAATTGTGTGAACCATAAAATGAATTGTACTTTAACGAATGCGGTGTGTATTAGAAAATGGTATGTTGATAACAATATGAATGTATTTAATTTATTTTAATTGTTATTGTGTTAAACAGTTAATTAAAAAATGTCTTTGTACTTAAGTGTTTTATTTATAATCAGAGTAACCTACATAACAAACTTTAAATTAGCTGCAGCAAAAATTACATTTCTTATCAATTTTATTACAAATTTAAAATATACAATGATTAACGAATTATTCTAATAAAAAATATGGAAAGCAAATAGCCTTTAATTATTTCATTACACTAGAGCTAATTTAGAGTTCGATTATAAATAAGTAATACAAAATAAAACATAATTTAAATAATAAATGAATATATTTTTATTTACTTTTTTACATTACTTACAACTATTACAAACTAATTATAACTACCTACACAATAATAATAATAATAGTGTTAACTGTTTTCTAACGTACCTACATACTTAACTTACAAACTTGTGATGTATGAACATTATCCCAACTCGATTAAAAACAAAACTACATTTAAACTTACAAACTTTTTTTACGTAGGTACATTTTTTTAATTTTACCAAACTTCTTATGCTTATAATTTATACATTCAAAAGTTACACAACATAAAAACCTAACATGATTAAACACTAAAGAATAAGAAAACAAAATAAATGTTATACATACCTAATAAGAATATGCTCTAATAACTATAATATTACATACATGATTTATTATTATTGATTATCACTAAATATAACTACTACTAGATACTTACAAAATAATGACACCAGCTAATAATAACCGTCCCCACAAAGTTTTTTTGATATTTTATTAATTAACGATTGCGTCTCCTCCATAACATGGTCCACCGATTCAGTCACTACATACTGCGCACTTAACATTATCACATCCTGATTGTCACTTGCAGATTCTTGTTCACTGATATCCAACACTTGTACCTGGATCAGTCGTAAACCTTTTTTCTTCTCATTGTTTATGACGAATGATTGACATGTAGGCAGAGATGACTTCTGTTTTAGACACTCCCGTCTTGTTCTAGGTTTCTTGTTGGCCGGTCCGCAGTCTCGTCTTGTTCTAGGCTCCTTGTTGATAGGTCTTTCTTGTTCAGGGAAATCTGGGATATGCCAGCTTAAACTCGGAGTCGGAAAACCTTGAGCGTATTGTGAGAAGTCGATAATATCTGGAGAATCACACATTATCAATGATCTGAAACAAACGAAATAATAATTAATTAAAATGACATAAACAACATGATGAAATAATGTTATATGTAGATGAGTAGTAGTACAATACTTACAATTCGTTTCGTTTTTATTTGATTTGATGTGACCGGTCCGGCTGACTGCCTGGTGATGTATGTGCATATCATATTATTATGAAATGCAAACTACTTAAAACCTTGCGATATGAATCAATTTCATGTTTCAACAAGTTCAAGCTGATGGGCGCGACATGAAGAGACATGCTCGCGCACCTGATCGGTGTTATATTGCACAAAGCAGTCAGCGCAATGCGCTTTGTCATCAGGAATGGAAATGAAACAGATTATTATTATGAACATAAATATATATTGTTTATTTAAGTAAATTAAACTAAGCATTATTATTACTTAACAGATATTATACTAAAATTAATTTTGAACTAATTAGTACAAGGGACACCAAAAATACAAAAAATTTAGAATTACATACACAACTATTTTACATTAATGAAACAGATTATTATGTCTTTATTTCATTTTAAATACATATTGTTTATTTAAGTAAATTAATATATAATACAGATATTTTACTAAAATTAATTTTCAACTAACTAGTACAAGGGACACCAAGAATACACAAATTTTAGAATTACATAGGTACACAACATTTCACACTATAAGAGTAACAAACATCCAGCTACCCATCCTCAAAAACTTTTTATAATTGTAAGTATGATAGTAGGCAGGTTGTAAGATTATCTAACTTTCCAATTAGAATAACATAGGTTTTAAAATCAATAAATACATGTTAGAAATGTAATATGTAACTACTGTAGGTTCCTAACAACTATAAAATTATGGTAATGCATCACATAAATATATTTGCATTACCCCAAGCTAAAGTAGATACTTTATCTGATGATAGCAATCGTTTATCATCATTGCTTGAAAGTGCTATTTTATTTACATTCTGTGTGAATATTTCATGTTTTATTGACCTAAACAATACATTTTTTTTGCGAATGACATTGCAATTGTATAAAACATTTTTATAATCAAACATACTTAAATTTTTCGTTACACATTTTTTTGTACCTTTAGCTTTTTTAATTGTTTTGATTACGGTTTTAATACAATAAAGCTTTGAGCGCAGTCCTACAAATTCTTTGATAAGTTTGCCACCCATTTCGTCCTTAAACAGTCCTGGAATCTTCTTATTAATAATAGGCAAATGAAATTCATTGTTTAAGTCATAATTAGAGGTATCGAAATATTTTAAAAAATTGAGCTTGAAATCTTTATAAACGTTATTACTCTGTACATCATAGATTAGACTATCTGTGTCAGTATAGCACAATTCAATTGCATTACCATAAAACGGTTTCATGATAGAGTAGTGAAAATCGTACATATGCGTTTTAGATAATTCTAATACTGTGAACCCTATGTATATTGGTTTATTAAGTATAACACGCAAAGGCTTCATTTGGATTGCTACTAGATCATCAGAAAATACAGAGGCGCTGTGAAAATATGGACTGGCTATCAATTTCTCAGCACAATTAGTCTTTTTTGTTTTATTGTTTGAGTCACACCACTTGTTTACTAACTTAACGTCTATTCGATTTTCATTATTTTCTAAGGTTTTTCCAAAAATACTATTGTTTAATAATTTGAAAAAATCTTGTTCAAACGTTGACTCTGCTTTTTGACGTAACTGAGTGTTAATATCAATATATCGCTTTAAAAAACAACTTTGCTTAAACATAATTACTCGATGGATCCTTCTCAATATTAAACCGTATTGTAAGCATTTTTTTAAATGAACGTAATGAATTACATAGTGATATTTGTCAAACAAATTCGGTACTAGTTTTTTATTTTTACCACCAGGTGGTATGCATTTTTCTGGACAAAATGGAAAATCATTGTGTTCAATGTGCAAATTTTCCGGATATATTAAATCAACTTCAAGAATGTAACCGTTTTCCGCAGTATCACTGATGTCTGTCAAATTCGTTTGTAAACAATCTATTTCTTGTCTGTTCATAAATCTAAAACCAGAATAGGGTAGGGATTGACACATGCTGTAACCGTATAAATTGTTACAGTCTAAATAAATGATAAATGAATTTGGGCGGTTTGGATCGTAGGTATCTAAATATTTATGATTGGCTTTGGCATATCTTTTGGAACACATACAAACACCTCCACGAATACCTTGTTGTATCATTCTAAAAATTTCGACATCGCTAATTAATTCTAATTGAACTCCTGTTTTTAAAAGCATTGCATCAAAAGATAGACTTGGTGCTGTAAGATAGAACGCAGGATCGAGATTGTAATGGCGTTTACAAGTTTTTCGAAAATTTTCAAATACATCTGTTAGCAACAGAACGTCTGTTTTAAGATATAAATCGGTGTACATACCCATGTTTCGAATATTGAATACTGACCAAACGGAACGAGCGTGTTCAAAGTCTTCGTCAGTAATTGACTCATTAGTCAATGAGCTAAAAAAATGGTTTTTTGACGGCAAACATTTTTCTTCGTATCGATCCCATTGAGACATATAATCATAAGGATACACTCCTTTACGGGTGAGTAGGTTAAATTCTGTTTTATTAGGAAAATAAGATTGTAATTGTTTGAAGTCTTGTTTTTTCATGGTACTAACCAACTTTTCTAAACTAGTGCCTAAAAACTTGAAAGAATCTACAAACCGAACCTGAATGTTTTCATCCGGTGAAATCGGAATAAACTTTGTGAATGAAATATAGTTTTCTTTTGTTTTCGGTATCACTTTAATAGATCCAGGAGCTTCACCTAATTCTTTTATAAAAAGGTGACAATCGTATCCGGACAAATTATGAAAGAATACTGGTAAAAATGTTGGTAATCTGTATTGCAGGTTACAGTAACTATGAGCTGCGCCGCGATACTTTCCACTCAAGTGGCAATGATCACGAACCCTGTCGCCGAATAAGAAGTGATCACAAATATGACAATTCATCGCGTTTTCAAAGTTGTGAGCATTATCATCTGAGTATATCATAGGAACATTATTTTTTAAAATAGTATAAATTTTTTGTGCATCTTTATAAATAGACTTCACAAAATTAGATACACAATCCGAACCGCGATAAGAAACGTAACGATTGTGGCTTTCGTCTAGCGCACACGTAATATGGTAAGCGTAAGCTATAGGCACGTGTCGCTGTCGCGTTACAGTGCTCGCTTTAGTGGGATTAGGGTCACAAGATTCATACCGTTCTAGCATTGTTTCAAAATCTGCGTATATAACAAATGGTACAGTCTGCTTTCTGTTATAATTTTCAAACTGTATGAAAGAACCTTTTGGAGGCAGTTCCGTGGCGACACCTCCACAATTATGAGAACTAAGATCGTCGCATGAATTAAAAAACAGTAAACAAACGTCACAAAAGTACAATTTACTGTGGTGCTTTGTTATTTGATTCTTAACGAGTCGTGGTAAGTCTTTAATAAGACAGTAATGTGATAAATCATCATTTTCGAAATAAAGTAAACGAATCACCTTGTCGTTTAAGGTTTTTGGTTTGTAAAGAGGTCCTACAATGGTATTATTTTTCAAACCATAAATATAAATACAAATTTCAGGGTTATTACCCTCAAATCGCGTAACATCTGAGAAATTCATTGGGAATGATATATCCTTTACATTTAATACGTTACGAAAATCAGGGTAAGACGATACTCTTTCAGGATGACTTTTAGCTGGATATAAAGCAGCAACAACGGACCATAAAAAACAATACTCATCATTATTGCGGATATTAATACATGCTTTTTTCGATTTTATTGATACAGGCAATTCGACAAAACCTGAACCGCGCAAAGGTTGATATTTGTTAACATTGATTTCCAAATGGGAATTGTTTAAGAAGGTCCATCCACTATCGCGGTCCTGAAATTCTTCAATCTTTTTTGTTAAAGTATTTTTGACTTGAGCCAATAATGGATCCAATTCATAATTCTGATGCAAAGTAAAGTTTTTTGTGGCAAATGATTTCATCTCCTGAGAATCATTTTTAACCATTAAAAACAACGCGAAATATTCGAAGTTAACTTTTAAACAAGTGTGTTCTTTAAGAGACGTATCAATCAACATTTTAATTTTGTTCTCAATATTATTAAAAAATGAATCTAGAGAATAATTCTCAGACGGATCGACGATTCTATAAGAAGCTATACGATTACGAAATGCAGAATGGATTATTTCAACACCTTCGCAAAAATGCGAAATATTTTTGTTTTTATGATTAGTACTACGTAGATGACCTGTCCAGTGACTGCGCTCAACAGAGGTGTTACAAACGGTACAGAAAGGCATTTTAGATAATTATTACGTCAGTTAATTTTGTATACTAAAATAGGTTTAGATTTACATACTATTAGATTCTGCAATAATCAATACAATTAATTTGGTGTCCCCAACAATTAAAACTAAATTATTTTAAATTTATGCTATCGCTGTAAAAGACGGGCTCGGAATGATTAAACAATTCATGAGTTGACCTCATGAACATTTGCAGCCCGTCCCACTGGGGAGTATTTCGATCTAATTGTGCTTTTAAAGCGACCTGGGCTTTTTTCCACCGTTCTTCCTTGGGGGTGGAGGCAACTTCGTCTTTCGCGTATACCTTTACTTCTACGTAGAACTCTCCCTTTAGGTCTGCCGCTCGCCGTACTTTGCCGTTGGCAACACGGCTGATGAGCGATGAACCGAAGTCCCCGCTTGAGGTCGTCGTCTTCGGTTCGTCCTCCAGACCAAAGAGGTCCGAGCTCAAGCTGCGTCTTTTACTGTAAACAATTACACATATTTTCATTTATAATAATTTACATTTATTATCTATTATACACCTCTGTTGAATCTTATGGGGAATACAAAGCCTGATAAACGCGATAAACGTGGTATATATTTGTTATAATAATTTCAATAAGAATACCTAATGAAGTAACTGTTAACATTCCTGCATTGAATATAATCGGAAATTGATTTTACAGTTGTCTGCGTTACCAAGTTCCCTAACCATCATGTATCAGTGCACATAACATTTAAATTGATTTATCATACCAAAAAAACACCTAAACATACAAGCAGTAATATAAATTACCTTGACTTAGAGTTTGACGGGTGGGCGGTGCTTTCAGGTGTTTGGCGCTTCACCGCCTTTTTCTTAGCTTGCTTTTTCACCTCGACTACTGCAGCTGTGGACCGTGCAGGTGATTGATATTCCGATTCTGAGTCAGACCTGAAATAGAACACACTAAGATTAATTCTATAACCAACCTCAATAATTATGGAGAGGAAAGTTTCAATGGAATATAGCTCGCTAGAAGATGGTAGTAACCAGCCGGCAGGCAGAAACCAGGTCCGTAGCTGAGTAGGTACCGATTAAACATTAAAATATTCAGATGGAATATAGCTCGCTAGAAGATAACATGGATGGTATGATGGTGATAGTTACACCAGCCGGCAGGCAGAAACCAGGTCCGTAGCTGAGTACCGATTAATCATTAAAATATTCAGATGGAATATAGTTCGCTAGAAGATGACATGGGTGGTATGATGGCGACAGTTACACCAGCCGGCAGGCAGAAACCAGGTCCGAAGCTGAGTAGGTACCGATTACACATTAAAATATTCAATAAACTTAGTAGTACTTACTTACATTTTATATTTGTAGGATGACGTAATTATGTAACGAAAAAGATAAGTGGATCACTGGAAGACACTGGAGCGAATGTAATTATATGATCGAAATTGATTGGTTATATACCTAAAAAATATCATTTCAGCAATATTTACCTCATATCAAAATTAAACCTTAACTACATGTCCTCACAGGTGTATAACTAATTGATGATACTTACGACTTATTAAACCGTATTGATTGAAAACCCTTCTGTCAAATTGCAATTTTATCGTGAGAAACGAAATAGAAAACCAGCTTTAACGCTCACCGACAAAGGTGAAGCCGATACCAAGCTGTTACTTATAATAGGTATTATAATAATGTATGTGTGTTTGTTTGATAAACCGTATTATTAAACTCTGCATGCCAACATAAATCAAACTGAAATTAAAAAAATAAATCTGCAAGTTAAGATGAGCCGAAAGTAAAATATCCGGAATACATTTGTTTTCTTTTTTTTTTTTGTGCAGACCATTATATGTAAACGAACCCATGTCATAAAGTAAGTTCACAGGTATGTTGCAGTAAACTTAAAATTGTTATAAAATCATCCAACGGCTAGAACGAATTTTTATAATCATTTCATGCAAATTTTCAGTACTGATATTAAGAATCATCTTTCAAACAATCCTAGATTGATAGAACTAACACATTATTATAAAACATATAAAATAATAAACAAACGAGAGAGAAATAGGAAATCCTATAAAAATCAAATTTTAATCAAAGACTGCAACATGCGCGGCGATCATCTTACAAAGTAATTGTTGAATACATGGAAATTACTCACTCACACATACACCTCACATAACAACGATAAAGTTCGAATTCAGCAAATTTACATAATGCAATTTTGCAGTCCGAGGTTTTAAAGACTCACTCACACCTATACTGTGAAAAATTTGTACGATCGTTTCCGACGCCGTCGTCAGGCGGTTTACAAAGAGTATAGTACAATAAATAGCCACGGGACGGCGCATGAACCGTTTCGAAGGCGAACGTATGAGTGTGTAAGCATCTTAATTAATCAAGCGCAACGCGGAGTAACAGCAGAGCAACCAGTAGTTGATTGTAGTAGTAGTTGGTTGATACAGCTAACACTACCTTACACGCTAGTAAGGTAGTGTTAGCTGTATGAATAAATTAAATTAACATTTGGTTGTCCTTGGTGCCCAATCTAGGGTCATGGAAATAGAATGAGCTTGTGCCTGTAGGTGCATGCTATTTCTTGCTCTGTGAAGAGACAAGAGTCAATCTGACCCAAATTTTAGTTTAATGTTTACGGTATCCTAAAGTTCAGATGTCCTTGGTGCCCAATCTGGGGTCATAGAAATAGAATGTACGTGTGCCTGTAGGTGCATGCTACTTCTTGCTTTGTGAAGAGACATGAGACAAACTGTCCTGAATTTTAGCTTACTAAAACCAGTAGTTGATTGTCTACGTGTATGAATAAATTAAATTAACATTTGGTTGTCCTTGGTGCCCAATCTGGGGTCATGGAAATAGAATGAGCTTGTGCCTGTAGGTGCATGCTATTTCTTGCTCTGTGAAGAGACAAGAGTCAATCTGACCCAAATTTTAGTTTAATGTTTACGGTATCCTAAAGTTCAGATGTCCTTGGTGCCCAATCTGGGGTCATAGAAATAGAATGTGTGTATGCCTGTAGGTGTATGCTATTTCTTGCTTTGTGAAGAGACATGAGACAAACTGTCCTGAATTTTAGCTTACTATGTTCGTGTATGTAGTTCAATTTGCAAACGAATTATGTGTGAAACTTGTTGTTATAAAACTTGTGAACTATATAATATAAAGTCGTGGTTTAGTGTTCAATCCGAGAATCTGCAGCAGTTGATCGAGGTAAGCCTATATTGCGTTTTAGAACTAAAATAGTGGAATAGGCGCCGAACCAGTATTTTACTCCACTATGAAAGATTTCTACTCCACCTTCCGTTCCATCGGGTGGAATAGGCGCCGAACCAGTATTTTACTCTACTATGTAAGATTTCTACTCCATCGGGTGGAATAGGCGCCGAACCAGTATCTTACTCCACTATGTAAGATTTCTACTCCATCTTCCGTTCCATCGGGTGGAATAGGCGCCGAACCAGTATTTTTCAATTATATTATTGGGCATTCTACTCCACCGAGAGTGACGAGGCGAACGAAGTGAGCCGATGGAACGGAAGGTGGAGTAGAATGCCCAATAATATCCTACTCCTATCCGATCAGCTGATAAGCACTTGCCAAGCCGGTGCCGAGTAAAAGAGATGAAAAATGACCACCGTCCCGTTTACTCGCGGGGGTGAAGGGGCTGCACTCACGCGACTATAGACTGCACGAAGTAGTGTGAGCGAGTCAAAAAATATAGTCCGCACCGTTTCCCCGCGGGGGTGAAGAGGCCGTACCCACGCGACAACGCACACTGTGACCCGTGTTTAATTATTTTAAAACAAACAGCGTTATGGCGAAATTGAGTTTTTTGTCTTAGTAGCAAGGTTAGATTTTATATGGCACTGAAACTTCACAATTTAAGTAAAACTGATAATGCGTCTGCGCCAGCTAGCGTATAAAACTGAACTGACCTTATCAGCGCATAGCAACCGTTTATCGTCATTACTTGAAAGTGCTACTTTATTTACATCCTGGGTAAATATTTCATGTTTTATAGACCTAAATAGTATATTTTTTTTGCGAATGATATCGCAATTGTACAAAACATTTTTATAATCTAACATATTTAAATTTGCTGTAACATTTTTTCTTGTGCCTTTTGCTTTTTTTACTGTTTTATTTAAAGTTTTAATACAATACAATTTTGAGCGCAGTCCTACGAACTCTTGGATAATTTTACCACCCATTTCATCCTTAAACAGACCTGGAATCTTCTTATTAATAATTGGCAGGTTAAATTCGTTGTTTAAATCGTAATTGCTTGTGTCAAAATATTTTAGAAAACGGACCTTGAAATCTTTATACACGTCATTACTCTGCACATCATAAACAAGACTATCTGTGTCAGTATAGCACAATTCAATTCGGTTACCATAAAAAGGTTTTATAATAGAATAGTGGAAATCATACATGTGAGTCTTAGATAATTCTAATACTGTAAACCCTATGTATATCGGTTTATTAAGAATAATACGCGAAGGTTTCATTTGAATTGCTACTAGATCATCAGAAAATATAGAGGCGGTATGAAAATATGGGCTGGCTATTAATTTTTCAGCACAAGTAGTCTTTTTTGTTTTATTGCTTAAGTCACACCACTTGTTTACTAACTTCACATCTATTCGATTTTCATTATTTTCTAACGTCTTTCCAAAAATACTATTGTTTAATAATTTGAAAAAATCTTGTTCAAACGTTGACTTTGCTGTTTGTCGTAACTGAGTATTAATATCAATATATTGCTTTAAAAAACAACTTTGCTTAAATGTAATAGCACGGTGAATTTTTCTCAATACTAAACCATGCTGCAAGCATTTTTTTAAATGTACATAGTGAATAACATAGTGATATTTATCATACAAATTGGGTATTAGTTTTCTGTTCTTACCACCCGGTGGTAAACATTTTTCTGGACAAAATGGAAAGTCATTGTGTTCAATGTGCAAATTCTTTGGATATATTAGATCTACTTCAAGAATGTAACCATTTTCCGCAGTATCACTGATGTCATTTAAGTTTAATTTTAAAAGTTCTATTTCTTGTTTATTCATTAATCTAAAGTCAGAATAGGGTAGCGATTGACACAAACTATAGCCGTATAAATTGTTACAGTCTAAATAAATGATAAACGAATCTGGATGGGATGGATCGTAGGTGTCTAAATATTTATTATTGGCTTTAATGTGCCTTTTGGAACACATACAAACACCACCACGAATACCTTTTTGTATCATTTTAAAAATTTCAACATCACTTATCAATTCTAATTGAACTCCGGTTTTTAAAAGCATTGCATCAAAAGATAAACTTGGTGCTGTTAGATAAAATGCGGGATCCAGATTATAGTGTCGTTTACAAGTTTTACGAAAATTTTCAAATACATCTGTTAGCAAAAGAACGTCGGTTTTAAGATATAAATCTGTATACATACCCATATTTTGGATATTAAATACAGACCCATGCGGCTGTTTTTACTTAGCCACAAGCTCCTAATACAAGTCCGCAATGTCATGGCTATAATAACTACCGTCCTTTGATATAAAATAACTGAAGAACCTGTGTTGGATAACACATGGCCACTGAATTAAGAAATAGTTCCATGGTTCCATGACACACCATGCAATGTCATGAAACTTCATTTTTATTTATATTTAGCTACATTAAAGATAGCCATCTAATGGTAGTTAGGCCCACGCATGCAAACAAACTCAAATCACTTAGTATGCTAAATGTGTGTGTTTTGCATTTTACAAGCTCTGCATAATGATTAGAGAAACATTGTGAGCCGTCCTTCAACTTGATATTGTGTAAATAATATCAATCTTGCGGTTTTTTTTATTGTTTGCACAAATTATGTCGGTAAACATTTGCTTATTAAATGTACCTTATGACATCGATAAAGGAAAACATCGTGTGGAAACATGGACTTACAGTTATATAAGGCCGAAATCGCCAACCCTTCGTGAGCAATGCTCGAGCCTTCTCTGTACGAGAAGAGACCTTTTCCCTGCAGAGGACAGTAACAGGCTGGTATTATTATAAACTAGCTTCCGCCCGCGGCTTCGCCCGCAAGGTATGTCGATAAAAAGCCTATGTCGTTCCCCGGGATGCCATCTATCTCCATGCCAAATCTGTTCAGTGGTTTAGGCGTGAAAAGGTTTCGAATTTATAATAATAGTATGAATTTTTAAATAATAGAATAAAAATAAAAAATAAACTATTTATAAATATGAAACATAGTAAGTATAGCCCACTGGTATCAGGAACAGGGTCCAAGCTACCGGTCAGGGCTCCAGAGAGAAGAACCTCATTTATAATGGTCCCTGTTATAGAGCATTAATTTGTTTGCCACTAACTCATCATTCATCATTATCATCAATCAGCCGAAAGACGAATAACGAACTGCTGGACGTCACTATTACCTGAAGATTCCTTTTTATCTAGAAACTAGATAGTCAAATTCTGGACGACAACTATAGAATACGTTTCGAATTACATTTCGAACCATTTCGTCTCTAAACCAAAGATCGTAAAACTGGCTAATCGTGCCTTCTAACCATAAATTTCAGAATTTCATATAAGACACGAATTCAAAACATTTCAACATAAAGCTCACTTAGCGAAATATCATTAAATAACTTTCGGTACTCAAACGTAATGTAAAACCGAATAGAGTTGAAATAAAAGGAACAATGCCGTCTCTACTAAGGCCACCGCGGTGACCTCAATACGGGTCGACCGCCGGGGGTGAGTCACCCTGCGCGTGGCTTACACTTCACTGTTCTAGTGAATGGACTCCTCGATTCTCAAGCAGATGCCTAGGCCTACAATGTTCCTAAACGGGCCTCATTCTTTCCTTCAGATATAAAAAATGCAAATAAAATTGCGAATTTGACGTCCTCCTACCGATACGATCCGATATCTTACCAAACCTGCACGTGCCTTTACGAGAATCAGTATCTTCCAAGAATTTCGTGAGCTTAAAAACATAAATCGCTGCTCGCAGGTAATCGGATCTGTCAAACTCGCAGAGGGGACTTTCTGCCAGTGCTGAGTCATTCGTATGGCAAAAGTTAGCATACAGCATGCATAGTTCATTAATGCAAACATTAACAGAGTACCTATCTAAGAATATTGGTACTTAATACCCATCGGCTTGGATTTGCATACACTACTAAAAGTAACTAAGATAGAGTTTAATAGGACTAACAGTCTGTGTCCTGCTACTGTACTAGGTTACAAATGTGCCACCCATCCAATCAAGTCCAAAAACAGCTCTAGAGTCGCTCCTTGCGATACCAACGAGAAGAAATAGAATGGCTACCTATTCTAAGAATAGAACTACGCGCCTGCAAAACAAACCATACACTTTCACCATCACGGTTGCGCGACGAATCGAAAAATAACTTCTACGGTATACCCAGATATCCTTAATTGGGAACAACCCCAAGGCCGCTCCGAGTATAAATAAGGGTGATGTTATTACTTCTGGTCACCCCCCGTGAGATCAACCGGGGGAGGCTTATGTCGCGTCATATTTTATGCACAAACCTCCTCCCGACATCTGATTCGGCGACATCGGTTATTTTTATGATTCATTTAGACACCTTCGTTGTAAAGTGAACACGGAATAGATCTGAAGACATTCCCGTAATACAAAAACGTGGCCTAGTGCCTTCAGTTTTATTAATCAGTATAAATAATACATCGCGGTCTCTTGGGTCCCTGTGATCTTTGAATACAGTACATGCTAAAGATATGCACGACTTAAGCAAGTGTGTCGAGGGAAACTTGATGTTGGCACCGTACCGCGATCTCATCAACCTTTATTGGAAGCTCAAACAATAAATACCGAACGCAATGGCAATCTCGAACAGTATCAGCAAAGGGGTTTTTCTAATTGACATGCACGATAGCTGCACCCAGGAACAAAGCGGAGAGAAACTTGTGTAATGGACCCTAATACTTAGAAAGTTAGATTTTCCACAAACAGTTCAATAAACCCATTTTACTCGCGAGCATGCGATATCAATTCGGAACCGCGTTAACCGACTTCTCAAGTAATAAATCAAAAGATTAATTCCGTAACCACCATGATTCGATGGCGTTTAACACTGTTTATATTTCCGGAGTGAACCAGCTGTTCCGCTCAACCTCGGGGCACTTCAGTGCGGTTGCGTAAAAACTAAATGCCGACACGTTATGAAACTGCAGCCGTAATCCGTAATGGCACGGAAAAAGTCTTTTGCATAATTGCAGGCCAAAGTTGTTGGGATAATGAAGTCGACCGCAGATCCCGCCTTAATGCTACCTGGACTTCTATTGCTCCCCTTTCATTGTATTTTTGTAAAAGCTTTCTTCTTGACACCGTTCTTCAAAAAGTATTGTTGAATTATGAGGATCATTAAAACTTTTGTTTTTCTCACCACGATCATTAGGACAACTTTGGGGATACTTATTCGAGTCGAGTTACTTTAACAGATTGCAGCTGGTGGCACCGTTCGTCGGAAATGGGTTTATTACTCAAAGAGTTATAAAAGCATTTTTTAGAAGGCAAACACGTATCTTCATAACGTTCCCATTGACACATATAGTCGTATGGATATATGCCTTTACGGGTAAGTAGGTCAAATTCGTTTTGGTCAGGAAAATAAGATTTTAATTGTTGAAACTCTTGTTTTTTCATTGTACTGACCAACTTTTCTAAGCTGGTTCCTAAAAACTTAAAAGAATCTACAAACCGGACCTGTATGCTTTCCTCGGAGGAAATCGGAATATACTTTGTAAATTAAATATAGTTTTCTTTTGTTTTAGGTATTACTTTAATAGAGCTTCACCTAATTCTTTTATGAAAAGGTGACAATCATAACCAGATAAATTATGAAAAAACACAGGCAAAAATTTAGGTAATTTAAATTGTAAGTTACAATAGCTGTGAGCTGCACCGCGATATTTACCTGTTAAATGACAATGATCACGAACTCTATCACCGAACAAGAAGTGCTCGCAAATGTGACATGCTATCGCGTTTTCAAAGTCGCGAGCATTATCGTAGGTGTAAATCATAGGAACATAATTTTTAAAAATATTATGAATTTTTTGCGCATCTTTATAGATAGACTTTACAAAATTTGGTACACAATCCGAACCGCGATATGAAACGTAACGATTGTAGCGTTCATCTATCGCACACGTAATATGATAACCGTAAGCTACTGGCACGTGTTGCTGACGTGTTACAGTGCTCGCTTTAGTTGGATCAGGGTCACAAGATTCGTACCGTTCAAGCATTGTTTCAAAATCCGCGTATATAACAAATGGTACAATTTGCTTTCTATTATAATTTTTAAACTGCATAAAGGAGCCCTTTGGAGGTAGTTCAGTGGCAATACCCCCACAACTATGCGAACTAAGATCATCATTTGAATTAAAAAACATTAAACAATTATCACAAAAGTAAAGTTTACCGTGGTGTTTTGATATTTGATTCTTAACAAGTCGTGGCAAGTCCTTAATTAAACAGTAATGTGACAAATCGCCCTTTTCTAAGTAGAGTAAATGAATTACCATTCCTTTCAAAGCTTTTGGTTTGTACAGCGGTCCAGTGACGATATTATTTTTTAAACCATAGATGTAAATACAAAAATTAGGGTTATTTAATTCGAACCGCGCAACATCTGAGAAACTTAATGGAAATGATATGTCCTTTACATTTAACACGTTTCGAAAATCAGGATAAGATGATACTCTTTCAGGATGACTTTTAGCTGGATATAAAGCGGCAACTACTGACCATAAAAAACAATATTCATCGTTATTGCGTATATTAACGCATGCTTTTTTCGATTTTATAGCAGCAGGCAATTCGATAAAGCCTGAACCGCGCAAAGGTTGATATTTGTTGACATTGACTTCCAAATGAGAACTGTACAAGAACGTCCATCCACTATCACGGTCTTGAAATTCTTCTATCTTTTTTGCTAAAGTGTTTTTAACTTGAGACAATAATGGTGTAAATTCATAATTCTGATGCAAAGTAAAATTTTTTGTGGAAAATGATTTCATCTCTTGACAATCATTTTTAACCATCAAAAACATAGCAAAATATTCGAAATTAACTTTTATACTAGTGTGATCTTTAAGGGACATATCAATTAAAGTTTTAATTTTGTCTTCAACAATATTTAAAAATGATTTTGGACAGTAATTCTAAGACGGATCGGCAATTCTATACAAAGCTATACGATTACGAAAAGCAGCATGTATTATTTCAACGCCTTCGCAAAAATACGAAATATTTTTGTTTTTATGATTAGTACTGCGTAGGTGACCTGTCCACTGACTGCGCTCAACGGATGTATTGCAAACAGTACAGAAAGGCAGTTTTGTGTATTATTAGGTCTAAGGTCCACGTAAAATAGAGCAAGTTTTAGATTAACAACACAAACAAAAGACACAAATTATAATTGTAACAAAGCTATGGTATCCCAAAGTCCCAAATATTTTTTACAGTTAACCTAAACCTATCCTAGCCTTAGAATAAACGGATAACAAAAATATAAAATAATAGTTAATATATTATTTTATATTTATGTTGTCACTGTAGAACACGGGCTCCGAGTCTTGAAAAACTACATGAACCCGTCTCATAAATGTCTGCAGCGCGTCCCACTGCGGAGTTTCTTGGTTTAATTGAACTTGAAGTGCCACTAAGGCTTTTTTCCACCGTTCGAGTGGAGTCGTGGACGCTGCATCAGACTTATTATAAACTTTTACCTCCACGTAAAAGTCACCTTGTAGGTTCACCGCCCGCCGCAACTTCCCGTTAGCGACTCGGCTCACGAAAGACGACGTGAGGTCCTCGCTGCCGGTTGCTGGTGCGCGATGCTCGCTATCCTCTAGGCCGAAGAGGTCCGAGCTATCATTTTGTTATTTTTTACTGTAAAAAATAAAATAATAAAGTACCTTATCATTACAATAACAGCACCTTGAAAACGTTCTATCAAAAAAGAACCAATGGAATAAGATTATGAATCATTGGATTGTGTTCCTGGTTTTAAGTATAGAAATAAATCCACTACTAACGTATAACACTCTTATTGGAATAAAATACACAAATACCTAAAGACAAGAAATAATAGAAATTACCTTGATTTAGATTTAGATTCCGATTGCGAGGTGGAGGTACTCTCAGAAGCTTTACGCTTGTGAGATTTCTTTTTTGGCTGCACCTTTGCAACCTCAGGTGCGCGACGTGTATATTCAGATTCGGAGTCAGACCTGTAATCGAGTAGACAACAATTAATTTCAAATAAAAAAAGTCTGTAAATAAGATTAGAACAATTGAACGCTCGACTTATGAAACACAAGGACACTGAAATAACATAATTATTTTTTAAAATACTTACGTACATTTTATGGAAGTATGCGGTATTCGTAATTGACAATAAACTTAAGTGGAGCTTTTCACTAGAAGACGTTGGAGCGAATGTGAATTTTCATATAAATTAATCGAATTTAAGTAAAGAAAAATACAATCTCAGCAAATTTAACCTCATTACAAAATTAAACCTTAAATCAAAGCATTACAATTGTATTACTAACTTATGTCAGTTACGTCCATTTACATCATAATATTGATTCCGTCAAAATGCAATTTTATCGTGAGAAATGAAATATAAAGCCAGCATTTGTCCGACACCGACAAAGGTGCCGTTAGTTACCTGGCTTAGGTATAGGATTACTACAATTACTACTATTTATTTAATTTCTGTATGTTTGTTTATTTAAAAAATAATAACAAGACATCATTAGGTATGCACAATTGTAAAATAATAGATTTTTGAGACTAATGTGAAAAAAAAATCTGGAGCAAATATTTGGTGATTACTTTATTAGGTATATTTATATAATTAAAATACTTAGGGTAATAACGAATGCTGAACGAATTTATTAATTTAATTATTAACTTATAGGAAAAGGGATTGCGATAGGGATTCGAAGCTGAAACCTAGAAATATACATAAGCCTATTTGCTACCAGGGCTATTCGCAATCCTATTTGCAGAGTCGAACTTAACCTGTACTTTGATCATATAGGGATGACGCCAGCGTCATCAATCAATAAGTTGCATTCGAAATAATTTATGTGCAGAAAAGTTTTGAACGGATACGCGTACCAAAACTAGTTTATTACGTATGTTGCAGTCAAACTGCAAATATTAATCCATCAACTATAATAGAAATATAAGTATAAGTAGTATATTAATAAAGTCATATAGTAGAAGTTATATTGAAATCTTACAGTTTTGATAATATAAATAGTATTTTTAAACAATCCCTAGACAATAAAATTACTCATTAAAAATATTTTTATATTTATTTATTGTAACTACAAAGTCATAAAGGTCATGATTATTACAATAAAGTAATTTCCAAGATGAGTGTGCCTTACCGAAAATGAAGTAAGTACCTATTTTATATGAACATAGAAAGTCCTGTATAAGACAAATTTAAACAATGTTTGCAACAAGCGCAGTACTTATCTAGCATATTATACAAAAGTTCCCATGGAAATTACACACACACACACACACACATACCTTACATACAACAAAATATACGCAGTAAATTATTGCTACTTGCAATTTTGCAGTTTCACAGACTGTAAAGGCTCATTTACACCCACTCGTAATAGTTGTCTGATACGGTCGATTCCGACGCGACGCCGGCGCCGGCGCCAGGTATTTCATGAAAGAATACAATGTAGCGAAACTGACCGGACTTACACACAACGGACGGTAAATATTAGTGTAAATGCGCCTTAACTCAGCGCGACGTGCGGTTGGTTAGCAATCAGACATCAGTAGAAGACGTAACGTGTTCATTAACGTGTAAGTAGTGTCGTCTGGGTGAATATATTAAATTAAAATTTCGGATGTCCTCGGTACCAATCTGGTCGCATAATCTGAGTGCGCGTTGAACCTTTGTGGTAAGGCGCTATCTCTAACTTTGTGGAGGCATAGTGACAATCTGTCCCAAATTTTAGTTTAATGCATACGGTAGCCTAAAATTCAGATGTCCTCGGTACCAATCTGGTCGCATAATCTGAGTGCGCGTTGAACCTCTGTGGTAAGGCGCTATCTCTAACTTTGTGGAGAGACTAGTGACAATCTGTCCTGAAGTTTAGGTCATCGGTTCAGACAGCCGACGCATTTACTTGTTTAATAAACGTGTAAATTTTCATCTATATGAAACGAAATTAAATTAAAATTTCGGATGTCTAGCCGCAGGAAATAGAATGTGTGTGCACCTATGAGTATGCGCTATTTCTTTCTTCTGTGGACAGGCATAGTGACAATCTGTCCCAAGTTTTAGTTTAATATATACGATATTCTAAATTTCAGATGCCCTCGGTACGAATCTGGTCGCATAAACTGAGTGTGCGTTGAACCTTTGTGGTAATGCGCTATCTCTAACTTTGCGGAGAGGCATGAGGCAATCTGTCCTGAAGTTTAGCTTACCACGTTTCATGTAGATTTAAATTAGGAATAAATTCAGTAGTGGTGAAATGTGTAGTGAAACTATGAAAGAATGACAGTAAAGTAGTGTAGTGAAACAAAGTTTAAACCGTAGATCTGCTTTTGTTAATCGAGGTAAGTGGTTGATATGAAGAGCTAGTTATAGTAGGATGTTATTGGGCATTCTAACACACCGAGAGTGACGAAGGCGAACGGAGTGAGCCGTAGGAACGGCAGGTGGGGTAGAATGCCCAATAATATCCTACTTGGGGGATATTTTATCAATGGTGCTTTTGAGGTCTGTAATGTAAGGGTTAACATCATGAAGCATTTTTTGTAACTGTTTAACCAAACTTGGTTTCAATCCTTGATAATTTGAGCACCTTAGACTTACTTCTCTATCGTCTTCTCCAACGAAATAAATCTGCAAGAATTTAGCTTTCTCACCTGGTTCCGGTAAAATGCTTCCAACCAAATGATAGACCTGACCCTGTACTTTAAATGTTGGCATAAAGCCATCCTCCACCACCTGTTTTGCACCAAAAGATGTCATCTGGAAACAATTGTTGTATTTACGAATATTACTCATAAAATGCTTATGGTCAGGGTGCAGATCCATTACCAAACTGTATAGAGGATCAGGAAGACTATGTAATGCTTCGAGTTGCACCTTTCCACTGCCACAACACATTCCAAGAGTCTCGTCCTTCCATTTGAGTGCATTGCAACACTGACACTTATTATTCATATTGCCTATACTCACCATAGAATCGTTGTCGTAAGCCATTCCTGGATTGTAAGACATACCTGAAAGGTACTTTGTAATCCAGGGACTTGCAGTTGCCTTCGTGTTGTATTGTGACTGAGCCGCTCTATGTACTTCAGGATTTGCCTGCTGGTAATTAGCAGCAGCGCGCCTATGCACTTCAGGATGTGCCCGCTGGTAATTAGCAGCAGCTCGCCTGTGCACTTCAGGTTGTGCCTGCTGGTAATTAACAGTAGCTCGTCTGTGCACTTCAGGTTGTGCCTGCTGGTAAGTTGCAGAAGCTTGCCTGTGCACTTCAGGATGTGCCTGCTGGTAATTAGCAGCAGTTCGCCTGTGCACTTCAGAATGTGCCTGCTGATAATTAGCAGCATCTTGCCTGTGCACTTCTGAGTTTTTTTTTTATATATTTGGATGCCGCTTTCCGATAAGGTGTACGGTTACTTTTTGAATACTTTTTTTGGGCCTGTTTTAGTTAATTTTTTCTCGTTGCTGCTGTATATCTAGCTCTACGCTTCTTATTTTTCTTTTGAGGTATCGAGCAAGTCGACTGATAAATATATACATCAACTGGCTGTTTGGAAGCAAAGTCGGTAGAAAGATCTGAATCAGTTGATGACACAGGTATTTTATCGACTACTTCAACACGTCTGGAAGTAATTTTCTTAGCCTTTACAGAGATTGGATTGAGTTTAGAATTTATTTCAACTTCAGAAAATTGTTCCTCATCTGAAACATAAGCTTCAAAATGGCCACCAGATAGATCGCCTGAAAAGCGAAGGCGCTTAACTGGACAACCTTCAGCACCAACCTTTACATATAACTTGCAATTGCGGTAAACCTCAAAAATAAAATTATATATTCTGCCTGCTGCTGTCAACTCGCATAATGTGCCGTAAGTTGAAAACAGAATCATATCAGCATAGTATTCGTCTGATGTAGTGTAGTTATCACTACATCCATTTTCAGAAAGACCAAAAAACTCATCCCAGTTTTGCTTTACGTGATCAACAATTTGTTCACGTATTTCGAATGCCATTTCTTCATTTCCGTGCATCAAAAAAGAAAGAGACCTAAATAGGCAAGCTCCGTCCCCTATGATCGGTACGACAAACTTTGGTACCATCTGCCCATCAATATTTATAATTTCAACAACCATATTTACAACCAATTTCCTTAGTCTTAAATAAAGTAAAAAAATAAATTAAAATCTAAAAATAATATTCTTCAAATTTAAAATTTAGAAACAAAGACTAAAAAAATAAACTAATGAAAAAAATCTAAAAATAATATCCTTCAAATTTAAAATCTATAAACAAAGACTAATCAATATTACACCTACCTAAAAAAAAACTATCCTATTAATAAAATATTATAATTGATACAAAAAGTAGATCTTGATAATTAGCAAATAAATTGCTATTACTTTCTCTGATAAGATTACTTAACCGGATGAAAATCGTACCGTAGGTACGAAGCACTTACCCCGTCCCTCGAGGCTGTCAAGGGAGGACGGGGTTGCGTGGCAGCACGGTTCGGGGAGATTGTCGTGGTAGGGGTGTACTTCTCCCCGAACCGAACTCTCGCCGAGTTCCACAACTCCCTTGCGGAGTTGAAAGTCGTCGTCGTCGGGTTCCGTTCCCTCCCCGTGCTCGTCCTCGGGGACTTCAACGCCAAGAATGTGGCTTGGGGTTCCCGGTATACGGACACACGGGGCAGGATGGTGGAGGACTGGGCTCTGGAGACAGGCCTGGTCGTCCTAAACCGGGGTTCTGTCCCCACGTGTGTGCGGATGCGGGGTGAGTCGGTGGTGGACATCTCGTTCGCCAGCCCCGCTCTGTCACCGCGTGTCACTGACTGGCACGTCATGGAGGGGGTGGAGACGTATTCCGACCACCGGTATATCCGGTTTGACGTCTCCGCCCAGTCCTCGAGCGCGCCGGTCCGACAGGCCCCGAGTGGTCCGCGGTGGGCGCTGAAGCAGCTGGACCGGGAGCTCCTCCTGGAAGCCTCGATCGTGCAGGCCTGGGTGTCATCACCGGACAGGCCTGCCGACATCAACGACGAGGCGGAGTGGTTCCGGGAGGCCATGTCCAATATTTGTGACGTGGCAATGCCCCGGGCCCAGCCCGGACGTGCTTCGCGCCAGGTGAGCTGGTGGTCGCAGCAGCTGACGGCTTTGCGCCATGCGTGTGTTGCTGCGCGACACCAGTACACCAGGCACCGCAGGCTCCGTATCCGCCCTCCGGGTCATGGCCATTCGGCTGGCCCGGGGATACCGCACGGTCTCCCGGGAGGCGGCGAGCCTCTTTGCCGGATTACCGCCATGGGATCTGGAGGCGAAAGTCCTCGCGCACATATGGGAGTGGCGCGAGGAGATGAAGCGCCGGGGCGTAACTCCGCTGCCGCGAGAAATCGAGGCACAGCGGACAGAGCTCCGGCAGGATCTCATGGTGGCATGGAGAGTGCGATTGTCGCAACCCAGTGCTGGGCACGCCACAATTGCGGCGATAAGTCCCCTCTTTGAGGAGTGGCTAGAGAGGCGCCACGGCGTCCTCACCTTCCGCCTGACGCAGGTCCTCACCGGACACGGTTGCTTCGGGAGGTTCCTGTTTCGTATAAGGCGGGAGGAAACGCCCGGGTGTCACCACTGTGTGGATCGCCCGGAGGACACGGTGGAGCATACGGTGGAGGTCTGCCCCGCTTGGGCGGAGCCTCGCCGTGTCCTCTTGGAGGTGATTGGCGGCGGTGACCTCTCGCGTCCGGCTCTGGTCCAGGCCATGGTACGGAGCGAGAGGGCATGGGAAGCAGTCACCTCCTTCTGCGAAGCAGTAATGCTCGCGAAGGAGGAGGCGGAACGCGTGAGGGAGAGGCAAAGTTTGCGCCCTCACGCCCCTAACCGCCGCCGCCGCTGGAGACGCCCTGGGCGTCGGGAATCCCAGGCGGATTCCCGGCCACCATAGGCGCGGGCTTGCGGACGGCGAGCAATGGGTAGCTCGCCGTCCGATCAGGACCAGGCCCGGGTCGATGGCGCGTCGTGTTCCACGCGCGCCTCAAAGAGATGTCAGCACATTGGCGGGGTCCGCTAGGACCGATGCCTGCCAGGGTTGCGGCTTAGTCCGAAAGGGATACCGGGACCTTGGCAACAGGCAACTGAAGGAACACGGGTGGGTTTTAGTCAGTAAAAGTCTGACACGCCCTTCCGCTCCACCCAGAGCGGGAGAAGTCATTGGATGATTTCCCACCCTCAAAAAAAAAAAAAAAGGAGGACTGGATGTCGCTACGTCCCCGTAAGGGGGCGTGGCGTGCGGGGTCGGGGCTACGCCCCTTGCCCGCGGAAGCTTTACCGTGGCCCGCAACTGCGGGCCCGTCATTTTGCTTGCCTAATGCGGCATTCGGCAATAGTCGGACGCGTAATTTTAACGCGTCCGTGTGATTGATTGCTATGTGTATTTCTGTAGGCGCGCCACGACGCTATGTCTATAGCGCCGATCGATGGTGACCCCCAGGTACTTCACCCGGGGCGACCACTCGCTGTCGGCTCCATGTAGTTTCAGTGGTGGTGGGAGGGGCGCGAACCCGGTGATAAGCGCCTGCGTTTTACCCACGTTAACCGAAAGCCGCCACTTCGACAGCCACTCGGGGAGTAAGTCGAGGGCGCGCTGCATTTTGACGGCCGCGTACTTCGCGTTGAGCGATGTAGTAATGTACGCGGCATCGTCGGCATACAGCGCGAGCATCGAGTCTGGAGTGGCGGGGATGTCGTCGGTGTAACGTGAGTAACACGCCGGCGACACGCAGCTGCCTTGTGGCACGCCCGCGCGCACGGGGCGGGCGCTAGATAGCGCCCCGTCGACCACCACCCTGAAGGTCCTGTGGGAGAGGAAACTAGACACCACCTTGACCACGCGGCGGGGCGCGTCGGTGGTGGACATTTTGAAAATTAGGCCCTCGTGCCACACTCGGTCGAAGGCCTTCTCCATGTCGAGGAATACTGCTACCCCGTATTCCTTTTTGTTGTGTGCGGTTGTGAGGTGGTGCAGTACCCTCGACAACTGAAGCGTCGTGCTGTGTTCAGCCCGAAACCCGAACTGCTCCGGACGTGGCTCGATGTGGGGTTGGAGATATCGCAGCAGGAGTGCTTCGAACACCTTGGAGACTGTGGGCAACAAGGTGATAGGCCGATAGCTCTCCGGCTTCGAGATATTCTTTCCCGCCTTGGGCAGCATTATGACGCGCCCTTCCTTCCATGAGGCGGGGAAGGCCCCGGTGCGTAGTATTGCCGTGAACAGGCGCGCCAGTGCCGCTACTGCACGGTACGGCAAGTGGCGCAGCGCTGTGTTGGTGATACCGTCCGCACCTGGGGCCTTTCTAGGTTTTGTCTTTAGGATGGCGCGTCTAACTACGCCAGGCGAGAAGAAGATAGGGCTCTCCTCGGGAGCTATCGGCGTTGCGAAGTAGTCTCCCAGGTGTTTCTCGACTGCTGCGACATGTTCGTGCTAAGTCGGGTTCGGCTGGAACTGACGCTCCAGGTGGATGGGGAAGACCTCCGCCCGGTCATCCGCCGTATATTTAAGGGCCCCGCCGCTATCCAATAGTGGTCGCACCGGGGCTGGGGTATTCTTCAGCTGGCGGCAGAGTCTATGTACAGACGGCCAGCTATCTACTGTAGCCTCTATACGTTCCTCCCAGCCCGCGGCGGTGTGGGCCTGTAGCTCGGCCTTGACCTTCTCCGCGAGACGGTTGAGCTGTCTCTTCAGCGTTGGGCATCTGAGTTGTTGCCACTGCTTGCGAAGGCGCCTCTTCACGGCGATCATAGTCGTGATATAGGCCGGCAGGGGCGGCAGTAGCCCTCTCCCCTGCGGCATCGTCGTAGTCGCCGCTTCTAAGGCGCTTTGAATGCAGGCAGTGACATCGCCCGCCATCTGGTCCACGTCCGCGGAGGTGACGATAGGCCGAGTAGGCGTGGTGGTGTCTAGAATCTCTCCGAAGGCTGTCCAGTCCGTTAATCGACGTGGCGCTAGTGGTCTCAAAGAGGTCGGCATACCCGATAGGACGACGAGTACAGGTTGATGGTCCGACTGTAACTCGTCGTCTATCACTTGTTGGGTGATCTGGCAGTGTAGCCCTCGGTGGACTACGACGTCCAGCACATCAGGCATGTACCGGGCTGCGTCTGGGTAATGGGTCGGCGTCTCCGGCTCGGCCACCGAGTACCCGAAGGCTTCCGCGTCCGCGAAGAGTCGCCTTCCCCCGGTATTCGCCTGCATACTATTCCACGCCGGGTGCTTGCAGTTAAGGTCGCCAGCAGGGATAGTCGCATGTTGGGAGCTATTTACAAGCGCCCGCAACTCAAGTAGGTCGAGGTGGGTCGCGGGCGGCTTGTAACATGCGTAGATGTCGAGGTCCTTGCCGGCGACGTGCAACTGTACACCCAGCGCATACAGCGTGCGAAGCGACGGCAGGGGGAGCTCCTGATGGACGACTCTCCGTCTCACTAGTACCGCCAGACCACGGTAGCGGACTTGTTGAGCCGACCTCTCATCCTTCCTGTAAACATGGTATTCTGGGAACCTGACCCTATCCTCAGGTCCCAGGAGCGTCTCGCTGATAAGCGCCACGTCGATGTTTTGTTCCCGAAGGAGATGGCGGAGGGGGGCGACCTTATCCCGTAGGCCGCGGGCATTCCAGTGTAACATCCTTAACGGTCTATCCATTGTACAGGGTGAGCAGAGTGGCTAGACCGTCAAGGATGACTGTCTCCACATCTTGACCCTGCCTGATGGCCTTGATGAGGTCCATCAATAGCTGGATCGCACAGGTCGTGAAGTCACTGCGGTTGTACGCTGTGGCAGTTGTCGTACTGGTTGACTTTTTATAGGCGCCGCTAGCCTGTGACATTGCACCTGTCGACTTAGTTGCGACATTCCGACGCGCCGTGGTGTTGGCGCTAGGTGCGGTGGCGGTCGGCGCGGCGCCTGGCGTCTTTTGGGCGAACCTTTTTGGTACCTTGACGGTCCGCTGTGCCGTCATGGCGCTAGTTGTAGGTTCGCCCGTTTTGTATGATTGCGACACGACCTGTGCGGTGTAGGCAGGGTCGGCCGTAGGGATTTCTTCTTGGGTCGCAGGCGGGGGTGGGTTCTTACCCTTCCCTCCCCGCTTCTTCTTTCTTCTCCTCCGCATCGAGGAAGAGGCTTGGTGTCTATCAGTGGGCTCGTTAGCCGCCGCCATCAGCGTCATGGCTTGAGCCTCTGATGGCACGTGGGGTCTCTCGGCGACCGCCTGTGTCCGGCGTGTGGCCGTGATGGCGACGGTCCCCGCTCGCTTGTTCCTAATTTCTTTTAGGAACACGGGGCACTTGATGTTATTCGCGGGGTGTGGCCCCCCGCAATTTGCGCATGTGGCCGGCTCCTCCCGCGGGCGCGGACACTCCCGTGCCGCGTGCTCACCTCCGCATCGCACACAAGCGAGCGGGCGGTGACACTGGTGCGAGCTGTGTCTGAAGCGCTGGCACCGGTGGCACTGAGCAGGCCCACGCTTTCCACGCCAAGCCTCTATCTTGACACCACGCATCATCATAAATGTGTCGGTGTCATAGATGGCTCGAACGTCCGGGGTCCTCTTTAGTATTGCGTGGAACACGCAGCCGGGTCGTCCCTGCGCGCCTTTAATGTGGCGCACATACTCCGGCTGGTATCCCAACTCCCAAAGTTCGGCCTCGATCTCCTTCGGGTCGGTATCCACAGGTAGTCCGCGGATGGCAATCTTGAGGTTCTTGTCCGCTGGTAGCGAGTACGCAAACCAGGACACCCCTGCTTCCTTCTCCAGGCCAGTTAGGTACCGCTGGACCAGCCGATACTCTTCCTCGGTGTCCGGGGTGAATCTCACCCCGGTCCCATAGGGCCGAGCATTAGGCGGCCGGCCCAGTTTCCCAGCTATGGCCCGGAAATGGGTGGCCCAGTTCGGCAGTCTCTCAGCTACCAGCGGCGGGTATTTTAGTTTTTTCCCTGGTTTCTGCTTCGTCGTCGTCGATGCATTCGCCGACGGTGCAGGGCCGGAGGGGGCGGCGGGGGGGGCAGTGGAGGTCAGTGGGGCAGGGGAGCGCCTAGGAGCACTTACCCCTGCGGTGGTGGGTGACGTCGGAGTTGTATGGCGGGCCGCGTCGGCAGAGGTTGGCGATATGGGTACCGCCCGACCCCGCGGCGCGCTATCGCGCTGTGGCCGCGGCGGGTCAGGGCAGTACCTTTTTGCCTCCTCGGACGCGGTCTCGCCCGAGCTTCTACGTCGCCGCTGTGGCTTGGGATCGAGTCGAAACTCGTACCCAAAGTCCAGCGACGGCGTTGGTGAGGCCGGCGACATAGGTGTGTCGCCGGCGGCTTCCTCTCGTCCCACGATGAGTCGTCCCCCGGATCGCGGGGTCGTGTCTCCAGACACGTCTCCGCGACCGGAGGCGGCCGAGTCCAATGATGTTATCGACATGCTCGACCCCACGCGTGAGGAGCATGCCGACAACATCGCCGGTGAATCGTACGCTGAGGTCCGAGGAGGTGCCGGCGAGGTGGGCACCTTAGTTGTGGTGATTGGCGGCCGGAATTGGCCTGCACTTGCTGGTCGCTCCCGCTCAGCCTGCGACGGTCCCGCCAGCGAGAGGCGGGGACCCGGAGCGGCCGGGCGCGGGGCTTGCGGCGGCGAGACGAACCGCGGGGGTGGGGCCGCGGAGCGGGTGGGCGGTGCGCGGGTGCGCGCGGGCGGCACAGGGGCCTGCGCGGGTGGCGCGGGGTGCGCGCGCGGCGCGGCGTGCCGCGCTCTAAAAGGAGAAACTGACTGACTGACTGACTGACTGACTGTTGATATATCAACACACAGCCCAAACCGCTGGTCCTAGAGACATGAAACTTGGAGAGTGTGTTCTTTGTGAAGAGTAAGTATCCACTAAGAAAGGATTTTTGGGAATTCCACCCCTAAAGGGGAAAAATAGGGGATGGAAGTTTGTATGAAAGTCCGTCAGTTTTGAAGTAAGGATCTTCAAATTTTGATTTTAGACTGACGATTGAAAATTAATCAATACGTATCTCAACGTTTTTGATAATTCTACCCCCGAAGGGTTAAAACGGGGGATAAAGTTGAAAATCCTTAATTTTCGAAGAAAAATCACTACTATCTAACGCAACGGTGTTGTTAGAATTTCAACCCTTAAGGGCGTGAAAAGGGGGATGAAATTTTGTTTTTAATTAAAGTTCTTTATTTTTTAATTTAAAATCACTAATATTTCGGCTTATGGTTGGAAACTAACACAACCTAAATATTTGTTTTTTTTTTTTAATTTCAACCCACAAGGGTCTGAAAGGGGTATGAAGTTTTGTATTGAAGTTGTTCATTCGCAAAATTTTGTATTCAAGTAAAAATAATATTTATAAGTACACGTGTACTGTTTCTAACTTTACAGTATTTTACATGGAGCGACTGCCTATCTGACCTCCACAACGCAGCAGTTATTAGGTAATACGATACCCCTTGGTAAAAATGGTTGTCAGACTTTCGGGCTTCTGACTTCCCGTAACGACTGTCAAAGATCCACGAATGACAGCCGGGACCAACAGCTTAACATACTTTCCGAGGCACGGAGGGGTTTCTGTATCTTAAGATGGTCACCCATCCATAGACCAACCGCGACAAGCGTAGCTTAACCTGATCGATCGACCAGTGCGGCTGTTTTTATTTAGCCACGGGCCCCTCTCCCGGATAACCCCTTCCACCCCCTTCTCCGGGCGAATCAATATAGATATGAATAGACTAGGATAGTTAGGATACGAACAGAATGCAATTCTGCTCATCACTCATTGCAAATAGCGTGATAATAAGTACCCTACAGACTGACCACACTTATAGGGAACATCTATGCAAAATTTGAACAAAATCGATCCGGTAGTTTTTGCGTCATACTTTCAGACCAACAGACAGAAAGAAAGTTGCTCGGAAGCTCGATCGATGGCGGTAGTGGAAAAAATAGAAGTCGCTATGGTTTCGTTACCGCGCATTGTATAAGTACCCCAGTGCTTCGTACCTACGGTACGATTTTCATCCGGTTAAGTAATCTTATCAGAGAAAGTGGTAGCAATTTATTTGCTAATTATCAAGATCTGCTTTTTGTATCAATTATAATATTTTATTAATAGGATAGTTTTTTTTTAGGTAGGTGTAATATTGATTAGTCTTTGTTTATAGATTTTAAATTTGAAGGATATTATTTTTAGATTTTTTTCATTAGTTTATTTTTTTAGTCTTTGTTTCTAAATTTTAAATTTGAAGAATATTATTTTTATATTTCAACTTATTTTTTTACTTTATTTAAGACTAAGGAAATTGGTTGTAAATATGGTTGTTGAAATTATAAATATTGATGGGCAGATGGTACCAAAGTTTGTCGTACCGATCATAGGGGACGGAGCTTGCCTTTTTAGGTCTCTTTCTTTTTTGATGCACGGAAATGAAGAAATGGCATTCGAAATACGTGAACAAATTGTTGATCACGTAAAGCAAACTGGGATGAGTTTTCTGGTCTTTCTGAAAATGGATGTGGTGATAACTACACTAAATCAGACGAATACTATGCTGATATGATTCTGTCTTCAACTTACGGCACATTATGCGAGTTGACAGCAGCAGGCAGAATATATAATTTTATTTTTGAGGTTTACCGCAATTGCAAGTTATATGTAAAGGTTGGTGCTGAAGGTTGTCCAGTTAAGCGCCTTCGCTTTTCAGGCGATCTATCTGGTGGCCATTTTGAAGCTTATGTTTCAGATGAGGAACAATTTTCTGAAGTTGAAATAAATTCTAAACTCAATCCAATCTCTGTAAAGGCTAAGAAAATTACTTCCAGACGTGTTGAAGTAGTCGATAAAATACCTGTGTCATCAACTGATTCAGATCTTTCTACCGACTTTGCTTCCAAACAGCCAGTTGATGTATATATTTATCAGTCGACTTGCTCGATACCTCAAAAGAAAAATAAGAAGCGTAGAGCTAGATATACAGCAGCAACGAGAAAAAATCAACTAAAACAGGCCCAAAAAAAGTATTCAAAAAGTAACCGTACACCTTATCGGAAAGCGGCATCCAAATATATAAAAAAAAAACTCAGAAGTGCACAGGCAAGATGCTGCTAATTATCAGCAGGCACATCCTGAAGTGCACAGGCGAGCTGCTGCTAATTACCAGCAGGCACATCCTGAAGTGCACAGGCAAGCTGCTGCAACTTACCAGCAGGCACAACCTGAAGTGCACAGACGAGCTACTGTTAATTACCAGCAGGCACAACCTGAAGTGCACAGGCGAGCTGCTGCTAATTACCAGCGGGCACATCCTGAAGTGCACAGGCGAGCTGCTGCTAATTACCAGCAGGCAAATCCTGAAGTACATAGAGCGGCTCAGTCACAATACAACACGAAGGCAACTGCAAGTCCCTGGATTACAAAGTACCTTTCAGGTATGTCTTACAATCCAGGAATGGCTTACGACAACGATTCTATGGTGAGTATAGGCAATATGAATAATAAGTGTCAGTGTTGCAATGCACTCAAATGGAAGGACGAGACTCTTGGAATGTGTTGTGGCAGTGAAAAGGTGCAACTCGAAGCATTACATAGTCTTCCTGATCCTCTATACAGTTTGGTAATGGATCTGCACCCTGACCATAAGCATTTTATGAGTAATATTCGTAAATACAACAATTGTTTCCAGATGACATCTTTTGGTGCAAAACAGGTGGTGGAGGATGGCTTTATGCCAACATTTAAAGTACAGGGTCGGGTCTATCATTTGGTTGGAAGCATTTTAGCGGAACCAGGTGAGAAAGCTAAATTCTTGCAGATTTATTTCGTTGGAGAAGACGATAGAGAAGTAAGTCTAAGGTGCTCAAATTATCAAGGATTGAAACCAAGTTTGGTTAAACAGTTACAAAAAATGCTTCATGATGTTAACCCTTACATTAAAGACCTCAAAAGCACCATTGATAAAATTCCCCCCACCTGTGAATCGTTTAAAGTAGTCATTCATGCCGACAAGAAACCACTTGAAGGTCATAGAGGACGTTTTAACGCCCCAACGACCAACGAAGTTACTTTGGTGATGGTTGATCAGCAATTTGAGAAACGGGACATTATATTGGAAAGCCGTAGTACTTCTTTACGTTGGATAAGTGAACTGCATCGGTCATACGATGCCTTGCAATATCCCATAATATTTTGTTATGGCGATGATGGTTATTCTGTCAACTTGCCTCAACATGATCCCAAAACTAAATTGCCTCTAAAAAAAATGGTTTCGGCAGCCAGTTTCTATTCCTTCCGTATAATACGACGTATAATACGAGTAAGAGACGGTGAAGATAACATTCTCCCGCGTTTTATCGCTCTTTTTAGTCAGTATTTAGTAGATCAATACGCTAAAATAGAAACTGAGAGACTCAATTGTATACGACATAATCAGGCAAAGTTACGTGCAGATAATTACGTACATCTCAAGGATGCAGTTAGACGACAAGATGCTGATGCCAATCAATTGGGGCAAATGGTAGTACGACCGTCCTCTTTCACTGGTGGTCCGAGGTACATGCACGAGCGTACCCAGGATGCGATGACATATGTACGCAACTACGGTCGCCCTGATCTCTTTGTGACGTTTACATGCAACCCTCGCTGGGACGACATTACCAAAGTTTTACTTCCTGGACAAAAGTCTTGTGATCGTCACGATATAATTGCTCGAGTGTTTCATATAAAAGTTAAAAAACTGATTAATATATTGATTAAAGGACAAATATTTGGAGAAATTCGTTGCTACATGTATTCGGTCGGCAAAAACGTGGTCTTCCACATGTCCACATTCTTCTATGGCTGAAAAGTAGCATAAAGCCAGACTCTATCTACAAAGTAATCTGCGCTGAAATACCTGACCCTGCACTTGACCAAAAACTTTACGAAACAGTAAAGTCGAACATGATTCATGGCCTTTGTGGAAGCTTTAATCATAAATCTCCTTGTATGAAGAACAAGAGCTGCACTAAAAGATATCCCCGACCTCTATTGAGGGAAACACAAACAGGTGATGATGGCTATCCACAGTATCGGAGACGATCCCCTAGCGAAGGCGGTTTTACCGTTAATATTCATGGTGTGGATCTAGATAACCGTTGGGTAGTTCCTTTTAACCCTGTAGTATTAAAAACTTTTAACGCACATATAAACGTTGAGTATTGCAACTCTGTGAAATCAATAAAATATGTATGCAAGTATGTTAATAAAGGATCGGACCAGGCTACATTTGCACTAAAAATGAAAAAGATGAGGTGAAGATTTATGAGAGCGGAAGGTACATAAGTAGCTCAGAAGCAGTGTGGCGAATTCTTGGGTTTTCCATACATGAGCGTTTCCCCACAGTTGTTCGTTTAGCAATTCATTTGGAAAACGCTCAGAGAGTTTACTTCAACTCAAATAATCTCGCTGACAAAATAGCTAATCCACCAAAAACGACGCTTTTAGCTTTTTTCGAACTATGTCAATCAGATAACTTTGCTAAAATTCTACTTTACTCTCAGGTACCCGCATATTACATATGGAATAAGAGTAATTTTGTAAGACGAAAAAGAGGAGTAACAGTTGATGGTTGGCCTGGTGTGATGAAAGAACACGCCTTAGGTAGAGTCTATACTGTTCACCCCAACAATACGGAGTGCTATCATCTGCGTTTACTGCTACATGAAGTGCGGGGCCCAACTTCATTTGAAGCACTAAAAACTGTGAATGGTGTGTTGCAGCCTACTTTCCAAGCTGCTTGCAAAATGTTAGGTTTGCTTGAAGATGACCTACACTGGCATGCGACGTTGGAGGAGGCCGCGCTTTGTCAGTCAGCAGCAAAAATGCGAGAACTGTTCACAATTATGTTAGTCTTTTTTCAAATATCAGACCCAATAGCTCTTTGGGAAGACTTCAAAGACTATTTGTCTGAAGATTTTAAGCACAGGCTGCAAAAAGAGATCGGAGACAATGTAGAGAATTTCAAAGACCAAATTTTAAATGAATGTCTATCTGAACTAATTTTGATACAGTAGCTTTGGAAAGTTTTGTAAATAATAATACGCCATCGTTGACTGCCGAGCAAACGTCTGTATATAACCAAGTTATGACAAGTGTAGAAGTAAGTGAAGGAAAAATTTTCTTTCTGGACGCCCCTGGTGGCACAGGTAAGACTTATCTTTTAAACTTGTTCTTGGCAAAAGTAAGAAGCACTCGAGACATAGCTTTAGCTGTAGCGTCGTTTTGGATTGCTGCTACATTATTAGAAGGAGGTAGAACTGCACACGCTGCCTTAAAACTACCTCTAAATCTTACAAATGTAGAGACACCCTTATGCAATATACCAAAGCAAAGCAATCTTGCCGAAGTGCTTAAAAATACTAAACTAATAGTATGGGATGAAATAACGATGGCGCACAAAAGAGGAGTTGAAGCCTTGAATAGGAGTTTGCAGGACATACGAAATAATAAAAACATAATGGGTGGTATGACGGTGTTGCTGGCAGGAGATTTTCGACAGACTTTACCGGTAGTGCCTAAAGGTCCGCGCGCAGATGAGATCAAAGCATGCATCAAAAGATCTTTCTTATGGCCTTCAATTAAAGTTCTAAAACTTACTAGAAACATGAGAGTACATCTCAAAGGTGAAGTTTCTGCCGGCAGATTTGCAGATCTTCTTCTTCAAATCGGAAACGGAAACTTTCCACAAATAGATGGGTTGATACAAATACCATACGAATTATGTACTGTGGTATCAACAGTTGAGGGACTTGTAGATAAAATTTATCCTGATATTAAAAATATTAAAGGCAAACCGATGGAGTGGTTATGCGAGAGAGCCATTTTGACTCCCAAAAACGACCAAGCCGCTGCGATCAACGAAATGTTGATAAATACATTCGAAGGCGAAGAAATGTTTTACAATTCTGTTGACACCATGGTCGATATGGACGAGTCGGTTAATTATCCTGTAGAATTTTTAAACTCTCTTAATCCGCCGGGTCTTCCGTGTCGCAGACTTATGTTGCGTGTAGGTGCTCCTGTCATGTTACTTCGAAATTTACATCCTCCAAAATTGTGCAATGGAACTAGACTCCAAGTAACAGCTCTCCGCCGCAATGTTATTGAGGCGAAAATACTAACTGGATCTGCCAGAGGAGAAACAGTATTCGTGCCGCGTATACCATTGATACCAAATGACCTTCCGTTTGAATTTAAAAGATTGCAGTTCCCAATCAAGGTTTGTTTCGCGATGACTATTAATAAGTCACAGGGACAAACTCTAAAATTTGCTGGAGTTGATTTGCGGCAAGACTGTTTCTCCCACGGCCAATTTTATGTGGCTTGCTCACGTGTTAGCTCTCCAACTAGCCTGGTTGTTTTAGTGCCCGCTTCCGAATTAGTGAAAAACATCGTATACAACGTGTAACAGAATAAGCGCAAGACCTGAAAGTAGTTTGCTCAGAATCGGCTTCTGAATCGATTTCCATCATTATTTTTATGTGTTAATTTTTCATGAAAAAATCTTGTCTTTAACTGAAATTAGAACCACCGCGTGTTACCAAGGTACTAAGATATTTTATTTAAGGAAATAACGAAATTTAGACCTAATCCCAAAGTAATAAAGCTTTTTTAAATGCACGACCGAAAGTGGTCTTTCACATTCTAAGAAATGACAAAATATTAGGAATTTTGTGGTTCGTTTTTTGCAAATGGAAGATTAATGTGAAAGAGGGAGATGCATTAATTTGCCCTTTGACGTTTGACATGCCGCCGCAAGCGCCGTCACCGCCCGCGGTGCGCCCGCTCACAAGGGTAGTATTCGCCGGCAGCGAGCGACAAGTGTTACCGAATGTCATTTTTTTACGTGCGCGATGGCATTCCAGTACACCAATATTCAGTACACGGAGATGGTTAGGACACTGGCTCGTTGCTACGTTAATGTCGAGTTAGCGTGTCGAGAGTTCAACGCAAGATATGGTACCAGATTGAGCGCCAGGACAATTTTAAGTGCAACCCAGCGTCTGAGGTCCCTCAGACGCTGGGTTGCACTTAAAATTGTCCGGTACCTTTCATCCTAACACGGCCATAGATACAGGGGCGAATGTGCGGACTAATTTCTTCTTTCGTTCTTTCTAAATAAACTAAATTTGCATCGAGCAAGGCGGTGGACATTTCGAAAGTGTATTAAAAAGGAGACGAAGAAAAAATAGTGACATAGTGTAGTGTAAATACATAGTTCAGTTCTGTAAGTACCTTCATGTTTACCAATTTTAATTACTGTAAATATTATGATTCAAATCTTTTAAACACGCAGACTTTGAATATGATATCGCGACAGTTGGGTAGGTACGCATCAGAGATACTAAGTGAGTCGGGCGGCCGCCAAAAAGACCACCCTATCACGTTTACTGATAGATAGTAGACGGCCGAAAAGTTGCTTGATTTAAAAATGCTTCCGCTTTACTAAACTTTAGAATCTTAGAATTAAGTATTGTTTACTTAATTCTAAGATTCTAAAGCCTACAGTCCAAAGCCTGTGAAAATGAAATGGAAAGATGGAATCATAATTTTACTAGTAATGTTCGTTCATTGAACTAACGTACATACCTAATGCATACGCTTGCTTGTAGTACCTACCTACCTAGCCAGCTGGCAGGCACACGCACGCGTGCGGCGCGCTATTAGTGTGCCTGGAGATCGAGTAGTGTGCTCAAACGTTTCATGTTTAGTCAGGACGTCTATTTTATAAAAAAATACTTGGTGTGGTTTAATTAAATTAAATTACAGATATTACTTTAGTCTTATAATTTAATATTCTAATTGGGGTGTATGAGCTCTTGCGTTTATTCCGTTACACGTTGTATAGAGAAATACTGTGAAGGATTTAGGTAGATACCGGTCCTTTACAGCAGGTATTTCTTTACAGTATTCCTCAAATATCACACGTAGTAGAGGACAATTAGCCATGAAGAAAGGTCTATTGTTATAATACCTAATTCATAATTATCTAGAAAAAAAGAATTTATACTCTACGCAGACGACGTAAAATAAAATAGTAACGAAGTCAAATATTACATTGAATATTCGAGTCTGATGTTGAATATATAGTTTTTAGAATTTTTGGTCTGTTTGTTTGTATGTATGTTCCGGCTTGCACAAACACGGATGAGCGGATTTAGATGATATTTGGCACACAAATAGTTTATAACCTGGATTAATCTATAGGTTATTTTTTAATCCCGATTGTACGTTCCCGTCGGATATGTTTCGACATCCACGCGGGCGAAGCCGCGGGCAAAAGCTAGTTTCACATAAACCTACATGGGCACTTATGAAACGTCAGAAGCTAGGTGCACGGTTCCAATTGGTCCTTTCCTATGGAGAAGAGCCGGCAAGAAATTCCGTGGTTACTCTTTTAAAAATAATTGGCTTTTACAATACTTTAAAATTACAGTGTTGTATGGGAGGACAATGTAGGTCTTTCAACAAGTAAGTACCAGGTACTTAACAAAAATAGAAGATGTTCAATAAACCTATAGTCCAATAAGCGTACAACGTTCTCACATTCACAAAATAGAAAATAATCTATCTAAAAGACTAATAATAATAAAATTCAAATTCAAATAAAAATAAAAACCTATTTAAACCAATTGACGTGATTGCTATTACAATTTTAACAAATTGAATAATTATAATCCTGTCCAGAAAAGCCACTAAGAGTTGAAATTAATTGGAGGTATATAATGTCAAATACAATGATTATTATGTCAAGGATGAATGTAAAGAAAATAAACATGGTAATTTGGGAGCAGTTAATAGACTCTAACATAAATATGCCGTTAATGAGGTTCCAGGGAAGCCACTTTAGGGGTATGAGGAACAGGGTGTAAAGTTCACTCATCCCCCATAGAAAAGGGAGGATCCTCCTACCAGACGGGTGTTGTGTCTGGCGGGTAACTGCCCCAGTGATTGATATTGGGTTTTTGTATATATGTTCACTGCACGGTAAACTCTAATTGCGCGATGCAGGATTTATGTGACGTCAGGTCTTCGATGCGTAGTTCGCATGTGGCGATGTAGATACCGCCACATCACTCCCCTCCGGAGACCGGAGGTCGATAGTGGGCTGAGTCTTGTATCTTGCGATGCTTGCCAGTGCCAGTTGTGGTTCCAGTGAGTCGGAATCGGGTGCCGCATTGTTCGCGGTGGGTCGGAACTGTTTGCGGCGATTGTGGTGATTGATGTGATTGCGGTGGTTCCCCAGTGGCTCATGGTGATGAGGTTGAGGTGATTGAGGTGATTCCCCAGTGGGTCGGGGTGATGAGGCTGAGGGTGATGACCAGGAATGCGCGATCGCTGCATGCTGGTGGTCAGGATACCCGTTGACGCCTCGGGTGTTGGCTTGACTGTGTGACTCGCCTCACTGAACGCTTGCGGGAGTAATGATGATGACGTCACGCTGGAGTATTTGCACGAAGGCTGCGTTGACGTTCATATTCGGGGTCACCAATTTAGGGGTATGAGGAACAGGGTGTAAAGTTCACTCATCCCCCATAGAAAAGGGAGGATCCTCCTACCAGACGGGTGTTGTGTCTGGCGGGCAACTGCCCCAATGATTGATATTGGGTTTTTGTATATATGTTCACTGCACGGTAAACTCTAATTGCGCGATGCAGGATTTATGTGACGTCAGGTCTTCGATGCGTAGTTCGCATGTGGCGATGTAGATACCGCCACACCACCATGTGCAGAAGGAATTATTGCCAAACTTCCTTGTCTTCAACGTAGTCTTTAATCTTATAATATGCTTTTTTGATAAGGACACGTTTGATGTGGGTTTTGAACTTTCCATCGCTAAGTTCTGTAATCGACTTTGGCAACTTGTTATAGAAGCGGATACTGTTTATAAGAAATGACTTGCTTGTATTAGTTAATCTAAATTTAGGTATGATAATTTCATGTCTCGTGTATACAACGTGCCGCTATCATGACGACATTAATTTAACACACGTATCGGATTTCGCGTATTCGTTTTAGGAAAATATTTTAATTTCATTAAATGTTATTATTTATTGATTTATTTACAATTTTCTAAATTACCATCCTGGAGCAACCTGTACTTAAACAACTGTAGCGAAGAGTTCATTTGCCGGGGTCACGGATCATATGTAGGCGAATAAAAGGAAAGCCGCGCAATTTCCTAGAAATTATGCCGACAAAGGATCTTGACCGATGGAACGTAAGCCAGCTGGTAGGTTACCTACATGAATGAATCTTTTACAAAGAGTGATCTCAATTTTGGTTATGTTTTTATTATTTAGTTTGTTTGAAAAATATTTTTTTTCAATTTACGAATTATTTTATTTTATTATAATTTTTATGGTTACTGGCCACTAGCCCTACCCGTGTGTTAAATTAATGTCGCCATTGTAGCGGCACGTTGTATATATTATGGAAATTGCTTCTTATTTTGAAAACTCCCAAGTTGCCCCATGCCATTTATTATTTATTTATTTATTTCATTAACAATTTTTACATTGTGTCGAAATGTCTTAAGTAATTATAAACTAACACAACACGACATATAAATTAACATAGATTTAAAAAAAAAAAAAAAAACTAAAAGTCAAGAAGATACACATTTCATTAAAATAAATTTTGGTACATTAACCGATATAAAAGTGCAAAAATTCCATAATGTCAAAAAAATTTAAAAAGCAAAGAAAAATAAAAAGTTAGGAAAACAATCATGTGTTGACAGTTCCCCAGACACAGTAACTACACATCACTGAGAAACTCATCAAGTGTATAATAGCATTTTTCTATCAGAAATGACTTTAGCTGATTCTTAAACTTATTTATATTGTAAATGGACTTTAATTCTACAGGTAGTTTATTATACAATTTAATTGACTGATAGCTTGCTGCATGACTAACTACTTTCAAATGCGGTTGTATCCTATAATGTAAGTCCTTACGTCTTGTAGCTTCCCGTTTATTTCTTTCCTCAAGTGATTCGAAATTGTGTAGATTTTTCATGAGGTCTGTGAGTAAGACTAAAATATATAAGCAAGGTACCGTTAATATCTGCAGTTCTTTAAAGTGCTCCTTACACGATTCCCATTGTGGAATTCTCACCATGGTTCTTATGGCCCTTTTTTGTATGACAAAAGCAGTATTCACATTGTATGCATAACTACCTCCCCATAGAGCAATACTGTACCTAAGCCTTGACTCAACGAGTGAATAATATACTATTTTTAACTGTTTAATAGAGATCTCATCTCGAAGGCTTCGAAGGGCATAGCAAGCTGAACTAATTGAACTTTCTATGGCTGTCAGTTCCTTTTTCCAGTTTAAGCTTTCGTCAATATGAATACCTAAAAATTTCACACTGTCCACTAGGATTATTTTATTATCATTCAAAGTTATGTCAACTGAATCTTTGCTTCTCGACGTTGTTCTAAATAACATGGCATTCGTTTTATTTGTATTTAAGTTAAGATTGTTGATGGTAAACCAAGAATGAAAGAGAGCCAGAGCCTTATTAACCTTAATTCTTAGAGTTTCTATATCTTCTGCGGCTATAATAGCATTCGTATCATCAGCAAAAAGAACAAGGTCTGTATCAATATGTTTTAGGATGTAGTTAATTAGATCATTAATAAACAAAATGAAGAAGATTGGCCCTAATATTGAACCTTGTGGAACCCCTTGTTTAATTAGTTTTAGTCCCGATTTATATACTTTTTCGCATTTTTCTTCTTCCACTTTAATTTCTACATATTGCTGCCGATTTCCTAAGTAAGATTTAAATAGACTTAAAACTGGTCCTCTAACTCCATAATGTTCCATTTTGGCTAATAGTAGCTTATGATTAACTGTGTCAAATGCAGAGCTTAGATCCAGGAATAATCCTACGACTTTTAATTTCTCATTAACTCTATTTACTACCCCATCCATTAAAGTATTAATTGCGTCATTTGTTCCCACATTTTTCTGATACCCGAATTGTCTATAATTAAGAATTTTGTTGCGATTTAAATGTCTTAGAAGCCTTACTTTAAGTATTTTCTCAAAAAGTTTCGAAATTATAGGTAACAGAGAAATCGGCCTATAATTATTGGGATCTGATTTGCACCCTTTTTTATAAATTGGTAAGATTCTTGCTATCTTAAGCTGTTCGGGGAACACACTCATGTTTATGCACATATTTATGAGATGCGCCAGAGGTTCTGCCAATAAGTCAATATTATCTTTGATTATCCGTATTGGTATTTCATCATGACCAGACGATTTTTTGTTAGCCATTGCATTGACTATTTTGTTAATTTCACAAGCAGTTACTCGTTCGCAGGACATTTCTACATCTACTCTATTTACGCTATCTTGCATAGTTTGTATGGCTTGTTCGAAAGTATTTAAATCGTCAGCTATCCCGGCTTTGTCAAAAGTATTCGAGAAAATGTCAACTATCTCCTGGGGATTTGATATGATTTTATTATTTATTTTAAGAAGTATGTCCTTATTATTTTCACTTTTTGATTTCGTGTTTCTATGTTTATTTATAACCTGCCATATAGCTTTTGAAGATTCCTTTGCTTTATCAAGTTCTTTTCTAACCGTTATGCGCCTGGCTTTTTTTAAGACTAGTCTATATATTCTAATATATGTTTTTGTATACGTCCTTATTTTATCACTGCAAGTCACCTCATTTATGTTTTGAAGAATGAATCGCTTCATTTTACTAGATACCTTAATTCCATTTGTAATCCAGGGCGATTTATGTTTTTTTTTTAAATTAACTTTCCGTTTCTTTTTTTTATAGCTGCTGCGGAAGATTTGTCCTACTTTCTTTAAGAAGCTATTTATGCCTTCTTCCATCCAATTGATATTCATTATACATTGTCTAAAACTATTTGAATTTCTGTCACTAAACTGCCGAGTCTCTATATTTAGAAAGTCTTGAACGTCATTTGGCATTCGTTTTTCAGTTTTTAAGCCATAGAATAACGCTGCGTGTCCGTCAGCTAAGCAATTGTGATCAACAAACTGTTCATTCATTAAAGCATCTGGTAGATTCGTCAAAAAGTTATCCAAACATGATTGCGCGTTATTTCGCCTGTACGTCACTTCGTTAATAACTGGTCTAAAATTATAAGATGTCAGTAATGTCAATAAATTTAAAGATTTTTTGTCGTTTTTAAGTAAGTCAATGTTGAAATCTCCGCAGATAATGCATTTTTTACTGAAAAAGTGTTCCAGTAATTGTTCTAACTTAGATAAAAATGTTTCATAATTCTGATCAACCGGATTTCTATAACAGCAGAAGATGTAGATGTCTGTGTTTGCATCTTTAACACCACATATCTCAAAGCTTTCCATTTTATATATTTTTTTACAAAAAGGCACCTCTTCACAAACAAGATCATTACTTGCCATTATTAGGCTACCACCCCTTTTTTTATTTTTTCGTGCAGTAAAAGACACCATTTTATAATTATTAATATTAAATAGAGAAGCCGACTCCATGGTCAAAAAATGTTCCGTAATACATACATATAAACTGTTTTGTTTAAGTTCCTGTAGGTATAGCTCCAATTCATTTTTTTTGTTACTTATTCCACATAAATTCTGAAGATAGATATTAAGGAAGATATAATTATTAGATGTAGTTATTTCAGCTGTGGGTATGTCAAGTTGGTTTATAATATCACCATCCTTCCCTGAGTTCTTCAGATATTCAATATTTACACATAATACATCCGATTTACTTATCAAATCATTCACATTTTGATGCATCACGACCAAATTGTTACACACGAAAAAAATCTTTGCTACTATCTATATTCTGGTTTACTAACTTAAAACTACTACTATTACTACTCGAGGACATGTCAGAGTTAGATTGTAACATAATATGATCATTAAATATTTTTATCTCAAGAATGAGCTTCTGAATATCATTCAGTATCGCGTAAATGCCATTGTTGCTAATACATCCTGTCCGTTTGTGGAACATGTTGTAGTCCCATTCTAAATTTAAATTTGAGTCAAGTGTAAATGCATACTCATGCGACATTACATCTAAGCAAAGTAAGTTATAGAAATTTTCAATTCTACCATTAAACATGTTTGTATGATCAAGACATTTATAAGTAGGGAGACATATGATAATGTTTGTATTATTTATTTCTTTGAGGCTATTTCTTATAAAGACAATAATTTTAAAGTAGTCCTTCGTCGTTATGAAGTCCTCAGGGCCAATCAATATAACACAATAGTCCGCCATAGTGTAATGTTGTAGTTTAGATTTAAGTCCCGTTAACAACGTTTCAATTCCACAATTAGGTGTCAAGAAATGACAAGTTTTGTAATTCGGGAATACATTCATTACTTTAGTCAGAATCTTATTTGTGTTGTTATCACTTATAATACATAGCTTGTGATGTTCTGCATTTGATTTATGTTTTTTTTGTTGAACAGTATGTTGTGTGACGCTTGATGATGCAGAAGAACTCGCTGTTACGGGTGTGCCCTGGATATACTGTGTCGCCTGGATTGTCGTTTTATTTTGTAGACTTGTTGTAGGTTGACTATGACTTTGACGTGTTTTGCTTGGGGATTCAGCTTTTATTTGAGAATCTCTCTGTGAAGTTATAGTTTGTGAACTTTTACTAAGAGAAACTGTTGTATTTGTTTCTGTTTGTGTCTCCTTCGTGTAACATCTTTTTATGGATTTTTTTGGTGTAGCTCTTAGTTTAGCTGGGCTGTTAATCTTTTTGAGAAGCTCGTTTCTTTTACGTAATTCATCATTTGTTTGCTTTAAGTTGTTACTCTCTAACGACAAAAATTCAATTTCTTTGTGTGCGCCGTTTAATTGGGATGTTAGTTTTTCGATTTCATTTGTCAATGTTTTGATTTGTGAGTCATCTTCGTCTTCGGACAAGTCAGGCATGCTATTATTGGTTTCGTTCATTGTTTGTGAAATAACACTGTTATTGCGAACATCCAAAATACTTTCAAAGATATAGAGACTAGACAGAGTCAGTATATCAATTTCTTTGAATTTGTTTTTAAGGGATTCGCGAGGACCGATTTTATAGATCGCGCGAATTGCCCTCTTCTGTAAAATGTAAATTAAATCTACGTCAGCTGCCGATCCCCACAGCAGAACGCCGTAAGACATAATACTGTGGAAATAAGCAAAGTACACTAACCTAGCTGTGGCTATGGGATCCTGCCGTTTTGCCGAAAAGATTTTGCCAAAATTTCGCTACCCAAACAAATTTTAGCAACCTTTTTTATACCAATGCAATGTTTGGAATGATTTTAGTACGCACATTTTCATTTGGTTAAATTTTTACTTGGCAGAATATTATCAAGGATAATGTCATTTAGGCATTTGGTCTTTAATCAAATGATTTATTACAGCAAATAATCTTTAGACAATACTCGTTTGGTCAAATGATTTGTTATGACAAAAAATATAAAGGCAAAAATAAGATTTTTTGGGAATTATATAATTATTTTTTTAATAATCATTTATTTGGGATCCTGCCGTTTTGCCGAAAAGATTTTGCCCAAATTTCACTACCCAAACAAATTTTAGCAACCTTTTTTTACCAATACAATGTTTGGAATGATTTTCGTACGCACATTTTCATTTGGTCAAATTTTTACTTGGCAGAATATTATCAAGGATAATGTCATTTAGGCATTTGGTCTTTAATCAAATGATTTATTACAGCAAACAATCTTTAGATAATAAACGTTTGGTCAAATGATTTGTTAGGTTAGGTTAGGTTAGGTTAAAACTGTGACCTACTACCAGAAACGACTAGATTATTATTAACAGCAAATTTTATTTTGCGCCAACTGAAATATTTGACTACATAAAAATTGGTAAAAGTACTATTTGTTATACAAGTTATTGTTAAAACGTTCACTTGCCAAACATTAGGTTTGCGTTACAATTATTTGTGAAGAGATTTTTTGCTAAGTAATATTTTGGCAAATGAAATTATGCGAAAAATTGTTTGGGAAGTGATAATTTGGCAATTTATTTTCGATGAAACAACAACCCATTTATTTAATACAAAATATTTGTAACTTACAAATTTAATTTTTTTTTAATTTTATTTCGGTGAATTCAGACTTATGTTGCAGAATTCAATTAATTCTGTCGTCTTTATCCATATATATTTTTTTCTTTTTTTGTGGTGGTTCACCTGATAGTATAATCTCAATGTCAGCTAAATTTGATGAAACTTCATTTATTTATTTTTTAATTAAGCATTATTTTAAATAAATATCACTCCAGGGTGTTGTTTATCCGCACACACGTGGGGACAGAACCCCGGTTTAGGACGACCAGGCCTGTCTCCAGAGCCCAGTCCTCCACCATCCTGCCCCGTGTGTCCGTATACCGGGAACCCCAAGCCACATTCTTGGCGTTGAAGTCCCCGAGGACGAGCACGGGGAGGGAACGGAACCCGACGACGAAGACTTTCAACTCCGCAAGGGAGTTGTGGAACTCGGCGAGAGTTCGGTTCGGGGAGAAGTACACCCCTACCACGACAATCTCCCCGAACCGTGCTGCCACGCAACCCCGTCCTCTCTTGACAGCCTCGAGGGACGGGGTACCGGCGGCGGCCGACGAAATAAGGGTCACTGAGCCGCTCAGGTCCTCCACCCAGTCATCCCTGGGCGGGACAAAGTACGGCTCAGCGACCACGGCGATATTAATCGACCACTGCGCCATGCTCTGGAGCAAAAGATCCTGAGCGGTGGCGCAGTGGTTGATGTTCGCCTGGAGGAGGCGAAATGGGGCCATTATTGGCACTCCATTTCAACCCCCTCCCGAGACCCATGCGAGGGCCCTGACGCAGCGGCAGCGGCGGCGACGATGACGGTGGTGGATGCGGCAGCGGCGGTGGCAGTGGCGGCGGCTGCGGCGGTGACGGCGGTGGTGGCGGTGGTGGCGGAGGGCTTGCCCCTGCCCCTGGCTTTGCCAGGCTTCGGAGGAGTGCAGGCCTTACTCCCGATCCGGTGGTCGGCCGGCTTGCCTGCCGCCGCACATACGACGCAGTGCAGCGTGGCCTTGCACGTGCCGGCCTTGTGACCGGGCTGACCGCAGCGGTAGCAGGCATCGCTGCGGTCAACCTCGGAGGTGCATTTAGCTCCCACGTGGTTGCCCACATGGCAGCGGAAGCACCTCCGAGGTCTGGGTTCGAGCAGTTTGACCTGCGCGGACACCCAGCCCACCAGTAGCCTTTGGCCCTCCCCGGCTATTTTCTTGGCCGCCGCCACGGGGCAGCTCACTGTAACAGCTTGCATGCCCCTGTAGTCGGGACCGATGGTGCCAGCCTTAACCTGCTCGGCAGAGCACCCCCCATTCCTGACCACGGCGGCCACTACCTGTGCCTGCGTCACAGAATCGTCCAGGCCCTGGATGCGCACTTCGGCGCACTTAGTGGGCCTGGACACCCGGGCCTCGTCCGCCTTTAGGCACACCCTGAGCTTTTCAGCCAGGGCGTCAGCGGCCGAGCCACCAGCCGGACCGGGGAACTCAAGCATCCGAGCCCCAGTGGCAGCGATCCTCAGCCTGATGCCACTAGCGACACCGAGCTCCTCGAGATCCACCACCTCTGTCACCCTTGCCAGCACGTCCTTATAGGACACGCCCTTCTTTGCCGCTTCTGGCTGTAGTGTGATCACTACAGCTGCGGATTTCGGGGCGTGTAGCCTATCCGCGACGCTTCTCCCCTTGCGTCGCTGCCGCCTCGCCTTTTTCTTCTTGGCCGCCCTTGCCTTCCTAGCCGCCTTCCTCTTCTCCCCGGCCACTTGCCATTCAACATCGGCTTGGGGACGTAGGGAAGGTGCGGGTGCAGTCGGAGGTGGGGGCGGTCGTTTAGCCACCGGGGCCGGGGCCGGAGCCGAGGTCGGGGCCGGGGCCCTCGCCGCCTTTTTGGCGGCTCCGGCCTTTTTAGCCGCCCCGCCCTTATTCTGCCCCGGCGAGGCTGGATTGGCCACGGCAGATTCGGCGGCGACGGCGGCATATGTCGTCGCCTCCTTCCGCTGGCCGGGGGCCGACTGGCTTGCCGTCAAGGGGGGGCGCAGGACGATGGCTTCTAGGGCGGAGAATCGTCTCCGCATTTCGGCCATTTCCTGCCGCACCAGGCTCAGAACCCGGTCCTCAGCAACAGCAGGCACGGGCTGATCCTGCCCCTGCTGCTTCCCCCCCTGCACAACCGCCCGAGGGCCGGCTCCTCGGAGCCTTGCCAGGTCCGCGCGGAGCTCCGCGTTCTCCTTTCGGAGAAGCTCCATCGCGGCCGTCAGGCGTGCGACCTCCGCCCGCATCTCGGACACTCCGTCCGACGGGGTCCCCCTGCGGGAGGCCTCCGCTGCCGCCACTATGGAGGCCGTGGCCTCTGCTATGGCCTTGTCTTTAGAGGTCTTCAACCTCTTCAAGGCCACATTGTTTATGGCAGAGACCACGATCTCTGCGAACCTAGCTGAGCCCTGCGTATTGGGGCCACCAGCGGTGCCCAGCTCACTCCCTGTCACCTCCCTGGGACTCACGGCTCGCTGAGCCGGCTCGGCTGGGCTATCTAGGCTCGCATCTCCGGCCTCCTTCTCCTTGGTGGCGAGCCCTCTACCCACCCCCTTCACGCGGATTCCGCCCCTGCGGCCGGAGTGGATCTTCCTCCGGCTCGTGGTCCCCTCGTCCGAGGATGACCCCGTCTTGGGGCGCTTCCGGAAGAACTTTCTCCCGGAAGGCCCCACAACCACCACTTCGCGCTCCAGGCTCGTGCACGAGCTAGAACTCGATGCCGCGTCGGACTCCGACCGCGCATCACCTCCTTCCTCTCCGTTTCTCTCTCCTTGTCTGTCTTTCTTTTGGGTGTTTAAATTTTTCATATTAGTTCCCACGAGTACATAACATGTTTTACTTGCTCAAAATATAGTGGTTCGCACTAGCGACTGATTCCATAGCTACCCATCAGCCAAGCTATCAACCTCCCTCACGGTGCGCCGCCGCTTGGAGGTTTGGGGTAATTTTTTATAGAGGATTTCTTCCTCGCGGCCCGGGCGGTTAAGCCAAGACCCTCGACCCCCGTCAAATGCCAGAGACATGACCTTGACACTCTTCGGGGCTACGAGACCAACGGTGGCAGAAGGAAGGACTTCCTCCTGCCTGCCCGACGGCAGGGTTAGTGCACGCCGAGCCCGCTCAAGACGCGTGAGGGAGAGGCAAAGTTTGCGCCCTCACGCCCCTAACCGCCGCCGCCGCTGGAGACGCCCTGGGCGTCGGGAATCCCAGGCAGATTCCCGGCCACCATAGGCGCGGGCTTGCGGACGGCGAGCAATGGGTAGCTCGCCGTCCGATCAGGACCAGGCCCGGGTCGATGGCGCGTCGTGTTCCACGCGCGCCTCAAAGAGATGTCAGCACAATTGGCGGGGTCCGCTAGGACCGATGCCTGCCAGGGTTGCGGGTTAGTCCGAAAGGGATACCGGGACCTTGGCAACAGGCAACTGAAGGAACACGGGTGGGTTTTAGTCAGTAAAAGTCTGACACGCCCTTCCGCTCCAACCAGAGCGGGAGAAGTCATTGGATGATTTCCCACCCTCAAAAAAAAAAAAAAAAAAAAAAGGGTGTTGTTTATCAATGAGAATGTTTATTCTACGATGCCACGCCTCAGCAGAATTTGAAGTTCTAGGCATTTGCTTTCCGTTTACAACATGGCAACTCCAAAAACTTCGGTTGTGTGTTCTACGACCCGCTAACATAATTTTCATCAAACCAATTCGCGATTTGCTTCCAATCAGAATCTTCTATACCTTCTATTAGCTTGTTAAAATATAGAATTATTTCATTTCCTTGCAAATAACTTAAAGCCAATAAACATTTCACTTGATTGTTAAATTTGATGTCATTTGCGTAATTCTTTTTAAGGTTTGTGCTTGAATTTGTTTGAAACAAGTCAAATATGGTTACTTATGGAACTAGTTACAGTAGGTTTATTTTTTTTTAGTGGTTAGGTTAGGTTAAAACTGTGACCTACCTGCCAGAAACGACTTGATTATGTAGAAAAAAAATATGAAAAATAAACAGGCTATGTAACTAAAAAAAAAAAAACTAATAATACTAACAGAATAGTTAATAATATTATTATCACCTGTTTAGAATTTGTGCCAAGTGGAAAAAACACCCTTGTAATAAAACGTCTTCAAAGTTAGAGCTTGAAATGGCTGCCTTTTCGAAATCTAATATACAGACTTTTGGCGTCATGTCAATTATGTATTTTCATTTCCGTATTGCATTAATAATTCGAACATTACGTCATACGTACGTTTATCCTTGTTGGTACACATACAAAAACAAAGTGGAAATGTTTTATTGTTATCAGATAATACATTGCCATGTATCTATACTAATATCTATACTAATCTATACTTACTAATATTATAAAGCTGAAGAGTTTGTTTGTTTGTTTGAACGCGCTAATTTCAGGAACTACTGGTTGGAATTGAAAAATTATTTTTGTGTTGGATAGTCCATTTATTGTGAAAGGTTATAGGCTATATTAAATCACGCTACGGCCAATAGGAGCGGGGAAATAAATGAAAAATGTTGCAAAAACGGGAAACATTATTCCTTTTTGAGAGCTTCCGTTGCGTGCGCTGTGTAAACGGTTTAAGTTACGCAAATATCATGTATGACGGAATTGTTTTTCTTTAAAAGTTCTAAAAAAAAGTCGGGGACAGCATATGTCTATCTTTTAAGATCACTATAACCTTTTTTATGGTAATCAAATTTGTTAGAAATTAATGCATTATTTGCGAAGGAGTTTTATCAACATAATAATAATTCTTATTCAAATAAATAGTTTTAACATCAAGCGTATTTATGTAGCAGTAAAATACTTTTTAATTCATTCGAATCGGACATTTAATTTCGAAGTTATCACGAATTTAAAAATGTAATACGCGTATAGAACTTTTGTTGTGATGTGATTACGGGTTCTATAGTGTAATTAAATTAAATGTTCATTGGTTAGTTCACAATGAGTTTAATAAATGTACTATAACTAAACACGGTACAATAAGTAAGATTATGATGATTATAATTTGACGCACAAGTGATGCGATTAGTGGTTAACGACCTACCATGACGACAGCTAGTGACTGAATCCTGAACCCTGAGTTCGATCTAAGGGACGTGTGAGTCGTGTGACGTCATAGGTACTTGAGTTCACAAGTTCGTCTGCATGTGTGGGTTACATACCACTACATGTCCTCCCCCCTTTGATAAAACAAAAATAATTACTATCAAAATAACAATGAGTAAGGTTCAAAAATAATTGTAAAGACATTGCAAATACTTAATATAAACAAGCGGTGTAAAAGTGTTTAACTATACTTAACTTTTAAATGATACAATAAGACCTTACGTTAACAAGAGGCATTTAAAATGTATATAAAAACAAAACCACACTCAGAATGCTTAAACTAAAGACACATTTTGGTAAAAAATTAAAATACATTGGTCATAAATTTGGTTACAAAAAGTTTTAAACTTATGAGTTAACTTAAACATTTCTACAAGTGGTATAAGTATGAATAAATACGTTATAAGTTGACATATTAGTGTGAGAACGCTCCATAATTGCTTGTTAAGCTGGTCTATTTTAAAACACACAACACTTCACTGCACTTTAAATTTCACATTGATTTATTTATTACCTTGGGTCTGGCGATAAAAAAATGTTTTAAATGTCAAATCTCACAGTCTTTTTTACGACGCGACCCAATCTTGTTGTGACAAATGGCTCAGTTTTGTCAAGTGGGGTCGTATGGGTCCCAACCGGTGTTATGGTTGTGGTTTCAGGCGAAACAAAAGTTGTAACATAAGCAGGTTTGAGACGATCGAGAGAAATAGCGACTTTTCGAGAACCTACTTGAACGACATAATGTTTATTGCTTCGTTTGACGATTTTATAGGGACCTTCGTACGGCGGTGTTAACGAGCGTTTAATTTCGTTTTTAACGAAAACGTAGTCCGATCTTGTTAAATCTTTATGTACGAAAATGTTTCTGTTATCAGCTTGATTTCTTGTGGTCGGTTGAAGGTTTGCTAGTGTTTCCATAAGTTTGCAGGTATAATCGGTGTTGTTGATGTTTGCTTCGGTGGGAACAAAAAAATCTCCCGGTAGACGCATAGATTTACCGTAGGTCATTTGAGCGGGGCTGTATCCTGAGTCTTCTTTAATTGTATTGCGCATTCCTAACAACACGATAGGTAATTGTTGTGCCCATTGACTGTTACCATCGCAACGTGCCATGATGGAAGCTTTTAGCGTTCGGTGCATCCTTTCGACGTGTCCATTCGCTTTTGGATTGTACGCTGTTGTCCTAATCTTTTCTATTCCAAGTAGTTTGGTCAGCTGTGTGAAAAGGTTGGATTCGAATTGACGACCTTGATCCGAAGTTATTCTTGCAGGGCAACCGAAACGTGCTATCCAATGCTCGAGCAGAGCTTTCGCGACGGTTTCAGCGCTTATATCCTTTACAGGAACGACTTCGGGCCATTTTGTATGACGATCAATCATTGTGACACAGTATGTATATCCATCGGAAGGTGGTAATGGTCCAATAATATCTATATGAACATGCTCGAAACGGTCTGACCTTTCGAACTCTCCTAGAGGTGTAATTGTATGTCTTTGCACTTTACATTTCTGGCATTGTATGCAACTTCTTACAAAGTTTGCTACGTCAGTATTCATGTTAGGCCAAAAATAGCGCTGCGCGATAAGGCGACGCGTAGCGGCTACCCCAGGGTGGTTAAGTGCATGGACACTTGAAATCGCTTTTTCTCGAAATTCCGACGGTAAATAAAGTCGCGCTGTTGAAGTTGATGTTTCGAATGTAAGCTCATGATTTGAATATGGCATGCGGAACAATTTAAATTCCAGATCAGGTTTTTGTTTTAACATGGTTAATTGCGTATCTTCGACTTGGCTTTTATATAATTGTTCATAATCGAAAATATCATGTACATAAATCTCTTCTATTCTTGAAAGAGCGTCTGCGGCGTTATTGAGCTCGCCTTGAACGTACTCAATTTTGTTGCAAAATTGAGAAATAAAATCCAATTGACGAAGACGTCTTGGTGGATCTGATTTAGATTCTTTCTTCGATAATGCGAATATTAACGGTTTGTGATCGGTTAACACTGTGAGATCACGCCCTTCAATCATATACCGAAAGTGTTTTATTGCCATGTAAATAGCTAATAATTCCCTGTCGTAGGAACTGTATTTTGTTTGGGCGCTACTTAGTTTTTTTGAATAAAATCCTAGTGGTTCTAACCTTTTGTTGACTAGTTGATGGAGTGCTGCGCCGACGCAGGTATTCGCTACGTCGGTCATTAATATTAGTTTCGATGACGGGTCTGGATGCACGAGGGTGACGGCATCACTTACATGATGTTTGCACTGATTAAATGCGTTGATTGCTTCTTCGGTCCAAGCGATTTTTGTCTTGTCTTTTTTCTTAGCATTGTGCAAATATTTGTCTAAAATAGTTTGAGTGTTGGCTGCTTTAGGAATGCTCATTCGGTAAAAATTTATAAGACCGAGGAAGCGCTTCAGTTCTTCGATGGTTTCGGGTTGTGGATAGTTTATGATTGACTTGACCTTTTCATCGTCCGGCCGTATGCCATCACAGCTAACGCGGTAACCGAGAAATGTAAGTTCGGATTTTCCGAATTCGCATTTAGACGTATTGATTGTGACGCCAAATTCATTAAGTCGCTTGAACACCTCTTTGAGATCGTGAATGTGACACTCTTCTGATTCTGATGCGATAAGTATATCATCTAGGTAAGAGAATGTATTGCGAGTATTTTTCAAAACTTCATTGATAAATCTTTGAAACGTTTGCGCAGCGTTTCTCAGACCGAAGCTCATTTTCGTAAACTCGAACAAACCAAATGGAGTTATTATTGCTGTTTTCGGTATGTCCTCAGGTGCAACACTTATGTTATGGTAAGCACGTCGAATATCAATTTTAGATAGTACCTTTTTATTTTTGAGGATGTATGTGAAATCCGTTAAACGAGGAATAGGGTAGCGATCGGGCTCGGTGATTGCGTTTAAACGACGATAATCTCCGCACGGGCGTAATTCACCGTTTTTCTTTTGATCGACGTGTAAAGCATTTGCCCATGGGCTGGCTGACGGCCTGCATATTCCTAGCTCTACCATGCGTTGAAATTCATCCTTCGCCGCTTTGTATTTTGCAGCGTTAAGTGGACGTGCTTTTTCGTAAACGGGTGGGCCACGGGTACAAATATGATGCATGACATTGTGTTTGGGTGGATCCTTGTAACACTCGCTCATAGTGATGTCTGGAAACTCTTTTAAAATGCGGTGATATTTATTATCCGAGTCGATGACCTTAATAGTAGGAATATTTGAGGCATCTTCTACGTTGGCGTTCCTAGAGAGCAGAGTGACTTTGTCGATTAACTTTTTTGAGTGAAGATCCACAAGCAATTGATATTTGGCTAGGAAATCTGCCCCTATAATGGACCGCTGTACATCGGCCAGGACAAATTCCCAGGTAAAAGCTCGACGTAAGCCCAGATCTAAAGTCATTTTCTGAGACCCATAAGTTTTGATTGTTGTACCATTGGCAGCAAATAACGTAAAATCAGCTGGTTGACGATTCGCGTTTTTGTAGGCAATAACTGAAATATCAGCGCCGGTGTCTATGAGAAAATGCGTACCACTTTTCCAGTCGGTGACGCTCAAGCGATGAGTTCCTTCGACACCTACGCTCGCCACAGCAGGTGTCGGTTTTAGTTTAACGCTTTTTTGACGCATTGTTGGTCGCCGCATTTCTTGGCGTTATCTCCATAAATATAGTGGTAGAAACACTTGAAATCTTTGTCTCCCGGTTGCGCTGTTTGACGCCTGTATTTATTTTGATTATCAAAATACCGAGAGCGTGATCGTGACCGCGATCGCGTCTGATAACTGCCACGACTCCTATTATTACTTTGACGCGTGATTTGCAAATCATTAATTTTAGTGTTTAACGCGGCAATTTCTTGATGCAATTTAATAAATTGTTGGTCCATTGGTTGTTTGGAGATAGCGACAGGATTTAGTGTACAGACTTCGGATAGCCGTGAAGTTTCCATTATTTTATCAGCTGTAGCTGCGACATTGTCTAATGTAACATCGCAGACAGTGACTACCGCGCGGACTGTTTGAGGCAGGCGATCTAACCACAAAATTTTGATAGTGTCCTCGGGAATTTTGTTCCTTCCGAGCTCGCGCATTTTACGTAAGAGTTGAGTGGGTCGTTGATCCCCTAACTCGACTTTCGTAAGCAACGTATGTAGTTGTTTGGACTCAGACTCTTCATATGCCGAAATTAACCTGACTTTTAAAGTTTCGTATTTATTGTGCTCAGGCGGGTTCTCGAGAATGTCGCTAATTTGACCCAATTCGTCTCGACCTAACTTAGCTATAACTAATTGATATTTACTTAAGTCACCTGCTTTTTGTGCACCGATTATGGCCTCAAACTGGTGGAACCATAGTCGCGGGCGCGCTGACCAGAAGTCGGCGATGCGGGAGTTGATGGTGATTGCCCCCGTCTCTGGCGGCTGGTGCTGGTCTACGATGTAACTCGGAGCAGCTTGCTGAGGTGCGTAGACGTTGTCAGGTGCGGCGCCAGCCGTGGCGGCAGTAGCAGTGTTAGGGTTGGACATCTCGGAGTTTCGTAAAATACTTCACAGTAAACACTAAAGAGAGTCTAAGTCTGTATTAACGCAATTGCACTCGCGGATTATAGTACAGTATGGAACCGTATTTTTTAAATCACGTCGGGTATCAAATCACGTCGGGTATCAAATCACGTCGGGGTCACCAATATAGAACTTTTGTTGTGATGTGATTACGGGTTCTATAGTGTAATTAAATTAAATGTTCATTGGTTAGTTCACAATGAGTTTAATAAATGTACTATAACTAAACACGGTACAATAAGTAAGATTATGATGATTATAATTTGACGCACAAGTGATGCGATTAGTGGTTAACGACCTACCATGACGACAGCTAGTGACTGAATCCTGAACCCTGAGTTCGATCTAAGGGACGTGTGAGTCGTGTGACGTCATAGGTACTTGAGTTCACAAGTTCGTCTGCATGTGTGGGTTACATACCACTACACGCGAACCGTTCAACGCCGGCGCCGCGCTGCCGCGATTTTCCCTACTCTAGAGAGGAGAGGATGGGCACACGGGTAGACCATGACCTGGAATAGGACATAGGACACGTTTTATCCCTATATTCCCACGTGATCGAGACCTACGCGGGTGAAACCGCGGGGCACAGCTAGTAGTGTACAATTGTTTAAAGATATTTGGTGCCACTTTAAAGGTTCCGTCTAAAATCCATTATGAACTGTGACTCAAAGTGATCATTAAACTTAGTGTTGACATTACCAATATTCTTTTATTTTCATCAAAAGTTTTATCTTTTATTATGAAATTATGTAATTTACACTATTGATAGATGTGTGTGATAAATTTAGCTGGAAATGTATATCAGTTGGTTCTATTGTTATTTCTTGTTTTTTTCGTAGTCCTCTGCTTTAGAGCCGAAGTTGAAGGCAAATTATGTACAACGTCCAAAGGAGCACTTGCTTTGTTATTTTGGATTATTTTGCATATTTTTGTTCCAGATGAAACCTCACTTTTGATCTTTTCTATAAGGTCACTGGTTATGCGATTGTCATTGCTCTTTAATAACTTATGAATGCCATCTTTTTGTGTAGTATGTTGGGATGCAGTGCATTTAAACAATTTATTTTTCCTGTACTCACAGTACCAATAATAGTTATCATTCACTCTGTTATTTTTATCATACGTAAATCCGTTTCTAAACAACTTTAAACCACCTCGTGTAGATTAAAAATTAAAAATTTCACACTCATCACTTGATTCACTCATTTTACGTTATAGGTACCTTTATTAATAATTATCTACACAATAATATATCGTAAAAATGTCAAGAAACTTCCGCTACAAAAAGTGATAGTGTTTTGCATGATTAACCCACATTACGCGACATTTATGATTTACCCACTTAGCAGTACACATTGTAATTTATTTTGTATATTCTGTGCAACTGACACATACATGCAATTTTTTTGTCATTGACTAAGCAATTGACTTGATTGAGAAAAGGTAAATTGAAAACTGACGATACTAAATATTTAGAAAATTTTATTTTGCGTAAAATGTGTTATTCCAACTGAAATATTTGACCACATAAAAATTGGTAAAAGTACTAGTTGGTAAACAAGTTATTGTTTAAACGTTCACTTGCCAAACTTTAGGTTTGCGTTACAATTATTTGTGAAGAGATTTTTTGCTAAGTAATAATTTGGCAAATGAAATTATGCGGAAAATTGTTTGAGAAGTGATAATTTGGCAATTTATTTTCGATAAAACAAGGGCTATACCCGTGGCTATATCAGTGAACTGCCTTATTTTTCTTACTGCATATGCAGCTGAACTTCATCTACCTGAAAGAGTTCTGATGTGGGCGCTCCATTGTAATTTTGAATCTATAGTAATTCCTAAAAATATAGTTTGCGTGATTGCATCTAGTTTCTTGCCATCAAGTTTTAAATTTAGACCCACTTGAGGTACATTTGGTAATGAGAAATACATTTAGTTTTGTTGAATGAATGAAAGAAAGATTTATTTATTCATATAAAATCTCTAAATCAAGTACATTGCCCCACAAAACTGCTTACGCAGTTGTTAATGTCGTAAACCAATTTTGTGCAAAAAGTTTGCTCCTTGTCTCGATAGATGGCGTTGGTCGATTTAAATGCGCGATATGGTTTCGTTACCACGCAAAGTATACAAGACTTCGATTTTATTAAATAAATGTCTCCGTTCTGAGTACGTGGTGTTGTTTTATTGCTATAAAAAACTCCCGACTCATCGATAAAAAGGGCATAAAGATCTTCGATGATCACAAGGTCCTACGATCCGGAACGGTTTTTGAAAAAGCTTAAAGTGCCCTCTGGTGTCGGAGTTAAGAGTTAAGAAGCAACTAGTTGGTCAAATTGGTGCAAGTTTGGAGCTGACCTTTGAGTAAGCGAGTGTGGTCTACGAAGCTGAGCGGAGCGTGGTCAACGAGCTGAGCTGAGCGTAGCGAGGTCGACGAACTTAAGTGGAGCGTTAAAGGAAAGTGGTTTATAGTGATCAAAGTGCAACTAAAAAACTGTGAGTACATTTGTTTAATTAAAAGTTCCAAGTGCCAGAGACTTGTAAAAAATTTAAAGTTATTGCATGGACTTATAAAAATTTGAAGAAACTTGGGACTTAGAATAATTCATCAAAAAGTGAAGAGACCCCGAATCTATGCCCGATTTCACCTAGAATTAAAGTGCAGTTCAAACACTTAGAAAAATTTACGACATTCAAACACTTAGTTAAAATTCCAAACGAACACTTAGCAAATTAGACACACCGAATTATTTGCTTATAACAATCTGTATTTGGAATCATGGAATCTAAGTTAAGGCTGTTGGAAGATATTAAAAGTCGCATTCAGAAAGGGCTTATTAACTTCAAAAAATCTCCAAAAGACAGAATTAATCGGGCATATGTGGACTCGCGTTTGGAAATATTAGATAAACAGTTTGAAGATTTCACAAGAAAACATGAAGAGCTTTTGGTCAACTACACAGAAAGTGAATTGAGTGCTACCAGTTACATCAAAAATGATGTGTTTGAAGCGGTTACAGACACTTTTATAAATTATAAAGTAGAATTAAAAAATGCTTTACCAAAATCTCAGTCTTCTGAAATGCGTGATGTCTCACCAGACCATAGCCAATCAAAAATGAGGTCAATTGCTAAATTGCCCAAAATAACAATTCCCGTTTTTAGTGGTAAATATCAAGAATGGTCAACTTTTAGAGATTTGTTTTTGTCACTTATTGATAGTAACCAATCGCTGGATGATGTACAACGTTTACACTATTTAAGATCTCAGTTGTCAGGTGAAGCATCACAACTCATAAAGCACATACCGATCACGCAAGCAAATTATAAGAAATGTTGGACTCTGTTAAACAGTCGTTACAATAATAAGAGATTTTTAGCCAATTGTACTCTCAAGCGCTTACTAAACCAAAAACAAATGACGGCTGAGTCATCTATTGCTCTCAAGGAGCTTTTAGATACCACAACCGATTGCTTACATGAATTGTCAAATCTGGGGGTGAAAGTAGACGCTTGGGATATTATTATTATTTATTTGATTAGCTCCAAGTTGGACGTTGAGACTCGGAAGCAGTGGGAATTGCAGGTAAGTCAATCTTGCGAGGAACTTCCCACCTTTAAGGATTTTCGAGACTTTTTGGATAAACGTTTTCGAGCTTTTGAATTTGTAGAACCTCAAAGTAGCAAGTTTAAAGAACATACTAAAGCATGCCACGTAGTTTCAAAAATACTCTGTCCACATTGTTCCGAAGAGCATCTCTTGTGTTATTGTAAAAAGTTTGCTCAGGAGACCATCGATCAGCGTCGACAAATAGTTAAATCTCATGGTTTGTGTTTAAATTGCCTTCGCTCAAGTCATCTAAGTATTAATTGTCGAGTCAATACCAAATGCAAAACGTGCAACAGAAAGCATCATACTCTCTTGCATCAAAAAACTGATTCAAATGATTCAGAAGCACAGGCGAGCTGTTCTGTGTCTACATTGCAAAACGAAACGCCACAGAACGAGACCACGGCTGAACCTCATATTTCAACCCATTTTGCAAAAAGTATTCATAGTCAGGTCATACTGGCTACAGCCGTTATTAAGGCTAGATCGAAAAATGGGTATCCACAAGTTTTGAGAGCCCTGTTAGACCAGGGTTCACAAGCTTCCTTTATTACGGAATCTGCTGTTCAGTTATTGAAGTTAAAAAAGATAGCAGTTAAAACGTCTATCTCAGGTGTGGGGGGAGGGCAGAGCGCTCTAACGTCAAAATATATGGTTAGAGTTAACATTCAGTCGTTATGGGATCCTGACTTCACCCTTCAAATAAAAGCTTATGTGCTGAGTAAGGTGACTTTGATTTTACCTGAAAGGAAATTTACGTTGGTGGATTGGCCAGAGCTTAATAGAATTAATCATTTGGCTGATCCAAATTTCAATACGCCTAACAAAATTGACATTTTGTTAGGGTCGGGAGTCTATACTAAAGTCTTAAAAGAAGGCTTAATCAAGGACCCTAAGGGTAAAACAATGGCTCAAGATACTTACCTTGGTTGGATCATATCGGGAGAAGTCGGCGATGAAGATGGAGTGATGTTTTGTCACAATGTAATTCTAAGCATGCACGCTAAGGTCGAAGAAAATGAAATCCTAAAAAAGTTTTGGGAACTAGAGGCGGAGCCAACATGCTCTGAAAAGTCAATTCTTAGCCCTGAAGAGCAAGCGTGTGAAGATTACTTTGCTGCTACCACATGTAGGGATGCAGATGGTCGCTACATTGTAAAACTGCCTTTTCGATCCAGTCAAACGCCCTGCAATACAAAGGAAATAGCGTTAAAAAGATTATACAGTCTTGAACGGAAGCTAGCAAAAAATAGCGAGCTTAAAGGACAATATACAGCGGTAATAAAGGAATATTTATCACTAGGTCATATGGAAGAGATTTCTAATGAAAAAGACAAGAATAAAGTTGGCGCTGTTTACTTACCGCATCATGCTGTAATCTGCGAAGACAAGTCGACCACAAAGTTAAGAGTGGTATTTGATGCGTCATCAAAGGGATCCGATGGTGTTTCCTTAAATGACACTTTAAGAGTAGGTCCACTCTTACAAGCTGATTTACGTCATACAGTTATGCGGTGGCGACAGCATCCAGTGTGCTTGGCAGCCGATATCATAAAAATGTATCGCCAAGTTAAAATAGCTGATGATCACGTGGACTTTCAAAGGATTTTATGGCGAGATGACGTTCAGTCGGATATGAAGGAATACAGGCTTTTGAGAGTTACATTTGGAACATCTAGTGCACCTTACCTGGCAGTTAAGGCATTGCAGCAAACCGCTAGCGATGAAGGCCAATCGTATCCATGCGCCGCTAGTAGGGTTACGACAGACTTTTACATGGATGACCTAATGACAGGTTGCCAGACTGATGAAGAAGCTGTAAAAATCTATCATGAGTTCAATGAACTATTAAATAAAACAGGTTTCACTTTGCAAAAATGGACAAGCAACCGAGAAGGGTTGCTAAAACAGATAAGGCTGGATACTGGAAGAGATCTGGAAATAAAGGAAGATCAAACCACTAGAATTCTAGGACTTACCTGGAATCGCAATTCCGATGAATTCCATTATACTGTAAACTTACCCTTTTCAACACCGTCGCCGTTGCCGCCGTCTGCATCTGAAACTAAAAGAACAGTTATATCAGAGATATCACGTTTATATGATCCGCTAGGTTGGATTGCACCATGTATAATTACCGCTAAAATCTTCATCCAAAAACTATGGATCGCTGGTTTGGATTGGGATGAGAAACTGCCTGAGGATCTTTTAACAGAGTGGCAGTCCTATCGTAGCGGGTTGCACACACTCAACAACTTCAGAATTCCTAGGTGGCTGAAAAGAAAAAGCGATGATCAAACGGTTGAACTGCATGGTTTTTCGGACGCGTCAAGCGCAGCATACGCCGCGGTTGTTTACATCAGAGTCATCGAAGCTGTAGGTTGAGTCCACTGTAACCTGGTAACTGCAAAAACGAAGGTGGCTCCAATTAAACAAATTTCTATACCACGACTGGAATTATGTGGCGCAGTTTTAGTTACCAAATTACTTTTAGAGGTGGCTTGTGTCTTGAATGTCCAAAAATCCAACTTACATGCTTGGACAGATTCAACGGTCGTGCTGGTTTGGTTGAGCGATCACCCGAGTAGATGGAAAACCTTCGTCGCAAACCGGACGTCCGAAATCCTTAATGCTCTTGATTCAACTCAATGTCATTATGTCGATACGAAAAACAATCCAGCTGACATTGCTTCGAGGGGTACAACAACCGTATCTTTGTTAGACGACTCGCTTTGGAAACATGGATCGTCGTGGTTGCTTGCGGATACCATAGAATACTGCAGACCTAAGGCTATAATGACTAAACTGGAACTAAAATCTGTCAAGGTTCATACAGCACAGATAGACGATCACCCGATTGAACTGATGTGGTCCAGATTTTCATCATTCCGTAAATTAATCAGGACTCTCACATATTGCAGACGATTCCTGAAAATAAAGATTACCAGAGAATCACGAACAAGGTTGCCATCTTACCTTAAAACTTCTGAGATTGCGGATACTATGCATTGCTGTCTCAAACAAAGTCAAAGAGTTTGGTTTGAGTCAGAAATAAAGGCAATACAAACCGGAAAAGATGTCAGCAAAAGCAGCGGTTTGTCGACTTTGAATCCTTACTTGGATGATAAGGACTTGATGAGAGTAGGGGGTAGGATCCAAAATTCGCAACTAAGTGATGATATGAAGCACCCCATCATAGTTTCGCATCAATCCCATTTGACAAGATTACTTATATCGGATGCGCATGAGCGTGTACTGCATGGCGGACCCCAATTAACACTTAATTTTCTTCGATCAAAATATTGGGTTATTCGTGGCAAGAATTTGATCAAGGCTCACATACGCGAATGCGTACCGTGTATTCGTCATGCAGCCGTAATAAAAACCCAATTGATGGGTCAGTTACCATCATGCAGAGTGACTCCAAGTAAGCCTTTTCTCCATTCAGGTGTCGACTACGCGGGACCGATTCAAGTAAGAACAGCAAAGGGTCGGGGTCATAAATCCTACAAAGGTTACGTATGTCTGTTCGTATGCATGGCAACCCGCGCTGTGCATATAGATGCAGTCTCTGATCTGACCTCTCAAGGCTTTCTTGCAACATTTAAACGTTTTGTAGCTAGACGAGGTCATTGTAGCCACCTTTACAGCGACAATGGCACCAATTTTGTAGGGGCGTCAAAGGAGCTTAAAGCAATGTTTTGCGATGAATACGCATCTCTTCCCCAAGAAATTGCGCCTATATTGGCTAATAATGGAACCGAATGGCATTTCATCCCGCCTCATTCTCCTAACTTTGGAGGTCTATGGGAGGCTGGGATCAAAAGTACCAAGCATCACCTCAAACGGGTGATTGGCGAATCAACACTGACTTTTGAGGAGCTGAGTACCGTCTTAGCCCAAATTGAGGCGTGTCTGAATTCCAGACCTATTTCACAGTCTAGTGTAAACTCGTCAGATCCAAACCCATTGACACCAGGACATTTCTTGGTTGGTCAGCCACTGGTAACAGCACCAGATTATGATTATGAGCACGTGACAGTCAGTAGCTTGAGACGTTGGCAATTGACACAAAGAATGATTCAATCTTTCTGGAAACGTTGGTCGCAAGAGTATTTAACTATGTTTTTCCAACGACACAAGTGGGCTAAACGTACGCGCGATCCAAAGGTTGGTGATGTGGTCCTCATAAAAGAGGACAATTTACCACCTGCTAAGTGGTTATACGGGAAGGTAGTCGAATTACACCCTGGCAAGGACAATTTAGTGCGCGTAGTTACCCTTCAGTGTAAGGACTCCCGAGTCAAACGCCCAACTTCTAAGCTATGTATTTTGCCTGTCGACGATGAATGATAAACGTGTAACTTATTGTTTTTTTGTTATCTTTATTTTGTTATGTTATATACAGTCCACTCAGATACTAATTTAGAAATGTAAAGGCACATGGAATATGTGAACTATTTTTTACGGTGTTTATGTTAAGATAAGTAAGAACAATGTGGTCCCCGAACACCAAGGACTTTAGCACAACGATTAAGTAATCCATATAGTTTGTCTCGATTATGTCATGGTGGGCGGTTTGAAAGGACTAGGTCCTTGGTGGGCGGAATGTTAATGTCGTAAACCAATTTTGTGCAAAAAGTTTGCTCCTTGTCTCGATAGATGGCGTTGGTCGATTTAAATGCGCGATATGGTTTCGTTACCACGCAAAGTATACAAGACTTTGATTTTATTAAATAAATGTCTCCGTTCTGAGTACGTGGTGTTGTTTTATTGCTATAAAAAACTCCCGACTCATCGATAAAAAGGGCATAAAGGTCTTCGATGATCACAGTTTAACTGTGAGATCATTGAGTCTCTCTTACATTTCACATTTCGCATTAAGTAAAAGATTATTGGCTGCGAACCATTCCGAAAGAAAAGCCAGACTATCGTTGACATGTGAGACATCTGTATCTTTTCTATCTATTTTAAAGATAAGAGAAGTGTCGTCAGCGAATAGTATTATACCCGATAAGTTAGCCATCATGTAAGGAAGGTCATTTATATAAACTAAAAATAAGAAAGGGCCGAGAATTGAATCTTGAGGCACGCCCATTTTAACTAAAGACCCCGAGGACGTCGCCCCATTAACATTTACTTTTTGCTGCCTGTTTGATAGGTAAGAAAAAACAAGATCAGCAGCTTGTCCACGAATTCCGTAGTGGTGAAATTTACAGATCAGTGTATTGTGGTCAACGCAGTCAAACGCTTTTGAGAGGTCACAGAAGATTCCAATTGCATCTTAGGACTTCTCCCTGGATTCTAAAATGTGACTGATGAGTTTTACTCCCGCGTCTGTCGTCAACCTACCTTTTGTGAAACCAAACTGGTGACTATGTTAAATCCTATTTGAGTTAAAATGCGACAGCATCCTGGTCTAGCATGATTTTTTCATAGATTTTGCTCAATGCTGGTAATACAGATATTGGTCTATAATTATAGGGATCGCTTTTACTACCTGATTTGAAAATTGGTACAACTTTACTATGTTTCATTAAATCAGGAAACGTACCAGTGTCCAAACTGTAACGTTGTGGCTTCACACCTGAACTTAGTCGAGTAGTTACTATGTTAATAAGTGATTGAGCACAACACTAAATTACATGCCCAACACTAGTTGACTGATATTACTCATTCATTTCATCTGCAACCAGCTATACTAGCGGTTCAATATGTGGAACCCCTAGATTTACCATGTGCCCCGAGTCTAGGGTGAGTTCATCATTATTATTATAACTATTATACTGTACTGTGTGCTCCTTGTGCCATCTGCAATGGTTATGCTCTTTAAGCCTGGCTTGTCACTACATAACCTAAATTCTCAAATGTCATTCTGCCACGCTGTGATTGCACTCTCTCTATCTCTGTCTGTAAGCCGCTGCGATGTATTATGCTTACCTATCCTGCTTCCCATACCGTTCTTGGTCGCTAAGGAGGCTAGCACATGGCACGCGGCTTGCTACCAACTGCACCGCATCTGACATGCGCTCCCTAACGCGCTTTCAGGATTCTACGTACCGGCGATTCTACACCCCGGCTTCTACATCCCGGCTTCTACACCTCGGCTTCTACATCCTGGATTCTACACCCCGGCTACTACGACCCGGCTCTTACGTCCGGCTAAGGACAGGACGCGTTGGCATGCTGCCAATGCCCGCTACCGAGTCCTTGCCGAGGCCTGGCCTACCTGCGGCCTACCGCCGCGAGCTACCTGCGGCCTAACGCCGAGTACCAACTGCAGGCCTGTGCTGATAGGCCTCCTCGTCTGCCGCGTGTCTCCGACGTGTGCTACCCTACCGTTCCAGCTGAGCCTGCGCTGGCAGGTCCCTTCCTACTACAACGGATGACCAAGGACGGTACCCTTCTACCTACCTAAGTGTGCGAGTGCTCGGAAATCAGTGACCTTACCCGCGACCTAGCTGTGGATTTACTTAATATATGTATTAAACTACCCAGCTGGTTTCAGTCATCTCCCTACACTACTTACCTATCCGTTAACAGCCTGCGCAGCCTGCCTGCAAAGCCCTAGCCGTTAAAAAAGATTAAATATGCCTGTTAGGACAGGGGCGATAGTTTCAATGATATCTCCCAGAACCTTAACAGAGATGCCCCATAAATCTTCAGTGTTTTTTGGGTTAAGACTTATGAATGCTTTTTTAATAGTGGTAATAGAAATAGGCTTGAATGCAAAACTTGGAATGATTTTAATAAAGTTTTCTTTGAGAAGAGAATCGGCTAATAAAGATGAAGAGGGAAGAGATTTCGTAACCTCTATTGGGATGTTGGTTAAGAAATTTTCTAGTTTCTCAGCATCTTCAAACTTATCTGAAATGGTTTCATCATTAATTTTTAGAGACAATTCATTCGGATCACGTTGTTTTGCATTTCCAGTTTCTTTGTTAATTACCTGCCACACAGTTTTTATTTTATTATTAGAATTATCAATTTTGTTACTTATTAATTTAGATTTAGCTTGGGCGCAGACTCTTTTAAATATCTTAGAGTAGTTCCTTACAAAATTATGAACAACTTGAACAGAAGTCAATTATTTTTCGTTACATAAAATGTCTTTGCTTTTTGTAATGCCAGTGTGACTGTCTGTCACCTATCCCTAGTTAATAACAAAGTATTATATTTATTTTAAAACAAGCACATAGTTCGTGCCTCTTAGGATGACATAAATTCTCTATTTTATGGGAAACAAGCTATGGACAAGTGCCACGAAAAGGTCGAAGGCAATAATTCAACAAATTCTTAAGAAACGACTTAAAATATCCGATTTCTAATCTTAGGACAATACTAGTTGCACATATGGTAACCATGAACCGAGCCCAGGCAATACCCAAACGGACCCTTTTAAAACAATTGAGAAATTGTACAAAAACGGTAATAAATCTATTCTGCGAAACTGTGGGCAGACGCGCAGGCTGAACGTGGTGTTTTAGGAATTGAGGGCTGATTTAGAAGTCCAGAACGACACTTGGTTTTAGACCTCGATAGGGTACGGACGTCCGTATCTAAGCTAGTTAAGTTAGGAGGCTTGGTGAATACCAAAAGGCCATGTTCGTGTGGGTTGTCGTAAGATAGCGAGTATTAGTTATAATTTAAATATAGTTGGGTTAAAGCCCAGTTTAGAGTAATCTAGTATTTAACGTAGTATGTGTGTGTGTTTGTTGGTATGACCGGGACGCGGTCGTAGCTGGTCGAAAGAAGGAGTTATGTCTGAGGCGAAACTGGTAAATTGTGCAGTATTCTGTAAGTGAGTGGTAATCTAATTCTCTCTAAGGAATTATTTGGTAAGTGTTAACTTAAATTAACTTTATCTCTAGTAGTAGTGTGTACGTCGTAGTTACAAACTTATCTCTTATAAGTTAAATTATATTGTTATTTATAGGTAACTGCTAAGTGATACCGCTGTCGAGCTATTAATGAACATTTATTCCAGAATGGCGTAGATACATATATTTAGTACTTATCGTATTTTATAATTCACGTTATTTTCTCGTGTATAACGTGTCGATCTCCTGATCCGTACCTTGGCAGATAATTGTCACTTGCAGTTGGTTATAGGGAGATGGTGATGGCCTTCCACCATATTTGACACTGAGCACTAACCCTTCTGACTGTTGACTACTATTGACCTCGAGCTGACGCACCACATTTGGAAGGCAGAACCATAAATACTCACAGCTCATTTAAAACAAGCTAGGCTATAAGCCCAACTTGCAATTGCATTATAAAACAACCAAACGTTAGTGATGAGTTCTGTATCCAAAAAGGTCTCGCCACAGAACACTTTGCGTGAGGCTTATAGACGCGCATTTCGGGAGTGGGGTAGGCATCATACACTTTCCTAAACTGAATTGATAGTTCGTTCTAAGGAACGCTAGTAACCATGTCTCGATAAAACCACACCCGGCTGTTTGTAGGCCTATTACTGAATCGACACTATTTATTGAGACACGCTATTGTGATGCCCAGATTGAAAAGCCCCGCTGCCAGTCAAAGGACGATCGCACGGCTGCCTAGTACATTGAAAGCATCCTCTAAATGGGGAAGATTAAAGAAATGTGAAGTGACGAATTACCACTTCGGCGTTCACTAAGTTCGATCGTAATGTGTTCTGCTAGAGACTGAGTCTACGGTGCGCTTGCGCTAGTTTTGAATTATCTTATTAAAAAGAAGTTAGACCGCTGTAAGGGTGTCTTACACAATAATAAGTACGCAATTCGAACTACTCAATACTTGTCTTGCTCAATAACAGTTGGGCTTCGCAGTACTCTGTCATAGGATTTAAGACATTTATATAGTGCTTAGGGAACGTGTTCCGTTAGAATCGTATTAGTGTCCTCAGAGGTTCTATGCGTTAGGCCTAACAGAATACTTACAATGAGGCGGCGTTGTGAAACGGTTCCCAGTCTCACTGAATTGGGCATATTGTAGACAGACAAATTAAAGTAGCTATAATTAATGATTTTAAAGCGCGAGCGTAACGATCCCTATACCTCCTCCACATAATCAAGGCTGTATTGCAGATATGGGTCTTCACCTGCGGGAGGAGAGACGCTGGCGTTCCAACATTTATATATTATAGACTTTTGATTACCCTCTCGTCTTCTTAGCTTCATAATATTATATTATTATTAAACTTATGTTTACTAACTGTGATTTCCCAATATTAACTTCCTTGCATCCCCCCTGTCCTCTAGCCATTTCGGAAGGGACAGTTTAGGTTATGGGAATTCATTTCTTATGTCAGTGGGAGGGTGACCAAGTCTGGGACGAGCCCTACAGAACAGTGCGGATTCGGCGGAGCACTGTTCTTTCCCCTATGGGGAAACCGACCTAAAACACTAATATTAGCATAATTAGGAAAAACGAAAATTTTATCAGCCTAGGGTAATTTAGGTACAGTCACACCAGCAGTGGCCCATTCACTAAATTTTGGCTTAATATTGTTACTTTTTTAACAGGACATGCTTTATTGAATTCTTAGCATACTGTAGAAATTAATGACCCATAGTTTACATTGGGGTCTTGTAAATCAAAACTAGCTGTTAAAAGATTGCTAAGAACATTATTATTAAACATTTTCAATTTATTTTTAGTAAGAGGTCTTAACTCAGTGGTTTTATCTAAACATAACTTTTTATCTGAGTCAAAGGATATATGTTGACCTGTATGGTCAGACCTGACGCCACTTATTAGAAACGCGTCTTTTATTTTACAAATAGTAAATACATTATCTATGCATGTAGCTGACGTTGCTGTTACTCGAGTTGCTTCATTAAATATACATTTTAAATTAAACGATTTAAACAATGAGATAAGCTTACATTTTTCCAGTGAATTTACTAGTAGATCAATATTTAGGTCACCACTGACAAAAACTATTTTATTATCTCTAAAAAGTTTAGTTAGTATTTCTTCCATCACAATTAAAAATGATGACAAATTAGAGGCAGGTGGCCTATAAACACATAATAAAGTAGAACCTTACACCTCTGCACATGCTACCTCACATAAGCGATCAACAGAGCAAGCAGTGATATCCTTCCTTTCCTTATATCTGAAACTACTATTACATAATATCAAGGTTATTGAAGACCTGTTGTACACGCGCCAAAGGAGAAAAGAAACTAGTCACGCACACTACAAAACTATCGCTGCTGTGTAAACGATTCATTACGTACAGCCCAATGACAGCCACGCACACATAGCTTTCGTAGAGTGAGTCTAATAATGATAGTATATCATAATTTCGCGTTGAAATTATTTAATCATGGCTAAATATTCTGTAAAGTTTTGAAGAATAATACCTAGTATTAAGATTTCGTCTACTCAGTTATAACAACAAACAGCAAGTAGTAACAGACAGTAACACACAAACAACAGTGACAGTAGTGTCAGTAGTTCAGTTGTAACATATAAATTACATTTTTAAATATTAATGTAAAAATAACACTGTCATAATGTAAACATTGGTTCCGTGTTATAATATTAATTAAATATAGAAAAGTACTGTTTATTGACATATTGTTGGTGAAAATCTGAACTAAAGTGCACAATTAGTGACTGCTAGTTTTATTCGGACGAAACAATAAGTGAAATACATAAACTGAGAATTTTGTTGAGTGTTATAGAGGTACACAAAGTGACATTTAAACTAACTGTTTGTATTGAGAATTATCAAAACAGTGCTTGGCGAGTGAACAAACAGCATTTGGTAACAAGAATTGGCATGATGAAATGATATCCTTCAGAAAATCTGGACTATGAGGTTTGGTGAATTCGTTTTTTATTTAAATTCAGAGTCAATTTATTGTGCTGATAGATAGCCAATCATAGCCAATGAACATCATAACAAACCTGTGCACTAGCAGACGCATGACTCAAAGTGACCAATTGGAAGACAGTAAAAGTCGTGACACAATAATTATCGTTCGGAAATTTGATTAACTAACTTGGATACGAGTCTTTTCAGACTGAACAATAATCGAATACATAAGGCAAAATCGACTAATTAGAAAAATAGTTCTGCATATGAAAATCATATTATAAACACAAAGAAGCATTATAATTTGAATGATTATTAACCTACTTATCAAAGTCTATTAAATTATAAAGGAAGTCACTGCATAAGAAATGGATGACCTCAATGTAAATGTTAAGCCAAGAAAATTATTTACATCAAGATCGACAGAATCTCTTAACACTTCTCTGATTAGGACTCAGAATATTTAACAAAAAGCTTAGACCTATCTACTAATATTAATCATAGATATATTGAAGAATTGAAAGAAGAAATTAATAGCTTGAAATCACAATTACGGAGTACAGAAAATGAACTTGACACTACCATATTAGAAAAAAATAGTCTCCATGAAGAAATTGAACATCTCAAGCAGCAGATGGTTGCCTTGAAACAATTATGCAAAAGTCCTTTGTCAACATTAAAAAGGGCTACACCAAAGTCCCAGAAAAAAAGGACTACCAAAGGCTTAACTCAAAGTACAGAAGTAGGGTATGTGACTACTCCTCAGAATGTTGCTGCGAAACAAGTAAGGGGTAAATTGCGGCATACGAAGGAGGTAAGAGAAGTATTGAATACTGAGAGCCTACGACTGGAACCTAGCTTGGATGAGCGCTCTAATACAGATAATCGAGGCAATATAAAATGTAATAATACCAGGAATGACACAAGTTTACAAACTGACGCTGATTTTATTTACGCTGACATGAATGTTATTAACAGTGTCAACGATACTTTGGGATGCACCAGTTTAGGGAAGAATTTACCTGAAGATACACCAACTGAACAACAGCAACATCAGGCTGAAGTTGATAATACTGACCATTTATGTAATCAAGAATGTTGCAAAATATTTCTTCTATCGGACAATCAAGGTAAAGGAATCGTTCAGACACTTATTGAGAATAAAAGTGAACTTGTAATAAGGGACTATAAAATACAATCTATAACAAGACCAGATGCACGAACGAAAAATGTCTTGTCGGACTGTAGCAACATGGCTAAGATATTATCAAAAATCGACAATGTTGTCATAATGACAGGGAGTAATGATGTAAATCCAGTGGAGTTTATGTCAGAAATATATATTTACATTTTCTTAAAAATTGCAATGTATTTGTAGTAAATATATTTAACAATAATTTCCTCAATGAATGCAAGCTAAATAATCAGCTAAAGCTACTCATCCGAAATTATGAAAACTGTACCTTTATTGAATCAGACAATATAACGAAGGTTGCACATCAAATAATTCATCAAATAAATGTTATTCAGTACCGAACTAAATTCCTGTCTTATAACAACCACAAATTCAAACAGGGGACTGACACTGCCAAAAAATTGCCGCATTTTTTCCGGGAAAATCGTGATAACGTAAAACCAAAGAAAGGAACAATACCTTATTATTTTCCATTAAGTAATAAAATCTCACAAGTAAACTTCGATAGAACAATTAATAATATTAATGTAGGACCAAAGAAAGGCACGATTCCTTATTATTTTAAATCCCATAATATAACCTCACAGATGAACTCAAACGATTCTGTAGGGACAAGAAATCAGCTTTTTCGTAACTAAAAATAAATTTTCAGTGTTTCACCAAAACATTGCTGGTGCATTAAATAAAATGCAGGATTTAGAGGTAGCACTAAGTGAGCTGAATGATCTTAATGAAAATGTGGTAGTGGTATGCTTAAGTGAGCATTTCATTAAAAAAAGTGAAGAAATGTATTTGCATATAAATAATTTTTATCTCGGAGCAATCTATTCCAGACAAGAACGACGTGGAGGCACGTGTATTTTGTGTAAAAAAGGTTTCGAATGTACTGAGCTGGATGCAGTAAAGGAATTTGCTGTTGATAAACATTTCGAAATATGCGGTGTTGAAATGAAACAGCTTAAGTTAATTATAATTTGTATATATAGGATACCAAACTCTGACATTTATATTTTCTTTGATAATTTTTCGAAAGCTCTGACAAAACTGCAACACAAAAAATGTAATATAGTACTTTGTGGCGACTTTAATATAGACTTGCTTTTATCGGATAAAAATAGTACTAGATTTAAAGAATTGATGCTTAATTATGGACTGACATATCACATAAATGAACCGACTAGGCTTAATAAATGCATAGACAACATTATCAGCAATGTTCATAATGTCACTGGTAAGACATATAATTTGTACCTGTCCGATCATAATACAGCTCAACTAGTCAAAATTGAACAGGAAACTTCAAACAGAGTGGAAGTGGATTACTGTTTTATGACTATAAATGATTTAAGTAAAGAGAACGTATCAAAATTCGTGGATTACATCAGATGCATAAATTTTAATGAAATCTATGGTATAACAAATACTGATGAAGCCTTTGACAAGTTTCATGATTTGTTGACATTATTTTATAAACTATGTTTCCCTTTTATTAGGGTTAAAATGAAACACAATAGTAGTAAACCTAAATGGATAACAAAAGGCATAAAGAAATGTTGTAATACTAAGCGGTCATTAAGGTACAAGTATTACTTAAATAAAAATAATGAAAATAAGAGTAAGTACAAAGCGTATTCTAAACTATTACGGAAGTGCATGATTAACCTACAGTCCTTGTGTAATGAAAGATACGTAACTTCTTCTCGTAATAAAATCAAGGCCACTTGGGATGTTGTAAAGCGCGACATGGGTAACGAACCGTTTAGGGAATATATCAGTAAAATTATTGATGGTAGTATTACTTTGACATCTGGATCTGACATTGCTAATAAATTTAATAATCACTTTGTTGACATTTCTAATAATAATGATAATTGCTCTACTCTTAAAAATAATAAAACTGACATACATAACATAGAATCTAATGATAAAAGTATATTTATAGAACCCACAGACGACTCTGAAATTTATCGAATAATAATGTCTTTAAAAAACACGAAATCGGCTGGGTATGACAATATAACAACCGAGCTCGTAAAAAACATTTCTAAACATATAGCATCACCATTGGCTCACATTATCAATTTATCCTTGGAACAGGGCTGCTTTCCTAATGGGCTAAAACTGTCTTTGATAAAGCCACTATACAAAAAAGGGTCAAAAACAGACGTTGACAATTACCGACCTATCGCTCTCACTCCCATTATATCGAAAATTTTTGAAAAAGTTATGTTCAGGCGAGTGATAAAATTTCTTAATAAACACAACATTCTTGTTGACCAGCAATACGGGTTTAGACAAAATAAGTCAACGACTTTGGCAATATTTACGCTAGTGAAAACTATGATGATGAATATAAATGATAAAATATCTACTTGTGCGCTGCTCTTAGACTTAAGTAAGGCGTTTGATCGTGTTGATCATGCGCGGCTTCTAGGAAAACTTGAAAGATACGGTATCAGAGGTCCAGCAAAAAAATGGTTTCAATCTTATCTTACCGGCAGGAAACAGATAACTAGGTTAACAAAATTAAACGAATTAAGTAACACTTTAGAAGATTTTGATTCTGAAGCACGGACTAATTGCTATGGTGTACCTCAAGGTAGTATCTTGGGGCCATTATTATTTCTTCTGTACATAAATGACTTGCCTCAGTCAATAAAACATCAGTGTGTATTGTTCGCCGATGATACCACAATTATTATTAAATGTAAATATCTACAAAACTTTGACATTGAAATTAAACAAACACTAAATGACATTAAACAATGGTTAGATATGAATAAATTAAAATTAAATTTTACCAAAACGAAAGTGCTTCATTGCAAAACATTTAAAAGTAAACCTATACGTCTTAATGTTGCACTTCATAATAATAATAATACGATACGGTATAGTTGTGTGGGGAAATTCTTCTGAAATCGCGAAGATCTTCATTGCTCAAAAAAAGTGTATTCGTGCGATGTTCAAAATGCAGTGGTCTGACTCATGCAGGCCTATATTCAAGTCGCACAATCTATTGACGGTCCCTTGCATTTATATTTATGAAGTTGCCAGGTTTGTGAGGTCAAATCTTGAGCTATTTGAACGGAAATATAACACAAATAAAAGGAAAGCTACACATTTAGATTTCGAAATGCCTGTTCCAAAATTAGAACTTTTTCGGCGGAGCTGCGTTTATATGGCTCCCCTGGTCTACAATGCTTTGCCGAGGTCAATAACTGAACTACCCTTTAATAAGTTTTGTGTTGCGTTGCGGAAGTGGTTGTTGCAAGAGTGTTTTTACTCGGTAGATGATTTTTTCCAAAAGTGTCCCTGTAAATTTTATACTTTAAAGCACAGACATATTTGACTGTATCATAAGTGTTAAAACTTGTATACTATTGCATGCTAATATGTTGGCCAAATGTGTGTTACCAAATATTTTATGTAATAAGAACTTCATGTACCTACCATATTTGATGCAATAAATAAATTGAATTGAATTGAATTGAATAACAAAATTTTTAAAATATAAAATATAGTAACCCACCGATATCGGGAAGAGTACGGTATTATAATTATTACCAACACAGTTTCCAGGAAAATATAAGATTTAAATTCGTTAAAATGTCTGATATTTAAAGGCAGTATAAATCTTACGATAAGTCAGCGGTAATTTTCGTTATTACACTTTCTCAAGATGATCGGTAATTAATAATATTAAATATCGGTAATTTTTGTTCCGTGTATTGCCTCCTTTTATTCTCCATCGTATTTTTCGTCCATCCCCAACAAACATTTTTGTCATATAATCAAACTTTTATATGACCTTAAGTCTTTTTACAGTTATTTTATAGTCATTATTTTAACTCTTCGTCATGTACTGGTGTATTATATGTTCGAATAGTCATAAACATTTTTTGTCGTATAATACTGTCATATGACGTTATTTCGACATTTATAAAACTTACTTATACAACTTTTCGTCCTCTAAACGTTTTCGTAGTATAAACGTCATAAAACTGCACATTTTGTCATATAATTACCTTTTAAACATCTGCTAAACGGATAATAATTATTTACACGTAGTATTTGTTACCATTATATATAAGTCGAATAAGTATTACGAGTGCAACCTGTATACATCCTAAAGTATCACAAACATGATAATACGACCGCTACTTAATTAATATTAAAGGTCATATTAAAGGTCTATAATAACCTTGTATACAATTCTCGCGTACTTTAATACAAAGTAATAGAGCTCAAGCTAAGAGTGAGGAAAATAAGAAAGATTCCGTATCACATTTAAATGCAAAAACTAATCAATTTAACCAAAATACTACAAGTTTAGTGTGCCCCGCAGTTCATTTTCCAAAGTTCAGGACTCTTGATGATTTTTCGAAGTTGAAGTCATCCGAAAATGAAAATAATGTTGATAAAGAAGACACTTCAACCAACAATGATGACTTCAGAGACTATTAAAAAGTGGGCTATTGATTTTAATATTCCACAAGTTGCATTAAAGCAAAATAAATCTATATGAAGGAGGTAATATAAAAAGGCAGTAATAGTAGATTGCTGCATCGAGCGCCAAGTGAGTTATTGATGCGCTCGTGTTAATTTAGTGCCCTCGCGTACGCTCGGGCACCAACATAACCCTCGTACATCAATAACTCACTTTTAGCAAGGTGCGTAATCTACTTTTCTTTCAACTACCAATTTACTCAACTCAAGTCAGGTCAAGTCAGGACAAGTCAGGTCAAGTCAGGTCAAGACAGGTCAAGTCTGGTCAAGTCAGTTCAAGTCGGGACAAGTCAGGTCAAGTCATGTCAAGTCATGTCAAGTCATGTCAAGTCAGGTCAAGTCAGGTCAAGTCAGGTCAAGTCAGGTCAAGTCAGGTCAGGTCAAGTCAGGTCAAGTCAGGCACTGTTTTAGTTCTAAGCAAAAAATACGTCCTTTGAGATCGGTTTTGTAGTGATTAATGATAACATTACCACAGATATTATAATACTACACAGATATTATAATACTACGTACAGATACCCAATCCCATATAAAGAAATGACACCACCCTAAGTCTGGCAATTGAGCTGGCTATTTTTCTTCCCCATTTTTTTAACAGATGGCAGCATCATCGACTCACTAATTGCCAGAGACCGTAGTTTTAAAACGCCATCTAGGAGTCTTGCCTAGGTACAAGGCAAGACTCCAGGATTTTTTGTTCCTTTTTTTACGTTTTTTTCTTCCTAGGCGTTCAATTCTTATATTTCTACGTAAAGTACTAGATAAAAAAAAATGATGTTTGATTTTCCTTAATGAAACGACTAAACGTTTCAAGTTTAAAGTGACCTGTCATCACTTTAGTAAAACGCCATCTATTGCAACAGATAGCTACTTTATCATTCTAAGGATTCGAATTGAAGTAAAAGGCTTAATTTAAGTTTTTTGTTGAAAATACGAGATTTATGAGTGATAAAAACATAAATCAGCATAAAAAAAGATGTTTTGATTTTTACTAATATTACTATAGCCAAAATTTGCCGTATAACGCTTTTTAGTAATTGTTAATTTCCTAATTGTTACATTATGCTGCCATCTATGATTTTTTTTCAAGACTAATTATAATTTGTTCGAGTTAGATAGATAGATAGATAAAACATTTATTCAGTACAAACATAGAAGACACAACACAAAAGCATAGTTACATAATTTTAAGTTTTAAGACAAACAAAAAAAAAAAAAGAAGAAAACAAGTAAATACGAACATTAAAAACATAAACCCTTCCTTGGCAGTTGGGTAAAAAGAACATACAAACAAAAAACGCAAAGAAAGTATTGTCTGTGGCAATCTTAAAACTACCTACATCCTTAAAATATTTTAGTTAGTCAAAAAAAACCCTTGTGTGGTGCGTGTCTCCCAGTTGCACCGAATGGGAGTCCAGCTCAGCATATGCCAGGCATTATACCTGACGCTGGTATTCTGCTGGATCCCTGCGGCGGCATACGGACGCCAAGCAGGTGCAGAACAATGGAAATGTGAGAAGATAAAAAGTGAAAAAGTGAATAGTGGTTTTGCAAGATAAATTTGGTGAGTTATTTACATTGATTTGTTTTTGTGCTTTGTTTTTATATTTAGGTGTGTATGTAATATTAACAGGCATATATAAAGGAGTATAAATTAAATGAATATGATTGTGTGTAGTGTTTGAAAACGATATTAAAAATAAATAAAAGATTATACTCAATAAAAGATTAGCTGCAATCACTATGATTGTGCGTAATTGGATTTCCTCGATCATGATAAAATGTTGTTTTTTTTTTTTTGTTTTTCAGATCTACGTCTGTTGCCTACTGCTAAATTTAAATTAACGACGTGTTCGAAATCGTCACGCCCAGTTCTCTCTGTGAGTTGATAAGGAACTGTCGAAGCCGACTTCTGAAGGTGTGTACTGTTTTGGTATTTCTTATTGGCGGGGGAATATTGTTCCAGCATTTGGATGCAGCGTACCTGAAACTGCCTCTGAAGGCGGCTGTTTTGTGCGACTGAGAAAATAATTGTTGAGAACACTGTCTGCTTGCGCATTCCCTTCTACTAGCGATCCAGCTAAGTTTTTCATAAAGGTAGCTCGGTTGCTTGTACTTTATAACACCAAATAATAGGCAACCTAAGTGTAATTTACGACGCGACTTCATTTTAAGTATTGAATGGCTATTTAAAAATGGTGTTACGTGTGTCCTTGGTGGGATATTAAAGCAGAATCGAGCGCAGGCGTTTTGCACCCTTTGGATCAGTCGATCAGTTTTTGCCAGTAGTCGCGGGCCAATTACTGTATCCGCATAATTTAAATTCGAAAGTACGAGTGACTCAACTAGTTGGAGTCGCAGCTCTTCTGATAGATAAGGCCTTATTTTATAAAGGACCTTCAGCCGGTGAAAACACGTACGCACTGACGCTGCCACATGCGATTCGTATCTTAACTCAGCGTCCATGTTCAGACCCAGATTACGTGCTTCACTAACTCGACTGACCGACTCGCCCAAAAGGTTAACATTAAGTGTTGCCGGCACTGCACTGGTTTGGTTTTTGGTTCCAAAAAGCATATATTTCGTTTTGGTAGGGTTAAGAACCAAACCGTTGCTCTCAGCCCAACACGCTATTCTATTAAGATCATTGTTGAGATCCCTTAACGCATTATCATAGTCACTAGGCTTAAAAGAAATGTAAACTTGTACATCGTCAGCATAAATATGGTATCTACAGTGCTTCAAAGACTGTATAATGTCTGCACAATACAAAATAAAAATAATGGGACCCAGTATTGAGCCTTGCGGAACTCCCCTACTAATAGGGGTGAGTGACGAAATAAAGGATGAGCCATTGCTCAACCTGATCTCCACGCGCTGTTGATGATTAGTGAGATAATTTAGAAACCAGTTAACTGTGTTTTGTTCAAAACCATAATAGTTCAGCTTTGACAGAAACAGCTCCACGTTGATGCAGTCGAAAGCCCGCGAAAAATCAACCAGAACAAGGAGTGTACATAAGCCTTTGTCTTGAGCTGCCAATATATTGTCCGTGACATCCAAAAGTGCCGTGGCAGTACCACGCTGTTTACGAAAGCCCGATTGTAGCTCAGGTAGTATTTGATTATTTTCGAGATATTGGGACAACTGCTGGCAAACGGCCTTCTCGGCAATCTTGGATAGGCATGGAAGAATACTTATGGGTCTGAGATCTTTTAGGTCTGTTGGATTCTCTTTTTTGGGCAATGGCCTGACGATTGCAATTTTCCAGATGTCAGGGAATGTTGCAGAGTCGATTGATTTGTTCACAATATCGGTGATGGCTTTCAGTGTGTGAGGGAGGCTTAACAAAAGCATGTTTAGGGTTACTTTATCACAGCCTTCCGCATTCGACTTAAGCTCACGAAAGTATTTCAAAATTTGACTTTCGGTTACTGGTTGTAATCCGAATGCAACACTATCATCCCCAAAACGATGAGAATCGAAATATAACCGTTGCTCAACATTGCAAACCGGATTGCCGGGAATACTCAAAAAATGGTTATTTATTCGGTCTGGGTCTCTGAACTGAGTAGGAAGATCATTAATTTCTTTATTTGGTAGCACAGTGCTTTTTAAATTTTTCCATAATGTTTTAGGGTCTTTTATTTTATTATTAATATTGAAACTAAAGTATGCTACCTTTTCTCTAAATATTGAGCTTAACACTAGAGATTTCAGTTGCTTGTAATATGCCTTTTTAGAATCTGTCTTCGTCTTACGGTATTTGACCAAGGCATCATTTCGCAGTTGCATCATAAGTTTTATGGTATCCGTAATCCAAGGGTATGACGGTTCCTTGATTAAGCATGTCTTAACCGGAGCGTGAACATCGTAAATTGTCAGAATGTTTTTATTCAAAACCTCAACCATTTCATTTATGTTAGGCAAGTCGCAAATGTTGTCCCAATTTATATTCGAAAATTCACTATCAAGTACTTCCTTGTTTATTTGTTTAAGGGGTCTATACGTTACTGAATGGGGTTTATATTTACTACGCTTAATACCAAATTCACAGACGATAAGCGAGTGACCATTCAATGAGCTAAAGGGTTCAACGGACACCTTTTTGTGGTGGAGATTAGTGCATACAAGGTCGATCAAAGTTTCACTATGATCTGTGAAATGGGTAGGCGAGCTTACTAGCTGTTTTAAGATTAGGCTATTCAGAAAGTGACATACTTTCTTTGTTTGCCCGTTAGTATTTAGTAAGTCGACATTAAAGTCACCGAGTAGTACGTAGTGGTCACATTTTACTAAGGAGCTAATAGAGTCAGTTATGGCATCGAGAAAGAGGTCCAAGTCGGAGCGAGGAGGACGATACGCTGTTCCAATAGCAATTTTAATACCATTTAGTGCTAGGGTAATCCACATTTGTTCTATCGTCCCGTACCTTGGATCACTTGGAGCGGACCAGTTACGAGCGGTGAGACCGCGCTTAAGATAGAACCCCACGCCTCCCCCGCGCCCCCCGTGTACAGTCAACGGCCGTGGTATGTGACGGAGGCGGTAACCAGGTACAGTAGGCGCACGCCCCTCCTCGCCGGTTCGTAACCAAGTCTCGTTGACTGCAATCACATCGAAATCATTCAATTGCACTGCTGCTATGAAATCATCGTGATTCGTTCCAAGGGACCCCGCGTTTAAAAAACCAACTTTGAGGCATTTTTCAAGCATAATTATTTAATTGACAAACAATAACCATGAAGTACTGTCAAATGCATGAAATTATTATTTTTGAGCTCAGGTAAAAATACAAAGAAGGTAAGCTGATAACAATAATTATCTTTGGTTAATAAGGCAAATGCTAAGGGTAAGGTCAATTAAAAAAACACCACTGTAAAACATAAACATTCTAAATAATAAAAAAGCGAAACGGTCAATAAAAAAAACACTATTGTAAAAAATAAACATTGTAAATAATAAAATAACGAAATGGTCAATTAAAAAAATACTGTTGTAAAACAAATAAATTGTAAATAATAAAATATTAATTAAGATTAGCAGTAATTTAAAATTAATCAAGGGATATAACGGCTCGAACCCGATAGATGAAACTGTAAATAATGTTTGTTTATAATTGTAAGTAATTGTAAATATTATTTGTATATAACTGTATGTATAATGTGTAAATGGAAATGTTGTATAAGTTTTAGCATACAATAATTTCATAGTCAAACAAAGATAATAGATACGTGCATTAGCAATAAGTTTGTCAGCCATGTTATTGTAAATAATATAATATGTAGTCGTTTTAAAAATCTGGTGACTGGTTAATTGCCGAGAACACAATAATCCGAGTTTACTCCCATCCGGTAACACTGGTAACACACCGCCCCGTGATAGTAACAATGATTTAATTTGACTTAAAAAGTGTAAAACAAAATAACATACGGTTCCATTACGAAATGTGAAACAAATTTGCATAATGATTTGAAAGTTTAGCGTAAAGAAAATAAATGTGATGTGTAAAAAAAAACTGTATAAAGATTGATTAAGAAAAGAAAAAGCGGTTACACAAAACAGGTTTACATTACGTGCACGGAAACAATGCAAACTAGTCATCAGCCAAAAATCCTACTAATGTCGCTATCACATCGGACGCGCATAGCTTTCTGGTTATCTTCCCTGCGGGCAAAGATTGTCCCATCCCTTGTCCACACGTACTTCCATTTGTGCTGACTCCCTGCCTGTCGAGCGTGATAAAATAACTGGCGGTTCGTCCGCGTTAGGCGCTCGTTAACGTAAACACGGTGCGCCGCCGCTGGCCCAGTCATATCAAGGTCGCTTGCACTTAGACCGCGTCGCACTCGAGCCGCTCGCAGTAGCGCGTCGCGCGTGGCTCGCCTTGCGAATCGCACGGATATGCTGCGCGGCCGCTGCGCTGCGAGGTTGGCAGAGATGGTATTGTCGGACATTTGTGTTCGATTACGGAGCGTAGATCCTAATCGTTCAGCATGAACAATATCCCTTTCATCGATGATGATGCCAAGCTTTGTGGAGAGTACCTTAACTAGGTGTAGGGTACTCTCGTCCTTGCATTCCGGAATCCCGCCAACCTCGACGTCATTGAGAAGCAACTCCTGATCCCGCTCGTTCAGCTGGCATCTCAGTTCAGCAATGGTGGCCTCTAGTGGATCTCTGTCTGGCTGAATTTTTTGCTCCAGCTTAATTTCAAGAGCACTGACTCGCGCTTCCACGCTATCCATTCGCTCGTTCGAAGCTTTCATGGATTCTCTAAGGTGAGCCATTTCCGTCCGTAATTGCTGGAATTCTGAATGCATCAGGCGAAACTCTTTGCGCAGCTCTTCCTTAAACAGTCGCAGCTCGTCCGCAAAGTCAGGAGTCAAATTAATGTCTAGTGCCGTACAGTCCAGAGCGCTGGTGTCCATCAGTTCCTCGGATCTTCCGTGCTCCTCTACTTGAGCAGCCCTAGCCCCTCGAACTGGCGTCTCGGCCTTGTTATCCCTGACCCGATTCTTGTCGCACTCAGGGCAACGCCAATTTGGTTTAATAAAACCAGTCCCAGGAAGGCAAACACAGGCACGATGGTAAAACCCATTACATTGGCTGCATTTAGCGGCATCTATCGTTGACAGAAATTTGGCGCAACCACGACACTTCGCTGTAGGCATGTTTCGTGCGCAATTGGAACTGCGTCTCCCCAATTCGTAACTTATCGATCTGTTGATCGTTCCACACGGTGTTGACAGATGGCGCTGTTTTCAAGTTATAGTTTGACAGGGTTTTATGGCTTATAAACACCATACAGCGTCACTGACGAAATCAGAGCAAAACACACACTCTCGGACGGCACTTCAGAGCAAACTTTTAACTTTTTTCAACTTTGTTTTTTTTTATTTGTTTGTTTGTTACTAATGTTAGGGTAGATTATTAACACTTTGTCTTTTGTTTTAAGTTTACACAGTAATAACTTTTTATACACTGTACTTGCACATTGGAGAACGTTTTGTGTGGTGAATTATTATTTGATGTAACGTTCTTTAATATAATTGTTCGTATAGAATGAGTTGTTTTATTTAAACCACTATTCGCAACAGCAATGAGTACCGACCAACTTGACGTCCGCGAGTTGGGACCCCATGACATTACTAAATAGTTGAAAGAAAAAATTGTTTAATTTTTTTAATTATCCCAGGAACATAATTAACATTTCAAGTTTTCCATTTCAAATGTGCGCGTATCATTTCAATGAGGTCCATCTTTGATAAAAACTTATCAACATCCGCATAATTAGAGATCATTGTGGGGTTTACCTAAAACAAAAATATTATTTAGACTTAAACGCTTGAGTCCTAATGATGCACGCGATGCATCAATCGGAAATATCCTTCAAGCCCCACTGATGCATCAGTCGATGCCACGCAACATAGATCTCTTTTTCTACTAAAATACGGGTTAATAGTGTCTATGGGCAGTAGCACTCTAGAGTTGGATGATATTTACGTCAAATTAATCTACTAAATGCTTAATCTGTGCATGGAACACCACTAAAAATAAAATATTTAAAAAATAAAAATTGACGTTTGACAGTGTTATCTGTCAGAGCGCCTGCGCGGGTGTGCGCGGACGGTCTCCGTGCATATTTTAATAATTATTTCGTGTTTTTACTGCCGTAATCGTCGTGAAGTGACATTAAATCAAATTAATAATAGTTTATACATCGTGTGTGATTATAATATTACCAAAATACATAAGTTGAGTGTGCAAAATTAGCGTATCAAAAAAATGCCGTGAAAGTACTGAGTGTGGTGGTGATTATGTGAATAGCGTTTGTTTTATGATGTTTACAGCATGGGAAGCTACTATAAAATATTAATTAGTGTAATTGAATCAATTTGTAAGTGATTTTCACTACTATAACGACATAATAACAACATTTTGTCGTCAAAACACAGTCCTTGAAATCAAGGTCAAGATGACCTCTAGTTACGTAATAATTTTGTTTTTTATTTTCTGTTATTATCTCAAACTATTTTTTTAGATTCGTTATCTATTCATAATACTGCCTGCAAAATTTTATAACAATAGAAACAGTATTTTTAACAGAAATCGTCAAAACATAAGAACAAATAAACTACCACGCACTTTACGATAATATTGTATTATTGTAAATCCTATTCTATTCATCCGTTCACCATATATAGATTAGTATGTGGTCTGTTTATTCAAGAATCCAAACTATTTTACGTTATCGAGCTGCGATAAGTAAAACTCAAGATATTGAGGTTTTACCCGGAGCCGCTGACACGCGGCGGGCCTCCGGGGCGCGATGTCGGGCGAGCAGCGGGCCCTAAAAGAATTACGCGTTCCAGCAAGGAACCTGAGAGGAGTTAACTAAGTTATAAGTCACGCACACAAATATTCTATTTTTTAAATATAAATTCTTTGAACTAAGTTAGCTAAGCGTTTGTAATTTTATTACTGATCCCTAAATCAACTGTAATGGCGTAAACATTTACAATGAACACGCAGTTTATAGGTCGGGAAGTTATGTAGTTGTCATATAACGCAGTCACTTAATAAAATTATTAATAAAATATGTGAAAACGTTAGAGTTTTAAAAGCGCATAAAAAATTTGTTCCAAACCTACCTCACATTAATCAGTAAACTTGATTGCACAATGGTTTACAACTGATGAAATGGTTTTATCACCTCAAATAACAAAGAAAAAATGCAATATTAACTCAGCTGTCAAAAACACCGCCATTTTAAATTAACGTGATATAATCTGTTACAATATAATTTCGTTCAATATGAGCATCATCTTTAAATGACAATAACACAACGATTACATTATATAAAAGTCATATTGTGTACCATAACTCGACCCGAAGACGAATATACGCCGCGACAGCTATCATTACATGATATTTAGTCAAATCGCCGACGTTTATATGACTACTATGCGACTAAGTAGGTATTTATATGACTGTTACACGAAACTCTTAGCAACTTAAGTTGAATAAAATGGGCCCTAATGCCGTCGAGTAAACGTCCTTATGATATTTATTCGATTATACTAAATAACATTAAGTTGCCACCAAAACGTCTACTCAACGTCGTAAATGTTTGTTGGGTCCTTATCTGATTTGAAACATTTTTCATCACTAAATATGACGACATTGTTTTGCCAATCGAAGTGCCGATAATCCTTCGATTCGCGATTTTGACGGTGCACGGTGGATAATAAAAATGTCCGCGTCGGTTTGCAACATGAGAAGCCGTCCGCTCGCAGGTGGTTCGGTTGGAGTGTAGCCTTAGGGGCGCTATGGCTCCCAGGCTGGACCAGGCTGGAGCTGCCTTGGGGCGGCTCCTGCCCAATCTGGGGGGTCCAAACGCCTCCTGCCGGAGGCTCTACGCGAGGGTCGTGCGGTCCATGGCCCTTTACGGGGCACCGGTGTGGGCGCGTTCCATTAGGCTGCGGCCAGCCCGCCGGTTGAACGCGTCCCAAAGGGTCATGGCCATTCGGCTGGCCCGGGGATAACGCACGGTCTCCTGTGAGGCGGCGAGCCTCCTTGCCGGATTACCGCCATGGGATCTGGAGGCGAAAGTCCTCGCGCTCATACGGGAGTGGGGCAAGGAGATAAAGCGCCGGGGCGTAACTCCGTTGCCGCAAGAAATCGCGGCACAGCGGACAGAGCTCCGGCAGGATCTCATAGCGGCATGGAGAGTGCGACTGTCGCAACCCAGTGCTGGGCACGCCACAATTGCGGCGATAAGTCACCTCTTTGAGGAGTGGCTAGAGAGGCGCCACGGCGTTCTCACCTTCCGCCTGACGCAGGTCCTCACCGGACACGGTGGCTTCGGCAGGTTCCTGTGTCGGATAAGGCGGGAGGAAACGGCCGGGTTTCACCACTGTGTGGATCGCCCGGAGGACACGGTGGAGCATACGGTGGAGGTCTGCCCTGCTTGGGCGGAGCCCCGCCGTGTCCTCTTGGAAACGATTGGCGGCGGTGACCTCTCGCGTCCGGCTCTGGTCCAGGCCATGGTACAGAGCGAGAGGGCATGGGAAGCAGTCACCTCCTTCTGCGAAGCAGTAATGCTCGCGAAGGAGGAGGCGGAACGCGTGAGGGATAGGCAAAGTTTGCGCCCTCACGCCCCTAACCGCCGCCGTTGGAGACGCCTTGGGCGTCGGAAATCCCAGGCGGATTCCCGGCCACCATAGACGCGGGCTTACGGACGGCGAGCAAAGGGTAGCTCGTCGTCCGATTAGGACCAGGCCCTGGTCGATGGCGCGTCGTGTTCCATGTCAGCACAATTGGCGGGGTCCGCTAGGACCGATGCCTGCCAGGGTTGCGGGTTACTCCGAAAGGCATACCGGGACCTTGGCAACAGGCAAATGAAGGAACACGGGTGGGTTTTAGTCAGTAAAAGTCTGACACGCCCTTCCGCTCCGCCCAGAGCGGGAGAAGTCATTGGATGATTTCCCACCCTCGAAAAAAAAAAAAAAGAGGCGCTATGGAGCGAAAATTTTTTGGGTCAAAAATTTTCTTTGATTATTTTTATCGAAAATCTTTAAATTTTATTGCAGTATCGGGTTAACCTTGACCATAAAAACTATTTAGGTTCCCAAAAGCATGGTCCTACGACGAGCCGTTTCCGAGATAGGAGCTTTTGTTTTTTTTTTCTTTTTTTAAAAACGCTCTGTATTTCCAAAGTGGTAGTTCGGATGAAAATCTATTCTGAAAAAAATTTGTTGCTCTAGTCAAAAACCATGAGATGATGTTAAAAAAACCAACGATATAATATGGAAAAAAAAAGTCATTCGAAAAATTGGCTGTCCCCTTTTTTTTTTTTTTTTTAAAGTGGGAAAATCCTCATGGATGTCCTCCACCCTGGGGCGGGCGGAGGGGTCTGTCAGACTTTTACTGACTAAAAACCACCTCGGTGTTCCGACTCACACCTACGCCGGGGGTCGCGGGAACGTAAATATCTTCCGCAACCCCTGACTGATGCCGGCCCGCCACTGCGGGCCTCCTCGGGTCAGGGGGGGGAGTGAGGTGTTTGGCTCCCCCCGTGACGTCTAAGAGGGGCGCGCGTGGAACACTACGCGCCGCCACCTCGGGTCCTGATGTGTGGGGGGCGACGGACGTCCCCGACTCTGTCGCCCGTGGACCCATTTAGGGGGGCTGGAAGAGGGCTTTATCCGCCCTCCGCCGACGCCCGGTGCGCCTGCTGCGGGCCGTGTGAGTGGACGAGATCTCCCTCTCCCTTTCCGCAGCCTCCTGCCAGACGACTGTCTTGCAGTAGGAAACCACCGCGTCCCAGGACTCCTCGCTGTCGACCATCGACTCAACGACGGCCGGCAGCGAGAAGCCGTACCCTCATCTCAGAAGTAGGCAGTGACGCCTACTTCTGAGATGAGGGTACGGCGCAGCTCCTCCCAAGCGGCACACGCCGTGTCCTCCCGGCAGTCGACGCAGTGGTGACACCGAGCGTCGGGCTCCCTGTTTATGCGACACAGGTACTTCCCGAAGCAGCCATGCCCCGAGAGCACCTGCGTCACCCGAAACGACAAGGAGCCGTGCCTCCTCCCAAGCCAGCGCTCGAGCACCGGCCGGACCGCCTCGACGAAGTCGAGGCCGGCGGTAGGGCGTGAAAGCCTGTCCCGCCATTCCGCCAGTCCCGCCATTCCGCCACCAGGACCTGGCGAAGCTGAGACCGATGCGATGCAGCTCTATGTGTCGCTGCATCGGTTGCTCGCCCCGCGCCCTCGCTTCCTCGCGCCACCGATACGATGACGCCAGTACTTTCGCCTCGAGGTCCCAGGGCGGGGATCCGGCCAGTGCACAAGCCGCCTCGTAGGAGATCGTGCGATACCCCCTGATGACTCCTATGGCCATCGCTCTCTGCGGCCTGCGCAGTACTGCGATGCTACCGGCCGTCAGGTCAGCCGCCCAGATCGGGGCCCCGTAAAGGGCCATCGATCGCACGATCCCCACGTAGAGCCGCCTACAAGCGGCGCTCGGGCCCCCCACACTGGGAAGCAGCGTTGACAGCGCCCCAGCAGCGCCCAGCAACTTGGGCACCAGCCGTCGGAAGTGGGGCCCGAAGTCCCACCGGCTGTCGAGCACCAATCCCAGGCACTTCATGGTGGACTCGACAGCGATCCGAGCCCCCTGACCACGATGTATGAGCCGGGTGGCGGCGCCCGCCGGGGGCCATGAAACACCATGGCCTCCGACTTGCTGAGGGCTACCTCCAGGCCTAGGCGACGTATGCGGCCCACCACCTGTGAGACCGCAGCCGTCGCCAGCAACGCTGCCTCCCTGTGCGAGCTCCCCCGGGCAGTGACCAGCGTGTCATCCGCATAACATGTCAGGTCTACCCCCGGACTGAGCTCGCCTCTCAGCACCCAGTCGTACCCGATGTTCCACAGGAGCAGGCCTACAACCGAGCCCTGTGGAACACCGCACGACATGCGGCGCTGGTTTCCGCCATCATGTCCCATGTAGGTACCATGTCCCACTAGGTACTGTGTGTCTAACACACAGCACCCATTGGAGAAACATTGCCCGCACCCCAGGGTGCACCGTCCCAGAAACTGGCCTTCCCCACGGACGTATCCGTAAGGGAACTCCAGCCCCCGGACACACGGGAAGGTTTCCTGTCCACGCACCCCTGGCTAAGTCCCCTGCCCCTATGCATACCCAAGCTGAAAGATCGGCCGACACGTAGAAAATTTTTTGAATGTTTTTTTTTTCCACATGTCGTTGGTTGTTTTAATGTCACCTCATTGTTTTCGACTAGAGCAACAAATTCTTTCCAGAAAGGATTTTCATCCGAGCTAACATTTTGGAAATATAGAGCGTTTTTAAAAAAGTAAAAAAAATAATTAAAAAGCTCCTATCTCGGAAACGATGCGTCGTAGGACCATACTTTTAGGAGCCTTAATGGTTTGTATGGTCAAGGTTAACCCGATACTGCAATAAAATTTGAAGATTTCCGAAAACAAAAATCAACCAAAATTTGTCCCAAAAATTTTTTTTTACAAAAAAAAAAAAAAATCTTTGCTGTTCATAGTGCCCCTAAGCGTATACTCCAACTCTTAAAACTCCGTCCCTAAGACGACCCACTGACCGGTGGTTCCGTACAGTTTGCACAGTCTCTTAAGATACAGGTAACCCTAGTTTAAGAGGCAGGGCTCACGAATTATATTGTCTACAGATTTCTGCAGCATGGTTTATTATTTGCTCTGTACTTCCTTCCTACCACTAGCTGTTAATAATAACCTTTTGTTAACCAAGTTATGTAAGTCTGTAACCTGTTTTTAGAAATAAATAAATAAAATAAATAGTGACGTTGCATGCTGCTGCTGTTATGCTAGTCTTAGCAAATATGTATGGGTGGCAACAATCTTACGGTGCCGATGCGAAGCATTTGTGTAAGCCAATGGTGTCGGTCCAGGCAGGCGACGACGGTTTATTTAGCCTGTCTCAGCGTGACGATGCACCCACAGTCGAACAGTTTTTCTCTACAAAAAAAGTGAAAATATTAGAACTAATCAATCAAAGTTTATTTCAGAAAACTTCCATATAACACATATGGAAGTTTTCGTTTAGTAACAATGTATACTTATGAAACTAGTGTTAGTAACAAATTAAAATCTAAGCTGTGTGAGGCACGCCGATCCTGGGGAATGTCTACTTGACTGAGTGCAGTCGTATCCACCACCCCAAGATCGGAGAGTCCCATCTATCAGCCAACGCTCTAAGAATGATGTTGGGGCTGGCGCGAACACGGCGTAACAAAGATGCGCATCTCTTGCGAATGATAGCCGAAAAACTATCAATGTGCGCGTCAGCAAACATCGGACGCGCTACAAAAACGCGGCAGCCCCATCAACACCCGGAACGTGTTGTTATATTGTGTGCGCAGGCCACTATATGCCCTCTGCGAAAAGTTCACCCACCGGCTCCACGTGTAAAAGGATTGACAGAAGGCTTTGAAAAGCGTCACCTTAACCTGAGCCGTACAACGTGCAAACCTGTGGGCCAACATCCCACATCGAACAGCCAGCGACCTGCGCCCCCGCTAAACATCAACGTTATCTTTCAAATCATCTGAGGCCCAGTGACCCAAATATTTAAAATTTGCAACTCTTTTTAGAGGTCTGCCAGACCACATAACTGGTGGAATTGTGCTGTAGCATTTACCGCCTGCCTTAAATACCATGAATTCGCTCTTTGGTGCATTATATTTGAGCCCATGGGTCTCAGCGTAAGATTCACACACTTCAATAAGTTTTCTTAACGCCCTGATCGAGGGACTCAGCAGAACCATATCGTCTGCATAACTTATATTATTAATGCATACACCATCAATATGACAGCCGATTCCGGTTCTGCTGAGCTCATCGATCATATTGTTCATGTACAGATTAAATAATGCGGGGGAGGACAACCCCCCCTGCCTCACCCCACACTCAAGCATGTACTCAGCCGAAAAGGAGTTTGCCCCATATGACAATGTTCCGTTGATTAGCGTACCAAAATTTAAACAGATTTATAACTTCCCGGGGCACATCCGTCTCATGCTGCAGTTTACCCCATAGTACATTATAATCTACAAGGTCAAATGCTTTTGACAAATCTAGGTAACACGCAAAAACTGTCTTTCTTGCTGTATAGTACTGCACAGTCAGCTTAAGGCTAAGGATAGCACTCTCTGTAGATAAACCGGGGCGAAACCCGAATTGAGCATCGTTTATTTTGAGATGTTTATCAAGCTAGCCTACAAGCAGACTGTCCAGCACCTTTGCAATTATCGTCGCTAAGGAAATAGGTCTATAATTTGATAGCACAGACGAATCACCCGTTTTATTTTTAACTATCGGTACAACTGTTGTACGCATTAATTTTCAGGTAAATAAGCGTGACCTAGACATAAATTCAAAAACATACATAAGACTCGTGGCAAGTGGATCCCAGCATGCTGCAGGTGCTCGATGCTGAGACCGTCATGCCCGGGCGATTTTCCTCTAACCATGTTCTTAATTGTAGCAGCCATCTGTTTCGCAGTAAACGTGACGCTACGCGCGGAGCAGACGGTTCCAGAATCGGGCACCGGCAACTGCGGCTCATTATTCATGGGTGATTGTACTCTAAAATGCTGCCGAAACAGATCCGCAATACTACCCTGTTCATGTACACCTTCGACGCTCACGGGAAGGAAGTTTACATGTGCGCACGGCTTGTCACCATAGTGTGTAATTTGATGTTATTAAACTTACATTCTAACATAACAGGCATGTGGTCCGACCAGTATAAGTCATACAATACCGATACATTGAGAATACCGGGCATCGCGGCACCTGTCACTACTCAATGATCGAGCCAGCGCAGGCACCCGTGTGCGTCGCTCACATATGTATAGGTGTCGGACGGAAGTGTATTCATATCAACGCACGACCACAGCTGCTCCGAACGGAACGAAAGTAGCTCGTTAGCAAACAGTTCACCCGGGTGTGCGTTAAAGTCACCAAGGACAAAAACTGACTCGACACTATTATTTTCAATTACCGCGTTAATCTCGCTTAAGCACTCTATGAATTCTAAGAAATTCTCACTACAGTCAGTTGGCATGTACACTGAGAACACCATGAAAGACCGGTCACTGACCGTTACCTTAACAGCTGCAAGACGCACCCTACTGCAGCTGGTCACCGTCACAGCAGGGAACGCACTTTTTCGCCAGAGGAGCGCAACTCCTCCGTGTGGTCGCCCCCGCAGCACACCGGCCGAGGTATCCACTGCCGAAGTGCCCGTGTAGGCGAAGTTGTCATCTATAGTACCCAGAAAAGACAGGTCGTGTGGCAGCAGCCAAGTCTCCTGCAGCGCAATCAAATCGACTTCTTGACAAAGTTGTCGTATACAGTCCACTGACCTAACAATGTTTTTACAATTAAATGTTATCATTTTGGTCGTCGTCATTATGAGTTGTTAGTATTCACCTCGTTAACCCGTAAATCGCTTTTGTTTCTAAATGCAACAAAACGTCGGTATGCAATTCGAATTGGCCAAAAGTCACTATCCATAAATAAATCTATCCTTTCTTTAGGCACAAATATTTTGAAGGAATTGTATTCTTTTTCCAATCTCATTTTCATTTTTTCAACAGTGACGGTCAAGTTCGACTTAATTATTACATAATCAGTGATGTCACACACAGACACGTCCTTCGCCACATTATAAATATAAATCGGTACCTTTATTTCGGCAGCCTTGAAGTTCGTATTTATCTCGGCCACAGCTTTCCCCCTGTTTCCCGCAAAACGGTTTCTATGTCTTCGCCTTTGGACTGTAATCCACTCATAATTGTGTTTCTCATGTTTCCATTCACCATCCTTCACTATGTCCGCCATAGTCTTGTTAACGTTCCTCATTGCCGGTTTACCGAGCGCGTTATCCGTGTGTCTCGGGTTACCGGTAGAAGGGCGCTCGATCAGCTGAGTTGGATGATTCATCATATCGCTCGCCAAGCGCGAGAGCTTGGAGACATCGCCTTTCGAGTGAACAGGATTATGACACCTGTCATGTTTAGAGTAAGGTTGAAATTCACTAGCTGATGGGTTATCTACACCAGTTTGAGTAGCCAGCGACCGTTGCGTGTTTGTTGTTCTTGAATCAGAAATACCGTCAGATGGAAGTTTAGTCTCCAAACTTTTGCAAATTACGGTTTCTGGGGAAGATAATATGTGACTCTTTATATTGCATTCATACGTGTTGATTGGGGAAGTATGCTTCAATAATTGTATCTCACAATTTAAGATATCTAACTGTTCAGTAGTAACACACTTTTCCTTGAAACGGCTGATATCTTGCTGTATTACCAATAGATCTTTCAATATCTTCGTTACATCCACATGATCGAAGAGAATTGGGGGTAACTTTGGAAGCTCGCGAACAACGAAAATAGGTAATTCCTCAGGATCAGTTTCCTTGAGAGTATAAATAATATCATCTATATTTCTGAGCGTTTTCCCGTCTTCCTTCCTGATTTTCTTCTGCTTCTTTAATGTTGGTATGGATTCAAAAAGCAGATTCTTTGCTACCACTATATCATCTTCAGAGAAAGCAGAGACGCAGATTCAACTGATACTTTCTTCGTCCATCACATCTAGTTTATTGTTCACAAATGCTAGAACTTCGTTGATCACGATGGTACTCCTTTTCTTCTCCTAATAGTGGTTTATCCGAAAATCACTATCCATAACACGTTTCGTATAAACTTCAGTAGGTAACCATAATGTTCAAAAATTCGAAATTTTGTTTTACATAATTATCTTTACTTCTAAAACTATTCTGTCATAATATCGAGTACTATAATAATTGAATCTCCTAATTTTGCATGAAATAAAGTCATATGTCCTAAGTATTGTATTTTAAAATGTGTAGTATTCCGAATGTTGACTGTTGTTAGTCACAACAATTAGTGAAAGAAACGAATCTTGCATGCCCTAGCCCTAGAGTGTAATTTAAAATCGCGTAGGCGCGGAGGGGCGAGGCGGCCTGTGAGTTGAGGAGCAGGTGGTTGTAACGCTCGCCGTGGTGAGCGTTAAACCATCTGCGACGATAAGCTCGCGTGGGACCGCCGGAGCCCCGCAGCGCCGGAGCCGTGACAGAAACCATGCCTGCTGCATGTTGCATGCTCGCTTGTATGCTGCATGCTTGCTTGCATGCTCGCTTGAATGCGGCATGCTTGCTTGCATGGTGCATGCTTGCTTGCATGCATGGTGTATGCTTGTTTGCATGCTTCTTACAGGGAAATAAATACCACATGTTCACAATGGATTGTTTTATTGAGCTGCAAACAACATTTGTTTTAAAAATAATATTAGGATAAATAAACATTAATTAATTTGAATTAGGACACAAGTTTTATTGAAAACGGTTTTAAGTCTTTTGTATATTATTGGTTGAAATATTAATGGCAAACAAATTTAGGGCATACTGTATTTAGGGATTTTAATTTTATGGCATGTTATATAATGTGTTCCTTTTTTTCGTGCAGTATAAACCATTTTTCTATGAATAATGTTAATAGCAAAATTATTCAGTTTAACATAACATCAAAATTGCAGGCGGTTGTACTGAACTAGCATTGTTTTGCTAATATGGGCAAATTAATATTAAGATGAATAAATGGTATGGAAAACGCCACTATTGAAAATGAAAAATATAGCAAATAAATATTATGACACTTGATCGATTATGACCAATGAAATTAGGGAAAATGATTTTATGTCATTTGACGATTATGGCAACTGAAGCGTTATTTCTAATAAAATTATGGCATATGAAATTATGGCAAACATTAGTAAACCGTAATATACACTTACGCCATTATTGCAGTAAATTTGTAAACAATGTTGATACGTAACATTACTACACGGACTTTTCCAGTGTATTTTTTAGGGTTCCGTACCCAAAGGGTAAAATGGGACCCTATTACTAAGGCTCCGCTGTCTGTCTGTCCGTCCGTCTGTCACCAGGCTGTATCTCATGAAATGTGATAGCTAGACAGTTGAAATTTTCACAGATGATGTATATCTGTTGCCTTGTTTCATCGAAAATAAATTGCCAAATTATCACTTCCCAAACAATTTTCAGCATAATTTCATTTGCCAAAATATTACTTAGCAAAAAATCTCTTCACAAATAATTGTAACGCAAACCTAATGTTTGGCAAGTGAACGAATAAACAATAACTTGTTTACCAAATAGTACTTTTACCAAATTTTATGTAGTCAAATATTTCAGTTGGCGCAAAGTATTTGCCAAATGTTTAGTATCGTCAGTTTCGGGTAGCCTGTTTTTTTTTCTATATAATCTAGTCGTTTCTGGTAGGTCACAGTTTTAACCTAACCTAACCTAACAAATCATTCGACCAAACGTTCATTATCTAAAGATTGTTTGCTGTAATAAATCATTTGATTAAAGACCAAATGCCTAAATGACATTATCCTTGATAATATTCTGCCAAGTAAAAATTCGACCAAATGAAAATGTGCGTACTAAAATCATTCCAAACATTGCATTGGTATAAAAAAAGGTTGCTAAAATTTGTTTGGGTAGTGAATTTGGGCAAAATCTTTTCGGCAAAACGGCAGGATCCCCTGTTGCCGCTGGGATCCTGCCATCTTTAGATAATAAAGGTTTGCTCAAAATGATTTGTTAGGTTTGGTTAGGTTAGAACTGTGACCTACTACGACCAGAAACGACTAGATTATATAGAAAAAAAGAGATTATTTTTAGCAGGCTATCGAGAACCGAACTAGTTAGACGAGGTTAATTATTAGGTCTTTACCTATGAAATTGCCCTTTTGTATGAAAAAATTTAAACGAATTTTTTTCATGTATTTTTTATTTGTATTAATCGAAGTAATCACCCATGCAATCAATGCATCTTTGCCAACGCAGTGGCAGTTTATTGATGCCCTTTTTAAAGAAATCAGCTGGACGGGAGGCAACAAATTCTTCAAAGGCATTTTGTACTGCCTCTCGGGTATTGAATTTTTTTCCCGCCAAGAAGTTATCCAAATTCTGGAAAAAGTAGTAGTCTGTAGGCGCAAGGTCTGGTGAGTAGGGCGGATGACGGAGAGCTTCCAACCCCAGTTCTTGCAACTTGGAGACCGTCTGCTGTGCAGTATGAGGTCGCGCGTTGTCGTGCAGGAGCAGCGGAGACTAGCGATTGACCAATGCTGGTTGGAGATGTGCCAGCTTCTCCATCATTGTGTTCAGTTCTTCACAGTACACATCTGCAGTAATGCTCACCCCGTTTGGTAAGAAGCTGTGATGAATCACACCGGCGCTAGACCATCAAACAGTGACCATCACTTTTCTAGGGTTAAGTTTTCGTTTAGAGCATTGTTTAGGTACTGAACCAGGATCCAACCAACTTGCTGAGCGCTTGCGGTTATCAAACAGAATCCATTTTTCATCGCAGGTAACAATGCGGTTCAAAATTCCTTCATTTGTGTGTCTGTTGAGCAGTGCAACGCACGCCTCGACGCGTATTTCACGCTGGCGATCATTGAGTTCGTGGGACACCCATTTGTCAAGCTTTTTTACCTTGCCAATTTGACGCAAATGGACCAATATTGTTTTGACGCTAACGTCGAAAGCTGCTGCTAATTCAGCCGTAGATTGTGTATCATCAGCTTCCACAATCGCCTTTAATTCGTCATTGTCGACCAAAGTCTTCGGACGACCGCGAGGTTCATTTTTCAGGTCGAAATTTCCAGAACGGAAGCGAGCAAACCAATAACAGGTGGTGCGTTGGTTTGTAGTGTTAGCTCCGTAAACGTCGTTGATGTTGCGTGCCGCTTGTGCCGCGTTGCTGCCACGACGGTGCTCATATTTCATAATTACTCGATTTTTTAACGTATCCATGATGACGAAAAAGATTGAAATGCGATGAAAATGTAACACTAATCATTAACCAAATGACTTATTTTGAAAAAAGAATTCCATGTTTTTAAAATAAAATTAATTTGAAATTAGAATTCTTAGCCAAACAAAAATTATTTTGATTTGAAATGGCCAGTACTGCAGAACGGCAATTTCATAGGTAAAGACCTATTATTTTAAAAAAATGTTTAGGTTAGGTTAGGTTAAAACTGTGACGTCCTACGCACGAGCCGAGCGAGCGAAGCGAGCGGAGCCGAGCGAGCGAAGCGAGCGGTGCCGCGGCAGCGGCCAGCAAGTGCCAGAAACGACTTGATTATATAGAGAAAAATATGGGAAAAAAACAGGCTACCCGAAACTGACGATACTAAACATTTGGAAAATTTTATTTTGCGCCAACTGAAGTATTTGACTACATAAAAATTGGTAAAAGTACTATTTGGTAAACAAGTTATTGTTTAAACTTTCACTTGCCAAACATTAGGTTTGCGTTACAATTATTTGTGAAGAGATTTTTTGCTAAGTAATAATTTGGCAAATTAAATTATGCGGAAAATTGTTTGGGAATTTGGCAATTTATTGTCGATGAAACAAGGGAGACCCGTTGCTGCTATAACAACAAATACTCATCTGCCTAGCCTTTTCCCAACTATGTTGGGGTCGGCTTCCAGTCTAACCGGATGCAGCTGAATACCAGTATTTTACATGGAGCGACTGCCTATCGGACCTCCACAACCCAGTAACTGGGTAATACGATACCCCTTGGTAAGACTGGTTGTCAGACTTTCGGGCTTCTGACGACCCGTAACGACTGTCAAAGATCCACAAATAACAGCCGGGACCAACGGCTTAATGTGCTGTCCGAGGCACGGAGGAGTCTCGATATGTAAAGATGGTCACCCATCCACGGACCAACCCCGGCAAGCGTAGCTTAACCTGACGAATCGATCCGAGCGGCTGTTATTGCTTAGCCACGAGCTCCAACAAATACTAAATACTTAGCACAACAAATACTAAAAACAAAAATAAAATAAATATTTAAGGGGGCTCCCATACAACAAACGTGATTTGTTTGTTCGTTTTTGCTCGATATTGAAAACGACAACAGGTAGACGCTTGAAATATTCACAGATTATTTAGTTATATATTCACTTTAAAAATAAATAATTAAAATAAAACGAATATTTGCAAGCTGGCGTTTCCCTGAATGCAAAAAGGACCTCGTTAGGGATAACAGGGCTGAGACTCCTGTCAGAGGCACTGCGGTAAGCTCTCATTCAGTAACTCCTATAGAACAAGCTAGCATGGAAACCAGTACTCCAAAAACCACTGACATCTGTTCCAAACCTGCAACTATACAAACTGCGTGCCCCTCAAGTTATGCCACTCCCCCGCCGTACAATGCCTCTGGAGTCGATGTCATGGCCCGAGAAATATCGCTGATCGCCAGCCCAGACATGAAGTTAATCATGGCGGAACTGAGGGCGGTGCGTGCGGAGATCCAAGGCTTTTGTAAGGAAATGGAGTTGGAGATGATGGAGTTCAAAACCTCCATGAATACCTGCAACACGCGTATCGATGGCCTAGAGGCCAGGGTGGACACCTTGGAGCGGCGGGCTTCTTCGGGTCCGGCGAATACCGGGGCAGTGGACAAGATCGTGGAGGACTTAAGGCGCGAGCTCAACGACAGGGATCAGGATCTCTTGGGGAATGATATCGACATATCAAACATATCCGAGGCCAAGGTTGATAGCCCGGTCCACATATTCAAGGTCATAAGCCTAAAGCTAGGGGTTAACCTTGAGGAACGTGACATTGAATCTGATTATTGTCTAGTTTTATTTTTCTTTATTTTAATCAATGTTATGTTCATGTTAATTATTTCTATTTGTGAGGATATGCGTCGCAGTTGTTACTTTCGGGTGTTGGACTGCGGATTGGCAGGTGCGCTGATACCATTATATTTTTATATAGGTTGTTCATCGGTATTACCAGTGCCTTTGTTTACACCCGCACGCACATCGCTATCGGAAAAACAAAACCAGCCGCCAATTTCCATAAATATTTGTTAACATTTTTGTTGTGGTTAAATTAATTTTTTAAAATTATTTCACGTAGGGGAGAAGAGCGTTAATAATAATAAATAGATTTGACTCTGCCATGGTACGTTTAGTTAAAGTAATTTTTTTTTTAGATTTTTTTTTTCTTATTCAAATCATTTTTTTTTTTAATACAATAAACGCAGATATATTAAGTAACCTATTCCGCTTGACTATTCTTCAAGAGTCATAAAAACCCTGTAAGAAATCGACACGTGTTTCACCTCTCAACGAGGCATCTTCAGGATGACGATTGACCGATTGCAAACCAGAACGCGACGTGTAACCACACCGAGCGCTGGACGCAAAGTGAATCAACGAACTGGATGTCGCTACGTCCCCTATGGCGTGTGTGGCTTGAGTCAAAGTCAAAGTCAAATAATTTATTTCAAATAGGACTATTATGGCACTTTTGAACGTCAAACAAAGAAATAGAATTGATTCTAGTTGCCCCTTCCAAAAGGTAGTTTTCGTATGGAGAAGAATGGGCAAGAAACTCCACCGTTACTCTTTTAAAAATGTTTTACAATATTTTGTATACATTAATTATATTATTATATGTGAAGACGATGCACCTACAATAAGATTACTGTACTACAAAAGGTAAAAAGAATTATCAATGGAGCAATAATTAATAAATTAATTACCAGAAGTAAACGATATTACAATAGTCCTAACATTGTTACAAGTAGTACTAATATGTCAGTGCGTGAGTTTAAGTAATGACAGAGTGTAAAAGTCTATGACATACAAATAATAAATAAAAAACTAAATTAGCTATCAGTCTGATTTTGTCCAGACACTAAATCGTCCTATGGAGCAAGACCAGCATGTTTCCAAGCATTCTTATCTTGGATATAATCCTCTAATTTGTAATAAGCTTGTTTACAAAGTGTACTTTTTATATGAGTTTTAAATTTTCTTTCATTTAATTGCAATATATCACAAGGTATTTTGTTATAGCATTTAACGCAGTACCCCATAAAAGATGTTTGTACTTTAGCTAATCTGAAAAATGGTTGATCTATTTTATCTTTATTTCTAGTATTAAAATTATGTCTATCACTTATTTTATTAAAAAGATTTAAGTTTTTTCTTACATACATAATATTCTCATAAATGAATTGGCAAGGTACCGTCATGATATTAATCTTTTTAAATAGTTCCCTGAGAGATTCGCGGTGACATAGATTATAAATGGCTCTGACAGCTCTTTTTTGCAAAATAAAAATGGATTCAATATCAGCAGCCCAACCCCACAGTAAAATGCCATACGACATAATGCTGTGGAAGTAACTGAAATAGACCAAACGCGCGGTTTCTACATCTGTTAACTGTCTTATCTTTCTAACAGCATAAGCGGCCGAGCTTAACCGCCCCGCAAGAGATTTTATATGAGGTCCCCATTGTAATTTCTCGTCTAGCGTGATTCCCAAGAAAACTGTTTGATTAATAAACTCCAGTTTTTCTCCATTCAATATGATGTCACATTCGCTACTTCTAACATTAGGTAATTTAAATCGAATGCATTTGTTTTTTTTTTCATTTAGTACCAAATTATTTACCGTAAACCAATCTTGTACCTGAAGAATAGAGCTATTCACGTCGTCAAGATTTTGTGAACGTCGATTTATTTTAAAAATCAATGATGTGTCATCTGCAAATAACACCATCTTCGGTTGATTTAGAAGTAATTGGGGTAAATCATTAATATAAACTAAAAAGAGGAATGGACTTAATATCGAGCCTTGAGGAACGCCCATTGCCCCCAATGAGTTTACGCCGTTTACTTGAATTTTAACTTTTCTTTCTTTCAGATATGATCTTAGTAAATCAAGAGCTGTATTCCTAACCCCATAGTGCTCTAGTTTCAACAGAAGTGTATCATGGTCGACGCAATCGAACGCCTTCGAGAGGTCGCAAAAGATTCCAATGGCATCTTGTGCTTCCTCCCAGGCATTAAAAAGGCATGAAAAAGTCTAGTGCGATGCGCGCTCGGAAACGGTCGCGCATCACTCTTCGCTACGAATTTTTAATTCGCGCCTAGCGTGGCATTTGCCGTCGCCGTCATGGGTTCCGAATAACTCATAGTCAACGAGCTCCTGGCGTTCCTGCAACATCAACTGGACGTCATGGACGAAGTTAGCCTCATGCAGATCTGCACCTCGAGCTACACCGAAGATGAGATACGCAGTGCAAAGACGACACTGTACACATCGCTCGACTTAGCCGACCGAATGCCGTCCCGCAGAAGGGACGAAAAGGGAGAGAGGAGTCTCCAAGACATGTTTCGGGTGTTTAACCCTTTGACGTAAATGGGACACCCGTGTCCCCAAAAATAATTCGTATTTATTTCATAAACCTAGTAATCTTTTTGGATTACTAGGCTTTTTAGTACTTACTTGTGCACGCATCTTTTAATATTTGCAATGTTGGCAGCAATGGCGGCGGGATACAATTAAAAAAAAATAGTTGAAGTTTGGTGTTTTCGCGCGCTTATTACAAAAAAAATCAAAAATTATTTTTAATTGGATTTCGTGATATAATAATTATTGAGTGGTTTAGTGTGTTACAATGGTAAGTGAATATTTATGTTTTATTGTTATTTGTGATAATATCTTTGATTTTATTTCCTAAATTACGGAAATTCATGAATGGGAACTATATGTCCCAATATGCATATTGGATCAATTATTTCGTATTTTGCGTGAATGTTATTGAGTATGTTTTATGGGGTTTTTGTGCATTTTATCATGTTTCTAATGATTGTTTCTATTGTTTTAGCCTAATAAGGGAACGAGAATGTTTTCTCTGCAAGACACCGAAGTGGAAGAATACCTAATGGCAGACACCAGTGACTATGAGGATGCCCTTGTTATAGACGAAGAAGACCAGGCGTTCATAGAACAGGACATGGAAGTAGGAGCACAGTTAGTGATTATCGAGCCTGCAAGTGCACCAGAAACTCCTTTCACATCTACTTTACCCGATGAACCCATTCCGTCATTCAGCAGTGCAGTTCCTACTTTCCGGTGGAAAACCAACACATACCATCCATACACCTTTCCCGAAACCAACTATGATTTTGGTAAAATAAATATACTACATCAATCTGAATTACTGAAACCAATTGATGTGTTCGAGGCTGTAACAAACATAAAGGTATTGATTGAAAATATCATAATACCAGAGTCCATCCGATATGCTCATCAAAATGGTTCAGTATTTATAACGGATCTTTCTGAGATGGCAGCATTTATTGGCATGAACTATGTTATGGGTTACCATGTCTTGCCCAGTTTGCGAAGCTATTGGTCCACAGAACCTGACATGGGTGTTCCTTACGTGGCCAAAGTTATGCCTCTTTCGAGATTTGAGGAAATAAGACGTAATCTTCATTTTTGTAATAATGAATCGCAACCATCACTAGCTTCTCCTGATTTTGACAGGGCGTACAAAATTCGTTCTGTAATGACTCATTTCAATGCGAGTTTCCAATCAGCTATGAACAATACTGTCACTCAATCTGTAGATGAACATATGGTGAAGTTCAAAGGACATAACATAATGAAACAATATATGCAAAATAAACCGGTGAAGAGAGGATTCAAAATGTGGTGTCGTGCTGATGCCAAGACGGGATATTTATTTCAGTTCGATCTATATACTGGGAAAAAACGGTCTGGTCCCGAAACAGGCCTAGGTGAATCAGTTGTCCTCGATTTGACGAAACCATTGGAAGGTCTAGGTTGTGAGGTATATTTCGATAATTTTTTCAATTCACCTTTATTGCAATATAAACTTGCCAATCAGAATATCAAGTCATGTGGCACCGTTCGTACCCAGCGTAAAAATATTCCTAAAAATTTGCCATTAGACAAAGATATGAAGAGAGGAGATATCTATACTACAAGCTTTGAAGGAATATCTTTTGTCAAGTGGATGGATAACAAGGCGGTACATCTTCTAACAAACTTCTTGTCACCGATACCGACACAAATTTTAAAAAGGAGACAAGTAGGTTCAGCGAGAAGACTCGAGGTGACTTGTCCAGATATTGTTTGCAAATACAATCAAAACATGGGTGGGGTTGATCTCATGGATCAGAAGAAAGTAACATATGAAGTCGACCGAAAATCAAAAATAAAATATTATTTGCGATGGTTTTTTGACCTTTTAGATATAGGAATGAATAATGCCTATACTATTTATTTGAAACTACACGAGGCAAATCATATTGAAGGAGGTCGGCTATCGTCTTTGGAATTTCGGCAGGTAGTTGCCAGGGCGATGATAGGAGATTTTACTATTAGGAAACATACCCTGCCTACAATGTCTATGACAAAAAAAAGATTGCAAAATGTTTCTGTCTCTGGTCTCATAACTTCGTTACCATCCCACACGATGGTAAAAGGACCAAATAGACGAAGATGTGTCCATTGCGCTAAAGAACGCGTAGAAAATCGAACAAACAACATCTGTACTATATGCAAAGTTCATTTGTGCTTTACAGCTGGACGAAACTGTTTTGCAGCTTTTCATGTATAAAGATTATAAATATATTTATTTTCGTATAAAATGTACTGCTTTTTATTTAAAATGCTCTTATATAATATGTAGAACAACGTGATTTACTACGCTATGAAGTACCATGCACTTCGGCCTTTACCGCATATTGGGACATAGTTGTCCCAGAGATTTCCAAAAAATCTACGCAATAATTAATATATTTTTTAATTAGCATGTGTACAAATCATCATTATACACCTAATAATGCACCTAATTACCGAGAAATACTTTCCTATGGATTTTGTGCGTCAAAGGGTTAAGGAGACCGACCCTGACGACGTGCCGTCCTTTGTGGCAAAGGAGCTGCGGAAGCTGCCCCCCGTTACTTTTGACCACGTCGACGTCACCAGGTTGCTGAAGGATATTGTTACTCTGAAGGCTAGCCTGGCCGAGATGAAGTTCAAGCTGGATGCGTCTCAGAACACTATCAGTGAGTTACGTGCCGATATGGTTGACTTACGCAACACTGTAGCGGTATGTAGGTCACCTGAGGTCGCATCAAAGGTGAACACTCGTCGTGGTGCAAACAACGCATCGCTGTCCAGTTTCGAGTCAGCGAAATTGGACTCGTCACCGGCCGCTGTCACTGCAAGCGATGCAATACCGCGCGCCACCGATCCCGCCTCTACCGTAGGTGACGAATACCGAATATACAGGTGACGTCACATGTTAGCACGTCAACACCTCGCCGTGCTTACTCAGCAGCAGCTGCACAACCTCCCATCCAAAAGGAGCAGCAAAAGAAGAAAGTGTTTGCTAAAAGTGCAAAATCGACCGAAGGGGCATCTAAGAGCCGCATTATACCGGCTCCCGGTATCTTGTCCCCAGCCCCTAAAAAAGGGCAGCCAGACAAGGACGGCTTTGTGACAGTCGAATCGAAGCGAAGGAAGCCAACATGCCGTAATCGATGTGGTACTGGTCCAGCGGGACCAAATATGTTGCTGCGTCCTGCTATACCGTCGACGAAGCTGTACGTATCCCGTCTGCATCACTCCACGATGACTGAAGACATCATGGAATACATCAGAAGCAAGACCAAGTGGACCTTGAGAGTAGAGAAGTTGGAGTCGCGCCATAACATAAACTTCAAGTCGTTTGTGGTGCGGGTTCCAACTCAGTACCTAGAATCCTTCATGAAAGAAGAGTTTTGGCCGAAAGGTGTGGCGTACCGACGTTTTCGTGGAAGGTTACGCGACACCACGCAGCGCAACACGACGCCGAAGTCATCATTTCGTGTACAATAATTTTAAGTTATTTTAATAAAGATATGTATGTTTAGGTTAAGGTATTTATCTATGGGCCTGAGTCGCCTGAAATAAATAAAGAAATAAATTAAAAATGTTCTTTATTAGGGTGACACCGGCGTCAGTGGTACAACGCCCTTTGGTGAAACAGTACTGATGTTCATGAAAGATGGAATTTTTATTAAAGTGACGTAACATTTGATTGAGCATCAACTTTTCAAACACCTTGCCCGTGGAGGCCATACCGTGACCCGCAACTGCGGGCCCCTCATTATCTTTGCCTTTAGCGGCGGATGGCAAACGTCGGTCGTGTTCATTTTAACGCGTCCGTGTAATTGGTTGCCATGAGTTTTTCTGTAGGCGCGCCACGACGCTATATAGGATGAAATTGAATACACGCGACAAATTTAAATTATAATTCAACGTGCTACAAAGAAAATATAGAGTATGTCACTAAGGAAAAATAATTAAAAATAAAAAAAAGGCTAAAACCATGGAAACAATAAAAGTATCAACTAAATAATTCCTCGTATTTATTTCGCATAGCAGCATTAACCTACGCCGCCCACCTGAGCCTAAAGTGCAGTAACAGCAAAAACACGAATTCGAGAAAAACGCGCTTCAAGTTAAGAACCCATAAAATATATCCAAAACAGACTTTTCGATAAAACTTTGAATGCAAGTTGAAAGGATATGTAAACAACTAAACTAATAAACATTGTTACGTTAGTTTTTTTAATAAAAAACTATAATTATGGCCGTTTCTATTACTTCACACAGTTTTTTTGCAAAATCTTTTTAAAAACCATTTTAATGCAGTAAATGTTATTAATACTGCATTTTAGTTTTTTTTTTTCCATGATTTTTACTAACTAAAGTGCAGCAATAGGGTGAAAATACCGCTATTTAATCTGTTTTTAGAACAAAACACTGAAGTTCCACACATAATAGTAAAACAAAATTACCTTTAATTTGAATAAAAATGTATTGTGTATTTTCTTAAGTAAAACTTGACATGCATTTATGACATTGCCATTAAAACTATTTATCAAAACATTGTATCTTATTACAATCTAATAGTGCAAATAATAATTGTTCTTTACGTGTAGCAATATTATCAGTCTGTCACGTGAATCCGGGATGTGCATGCGCCTTTGTTAAATTAGAACAACACCTTTGTTAAATTATTTTAAAGGGAAAAGGAAATTCAACTTATATCAAGAAGATACTAAAAATATGTGTAAGATAAATAAAAATAATAATTACGTTCTAAACACTTACCAAAGTTTTCGGGTTCATGTACAAACAGCAACACACTTAATTGCCCCATATTTTATCTAACATATCGCAGAAAAGAGACTAACATTTGACGTTGACAATTATGAACAAATGGCTGAGTAACTTATCTTAATTTCGTCGGATAATTAACAAGTCGGGCTAAATCGGCAAGAGTCGTTTCTTTTCGTTTTACCTTAATGCGATGACATTAGAAATCATATTTCTTACTATTTTATTCTATATGTCGGCGTCAGCGATGGCTGAGCGATAGTTGCCGTCATCATCCCGATTCGGTGGTACGGACTCCATAGTGCAGGTTTACAATAAAACACGATGATACAGCAACTCAGTTAGTATTTCACTTTCAGAACAATAATCACAGTAGGTACATTACTAATAATGTTCACGCACTACTTTACACGTTCGGGCAAACCGACAGTTTCGCATGGGAGAAGTGGAGGTCTGCATCCGTTCGTTGCCCTCACAAGACTGACTCGCCGCTCAGCCACTTCCCTTACCACGACTCTGTCCACGTGACGCTCCACTCTAGCGAGCGCGTCACGGCGTTTACCCTCTCCTTAGTACTACAATAATCAATTGAGAGACTATTATCGCCCAACTTTCATAATCTACGACACGGCCAACCTGACATGTCTCACGTCCTCGTGTGTTTCTGAAACAAAACAATCATCGGTGGAGTAACAGTGTTACCTCGGCCAACCTGACCGTACTCAAAGAACATTACAAATAAACGCATTTGCCTCTACTAATTAAACAGAAAGGTGCCTCTACGCAATAATCCAAAGAAACTAAATGGTACACTAACGCGGTGTTACGCTAACACATAATTCGCTTCAAGTGTAACGGCTAGGGCTTTGCAGGTAGGCTGCGCAGGCCGTTAACGGATAGATAGGTAGGTAGGGAGTGTAGAGAGAGGAATGAAACCAGCTGGGTAGTTTGATACATATATTAGGTAGTAGATCCACAGCTAGGTCGCGGGTAAGGTCACTGATCTTTCCGAGCACCCGCACACTTAGGTAGGTAGAAGGTTACCGTCCTTGGTCATCCGTTGTAGTAGGAATGGGCCTGCCAGCGCAGGCTCAGCGGGAACAGTAGGGCCAGCACGGGTCGGAGACACGTGGCAGACGAGGAGGCCTGTCAGCACAGCCTGCAGGTGGTATACGGCGTTAGGCCGCAGGTAGCTCGCGGCGGTAGGCCGCAGGTAGGCCAGGCCTCGGCAAGGACTCGGTAGCGGGCATTGGCAGCATGCCAACGCGTCCTGTCCTTAGCCGGATGTAAGAGCCGGGACGTAGTAGCCGGGGTGTAGAAGCCGGGATGTAGAAGCCGAGGTGTAGATGCGCCGGTACGTAGAACCGGGATGTTGAATCGCCGTGTAGAAGCCGGGATGTAGAAGCCGGGATGTAGAACCCTGAAAGCGCGATAAGGAGCGCATGTCAGATGCGGTGCACTTAGCAGCAGGCCGCGTGCGATGTGCTAGCCTCCTTTGCGACCAAGAACGGTATGGGAAGCAGGATAGGTAAGCATAATACATCGCAGCGGCTTACAGGCAGAGATAGAGAGAGTGCAATCACAGCGTGGCAGAATGACAGGTGATTTTAGGTTATGTTGTGACAAGCCATGCTTAGAGAGCATAACCATTGCAGATGGCACAAGGAGCACACAGTACAGTATAATAGGTATAATAATAATGGTGAACTCACCCTAGACTCGGGCACATGGTAAATCTAGGGGTTCTACATAACGAACCGCTAGTATGGCTGGTTACAGATGAAATGAATGAGTAGTCTGTCAAGTAGTGTTGGGCATGTAATTTAGTGTTGTGCTCAACCACTTAGTAACATACTAACTGCTCGAGTAAGTTCAGGTGTGAAGCCACAACGTTACACAAGATCACTTAAAACAAATTATGACCCGCTGCCTACGCAGCTAGTGACAACTATTGCCACCCATATCGTCATCACCTCATGTGATACGACCATCACTTCTCAAAGAGTGAGACTTCTTCTCGACAGCAATAGTCTCTCGAGACCCGGGTCCCCGCCACACCACTAACTGCCCATCGCCCCCTGACCAATTCACAAGTGAATTGCAGTTACGACTACAGATTAGTGCGTGTGGTGTGACCAATAACCAAGGGAAGAGTCCCCGCCACACCACTGACTGCCCATCGCCCCCTGAACAACTCACAAGTGAATTGCAGTTACGACTACAGTCAGTGCGTGCAGTGCGACCCATAACCAAGGCCCATATCATCATCACCTCAAGTGATACGACCACTACTTCTACTACTCGTTGGAAATATCTTCCACAACGTCATCTACATCAGACAAATCGAATTCAACAGAAACACTGCTAAGAGGCATCTTTCGTATGAGTTTACTCCAAAATTCTAATACTAGTTAAAGTTTTCAAAAGATAATGATTGCCATCAAGTAGCTCTACAATCTTGAATGGTCCCTTCTAGGGGTCTAACTTTTATTGATTGCTCTCTTCACGTATTAAAACTAAGTCCCCGTCAACATCCAACCTTTACAGGAGCTTTGTCTTTGCCTTTATCAAATCTAGACTTTTCATGACTAGCATTATTTTCATATGTTCGTTGCCGCTTGCTTTTTGGTATTCTAGTCGATATTTTTTCACTATCGTCAAAAGTAACAACATTGAATGGTCTAGATACGCGTCCTATAATAAGCTCGAGAGGGCTTGCCTCGGTAACATGATGAACCGTGCGATCTGCGTTTCGTCGAGGCTAAGTCTATAGGTAAGGCAAACGGTAAACGGTACGAGTCGGGTCTTGCAGTCTTATCTTTAGTTCCCCAGTTTTAACACGCGTACAAGTTAAACTGTCATTATAAACGTGCGAAGATTCTTTGAAGCAACGATATTTGCGATTTCTTATTTTGAATATCAGTGTCGATATCGATTTTGATAGGTAACAACAGACAGCAACAGAAATTTTGTTTTGAGATCACCAAAGATGAATTAGACAAATTGACGGTGTAACCTTGTTTTAATAAAAACATCTCAAAGAATGTTCAGTACGTACAGTCATGTTTGCACAACCTTTATATCTCTTCATTGTTACAAATACTACTTTACTCTACCTCAGTTTTGTCAGGTATACTTGGTTCTCTGACATGCGTCTCAACGCCTGGAATTCAAGGATCTTATGGTTTATAGGTCTCCTAAAACCTCTACAACCTGAAAGGGGTCCTTATACTTCGGGTAATTAAATATTGCAAATAGGCCCACCATCTGTGAACTCGCGGCGTCAGATCAACTCTTTTACGTGACGAATTTTAATGATAGATAGATAGATAGATAAAACATTTATTCGGTACAAACATAGAAGACACAACACAAAAGCATAGTTACATAAATTCAAGTTTTAAGACAAACAAAAAAAAAAAAAGAAGAAAACAAGTAAATACGAACATTAAAAACATAAACCCTTCCTTGGCAGTTGGGTAAAAAGAACATACAAACAAAAAACGCAAAGAAAGTATTGTCTGTGGCAATCTTAAAACTAAGCAAAACCCTTGTGTGGTGCGTGTCTCCCAGTTGCACCGAATGGGAGTCCAGCTCAGCATATGCCAGGCATTATACCTGACGCTGGTATTCTGCTGGATCCCTGCGGCGGCATACGGACGCCAAGCAGGTGCAGAACAATGGAAATGTGAGAAGATAAAAAGTGAAAAAGTGAATAGTGGTTTTGCAAGATAAATTTGGTGAGTTATTTACATTTGATTTGTTTTTGTGCTTTGTTTTTATATTTAGGTGTGTATGTAATATTAACAGGCATATATAAAGGAGTATAAATTAAATGAATATGATTGTGTGTAGTGTTTGAAAACGATATTAAAAATAAATAAAAGATTATACTCAATAAAAGATTAGCTGCGATCACTATGATTGTGCGTAATTGGATTTCCTCGATCATGATAAAATGTTTTTTTTTTTTGTTTTTTCAGATCTACGTCTGTTGCCTACTGCTAAATTTAAATTAACGACGTGTTCGAAATCGTCACGCCCAGTTCTCTCTGTGAGTTGATAAGGAACTGTCGAAGCCGACTTCTGAAGGTGTGTACTGTTTTGGTATTTCTTATTGGCGGGGGAATATTGTTCCAGCATTTGGATGCAGCGTACCTGAAACTGCCTCTGAAGGCGGCTGTTTTGTGCGACTGAGAAAATAGTTGTTGAGAACACTGTCTGCTTGCGCATTCCCTTCTACTAGCGATCCAGCTAAGTTTTTCATAAAGGTAGCTCGGTTGCTTGTACTTTATAACACCAAATAATAGGCAACCTAAGTGTAATTTACGACGCGACTTCATTTTAAGTATTGAATGGCTATTTAAAAATGGTGTTACGTGTGTCCTTGGTGGGATATTAAAGCAGAATCAAGCGCAGGTGTTTTGCACCCTTTGGATCAGTCGATCAGTTTTTGCCAGTAGTCGCGGGCCAATTACTGTATCCGCATAATTTATATTCGAAAGTACGAGTGACTCAACTAGTTGGAGTCGCAGCTCTTCTAATAGATAAGGCCTTATTTTATAAAGGACCTTCAGCCGGTGAAAACACGTACGCACTGACGCTGCCACATGCGATTCGTATCTTAACTCAGCGTCCATGTTCAGACCCAGATTACGTGCTTCACTAACTCGACTGACCGACTCGCCCAAAAGGTTAACATTAAGTGTTGCCGGCACTGCACTGGTTTGGTTTTTGGTTCCAAAAAGCACATATTTCGTTTTGGTAGGGTTAAGAACCAAACCGTTGCTCTCAGCCCAACACGCTATTCTATTAAGATCATCGTTGAGATCCCTTAACGCATTATCATAGTCACTAGGCTTAAAAGAAATGTAAACTTGTACATCGTCAGCATAAATATGGTATCTACAGTGCTTCAAAGACTGTATAATGTCTGCACAATACAAAATAAAAATAATGGGACCCAGTATTGAGCCTTGCGGAACTCCCCTACTAATAGGGGTGAGTGACGAAATAAAGGATGAGCCATTGCTCAACCTGATCTCCACGCGCTGTTGATGATTAGTGAGATAATTTAGAAACCAGTTAACTGTGTTTTGTTCAAAACCATAATAGTTCAGCTTTGACAGAAACAGCTCCACGTTGATGCAGTCGAAAGCCCGCGAAAAATTTAAATTTATCTGAGACTTCTAAACCTTATGATTTATGGCACAAACGTCTCGGTCATTTAAATAAACAAAAATTTAATATTTTAAAAGACCTAATTGAGGATAATAATATTATCAATGATGTAATTCCTAGTAATGAGTTATGTGAGCCTTGTATACTTGGTAAACAATCACGACTACCCTTTGCTAAGAAAAAAGTGAAATCCAATAATAACAGACCACTTTTTATTGTTCATTCTGATGTTTGCGGTCCTATAACACCACCCACATTTGATGATAAAAATTATTTTACTATTTCGTTGATGATTTTACTGACTATACAGTCACATATTTAATGCATTCTAAGTCAGAAGTATTTAAATGTTTTAAGGATTTTGTGTCTAAGAGTGAGAACTTACTTAATTCTAAGATTGTTAATCTATATTGTGATAATGGCAGAGAATATCTTTCTAACGAGTTCAAAGAATTTTGTGTTGAAAAGGGAATAATGTATCATTTAACGGTACCCTACACTCCACAACAAAATGGTGTATCAGAGAGAATGAATCGTACGTTAACCGAAATGGCTCGAACATTGGTTGCAAGTGCGAAATTAGATAAAATATTTTGGGGTGAAGCTGTTTTAACAGCTACTTATTTGATTAATAAACTACCCACTAAAGCTCTGATAAATAAAACACCATACGAAATGTGGCATGGTAAAAAACCGAAAATAAATCATTTAAAAATGTTTGGGTCTACTGCATACGTTCATAATAAAACTAGAAAAACTAAATTTGATCAAAAATCTCTTAAGTCAATATTAGTTGGTTACGATGCAAATGGTTATAGATTATTTAACGTTGAAAATAATGAAGTATTCATAGCTCGTGATGTCATATTCGATGAATTGAATTTTACACAATTGCGTCCAACGAGTAGCAGTAGTGACAACATTGTGATTCCCTCAAAAATTAGTAAGCCCGACAATGATTCGGCAAAACTAATAGAAAGTCAACCTCAAAATTCTTTGAATGATAATTCGTCATTAGGAAGTCAACCTAATAATTTAAGGCGAAGTGAAAGAATTCTCAATTTACCCCCGAAAAATTATAAACAGATGCATGATCTTGATTTATTTCTGTCATTGATTACTTTGCAATCATTGCCATCGTCATTTAAGAATATATTTGATAGACATGATTCTGATAAATGGTTAAAAGCTGTACAGGGTGAAATTGAGTCACTTCGAAGCAACCAAACGTGGACTTTAGTAGAAAAACCTAAAGATTTCAACATAATAAGTTGCAAATGGGTGTTTACTATTAAAAACAATGAATTAGGTGAACCCGTACGTTATAAGGCTCGCTTGGTTGCTCGAGGTTTTACTCAAGAGTACTTGCAGGATTATAACGAAACTTTCGCACCAGTCGCTCGGATCACTACATTTAGATTCATTTTAGCTCTAGCTATTTGATTTACATGTACACCATATGGATGTTAAAACGGCATTCCTTAATGGAATACTAAAAGAAAATATTTTTATGGAGGTACCAGAAGGTATTTTAGCTAAAGATAATCAAGTGTGTAAACTAAACAAAACATTGTATGGCCTAAAACAGTCGTCAAGATGCTGGTTCGAACGTTTAGATCTCGTTCTTAAAGATATGGGTTTTAAAAATTCGGAAGTAGATCCTTGTCTATATGTATTAGATAAAAATGGTATAGATAAAAATGTTTATATAGTATTGTACGTCGATGATTTGATCATTTCCACTCAAAGTATTGATACATTACAAGTTTACAAGAACAGTCTTATGCAAAAATTTGAAATGACTGATTTAAAAGAAATAAAATTATTCTTTGGGATCAGAATCGAAAGGTCTAAACATACTATCTCTTTAGACCAATCTACATACCTACAAAATGTTTTAAATAGATTTTCTATGAGTGATTGCAACCCTTCTAAATCACCTTTACCTTATAAATTAAATTATTTGACTTTAAATTCTGACACATACTATGAAGCGCCCTGTAGAAATGTAATTGGGTGTCTTATGTATGCTATGCTTTGTACACGGCCAGATATTTGTGCACCTATAAGTATATTGAGTAGATACCAATCTAAAAATAATGAAGAATTGTGGAAATGCTTAAAACATCTTTTGCGATACATAAAAGGTACAGTTGGTATAAAATTGACTTATAATAAAAGTGATTATAAGGAATTAATCACTGGCTATGCAGATTCGGATTGGAGAGGCGATGAAAACGACAGAAAAAGTACAACAGGCTATTTATTCAAAGCTTTTGATAATTGTACAATTTCGTGGAATACACGAAAACAAAATACTGTCGCCGTCTCTTCAACGGAAGCTGAGTACATGGCTTTATTTGAGGCTGTAAGAAGCAGTCTGGATTAAATCACTACTAAATAGCATTTTAATCCAAATAAAAGATCCTATAATAATATACGAAGACAACAATAGTTGCATTTGTATTGCAAATAATCCTACAAACCATAAAAAATCTAAACACATAGACATAAAATACCATTTCATTAGGGAACAAATCGCTAGTAAATTAATAAAACGAATTTATTTCCACGGGAAATCAACTAGCGGATATGTTTACGAAAGCGATTCCTACAAAATCAGAAAACGGAGATTTTGATTTAAAAACATCAAGACTTAGAGGAATTAGATCTCCAGTAGAAGCAGACGATGCTGTGAACAAAGATTATGTTGATCGATTGAATGCTAATATGATAAAAGAATGTAATAATATGATTGGTTCATTGCGTTCTCAAATCATAAAAGACGCAAAAGGTGTAGTTCAGGCTACTTTAAAAGCAAGGGTATCTGAGGTTTCACCTCATTTGCCAGATAAGTTTTATACTAAAGCAGAGGTAGATAAATAACTTCAAAAAACTCCGTAATGGCAAAACAGCAAATTGTTAATGAAATACACAAAGCAGCACGAAGAAATTTCCCTAGACGTCCTGTAATTTTAAAGAGGGTCGATGACTTGTGGCAAGCTGATCTGATGGACATGCAAAACCTAAGAAAATATAATAAAACTCACAATTACATTTTAGTGGTGATAGACTGCTTCTCAAAGTACGCTTGGACAGAGCCGTTAAAATCAAAAAATAAACTTGATGTTACTCATGCATTTAAACGAATTCTGATTAACAGCAATCGCAAACCTGATAATTTACAAACTGATATGGGAACAGAATTTTATAACAACTCATTTCAAACACTTATGAAGTCATACAATATTAACCATTACTCTTCGTTTTCTACCAAAAAAGCCTCGATCGTAGAGCGACTGATTAAAACTCTTAAAAATAAATTATACAAATATTTTAGTTTGAATGGAAACTATAAGTGGTTAGGTATACCGTTAGAAGTTACGCTGAAGATATATAACAATACAAAACATCGTACTATTAAATGTAAACCAATCGAAGTAAACAAATCTAATGAGTCAGTTATAAAAGAAAATATTAAAAAAGCCTTAAATCATGTAACCGTTCATAGAAAACCTAAGTTCAAAGTAGGTGACTTTGTTCGTATCAGTAAATATAAACACAATTTTGAGAAAGGTTATACACCTAATTGGTCAACTGAAATATTTACTATAAAAAAGATTAATCATACCATACCAGTAACATATCATATAGAAGATCAGCGAAAGCAAGCCATATTGGGAACCTTTTACGATCAAGAACTTCAAAAATCTTACTATCCTGGTATTTATTTGATAGAAAAGATATTAAAAAGAAAAGGAACAAAAATTTTTGTGAAATGGTTGGGTCTAAACAATGAAGAAAACAGTTGGATCGATAAAACTGCAATAGTGGATTAAAATAATTATATAATAATTACTTTTGCATTATTTCATTCATTTCACTTTGGACAATGCAAGGAGGTGAACTTGTTAATACGTTAATTAATAATCTACCGTTCGAACTTCATTTACCAGGTTACAATTATTGCGGTCCGGGAACAAAACTCGAGAATCGTTTACTACGAGATGACCGAGGTGTAAATAAGCTAGACGAAGCTTGTATGCATCACGACATTGCATATGCAAACCATACAGACTTACCCAATCGTCACAAAGCTGATTTACAACTACTAAATATGGCTAAACAAAGACTTAAATTGAGCGATGCTGGGAAAGGTGACAAACTTAGTTCATGGTTAGTGAGCAAAGTCATGAAAGCCAAACTGAAATCTGGTTCCGGCGTTAAAACGTTTAAAAGTTTCGTATCAAAAATAAGAGCAAAAATAAAGAAACTGAAACCAAAAGACAGTAAAACTTTAATTAACGCTGCTTACTCAGCAGCCAAAAAAATATTTCCAAACATTCAGAAAATTCGAGTACCGCGAATGATACCCTTACCAAAGACTGGAGGTATTCTACCTTTAATCCCAATTTTTGCAGGCTTATCAGCTTTAGGAACTTTAGCTGGTAGTGCGGCTGGTATTGCAAAAACTGTTAACGATTACAAAGCAGGTCAGCAAAATTTGCGAGAAACACAACGACATAATAAGGCTATAGAGTCTTTAAAGTTAGACCAGGGTTTATACATTAAGTCACATAAAAATGGTAAAGGTTTATTCATAAAATCTTCAAAAAACTGAAAATTAAGCTACCTAATTGTGCTCTTACTAATGTAGACATCCAAAGGTATGCACGCGACATCCCTTACTTTCGAGGAGTCTACATGAAGGATCAGTTACCAAGGACCTCAAAACGGATTGAATGTGGTATCGTTAACTTGGACGATTCTAAGAACGAAGGAACACATTGGGTAGCTTATGTAAAAGTATACAATTATTGTGAATATTTTGATAGCTTTGGAGATTTGAAACCTCCAATAGAATTAATGCGATATTTTAAGAATTGTAATGTTTTCTATAATTATACAAGATATCAAAAATTCAACACAAAAAATTGTGGACACTTATGTTTAGAATATCTGCAGACTTTTTGGAATAAAAACGTATAAAACTTATGATTTTCTTTTATTTCAATCATTTGCAAGATGTCACTCACATTATCGATAACTGGAAACTCGTCAACTTTATCTACTTACTATCCTAACACGTTGCAACTATATGGACACTATGAGTGTGCTCTATTGCATTTTTCAACATTTAATTCTATTCCAAACATTGACAAAACGAATAATAAGTTCTATTATGGTTCCGACAAAGTTATTGAAATACCAGACGGCAACTATGAATTGCAAGATATTAGTGATTATTTAAAATCTGAAATGAAAGATGCATCAATCAAACTACAGTGCAATAATAATACTTTAAAAATTACTGTATATTGTACAAAAGAAATAAATTTTAATAAAGAAGACACTTTCAGGAATTTGTTAGGGTTTAATAAGCAGATCTTAAAAGCAAATAAATGGCATGTGTCACAGTTTCCAGTCAGCATTTTACCTACAACAGTGATCAAGATCGAATGTGATATTGTAAGCGGCTCATATTCAAACGAAGAACCGAGTCACGTTATCCACGAATTTGCACTCAACGTGCCTCCAGGATATAGGATTATAGAAATCCCGAAAAACGCAATATACTTTCCAATTAACCAAAACAACATTAGCTGCATAAATATCAGGCTGCTAGATATAAATAACCGCTTAATAAATTTGCGCGGTGAAGAAGTGCAGCTGTATTTGCATCTCAGAAGAAAAAATGATTGACTACAATAAATATGTGCATCAACAAAGCAAAAATATCAGTTCCGCTCAAACTTCCAACCAAATAAGAGCTCGCCCTAAGAAGAAAATAAAATTAACTAAAGAAAACAAGGCATTCCTCAAAGCGATCAGTTTACTAAAATGAATATCTTAGACGTTTTATCCGCTCCGAGTACCGACAACACAGTTGAAGGAATCGAATTTCATTCTTACAAACCCTACGTAACTAGTTTCAATAGAAACGATGAAATCCGCATACCTATTAACCAACAGGACTTGTATATACTTCCGTCAGCTAGCACCTTGTATTTGGAAGGAACTGTTATCGTTAGCAAAAAGGATATGAAAGAGAAAGCCACTAGTGTTCATTTTACGAATAATGCTCTACTTTACCTGTTCCAAGACATAAGATACGAGTTGAATGGAGTGGAAATTGATAGAATAAAAAATGCTGGCATAACTACGACCATGAAATCGTTAATATCAATGAATGAAAGTGAATCAAAAATATCTAATGCATGGGGCTGGAATATCGATGGTATAAAAAATACTAATGGGGGTAGTTTTTCCACTTCTATACCACTCTGTAACATCATCGGTTTCGCAGAAGATTTCAAGAAAGTCGTTATAAATAGTAGGCATGAACTGATATTGCTACGAAGTAACACTAACCTGAATGCTGTCAAACTTAACACCGGTGAATTTGTAGATGACGTTCAGATAAATAAAATCATCTGGCGTGTACCGCATGTTAAAGTGTCCGACAAAGAGAAACTAAATTTGCTAAAACTGTTAGAAAAAGATCGAGCACTCCAGATGATATTCAGAAATTGGGATCTATACGAATATCCAGCTTTACCTAGAACTACAAAACATACCTGGCCTATCAAAACTTCCTCACAAATAGAGAAACCAAGATACATAATTATAGGTCTACAAACAAATAGAAAAAATAATTCAAGTTCTGATATGTCCCAGTTCGATCACTGCCATGTTCGTGATGTTAGAGTATATCTAAATTCCACTTACTTCCCATATGAAAACCTCAATGTAAGTTTCGCGAATAACAGAATCGCTTTATTATACGAGCAATACATCAGATTTCAACAGTCTTATTACGGACGTCGTCCGGAGCCCTTATTAAGTGAGAAACAATTTAAAGATTTAGCACCGTTATTTGTCATCGATTGCTCTAGACAAGCTGATAATGCAAAGACAGGTCCTATTGTGGATGTAAGAGTGGAAATTGAGAGTGATTCGGACATACCAAATCAAACTTCTGCATACTGTCTTATATTGAACGACTGTATAATTGAGTATAAGCCGCTAAGTAATACTGTGAGAAAAATATCATGAATCCGAATACTTTCATAATATTAGATGTTCAAGGGTTTAAAGACCTGTGCAATAATTTTATAATAAAAGAACTAGCTTTTGCTAGTCGCGATTATACGCAAACATTTTTAATAAAACCACCATACTTGTTTAAATACTTAACAAGTGATGAAAAGAGACAGGTTAAAAAGTTGGAAAAAAATAGAGGTATTTATTGGAACGAAGGATACATTGACTATAGAGAATTTCAACGTATAATCGTTCCATATCTAGAAAATAAGTAAATCATTGTAAATGGTTTGGAGAAGGTGAAGTGGATAAAGGATCTTTGTGTGAATTGTAAAGTATCGGACCTTGGTAGAGAACAATGTCCTAATTTCTCTGCTTTACATAAAAAATACTGTGAAGGAAAATCTAATTTTAATTGTAATAAACACATAAAGCATTGTGCGCTTAAAAATATGCTTTGTTTAAGGAAGTATTTAGAATGGGCATAAAATGTATACCTACTTAGGTTTTTAAATAAAAGTCTTTTGATAAGGTAAATATGCTTTTTATTTTGTTATTTACCCCACACTTTTCCAAATAATACAACCTAATACGAAAATAAATAAAAATATAAATACTAAGTACAGTATATCAACGTCACCAACTAATTTACACAAACAGTTATTAAAAATCAGTATCTATTAAAGATTTTGATATTTTCTTAACTAAAGACTCAGTTTCGTCCATAACACTGTCGATAGCGTCTTTAACAATATATTGAGCATTTATAATAACGTTCTCACTATCACTATCACTGTCTATGGTTTGAGGATTGTTATTACAGAGATCTATGACTGAAATTTTTATTAATTTAATACCTCGTCGCTGTAGTCGACTCATAACGAAGGATTTGGTTGTATTTTGCTTCTTCGACTTTTCCTTGCATCGTTGTTTTGATTTTTTATCTTTCGTGACTTGTTTGCTGTGCTCGGGTTCGCTGCGAAGCATCTCAGAGAATCCCTCGTAAGGATCCTGAGCATACTGGCTGAACACAATATCGGATTCAGAAATCTGGAACAAAATATAAAAATAATATAAAACACTATCACGTAAGCATAGCGATCGGAAGTGCTTTTGGTTTACCATGGAGGAATTTCTCAAAAGCAGCCTGGAGTCTTGATTAGATTAGTGACAATAGGCACTGGTGAAATGTAAGTGCAACCTCTGATAAATGTAGTGTCATGTTTATGATTATTAACACTGCTGCGAACACAATCGTTAGTTACTAAAAAATAAAAAATAAACGAGTTAAAAATATTTTACTTACCGACATGATTACGATGCACCTCAGATCAAATAAAAAAAAACTGCACTCTAAAATTGTACAAGTACTCCAGGTGAGTAATATAAAGTATATGACCAAAAAATAATAATTTTAACTATCACGAGTACATCAATAAACAAGTTAGAACGCGATAACCATAAAAATGCTAACTAAGCATTTGTGTCTCTATGCCAAGGGTATTGAACTGTCATATGTTTTTAAATAATTATATTAATGTGCTGACAAACAGCGTTATGGTCGTATTACTTGAACGTTAGCTCTTTGAAAATCAATCTTATTGCATAGGTATATAATACGATTTACGTGGTTCACAGTAATACAGGTGTCTGATGAAACTTGAGTCTAGGTTTAATTTCATTTTATTTAACCGACTTTAAAAAAGGAGGATGTCTTAAAATAAATAACTCGTAAATTAAACAAGTTGGCTAGTTATAATCATTCACATTTTATTTATATTTTTACACACAAAATTATATTTACCATACATTAATTAGATATATTTTCTAAAACTAAAGTAAGATTTTTCAAACATAAGTAGATGTAGGTAGGTATACATAATTAGTATAAAACTAAAATATTTATTAGAATACATTCTGAATCTAAAAAAACATATCTTCATTCTTTAAAATCGAAGAGTGACCCCAGGCTCGCGTTGATATTCGATCTACAGATATCGATCGTTTATCGTCATTGCTAGATAAGGCAATTTTGTTGACGCTCCGAGTAAATATTTCGTGCTTTATTGTTTTAAACTTAACATTTTTTCTACGGATAACTCCACCATTAAATAAAATATTTTGATAATCTGTTATGTTCAAGTCCCTTACTACGCATGATTTTACTCCCTTTGCTTTTTTAATGATTTTATGAGGAGTTTTAATAGAGTAAAGTTTTGATCTCAAACCAACAAAATCAGATATATATTTTCCTTCCATTTCATCTTTGAACAGACCTGGAACTTTATTGGTATCTTAAAATAATTTTCAACGTCATAGTTACTCGTGTCAAAATATTGTAAAAAATTATAATTCAAGTCATGGTAAAAATCATTAGTGAATATTTTATAGACAAATGAATCGGTATCTGTATAACACAACTGCACTCGGTCTTTATAAAAAGGCTTTACAATATTGTAATGAAAATTATACATATGTGACTTAGAAAGTTCTAATACCGTGAATCCAATATATATAGGCTTATCTAAAATAATTTGATCAGGTTTCATTTGTATTGCAACTAAATCTTCAGATAGAATAGAAGCACTGTGGAAATAGGGGTTGGCTACAAGTCTCTCGGCGGATATAAATTTCTTGGTTCGATTCGATTGATCGCACCATTGATTAACTAAATGAACAGTTACTCTATTTTCAGTATTTTCTAAAGTCTTGCCAAAAACACTGTTATTTAACAACTTAAAAAAATCCTGTTCGAAGGAACTTTTTGCCTTCTGTCTTAATTGAGTGTTCAATTCTATGTACTGTTTTAAATATGGACTCTGTCTGAAAGTAATAGCTCTGTGAACTTTGCGTAATATTAAACCGTGTTCTAAACACTTTTTTAAATGAACGTAATGTATCACATATTTATACTTATTATACAAATTTGCAATTAATTTATTTGTTTTACCGCCTGGGGGTATACATTTCTCAGGACAAAATGGTAAATCATTATGGTGATTGTGTAAATGATCAGGATACAAAAGATCGACTTCTAATATGAAGCCCCACTCAGCGTTATCCTCAACATTTTCAACACGAAAATTAGCTAATTCATTTTCACTGAGAAATCTAAAACTAGAATACGGTAAATACTGACACATGCTAAAGCCATATAGATTATTACAATCTAGATATACTATAAAAGACGAAGGCTGTGATGCATTATATTCTGGCATGTATTTGTGATTTGCTTTTGCGTACCGATGGGAACACATGCACAAACCCCCTCGTATACCGCTTTGAATCATTCTGACGATAAACAAGTCCGACACGAGTTCTAACTGAACACCTGTTTTTAGCAACATTGCATCGAAAGATAAACTCGGTGCAGTTATGTAAAACGCAGGATCGAGTTTGTAATATTGTTTACATGTTTTTCGAAAATTTTGAAATATGTCTGTCAACAAAAGTACATCTGTTTTTAAGTATAGATCCGTATACTCGCCGAGGTCGTTGATGTTGAATTCAGCCCAAACAGTCTGAGCATGATTATAATCTTCATCGCTAATATCTTCGTTGGTCAAAGACTTATGAAAACAATACTTAGGTGGTAATGATTTTTGTTCGTAACATTTCCAATCAGTCATATAATCATACGGATATACACCTTTACGAATCAGCAAACTAAATTGTCTTTCATTAGAAAAATGCGTTCGAAGATTAACAAAATTTTCTATATGCAATGTTTTAGCAAATTTGTCTAAACTTGTTCCTAAAAAGTTGAAAGAATCTAAAAACCTTATTTGTATATACTCGTTATCACCAGTAGGAATATACTTTGTAAATGCTATATATTTTTCCTTGTTCTTGGGTATTATTTTAATTTGCCCTGGAATTTCGCCTAACTTTTTTATAAATAAATGACAATCGTAGCCAGACAACTTATGAAAAAATATTGGAACGAATTTTGGTACTTTATGTTGCAGATTACAGTGTCGATGTGCTGCGCCTCGGTATCGACCTGTAATATGACAGTGATCCCTTACTCTATCGGTCAACAGTAAATTTTCGCAAATGTAGCACTTATCAGAGTGTTTAAAATCGTGAGCATCTTCCTCTGTGTATATCATAGGCTTGTTTTTGGACAGAATTCTATGTATTGCTTTAACATCTTCAGTCAGAAAATGTACAAATTTTGAAACACAATCTTTTCCGCGATAAGTTCTATATCCGTTAACTCTATCATTAAATGATGATACTACATTATAGACGAACGCGCTCGGCACGTGACGTTGTGAGTATGACGTGTTGGCGGTGTTGAATTCATCGCCGGAAATCGGTTCGAGTAATGTTTCGAAATCACTATATATCACGAAAGGAATGTTTTGTTTTCTATCATAATTTTTAAATTTTAGAAATGATCCCTGTTCTGGTAAAACGGTGACGATTTCCTCACACAGGTGTGATTCAATTTGGCTGTGCTTTGGAAAAAATAATAAGCATGTTTCGCAGACGTATAGTTTACCATGGTGTTTGGTCATCTGATTTCTGACTAGCCGAGGCAAATCTTTGATGAGACAGTAATGAGAATTACTGTTATTTTCTAAAAGCAATAGATGGATACTCTTAGATTTATTATTCGTTGATGTATACAAAGGTCCAATGATTGTCTTATCATTTTTTAAACCATACACGAATATATTCAGTAATGGATTATTTTTCTCAAAGACAGCTATGTCCGAAAATGTGATTGGAAATGACAAACCATCAATATTCATAACATCCTGGAAGTATGAATAAGACGTAACTCTATCGGGATGTCGGGTTGTGGGGTACAGGGCCGCCACAACACACCATAAAAAGCAATACTCATCTTTGTTTCGAATGTTCAAACAAGCTCTTTTATTATATAAATTTTGGCAATGTTATAAATTTAGATCCGCCGAGAGGTTGATATTCATTAATATTTATTTCTAAATGCGAATTGCGCAAAAATGTCCAACCACTATCTCTCTCCTGAAATTCTTCAATTTTTTTTTAACAGTAATTCAACTGTTGATTTATAAATTAAATCAAAATCGTAATTAAAATGAATGATAATGTTTTTCGTAGCGAATGATTTCATTTCCTGTTGATCATTTTTATACATAAGAAACAAAGAAAAAAATTCGAAGTTAATTTTGACAGCTGTATGTTTCTGTAGTGAACGATCTATTAGATTTTTAACTTGTTCACTTATATTATGGAGAAACACCTCAGGGAAATTATTTATTTGTTCGCTAGTTGCAATGATCTTGTAACTTACGATTCGTGCTTTAAACGAAGAATTAATCATTACAACGTTATCATAAATAGGAGTCGCGCTTTTGTTTTTATGAACATTGCTACGTAAATGACCAGACCATCGACGATTATCTACAAATACTTTGCAAACCGAACAGTGAGGCATATTATTGTTACTTATCGAAATTAATTACCATACAATATAATCACTAAATTCAACATAAATAGATTAATACTTATAACTAACATTCACGATCTTACCTAGTATACATAAACAAACGAAGTAAGTAGCGTAGCAGAATTATCTAATACAGGTCAATTTTGTTCACGTTCTCTAGTTTGATGATCACTTCTTCATGAACTAATCCAAATGTTCATCAAAACATATCTGAAAAATTAAAAAGGTAAGTAAGTACTTATAGTGAAAAATTAACAATATTTTAAACAAAATAATGGTTTATTATTTACCTGCACAATAATTATGTAATGACATACGTTTTCTCGTTTGATGATCACTTCTTCTTCATGAAGTAATCCAAATGTTCATCAAAATATTTCTGAAAAATTAAATAAGGTAGGTAAGTAAGTACTTACCTACCTTACCTACTTATAGTGTAAAATAAACAATATTTTAAACAAAAATAATGATTTATTATTTACCTGCAAAATAATTATGTAATCACATAGGTACTCTGAAAACGATTTTATACTCCGTCGTAGCTTCGATATAATGTCAGTTTTCAACTTTAAATAATACAAATGCAAATGATAATTAAAGTCAAAATCGTTACAGGATGTTTATACAAGTAGTCAACGTTCTTCTAATCAAACAATAAAATATTTCGTCATAAAGCGCAGGTCATATCGCCAGCTAGCGAGCGAGCGAGCAAGCCGGGCGAGCAGCGTATAAGCTCTTTTCATATTTCGGTTCATAGTTCGGGGTGTGAACCGAAGTATGAAAAGAGGTGAAACGCTGCTCACCTGTGCTTACTCGCTCGCTAGCTGGCGATGTGACCTGCGCTTAATGTTTGTTATTGCATAAAATATTACACGTGTACCCAACCGAATTATTTTTTCCTGTCAGCTAAGTCACACTCGCAACAATCAGCTATTTTAGGTAAGGTTGACACACTACATTGTGGCTTAAAATCAAAAAGATGTAGTATTCTTTTTTTGTACGAGTATTTTCTCGGTGTGGTCCCATTTCAATTTGTAGAAGATCTGATGAAGAACTTCGGAGATAGGTCACGTAACTCTTCAATAAATGATAAAACTCTCGTTTACATCACATCTTTAAACCAAGTCAAACTAATTATACAGCAATGCAATGTATTTTTTTTTATTTTTTATTAATTACTTGCAAGCTAATTATTTGCGTTGATTGTTAGCCCTAAATCGTTTCGCTGCATCGACATTCGATGCTACCTGAATAATCCTCAGTCTTTATTTTTTGAATGGGTATAATACGTGCATGGAAAAAAGTTGTTTCATGCACCAGTAACCGATCGGTTGCAGTATTTTTTAATATAGTGAATTATCGCTCATTTGTGACTTATAAGCTACATGTGTTCGGAGTACTCGATACCTAGTAATTGCAGTCTACAAGTGTGGAAGTAATCTTCAAGTAGTGCTCCGCGATCAGTCTGACTGTACACCACGAGTTACTGTCAATATCAGTGTTGATAGCCATCTGCTGCTGCCGTCAGTCCCTGCGCCTGCCCTCACCAACCCATCAATTGTAGATAGTTGGAAAAATGTAAGTAAAAAACATTCCAACCGTTTCATGGTTCAGAGTCGTATTTGTATTGTAATATGTTTAACTAAATGTTTTTATTTCAGGTCGGACTCTGAGTGTGAATACTTTCGACAAGCTCCGATCACTCAACAGAAAACTAAATCCAGCCGCAAACCGTCTGCAGACAGCAATGGAAAACGCAAGTCGCGTACGTCTTCAACGAATTTAACTCATCCGAGGTATCTATACAAAATATTGAATTATTTAGTGTTAAAAAGTGTTTTACTTTTCATAACTTGCAAGCTGTGTTTTAGTTTATAATCAGTGAATAATGCACAGTTATAAGTCTGCTAACAGTTTCTATAGACTTATCTGATATATTTTTATTTATACTCTCATGTTGTGTAGGATTTTTTTTTTTTTTGCAATGCTAATCTAAACGATTATTAAATCATAAAAGTGTGTGATGAACTAACAGTAGTTTTCATTGTTGTTTCAGTAAAAAAACCAATGTTGGTAACGATATATTCGATATCAGTAATGTTATGTATGTGTGCAAGGCGCGCGCTGCACGCGCGCCACCTACTGTATCGGCGAGTCCAACTCTCGAATAAAGCACGCCAGTGCGTTACTAGCCAGCCTGCGTTTCACTTGTGTACCTCTGTCCCCGAACCCGCGGCCGCGTACTTAACAGTGGCGACGAGAAGTTTACCTTCCACGTGTTGAAAATGTCTAGTTCTGTGCAATTTGGTATTCTACATACGTTCGACCATAACACACAGACATGGAAAACGTACAAAGGGCGTATAACACAATATTTTGTGGCAAATGGCATCAACGAGAAGACCGATGCCGCGGGTGAAAAACGAAAGGCGATTTTGCTCAGCGCACTCACTGAAGGTACCTACAAACTAACCACGGATTTAGTTTTACCTAAAGCCGTTGAAGATGTTCCCTACGAAGACCTTTTATCACTACTGGACAACCATTTTACCCCCAAATGTGTCGGGTTTGCTGAACGTCACACCTTCTACGCGGCGTCTCAACAAGCAGGGGAATCTCATTCTCAATGGGCAGCGAGATTGCGAGGGCTGACAGAGAAATGCGGCTTTCTCAATGTGGAGGAGGCACTTCGCGACAAGTTCATCATGGGGATGCAGCCAGGACGAGAGAAGGAGAAGCTGTACACGAAAGACCTGGCCGACCTCACGCTGGCCAAGGTCGTGGAGATGGCAGAAAACCTCCGATGTTCGCGCGCTGCTGCCGCGGCCAGTACGGGAGCGCTGGCACAGGCGTCTGTAGGAGACCAGCAGCTCTTCAAGATAGCGGATAAAGAAAAAAGTGGTAGTAGTGTAGTGAAGGTGAAATGTAGTGTATGTGGTTATACGAATCATAAATCGGCAGACTGTAGATTTGCAAATTATACTTGCAAAAAGTGTCACGTAAAAGGCCACTTGCGTAAAATGTGTTCAAAAGTGAATTACGTACAGGTGGATTGTGGTGACAAGGGTGAGGATGACGATGATGGTAAGCTGTATTATATCCGTTCATTCAGGGGAGAACCCATGGTAGAAACTGTTTGGATTGATAACGTGCCATTCAAATTCGAAATTGATAGCGGGTCCGCGGTAACAGTTGTTTCGGAGGGGTTTTACAAAAGTAATTTCAAAAAGGTGCCATTATCAAGTACATGTAAACAGCTCATAACGTATAACGGCGGAAAAATTGTGTGCCTAGGTACGTTGCGTCTACCGATACGCTACGCGGATCAAACGAATATTATGTACTTGTATGTGGTCCGTGACGGTGGGCCGCCCATTCTCGGACGAGATTTTTTATCATTATTTCGCTTACAGTTAATACCGGTCAATTTTTGTGCAATTTCTGAATTGCAACTGCAATACCCAAAGTTATTTTCAGATGAATTGGGAAAATTCAACAAGTACAAAATAAAACTCTCGTTGAAGGAAGGATCAAAACCGGTGTTTTGTAAAGCACGCCCCGTAGCGTTTGCGTTGCGTGCAATGGTCGATAAAGAAATCGACAGATTGGTCGGGTTAGGTATTCTTGAATCCGTAGAATATTCCGAATACGCTTCACCGATAGTTCCAGTTCTAAAGCGAAACGGGACGGTCAGACTGTGTGCCGACTATTCAGTTAGTATAAATAAACAGTTACTAGTAGAACAATATCCGTTACCCACGACTAACGAACTATTTTCAAAGATCCATGGGGGTCAACAGTTTAGCAAACTTGATTTATCTATGGCCTATAACCAATTTGTTTTGGACGATGACTCAAAAAACTTAACCTGCATCAATACAAACCGCGGGCTTTATAGATTTACACGTTTAGTGTTTGGGTTAGCCAGCGCGCCGTCAATTTTTCAGCGCGCTATCGAGGGTTTGTTATCCGGTATAGACGGAGTTTTATGCCTGCTAGACGATATTTTAATAACGGGAAAGGATAGGCAGGAGCATTTACAAAAACTAAATCTCGTTTTGAAGCGCTTAGAAGAAGCAGGGTTAACATTACAAAAAGGAAAATGTAGTTTTTTTCAGGACGAAATCAGTTATCTTGGCTATATTATCACTAAAGATGGTCTAAAAAAAGCGCCGGAAAAAATTAAAGCAATGTTGGAAGCACCGGTGCCTACAAATGTTAATCAGCTTCAATCGTTTTTGGGACTAATTAACTATTACAGGAATTTCGTACCTAACGCATCCACTATTCTCAGTCCGTTGTACGATCTGTTAAAAAAGGGTTGTGAGTGGATATGGACTGATATTCATGACTCGGCTTTTAGGTCCATAAAAGAGCTCATGACATCGGAACAGGTTCTCGCACATTTTGACCCGTACGCGATGATAATATTAACGGTAGACGCTTCTCCAAGTGGGTTAGGAGCAGTCCTCTCACAAGTAGGTTCAGACGGTGTGGAAAAACCTATTTCATTTGTTTCGCGTACCTTAAACTCTGCTGAAAAGCGTTATGCTCAGATACAAAAGGAAGCAACCGCCATTATTTACGGTGTGCGTCGGTTTCATCAATATTTGTATGGCAGATCAGAACCGTTTATTCTTCGAACGGACCACAAGCCCCTATTGGCAATTTTTGGGCCCCATAAGGGCATACCAGAAATATCGGCAAATAGGTTACAGCGGTACGCCTTGTTCTTAAGTAGCTATAACTATAAAATAGAGTATGTCCGCAGCGCTGATAACAGCGCGGATTATTTTTCCCGCGCGAGCTTGCCGCGCGCGGTTCACGAGTGTGCGTGCACCGAACAGTGTAAGTGTTGTGATTGCGAGGTATCATACGATCGAGCGACTTATGTTTGTTTTGTTGTAGACGGAAGCATGCCCGTGACATTAGAGAAATTGCGCGAGGAGACAAATAGTGACGTAATTTTAAGGCTAGTTAAAGACTTTATTTTGAATGGTTGGCCACCGAAGATAAATGATATAAGGTTAAAACCGTACTACTTATGTAGATCACAATTGTCCTATGAAAACGGTTGTGTCATGAGAGGCCACAAAGTGGTTATTCCTTCGAGCTTATACAAAATCATTCTTAAAGAATTACATTCTTCCCATTTAGGCGTAGTAAAAACTAAGGCCGAAGCGCGATCAAGATTTTGGTTCCCGGGAATTGACCAGGCTATAGAAACAATGATAGGTTCATGCGATGTGTGTATTCAGTTGCGCCCCTCCCCGCCGCGCGCGCCGCCGGCTCACTGGGAATTTCCACCTCGTCCCTTCTACAGAGTACACATAGACTTCCTAGGTCCGATTAAAGGTTGCGTTTATTTGGTAGCGGTAGATGCACATACCAAATGGGTTGAAGCTTACAACATGAACACGGCTACTTCTTCGACCGCGGTGATTGAGAAACTGTGTGATTTTATGTCAAGGTTTGGAGTTCCGAAAACTATAGTAAGTGATAATGGCACAGCTTTTTGTTCGCGGGAATTTGAATTGTTTTGCGCGGCAAACGGGATTTCGCATATGACGTCACCGGTCTATCACCCACCTAGTAACGGCCAGGCCGAAAGTTTTGTTAAAGTAATTAAAAAGGGAATAAAGTCTTGTATTATGTCTACTCATAGCGCGAAAGAAACATCATTGAAATTACTAAAATATCTTATGGATTATCGTAATTCAGTTCACTCTACTACTGGTTTGTCCCCTGCGCAATTGGTGTTTGGTCATAAGTTGAGGTCGCGATTAGATCTAATGGATCCAAAAGAGTCATCGGCACCCTTGTCACCGACTGGATCTAACGTTGTAAGAAATCAACAGTACATGCAAAGTAAGCAACAGGAAAAAAATAAAACAAAATATTTTGGAAAAAACGATGTTGTATTATACAAAAAGTTTGTTAATAAAGCAAGTTATACATGGTGTAAGGGCATCATACTTAAAAGAATAGGGAAAGTTTTGTATTTAGTAAAAGACAGTAATAGTTCAGAAAGTTACAAAAGGCACATAAATCAGCTGATGCTTTATAAAGGAATAAGTAACAATAATGAGGATGATGTACTAAATTCGAAAGTGAACTTACCTGGGTCGTCTGGTCCTCCTGTACCGCAACCGTCCCGCCGCACTCGCCGTCGTCATCGCCTACGTCAACACCGCCGCCTTCCCCGTCCCCAGCTGCTCCAGAAACGCACATACTCCAGCCGGAACTTCACTTACCAGATCCCTTGCCGGGTAGTTCGGCACGAGGGAGGAGAGCAGAATTGTGCGCACGAAGTACTCCTTCGTCGTTGACAGAGGACGAGTCTGAGAAGGCTCCACTACAGGCCCATGATGATGAACAACAAGAGGGTACGGACGACGTAGATGTTGAAAGAACAGAGAGACTTTCGAACTCCGAGGACGTTGCCAACAAAGCAGGGACTGAACTCGATACCCAGGCCACACAACACGATGAGTCAATATTTGTTACACCAAAGAGATCGTTACGTAATCGCCCCGTTGTTTGTTTTAAAAAGTACTTCTAGCGTAAGATGTTAATGTACTAGAGTATACTATGTTTATGGATACCTATTTAGGATGTTAATTTTGTAATAATTTGTATTCGGTGTTTTGGACTAGAGGGAGGAATTGTTATGTATGTGTGCAAGGCGCGCGCTGCACGCGCGCCACCTACTGTATCGGCGAGTCCAACTCTCGAATAAAGCACGCCAGTGCGTTACTAGCCAGCCTGCGTTTCACTTGTGTACCTCTGTGCCCGAACCCGCGGCCGCGTACTTAACAAGTAACAACCACGGAACTGACAGCGAGCTCAAAGAAGGTTCATCGAACATAACATGTCTGTCATCATTCTTCGTGAACCGAGTGACCAACGGCTGCGAGCGGCAAGCAGCGAGCACCGACGAAGAGTACTACATCGACTGCAAGGTGTACAAGGCTGACGACGCGCACCACACCAACTCCCTGGAGCTGTGGAAGAAGGCGCTCATCCGACTCAAGTTCCAGACCGATACAGATTCTCCTCAGTGGCGAAAACTACAAGACTTCGTGCGTTCGGCTGATATATTGTTCCCAGAAAAACCAATGTTTTATGACCAATAAACCAAATAACTAGAAAGACGTGTATTCTTTAGATACTATCGTCAAAACGCAATATTTTATCTGCTAAATAAAATCTTACAAACAAACTCGTTGTTGTTCAATCATAAATTACTACTATCACTACTATCCGCAGCGTGTGTCATAGAGATGGCGCACTCGAATGATCATTGGTCGAGTACAGTAATACACTAGAGAGTCGATCGTTCATAATTAGGCATTCTATACCGCTGTCCGTAGCGAAGGCAAACTCGCCGAGCTACTGGAGGACAGTACAGTCATACACTAGAGAGTCGAGTCGATCGTTCAGTATTGGGCATTCTATACTACTGTCCGACATATACTATTGGGCCCCAATAGTATACTACTCACTTAATTAAACTATAATATTGCCAAATTAATCAAAACAGATAAATATTTGGCAGCTATTTGCGACGTTGCCAACTTTTAGGATGAACGCTCTTAAATTATTGGATCGATTAAGTAAAACCTGATTTGAATCTAGATTTTGGTAATAACTTCATAAATACCTACGTATCTACTAGTGTGTCTTATAAGGAGAGTAACGTTTTATTTTATTTTGATACAGGTATTATCATATTTTTATTTCGTTTTTTTATAATGATGTTGATTATTTTTCTAAGTGACAAGACAAACATAGGATACTTATTGTGATAAAAATGTTGTAATTAAAATGTTCCATGTATCTTTCTTACAAAATAAAACGTTTATTTTCCATCGACCTGTTCTTTTATTTCTTGACTTTCACACAGGGTTCTGTAAACATTAAGGTGCATAAATGACATTTTTGGAAATTGTTCAATGAGACAACGGCACAAATGCATGACTCTTCCACTTCGTTGATACCTAAAAAGTATATCCTGAAAACCTGAAGTTGAAATTTTCATGCCTGAATATCTATTGACGTCTATACTAGTAACCCAACCAATAAAATCTGTAAACAAACTTAAAATGAACCCATAAATTACTTTCGAACATTTATAAAATCTTTGATCCTCGTTTCTGTAAAATGTGAAAAAAGTAGATGTGCCAATATATTACTAGGTGAGCGATATTTATATCTACAAGGTAAATATGTATGCATGCCATCCTTACCTAAGATAGCTGATTTATGCGAATGTGACTGTGCTGACTAGAAAATAATAATTAGATTGACCAAAGTTCAATAAAACTGATATATAAGTATTGTGGAATTTGAAATATGAAATGGTTACTTTGTTGAAAAAAGGTCGTATGATTATTGTTCATACCATGCTCATTATGACTATAATTATATATTAAACTAATGAACAAATTATGTTTCGTTTAAAAGCCGAATATTCTAAAACATAGGCTTTCATTATCATAAGCAACAGTGCAGTGGATGACTGATTCATTAACGCGAAATAAACGTTAATAATTTGGGAAAATAAAGGTAAATATTTTAACATTTAAGCTTGATAAGCGTATTCATATTAAAGTATCTACTTAATTAAATTATATGTATGTTTTCTTACAGGTAGCGTTATTTACATGGAATTATGTTGAAAAATGTCGTTTGGAATTTGGTCTGCACTAGATGTTAAAGGAAAATCATCATCAATAATTTGAGGAAAATAAAAGGTAAATACACTAAATAATTAATCACGAGTGATAAACAGAGTTAATGTAATAATAATAATAATATGATGGTTTATTGTACTTATCTACCTAATTAAATAATACATTATGTTTGTTATTTGCAGTTTTGAAAACCTTTGAAATCTTGCAAAGCTGTTTCCATGCAAGTCAGGACATTATACAGCATTACGTTGAAAAATTTGGGCTTGGGAATCAACGTAAATAATTTAGGAAAAAATAAAAGGTAAATATTATACCTAGCACTTTTTTCACTAGGGATAAGCAGAGGAAATAGTGTAATGTCAGGACAGACTTAATTAAATCATTTGTACGTTATTTTCAGGAAGCATCTGATTTGACTTTCGGTTATGATTTTCTACTGAGATCACACAAGAATAATTGCATTTGCTGACAGTACTACAAGTCAAGAGCTAAGCTGAAAAATTGAATACAAATACTAGATGCATGTAATACGTTAAGGTATTTATTGTTCTGTACCAATTGAAAGGTTGAAGGATCCAAAACAGTTTTTGTATCCTGTGTTGTAATTTGTACATACACTGTTAGACTTAATTGTGTTTTCGTAAAAACATATTAACATTTAAAATTTAGGCACATCCTTTAGATTTTCAACTTTCAGTATTCTCATAGGTACTAAATTCAGTTTACTATAGTACTTTTAAAGATACATTTTATAATTTCATCAAAATGCCTCATTGCTCGGTTTGCGATATTTATGTAGATAATCGTTGCTGCACCAGTCACTTACGAACTAATAAACACAAAAATAATAGTACGTTGCCTATTCTTGAAAACGTTAAAATCTTACGTTCATCGTTTAAAGGACGTATTATTAGTTACCGAGTTATTGCATCCAAAGATGATGCAAATAATTTTCCAGAAACATTTTTTAGTAAGTAATATTCGCAAACAGGTTAAATCTTTAGTTGATGTTTCACTTAAAAAACATATCGCAGTAAAAATTAATTTTGAACTTTTTTCTTTATTTCTATTGTACAAAAACGATCTACAAGAAATCAAATCTTTTGCCACAAAAAATTTTGTCATACATTTAAATTATGATTTTAATACTATTTATGAAACGGTTGTCACGTTGTTGTTGAAAAAAATTGAAGAATTTGAGGAGAGAGACAGTGGATGGATATTCTTAAGTAACTTGTATTTAGAAGTCAATGTTAATAAGTATCAGCCACTTTGTGGATCTAATTTTATAGATTTACCTAAGTTTATACAAAACAAAAAAGCGTGTTTGAATATTCACAATAATGATAATTATTGTTTTTTGTGGTGCATTGTGGCTGCCTTGTATCCAACAAATCGACATCCAGAGCGAGTAACATCTTATCCTCACTTTCGCGATGTTAAATATTAACGAAATTTCTTTTCCCATGACTTTTTCAGATATTTTTGAAATAAATAATCCTTTTTTAAATATATTCGTATACGGTTTAAAAAACAATAAGCTGATAACAGGTCCTCTGTACAGACCTGAATCGTGTAAGGAAAAATCAAAGAGTATTCATCTACTGTTCTTAGAAAATGATCGTTCATCCCATTATTGCCTTATCAAAGATTTACCTCGTCTTGTTAACACCCAAATCACAAAACATCATAGTAAATTATATTTTTGCGAAAGTTGCTTATTGTTTTTTCCTACTCCTAGACAAATCGATGATCATCTGTGTGGGGGAATCGTAACTATTTTACCTGAAAAAGGGTCTGTATTACAATTTAAAAATTATGATAGAAAACAAGACATTCCATTCGCCATATACGCTGATTTCGAAACATTGCTGGAACTAACATCCGTTAGTGAACCCGCCACTGCTAACACATCATTTCTACAACGACACGTGCCTGTAGCATTCGCCTATAACATTGTTTCTTCGTTAAATTATACTTTTAATGATAAGGAATTTAAAAGTTATCGCGGTTTTGATTGTGTTTCAAAATTTATAGACTGTCTTTCTGCTGATGTTAAAAAGATTTACAAAATATTAACCGAAACTCAGGTCATGACCTTTACAAAAGACGACGCGCGAGATTTTCAACAAGCTTATAAATGTTATATATGTGAAAACCTGCTTTGGACTAGTAAAGTTAGAGATCATTGTCATATAACAGGCCGATACCGTGGCGCTGCTCATAGACACTGTAATCTACAGAATAAAATACCAAAATTCATACCAATATTTTTCCACAACTTATCAGGATACGATTGCCATTTATTCATTAAAAAATTAGGTGAAATGCCTGGAAAATTGAGAATTATTCCAAAGACTAAAGAAAAATATATTTCATTTTCCAAATTCATACAGATTGCTGATAATGAATTTGTTCAATTACGATTTTTAGATTCATTTAATTTTTTAGGAGCTAGCTTAGACAAACTTGCGAAAACTATGCATAATGATGATTTCATCACTCTACGCTCTCATTTTCCTAACAATGATCAATTTAAATTGCTTACAAGGAAGGGAGTATATCCTTATGATTACATGACCAATTGGAAATGTTACGAACAAACAAAGTTACCATCGAGGCAACACTTTTTCAGCGTTCTAACTAACCAAGCTATTTCAGATGAAGATTATAAACATGCTTGTTTGGTTTGGAATGAATTTAATATAAAAGATTTAGGTGAATATACTGATTTATATTTGAAAACAGATCTTCTTTTACTAACTGATATATTCCAGAAATTTCGAAAAACTTGTAAACAGCATTATAAACTAGACCTCGCATTTTACATAACCGCGCCTAGCTTATCATTTGATGCAATGCTACTGAAAACAGGTGTTCAACTTGAACTTGTTTCAGACTTAGCCATCGTACGAATGATTCAAAACGGTATTAGAGGTGGTTTGTGTATGTGCTCCCATCGCTATGCAAAAGCTAATAATAAGTATTTATCAAAATGCAATGCATCAAAACCGCAATGTTTTATAGTTTATTTGGACTGCAATAACCTTTACGGCTCAGACCAACAAAAAAGGAAAGACAGATCACGTCGTACATCCAAAGTGAAGCCACAAAACCAAGCTCCTGCAAGTAAACACACAGGCTCACGCACACACCTACACTAAAACCAAGCTCATCGCTCCTAGTACGTCACGAGTCGTCGTCTAGCTAACATCACCAAAACAAATATAATTATGCCTTCCTGTGTAGTGAAAACGTGTAAAAACAATACTAAATCACAGAAAAAGTCTCACGGAATCACTTTTCACTTGTAAGTAATTAAAATAACATCGTTTTTTAATTTAGATAACTATGAATTTTAGGTTATTTGGAACAAAAAACCTGAACGAATGAACGAACGAAAACAGTGACATTTAAAGAGCGAGGGTTGCCATAATATGATTTCAAATTTCCCCATTCGATATTTTTTACTTCGAGTAATTATGTCTGTTTTTTTATGCATTTAATATTTTAGATTTCCATGTAATACTGAAAATAAAAATAAATGGATAGTAGCTAATTTACTAACCTATTTATACACATATATATATATTTTTTTAACACTCAATTGAAAATTAATGGATAATTCTAAGTGAAAGAGCGGAGTCTCCTAACACAAGCAATTCTTGCATAAAAGGTGATCTCATAAATGCACTTTGTACTTAATTTGTTTTTTAATTTAATTTGCAATGTAAAAAACAATGTTTTTGTTTCGGAATTCTTCCTAAAAATTGAGGTACAATACCATACTCAACAATATCTTACTCGTACAATATTAGCCTACCCAAAATATTATTCCCCAAGTTATAGGGAAAAACTTTAACAACTGACAACCCTTTTTACACACACATAGATAAAAAGGTGGCTTCACTTTTGACGTATGGCGTGATCTGTCTTTCCTTTTTTGTTGGTCTGAGCTTTACGGTTACAGTATGTGTCAATATTTACCTTATTCAGATTTTAGATTTTTAAATCAAGATGAAATAAACCAATTACATGTAGAATGCATTGATGATAATGCGAAATGGGGTTTCATACTAGAAGTTGATCTGTTTTACCCTGATTCCTTACACAGCGATCATAATGACTTACCATTTTGTTCTGAAAAATGCATACCACCTGGAGGTAAAACTAAAAAACTGGTTTCAAATTTATATAATAAGTATAAGTATGTGATTCATTATGTGCATTTAAAAAAATGTTTGGAACACGGTTTGTTACTACGCAAAATTCATAGAGTCATCACATTTAGACAAAGTGCTTATTTAAAGCAATATATTGAATTAAATACACAACTACGACAAAAGGCAAACAATACATTTGAACAAGATTTCTTCAAGTTGTTAAATAATAGCGTTTTTGGCAAAACCTTGGAAAACACTGAAAACAGGGTGTCTGTTCATTTGGTTAATCAGTGGAATGATGCGAATAACAAAACCAAAAAGTCCGCCTACGCTGAGAGACTCGTGAGCAACCCTTATTTTCATAGTGAATCAGTTCTATCCGAGAACTTAGTAGCGATACAAACGAAACCAGATCAGTTAATTTTAGACAAGCCTATATATATTGGTTTTAAGATAAGATAAGATAAGATAAGATAACATTTATTTCAGGTATTCCATATTACAACACATACATTTTAAAACAGATTGACATAAAAAACAAAACAAAACAAAACAACACACACAATAAAAAAGCAGTTAACACAGTAGGACCGGGAGGAACTCTCCACTGCTCACAGTTCAGTATGCACACGTATCCAATGACGCAGCAATGGAGAGTCCCACCTGTCCGCGAATACGCTTATTATACTGTTGCTACTGGACCTAACACGACTCAGCAGCGACGCACACTGCTTCCTTATAATAGCATGAAAACCATCAGTGTGCGCTTCTGCGAACATAGTTGAAGCACTGCAGAATCGTGGTAGCCCCAGCAGCACCCTAAACGCGTTATTGTATTGAACACGTAGGGCGCTGTACGACCCAAGTGTGTAGTTAACCCACAGGCTGCACGTGTAAAGTGTTTGGCACTAAGACTTAAAAAGAGTCACCTTCACTTGATTACTGCTACGCGCAAACCTGCGGGCCAACATATTACACCTGACAGCCAACGCCCTACGTGCCCTCTCCACATCCGCGTTATCCTTTTGGTCCTCGGAAACCCAGTGGCCCAGATACTTGAACTGAGCGACTCTGTTTAGGGGGGTACCAGCTAAGGTGACTGTAGGTACAGTCACGTAATACTGTTTACTGTTTTACTGTTTTAGAACTGTCTAAATCACACATGTACCACTTTCATTATAATATAATCAAACCCTTTTATAAGGAAAGAGTGAAATTATGTTATACGGATACGGATTCTTTTGTTTACGAAATATACACTAATGATTTTTATCGCGATATTAAACATCAATTTTTGCAATACTTCGATACCAGTAATTATAGTGTAGAAAATGAATTTATGTTACCTCAAATGAATAAAAAAATTCCTGGTCTTTTGAAAGATGAAATGGGAGGAAAAGTTATAACAGATTTCGTTGGTTTGAGATCTAAACTTTATTCAATAAAAACAGAGGACAAAATAATTAAAAAAGCAAAAGGAGTGAAATCTTCTGTAGTTCGTGATCTACGCATCACAGATTACGAAAACGTTTTATTTAATAGTAAAGTCATTCGTAGACAAAATGTTGTGTTTAAATCCCTGAAACATGAGATATTTACGCAAAGTGTAAACAAAATTGCACTATCTGGCAACGATGATAAACGCGCGATATCTAGTTGTAAGATCGCAACCCAAGCATGGGGTCATTGTTCATTGTTAAAATAAGTAATTTAATTATGTTAACTGTTCATTTTAATAAAATGATACAAGAATTTAAGTACTTAGTAACTAGAATATTATTTTTAATTAATATTAATATAGCAATAAGAACATTGGCACTTAACAACTGTATTTCAATGATGGCCTAGTATAGTATATTATAATTATGTATAATATAGTTAGTATTCTGTATCTGTAGATTATAAGTACCTACATAAGTGTTATTAATGTTTATTAAATGCAGTAAAATATTTATTAGTATTGTTTTATTTGTAAACATTGTTAATTATTCCTAGCCATTAAAATTATGAGCGAATTAGGTTCATATCAATAATTCGCTGGTAACGTCACAGGGCGATGCTAGTTTACGTTAATGAAATATGATATATTGCATGTGAAAGACACTATAATTGCAAGCTTGCAATTTGTTAAGGTTCAAGTTCATACACGCTTCAACTCAAAATTCGAACGACTTTTATTTCATGATAAGTCAGTGGTATTCCGCCTTTATTGCTATATAAATAAGATTTACTTTCAATATGTATTACGATCATAATGTGCTTTATCAATATAACGCACAAATGCAAAGTTAACATTTTTAGAGTTGAGGAGACTTAAAAACTTAGGGTTCGTACACACAGCCCTGATAATGAATAAAATAATGATTACATAAAAATCTGATATCAATGTATGATCACTGAATAGATTGTTTAGCAAAATGACTGTATACTTTAATTGGCTATTATTAAAATCATAGTCATTCCCTAATCGTAGTCGCAGTTCCCTAATCGTACCTACTTAAACTTCATTTCAAATACAAACAAAATTGACATAGCAAATAGGTCTATGTGAACGGATCTTAACTTATAATGTCGTAATGCTTGTTTCCTGTCAGGGCATTAACTATATATATCTATATATACCTAAATTAGCAACCTAAATTTTGGTTATTTACGAAATATTACTCGCTTCGAGTATTTGTACAATATTAGAGATATTTGTTCCACCAGTGTGTATCTTAACTGTAGGATATCAGGCGCACGGGTGTGTAGGGAAGCAGTACAGGTAGCAAACGAAACAAACGGTTGAGTGAAAGCAGGGTATATTTCTTGCGAAAACACTTTACACGAAACACAATTACATTAAACACAATAATCAGTCTTAGCACTTATTTATAACTTGGTACGAAATGTCGATTGAAAAACATAACTAGACTACTATAAAAATACTGTAAACACTACTGACTAATCTATGCTAATCTATACTAAGTTAATAAGGGCGGAGCGCGAGCTATGAGCAACACGAGGCGGACACACTATTTCGCGACGGAGATGTTGCTCACAGGAAGACTTTTGTCTGACTGATGAAGACTTTTGATGGAAACCGAATATGATTTTACATCGAGATATACTTATACATTTTACACGTATACACAAGTTGCGCACACCGCGCGTACAAATCCAAAACTATCGTCCAACTAATCTGGACACTTGTATCAGTGAGGAGGCGATGCAGGGGTTCGGGTGTCTGCGGGGTATTGCGCAGTTGTGTCGGTCAAGGGTACAGGAGGGGCGAGGGGCTTGTCGGCCAAGGGAATCCTTATCTGTATATAGTACTGTTTACATTTCTGCTACATAATAATACAATGGATTTCTTTAAAAACCGTACATAGCGTCATGTTTTCGTTATATACATAATTTCCCCTAATGTATTCATGTTTAACTAACATTATTACACAATTTATATGTATGTACCTCGAGGGGTATAGAAGTTATTTACTTTTTCGTAAGTATATAAGCTATTTTTTAAGTATTTAAGGTATTTCAAGTACTACATGACTTGTTAAGGACATAATGAGTTACAATCTCTTATAAGAATCATACTAGAGTACTTGACTAGGCTCATTTTCCTAGTTTCCTTATGTATCTTAACTAAAATGGCACTTTATGTGCTTTATTATATGTAAAATCGCTGTGCTTCTTAACATAACCATGTCATCGGTGAGTAAAATACCTATTTTAAATCTACTTTCTAATTATAGTATAGGTAACGATTATGTTCATTGAATAAGTTGTTAATCATTTGTTATCATTTTGTTTCAGATTGCTGACTCAGATATTGTATTCAGCCAGTATGCTCAGAATCCTTACGAAGGACTTTCTGAGATGATGTTCAATGAACCCCCGCACTGCAGTCAAGTTACGAAAGAAAAGAAATCCAAACGACAACGTCAAGAAAAGCCTCCTCATAAGAAACAACCAACCAAATCTTTCGTGATGAGTAAACTGCGTCACGCGGGGTAAAACTGATAAAAATATCAGTTGTAGATCTTTGCAATAACAATACAAGTGACAGTGATAGTTATAGTGAGAATGTGATAATAAATGAATGTGATAATACATCGTTAAAGATGCTATTGATAGTGTTATGGACGATACGAAATCGTTAGTTAAGAAAATTTCAAAATCTTTGATAGACAGTGATTTGTAATTTTTTTTTTTTTTGGGTTTTTTGTTTATTATTATTAATTGTATGTTTATAAATTAATGCTGTATCTTTATGGTTAGTTAATTAAAGTTATTTCTGTTATACTCTTTTAATTTAATTATTTTTACTATGGATTAGTGTAATTCGGTAGGTAAACTATTGAAATAAACACATTTTTAAGATTTAATGATTTTTATTTACTAAAATGTTTTTTAATACACAACACATTTTTTAAGGCACAATGCTTTAAATGTTTAGTACAATTTAAATTATTTTTTCTATTACAGTACTTGTTATACAACACAGAGAAATTGGGACAGATATTTTCACCGAGGTCAACCACATTACAATTCTCACAAAGATCCTTAATCCATTTCACCTTTTCCAAACCTTTTACAATGATATTCTTATTTTCTAGATACGGAACGATTATACGTCTAAATTCTCTGTAATCAATATATCCTTCGTTCCAATAAATTCCTTTGGTTCTTTGCAACCATTTAACATGCTTTTTTTCATCATTTGTTAAATATTTAAAAAGGTAAGGAGGTTTTATTAAAAATGTTTGTGTATAGTCATGATTGGAAAAAGCTAATTCCTTTACTATGAAATTGTTGTGCATGTCTTTAAATCCTTGAACATCTAGTATGATACTATTGGAATTCATGATATTTTCCTTACAATATTACTCAATGGTTTATACTCAATTATACAATCGTTCAATATCAGACAGTATGCTGAAGTTTGATCGGGTATTTCAACATCACTTTCCAGCTCTACTCTCACGTCGACTACTGGACCTGATATGAGGTTATCAATTTGTCTAGAACAGTCGATGACGAACAAAGGAGCGATATCCTTAAACTCCTTGTTGTTTAACAACGGCTCTGACCGACGCACAGTATTGTTTTTGCCTCGAAAAACGGACATCTCCTTTTTATTAACTTATACGATAGAACAGGTGATTTTCAAAGTAAGAGTAAAATACCAGTTTGACAATTTTGTCCCAACCTGGAGATATAAATTTTTTAATTGTTTTTCTATGGTTTCCATAAAAGCCATAGCAATCGCTATAACTTCAGATCGTTTTATCGATCGATCGATTGTTATATCTTTGATTGCAATTACTCGATGCTTTATATTAAGTAAATTATCAAGCAAACACTCAATTTTTATTGTTAACCGGTGTGTGAGTAACATCGATTTTACATATTTTAGATTTTATTTTTTTCATGGCATTTGGATGCGATATCGACACAAGATGTTGCTTTGGCACTAAGAAGTTCCGATGTAAAATATCATAGCCAAATCTTATGGTATCTAGAATTTACAGGATTTTGAAATTTTGGCGCTAGGGTTGACACAAGACGTATTTTTTTAAATGTTTTTTTTTGTGAAAAAGTTAATTCCCGATACTATTACTACTGTACGGTGAACTCGCACATTTTGTAACATTAAAGTAGGTTAAGCTACATCAGCGTTTGCATACGCGCGATCATTTAGTGAACAAGCTAAGTAAAATAAATCAGTGATTTAACCACACTCAACTCGGGCGGTTTCATTCTTCATCCCCGGGTTTCCATCATCACAAGTGTACAGAACAATCATCGTATGCTTGAAGATACTGTACAGACTATCGTCGTACATTTTTTTTGGTCCTTCGAGCCGGATCTGTGATCACGCGTAACAATCAATCGGGTGTAAGATCAAGGTGTGTTGAAATCGCAGCCACACACTTGATTGTATTCGTTGAATATTTCGTGACAGTTCCGTAAATAGTTCAACTCAGTCCATTCAGTGAACCATCAGTGAATCGTTCCAAGAAGACATCGGTGGAGCTGAGTCTACATCAGCACTGCACGTCGGCAGCCCACAGTTGGTATCGCAACTCGTCAGTGCCCAAGTAAGATTGTTCCTTTTATTAAATCATAATGGCAACTTTAAGCGCGCGTCAATCGGAAATATTAGAAGGTCTCAATAGGATAAAGGTCAACTTCGGTAAGGATCCGTTGTCAAGAAAAACTTCGGAATACATCCAAAAGAGAATAGAAACGTTGGATAACCTCTGGGGAGAGTTCGAACACAATCACTTGAAACTCTCAGAGTTTCCGGATAAGGAACCCCAATATTTCACATCAAACTTTTATCAACAGGGTAAAAGCCTATACCAGTCTACTCGAAACTTACTAACTGCCTTTGGTTCGGAGGAAAAGGCTACGCAGTCAAACCCTGAAGCCACTGAACTGTTGGCTCAACAGAGAACCAATTTTAGGTCATTCAACAGGTTAGTGAGGAGCATCAACGTGGACGAAATATCCGAAAAATGGGAACTTGAAGACAAGCTTAGAGCCATTCAAACCAAGTGGAACACTATCGATTCGTTACATCTGCGAATTGACCACTTACTTCAAGGTGAAGATGTATCGTACGAAAACGAATTTAACATGTACGAGCGTAACTATAAAGATAAGAAGCGCTCACTAAACAAGAAAATATCGTCCATGGTTCATGTACAACAGGCAACGCCGAAGCTCGAGATTCCTACTTTTACGGGGAAATACACGCAGTGGCCAACCTTCTGTGACCTGTTTACAGAAGCTATTCACGACAACAACACAATTACCAAGGCTCAGAAGATGCAACACTTGAAAGGAAAGATCAAGGGAGAGGCCAAACGTCTTATTCAACATCTTAATATTTCGTCTGAAAATTACGACACAGCTTGGGAAATTTTAAATCACCGATATAATAATGCCCAAGTTCTCTTTACAAATCAAATAGAAATATTTTTAAATCAGCCCTCTATATCCAAACAAACATCTTATGAGTTAAAGCAATTATATGATACTACCACGGAGTGCATCCATGCTATACACAACCTTGGTGTGAACACAAATACATGGGATCCGTTGTTAGTACATCTTCTCAGTAAGAAACTGGACCACGAGACTTACTGTGACTACAAAGAAGCGCGTACATTACCCAGGGAGCTCCCATCCTTGACAGAATTTATGACGTTCCTTGAAAACAAGTTCACAGCCCTAGAACCCTTACACCGAAGAGAGAGAGAAACAACGAAGCCTGCCTTTAAACGGGAGTCTGGTCAACAGCGTGACAAACCTGCAAATCATGGGAACCACTACAAGAAACAGTATCAAGTCGTCGCTACTCAAGGGCCAGACTGTCCGATTTGTAATAAACATCACTCTATGTTTCGTTGCAGGAAATTTATGAAAATGACCCCGGGTGATAAATTGACCTTGGTAACAAAGAATAAATATTGCAAGAATTGCCTAAATTACCATCCAGACAGTGAGTGCAACAGCACAAGACGTTGCAAAAGGTGTAATAGTGAACACAACAGTTTACTGCATGATGCGTGTGTACCACTTCAACAAACCGCAGCGACGACGAGCGCTACTGTGCAGCCATCACCGGCGCAGCACAATGTCAATCACGTCGCGGCTGAAAATGAAGAAATACTGTTAACCACGTTGTCGTTAACTGTACTATCTGAAAATGGTACATATGTCACATTACGAGCGCTTCTGGATCAGGGGTCCCAAATTTCATTGATTTCAGAAAATGCGACGCAAATGCTAGGCCTGCAACGTCGCCCATATCATGCCTCCATTTCAGGAGTAGGTCCAGTCTCCAAACACAGCAAAGGAATTGTAACACTAGACTGCAAGTCCATCTACGGAGATTACACTCTGAAGATTCAGGCGTTGGTTGTATCAAAGGTCATAAGCAGCCTACCCAACTCATCATTCCGCAAACAGCCCTGGTCATACTTACAACATCTTCAATTAGCAGACCCGGAGTACAACGTATCAAGACCTATCGATCTTCTTCTGGATGCCATTGTATATTCGGAAATTATATTAAGCGGTTTAATCAAGGGCCCAGTGCAGGCCCCAATAGCTCAACAAACCAAAATGGGTTGGATCTTATCAGGAAATGTCCAAAGGTTCAACTGTCATGTCGCCATCAATAACATTGAAGAAATAGCCAAATTTTGGGAGTTGGAAGATATTCACGACTCATCATCATCAAACGAGACTATTGGTGATCAATTTTGTGAAGATTTCTACAAAAACACTACGAGACGCTTAAATAATGGCATGTATGAAGTTGGGATACCCATGATGCCAGGCTTTGAGCAGCAACTCGGATCATCCAAGTTTAAGGCTATAGCGCAATTTAAACAATTAGAGACAAAAATGTCTAAAAATACATCATTTTTAAGTCAATACCAACAATTTATGAACGAATACCAAGAATTAGGTCACATGCGGCAAGTCGAAAGTATAACCGATCAGGCATACTACTTACCACATCATGGTGTATGGAAACTTGATTCCACAACAACTAAGTTGAGAGTAGTTTTTAATGCCTCATCCAAGACTACATCTGGCAACAGTCTGAATGACTTAATGTACAGTGGACCTAACTTACAACAAGACCTATTAGCACTTATAATAAATTGGAGGCAATACCAATATGTAATCACAGCGGATATTGAAAAAATGTTCCGACAGATACTCGTTAGAGAGCAAGATCAGCCTCTGCAGACGATCATTTGGAGAGATTCAATGAATGATCAATTGAATCTATATCAATTAACCACTGTGACGTACGGGACCAAGGCAGCTCCATTTTTGGCTATGCGGACTCTAAAACAACTCGCGGCAGATGATGCCGAGAAATATCCACTAGCAGCAGCAGCTGTACTGAACTCCTTCTACATGGATGATTTGCTGAGTGGACAGAATACGGCCGATCAAGCAAAAGAGCTACAACAATAGCTTATTAAAATGCTCCAGGGCGCTGGTATGAACCTGCGAAAATGGTCAAGTAACAAGCCAGAACTCCTGCAGAATTTAACAACTGACCAATTGAACAGCCCCTACGAATTTAAGTGCCTTGAATCCAGAAAGACTCTTGGACTAAAATGGAACCCATCATCTGATACATTCATGTTCCAAAGTCATGTAATCCCTAAGAGTAATGCAGTAATTACAAAGAGGCAATTATTGTCAGAAGTATCAAAGCTATTCGATCCTCTTGGTTGGTTATCACCGCTTACGATCAGAGCGAAGCTACTGTTTCAACAAACGTGGTCCATTGAAACCAACTGGGATCAAGAACTACCAAAGGACATGCAAGAATATTGGCTTAAATTAAAGGAAGATATCAACTGCATCGACAAATTTCGCATACCAAGATTCTTAGGTAACACAGAAAAAACCTGTCGATTACATGCATTTTGCGATGCCTCAGACAAAGCTTACGCTTGCGTTATTTACCTTGTCACAAAGAACAATAAGGGCGAGTATACATCGACAATTGTTGCTGCAAAAACAAAGCTGGCACCAGTCGCAAAGAAAACATCGCTCCCTAGACTGGAACTGTGCGGCGCGCTACTTCTATCCCAACTTGTAAAGAAGGTCATTGAATCCTTACCAAATTTAGGTATGACGCTTCATGCATGGACAGATTCCATGATAGTTTTGGGCTGGCTACACGGAGATATATCCAGATGGAAGCCATTTGTAGCTAATAGAGTTAAGCAGATAAGCAACATAGTCCCGGCAGAATTCTGGAGACATGTCAGCTCGTTAGAAAACGCAGCTGATTGCGCTACACGGGGCATAACGTCCCAACAATTGTTAAAACAATCTTTGTGGTGGGAAGGGCCTGAATGGCTAAAAGGTTGCGAGATGAAAGATGAAGTTAAGACCGTATAGCAGTCCCCAACAATAGAAACGAAAGCGGTTTGTGTGAACACAGCCTTATCGGAAAATAAAGTTACATTTATTACTGAATTACTGCAAAATTACAGTTCGTTGACACGAATTGTGCGGATTACTGGCTGGGTGTCACGTTTCATCAAGCGAATTCGCGACAAACAGATTGCAACACATGGTTTTCTGGAGGCCTCAGAAATAAACAACGCTTACCATTTAATTATTAAAGAAGTGCAAGCACAGGAATTTCAGCAAGAATTGCAACATGTTAAGTGTAAACAACACGTGAGCCCGAAAAGCAAGATTTGCAGTTTAAACCCCTGGCTGGATGAAAATGGCTTATTAAGAGTTGGTGGACGTTTAAAACACGCCAGTATAAGCAAATCGGCGAAGCATCCCATCATCCTACCAAGCCACAGTCGACTTACTGATCTCGTCATTAGCCAGGCACATATAACCACTTTGCACGGGGGTCCCCGACTAACACTTTCTTATATAAGGGATAGATACTGGATCATCAGCGGAATCAGGACGGTAAAACGGCAATTAAGGCTATGCGTTAAGTGCCGCTGATTTAACAACGAAGTTCAACAGCAAATTATGGCGGACTTACCACGAGCCAGAGTCACTCCATCAAGGCCATTCACGCATACTGGTGTCGATTTTACGGGCCACGTAGAACTGAAAGTCAATAAAGGACGCGGAATCAAAACAACGAAAGGATACGTAGCAGTTTTTGTCTGCCTGTCAACGAAAGCGGTCCATGTGGAACTGGTTTCAGACTTAAGTACGGCCGCCTTTCTAGCAGCATTTCGTCGATTCTGCTCCAGACGTGGATCACCAGGCCACATGTATAGTGACAACGGTACAAACTTTGTTGGCGCTAATCGACTCTTGAAAAAGGAGTATAAGGAGATTATCCAGAATATCAACACGGACTTCTTTAACCAAATCAGTGAGCAGAACATCCAGTGGCACTTTAATGCACCAGCCTGGCCTAATGCTGGTGGACTTTGGGAGGCGGCTGTAAAGAGCCTGAAATATCATTTAAAAAGGGTCATAGGCGATCAACGTCTTACATACGAAGAGTTTTCGACGTTACTTTGCCAAATAGAGGCGTGTCTGAATTCCAGACCTTTATGTCAACTCACAGAAAATTCAGACGACGCCTGCCTTACTCCGGGACACTTCCTAACTGGAGCACCGATTTTATCACGGTCTCAAACTGAGCCGGAATCATCAACGCTAAGGGCGCGGTGGCAACTTGTCCAAGCTATGACAAAGAATATCTGGCAACGGTGGTCATCGGAGTATCTGCAACAGCTACAAACCAGAACCAAGTGGCAACAGGTACGGCGTAATCTTGAAGTCGATGACTTCGTCCTCATCCGTGAAGAGAACGTACCACCGGGTAAATGGGCAATGGGCCGAGTGCACCTACTTCATCCTGGAAAGGACGGGTATGTGAGAGTAGTTACGGTCAAGACAAGCAATAACACCATACAGCGTCCAATCAACAAGCTTGTATACTTACCTGTAAATGAAGAGGTATCCACATCCAAACTCATGAACCAGTATCAGGATAAGTCCTCCACTCCGTCATCAGATCAAATTGATGGCAAAAGGCGGCCTCCGCCACCACGAAAGCCAAAAACTTTGCAAGCCTTTTTCATCAGTATTTTACTAATTCTTTTGTTTGCATCTCCTAGTCTACAACAGAAAGTAACGACATACAAGGTTACGCAAATTACTACAAACCAGGGACTTTACTTTGACAAGATGTCCAACCTCCAAGTTATCAAGGACGACTGGAAACTCATCGTGTTTTATAACATGTCCACGTTCTACCACGGAGTATCGAACATTAAAAGTTATGTCAAGCACTTAAAACAAACCGCCGATTGCATGGGTGCGCAATACGATAGCGTCATCCTACAGTTAGAGCACGAAGTAAAGGAACTGGAGCATTATCAAAAACTCCTGGAAAACCCAAACGCAAGAAGGCAAAAACGTGGTCTAATCAATGGAGTTGGGTACCTGGCAAACACGTTGTTCGGAGTATTAGATGAAACCTTCGCTCAACAGTATAAGCAAGACATAGAAAGAATAATTAATAATGAAAATCATCTTCAAAAGTTACTAAAGAACCAAACCTTAGTATTGGAATCGGAATACAACATTCTGCGACGCAGCGAAGAGACTATGAACAAACAGTTTAAATTTATAAAACAACATCTTCAAAACGTCACTGACGAAATCAATAAGGTGCGTCTGGACAACAGAAACGGCATTTATGTAACATCATCCGCCCTAGCTGCGAGTATCATAGTATCAAACCTAATGCGAATCCAACACACACTTATCAACACCGTGACAGATATCAGCCACGGTCGCATCGACCCGTACCTTTTGACCCCCGAACAGCTGGCTCGTCAGATCAACATAATCTCCGGGCAATTGCAGGGAAATCTAATGACCCCAATTGAGTCATCAAACTTATCCGAGCTGTACAGGATTATGAAGGCATCCGCGACCCTGTATGAAGGCTATCTTATTATAGAGATAAAGATTCCGCTAGTGAGCAACGATATCTTCGAGTTAGATAGAATCATACCTATCCCTCAGAAAAGGGGATCGAATCACGTTCGCACTGTCCCAAGCTCACCATATATTGCCTACAATATACAAAAGGACCTCGCTCTACTCTTATCAGATAGCGATCTGCAACCATATTTTCATACCATCAGTAACAATCGGCTACTGTGCTCCATTGACAAACCTGTTTACAATCTGGGCATAAAACAATCGTTATGCGATATCCAGACGGTAAGTTATATGAGGAGTGCTTGTAAACAAGACGTGTCCACGTGCCAAAATCATTGGGTCAACTTACACAATTTGAATTCCTGGTTTTACACCTGTTGTGAGTCATGTGAAATCCGTATTTCCTGTATTGCTGACACAACAACTACAGTCATACGAGGCAGTGGTATCATTGACCTAGGTTATGGATGCACACTGAAATCGGATGCGTACAGTATTCATACGCACAACAACTACCTACGCCACATGAACATGCGATCAAATATCGAAGTCCCAGAGGTTTCCATATTGAATTCTCTAATAAACACAACCTTGCCCAACAATTTCGACGTACCGGAAAACCACACCCATATGTGGAATCAGCTTAGAGACCAAATAACCAATATAAAGGAACAATCTTCTACACAACTAAACGTCCACGACATCCACCATTACTCCGTCGTGTACGTTACCTTAGCGTTGGTTCTCGTCTTAGGCGGCATATGCTTATACATAATTATAAGAAGTAAGTGCCAAGCCGCACCTACGCCGCAGCAGCGTGAGATACTGGAGGTACGTGTACCGGCGGGCGAGCTGGCCCCGGGGTCGGAGGCGCAAGCTGACCTCTCAGGAGCGGGATCTACGGACTGCGCGCGTGAAACAATGCCAGTGCCAGTGATCAGTGAGTTCAGTGATATAAGTAAAACAACCGAAAGTGTTAATAAAGGGACCTCTCCCATGCTGAAACATTAACTTATACAAAATCAGTTTAGAGTTAGGTATACATAATACTTAGAGTAGATGTTGTTGAAATCACCTTGTATCAGCTTTCAACGATAAATTGTATCATTTATTCTAAGTCATCATTTTATTGTATTTAGACCCACTAGGTTTCATCTTCAACATACTCCCTCGCTTTCTCCTTTAGAGTTGGCAGTATGTACGGTGAACTCGCACATTTCGTAACATTAAAGTAGGTTAAGCACCATCAGCGTTTGCATACGCGCGATCATTTAGTGAACAAGCTAAGTAAAATAAATCAGTGATTTAACCACACTCAACTCGGGCGGTTTCATTCTTCATCCCCGGGTTTCCATCATCACAAGTGTACAGAACAATCATCGTATGCTTGAAGATACTGTACAGACTATCGTCGTACAACTACTATTTGCTACTATTTTACTGGCTACTATTTTTATATTTTAAAAGTTTTTTATTTATTAATTTTGAAGAAATATTTAAGAATGTAAAATAATAATTATGTGTAAAAAAAAATTAAGGACATAATATTTATAATATGGTTATCTGAAAGAGTTGCTTCCCCTTCTTTTTATTTTTTTCTGACATTACGAACTTAATGTTTATTTTTTATTCTTATTTAACGAATCTAAAAATAATATTACCTGACCGACTTTTTGACAATTCAAAAGTGCCTGTAAATGGTTTAATTGAAATAAATGCTTTGAGTTTGAGTTTGTTACAATATCATTGATTTTCACATTGTTAATGATACATCATCATATTATTTTATAAATAATTAAAAAGTAAATTAAATTAAAATGAATACAGAACTATAATGCTAGTAATCCTATTAGTTTTGTAAATGAACAATTTTTTTAGCCGTTTAGATATTTGTTTGGATATTTGTAAGTTTACTAATATCATACGACGTTAAATACGTATGATGTACAATATACGAATTTAAGTTCATTTATCCAATGAAGGGCAATTTGTGGTACGGGGAAGGGGTCCGCCCTCGTTAGACTTAAGTCAAAACCCTGTACCTCTACATATTGTCTGGAGGAACGGGGGTGAGACACCATGGAGCCGCATAAGACCCATGGCGCCACTTTGCCTCAACAGGACTTGACCCGACCTGTTGAGGGATGTCTGTCCGGGCTCCGACCGGCTGACTTATTGCGAGGAGGGCGTGAGGGCGCCAACCCTCATGTTGGTCCACGAGTGGCAGTTTGTGAAGCTGTGGATAACGCCACAGCCGGTGCTCTTCAGCCTCCGGGAGTATCCGCAAATACGCAAGGAGAATTGTCCAGATTAGAAGTATTTAATTTACTGACAAAACTAGCCAAGGATGAAGATAGTAAATTCCGCCCTATTGACGTAGATTTTACTAAAAGAACTGTTGCTATTTTAAGAGCGCTGAATATGCCACTTTCTTATAAAGATAATAAACAATTCAAAAATGTGATTTCCAAATTTACTGCCAAATGTGAAAAACTGTACAAAAAATGTAAATATTCCATGAAATTTTGCACCAAAAAACACCATAAATGGTTGAACGAAAACTTTAAAAGCGATTTTCCCAAAAATAGCGAATTAGAAATAGAACAGGTCGATCCAGGTACTCCTCAAAATGTACCTGGACTTTTTGCTGAACGTAGTTTACCTCCCGATTCTGACTCCAGTATTGAAACTGCTCAAGATTACACTACAATCTCCATTTCAGAGACTATTCGTGAACCCGAATCTATTATGGAACAAAAGCTAACTAACACGAAGCCTATTCCCGAACCTGACCTTGTTTGTAAATCTGAGTTTATTCTTGAACCTGACTCGCCTAACCTCATTTCCGAATCTCAACCTATTCCCGAACTTGAGCCTGTTTGCGAACCAAACTCTAATACCGAACTTGACCTTATTTCAATATCTGAGCCTATTACCGAACTTGAACCTATTTCTCAACCTGGGATTATTACAGATCCAGAAGATATTATCGAATCTGAACTTATACCTATATCTGAGCCTGGTCCCAGTTCAAAGTACAATACTCTATGTGAAAGACAAAAGCGTAGATTGCGAAGATCTCTTCAAGACTCTCTTGATTTAGAGCCACAACCAAAACTAGTGAAAGTTTTTTCAAATATAGTAGAAGCGGGTGGGCATAAATTGCAGACTAGTGCATCAAAAAATTTTCAATTTGTGATTAACACTTGTCTAAAAAGCCCAACAAAGTCGACCAAGATAGCCACTCAAATACGGAACCACAACCTTCAGCCATATACCCCTTTTTTTTTTTTTTTTGAGGGTGGGAAATCATCCAATGACTTCTCCCGCTCTGGGTGGAGCGGAAGGGCGTGTCAGACTTTTACTGACTAAAACCCACCCGTGTTCCTTCAGTTGCCTGTTGCCAAGGTCCCGGTATCCCTTTCGGACTAACCCGCAACCCTGGCAGGCATCGGTCCTAGCGGACCCCGCCAATTGTGCTGACATCTCTTTGAGGCGCGCGTGGAACACGACGCGCCATCGACCCGGGCCTGGTCCTGATCGGACGGCGAGCTACCCATTGCTCGCCGTCCGCAAGCCCGCGCCTATGGTGGCCGGGAATCCGCCTGGGATTCCCGACGCCCAGGGCGTCTCCAGCGGCGGCGGCGGTTAGGGGCGTGAGGGCGCAAACTTTGCCTCTCCCTCACGCGTTCCGCCTCCTCCTTCGCGAGCATTACTGCTTCGCAGAAGGAGGTGACTGCTTCCCATGCCCTCTCGCTCCGTACCATGGCCTGGACCAGAGCCGGACGCGAGAGGTCACCGCCGCCAATCGCCTCCAAGAGGACACGGCGGGGCTCCGCCCAAGCGGGGCAGACCTCCACCGTATGCTCCACCGTGTCCTCCGGGCGATCCACACAGTGGTGACACCCGGGCGTTTCCTCCCGCCTTATACGAAACAGGAACCTCCCGAAGCAACCGTGTCCGGTGAGGACCTGCGTCAGGCGGAAGGTGAGGACGCCGTGGCGCCTCTCTAGCCACTCCTCAAAGAGGGGACTTATCGCCGCAATTGTGGCGTGCCCAGCACTGGGTTGCGACAATCGCACTCTCCATGCCGCCATGAGATCCTGCCGGAGCTCTGTCCGCTGAGCCGCGATTTCTCGCGGCAGCGGAGTTACGCCCCGGCGCTTCATCTCCTCGCGCCACTCCCATATGTGCGCGAGGACCTTCGCCTCCAGATCCCATGGCGGTAATCCGGCCAGGAGGCTCGCCGCCTCGCGGGAGACCGTGCGGTATCCCCGGGCCAGCCGAATGGCCATGACCCTTTGGGACGCGTTCAACCGGCGGGCTGGCCGCAGCCTAAGGGAACGCGCCCACACCGGTGCCCCGTAAAGGGCCATGGACCGCACGACCCCCGCGTATAGCCTCCGGCAGGAGGCGTTTGGACCCCCCAGATTGGGCAGGAGACGCCCCAAGGCAGCTCCAGCCCGGTCCAGCCTGGGAGCCAAACGTCGGAAATGCTCAACGAAGTTCCACCGGCTGTCGAGGACGAGTCCTAGGTACTTCATCGTCGACTCGACGCCGATGTGAACCCCTCCTACCGTAATTTGGGAACCCGACGGTGGCGCGTTCCGAGGGCCATGAAAACACATTACCTCGGACTTGTGCAAGGCCACCTCGAGTCCCAGCTGCCGGATTCTATCGACGATTGTCGCAACCCCGCGTGTCGCTAGTTCGGCCGCCGCCTGGTGCGACCTCCCCTGTGCTAGGACCAGCGTGTCGTCAGCGTAGCAAACTACACTGACGCCACTGGGGAGGTCGGCGCGCAGCACCCAGTCGTAACCGATGTCCCACAGATGCGGCCCCAGGACCGATCCCTGTGGGACACCGCACGACATCTCTCGCCGGTTCCACACTCCCTGGTGACCGGGGTAGATGACGGCCCTGTCCGTCAAATAGGCCTCGACCACACGACAGAGGTAGGTCGGCATCCGGTGGTACCGGAGTGCCTCCCTTATGCAACTCCAGGGCAGGGTGTTGAAGGCGTTGGCGATGTCGAGAGACACCGCCAAGACGACCCCACCCCGGGCCACAGCATCCCCCGTCGTGAGGGCCCGTACGTGCATGATGGCGTCCACCGTAGAGCGCCCTCTGCGGAAACCAAACTGGCTCTCCGCCAAGTCCGGCCCCACCCGCACCAGCCGCCCGACGAGGCGGTTTGTAATTACTCTTTCAAAGAGCTTGCCCACCTCGTCGAGCAGCACGATGGGCCGATAAGCGGACGGAGAGTCCGCAGGACGCCCCGGCTTCTTTATGAGGACCAGTTTCCCCGTCTTCCAACGAAGTGGAAACTGGCCCCTCTCCATGCATGCGCTTAGGAGACCCCTTAGTCGAGGCCCGAGAGCCTCCATGGCCAGGACCCAGGCCTTCCCAGGTAGGCCGTCAGGTCCTGGGGCGGTGTTTTTGGCATTCATCCTTCGCACCGCCACTCTCATTTCTACCTCGGTCACCTCCGGAGCATCGTCGTCTTCGTCGGTGTTGTGGTCCGCCTCAAGCACCGCAGTAGGCGGAGCCATGAGCGGGGAGGTATGTTCCCCTCTCGAGGGGAACAGAGCGCTCACCACGTCCTCCACAAGCTGAGGCCGGAGACTCTGCGTCAGCGGGGGAGCCCATGGGCGGAGTTTCTCCCGCACCATCTTGTATGGGCGTCCCTACGGATCTCTGTTCAGAGTCTCCAGCATCTCCTCGCGGTCCACTGCCCTGGCCCGCAGGATCTCCGCCTGGAGGGCGGTCTTCGCCGCTCTGTACCCCTCATACAGCTCCGCCTCAATGGCTTCCGTATCCGGAGGGCGGATACGGAGCCTGCGGTGCCTGGTGTACTGGTGTCGCGCAGCAACACACGCATGGCGCAAAGCCGTCAGCTGCTGCGACCACCAGCTCACCTGGCGCGAAGCACGTCCGGGCTGGGCCCGGGGCATTGCCACGTCACAAATATTGGACATGGCGTCCCGGAACCACTCCGCCTCGTCGTTGATGTCGGCAGGCCTGTCCGGTGATGACACCCAGGCCTGCACGATCGAGGCTTCCAGGAGGAGCTCCCGGTCCAGCTGCTTCAGCGCCCACCGCGGACCACTCGGGGCCTGTCGGACCGGCGCGCTCGAGGACTGGGCGGAGACGTCAAACCGGATATACCGGTGGTCGGAATACGTCTCCACCCCCTCCATGACGCGCCAGTGAGTGACACGCGGTGACAGAGCGGGGCTGGCGAACGAGATGTCCACCACCGACTCACCCCGCATCCGCACACACGTGGGGACAGAACCCCGGTTTAGGACGACCAGGCCTGTCTCCAGAGCCCAGTCCTCCACCATCCTGCCCCGTGTGTCCGTATACCGGGAACCCCAAGCCACATTCTTGGCGTTGAAGTCCCCGAGGACGAGCACGGGGAGGGAACGGAACCCGACGACGACGACTTTCAACTCCGCAAGGGAGTTGTGGAACTCGGCGAGAGTTCGGTTCGGGGAGAAGTACACCCCTACCACGACAATCTCCCCGAACCGTGCTGCCACGCAACCCCGTCCTCTCTTGACAGCCTCGAGGGACGGGGTACCGGCGGCGGCCGACGAAATAAGGGTCACTGAGCCGCTCAGGTCCTCCACCCAGTCATCCCTGGGCGGGACAAAGTACGGCTCAGCGACCACGGCGATATTAATCGACCACTGCGCCATGCTCTGGAGCAAAAGATCCTGAGCGGTGGCGCAGTGGTTGATGTTCGCCTGGAGGAGGCGAAATGGGGCCATTATTGGCACTCCATTTCAACCCCCTCCCGAGACCCATGCGAGGGCCCTGCCGCAGCGGCAGCGGCGGCGACGACGACAGTGGTGGAGGCGGCAGCGGCGCTGGCGGTGGCGGCGGCTGCGGCGGTGACGGCGGTGGTGGCGGTGGTGGCGGAGGGCTTGCCCCTGCCCCTGGCTTTGCCAGGCTTCGGTGGAGTGCAGGCCTTACTCCCGATCCGGTGGTCGGCCGGCTTGCCTGCCGCCGCACATACGACGCAGTGCGGCGTGGCCTTGCACGTGCCGGCCTTGTGACCGGGCTGACCGCAGCGGTAGCAGGCATCGCTGCGGTCAACCTCGGAGGTGCATTTAGCTCCCACGTGGTCGCCCACATGGCAGCGGAAGCACCTCCGAGGTCTGGGTTCGAGCAGTTTGACCTGCGCGGACACCCAGCCCACCAGTAGCCTTTGGCCCTCCCCGGCTATTTTCTTGGCCGCCGCCACGGGGCAGCTCACCGTAACAGCTTGAATGCCCCTGTAGTCGGGACCGATGGTGCCAGCCTTAACCTGCTCGGCAGAGCACCCCCCAGTCCTGACCACGGCGGCCACAACCTGTTCTTTCGTGACCGAGTCGTCCAGGCCCTGGATGCGCATTTCAGCGCACTTAGTCGGCCTGGACACTCGGGCCTCATCCGCGTTAAGGGACGCCCTGAGCTTTTCAGCCAGGGCGTCAGCGGCCATGCCACCAGCCGGACCGGGGAACTCTAGCATTCGGGCCCCGGTGGCAGCTATCCTCAGTCGGATACCTCCGGCAGCACCGAGCTCCCCTAGGTCCACCACCTCCGCCACTTTGGCAAATACGTCCTTATAGGACACGCCCTTCGTTGCCGCTTCCGGCTGTAGTGTGACCACTACAGCTGCGGATTTCGGGGCGTGGAGCCTAGCCGCAACGCTTCGCTCCTTCCGCCGCTGCCGCCTCGCCTTTTTCTTATTGGCCGCCCTTGCCTTCCTAGCCGCCTTCCTCTTCTCCCCGGCCACTTGCCATTCAGCATCGGCTTGGGGAGGTAGGGAAGGTGCGGGTACAGTCGGAGGTGGGGGCGGTCGTTTAGCCACCGGGGCTGGGGCCGGAGCCGGGGCCGGGGCCGGGGCCCTCGCCGCCTTTTTGGCGGCTCCGGCCTTTTTAGCCGCCCCGCCCTTATTCTGCCTCGGAGAGGCTGGATTGGCCGCGGCAGATCCTGCGGCGACAACAGCATATGTCGTCGCCTCCTTCCGCTGGCCGGGGGCTGGCTGGCTTGCTGTCAAGGGGGGGCGCAGGACGATGGCTTCTAGGGCAGAGAATCGTCTCCGCATTTCGGCCATCTCCCGCTGCACCAGGGTCAGAACCCGGTCCCCAGCAGCATCAGGCACAGGCCGTTCCTGCCCATGCTGCTCCCCCCTCTGCGGCATCTCCCGGGGGCCGGCTCCTCGGAGCTTAGCCAGGTCCGCTCGGAGCTCCGCGTTCTCCTTTTGGAGGAGCTCCATCGCGGCCGTCAGGCGTGCGACCTCCGCTCGCATTTCGGACACTCCGTCCGACAGGGTCCCCCTGCGGGAGGCCTCCGCTGCCGCCACTATGGAGGCCGTGGCCTCTGCTATGGCCTTGTCCTTGGAGGTCTTAAGCCTCTTCAAGGCCACATTGTTGATTGCAGAGGCCACGATCTCTGCGAACCCAGCCGCGCCCCTTGGCCTGGAGCCACCAGCAGCGCCCGGCTCACCACTTGTTACTTCCGAGGGGGCTGCACTGGGGCTCGCGACTCGCTGAGCCGGGTCGGCCGGGCTGACCGGACTCGGATCACCAGCCCCCTTGGTGATGAGCCCCCTACCCGCACCCTTCTCTTGGGCTCCACCCCGCCGGCCGGAGGGGATTTTCCTCCGGCTCCGGTCGACTGAGGACGACCCCGACTTGGGGCGCTTCCGGAAGAACTTTCTCCCGGAACGCCCCACCACCACAACCTCGCGCTCCACGCTCGTACAAGAGCTAGAGCTCGATGCCGCGTCGGACTCCGACCGCGCATCGCTTCCTTCCTCTCCCTCTCTCTCTCCCTGTCTCTCTTCGGTGTGTTTTTTATGTTTTGTATCCATAGTTGTTCCCACGAGTATAAAACAATCTGTACTTGCTCAAAATATAGTGGTTCGCACTAGCGACTGATTCCATAGCTACCCATCAGCCAAGCTATCAACCTCCCTCACGGTGCGCCGCCGCTTGGAGGTTTGGGGTAATTTTTTATAGAGGATAGCCATATACCCCTGAAGAAGCATTAGCAATTTTTACTGACAGAAAATTTACAGTTGAAACATATCACTTTCTTCAACAAGATTTAAAATCAAGGGGGTACCCCGCATTTCCACCATATAGGCAAGTACATGTAGCAAAAAAATTATGTTACCCAACACCTCCAGTACAAGTGTCTGAAAGAGAGGCTTTTGTAACGTTAAATGGTCTGCTCTCCCACAATTTTTCAAGGCTCGTTCTTTCATGTAAAGATAATATTTCCATATACTGTTCCCAAAAAAATACACAAACATTGAACTGTATTTTTGAAGGATCTTGGGGATTTGATGGGAGTACAGGTCAATCATTTTATAAACAAAGCTTCTCCGAAGACCGAGAAGACGAAAACAGCTTGTTTGCCACCACATTTATTCCTTTACGAATAACTACAGATACCGGTCAGATTTTGTGGATGAACCCTACACCTCAGTCTTACAGATTTTGTCGCCCGTTACATATCCAGTACCGTAAAGGGAGCAAAAATTTAATACTGGCCGAAAAAAGATGGGTAGAAGACCAAATAAAAGAAATAGACAGCATTTGCGTGAAATCATCAAAAAACCTAACATTAACAGCAAAAATTCAACTTTACTTGACCATTATCGACGGTGAAGTGCTCAATATAATCACAGACACTTCGTCACAACTAAGATGCCCATTTTGTAAGGCGACTTCCTCTCAATTTAATAAGTTAGACAGTGTCCTTTTTCAAGCCCCAGATGAATCGCTTATGAAGTACGGAATAAGTCCTTTGCACGCGTGGATACGTGTCTTAGAATTCTTGCTTCATCTAGGATACAAGATGCAAGTAAAAAAATGGAGGATACCTCGCAATTCCCCGGAGCATATAATTGTGGAAGAAACTAAAAAAAAGGTGCAACAAGATGTAAGAGAAAAAATGGGGCTTCTGGTTGATGTAGTGCGGGCCAATGCAGGCACCACCAACGATGGTAATACTGCTCGCATAGCATTATCTAACAAAAACCGTGGAACGTTTGCAGACATATTAAACATTCCCCATTGGCTTCTTGATGATTTATTTACAATATTGGTAGTTCTATCTTGTGGGCGACCAGTTGATACCGAAAAATTTGGGGAGTTTTGTATGTCACTGGCTATTAAGTACGTCCAAAATTTTGAATGGTATCCTATGACGGTTACCTTGCACACAATTTTAGTACATGGTAAAGACATCATGCGGAACTCTGCAATGCCTGTGGGTTTACTCTCAGAACAAGCGGGAGAAGCGAGAAATAAGTTTTGGAGGTCTGACAGAGAACATCATACTCGAAAGTTTGATAGAGTTACTACCATGACTGATTTGTTTAACCGGGCACTACTAACATCAGATCCATTTATATCGAATGTCAGATTAAAGCAAAGGCAATCAAAATTAAGACGGATGCCATTACCACCTGCCGTTCTCCAATTATTAAAACCGTACGAAATTCCAAGGGAAGAGGTTTCGGAAGATAGCGATAGCTTAAGTGACGAAGAACACGTAATGCAAAATCTTATAGAAGGCTGGAATGATGATAGTACTGAATTTTTACCTACGGAAAATGTTAATTAAAGTAACCTATGCAAGTCAATCACAAATTGAAAGTTTTTTGTTGCACTAGTCTGCAATTTATGCTCACCTGCTTCTACTATACTTAAAACGCGAGGTAGCCCCTTACGCGGGGTACTGGAGTCAGAATCGGGAGGTAAACTACGTTCAGCAAAAAGTCCAGGTACATTTTGACGAGTACCTGGACCGACCTGTTCCATTTCTAATTCGCTATTTTTGGGAAAATCGCTTTTAAAGTTTTCGTTCAACCATTTATGGTATTTTTTGGTGAAAAATTTCATGGAATATTGTATTGTATTTTAATTATACATTTTTTGTACAGTTTTTCACATTTGGCAGTAAATTTGGAAATCACATTTTTGACTTGTTTATTATCTTTATAAGAAAGTGGCATATTCAGCGCTCTTAAAATAGCAACAGTTCTTTTAGTAAAATCTACGTCAATAGGGCGGAACTTACTACCTTCATCCTTGTCTAGTTTCGTCAGTAAATTAAATACTTCTAATCTGAAAGATAGTTTATTAGGTTGCTACTGAATATGGAACTTGGTAAGTTTTCAAAGTCAATTATTTGTTTGCAACTGTTGAGAGTTTTGCGTTAACGAAGTTCATTGGTCTTATAGATTTAGGTGGTCGAAAGTACCTCAAAATGGTTCGTGTAAGGTGTGCTGTTCACCTTCGCACTTGGCTTGACATGAATGAAAAAATATTAGTTGAATTTTTTAAGTTTAGTTGTATGTTAAAAGTAAAGTAGGATCTGGCACCTCACAAATGGCAGTCCTATACCAGTCTCTTAAGCAAAAAGCAATTCAGGCGTATAAAGCAGTTGAAGCCCTTCAAGAAAAACGCGACCTGATGGAACAGATTTCGGAACTCAAGCAGACGTTTAAGGATTCTGGATCTGCGAGAAATGGTTCGTTTGCCGATATGGTGAAGAAGGGAGCAAATGATTTCATTCGACCCAATAATCTAAGCTCTATTGCCATTTATCCCAATGACAAATTAAAAACAAGTGTCCAAACAAAAGAACTCGTGCAAAAAATCATACGGCCCGAGCAAATGAAGCTCCACGTTCGAGGTGTCCGGAATACAAAAAATGGAGGCGTAATTATCAGTGCCGAGACGAAAGATGACACTGATAAAGTGAAGCAAGCAGTCCACCTCTCTCTATCTGGACTTACCACCGCTGAGCCCAGCAAGCGCAAACCTAGGATCGTGATTGTAGGAGTGCCGACTTCCTTAGCTGAAAATGAGGTGTTCAGATGCATTTTCGAACAAAACGTTGCCGACAAGTTACCAGAGATGTCCTTGGAATCCTTCTTGACCTACATAAAATTAAGCCACAAATCGGGGAAGAGAGATGCTACGACCTGTAACTACGTTGTTGAAGTTTCAGCCGATATACGGAAAGCCCTAATCCCTCAATCAAGGCTTTTTATAAATTGGACGTCCTGTCCTGTCAGGGACTTTACATAGGTAACAAGGTGTTATAAATGCCAACAATATGGCCATGCAGCAAAAACTTGCCGAGAGGTCGTATCTACATGTGGTCACTGCGGTGACGCAGGCCATTCGTTGTCCGAATGCGCGAAGAAAGCCGATATTCTGATATGTGCAACTTGCTCACGCTTTAAAAAGCCTAGTGATCACAAAACAGGAGACGCTGAATGCCCTGCTAGGAAAATAGCGGAATACAGATATATTAACTCCATCGATTATGAGGGCACCTAGTGCGTCATACTCAAGGCCTGACTTCCGTAACTCTTGTTGCTGACTCAACATATACCCTGGCCACTGCGCTGTCCTACTTACTTGTGATTTGTCGCTGTCTAAGCATATTAGCCGACCTCTTCAAAATCTAATGTAGCCATGAAGGTGATTTATGCAATATTTGTTTTAACCTAGTTAATAATACTGCAGACGCAATCGTAATCGTGTAACTAGGTGCAAACAACTATTTACCTTAATTATTAGTGTTTAAGTAAATTATAACATAATAAATTAACTAGCTATCTCATTATTCTTAAAACTTATGTTAAATATTGTTAAGAAATCAGTTGTCCTAATAGTAATCATAAGAACTAATGCCGCCTGTGATACAGGTTTATCCTAGTACAGGCATCATACTTTGTAATACCTACATTATTTCTAAGCTTTATACTGTATTTTACCAATTTTTATTTTTTGAATAAATTTATTATTTATTATTTATTTTATTTATGTTAGATGTAAACATAATAAATAGTTACAAGAATATTATTTGTAAAATTTATGAGAGTGGGTGTAAATATTGTAACGTTGTGGCTTCACACCTGAACTTAGTCGAGTAGTACTATGTTACTAAGTGGTTGAGCACAACACTAAATTACATGCCCAACACTACTTGACAGACTACTCAAGCATTTCATCTATAACCAGCCATACTAGCGGTTCGTTGTAGAACCCCTAGATTTACCATGTGGCCCGAGTCTAGGGGTTCTACATCCCGGGTTCTACGTATCGGCTTCTACACGGCGATTCTACATCCCGGCTTCTGCACGGCTTCTAAATCCCGGCTTCTACGTACCGGCGCATCTACACCTCGGCTTCTACATCCCGGCTTCTACGTACCGGCGCATCTACACCTCGGCTTCTACATCCCGGGTTCTACGTCTCGGATTCTACACGGCTTCTACATCCCGGTTCTACAGCCCGGCTTCTACACCCCGGCTACTACGTCCCGGCTCTTACGCCCGGCTAAGGACAGGACGCGTTGGCATACTGCCAATGCCCGCTACCGAGTCCTTGCCGAGGCCTGGCCTACCTGCGGCCTACCGCCGTGAGCTACCTGCGGCCTAACGCCGAGTACCACCTGCAGGCCTGTGCTGACAGGCCTCGTCTGCCACGTGTCTCCGACGTGTGCTACCCTACCGTTCCAGCTGAGCCTGCGCTGGCAGGCCCATTCCTACTACAACGGATGACCAAGGACGGTACCCTTCTACCTACCTAAGTGCGTGAGTGCTCGGAAAGATCAGTGACCTTACCCGCGACCTAGCTGTGGATCTACCTACCTATTATATGTATCAAACTACCCAGCTGGTTTCATTCCTCTCTCTACACTACCTACCTACCTACCTATCCGTTAACGGCCTGCGCAGCCTACCTGCAAAGCCCTAGCCGTTACAGTGGCGCCCAACTCTTATCCTACCACACCTAACGCTGATCTGACTGAGCCCTCGCACACATTCCTCGCTAATCATCGTAGCGGTATAGTTTTAAGTTCTACTTGTATTTTACTAATCTGACTGTGACAACTACTTGCGTTTCTAATACTAACTGTGTACATGATGGGAACTCACCTGATTTGTCATTATAATATCTACTTTTCATCTAAATCTGAAAACTTACTCAGTGCTGGCAGCGGTGAAATGCATTTTTTCTAAATAATTGAATTGTGACTACTACACAAGGTACTGATAGCTGTCATACCTTTACATACCTAAAACTGATAATATCTACTATAAACATACTCTAATTACTAATATAATGACCTAACCTAACCTTTAACTTTGCTAAAAACTTACATTAAACTAAACATAACCTACAAACTTACCTACACTTATCATTCAAATTACCTAACTATAGAACATCACTTATTACAATCTAAATGACTAATCTACTGGCTCACAAATAATAAAACTACAATATAAATACTGTGGCCAATGAAATAAAACACTAAGACAGCTATCACTCTAAAATACACTTACCTAAAAACTTCATGGAATATCTAAACACAAATTCATACCTACACCAATTACCTTCCTACAACTACTGCAATAAAATAAAACTACCTAAATAATTCTATTCTTATTCAAAATAATTCTTAAATTGCTGTTACAATTAAACTAAAATTGTATTGTTTTCTACTTTAACAATGAAAAACTACTACCTTCATTGACAAACGAAAACAATACACAATATTGCAGTACTTACTACTTTTTCCTATACATACAATCGTAAACAAAAATTTAACCTAACAAACTAATATTTAATGAATTGTTGTCATACCTAAAAATTAACATCATACAACAATTATTTACATAGAAATCTAAACTAATCTAAAATAAATTCTCAACCTACCCACCTATGTCAACATAATAAACAGCTGACAACCACTACATAAAAATCAGATTTAAGTACCAAAACACTACACAACCTACCCCACAAACTACTAAAACTACTTGCACTCACCCTCTACAACTACCCACTATCTACATATAACCAACAATTATCATACTATTATCTAAACTTCCAACTATTTGGTAAATCCAAACAGTTACCTACTTAGGATGATGGCCCTACCCCATTCATCTTAAACTTCTACCATGACTATTGGCCCTACAGCCATAGTTATAATTGATGATGGCCCTACCCCATTCATCTTAAACTTCTACCATGACTATTGGCCCTACAGCCATAGTTATAATTGATGATGGCCCTACCCCATTCATCCCCTACCTTCTATAACTGATCATGATGGTCTACCCCATTGATCAGTGGTTCTGCTTTATCAATTGGCCCTAAACCATTGGTAACCTAAGCAACCTAATCTATGTATATGTACTTAGGTACTCTCTATTCTAAAGAGCGGTTGCAACTCTATAAATAAGCCCTTGCAGGAGCGGTCGGTTACTCCCTAAATAAGCCTAAACCAAATTTCCTATTTATTATTACATTATCTATACTCTAACGAGCGGTGCAACTCTATAAATAAGCCCTTGCAGGAGTGGATGGTTACTCCTTAAATAAGCCTAAACTAAATGTATCTATTTATGTAACCTGTCTATTTATGTAATTGTTGGTGTTCCTGTGCGGTTTAGGGTGACACTATGTATTCAATAAAACCTACATACTGGATACTAAGTACACTGGGCTGGACCCTAATTTTCTAGTCCTGTGTTTCCATTTTACTATTGGGACTTAGGTTGGACTACAACAGTAACTACCTACTGAAATCTGATCTGTTGCTAGCATAACTATTCTATTATCTGTGTTATTATGGGAATACTAATGACTACTAAATATAATATTGAAACTAAAAATACATCTAAATAAAACTTAAAATACACTATTTATATCTATAACTTAAAATAAACTACATCTATGACCAGACATAAACTATACTATTATTCACTGGCGCTATTTTAAGGAATGCTGCTGATCCCAAGGGATGACTATTTTTTATTGCAGAGCAGTTCATTACTATAACTACCCATAGCTTTTGTGTTGACTATCTGTTACCTAAAACTATATAAAAATAAAGCTATCTTTTAAAATAGCATTATGATGCTCTGGCGCTATTCTAGCGGATGCTGCTGATCCCAAGGGATGTCTATTTATTATTGCAGAGCAGGTCACTATTATAACTACCCTTAACTGTTGTGTTGTTTATGTCATGTTCAAATGAACATCTTAAAGACGGCACCTACAAGTGAGGTGACCGCACCAATACACATCTTACAAACCTGACACTAAATAATTTAACCTAACCTACCCCCACTACACATTACCCCACTTACCTAACCTACCCCCACTACACACTACCCCTAACCTACCCCTACTAACACACTAACAGTAATGCATTTTAACTACATGAGCATACTTGCCTAACTATACCTACAAGTACACACTGAACTCACTTACCTATATTTACCTAAAGCCAGTTAAGATCTAATTATCTAATACACCACATGTCTACTCACATGTAGGAATACTACTAAATACACTGGTACCAGCTACTATTAGAACACTACCGACTGAGATACACTTGCTCTTAATCTTGTGTATTTCTTTGCTTGCTGTCTGGAAGTCTTGAGTGAACTATGACTAACTAGTTTCACTCATGGCTATAGAGTATGGTTCCAGTCCCTGCTCTGATTGGACTGGATTCAGACTTGTGCTAAAGATTAGACAGCAAGTGGGAAGTGGTAGTTCTAGCGGATTTTATATAGGTAAAATCCTCTCTCTGCAGCCGGGGTACTGTAACGTTGTGGCTTCACACCTGAACTTAGTCGAGTAGTACTATGTTACTAAGTGGTTGAGCACAACACTAAATTACATGCCCAACACTACTTGACAGACTACTCAAGCATTTCATCTATAACCAGCCATACTAGCGGTTCGTTGTAGAACCCCTAGATTTACCATGTGGCCCGAGTCTAGGGGTTCTACATCCCGGGTTCTACGTATCGGCTTCTACACGGCGATTCTACATCCCGGCTTCTGCACGGCTTCTAAATCCCGGCTTCTACGTACCGGCGCATCTACACCTCGGCTTCTACATCCCGGCTTCTACGTACCGGCGCATCTACACCTCGGCTTCTACATCCCGGGTTCTACGTCTCGGATTCTACACGGCTTCTACATCCCGGTTCTACAGCCCGGCTTCTACACCCCGGCTACTACGTCCCGGCTCTTACGCCCGGCTAAGGACAGGACGCGTTGGCATACTGCCAATGCCCGCTACCGAGTCCTTGCCGAGGCCTGGCCTACCTGCGGCCTACCGCTGCGAGCTTCCTGCGGCCTAACGCCGAGTACCACCTGCAGGCCTGTGCTGACAGGCCTCGTCTGCCACGTGTCTCCGACGTGTGCTACCCTACCGTTCCAGCTGAGCCTGCGCTGGCAGGCCCATTCCTACTACAACGGATGACCAAGGACGGTACCCTTCTACCTACCTAAGTGCGTGAGTGCTCGGAAAGATCAGTGACCCTACCCGCGACCTAGCTGTGGATCTACCTACCTATTATATGTATCAAACTACCCAGCTGGTTTCATTCCTCTCTCTACACTACCTACCTACCTACCTATCCGTTAACGGCCTGCGCAGCCTACCTGCAAAGCCCTAGCCGTTACAATATGTAAGTAGATGTAAGTATTATACTATGATAAAATAAAATCCAACATAAAATTTTAACCCACAAAAAAAATAAAAATATTTTTTGAAGTGATGACCCTAATATCAAAATTATCAGAAAAAATTTTGAAGAGAATAACTCTTAGATACCGCAAGATTAGGATGTGTATTTTTTTTTAGCAATTGGTTCTGGTCTAAAGATGATTTACAATAAATATTGAATCCAACTAAGCAAAGATACAACCATGAAAAATCAAAATCTAAAAACACAAAAAAAGCATTTTTCTTTACATCTGTACTAGTTAGTACTCTTTTGTATTTTTTTTCTAATATCTTTAATATAGTTTTATGACACTTAATAAAGAAAAGGGTAAAATAATGCGTACTTTTTTTGTAATTAATTAATTAAGAAAAGTTAAAAAATATATTAAAAAAATTATTACTCGTGTTTGGTGTAAAATTGGCACATCGGTATTTTACTCTTACTTTGAAAATCACCTGTTCTATCGTATAAGTTAATAAAAAGGGGATGTCCGTTTTTCGAGGCAAAAACAATACTGTGTAGCGGTTAGACACTCATATTATTTGTTCTAGTTTATTAAGTGAATTGTTTTGATTTTATGTATTTTATTTTCTCTTGAATTTTACACACGGTGTCTACATCTCTTATCTTCTTTCCTATCGCAGGTGTGCTGGAAGAGATTTCTTTAGAAATAAGCATCACCTTTCAAGTACGTTTTTTCTGTTCTTTTCTTCTTGTCTGTTTATTATGTGTGTACATAAATAGTTAAATAAATAAATAGTGTCAAAGGCCTTGGCGAGGTATAGAAAGATCCCAATTGTGTGCATACCATTACCTAGATAGGTAGTTATATAATTAGTCAAATTGTGTACTGCTTGGCTAGTTGATCTTTTGGGCCTAAAACCGAATTGACTATCTGAAAGAAGTCTGCTATCTTCCAGATATTTTATCAATCTACTGTTAATATTTTTTTCTAAAAGTTAAATCGCACAGGTTGTGAATTCTTTCTTCCTTTTTAGCTTCGGTGTTGGCGCCGCTAATCGATGCACCTGCCGACTTAGTTGCGACATTCCGACGCATCGTCTTTGTGGCGCTAGGTGCGATCGGTGCGGCGCCTGGCGTCTTGTGGGCGAACCTTTTCGGTTCACCACTCTTCCGCTACGCCGTCGTGGCGCTAGGTTCACCCTTTTCAGTTTGCGGCACAACCTGTGCGACGTAGGCAGGGTCGGCCGCCGGGATTTCTTCCTGTGTCACTGAGGGGGGGGGGGGGAAATTTACCCTTCCCCCCCGCTTCTTCTTCCTTCTCCGCCTCCGTCCTGAGGTGGAGGCTTGGTCTCTATTTGTGGCTCAGCAAAGTGAATCAAATCGCCCGTCACTCCCAATCATATAGGATTGCTGCTCGGTGCTGATTGGCTAGGATCATTATCAGTGCGATAAGCGCCATTAGGGGGCGAACAATCGCAACAAAGGCGCAGAGGCGTGTGACACAGTCTCTACTCCCCTCCTGCTTCATAAGCTGGAGAAAATTGGCGTGAGAGGTGATTCTATTCTAAGGGACTATCTATATAACCGAACCCAATGTGTAAAAATTAATAACTTTGTGACTGATGAGCTGCCAATAACATACGGAGTTCCGCAGGGGAGTGTGATCGGGCCGACTCTTTTCCTCGTATACCTAAACGATCTTTGCCAGATTAAGTTAAATGACACCAAGATAACGGCGTTCGCAGACGACACTGCACTTTCATTCATTGGTGACACATGGTCAGAAGTCTTTGACAAAGCTCAATATGGTTTTAACATAGTTAGGGAATGGTTGACTAGAAACTCACTGACACTCATTACTGACAAAACCAACTACATAACTTTCTCACTCCGTCAAACCACCCAACCTCCACCCTCCCTATACATTGTCGCACATTCGTGCTCTATTCCCGAAAACCAGTTCTGTGGCTGTCCTAAATTAGCTCAAGTGACCAATACCAAATATCTTGGCGTAACCCTAGACAATGGTCTCTCTTTCTCATTTCACATTGAGTTATTGCAGAATAGAGTTAGGAAACTTATTTATGTTTTTAAAACTCTTCGTCACGTAGATGATACACGATTGCTAAAACAGGTCTATTTTGCGCTTTGCCAATCGTTACTGACTTATTGCATATCGACCTGGGGAGGTGCGCCAAAAACAAGGTTGTTAAAATTAGAAAGAGTTCAGAGAGCTATCTTAAAAGTAAGCAACTTTAAAAATTATATGTTTCCAACTGCCGAACTTTATAAAAGTTGTCAAGTGTTGACCGTGAAACAACTCTTCATAGCAAGAACTGTCCTAATTCAGCATTCTGCGACACCATACAAAGAGAAGGCGAAAAGATATAGTTTGTGTAACTAGGAAAAGTAACCTTACCCATTCGAGTAGGTTCAATTATTTTCTTGCACCTACATTGTACAACAAATTGAATAAAATACTCCCTATTTACCAACTATCTAGCCGCGATTGTAAAAATCGAATTACAAAATGGCTTCAAGGGCTAACCTACCAAGAGACGGAAAACCTCTTATGTACAATGGTGTAGTATAAATAATTATACTATAATATACATCTACATATCACACACACCCACAAAACACACACACACACATATACACACACACACACACTCTCACACACACATACACATATCTAAACGCAATTACACCCACACTTACACACACCCCTTTTAACACTCGCGCACGCATAAAAGAAAATTTTCCATTAGTTTTTAATTATTTTTGTTTTTATTTTACTTTTGTTTTTCTCACATTGTTAAGTAATTCTAGAAAGTATAAATGCTTGGAATCTAGTGTGAATTTTTTATTTTTTATAGGGGAATGGGACTGGTATCTTAAACACAGGTTACTCTGTAATCTAGCTAAGATGCCAGTTGCGATACGTACTGTGACTATAAAATCACGATCACTGTTAATCTGTAACATTCTAGTCTTAAGGTTTTATACTGTGAGAACTAATAAAGCTATTATATTATAGAGTACGTGTGGCGGGAGAGGGCGGGGGCAGCCTAGACGCAAAGGTCAGTCTCCAGAGGAGACCCAAACTGCCAAGAGCTTACTATCTGACTATCGACAAAAGCGGCGCAGAATGGAGTACGCAAGGGTGCAGGAGCTGTATAAGACCAGCAAATCCCGACCAGCTGCAGAGGTGATCGACGGACAAACTCGGGGTGTTAGACATAGCCTCGCTGAGCTGGATGCCTATTGGCGTCCGGTGATGGAGGCGGTGTCGGACGCCCCGGGGCTCACACCGGTAGTTCTGGACTCGTTAAAACGCTCGGAGCAGTACAGGGGCAGTCGAGATTTCCGCGGCTGTCACACGGTCTTTGTACCTAAGACGGAGACTCCTGCAGGTCCTGGGGAGTACCGGCCGATTTCAATCGCGTCGGTGCCCCTTAGGCACATGCACTCCGTTTTGGCGAAGAGACTCGAAGTATGCTGCCCTCCCGATGCACGACAGCGTGAGTTTATCTGCGCCGACGGCACACTCGAAAATTCGCCTGTGCTTGACGCGGTGCTGGGAGATTGCAGGAAGAAGGTGCGTGAATACCATGTAGTGGTGCTGGATTTTGCCAAGGCGTTTGATACGGTGTCGCATACGACACTGGTCGATCTGATGAGGAAAAGAGGCCTACCTGAGGGGTTCTTCAGTTACGTTGTGAGGTTGTATGCCACTTCCGAGACTTTCTTGGTTGTGAATAGAGCCCGCAGCGGTCCAGCAAGAGTGGGTCGGGTAGTTCGCCAGGGAGACCCGTTGTCCCCGTTGCTGTTCAACGTGGCAATGGACATGATACTGGCACCCCTACCAAAGGAAGTTGGCTATAGGCTGGAGGGCGAGAGTGTTTCAGCTCTGGCCTATGCCGACAACCTGCAGGCGTAGCATGGCGCTTTCTATCTCTACGAAGAATAGACATAGCTTTTTCTATACAAAGTGACAGTTCGTTTCTTCATTTTTGACATCCACCGTAGAAATGTTTCTACAATCTGTCATTTTGTCTTTTATTTCTAACGATCTTTGTCTACGTCTTTTTGTAGGTAGACTATTTCGGAAGAAAGTTTTCTATCCTTACTGTTAAAATCACACTGACAACCGATAAATCCTATGACAAAACAAAGAATTCTGAGTCGAATTATAAATAAGAGTGAATTTCGTAAAAAGTGTAGTTGACTCTTTCTACTTTGCTGCCGTCTCGTACTGTCTACTGTCTACAGTCTACAGGAAACGTCATTTTTGTCTACTCTTCCGTTGACAAAACGAAGCTTATGCTACGCCTGCTAGTCCTGCTTGCAGGCTCGAAGGTAGGAATGTAGTCCATTGCTTTCGACAATCTTCGGCTTCGCCCAACACCTCGCCGGCGAAATCTTGACCTATTGTTTGTGTAAACAAACATTACCTACGCACCGATGTATAATATAATAATATCTATAACTCTCTTATTAGCATAGAATGAAAGAGACGAATGCGTCTTGCAAACTGTTGGGCGCAAAAATAAAAAACAGCAATATAAAAAACGGGAGCAGACGTGTTCAAATTAGGTACTTATTGCGTATATATTTACTTTAAAAACCTTTTTAGTTCCAATTACATCCAATAGATTATATCCAAGACAAGAATGGATTATAAATAGATTATATCCAAGATAAGAATGCTTGGAAACATGCTGGTCTTGCTGCATAGGACGATTTAGTGTCTGGACAAAATCAAACTGATAGCTAATTTAGTTTTTTATTTATTATTTGTATGTCATAGACTTTTACACTCTGTCATAAGAGTCATATAAAAGCAAAGGCAGCAACATCCCACTTTTTCATTTTGGCAACTTTTAATGCAGTATGGTAGTATTCCGGCAAGTGTGCTTGACCGAATATTAAAATCATTTCAAAACCATCATCATCCTATACAAAATAGAGGTTCTAAATTGAGATTGGTAGCAAAACCAGCAACATACCCACGTAGTTGCGGCATAGACAGCAACATCCTTTTTTGACCAATCAGGTGACACTATTCGAACCAACGGTGCAACGGTCGTTGTGTGTATTTTGCAGCAATATCCATGATTGACTGGTGCAAAACCAGCAACATCCAATTAAGAATGGCGCAAAAGCAGCATTATCCACACATTGGATGCAAAAACAGCAACATCCTAAATGTATTACTTTATTTTGGTAAATGTAGTGTTTCTTAGAGAATTTTGTTTTACATTATCTGATTCTATCATCATTAGTTACCTATTCTTGTAACATAATGTAACTAAAAATTGGTACATGCAACGTAAACAAAAAAAGACGTCTCCTGCCTTTTCAGTAAAAGTGAATGTTGCTGCTTTTGCTTCTATATGACTCTAACTTAAACTCACGCACTGACTTATTAGTACTACTTGTAACAATGTTAGGACTATTTTAATATTGTTTATTGTATAAGGTTGATTTTTGCTGTCTCGAATTTTTTAAAGAAAACAACGTGTGGTCAGTATGCAGGTTTATTCGCAACTGTTTAAACATAGTGGACTGTAATTAGACATGTATAGATAGCTACTTACTTAAACGTATCTATAGGCTCACGACACACAAACGCTAATCTATTTGGACATTCCGCCCGCCAAAGAACATAGTTCTTTTAACTAAACTTTAACAAATAAACTTAAACTTGAACTCAACAATGCAAATCATATAAAAATACTTATGCGTAAGCTTAATACATAACAAGTGTAAATATAAACTCTTAAGAAACATGCCTCTCAACATCTTAATAAAAATATAATTGAATGAATAATAGAACAACCTGTATTGTTCTTATTTGTAGTAACTTAGAAAATAATACATTCAAGCAACGCAGAACACGTGCGGCTCAACCGGGCTTATTCAAATAGGTACATTGATAACAAACAGGTTTCATAGGTAGATCATTAGTACATGGCTCAACTGAACTTAATGATACGGTTAAAGAGTAGGATCTGGAGAACTCATAGTAGTAAATAACATTAGGTAAATAGGTTAGACCCCTTTTTTTTGAACTCATATTTGTAAATAACATAGGTAAATACGTAAGACAACTTAATTTGGATAGGTAGGTAAATAAACTCTAAACTTGAAACAACTAAATAACAATATAACAATAAAATAAACAAATTTAATTTAGTTATAATGCAAATTTTGCTTACTGGACGCTTATATTCTCCGGTTTTACACCTTACTGATACGACTCGGGTTACATTATCAGGTCCAGGATATTTTTTAACAATTTTACCAAGTAACCATCTAGCTGGCGGTACATTGTCCTCCTTTAAAACAACAACATCACCTATTTCTGGCTCATCCCGTTTAGTGTTCCATTTATACCTTTGATTTAAATTAACTAGGTATTCCTTATACCACCTATTCCAAAAATCTGTTACAATTTTTTGCGTCAATCGCCATCTATCCAACCCAACAACATTACAATTAGTGTAATCCTCATCTGCAATATTTAATAATGGTTCGCCTACCAAGAAGTGGCCTGGTGTCAAGGGTAGAGGGTCATTTGGGTCATCGCTCAACAAGGAAATCGGTCTCGAGTTTAAACACGCCTCCACTTGCGCCAGGACAGTCGACATTTCTTCATACGTAAGTGTACTATTTCCTACTACTTTTTTCAAATGTGTCTTAGTACTGCGCACTGATGATTCCCACAGCCCGCCAAAGTTAGGCGAGTGGGGAGGAATATAATGCCAGGTGGTTCTTTCTAAAGAAAGTTGTTCTGCCATTTCTCCAGGAAGAGAAGACCGGGCATTATTAAACATTTCTCGCATTTGCTTATCGGCGCCAACAAAATTGGTACCATTGTCACTGTATAAATCATGACAATGGCCTCTACGAGCAGTAAATCGCCTAAACGCAGCAATAAAAGCCTTAGAAGTCATGTCGGTCACTGCTTCTAAATGGACTGCTCGCGTAACCATACACACGAATATGCAAATGTAACTTTTTTATGACTTAGCTCCTCGGCCTGGTGAGAATCTGTTAAAAACAGGACCACAGTAATCCACTCCAGTAGATTTGAATGGCTTACTGGGTTTCAACCTTGCCTCTGGAAGCAGACCCATTATAGGAGTAGTCTTCCTCGTGGAGTATCTCAAACAAATAGTACACTCTCTAAAATATTTTTTAACACGATCCTTAACACGTAAGATCCAATATTTAGTTCTAAGAAAATTTAACATAGCCTGTGGACCACCGTGCAATGTTTTTACATGAGCATCCGCAATTAAAACCTCGGTAAAATGATGGTTACCAGGCATAATTATCGGGTGCTTCGTGTCATAACACGCGTCCGATTGTGCTATGCGTCCGCTGACTCTTAGTATCCCTTTTTCATTCAAAAAGGGACAAAGAGATCGTAATTTACTCTTTTTAGGCACACATCCTCCAGTCTTTAACTGATTTATTTCTAATGGAAACTCGCGCTCTTGTACTTGTTTAATGCATGCTAATAAAGTCTCGTTCATTTCACTTGGTGTGATAAATTTAGGTAGCTTAGGTCTGTTATCTTTCTTTAATGTATAATTCAAAACTCGTCTACAATAGGATACAATTCTTAATAGTTTATTTAAAGATGAATATTTTGACCAAACAAATTCTTCGTCAACGTATTGGATTGCCAATGGATTCAACGGTGAAGATCGAACGGAGCCAACTGGCGGCGACGTCGTAAAAAGATGCCCATCCTTATATAAATATTACCCGTCTCTCCACTAGTCCATTGCTTACTCAAGGATGCATATCCGGTAGGCTCGCAAATCCTTCCTATCCCGACGGGCACGGTCTTCCCTACCATTACCCGCGCCCCCCGGTCTACTCTTTGATATGCAATGGCCTCTGTAGCACCATGAACCATGAGGCTTCAGGGGCTAGTGCAAATCCTGGGGTTCATTCGATTTATCGAGTCTGGTTAAGCCACGCTGGGGTCGGTGCATTTCATTCATTCATTCATTCAAACAAATTCTTCGTCAACGTCAGATAAAACGGTTAAAGATTGGATTCGTTCCTCTTCGTGTGTGTCTTCAATCAGTTTAGTCTCTGTGTGTACTGTAGTTTCTGACAACCACTGCGGTCCTCTCCACCACAAACTATGCTCACTCAAATCCTTGGGCTGCAGACCACGCGAAGCACAGTCTGCAGGGTTAGTCTCTGATGAGACATGACTCCACTGGTGATAATCCATAATATTTAATATAGTGGACACTCTGTTGCTAACAAATGTTGCCCATCGACTTGAGCCTCCCTTGAGCCATGCTAACACTATGGTGGAGTCCGTCCATCCATAGAGATGTTCCTTGGGTATCTCAAGAACTTGTGATACCTCACATATAAGATTGGCTGCTAAAGTGGCACCACACAGTTCAAGTCGGGGTATAGAAATCTCCTTTACGATTGGGGCAACTCGAGTCTTGGCGGACATTAAATGTACATGCACTCTATTTGAACTATCAATCACTCTTACGTAAACTGCTGCCGCAAGAGCAGATTTGGAAGAATCTGAAAATACGTGTAACTCTCTCTTACATTCTTGTGTAAAATTAACCCACGTAGGTATTTTAATATTTTTGACATATATTAGCTCATGTCTGTATTTTAGCCACTCACCATGTAATTCATCCGTCAAACTGTCATCCCACTCAAGACCGGACTTCCACAGTTTCTGAATTAAAATCTTAGCATTAACTACCACCGGGGCAATCCAGCCTAAAGGATCATACAATCTCGCTACTTCAGATAATACTTGTCTTTTAGTGACTAAATCTTTAGGTTCAGGTAAGTTTATAACGTATTCAAAATTATCATTCTTCCTATTCCAACTCAAACCTAACACCTTGATTAGATCATTCAATTTTATAGGTTGCCTTTCACTCAACTCAATTTTCCCAATCTGCTCTAAAAACTTATCATCATTGCTATTCCATTTCTGCAATTCAAACCCACCACTCCTCATTAACTCATTCATCTCCTCATAAATTTTGATTGCTTCACTAACCGTGTCAGAACCGGTCATTAAGTCATCCATATAATAACATTGTTTTGTTATTCTCGCCGCTAATGGATACTTATTCCCTTCTAACTCAGCAAGTCTGTGCAATACCTTGACAGCTAGATATGGCGAGGATGCTGTACCAAACGTTAAACGTAACAATTTGTAACGTTGTATGGGCTCCGACGGATCGAATCTCCAGACAACTCTCTGGAAATCTGTATCCTCGTCCGCCACTCTCACAATCCGATACATTTTTACAATATCGACTACGATACAGATTTTGTGATGACGCCATCTCATCAAAATGTGCCTTAAATCTTGTTGTAACCTTGGTCCAACAAGAAGCTCATCATTTAGGGATACACTGTTATCACCTTTACTCGAAGCGTCAAAGACGACTCTCACTTTAGTGGTGTCCTTGACTTCTCTCACCACAGCATGGTGAGGAAGATAGACAGCTTTAGATTTATGCAACTCACTCTCAGACACCAGTCTCATGTGGTTCATACTCAAGTACTCACTCATAACTTTATTATATTCTTCTCTCAACTTTGAATCTTTCGATAGCTTTCTTTCTAAATATTTTAACCTCTTCACTGCTATTTCTTCTGTATTACCATCTTGACACTTAGGCTCGTCCTTTGCAAAAGGTAATCTCACTATAAATCTCCCTTCATTATCTCTCACTGTAGTTAAGTCAAACAAATCCTCACATACCTTCTCGCTATTAGTCATCTCTTTCTTTATTAAATTAGGCTCATCTTCCATTTCCCAAAACCTTTTAAGTAACTCATCCTCCTTCACCTGTATATGCATGCTAATGAGATTATCCTTTGCTAACGTTCGAGATCCCTTTGACATTCTTCCTGACAAAACCCATCCAAACACTGTATTTTGTGCTATTAAATTGCAATCAGGATGCTTCATAATGCCATCAAGTAGTATTTCACTATAAACCTCTGCACCTAGCAACATATCAATCGTACCTGGCGTCGCGTATGTAGGATCAGCTAAAGGAAGATTGTCAATTTCTACCCAATTGGAAGCGTTCACATTGGTTGAAGGAAGTAGTGACGTTAAGGAATGCAACACATAGGCGTTAACTAGGATGTAATTAGCTGGATTATGACGTGATTCTAGGCGAAGTGAAACCATGTTTTTTATCCTCTTACGGCCCTCTCCTAGCCCTGACACCCAGCCACTTACTGGTTTGCGTACAAGACCCAATAATTGCACAGTTGACTCAGATACAAAAGATGCCTGTGACCCTTGGTCAAGTAAAGCACGAATTATTAATTTAAAACCGTTAGAACGGAATACCTTAACCTTAGCCGTCGCAAGTAGCACGCTGTTGGGTTGTAGCTCTCCTCTAGAAAATGTAGCAGTTATGTTTGTGTCACCTCGTGATGTACTCGCTCTCTCCTGTTGTGTTTCACTCGGTGACACTGCGGCTGCCTGCTCCCGGTTACTGGCTGGCTCCTGGTTCTCTCTCTCAAAGTGTAACATCGTATGATGTCTTCTCCCACATTTCTTACAGCTGAATGACTGACGACATTTAACTACCGCATGACTTGGTGCCAACCAATTAAAACATAATTTACTCGTTTGAACGAAGTCCGATCTTTCTTTAGGTGTCATAAGGCTGAAACGCTTGCACTGGTTAAGATAATGACTTTCATGACACATCGGACACTCTTGTTTATTCTTAGACTTGTTCTCTTTCTCCTTGTCTAATGATGCGTGAAAAGATTTCGACTTAGCAGCAGGCTTAGCTTGTTGCGTGCCGCGGTTCCCGTTCGTATCTATCATTTCTAACGTCCTGAATCGGTACTCTAAATAATCTCTTAATTGTATCCAAGTGGGCAACTCATCACACATCGTATTTAATTGTTGTTCCCATTGTTTGACAGATTCTGTGTCCAATTTTGAAACGACTAAGTAAACAACAGACGCGTCAGCGTAACTGGATTCAGTACTAATGCCTAAGTTTCCCAAAGATTTAATACAGGTAGACGTCGTATCCAACAAATTCCTAATTGCACTGGCTGACTCGGTTTGAATTTTCTTTGTGCCAAATAAAGACCTCATAATAGCATTGCAATTATAACGCTTATTATTGTATCGCCGAACTAAATGCTTCCATGCTTCGTCATAATTTGCTTCAGTCGTCGAAAAATTACTAATTTAATTCTTTCTTTCGGAGTCTTCTTAAAATTTCTCTCAGCTCTCATTAAATTCTCGAACATCTCATCTTGTAACGAAAAAAGTGCCTCCATTGTAGTTACAAATAAACTCGCACAGCAATCTCAGCAAAATATCACTCGGTCGATCACTTGGTTTAGATAATAAGTTCTCGCTGGTAACAGTTTGTTAATTTTAGTTTAATCTCTTTTAACACTCACTCAATGTACTGTTTTTATGATTTGCACTAAAAGTCACATCCACCTTGTAAGCAAGTAATAGTTTATCGTCAATCAATCTTACTGTTTTAAGTCGTTGTTAAAACTGTTTTATAACTTGCTTAATAACTATTAGCAAAAACGTGTCACTCAACGACTCCTTATCGCTCACAGGTAATAAATCTTTTGTTCTCGCGGGTCGTCCGGTCTCGATGCTCATTAACACAATCCGGTTCGATTATGGACCATATGTTTATTGTATAAGGTTGATTTTTGCTGTCTCGAATTTTTTAAAGAAAACAACGTGTGGTCAGTATGCAGGTTTATTCGCAACTGTTTAAACATAGTGGACTGTAATTAGACATGTATAGATAGCTACTTACTTAAACGTATCTATAGGCTCACGACACACAAACGCTAATCTATTTGGACAAATATCGTATACTTTTACAATCTTTGTAAATATGTGAGCACCATGTATCTGGTAATTAATTTATTCATTATTGCTCCATTTATAATTCTTTTTACCTTTTGTAGTACAGTAATCTTATTGTAGGTGCATCGTCTTCACATATAATTATAAAATTAATGTATACAAAATATTGTAAAACAATATTTTACAACATTCTTCTCCATACGAAAACTACCTTTTGGAAGGGCAACTAGAATCAATTCTATTTCTTTGTTTGACGTTCAAAAGTGCCATATATGTGCCTATTTGAAATAAATTATTTGACTTTGACTTTACGGTCTGAGCTGACTCAAAATATTTCGACAGCAACTAACGTGTTAGCGTTTACCAAGAACTGCACGAAATTCATTCACGCCAATAAGTCGGTAATAGCAACTTACCAAAATTAAATACGAAATACACTTTTGTATAGATACGTAAAGATATTTTCCTCGACATAATTTCATTTTTTAATTTCCCTACAATAAAAGTGTTTTTCATTATATCTTCGTAAATATCACTAAGAAAAATGAAAAATTAATTACTAAGATGTATCCCAACCCATAGGTTCCGAATTTGACGTAACAATAAAAAGCCCATAATAGCACATCGGTAATGTGCTATTATGGTTAGGATCAGAGCTGGCTGCGTGGCTATCGGGCTCAGAACCTCTAGCTGGTAAATGACCCTTAGTACCCGCTCAAATGCTCGAGCGAGCGAGATAAAAAGTCTCAAGTGCTCTCCGGTTACCGTTATCGCCGCGGTCGACGGCCGGGCGCCGACGAATGTAAACAAAGCTGATTTACGACTTAAGTTTCTTAGAATGGTGCGCACACTTGAATGTTTTTTATGACGGTGACTCAATGAGCTTTACAATAACACACAAAGGAAGAATGAATAGTATAATAAACATTTATGGTTTGAGTGTAAATAAACAAAGGTAATGTTTATTTTAGGTTATCTCTTTCAAATAAATGGTTATAGTAAACAAAATCAAGTGATGACCTATATGTTTTATGGTTTAAAATGCATGGTGTGTTAATTCTTAAAATACTTACATTATTTCATTATTAGTCACAGTATAATATGTATTATTTACAAACATCCTAAATTGAGAAAAATTGATCACGGACACTGATAAACATAACCACAGACACAAAACAATATTTTCGCAATGAAATGTCAAACGCACCCAGTGTTGTTATACACCAAAATGCGCGGAATTTCATAAACTAAATGCATGGACACAGAAAGTACTACGTGATTTAGATAAAAAATCGACTAAAATTTACTAAATTAAAATAACCGCTTGTGACGGTTGGGAACGAGAGGTCCCAGGAGCATTTTACTGCATATATGCACCGGGACAACGTATGTCCCAGGAGCACTTGAGTGGGTACGATCCTTGAAAAAGTTCAAAGTTCCTTGAGATTTATTCTTTTGGGACAAATCTTTCTTCGGTAGATGTTTTTCCATAAGAGATTTATTCATATGGAACAAATGTAACATATAGAAATGTATGATTCTAATTCTGTAAATACTTACTGCTCGGAGGCATCGAAATGACTTATGACTTATGTGACAGACGAGAAAACTCTTCAGGTGAGGATTTGGAACGAGATGACGAATCCTCAACCAAATCATGAGCCTTTGGGGCTGTATCATGTCATTGCCTGTTGTAAGGGGGTCTCTGACATGGGCTACGGGATCACGTCATGACATTGCCTACGGGGCTATAATATTATGACAGTGCCTGCGGTGCCATATTACGTCATTGGCTACGGGGCTATATTATGACATTGCCTGCGGGGCCATATTACGTCATTGCCTACGGGGCTATATTATGATATTGCCTGTGGGGCCATATTACGACATTGCCTACGGGGCTATATTATGACGTTCGAAAAAGCGTTCAACACAGTCGATAATGACATATTATTATGTAAATTAGAGAAATCGGTTGCACGCCATATCTATTGAAGTTCTTGGCCAGCTATATGCAAGGCAGACAGCAGTATGTTGACTGCAACGGCTGCGAATCAGTGCCGTATTACACCTGGTCCGGGGTGAGTCAAGGCAGCAACATGGGGCCTCTAGAATTTATAATAATGATAAATAATTTACCAGAAGTACTGAAAAATGGATCAAAAAATGGATTTTGTTTGTTATTCGCAGATGTCCTCAAGTTGCTGTTGGCGGTTAGGACGGAGTCTGATTGCAGACGTTTGCAGGATGACATTCATAGGATAGAGGAATGGAGTCTGAGAACAGGCTCTATTTCAACGTATCCAAGTGCTCGGTAATAAGTTTCACCCGCGCCCGTGCACCTCTACTCTACGAGTACGTAGTGGATGCCGTACCGATGTAACGAGTCACGCAGGTACGTGATTTAGGGGTTGTTCTCACTCCTGAACTGTCCTTTCGCGAGCATATAACTGGGATCTGCAAAAAGGCATTTAGAAACTTAGGATTTGTTCTGAGGCAGACGCGAGACTTTACCAGCTTCACAGCTATCAGAGTCCTGTATAACGCATTAGTCAGAAGTCATCTGGAACATAGTGCTGTCATATGGGCTCCACATGAGGTGAGGTACTTAGGGATGTTGGAACGAGTCCAGAACAAATTCTTGCGTCACCTGTACAAGAAACTGTATGGGGTATACCCATTTTACCCTTTGATATAACCCACTCTATTCGTACTGGGTATGGTGGGGTACAATCAACTAGGGGTGCGACGGGAATTTGCGCTGTGTCGTACGTGGTGAAACTGCTCCGAGGCATTGAGCACAATCCGAGAGTGCTGCAGCGGTTGCACTTGTACGGACCCGACCGCTATGTGTGGAGGCAAAGATCCCCGCCACTGCTGGTCGTATCATCAGCCAGGACCAACTCGCTGGCCAAAACCCCTCTTACTCAAGCAATTCGCACCATCAATGATAGAGCATGTATCGTCGTACGCGACATGCTGCGAGCCCTGTGTGCTTTGTCATTTATCAGGAATGGAAGTGAAACAGATATAATTATGATCATAAAATACTATTTATTAACTACAAATAAAAGAAAACTACTTGTACACTCTAGAATCTTAGGTTTTTTTTTTTAATTTTTTTATTTAACTTAAACAATACCTATATAAATCTTTACTTATTACTATGCCCCGCAAAACCGTTTTCACGGTTTGTCTGTAGGAACAGAACTATACATATTACCTAATTGGTAAGGTTTATTAGTGCGTACACTTAATTTCCACTTACATAGCTACAAACAATAATAAAGTAAGAACAAATATCTTTACTTATATCGAATGACTTATATCATAATTATAAAACTACTATACGAATTTACAAAACATTTACAAATTTCTGAAAAAGAACTCCTTAACTAATTTGGCAAATTTACCTTTTATTTCCTGACTTCTTATATCAGTAGGCAATTGATTGAGAAGGTATGGTACTCTTTTATCAAGCGTTCGGTCGCCAAAGTAATTCCTTATCCTTGGTACATGAAATTTACCTGCTGATACCATCCTAGTTGCGTGGTTATGTGTAACTAGCGAATGACCCTCCCAGCTGCCATGACTGTTAACTAGAAGTAGGTACTTATGTTTTAAACTGATAGGAAGTATTTTGCAAATTTTAAATAACTTACTATAATCACCTTTACATTTGTTTTTAGTTTTCTTACTTACTAATAGTTTCAAAAATCTAATTTGTTGTGCTCCTAATTTATCTAAATTACTTTTGAACGTAAGACCATAGCAATCGAGGGCGTAACTTAATATTGGGTCAACCAATTGTAGATAAAGACACTTAAGGGTATTACTTGGTACTTTAAAGCTTAGATGGTAGAATTTACCAAGCAATATTCTAAGTTTATTACACAAGTACTCAATGTGGTTTGACCACGAAAAATTCTCGTCAACTTTTACCCCGAGATACGTTACACATTTTTCGCGTACAATTGGTTTACAATTACAGTTAACATAGTTTTTATGAATGCATATAAACTCATGTGTGTACATCGGTGGTGGTTCGCGTGGTGATGGTAAATATGGCGAGCGTATCACAACTAGCTTAGTTTTGTCCGCGTTTAATATTATCCCGTTGTCGTGTGACCATTCAACAACTCGGTCTACATCATGTTGCACGAGTCGACAGGTTTCGGCGAGGCCGGTGCCGGCGCGCAGCACGCACAAGTCATCCGCGAACATGTACGCCGAGCTGCTACGTAAAACGCCGCACAAGCTGTTGACGTGCATTAAGTAGCAGACAGGCCCGCATCCCGCGCCTTTAGTGTGTTGTTAGTGAGTACTTTATAACATTTGGAAAGTTAGTGATTCAGTTCAGTCATAATAAAGTGGAAAAGAACTTAGTTAATTAGATAGCTATCTTGCATGACTGAACTTTGGGCTTGTAAAATTTTCATGCAAAAGTGTGTTTAAACGGGGAATCCATGCCCAATTTCGGCAAAGTGTTACAAACACTTAGAAGAATTTACCAAGATTTGAACTTGTAAAAGTTTCAAGGAGTTTTATCAACTATTCTACAGAAATTGGGACTTGTAATTGAAACTAGTTCTGGAATATGAACAGTTTTTTTTAAATGGATTCATTTCTAAGATTGCAAGTAGATATTAATCAAAAAATGGAGAGAGGATACATAAACTTCAAAAAGTCTCCTAAAGAAAGGGTTACCGTTAGCTACGTGGAAACAAGATTGGAAAGTTTAGAGAAACAGTGGTCGATGTTTGAAGAGACTCATCGTAAAATAATATCCGAGGTTAAAAAGGAATGATAAATCAGATTACAATTTAAGTGACATGTATAATCAGTCGGAAGAGTTGTATATGGACTACAAAGTCGATTTAAAAGAACGCTTGAATAAGAAAACCACTTCTGATTGTACGGAACACAGTAACCAAATAACTCAGAGTGGCATGAAGTTACCTAGAATAGCGATACCTACATTTTCTGGTCATTATTCTCAGTGGACAACGTTTCGTGATCTCTTTCAAACATTAACAGTGTTATTTATAAACACTAGTTAAATTTTAATCAATTGCTAAGCAATTGATTAGCGAAATCTTTATTTATAAACGCTATTTAGCGCTAAGAGGTCGCTAAGCAATTGATTAGTAGCTGTCAAAATTAAACACCACCGGTCCACTGTTAAGAGGATGCTAAGACGCAAGATGGCGGATTTTATTTGAATCAGCTGATCGATCCCATAGGTTTATTGTGTGCTTCGAGGTAATTTTGATCGTAATATCGAGTTGTGCCTTAGTAAATATGGATTTGGACAATCTTTTATGGGATTTCAGAACGACTTAGAAAGATTACATAATTTTGAAACTCCGCCCGGCGGGAACTACACCTGCAAACTCCACTACGAGGATGATTACCCATTGTATTATTCTTCATTCGAATTACAGTCATGATGAAAGGAATTTTGGAAACCTGAATTAGGAGGAAGCTCAGTAGGTGTTTAGGAGATTTGAAGAGAATCGAGTTCGTGAAGAAGCTCATCGGAAGTTATTATCCAATGTGTTATCCCATGTGCCCCTCATCTTATTGAGCCAGCTCTAAGGCCCAGAACTAAAGAAAAGCTACATTGTGGCGGTCACACAAATAACAAGAGTCATTTTATGGAAAATAATTTATTTTGATACATAATAAAGCTAATTTTTTGGTATAAATTAATTATTATTGATTTCCAAAATTCTTCCTCCAAAGACATGGGTGCCATTCTTTTCTCTTGCCACTCGTATTCCTCATCGTTTTCACGTAGCATGGTCTCCTCCCTCATTTTTACGAGGTTGAATAGTATTTGTGTTAGGCTTTCATAGCAGCAGTCAAACTTGTACCTGTAAATAAATACATGAACTGTTAATAAAAGATACTGAAACCCTGGTGCAAAAGCAATAGGAAGTCATATAAAATAGACACAAGTATCTGCATACATTTCCAAAATAGTATATTCGTTTTATCAGGCTTGTAGCATGAAAATACATAGCTACTGCTTTCACATTCATTTGGTCAGATTACATTGGTTTACATAAGTAAGTAAATATAAATTCTGAGATAAATACCTTTTCCAGTCTCCAATTTATTGACGCTTATTATTTTCATTGATATACCATCGCAAACACAATTATATAAACTTATTATACGATTTTATTCAAATTCAAATTTTCGTAATTTTCCGATGAAATTGTTGACTTTTGTCTGTCAAAGTCACGACAGATACAAAAAGAGGTGGTTTTGACAACTTTTTTCTTAAAGTTCTGTTTTATAGTCGACTATTTTGATTATATTGCATCGCTTCATTCTTCAGATATAACATTCACAACGTAGTTCCTCTAACCTACCAGGCAACTTCGCACTTTTTTTAAATAAAAATACCCCCTTTTTTTTTGTCTGGTTTATACGATTTGCGTTTCAAGTCTCATTCTTTTTCCGTGCGAGTCGACAACACGAGTTTTGCGATCACAGTCCTCGATTTGAAAACTAACGGTTTTAATATTGAATTTAGTTTGTGTTTTAAATAGATTCTAGAAATAATGCCTAAGCGCAGTGCTAAAGATTAAATTGAACATTATAATAAAAAGATTCGTAAACTCGAAGAAAAGGAACGACATAATCGCGTCGCGTGGTGCGAGTTTTAGAATCTTCGGACTCCGATGTGAGCTCCAATAACGATTCCGGTAATGGTAAGTACTTATTAATATTAACTTTGGTAAATAAGTGCTTCAATGTGGTATTTTAACCTCAAAAAAAAAAAAAAAATATATATTTCTTGCCTTGATTCGAAATCGAACGTGGCAAGCCTGGGGGTTGGCCGTGAGTCAACACGAGGGCATAAAAGTAAAAAATAAGCATATCTTACATGAGATAGCTTAACATTTTTGCGAAATTAGACAAAGCCTGGGGTCTATCCGAGAGATAGATCGAAGGTATTTTTTTTCAAAGTACCCACGTATATAAAATAAATAATTTAATTTAATAATAATTATTAGATGCCGATAAAGTGGACAGAGATGAACCTGCGAATCCACCAACCGTAGAGGTTACCGATATTCCCGAGATACCGGTTCCCGATCCAGGAATACCAGAAACCGAAGCACCTTCAGTTGCACATGAACTTGACCCAGAAATTTTGTCAGCATTAGGGGAGCAATCTGACGACACACCCGAGTTTGGGGAAAGCATACACGAAAACTTGGCACAAAGATGGCAATCCATATTAAAAAAAGGACTTCCCAAGGAAGCAAAGGACAAATTATTAAAAGAGTATCTTGTCCCCTCCAACTGTGCTTTTTTACAAGCACCAAAACTGAATGCTGAAATTTCAGCAGCTATTACAGATATGGCAAGAAATCGCGATAAGAAGATGGAGTTATCTCAACAACTTCTTGGCGCTGGGATCACAGCCGTGAATAGGGCGATGACTCTTCTCATTACTGGCGAAGAAAAAATTCAAGCCATAAAAATACTAAGTGACAGTTGTCGCATTTTAACCCATCTTCATAATATGGATACTGAAGCACGTATCAAATTGGTGACACCCGGCTTGGAAAAATCATTCCTAAATATTATCAAGGATAACGAAAGGGATATCACTTTATTCGGAATAAAACTATCCGAAAAAATCAAAGCTTCGAAAGCTATTGAAAGGCAGGGCCTGCAAATAAAAAAGGCCTCGGTGCCTCAAAAACCTCCACAGACTGTTCAATCGGCAGTCGCGCGACCTCGCTACCAGGAAAACTGGCCAGGTCCTTCGCGTTACCTGTCGAACAGGGGGGGGCGCTGAGGCCAGAGGAGACAAGCCTCTGCAGCACGCAAGGCACAGACAGCGGCGCAACCGCGGTACTCGAACACGAACAAAACGCGTGCTCAACCTCAACAATAGAACAGGTACATTCTGGACGAATACGTCATTTTTATTCTCACTGGCTTGACATAACTTCCAATGACATCGTTCTCGAAAGGATTTGTCAGGGTTTTTCCATACCATTTTCTGAAACTCCGGTGCAAACCTTTTCACCTAGTAATTCTCTTTCAACAGCAGATAAAGAGGATATGAATTTGACCATCAAAAAATTACTTGAGTTAGGTGCGATATCAACCTGTTCACCGACCGAGAATCAATGTATATCAAAGATATTCCTTACTTCCAAACCAAACGGTGACAAGCGGTTTATTTTGAATTTAAAGCCACTAAACAAGTTTATCTCTAAGTTTCATTTTAAAATGGAAGACTATAGGACCGTTACTAAATTAATACCTCAAAACGGTTACATGGCTAACATAGACTTGAAAGAAGCATATCTTTTAATTCCTATTGCTAAACATCATCGGAAATACTTGCGCTTTCATTTCGAGTATGATAAAGCACAAATTTTTTTGTATGAGTTTAATGCTATTCCTTATGGCTTATCTATAGCACCTAGAACGTTTACCAAGATTTTGAAAGAGGTGATGTCTCATCTTAGGAACCGGGGCTATAAATCAGTTCAATACCTTGACGACGTATTATGTATTGGTGATACCTATTCTGAATGTCGTGAAAACTTAACAGAAACTTTGAAGTTATTAGAATCTCTTGGTTTCGTAATTAATTTCAATAAGAGTTCATTAGAACCAAAACAGATTTGTAAATATTTAGGTTTTATGTATGATTCAAATAAATTAATTATGTCCTTACCAGACGAAAAACGCAGTCACATAGCAAGTTTAATAGATAAATTTTTACGCTTACCACGCTGCACAATAAGAGAATTTGCACAATTAATTGGGGTTCTTACTGCTGCTTGTCCCGCAGCAAAATATGGATGGGTTTACACCAACATTTTAGAACGACAAAAATACTTGGCCTTAAAAATAAACAATAATTTTGATACTGATGAATGATCTGAATTGGTGGTCACAAAATATTTCCACAACTTTCAATTCAATAAGGGCTCAAGCATTCACATTAGAAATATTCACTGATGCGTCCAGGACCGGCTGGGGCGCTTGTTGCAATAACGAACGCATTAACGCGTACGCGTACGCGTTTTTCGCGGGTAGGTGTTAAAAAAAGTATAGACGTTTTTGAATTTTGAATTTTATTTAAATTAATAATAAATTGAAAATACTGATTAAGTTACATCAGTACTTAGTCTACAATAGTCATCTAACAAGTACTTACGTTAGTGGCACATTTATGTGACATTGACATAACTTATAAACACCACCTGCCAGCTGATCAACTGCACTATTACTTAACATTTTTGTCAGCACTTCACATCACAGAATGTCCCAATTTTCTGAAGTCCTTGCTGCACAGAAGACCCTTGAGGAAAACTTTTTGAGGAAGATGGGTGAGCTTGAAGCACAAATCCAGTGCGCTGGACCTGCCAAGGACACAGTCGCCAAGATAGCTGAAGAGTTCCGCAGCTTCCGTGAGCTGATATTTTCAATGCTTGGTCTGCTTCGAAGCCAGATCAGTGAGTGTGCCAAGCAAATGGATGGCCTGGAGACCAGGCATCGGCGGAAAGCCTTGCTTTTTCAAGGCCTTACTGAAACGGAGAACGAAGACAGCACAGCGGTAATTTTGGATGTTCTCGGTACTAAGCTTGCCCTCAAGAATCTGTCAGCGTCCTCAATTAAAACATGTCACAGGCTTGGAGCCCCCAGCAAGGAGCATCACAGGCCTATTCTCGTTAGGTTCGCCAGCGTGGACATCAAGGCCTCAGTTTGGAAGTCAAAGACCGGCTTGAAAGGCTCCAAAATATCAATTAAGGAGTTCTTGACCAGGGCCAGGCAAACTGTCTTCGGAAAGGCACGTGAGCATTTTAGTATGCGGTCGTGTTGGACTCAAGACGGCGTCATCTACATAAAGGCCACTGATGGAAGTCGGCACAAGGTTACTTCCATCGACGAGCTGAAGCCCTTGATAACCAAGTACCCGAAGGCGCCGGGCGCGACTCCATCAACGAGATGAAGAAGTGTCAATGCTGCCGGGAGCCTAAAAAAAAAACACACAATGCGTATTATTGTAGGTAAATGTTTATATTGATGTCTTGTTGTTGTTTTTTCATAGATTAGTAATATTTACTTACCGTTGTGTAGTTGTCCCGTCTCATAGTTTATCTTTGTTTTGTATTGTGCCCCAACTATTATGTAATGTCTGTTTTAAGTTTTAAATACCCTCCAGGGTTTTTTATTCTTCAACCACAACATTTTTATAAAAAAGCACAGAATAAACGTAGTACGTACACTTGACAGCTTGTCAAGAGTTGTCAATTGACGTTTACGTTCTGAAATTTTGTCACGTTAGTTCAATCTGTAGATGGGGTGTGCTTATTCTTTTTATTTTTCTTTTAACTTTGTTAAATTATTTTTCTACGATCTTCGCTTTGCTTTTAGTTATTTTCATTTTGGCTTATGTTTTTTTTCTTCTGTTTGCCCTTTTGAATTGTTGGGAACAACGGTTTTCATTTTGCGGAGTAGATAGATCAGTTTTTTTCTTTTTGTAATTATGTGCTGTTTATATCTTTTTGTTAATTTGCTTTTAGTGTGGTGTAAGCTGGCGGGTGGTGCAGTGTCTTGCACCTGTTAGTTAGTTTTAGCAATAGCTTAATTTTATTATATATTTATACCTTATTTATTTACTCAAATTGTTAACAATCCACATATATTTATGTCAGACAATGACTCTTATTTTTCTGCCAACCAATCTACTGCTTCTTCTAGCGATGAAAGCTTTTGTTATTTCAGCTACACCCTTGGTGACTTTTTGCTACAAAATTTCAATGATCAGTCTAATCGGTTGGTGAATGTGTGTCACATTAACGCTCAAAGTGTTCCAAGCCACTACAGTGAGCTGTATGACGCGTTTAATAATAGCAACGTTCATCCTGATCTCCGAAACTTGGCTCAAACCGCATCTCCTGTCCACCACTTACCCTCTTACTGGTTTCGTTCTTATACGGAATGATCGGATTGGTAAAGGAGGGGGTGGTGTGGCCATATACCTTCGCAGTGACTTTCCTTATAAAATACTTGCTACTTCCTCTTCACATTATTCTGCTTCTGCGGAGTTTATTTTTCTTGAAGTCTGTGTTAAAGGAGCTAAAACCATTATTGGTGTTGTTTACTGTCCTCCCACTGTTGATTACTTCACTGAATTCGAATCAGTTCTTGAGTCTGTGGGTTCGGAGTATGCACATCACATCATCATGGGTGATTTCAACACAAACCTCCTTGCCCACAACTCCCCTCGATCCCGTAAGCTCCTCCATCTTGTCGAGTCAGCTAGTCTGCACGTGTTACCTCTCCAGCCTACTCATCACAACACTGTTGGCGATGACACCTGGCTCGATCTGATCCTTACCTCAAATACTTCCCTCGTTTCCTCCCATGGTCAACATGAGGCTCCTGGCTTTTCTCATCATGACCTGATTTTCCTTTCATATATCCTGAAACCTCCTAAACCTAAACCCAAGGTACTGTACAGGCGTTGTTTTGCGCGGATGAATATTGAAAAACTTAAGGAGGATGCATCTGTGGTCGATTGGGAGCCCATGACGGAAGCCGCTACAGTTGACGACAAGGTTGTGATTTTCAATGATGCTATAATCAACCTGTATGATATCCATGCTCCCGTCAAAAAAGTAAAGATAAAACGCCCACCTGCACCATGGATGTCAAGAGGGATACAGATGGCAATGAGACGTCGGGACCGCACGTTCCGTAAATTTAAAAGGGATCGTAGTGATGAGAACTGGACAATGTTCAAGGCCGCAAGGAATAGATGCAATCAGATGATACGCAATGCTAAACGCCGCCACATTCTAGATACTATAATTTCTTCCTCTTCTGCCGATATTTGGAAATTTCTTGGAACTTTTGGTATCGGCAAATCGCGACATTTAGACCTTCCTAACTCAATTGACTTAGACGATCTCAACCGTCACTTCTCCACTGTTCCTACCATGGATCGTCTAGCCAAGCAGCAAACTCTGTCTCTAATCTCTGGTCTAACGCGTCCTCATATTAATCCTTTCAGTTTCATTTCAGTAGAGTCGGGAGAGATCAGAAAGATCATTCTCTCCATCAAATCTAAAGCGGTGGGATGTGACAATATCACTCGTGGTATGATCATAACCATTCTTGATCATCTCCTACCTGCGATTACCCACATCATTAATTTCTCCCTGTACACCGGAGTATTCCCTTCCCTGTGGCGCAAAGCCTATGTCCGTCCACTACCTAAGGTTTCTAATCCCTCTCTTCCTACCGACTTCCGTCCAATTTCTATACTTCCCTTCCTATCTAAAGTGCTCGAGGCCTGTGTCCACAAACAATTCTCCAATTTTGTTCATCGTAACTCGCTCATTAGCCCTCTACAATCTGGGTTCAGGCCTGGACACAGCACTGTTTCCGCCCTCCTTAAAGTGACTGGCGATATAAGGGCAGGACTTGAAGATACCAAAGTTACTGCTCTAGTGTTGGTGGACTTTTCGAATGCCTTTAATACCGTCAGTCACGACATTTTTGTTAGCCATTCTGTCCCATGTTATGGTTTCTCCCGAAGCACTGGAATGGTTCTCCACTTACCTTCAGGAACGTCAGCAGTCCGTGCGCGCTGGGGATTCTTCTTCGTGCTGGTGTGATTTGGAAACTGGCGTTCCTCAAGGCGGTATACTTTCTCCTCTTCTATTTTCTATTTTCATTAATCTTATAACTTCCGAGCTTCAGTGTGCGTATCATCTGTATGCGAATGACTTGCAGTTGTACTGTGAGGGGAGGGTTGATGAAATCCCTGACGTAATAGAAAAATTAAACAGGGACTTGATAGCCATTAAAACCTGGTCTGATAGGTTTGGGGTAGCAGTAAACCCTAAAAAGTGTCAGGCGATCATCATTGGGAGTTCTCGGAATATTATTAAGTTGGATAGTACAACCGTGCCACCAATCCATTTCAATGGTATGATCGTTCCATATAGCAATGACGTGAAGGACCTAGGCTTGCACATCGATAGTAACATGAACTGGCGTACTCAAGTGGCTAGGGTCAGCCAGAAGGTTACTGGAACGCTGCGGGCTCTGTACCGCTTGAAAAACATATTGCCATCGAGTACGAAGACAATGCTTGTGCAGTCCTTAATCTTCCCTATCATCGATTATGGTGATGTGTGCTACTATGACCTGAATGCAGATCTTCTCGACAAACTTGACCGTCTTCTCAATAATTGCATTCGATTCGTGTTCAATCTGCGTAAATATGATCATGTCTCTGCGCATCGATCGCTTCTAAAGTGGTTACCCATACGTCAGCGCAGAGAGCAAAGGGCGCTGACCACCTTGTTCTCGTTTCTCGTCTCTCCCTCTTCCCCTAGTTATCTAGCCCCCCATTTTCAGTACATTTGCGCCAACCACAGTAGAAATCTACGTTCATCAAGTAATCGTCTTCTTCATTGTCCCACTCACCGTACTGACTTCATTCACTCTTCGTTCTTTGTTCAATCTATCTCTCTGTGGAATGCGCTCCCCGTGGAAATCAGGATGGCAACCAACCAATTATCCTTTAAAATTAAAGTTCGAGAGCACATTCGCAAGAAGCTGGCAGTATCATCACAACGGTAATGTTTTCCCATTGTTTGTCTTATTTGTTTTAGTATGTTCGTATAGTTATGTGTATTTATTTGTTCTTATATTTATATATATTTAGGTTTATTATATATAAGTATATATATATATATATAGTTTTAATAGGTTTACGTATTTAAATAATATTTATTCCACAATTTTCGCTATTGCACCTACCACTGTTTGTCTCTGCATCACCCAAAGGTTGACTGGTAGAAAATGCCTATGGCATTAAGTCCGCCTCTATACATTTGTGTGCTTAAAGTATTAAATAAATAAATAAATAAATTAACGGCGCTTGGAAAAATTCAGAATTAAGGCGAGCTTTTTTCACGCTCCGTAGGTATCAAAGCAGTACCTCAGTCTCCGACAAATGCATAACCATCGTAACATATTACGAAAACGCTGGCGATGTGCGCGTCTAGCACACGCGCACCGCTCCTGAGTCAGATCGCAACACATAAATCAGAACGTACTACACAATCAATAATAAACCTAATCCCATCAAACACAGCGTGCATTTACCATGCGCCGTACATACTCACACTTAAACATAGATACGGCACACTAGATGCATATTCAGCGCCCACAAAAACATTTGATGCTACGTAATGCACACATGCTCAAAAGGGGCGGGCATTAGAAAGTATAGGTACAGCGACTGAACACTTGTGTGTGTTCAGTCACTGTATCTATACTTTCTAATGCCCGCCCGTTTTGAACATGTGTGTAACTCTAGGGAAGAGGGGTTGATATATTTATAAATATTTGATCGATAAAAATATCGATGAAAACTGGATACCTATGATGAAAACCGACTGCAAAAAAGTGAAATATTTTTGGGGCGTATTTTGCCATCATTAAAACCAAATTTAAGTAAAATATAATTCAAAAGTCATTTATTAATAAAACTGAAATAAAATGCATAAGTATAAACTCTAAAAAAACTAGATCTATAACTATTATAATAGTAACGGCTGAAATAACTAGATAGAAGTGTACGTACCTATTATGTTTTTTCAAAAAAATTATCCGTGTTATTTAGAAGTGTTACACTTCTATAAATTTCACTCCACATAAAATTTCCATACCGGGGGCCATATGAAAATCGATTCTTGAGTAAACTAAACTCCAATAATATTATTTTATATTAATCAAATGTAAAAAAAAACCGTAATAACAAGTAACGATTACCTACCGATATCCATATCTCAGCGCGGTGGACAAATTTGCAGAATAAACTTTCATAGTCATATAAATTCATACGACAATCGACATTATTATCGATAGCCTACGTTAGAAGGTCTCACGAGGACATCACTACCTTACCCCAAGCGGCGCGCCGCACAGTGGTCTGAAAATCAAGCTCAAAAAACTACTACAAAAAAGTATTTAATCAATATCGTTTTTAATTATTCTCATCTAAATAGTAATTAGCAGGCTATAAACTAACGATAGTATAAGTAAATCGATCGGCAACTTCATTTAATCACATCAAAGATTTGAAAAATCACATACAGAAAATTCAAAATTTCAAAAATTTGCTACGCGCAAATCGGCAACTGACTGCGCATGAATTGGCTGTCATCCTGATCGCCGTGTACGGTGCAATAGCTCGTGTGAGTACCAGCTCTTCAGTTCCATTCTATTCTATTAAAAAAATCTACTTTAAGTGTTTTCTCCCATACAAAAAAACACAAAACTTTTTTTCTCACGCGTGAATCTACTAATACCATCCATATTTTAATATCACGTAAAGTACCCCCCTTTACGTGATATTAAAATATGGGTGGTACCAGAGACATTACAATTTTTTTTTTAATTTCGTGGCTTAAAGTTTCTATGAGTACGGAGCTCCATTTTCAGACCACTGTGCGCTGCCGCAGGGCGTCCTGTACTATGCGAGCTCACGCTTACGTAAAGTATCGTTTTGTGAGTTTTACATTGCTGGTTCAGTCCCTTAGCGAAACATTTAGGTAGTAGTTAAGAAGCAATGTATTTTCTGCAAAAATAATACAGTCGCTGTGATATTTGAAAACGAAAATAATGTAGTAAAGTATTGTTTTGTGATTGTTACATTGCTTGTCCAGTCACTTAGTGACACACTTAGGTAGTAGTTAAGAAGCAATGTATATACTGCATAAATAGTACAGTCGCTGTGATATTTGAAATAAAAAAATAACGTAGTAAAGGCAAGAACTCAACCGGCGGGGGTGGCGGGCTCGCAAAAATTGGCACACGTCCGACCTCCAACACGTTCCGCTCGGGACTAAAGGACGCATGACGCGCGCATGAAATGATGAAATCACTTTGTTTTGAAATTAGTGGTATAAATATTTTAATATTTCATATTATGTCGGCACACTTTTATCACATTTTTTACGACCTTTATTACGGTATAAGTTTTATTATTCAAAGCCTTATAAAACTCAAATAAAATAATAAATTAGACCGCAATTTAGACTTGTCTTTGCGATTTAATTGGATGCAGTAAAGTGCAAGTAATCGTGTATCGCATAGCCGAGATCTAAAGATCGAAGTATGAATTATGTTTTTTTTCAAAATTTAAATCCGTGTTATCGACGAATAAATCACAATAGAAAACGACGTTTTTCAGGGTAACATCGCCTTATAGCGGTATTCTTAGCATTTAAATGGTTCGTTCGCAATTATTCTGACTGTGCTATATTATTACGTATTGATAATACAACAGCCATTAGTTATATTAATCGTATGGGCGGAATACAATTCCCACATTTGAACTATTTATCCCGATCTATTTGGCAGTAATGCGAGAGGAAAAATATCTGGTTAGTAGCGTCTTACATAAACACACATGATAATGTTATAGCCGACAAACAATCTAGAAAAATTAACATAGACACAGAATGGGAATTATCAAATTTAGCATTCCAATTGATAACATAAGAATTAGGCCAACCAGAGATAGACTTATTCGCCTCTCGTACTAACGCAAAATGTGAGAACTATGTGTCTTGGACCAGACCCCGATGCCATCACAATCGACGCCTGTACAATAAGCTGGCGCGATAAAAACTTCTATGCCTTCCCGCCATTTTCTGTGATATTAAAATGAAACAAAAAAAACAAAAAAATTCTTACAAAAAAATTGTTTTAGACAAAGCCGAAGGTATTTTTGTTTTTCCTATATGGCCATCACAAGCCTGGTATCCCCAGTTAAAGAGTATACTGGTTTCGGAAATAGTTATTCTGAAACCAAATAAAGGTCTTTTATCTTCCCGTGTCAGAACACACCATCTACTTTACAAGTCGCTTACCCTGGGTGCCGCGGTGCTCTCCGGCTTGCGTTCAAGTAAAGTCAATTAATTATGAAAATTATTGTGTAGTTAGCCATTTCAGTCGAAAATGTATGATACATGGCGGTTCATTAATATTAGTAAAAAATTCTATTAAATCAAAAGAACGGAAAGACATCATTGGACTGTCTGTTGAACACACCATTGAATTGTTCTGTGTTGAGCTTGACAAGCATGTTATAGTATGGGTATATAGACCTCCAAGCTACCAGAATCTACCTATATTTGATTCTGTAATGGAAGAGGTGCTAAAGAAACTTAGTGCTAATAGTAAATCAATAATCATATGTGGTGATTTTAACATTAATTTATTAGAAAATAACTCGAATACTGTCCGATTATTAAGTCTTTTTAGGTCATTTGATTTGTCAAATGTTTTTATTGAACCAACCCGAGTGACAGCTTCTTCTGCCACTTGTATAGATAATATTTTTTGTAATTGTGATTACTTACATAAAGAAATTGTAAATAAGTTGCCATCTGATCACAGTGGACAAACAATAACTTTTTGCGCCTACATACCTTTACAAAAAATTCAAATAAGGTTTAGGCCAATTACATGTAAAATCTTAGAAAAATTAAATAATTCGTTGGCCAGTAAATTATGTGTTCAGAGTTTTAATAATGTATGTGACTCAAATGAGTTCTACGCCGATTTCTTTTCACTAATAAACAAACACTTTAATGAAACTTTTCCACTAAAAACTAAAACTATTTACACAAAGTTCTTATTTAGTGATTGAGCTACTCCAGGTATTCGTAAAAGCAGGGAAAATCTTTTTGAACTTTATGGCCTAAAGCAACATATGAATAATTCAACCTTTCATCAGTATGTTGCAAAATATTCTAAAACTTTTAAAAATGTGTGCAAAATAGCTAAAGCTCTTTACATTAGCAATAAAATAAAATCAGCTGATGACAAAATAAAATCTACCTGGCAAATAATAAATAATGAAACAGGTATGAAAAAACAGCGTAGTACTGAATTTAATTTAGAGACTGCACATGGCCCAATCAACTCAAATGTAGAAATAGCTCAGGAATTTGAAAACTTTTTTGGAAATATTCCAGTTAAAACTACTGAAGCTCTAAATTCCTCACCCACACTTTCTGCTGCCTTACTTAGAAAGAATGTAAAGGCATGCCCTTTGGAGTTTAGGTTTCAGCATTCAAACCCCCAAGCGGTTATAAAAGCTTTTAAAGATCTTAAAATTAAATCAACAGAAGATCTATGGGGAATGTCTGTAAAAGTCTGTAGATCTATCATCGAAACCATTGCGCCCTATTTAGCTTTCATATTTAACACCAGTGTAGACCAAGGAGTCTTTCCGGATCTCATGAAACACAGTAAAGTAGTTCCTTTGTTCAAATCCGGTGATAGTAAGGAACGCAACAATTATAGGCCTGTGTCAATTCTGCCAGTTCTCAGTAAGGTGTTTGAAAAGTTGATGCTCAATCAAATGTTACGTCACTTTAATAAAAATTCCATCTTTCATGAACATCAGTACGGTTTCACCAAAGGGCGTTGTACAGTAAGCTTCAGAGAAAAGGACCCCCCTTCGGTAATGACATCAAACGGTTTTAGTTTTTCGTAGCTAAACATAAATGGCGTGTTGGTCTAGTGCTTAAGGCTGCGGCTCACCAATGCTCCGGTCACGAGTTCAAATCCGCGGATGAGAAGGTTTTTTTTCCTTTTTTAGTTTCGTTTACGTTAATTATTATTTACTATTTAATTATTATTTAATTTTATTGTTATTTATTATTTAAGAAATCAAATGTTAAATTAGGCATGAGGTTTTTAAGAAAAGCTAGGCATGTTGCATAAACAATATTTATTTATTTCTTTAATTACATTTCTAGGACTTCATGGAATCCACTTCTTGGTTAGGTATACAGTTTTCTGTGTAAAATTGGAGTTATTTACTTAGATTATTAACTAAACACAAAATATATACCCTGGGTGAGGTTTACAACGTTTTACATTAGATAACGGTTCGTTTATAGATATTTCTAGAAACATAACTACAATATTTATTTATTTAATGTCGTGAAAACATTTTTTTTTATGCTCTGTATGATCTTATCAAAAAAAGGTTAGAAAATGAAATGTTGTTATTTGTGCCTGTGAATTACAGAGGAAGAACCAACATGCTTAACTATAACAGTATAGCAATATACATCTTTCTCTTTTATCACATAACCCTTTTAACACAACATTAGAAAAATATGTGGAGTCAGATGGTGCATCGTTAACACATTACGAGACTACTTGTAAACAGGAGTAACTGGATTGATAATAATAAAGTTTGTTTATTTCTGATTTACGACGAGATAATGATCCCACAAATATTGGGAATTATTAACACTTGCTTTTAAGTTCCAATGCAATTTTATCAGATAAGTTACACAATATCAATCTGCTGAGTAAAATGCCTATTAATAACGGAGAGGATGACCGTCACTGTCTATCACTTCTTGAAGTCGACTTTTCATGCCCGAAACCATATTGAAGTACGCAGCACTATTTCGCATTAATTCCCAAGTTTTGTTAACCTCTTCATCCAATATTTTTTTGGACTTTTTTCACTGGAGTCCCAGTTCAAAACCTGACCTCACAACTTTTCGAAAGGATTTAGATCCGGACTTTTAGCCGGCCACTCAAACACCGTTATGTCTTGTTAGTTTTACCGTTATGGCCTTCAGCCAGTCTTGCACGATACGGGACCGATGCACCGAAGAATTATCTTGCACCAGGTAAATTTGACCCTCTGGATATACGACCCGCACTGACGGCATCATTACCTCCTTCAACACTTCAAGGTATAGCTCACTGTTCATGCGGCCGCTTATTTCCACAAGCTTGCCTGGACCCATTGAAGACATCCATCCCCAGTAACCTAAAACAGTCAACCTTTTAATATCTGTTGCAATATGTAATCCAAGTAAATGTCAACAAAAATAATTAGAAATAAACATAATTTCAATAACAATGTTATTTACCTAGTGTTAACCGCCCACTTGTTCTCAAGTCTAATACGTTTTTAGAGCTAAACCTCTGCCCAGGTCTTCTCCATAAAATTTTTCTTCCATCCTTATCTGACTTAAAGCACTTTTCGTCGGTAAATATAACAATTTCGTTTTCCCAGTCGAAATTTAAATAACGAGTAGCAAAATTTACTCTGTTAGTGCGGTGATCGTCAGTAAGCTTAATTTTTCTGGCTGGTTTATAATTATGGATGTTCGCAGCGTGTAGATGTCGCCGAACAGTGCTAAGCGATACTCCAAAAGTTTCAGCACTTGAACGGGTAGTTTTAAAGGGTGCCACTGAGTGAACTTCCACAATATTACGGTGTCGCTCCGATTCATCAGTGTAAGCAATTGGGCGAGGGCCTTGGCGATCACATTTCACATCACCCGTCGCTTGATACCTTTGTATCCATCTACGCACTGTTTTTCTCTATAATGAAAATTATAATGTATGAGAAATAAATTAAAAAATCCAACTTGTAAGTAATAGTGCAACATGATAACAACAAATATATTATGTGTATAACGTAAATCTTACCGTTATGCCCATATCCCGTGCTATTTTCTTTGAAGTGATTATGTGTGCACTTCGTAACGTGGATAGGTACGAGCAATGAAACACGCATCGAGGTAAGTAGAAGAATGCTTTTTAAATTTAATTAGCACTGTTTATATACCCTAACATATTTAATAATAATTAAGGATCACGCCACCTTTGTACAAACGGTTCGGACTTGACCGTTTGTCCTAATGAGCTCCTAATGAGGGGGCGTCGACATAATACAATAGATCATCGACGGCCATCTTGCGCGCGCGCCGCTCGGACAAAGGGTGACGTCACGGAGGCGTGGTCTATTTTGTTATTGTCACCAAATCACCTCATGTGACGTAGGCGATCATACGATCCTGTGCTGTGTTGAGTCGTGTGCGAGTACTTGCTTAACACTTGCCTACTCGCTACACCACTCCCCTGGCGAGCCCGATGCTACGGGCGATAGTAGTCAGGAAATTTGACTGTGCGCCCACTTCTTGTTTTTTTTATGATTTCATTGTCGGGCTTTTCGGGTTGCGTTTTCGTGTCTGGTTTTTCTTCAGCGACGAAGGCAGGTTTAAGACGGTCGATTGTGATCCGTTGTGACCTTCCTTGTATATCGACGTCGAAGGTTTTCTGGCTTCGTCGGAGTACCTTGAATGGGCCTATGTACGGTGCTTGAAGCGGTCTTCGTGCAGGACCTTGCCGGATGAAGACATGTGTCGTTGTGTTCAGATCTTTCGGTATGTAGAAGCTTCTGGAACTTCCGTGCCAAGATTTTGGTTGAGGAGCTAATTTGCTGACATGGGCGCGGATTCGGCTGGCTATGGAAGTCATGTCTGCTTCTTCTTCGAGCGTAGGAGTGAAGAACTGTCCTGGTAAACGCAGCGGTTCGCCATAAACTAGTTCTGCTGCAGATGCTCCAAGGTCTTCTTTCCAGGCGCTTCGTATACCTAGAAATACCCAAGGTAGAACTTCAACCCAGTTCGTTGAGGTGTGGCAGCTGATGGAGGCCTTAAGCTGTCTGTGAAGCCTCTCTACGAGTCCATTTGCTGCTGGGTGGTATGACGTAGTGGTATGGTGTGTTGCATTAAGTATAGCGGCCAGTTCTTTGAAGGTATGTGATACGAACTGTCCGCCGCGGTCTGTCGTAATATGTTCTGGACAACCAAAGCGTGAGATCCATCCATTTATCAGGGCAGTAGCACAAGTTTCCGCGGTCATATCTGCTAGAGGGTATGGCTCAGGCCAACGTGTGAAGCGGTCGACTATCGTGAGGCAGTATTTTTGACCGGAGCATAGTGGTAGCGGTCCAATTAAGTCCAGGTGTATGTGATTGAATCTAGCGGTTGGCGGTTTGAAGGTTTCTAGTGGTGCTGAAGTGTGTCTTGTGACCTTGGAACGCTGGCATTGTTGACATTCTTTAGCCCATTGGCGACAATCTCGTCTGATGCCTGGCCAAATAAATCTTTGAGTGACTAGTTTGACAGTGGCCTTTGCGCCTGGGTGGCTTAAATTGTGTAGTGCGTCAAAGGTTTGCTTGCGAAACGAAGGAGTGATATACGGCCGTGAATACGACGTTGAGACGTCGCAATATATGTTATGGCCTGACTCTGGAGTTTTTCGCTTCTCCAGCTGTAATGTGGAGCCGTTCTTCAGTAATTCCAGCAACTCGCCATCTGATTTCTGTTCACTAGCGAGCGCCTGGTAGTCCACGGGCATGCCGATTTCTTCCACCCTAGACAGGGCATCAGCAACCACATTCTCTGTTCCACTGATGTATTTGATGTCCGTCGTGAATTGGCTGATGAAGTCCAAGTAACGGAATTGTCGTGGAGAGCAGTTTTCACGTCGTCCGTTGAAGGCGTAAGTCAGAGCTTTGTGGTCTGTTACGATCGAAAAAATTCTTGCTTCGACCATGAAACGAAAGTATCTTATGGCCTCATAGATGGCCAGTAGCTCGCGATCGTAAGGGCTGTATTTCTTCTGACTCGGACTTAGCTTCCTTGAGAAGAAGGCTAATGGCTTCCACTCGCCGTTCTGTCGTTGTTGAACGACTGCTCCGATTGCCGTGTCTGACGCGTCGGTAAATATGCTTAGTTCTGATTGGGGGTCTGGATGTACTAAGAGTGTTGCTTCTGATAGGCTGTTTTTGCACTGATTGAAGCTTTCAAGTTGAGCTGGTGTCATGTTGATTACTTGTGATCCCTTCGTTTTAGGACCAGCAAGTAACTCGTTCAGATGAGCTTGGATGGTAGCTGCCTTCGGAATCAAGCGGCGATAAAAATTTAGCATTCCGAGGAAGCGTCTGAGTTCTTTCATGGTTTTTGGGGGAGGATAGTCTCTGACGGCTTGAATTTTTACGTCCAAAGGTTGAATGCCTGCTGCTGAAACTTTGTAACCCAGAAAATTGACCTCAGTTTGTCCAAATGTGCATTTGTTGATGTTAATTAAGATGCCATATTCGGTGAGCCTTTGGAACAAGGTTTTTAAGTGCTGTTGATGTGTAGTGCTGTTGGGGCTGAACACCAATATGTCATCCGCGTATCCGAAACAGAAGTCTAATCCTCGAAGAACCTCGTCCATAAATCGCTGGAAGGTTTGCGAAGCGTTTCGAAGACCAAAGCTCATAAATGGGAACTCATACAACCCGAAGGGTGTAGTTATTGCTGTTTTGGGTATGTCTTCTGTACATACTGGAATTTGGTTGTAAGCCTTTATCAGGTCAATTGTTGTGTAGATTTTACTTCCCGTAAGCTGATGGGTAAAATCCTGTATGTGCCTGACGGGGTATCTGTCTGGGATTGTACGGGCGTTTAAGGCTCTGTAATCCCCGCACGGACGCCAACCGTCGTTTTTCTTGCGGGCTAAGTGGAGTGGTGAGGACCATGGACTGTCTGATAATCTAGCAGTGCCATTCTGCATCATCTCTTCAAATTCCTGTTTTGCTACTTTCAGGCGTTCTGAGTCTAATCAACGCGGGCGACTGTATACTGGAGGTCCAGGAGTTGTGCGTAAATGATGGACGGTTGTGTGCTTGATGATAGTGGTTTGTCCCGCTGGTCGAGTGATATCCGGGTACTCTCTTAGTATGTGGTGGTAGACCGAATTATCTACGATGGTGCGGACGGACGAAATTGCTTCTGTGGAGGTCTGATGAGGTGCAGAGATAGTCAATGATTCCATCCACTAGACGTTGATTGCGGCAATCGATAAGTAGGTTATAATAGCCTAAGAAGTCGATGCCTATAATGGGTTTGGAGACGTCCGCAACAATGAATCTCCAGGTGAAAGCACGTCGGAGTCCCAAATCCAATGTGAGAGGTAGGTCGCCGTAAGTAGCTATAACTGTGCCGTTGGCTGCGAAAAGCTCATATTTTGTTTTGACACGACGTTCCTGAACAGCGGATCGCGGAAAAACGCACAGGTCTGAACCCGTGTCGATAAGGTACTGCACCTTTGTTTTGCGGTCCGTAATGAACAGGCGGCTTGTAACAGATAGGCAGTCTTGTGCCGCCACTAATGGCTGCCTGGGATGTTTTCCGACTTCTTATGCGAACAGGGTTGGATGCATTTACGCGCTCGCTCACCGAAACGGTAGTGGTACCAGCAGTAGGGGTGATTTTTAGTGTGTGAATTTGAACGCGATCTTCTGTTGGAGTGGCTTCTGCCTCTGGAATGTGGGCGTGAGCGTCTGTGCAGTTCTGTGCTCATGGTTTCCAGTCTTCGGCTTAATTCTGCCACTGTGCGTGTTAAATGTTCGATGGGATTATCTGCTGCTGTTGTAGTGGTTGACGTGCTGGCTACTTGACTGGATGCTAGGTTGGTGAGTGACATGGTCGCTGGAACAACGTCGTTGACACGGTCTGCTAGCTCGGCCAGGTCTTCCAGTGTCATCTTCGCCTGTTGAGCAGCGATGCATGTTTGTAGATGGGTTGGTAGTCGACTAGCCCAGATTGTCCGGATAAATTCTTTGGGCACGTTATCTCCAGCCAGGTGTTGCAGGTGTCGAAGGAACTGAGTGGGTTTTCTGTCCCCTATCTCTTCGTGCATTAGCAGCTGTTTTATTTTGCGCTCTTCAGATGCTGATAATCGGCGCTTCAATTCCGTCTTCAACGTCTCGTACTTGTTAGTGTTCGGTGGGTTCACTACCAGGTCTCGGACCTCTGCTGAGTGTTGCGGTTCCAGCTGTGCCAGGACGAAGTAGAATTTCGTCGCGTCTGCGGTTATGTTGGACAGAATGAATTGCCCCTCAAGTTGAGCGAACCATAATTCAGGGTCACTTGGGTTGAACGGGGGTGTCCTCACTCCGACTCGGTTTGTTTCCCCTAGCAGGATGTCTTTCCTGAATGTTGGCTGAGTTTCATCAGGCATTTTCTAGGTGTTCTTGAACGTTCGGGGTCACCAGTGAAGTGATTATGTGTGCACTTCGTAACGTGGATAGGTACGAGCAATGAAACACGCATCGAGGTAAGTAGAAGAATGCTTTTTAAATTTAATTAGCACTGTTTATATACCCTAACATATTTAATAATAATTAAGGATCACGCCACCTTTGTACAAACGGTTCGGACTTGACCGTTTGTCCTAATGAGCTCCTAATGAGGGGGCGTCGACATAATACAATAGATCATCGACGGCCATCTTGCGCGCGCGCCGCTCGGACAAAGGGTGACGTCACGGAGGCGTGGTCTATTTTGTTATTGTCACCAAATCACCTCATGTGACGTAGGCGATCATACGATCCTGTGCTGTGTTGAGTCGTGTGCGAGTACTTGCTTAACACTTGCCTACTCGCTACATCTTTATGCTTTGTTCCTGTTCCCAGACAACAACCATTTTAGCCTTCAAAAAAGTTGTTAATCGAACCATAATATCGGTTAATAGATTCAACTGTTCAAAAACTTAATAAATTGGATAATATTACGACGAAGATATTACACACAAGCGGATCGACACGAAAACGAAACGATTTGAAAAGTAATTATACCCTCAATCACAGTTTAGTAAATAAGGCGAAGAAGTATTCTAAATTCAACCTTAACTCGTAGTTCATACAGCAGTTAAGTTTCTGAAGTAAAATGACGGTAGTGCAACAATCGGAATCAAGCACATTCTATTCAACCAAACATAAAATCTATGCTAATTTCAACCTTATCTTTTAGTTAATTGAGGAGTTAAGTATCACACGTGATGGAAGTTGAAATATAAACCTTTATGTTTAGAAGATTAGACTTAAATCAACATTGTTCGATGAATGGAGTAATGCTATTCAAATTTTCGTTGTGATTGATAACTGAGCCTATGGCCTAGTGGTGTATGGCACGGTTTAAAATATCGGCTGGCGCCTGATGATGCGGGTTCGTGTTCTCAACCGCACGTAAAGAGTCTTTTTGTAAGTTATTCTTGGTATACGGTTCGGTCAGAAGCCGACAAAATACCATATTAATAAAAACACGCAAATAATATTTGAGTGAGATCGATGGATGCTCGGGGCCAGTCACGTGATGCGCCCGCCGTCACACGGGCGATAATCTTTAAAAGTCTCGGGGGGTTCCTTTTCTCTGACGCAGACTGTACCATTGAAGCCGGTGTCACCCTAATAAAGAACATTTTTAATGCCTGGGAGGAAGCACAAGATGCCATTGGAATCTTTTGCGACCTCTCGAAAGCGTTCGATTGCGTCGACCATGATACACTTCTGTTGAAACTAGAGCACTATGGGGTTAGGAATACAGCTCTTGATTTACTAAGATCATATCTGAAAGAAAGAAAAGTTAAAGTTCAAGTAAACGGCGTATGAATGAATGAATGAATTCTTTATTTGCCAGAATATAGGTACATTGTATATGGTAAATTTTTATAATATGGTTTCACTATATTCGACTTTCTAGTCGTGCAAATTTTTAAATAGTCAAAGCTTTAAAAAAAAAAAATTATATCAAATTTTTGTCTTCCTACATTAATAACACAAAAAATAATATTAACATTAACAATAATATAAAATAAAAAAATAATAAAATAATCACTATGTAAATTACAGTTTACAATTAAATATTTTTTGTCTTCTTACATTATTAACACAAACAAGAAAATTAACATTAACAATAATAAAAAAAGAATAAAATAATTACTATGTCAAAAGGATTTCAAATTTATAAAGTCATCTATGGAATAAAAACATCTGTCGCACAGCCAATTAAATAAGGCTCTGCTGAATTCTAATTCATTTAGTTTTCTCATTTTTTCCGGTAGCTTGTTGTATAGCTTAACCGCCATACTATAGCAGTTCGTGTCGCAAAGTTTTAGTCGATTTCGAGGGACTATCAGAGGCTTTTGTGCTACCTTTCTTTTTAAAGGAGCTTTTTCATCCTTTTTAAAAAGCGAAGGGTGATTTCTAACAAACTTACACATTTCTAGAATGTATAAGGATGGGAGTGTAAGCAGTTTTTTGTTAGTAAACACGGGTCGGCAGGAATCGGTCCATTTAAGGTTATAGATCGATCTGAGGCATTTCTTCTGAACTATAAATGCTCTTTGGGAGTCCGTGGAGTTTCCCCAGACGATTATCCTATATCTCAGTACAGAGCACACGTGGCTGTGGTACACAATTAGAGCTGTTTCTACATTCGTTAACTGTTTTATTTTCCGTAGCGCGTATATAAATTTATTTAATTTCTTACACACCATGTCTACATGTGATTTCCAGTTGCAGTAATTATCAAAATGTATTCCTAAGAATTTTATAGTATTTACTTTTTCAATTCTGTCATTATTATATTTTATTTGTGTGTCAAATGTGTCGGTTATTTCTTTTTTGTTATTATTATTTGTGCAAAATGTCATAAATTTAGTTTTATTTGTGTTTATTTGTAAATTATTTAGGTTTAACCAGTCATGTACATCGTTTAGAGCTTTATTTGTGACATTTATTGCTTGCTCAACAGTAGCCTCTTTAGTCAGAATAGTGGTATCGTCTGCGAACAGTATAGTGTATTGGTCTGTTGCATTCGGTAGTTCATTAATGTATGCTAAAAATAGTATCGGCGAAATCGCAGTCCCTTGAGGTACGCCACATTTGTTAATTAGGTACTTAGATCTATACGTTACGTAGGTGTTAGTCTTACGGCACATTTTCACGATCTCCGTGCATTGCTTTCGACCCCTTAGGTAGCTATCAAACCAATTGTAGGCTGGGCCTCTTATACCGTAATTTTCTAGTTTATTTAATAGTTTGTCAAGAGATATCATGTCAAAGGCTTTACTCATGTCCAGAAATACAGCTATTGGAATCTTTTTTGTATCTATTGCACTAAGGATTTCTTTTATTAATTTAAAACTTGCCAAAGTAGTAGATTTATTTTTAATAAAACCGTTCTGTTGGTGACATATTATATCATTTTTATCAAAAAACTTTACCAGTCTTGTACTCATTACTTTCTCGAATATCTTGGAGATAATTGGAATCAATGTGATTGGCCTGTAGTTTCCTGCTTCAGTTTTCGAACCCTTTTTATGCAGTGGTTTAACTACGGAGAATTTGAGTGCTTCAGGAAAAATACCGTTTTCCATAGACAGATTTATTAAATGAGTCAATGGTTTTAATATAGAAAATATAGTTCGTTTTAATATTTTTGTTGTAATATGATCATACCCAGCTGAATTTGTATTCCGTAATTCTATTACAATTCTATATACTTCTACCGAATCTACTGGTTCCAGGTAAATAGAGCTGGCTAACGTTCTTCCAGTTATTGTTTGGTCTGCAGGGTGGTCATTAATTACCGGGTTTACAACATTTATGTAGTAATTATTGAAATATGTGGCAATTTCGTCGCCATTTAAAAGCATTTGATTCCCGTTCGAAATTTCTCTGATTTCATTCGTTCGGTTGGTTTCTTTGAGTCTTTCGTTAACTATTCTCCATGTGGCTTTACATTTGTTTTCGGCTTTTTCTATATATTTTTTATTATTACTATTTTGAGTACTTATTACACATTTTCTCAAAATTTTACCATATGTTTCGTATTTTCGTTTGTTTTGACTATTTTTATTTTTATAGTATTCATATTGTAGTTTTCGTTTTGTCACAAAAGATTTTTTTAGGCCCTTTGTAATCCATTTTGGGTTATAGGAGTTTTGATTCATTTTGATTTTTATTTGAGGAAAACACAAGTCAAAATAAAGGCAGACCTCGTCATGGAACAGTTTAAACGCCTTATTAACGTCTGTTTCTAGGAAAATCTCCGAGAAAGATAGGTTGCCAAGGTAGTAACAAAACTTATCAATATATTCCTTGCATAGGTCTCTTTTATATACAAACCAATGCTTTTGATAATTACTATCTGATTTTATTTTTACTGTCAATGTTTGACCAGTGTTATGGTCTGATAGTCCCAGTTCATGTACTTCTCCTTTAGCATCTTTGATGTCACTAATTATGTTGTCAATACAGGTATTTTGTCGAGTTGGTTTGTTTATATGACATTTAAAGTTGTAATTGAGTAAAATATTTATAAATTCATATTTAGACTGTGTATTATTTAATATGTCAATATTGAAATCACCACATAAAATGTTTTTGTAATTATCTTTATGATGTAGTCTGTTTAATAATATTTGAAGCTTTCTAAAAAATATATTTAGGTCCGAATTTGGCGTTCTGTACACACACAGCAAATTAATGCCGTAATTTTTGTATTCGTATACCGCATATTTCGAAATGTTTTTCTAATGTCATATTTTTTAGCCATTCAATAGATTCATATTCGATCCCTTGTCTTATTAATATGCAAGCGCCACCACGTTTCTGGTCTTTCCTAGAAAAACTACTTACTAATTTAAATGCTTTTATTTTCAAATTTTCCTCGTCACCCGATTTTATAAAAGTTTCAGTTAAAGTTATAAAATCAATAAAAATGCTTTTATCTCGAAGTAGATTTATTGCTATTTCAATATCTTCAGCCTTGTTTATGGCACCAGCAATATTTTGGTGAAATATTACATGATTAACTGGTTTAGCCACGAAAAAATGCTCCGTTAGCTATTTCATTGACAGCAATATTTTCCTGGGGAGCTTTGCTTAAATTGTATTGTTCAGAATTATCATTAGTTTGCGTACTTTGGTTTTGGGTACGAGCTTCCGGTGTAAAAGTCTTATTAATGTTGCTGTTTTTATTATACGATAAGAATGTTTTGTCATAGTCTAGCTGGTCTAACACTAAATTTATTTTACGACATAACGATGACATGTTATAGTATTTTGAAATGAATGAACAATCCTTACTCTGGCTACAAATAAGATACAACATTTCGTTCAATTTAGATTCGTTTGAGCAGATGTTTTTATTCACACATAAGATGATAACGGGACATTTAACTGATTTTAGGAATAGAACTAGTTCTGTGGTCATTTTTAAAGTATTGATGTCATTTTGTCCTATAGATATAATTAATTTGTCTTCAGAGGTAATGTCGAAAAGCTGCATACTAGTCAATATATCCTCCGTGGTAGCATTTGGTTTAACAATAGACATGAAACGATACTGGCTATGCGGGTTGTAGAATCTGGATTTGTACAGCTGTGTTGCTAGTCCACTGCATTGTCTTCCTCCTATTATAAATACCCTTTTTTCACGCTTGTGGGTAGGTTTCCTTTTTTTAGTTGCCATCCCATTGTTTATCTGTGTGTTTGTCGCTGGCGCGGGGGGTAACACTACGTCATTTTGAAGTTTAGCACATATCTTTGGTTCTTGTTCTGACGAAGTGTTGGCCTGTAGAACATTTGTTTTTTTTTGGCACTGTCGAGTAATCGGATCATTTTTCACAAGAGGGGTTATTTCTTCTCCCTGTTTCATAGATGTAGATGTAAATGTACTTGTTATGTTTTGGCTTAAAGGAGAGATATGAAAATTGTCAGTGAGGCGGCGTCGCGCATTCTTTTTGGTGCTAACTAATAAGTTGTAACTCGAAGTTAATGGTACGTAAACTCATTGGGGTCTGAAATGGCAATGGCTGTTTCTCAAGGCTCGATATTGGGTCCATTCCTCTTTTTAGTTTATATTAATGACTAGCTGTGCCCGCGACTTCGTTCGCATGGATGTCGGAAAACAATAATATGTCGCTTAGAAAAGTTGTACCTTCATTTAAAAAGGGCGAATCTTTCGACCAGGGCTGGTGATTTTTCCTAGTAAGAAACTGCCAAAAAACTTGTGTTTTTATTTAAGAAAATGCTTCTCTTTATAAAATATTAGCGGTGGAACCACCTGGAGCGTACACAAAAAAGTTGCTAGGGTTGCTCACACGCGAAAGAGCTACATAAAGTTGGCCGTGGGAAAAGCAACCAATACTAAGATCCACCCCCGCAACGGATAATGTCTGGCCCTGAGCTTTGTTAATGGTCATGGCGTAACACAGGCTGACGGGGAATTGCACACGCTTAAAACTAAACGGGAAATTATTGGGAATGAAAGGAATTCTTGGAATAAAAACAACATCACCGGCGCCGCAACCTGTTAAGATTTCGGCTTCGATGACGTTTTGTTGGTGATTGGTGACTATGAGCCGAGTGCCGTTGCAAAGTTTGGGAGGACTTAAATTTCTGAGAAGAATTATTGGCACTCCGACTTTTAAACAAATTTTGTGTGCTGAAAGACCGGGTGTGTTAAGGGATTCTAAGAACTCTACTGGATAGTGTGTGGCATCTTCTTCTTCGGGAACCGTATTTATCGATGTATATTGTTGACTTTCCCCAGAAACATGTGCCAATATTTGTGTATTTATTGCTGTCCGATAGTCGAACATATCGAATCAACCATAAGGCCTCTGCCTCGAACCTTGCGGGCAGCGGGGCGGCGGCGGCGGCGGCGGCGGCGCGGGCGCAGCAGGATCTTATGCGTAAAATCAAATGGACCGGTTCTCGAAAACAGCGGCGCGGCAGCGGCGAGGCGGCGGGCAGCGAGCGGTGCACTCCATTCAAGCGGTGACCGCCCGCGCGTCTGCATTGCAGTGTTGTTGCCCACAATAAATTGAGCGTTAGGAATAAATTTGAATCAAAAAGATGTTGCCGCCATTGTTCAGCCATTTCTTTCGCGAATAAAAACAAATATCTCGACGACAAAATCGTGAACACAACACTACGCGGCTATAGTGACGCGCGATCTGCCCGCTAGTTTCGAGAACGGGTCTTTGATGCCCGCCCCGCTCCCGCGCCGCCGCCGCCGCCGCCCCGCTGCCCCCAAGATTCGAGGCCGAGGCCTTACACATGCCAACAACGATCGAATCGAATGAGCGATGGTCACGAATCATACGAACAAATTACGAAGTATAATACAGTTCGATTCAAACTTAATGGCGGCTCGGAACATGAGGCGAGTCGCTGCGCAGTAACAATTTCATGTGACAGCGGGGGTGAGGGGTGGGGTACTGCGCAGCTAAAAGTTAACTTCCGAGCCGCCATCCGCCCCGCTGCCCGCAAGATTCAAGGCCGAGGCCTTACACACGCCAACAACGATCGAATCGAATGAGCGGCGGTCACGAATCATACGAACAAATTACGAAGTATAGTACAGTTCGATTCAAACTTAATGGCGGCTCGGAACATGAGGCGAGTCGCTGCGCAGTAACAATTTCATGTGACAGCGGGGGTGAGGGGTGGGGTACTGCGCAGCTAAAAGCTAACTTCCGAGCCGCCATTAAGTTTGAATCGATCTGTAACGACTCGTTTCTTGACTTCTTAATTTGAATGAACGAAACCAACCAAAATACCAAATCAAAACCAATCAGATCACTGATCAATACTTTCAACGAATGACAACCCAACCCAACCAACAATTTATTATTTATTTATTTATTATATTATATTATTATATTATCGACACTAAAGAAGTCAAAAACAAAGATACCTATACTAAAAATTATTTGGAATATCTGGGCTAAAGTCATTCTAAGACGGAGAGTCTTAACACCGCGATTCAGAAAATGACATTAAACGAACAACGCCATCTATCGAGCACGAAATGATACTGTCAAAATATATGGGAAAACGTTCGAACACTCTGTAAGCTAAATAAACTATGTAGAAAAGTGAAAAATTAAAGAATAAATACCTATATTTTTTAAGAAATTAACATTTGTCACTATTCTTTCATGATTATCAAGATTTGAAAGATAGGTAGCGCCACCTATCGCACTAATACTAAACTAATAAATAAACAACGCATCTGGAAAATTTTAATTAATCTAACTTTAGAGTTATATTCTATACACAAATACACAATGTATCGCGTTAAGTTTCCGCGCAAAGAAAATGACGGTCATATAACAACACACGATCTCACAAACCTAGTAATTAAGAAGTAAGTATCATTTCGCGTCAATAGATGTCGTTACGTGGATGTACATTACGTAATGAAAATTCCTTCTTGAACACTTTAAATTCATATATCTTTTGATATTTTGAAGCGATTGCGATGAAACAAAAACTAATTGAAACATCGAGTTACACACAATATTTGAGTATAAAAGTTAACCATATTGATTTCGTACTTTTTACGTGATAGTGGAACAATCAAACTACACAACATACAAACAGACAAACAGACAAAAATTCCAAAAATGGTAGAAATGGAATCTGTTGGTTATTCTTGGATAACCAACCAATTTTTTTTTTTTTTTTTTCATTGTACAGAAACGCCTCGTCTACAGATTTATTATATGTATAGATTTTTCATTGTACAGAAACGCCTCGTCTACAGATTTATTATATGTATAGATTTACCCCAATTACTTCTAAATCAACCGAAGATGGTGTTATTTGCAGATGACACATCATTGATTTTTAAAATAAATCGACGTTCACAAAATCTTGACGACGTGAATAGCTCTATTCTTCAGGTACAAGATTGGTTTACGGTAAATAATTTGGTACTAAATGAAAAAAAAAACAAATGCATTCGATTTAAATTACCTAATGTTCGAAGTAGCGAATGTGTTCCCTTAATAGTCATCGCTCTGCCCTATCGCTACTTCTAGGAAATAGTGTAGGAACAGACGACTGCATAAAAAGGCTACTAAAAGGAGCATACAATTTGAGACCGTGTGTACCCAAGTACACGAGTACCTACTTGGGATCCCCAGGTGGTACTCAACTTTATCTCTAATTGGTTCCCAAATGAAGATCTTCCAATAGAAAAAATCACTAAGAAATTAGCTATTTTGCTAGCTATTTGCACAGCTCACAGAGTTCAAACGCTATCTCTTATTAAGACCACAAACATTAAAATAAATTCCAGAGGCATCGAAATAATCGTAACTGACAAAATTAAGACATCGGAACCTGGCCGATATCAACCAATTTTATTTCTACCATACTTTTTAGATAAACAAAGCATTTGCCCGGCTACGACACTAAAAGATTACCTACCTTCAAGTGACTAATGAAATGAGACCTGAAAGAGTACCTAATTTATTCCTGACGTTTAAAAGGCCCTATAGAGGTGCCACAGCGCAGTCAATCAGTCACTGGATAAAACAAGTTTTGTGTGCGAGCGGCGTGGACGTGACAACATTCAGCGCGCATAGCACGCGTCATGCCGCTACGTCCACGGCGCACCGCGCCGGATTGTCCATAGACGCCATCAGGAAGGCGGCTGGCTGGACAACCGCTTCCCAAACGTTCGCCAAATATTATTGTCGGGCCATACGCGAAGAAAATTCTTTCGCAAGTTCGATTTGTTTTCCGCCAAACCCAAATTAAATTGTCGGGCCATACGCGAAGAAAATTCTTTCGCAAGTTCGATTTGTTTTCCGCCAAACCCAAATTAAATAAAGACTGATTAGCGCCTACTTATATTATTCCAGGTGTGTAGTTTATCAACCTAAATAATTATAATTGTGATTGAAGTTGATTCTAGATTAAGATCGCAATGGTCTATGTATTATGTATAATAGATTACCGATTAATAATAATTATTAAAGGAAAAAAAGGTTTATGTTAAATAAACAAATTATGTAAACAACTTATCTATTATTATTATTAGCAAAACTTCACCTCTAAACATCTACGTTGTGAATGTTATATCTGAAGAATGAAGCGATGCAATATAATATATGATCAAACGAACTTCGGCAAGTGAAGTTCGATCGATAGTATATTAATCGCTTCATTCGAAAATATAACACCCACCCACCCTATTTCCCTATAAAACGAAGATTTTGCTAAACTTACTCTAAAAAAAATGAGACTTGAAACGCAGATCGTAGAAACCAGACAAAAAAAAAAGGGGGTATTTTTATTAAAAAAAAGTGCGAAGTTGCCTTGTAAGTTAGAGGAACTACGTTGTGAATGTTATATCTTCGAATGAAGCTGTAGCGTTTCCGAACGGAGCCGCGCGGCTGACAGTGATAGAAAAAGTTTGACAAGAAATAACACCTACAAGAAATAACGCCAACTTATATAAATAGTCTGTAAAAGAAACAGTAATACAAAGTGTTCTGTGAAGAGAAATACAAAAGCTTATACTGGAGTGAACCGCGTTTGTGTTACCTTACCCCACTCGTCGGTTCCCTAAATTGGTGACCCCTTCAGAAAGTGATTCGGTTTCTTCTATCACACGTTTAACCTTTTATAAGTTCTTGTACTCTTACAACTTGAACTACGAGACCAACTCGACACGTCCAGCTTTAAGTGCCGGTGACCCTACACTGAACGGTGAATGGTTGGCTTATCTGCTAGAGCCGTCGAATAAACAATACGGACGCATCCTGGGGCTGATCTTGAATGCGAACAAGCTCTTCACCTTACTACAACAACAACCAGCGAGCTACCACCAACAGGAACTTGTCCCACATCTGCGAGTCAGATTCTACACATCAAAGATAAATGGTCAGTTCGTTCCGAGTCCTATAAAAACATTTTGATAAGTAAAAGTGATGTGTCTTACTCAAACAGTGCTTGATCTTTAATTAAATACTAATTGTACGGTCTACGTACATTAACGTTACTTCTTAGCTGACAAGGCGAATCAATAGGGTCACTTGTCACAATAAATATAATTATTTGCTCACTCTTACTTAGTGTGCAACTAACCAACACGCGGAACCGACGTACATGTAAGAGTCACCAACCTTACAACACTAGTACTAAATAAACTTTTGGTTTTACTGTGAAGTATTTTATAAAAATAATAAAATAAAATTCATTTATTTCTGGCAACAAGACCCATATCTGACAATTACATTATTCCATTTCATAATAATTAAAATAAAATAAAAGATAAATTCATAATAAATGTCAAAATTATACAATACAAGATAATAAATTCATAATAAATGTCAAAATTATACAATAAAAGATAATACATTCATAATAAATGTCAAAGTTATACAATAAAAGAAAATAGAATTAAAATTATAAATAAATAAAAAGTACAAAAACACACAATTATTAATAACGCCTGCTAAACGGCTTTGCCTGGACATGTCTACTGCAGCAATGCAGCATGTAGGGACAATCCAGCCTGTTAGCAATCATCGCCAGGATCGCGTTGGAGCTGATCCGCACTCTGCGCACCAGGGAGATGCTCCGTCTGCGCATAGTCGCGTGAAAACAGGCGGTACGGTACCTCTGCGAACATGCCCGATGCGCTGCAGAAACGAGGCAGCCCCACCACAACCCTAAACGCGTTATTGTAGAGAACACGGAGGTCGCTATAGCACTTTTTTGTGTAACGAGCCCACAGGCTGCACGTGTAAAGGGATGTACAGTAAGCTCTAAATAACGTGACTTTTACCTCCCTTGAACACCTAGAAAACCTGCGAGCTATCATGTTGGCTCGTATTGAGAGCGACCTCCGCTCCCTCTCAACATCATCACTTAGGTCAAATCATCAAAAATTTTGGCAGCTGTGGTAGCGAGAGAGATAGGCCTGTAGTTATTGGTATCGGCTAAGTCACCCGTTTTATTTTTAACTACCGGCACTACCACGGTTTTCATAAAATCATCCGGCAAATAACTGTGGCTCACACACAGGGAGTAAAACATTGCTAATACTCGCGAGATGTGAGGTCCAGCATGCAGGAAGTGCTCAATACTGAGTCCATCATGACCTGGAGATTTTCCTCTGGTCATGTGCCTTATGACACTAGCTACCTCTTTCGCACTAAATCTCGTCCCGACAACCTGACCACTCCTATCAGTTTTGAGCACCTCACCGTCTGAACCTCGCGGCGACTTAACTGTAAAATGTTCTTTAAAAAGATTAGCAATGCCCCTATGATCACTCACCCCGCCGACGCTCGCAGGAAGTCCAGGTCGGGCGTTGATTTTAGCAGTGCTCTGCCAGAAGCCACGGAAATCGCCTTCACGGTGTTTATCGGCTAGGGCATCCATTCTAATCTGATCTTGGTGATCTTGACACCACCTCAGTCTTGACTTGAATACCCTTCTGCTAGCACACATATCATTATAGACAGAACCGGACTTGGGCCTGCCGCACATGTCCCACTCCATAAACTTGGATCTGGCGTCCCTATGAGCCCCGGCGACGTGTTTGTTCCATCCAATTACGCGTGAGCCACTAGCACGCCGCCTGGTCCCCCCTCGACCCTCCTCCGCGGATACCGTTGCCGCGGTGCGAAGGGCAGTGATGATGTCAGAGTACAGCCTATCCAGAATATGCCCGTGACCAGAATCTTTACAATAATAATCAGCACAACAAGTAAATTCTGATGGGAAGTCGATTAGTGTTAATAACTGATTACTATAATTCTTGTATTTCGCGATCTGCTCGTCAGTTCGTTGACCCCATATAATATTTTTGTCCGATTCCATAGTTTGAGATACCTTAGGTGTCAGTACATTTAAGTTACACTCGATTATGAGCGGTAAATGATCCGAAACCACAGAATCATATTTTATTTGCACATTAGTCACACATTGCTTGGCTGCCTGCGTCACTACGCAGTGATCCAGCCAGCTACATGTACCATATACTTGACTAATGTACGAATAATTATCCGAGTCTATTCCTAGTATGTACTAGGAATAGACTCGGATAATTGAGCAGTTTTTGACATGTATTGATGTAGATGTCTACATCAATACATGTCAAAAACTGCTCATCGCAATAATCAATTAATTCCTTGAAAAACAATTCACGAGGATCCGCATTGAAATCACCTAAAATAAAAACCGACTCGATGCCGTGCGTAAGTACTAAAGCACATAGTTCACTTAAACAGTCTTTAAATAGATCGAGATTATCAGTGGAGTTAGTCGGCATATAAATACTTATCACTAGCAATACCCGGTCACACGTCATAATTTTAACGGCACAAATACGCGAATTTTCACATGTCAACACGGATACATTGGAAAAAACACTATGCCGCCACAAAATTGCCACTCCGCCGTAAGGGCGCCCGCGCAGTATGCCCGCCGACGTATTTACAGCTGACTTCCCAGTATATCCAAAACCGCTATCTATAGTGCTAATAAATGGTATGTCGTGCGGTAACAACCAGGTTTCTTGTAGGCACACAATATCGCACGTACGGCATAGACTCCTGACGTCATCGATGGAACGCTTCACGTTCTTGCAGTTGTAGGAAGCGAGACGATACGTATTGCTATTCATTCCGCAACTCATTTAGGCCGGTAACAGCCCGGGGACTGTTCGAACTTTTATATTTGAAATTAACAAAACGCCTGAATATTATACCCGCGGGCCACAATTTTTCGTCCAAATATAACGACACATTGCATTCGGAAGTTAAAAATTTATATGCTTTGTGCCCTCTTTGCGTCTTCATATTAATTCTTTCTAGGACAACAACTTCTTTGGTTTTATTGCGAATATAATCGATTATGTCACACTCGTTCGTCTCAAGATGTACGTTCGTGATAAAAATCGGGATTTTCTTATCAGCAGCCTTAAACTTTGATTCTAAGTCTCGAGCTACACCCGACTTTCCAATAAAACGATATTTAGGTTGTTTTTTTCGTTGTACATACTGCCAACCCTCGTTACTACTAGTAGGAGACATTGTAGACACTTGTCGCTGTGGTTCACCCTCACGCCGCCGTCGGTCTGCCACCAGTGTGTTGCGAACTTTATCGGCTAGCCGAGGCACTTGTGTTATCGGTTGCGCTGAGCTCAGTCGTGACGTCACCGTGGCTGTCTCGCCGCTCGTTGTGGAACCGGTTCCGACACTCGGCACGCGACGCGTCACAGCACTCAGGCGCTCTCCTCCAGCGCCGCTGTCCCCTCTAGCGCCCGCGCAGCCCACGTCGCTCGTTGCCGCCTGTTGGAGCACACTTGATTTAGGTGCCGCGGGTTCATGTACACAAACATCTACCCTCATTTCTCTAAAAGTTGGTGAGGGCGATATGTCGTCAACAGATATTTGATTATGTTCAATTTGGGACTCATTGAATGCTGACGCGTGACAATCGTGCGATAGCCCCATGGGTCCACTGTCGAGCCACGCACCGCGTTTTGTGTTCACTTTAAAGGCCGAAGTAGGTGGCAATGAATCGGTCTTCAAACGGCATATTTCTCTCTTTAGGTCATTTACATCCTCATGTGTTATATATGATGACTTAATGCAATCGATTTCACTTTTCATTAACACCATATCTTTGAGCAACTTCGTGCAGTCTAGATGGTCAAACGTGACTGGAGGTAATTTGTCTAGATTTTTTGCTACGAAAGTTGGAATAACGTCAGGATCAGTAGACTTAAAAAGATTTATAATGTCGTTCATGTCTCGTTTTTCTTTACCCGCATTTTTACGATTTATATTGCGCTTATCAGTAGGAATCGCTTCAAAAAGCAACGATTTCGCAATTTTGATTTCACTCGCCTCGAAAGCCGACGTACACACACGAACTAATGTATCTTCATCAATTACGGAGACTTTGTTTTGCACATACGACAGTAATTCGTTGACTATCAGGTTACACTGTGTACATTTAACAATGTTCGACATTTTTGCGAGTTCTCGCTACGCAGACGCAGTCCAAAAACACGCTCGCCGCTGGTGGATGCGCGCGCGCGACTGCTGATTTTATATGTTGGACACACTCGCTACCTAACACACAAACTGTTATAGTGTACAGTTCAGGAACTAATCTGACCCGTACATTAAATGGTCCTTCGAGCCGGATACTATTCGGGGTTATTGTGTCTCTTGAAACGACAGCGAATCGGCTTGGCTGGCCTTCCACAAGCGGATCTCACCGGTCAATTTGAGAAAGCGCGCATATTCGTAGAAGAGTGCAAGAACTCTGAGCAAGAAACGAAGAGGGAATACTTTGAAACTTCTTCGTGAACAAAACTCAACTACGTCAACAAGCCCACTACTACTACGGCTACTACTACTACGGCTATTACTACTACTACTACCACTAAACTTAAGGTACGTACCTACTATACTGACATACCTTAAGTCCTACTACTGACTACTGACTTACAATGGAACTACTTACCAAACAAGTCGGCATCTTTGAAGATATCAAAACGTTGTGCACCAACTATAAAAAGGACAGTATAACTAGGAAAAACGTTGACTACCTGGAAAAACGTTTGAGGAACTTAGAAGAACTATGGGGAGCCTTTGATGAGCAGCATAAAATACTGTTGGAGACCATCATCACTGACCATAAAGACATCGGATACTTTAAGAATGAAGTTTACACGAAAAGAAAGGGCATATACGAATCAACTAAAAAGCATATTACGGATCTACTGGATTTTCAAAAGAGACAACGAAAGCAAGACCTAAACTTCGATCTAACTGGGCTAATGGATGAAGAAACTGAAGAAGACGTTAAGAAGCTCATCACTCAACAAGAGCGCAATTTTAAGGCTTTAACTAAGGCTATGTAGAAGAGGCTTCGAAGAACATCTAGCAACCTTGAAATCGAAGTGGCAATCCATCGACAAGATACACTGGGAACTTGAAGATGAGCTGAAGGTGTCTAGTTTGAAAGCAGATTACAATGAAGTACGAAACCCTTGAACAAAAATACGACAACTTGAAAAGAGATCTAAACAGTAAGATTTGGTCCAATACTCATTACCAACAATCGACACCTAAAATTGAAATCCCGGAATTTACCGGGAAATATGTTCAGTGGATTACTTTCAAGGACATTTTCCTTGAAACCATACATAAGAACCCGAGTATCCCGAAAGCGCAGAAGATGCAACACCTGAAGACGAAACTAAAAGGTGAAGCGGAACGCCTCGTCCAGCATCTTTCAATCAGTGCTGATAACTACGATTCCTGTTGGGAAATACTATCTCACCGGTACGACAACCGCCGACTTCAGTTCACTTCGTTTATGAGCACTATGCAGTACTTACCTACGATTCAGCAACCCAACGCCAACAACCTGAAAAGGATGCATGACGTAATAACCGAATGCCTAAATGGCCTCGGCAACATGGGAGTTGAAGTGAGCAGCTGGGGCCCAATAATTGTTTTTATGATGTCACAAAAATTGGATCCCACAACACTCAACGAATATACCAAGGAAACGCAAAACAATAGGGAATTGCCAAACCTAGACGAATTCCTTACATTCCTCGAACACAACTTTCTCGCTCACGAAACCGCGAAGAGCTGCTTAAAAGACTCGGGTGAAAATAAAAATAATCAAAGACCAAACATTAAGAGCTGGAAACATAACTACAAGTTCAAAAGCAACTTTAAGAAGTCAGAAGATCAAACGAAAATGGGACACTCTAAAATATTTCATGCGTCATTTGGAAAATGCCCTCTTTGCAATAATGATCACGTGCTGATGCAATGTGACAACTTCACTAACATGGATATTTCGCAACGAAACAAAACAGTGGCGAAACTAAAACTTTGCAAAAACTGCCTGTATAGCCATGGCGACAACAATTGCAACTCAAGAAAAACGTGCCGCGAATGTAACTCAAAACATCATACTCTACTACATACAAAAAACTCTCCCTCCACTGACTCTGAACCGACTACAGAAAAGAAGGATGAATTAACTAAAAACTCACGACCGTCAACATCATCTCAACCGGCAGCTCACCACTTGTCTGCCGATAACACTGAAATCTTAGTAACTACAGTCCTAGTTAAAGTTAAATCAGCTGACGGAACCTACGCAACACTTCGGGGTCTCCTAGATCAGGGATCTCAAATAAATTTAATAACAGAGAATGCCGCTCAACTATTGCGCTTACCTCGAAAGAAACTTGACGCAGCTGTAACCGGAATAGGTTCTACGTCACGAACTTGCAGGGGACTCCTGCATCTAGAATGTCAATCGATACATTCTAGTTATAAATTCAACGTGCAAGCATTGGTCCTACAAAACTTAACAAACAAGTTGCCCAGCTGTACTTTCCAAAGTGCTGGCTGGACACATCTTCGAAATTTAAAGCTGGCCGATCCTAACTACAATGTGTCAAACTCAATTGATCTACTACTGGGAGCCGACGTTTACGCAGACATCATCCTAGACGGAGTTCTAAAAGGCGACCAGCATGCACCTATCGCTTAGCAAACTCATTTGGGCTGGATCTTGTGTGGCAAACTCAAGACCTTCAACTGTCACTTAACCTTATTCGACACTACAGATCTGTCGAAATACTGGGAGAGCGAAGACATTGCTCCAGGGGAAGGAGACATGCAGAGAAACGAACAATGTGAACTTTACTACCAAGAAACGACCAAACGATGCTCAGATGGCAGATACATAGTAAAAATGCCTATGACCAAAACCTACGAAAAAGATCTTGGAAGTTCCAAGTCAGCTGCTATTGCGCAATTCTTACAACAAGAAAAAAAACTAGGTAAAAACGAACAACTTTCAACAATGTATAAAAACTTTATCCGCGAATACTTAGAACTACAACACATGAAGCCTGTTACGGGTCAAATTACATCCAACCAACTGGAATGTTATTTACCTCACCACGGTGTCCCAAGGGACCAATCCACAACCACTAAACTAAGGGTGGTTTTTAACGCGTCACAAAAAACTTCAAGTGGCAAAAGTTTGAACAGCCTCATGGAAAAAGGTCCTAACCTACAAAAGGATATTCAAGCCCTTATCCTGAAATGGCGAACCTATAAATATGCAATAACTGCTGATATAGAGAAAATGTACAGATGCATATGGATATCCGAGGACCAACAGAAACTTCAGAAAATCATATGGAGAAACTCCCCAGATGAACAAATACAAGAATATGCTCTACGGACTGTGACATACGGCACAAAATGCGCGCCATGGTTAGCCATGCGTACTTTACAGCAGTTGGCTATTGATGACGGTCACTTATACCCTGATGCAGCGAAAGCACTTCTAAAAGAGTTCTACGTCGACGACTTAATTAGCGGGCACAACTGTCTCGAAACTGCCAAACAATTACAAAATGACTTGATACAACTACTACAGCGTGGAGGTATGAACCTAAGGAAGTGGTCCAGTAATTGTACCGAGTTACTAGAACATCTTCGGGAAGACTAAATTTCTAAGACCAACTTTAACTTTAAACAAGAAGAATGCATGAAGACACTTGGCCTTGGCTGGAATCCTACGTCGGACACATTTACGTTCAACTGGAACCTGAAACAAGACTCTCAAAAGGGACTGATTAAGCGATCCCTACTGTCTCAGATTTCGCAACTATACGACCCACTCGGCTGGTTTTCACCAGTCACTATACGAGCCAAACTAATTTTCCAAAGCGTCTGGATGCAAAACTTAACTTGGGATGAACCGTTACCCATTGGCATACAAGAAGACTGGCTGAAACTGAAAGATCAGCTGGACGAAATGAAAACTATAACAATAAATCGCTGGATCGGAACCATCCAAAACAGAGTAGAACTACTTGCATTTTGCGACGCAAGCGAGAAAGCATATTCGTGCGTCATCTATACACGGGCGTTGAACGAAATTGGAGAACCTAAACTAAGCCTGCTGGCAGGAAAGACTAGGGTTGCTCCGCTCGCACAAAAGCTATCTCTGCCAAGACTTGAACTCAGCGGGGCACTACTTCTGTCACAGCTGGTAAACAAAATCATCGAGTCGCTAACAGGACACACACTATAACTATTTGGGCCTGGTGCGATTCAAAGGTGGTACTAGCTTGGCTGCAAGGAGCGACATCCAAATGGGAAAAGTACGTAGAAAACCGAGTCGTCAAGATCAAGCAAGTAGTACCAGCAACCCATTGGTTCTACATAGAATCAAAAAATAACCCTGCAGATTGTGCAACAAGGGGGTTATACCCAAAACAAATAGTGAATTTTCACTTATGGTGGAATGGACCTGCAACATTGAGAACTTTTACAGGCAAATCCGAAGAGCAACGTAGTTGTCTACTTACAACTACGATGGAACAAAAAAGCATCGTGCCAACCCTAAGCCAGCCAGAAAGCATAATAATCAACTTATTAAACAAATACAGCAAAGTAAACTGTCTGACACGAGTTGTTGCTTGGATTATGCGATTCAAGACAAATTCACTACGTAACGCAAAACAAATGAAGAAATTTGATGACGGTCAACACAATGACCTGACGGCTAATGAACTCAATTACGCAACGAACATAATAACAAGAAACGTTCAACGATTAGAATTCAGCACAGAATATGAACTATTACTAAAAAATCAACATGTTCCTACTAAAAGCAAAATTTGCAAGTTATGGCCTTACCTAGACAAGGAGGGTATATTGCGCGTGGGCGGACGTCTGAACAAAACTAACTTACCGCTGGGAATGAAAAATCCCGCAATCCTACCAAGAAAGCATAGACTCACAGAACTACTGATAAACCAAGCTCACATCGCGACTTTACACGGTGGAGCCCGGTTGACGCTCGCCTTCATCCGTCAACATTATTGGATACTAGGAGGAAACAGAGCGGTAAAAACTCAGCTGCGACGATGTATACGGTGCCATCGATTCAAAGCTACGGAAAACTATCAGTTAATGGGCGATCTTCCAACACAGCGTGTGACACCGTCCCGCCCCTTCACTCACACGGGGGTGGATTTCACGGGGCACGTAGACGTCAAATTAAACAAAGGAAGAGGCGTTAAGACATCCAAAGGTTACATCGCAATCTTTGTTTGTTTAGCAACAAAGGCAGTTCACATCGAACTAGTTTCAGACTTGAGCACTGACGCTTTCATGGGTGCATTCCAGAGGATGTGCTCCAGACGTGGTACACCAAGTCATGTTTATTCGGACTGTGGCACAAACTTCATCGGAGCCTCAAAAATGCTGAACAATGAGTTCGAAATGTTCAAAACGGAATTACCCTCCGATTTTTTTAACGAAATAAGCAGAATGAAAGTGGAGTGGCATTTTAATGCCCCTGCGTGGCCAACCGCGGGGGGACTATGGGAGGCTGCGGTGCGCTCTATGAAACACCACTTACGTCGAGTTCTAGGGGAACAGAAACTCACCTATGAAGAATTTTCGACCTTACTGGCTAAGATAGAAGCGTGTATGAATTCCAGGCCATTTTGTCCCCTCACAGAGGATCCAGATGAGTTCTACAACTATCTCACTCCGGGACATTTTCTTACTGGCAGTCCAACTGTGACACTTCCGCTATCCAGCTATGAAGATGACCGTAACTTAGATCTACGCAAAAGGTGGCAGTTAACTGAAAACATGTTCCATCAGTTCTGGAAGCAATGGTCCTCAGACTATTTGACATCGCTACAGGCTTGCAGTAAATGGCTGAAACCTACGCATAACATGAAAATAGATGACGTTATCTTGATAAAGGAAAATAACCTCCCACCAGGAAAATGGGCCCTTGGTCGCATAACCGAAGTGCATCCTGGCAGCGACGGACACGTCCGAGTCGCAACTATAAAAACGCAAGGTGGCACATTGAAGCGACCCATAACAAAATTGCCACTGTTGCCAATTGAAACTCTGCACTAAGTGAATAAATACAACCAACAAGTCACTACGCACTCACTTGCTTACCTAAATCGCAACATACTACATTAACAACTTGTGGCGGAAACAATTTTCACTTAGACCGCCACCTTACAATTTCACGAAATACGCTACCGCTTATGAAGTTGCGCCGCCTCCGAAAATCAGGTGATCCATTGTTCTCCGAGGGATCAACGGCCGCACGGATACACGCGCCGCGCGCACGCAGCGAGCGCGTGAAATTTGTACTGGCCGAGGTGACGACGTCCTTGAGCTGCGGACCGGTGGTGTGCACACGAAGCTACCTGCGCGCGCGCCGAGCAACGACCGTCAGTACAGTCTCGACTAGCTTCCATACCAATCGGTTCGCGCCGCGCTTGACATATTTCATTGCTTGTTTAAATTCGCTTTTTGCTTTGTTTGTAATTTAATTTCTAATATAATACAGTTTAGTAATCTTTAATAATATTCTTCATTTCTTCTCTTCGCATAATCATTTTCTCATTCTCTCATCCTTCCGCTACGCTTCACTCTGATCTAATATAAATTAGATCCCGGGTTCGATTCCCGACTCAGTTAGAAATTAGTCAACTCGACTAATTTCTACATTGGTGACCCCGACGTGATCACGCGTTCAAGACTGAAGACTCCAAGACTCCAGGCAGTCCAGAACACCAGTGGAACATCAGGAACGAAGTCTGGAAACCATTGTGGGTGTTTGTTTCCGTGGCGAACGGAACAACTTTTGAGGTGGGGTCTCAGTCATAAGCGGTGAGCGATTTTTATTAAACTTTTTTACAATGCCGGAAACGGATGGTTTTGCTGATTGCAAGGACGCTCCCGTTATCTCTGGTGAGGTTTCGAAGATTGGAATGCCATTGCGTTGTCCACCATTTTGTCCGGAAGAACCGGCCTTATGGTTTGCGCAACTAGAGGGCCAATTTATTATGTCTAGAATTTCAAGCGATAACACGAAATTCTATTTTGTGTCCTCACAGCTGGAAGCCAAGTACGCCTTGCAAGTCAAGGACATTATCACCAACCCACCAGAGACAAACAAGTTCGAAACCATAAAAACCGAGCTCATCAAGCGATTGTCAGCGTCTCAGGAGAAACGCATTAAGCAACTCCTCTGCCACGAAGAGCTAGGCGATCGTAAGCCGTCTCATTTCCTGCGGCACCTTCAGAACCTAGCTGGACCAACGGGCGCTTCAGAGTTCGTCAAAAGCATTTGGACGAACAGGCTGCCACCAAATATACAGACTGTCATTGCCTCACAAATAGCTGATTTACAGGTCGAGAAATTAGCTGACATTGCAGACAAGGTGTTCGAGATCGCCCCGATGGCGCCGCAAGTTGCCAGCACCTCTGCTACCACCGACACCGGTTCTTCGGACCTGGCAAAGCAAGTGAGCGAGCTGACGAAGCAGGTAGCCGAGCTCACTTCTCGCATGAATGGCAGAGGGCGAGACCGCTCACGCTCAAGACCCCACAATCACCACCGAAGGTATGCTCGTTCTAAAAGTAGGTCACAGCAACCGCCTCCTAACCACCCGCATTGCTTTTACCACGACACCTACGGGGACAATGCAAAGAACAGTAGGTCGCCCTGCACTTACACGTCGGAAAACAGGAAGGGCGGTCGCAAGTAGCGGCCAACGACTGCCCCACGTCTTCAGGCCGTCTATTTGTTACCGACCGGACTTCAAAAGCGCAGTTCCTTGTGGACACTGGTTCCGACTTGTGTGTTTTTCCCCGGTCTGCTGTCAAGACGCCCTGCATCAAGTCAAGATACGATCTGGTAGCTGCCAACGGTACAGTAATACACACTTATGGGCCCACACAGCTGCAGTTAAATTTTGGCCTAAGGAGGAACTATAGCTGGAGCTTCACTATAGCCGATATGGGGAAACCCATCATAGGAGTGGACTTCCTCAGCCACTACAATCTGTTGGTAGATTGCAGGAACCAACGCTTAATCGACAGTTTAACGTCTTTGTCGGTTCCTGCCGCGCACTGCAGCACCGTCGATATTGCATCCGTGAAGGCCGTCGTAGGAGATACCGGCTACCACCACATACTACGTGAGTACCCAGAAATTACACGACCTCTAGGCAAACAGCTACCAGGTACACACAATACGCTGCACCACATTAGGACGACGCCAGGGCCACCGGTAGCATGCAAACCTAGACGCCTCGACCCAGCTCGTCTTCAAGTCGCCAAGAAGGAGTTCGAGGAGATGCTGGCAAGCGGGGTAGCGAGACGTTCCGAGAGTGCTTGGTCAGCACCACTGCACTTAGTGAAGAAGAAGGACGACGGATGGAGACCATGTGGCGACTACAGGGCACTAAATGCCAGAACAGCACCTGACAGGTACCCCATTCGTCATATTCATGACTTCTCTCACCAACTATCAGGCTGCACTGTTTTCTCTACCATCGATCTCGTAAAGGCCTATAATCAATTGGCAATTAATCCAGAGGACATTCCAAAGACTGCGATTACTACACCTTTTGGTCTTTACGAGTTCCCTTTTATGACGTTTGGGTTGAGGAACGCAGCACAAACCTTTCAACGGTTCATCGACGAGGTCCTACTTGGCCTCGACTTCTGTTATGGGTACGTCGACGATATTTTAGTCTTCTCAGCGTCTCCAGAAGAGCACGAAGCCCATCTACGTCAACTGTTCAGTCGCCTGAGGCAATACGGCATCGTGGTCAACACAGCTAAGTGCAAAATTGGACAGACTGAAGTTGTTTTCCTCGGTTACTGCGTGTCAGCGGAAGGGACGAGGCCAGTTCGGTCCAAGGTCCAGGCCATACAGGAGTATCCGGTTCCCAAGACCGTCAAGGAGCTGCGACGATTCCTCGGTATGGTAAACTTTTATCGCCGATTCGTTCCAAACGCAGCCAAACTTCAGGCACCGCTAAACGCTCTCCTTGCTGGGCCTAAGATAAAAGGTTCGCATCCAGTAGTCATGACTCCAGACTTGCTAAAGGCTTTCGAAGACTACAAATCCTCGCTGTCCAAAGCAACACTACTGGCTCATCCAGATGCATCTGCAGAGTTAACCATCGTGACAGATGCCTCTGATACTGCAATCGGCGCCGTACTTCAACAGCAGAAGGGCGGCAACTGGCAACCACTAGCTTTCTACTCGCACAAGCTAAGTGGGGCCCAAAAGAAGTACAGCCCATACGACCGTGAGCTACTTGCAATTTATGAGGCAATCAAGTACTTCCGGCACATGGTCGAGGCTAGAACTTTCGCAATATTCACGGACCATAAGCCGCTTACCTTTGCCTTCAAGACGAATAGGGATAATTGCTCACCCAGGCAATTCAGGTACCTGGACTTCATCGGGCAATTTACTACGGATCTGAGGTATTTACCGGGCAGTGAGAACGTTGTCGCCGATGCATTGTCGCGCGTGGAGGAGGTATCAGCAGCTGTTAATTTCGAGGAACTTGCAAGACTTCAGGACACAGATCCAGAACTGCAAGACCTAATTCGTCATGGCTCCACGTTGAAACTTCAAAAGGTAGCATCTCCTTACAGTAACGACTTACCAGTCTATTGCGACACCTCCACGCCGACGCTTCGCCCCTATATAACGCCTACATTGCGACGACAGGCATTCGACTCGCTGCACGATCTACATCATCCTGGGAATACAGCTACAGTGCGACTGGTGACACAACACTTTGTTTGGCCAGGGATCCGCAAAGATTGTAGAGAGTGGGCTAGGCAATGCCTACAGTGCCAGACGTGCAAAACTGCACGTCACACTAAAGCTCCACTTTCCACCTACCTTACTCCTTCTTCCCGATTTTCCCACATTCACCTAGACATAGTAGGGCCCTTAACCCCTTCGTCTGATTACAGATACTGCCTCACCGTCATTGACCGATTCACGCGATGGCCTGAGGCGTACCCTTTGAAGGACATCACGGCGGAGACCTGCGCAGCTGCCCTGGTGTCTGGCTGGATAGCCAGGTTCGGCTGTCCCGCACGGGTCACCACAGACCGTGGTCGCCAGTTCGAGAGTCATCTCTTCAAGGCTCTCACTACCTTGGTGGGTGCACACCACTATCGCACCACCGCCTATCACCCAGCAGCGAACGGCATCGTAGAACGACTACACCGGCAGCTGAAGGCTGCCATCATGTGCCACACTTCCTCACAGTGGACAGAAGCACTCCCACTAGTACTTCTCGGCATGCGCAACTCTTGGAAGGAAGATGTCCAAGCTACGCCTGCAGAGCTGGTCTATGGCGAAGCACTACACCTACCCGCCCAGTTCCTGTCTCCCAAAGATGACTTCACCACAACCGATGTCACGGAGTACGCTGCGAGTCTGCGAGTACACATGGCCAAACTAGCTCCTAAACCAACTTTGTGGCACACCAGCAACACTTCACCTTTCTACATTCCTCGAGACCTGCACTCTTCCACACACGTCTTCGTCCGCCGAGACCATGTTAGGAGATCACTGGAACCGCCTTACGCTGGACCCTACAAGGTCATACAAAGACACTCCAAATACTTCGTGGTTGAGGTGAATGGGAAGACCAACAACATCTCGGTGGACAGGCTGAAACCCGCCTACATGACGCAAGAGGAGACGGCGATTCCAGCTGAAAAACCAACGGTCACAAACACCACTTCATCTACAACCGGCGGCGATGCAGAGAAGAGGACGCGAAGCGGGCGGCGCGTCAGATTTCCCGCTTTTTATCGACCGTAGTTACGGTCTGGCCAGGGGGAATATGTGGCGGAAACAATTTTCACTTAGACCGCCACCTTACAATTTCACGAAATACGCTACCGCTTATGAAGTTGCGCCGCCTCCGAAAATCAGGTGATCCATTGTTCTCCGAGGGATCAACGGCCGCACGGATACACGCGCCGCGCGCACGCAGCGAGCGCGTGAGATTTGTACTGGCCGAGGTGACGACGTCCTTGAGCTGCGGACCGGTGGTGTGCACACGAAGCTACCTGCGCGCGCGCCGAGCAGCGACCGTCAGTACAGTCTCGACTAGCTTCCATACCAATCGGTTCGCGCCGCGCTTGACATATTTCATTGCTTGTTTAAATTCGCTTTTTGCTTTGTTTGTAATTTAATTTCTAATATAATACAGTTTAGTAATCTTTAATAATATTCTTCATTTCTTCTCTTCGCATAATCATTTTCTCATTCTCTCATCCTTCCGCTACGCTTCACTCTGATCTAATATAAATTAGATCCCGGGTTCGATTCCCGACTCAGTTAGAAATTAGTCAACTCGACTAATTTCTACAAACTCAAAAAGTAAACGGTCTGCAGATCACCATGTTAACTACACTACTATTCATCTACTTGGTCGCCAGAATACACGGCAGTGTCATTCCACAAGAATCGTCAAGTGTTCGAATAACAACTCTAGGAAGTGGCCGCCCCATATACTACGACACCATTGGAAAAGTACAGCTGATCCACGACGAATGGAGATTGCTGATGTACTACAACTTATCTACCTACTGGAGTGGAGTTCAAAAGTTCGAAAACTACTTACAAGACATTTCGGACCTCTGCAATAAGTTGGAGCCAAGATTTTGTCAAACTACAATTCGTCAGCTTTCGCACGAAACGGACCTTCTGCACTATTACAACGACATGCTACCACACACATGTGGGGCCACATAAACACTTGTCGAATCGCAGCAAACGAGGTCTGATTGACGGAATGGGATACGTGGCGAACAGTCTCTTTGGAATTCTGGACCAGAGATTTGCAGACCAATATCATAAGGATATCCAGAACGTTCAGAAGAATGAAGATTACATCCTGCAACTCGTAAAAAACCAGACTTCTATAGTTCAACTTGAAAATGACATCTTGAAGAAGTTATTTTCATAGCGTTATGTCCTACGGTATTCTGCTGTGGGGTACAGCTGCTGATATTCAAAATATATTTGTCCTACAAAAACGAGCTGTTCGAGCAATTTACCAGCTAGGTGCCAGAGTTTCTCTGAGAGATTTTTTTAAAGATATTGGTATTCTCACGGTGGCATCACAATTCATCTTCGCCAACATCTTATATATTAGGCAAAATATACACTTATACACTAAAAACAGTGATATTCACAATGTTAACACTAGGAATAAGGGCAAACTACGAGTTCCCTTTCACCGGCTTCATAAGGTTCATAACTCATTTGTTGGGCTTGGTATAACCTTTTATAACAAGCTACCCTCTCCTTTGCTAGATTTGCCTTATAATGCGTTTAAAGCTAAAGTAAAATGCAACCTTTGTTCAAAGGCTTACTACTCCATTAACGACTACTTAAATGATAAGAGTAGTTGGTTGCTGTGATTAACTCAAGACAATGTTTATGTTCTTTCTCCAGAATTAGCTTACCCACTGACAGGTTATATGAGTTCATATAAATTTTTTATTATTTTTATTTGGACTGTACTTATAGTCAATTTTATTTTAATAATGATTTTAATTTAATTTATTGATGACTCATTACAATGTTTTCTATATGAGTTGTATTGCAATATGTGGTTAGCTAGCGACCTCGACAATGGATAATTATTATTTTTGCCTGAGCAACCGGCAGCAGGTTCGTCATGCTCCCTTAGATGTCACTGCTTGCGGTAGCGTCGGAGGTCGGGTTGTCTCCTTCCCTCAAATATGGCGAGGGGGGTAATGGCTGATCTTTGCGTTATGCTCGTGAACGGGTGCTGCTTGTGGTGACTGGTCGTCTTGCTGATCTCGGTTTTGTTAATGTTATTTTGTTAATGTAATTAGTAATTCATTTTTATTTATTTACTTCGATGGTCCTAGTTTATCATTTATAACTTCCAGTTGCAGCTATAAATAGCTATATGTAAGCGGGCACGCCCTTTGTGCCTAGAGGCTTTTATTTAGTTAATTTATGTTTATATTAACTACTTATTTCTGCTTGAGTAGGTACATATTTTTTTTTTTTATATTATTCTTTTTTTTTTTTTTTTGGTTGGTATATTGGCGTGTGCTAGCTGACATATGGCTAATTAGATTTATGTTTTATGTTGCGTAATAATGTAAATGATTTTGCAAACTTTTGTATAGAATCAAATTTTTCTAACTGAACAGACAGCTGTGCTGCTGGGGAGTTTGTTGCGCCACTTCTTCTTCCCAGCTAAAGCACTAGGAAGTGGTGAAGGGTGGGCGTTTTGGGGGACTGTCTTATGTAATTTTGACGTTCGAAAAGTGCTGATTCTCAGCCTAGTTTGAATAAATGACTTTTGATTTTGATTTTTGAAAAACGAAGAGAACATCGGTCAGCAGTTTACACTCATCAACAAGGGCTCTGGGCTGGCAACACTGGCAGCCGGCTGTCAAAAATTTTCGTGTTAGAATAAAATTGTAAAATTAATATTTTTTGTGTACATTTATTGATAAAAGTGCTTAAATTCCATAGATATAGTTATAAATATTAAGGATTTGTGTTTGTGAGTAATTTCGCTGCGAAATCAATGAAAAATCAATGATCTAGTACCAGCTGTCATACAACGGACGGATTTGAAATCACCAACAAACCCGGGGAGTATTTGTTTTAATAATTTTATTATAAGCTTAGATCCTATTACTTGTCATTACACCTTTTCCCATTAGTCCACCTGAGCTGCGTCTCAAAAAAAAAAAACCCTTTAATTAATTCTCTTCATTGTAGTGCAATTCATGATGCTGCATAATTAGGATAAAATCACATTAAAAACCTTAGAGACCCCATAGACATCACTGCACATTATTACTAGACATACCTCTGTTATTTTAAATTACTGTATTAGTGCCAATTCATGAAATTAATGTTAAAAACTGGATTTTTCATTCACTTTAAAATAGTAGGTTGTACCTACCCCCATCCATTTTGCAAACTTAATTTTGTTGTTTTTCCCTTTTATTTTTAGAATATTACTATCTCAATTATGACCTATCAGTGAATAATGAAATTATCATCCCATAGTTGAGATTACATACTCTTGTTACTCATAACTTTTGTTCCTTTGTTTTCTTTCAATTTAAATAATTTGATCTCTCAATAGTCCCTTCATCTTAGTACTTATTCTCCACATCTTATCCCTCTCTCTTATTCCTTTTACTCACTTAGCTTTCTCTTCTCTTATTCCAGGGTGCCTCTAGGGTTGGCTTGTCAATATGTTGACCCGAAGAGCTGCATCCTTGGAGGAAAAACTGAAGGCTACTTTGAAAGAGTTGGAATCTAGTAAAAACCAGTGCAATCAGCTGCTACAGGAAAGGGAAGACAGTGAGGTGGAAGTACTCTATATTAATAAAAAGAACACTGAGCTTAAGAACCAGTTGGCTGGACTACATACACAGCATATGGACATACTTAACCAGCATCACCACCTCCGTCAACTTGTGTCAAATTTCCAGGAATGTAGTGACACCCACGAACTGGCTTTGAGACGGATATCTGAATTGGAGCTAGATTTAAGCAGGGCCCAGAACACTATAACCCATCTGGAATCTCTCAAAGCCGGTGAAGAGTCTGCGATCACCTGCAGTCTTTATGATGAGTTGGTTGGTAGCGGGTCCGGACCTACATGTGTTGAGCCAATAATAACAATAGATTTAACTGATGATACAATCACTAAATGTAATTTGTTTTCTAGCCATAATAAATTAAAATTAATAGATTAATTAAAAAAATTCAAAAATCATTAAAACGCCAAAAAGTTAATAAAATAAATACAAAACTTAGGCTAAAAAATCTAAATTTAATTAAAGAAGTGTAATAGTGAATTACAACTATGTAATACTATGTATGATACCGACACTCAGCACCTACAGGATGAATTGCTTGTTAGGGAATATGCTCTAAAGGATATCTTTAGTAAATATGAGGCTACTCAACAAGACCTGAGTAAGCGTTTGCAGGAGGCCAATGAGTTGGCAGACCTGGTCAAGTACAATGCGGAGATGTATGAGTCTCTGACAAATAACCTCTCTTTTAGTAGTGCCTGCTCCCGGGAGCCCCAGCCTCAAATTGTTACACCCACACCCTCAGTGACTCAGCCAGCAGGTATCGATGATAAATTGAATAATTTGGTTAACACAACATACATATTTTCTGACAAACTTGGACAAGGTTTTGGTAGTGTGTTTAATCAGTGTTCGCAACAATATGTTATTAATAATTGTTTACCCGGTGCCAGTGTTAGCCATTTAATAAGTAGTATTAGATTGACAAAAATAAACCCCAGTTCTACTGTTATATTATTGTATGGGGATAGTTTAAAAGTAAGAAAAAAGGACATAATTGAATGTGTCCTTTTGATGTTACATCTTAATGAGACCAATAATTGTAAATTTATTTTCTGTGCTTTGCCTTATTCTCAATATTTTTCTGATGAGCAAAATAGGCACATTTATAATTTAAATATGTTAATTTATAATAGGACATGTCGTCACAGTGACGCTATTTTATATTTTGATTGTAATCAATTTATTACTGATTACAAACTGACTAACTATAGAATGTATTTGCCAGCTAGTAGTAGGAGACAAATTGCTAATCTTTTAGCATATAATATACACAGTGACACTGGTACTTGTAGGGTACCATCGACTACTGTTAGTAGTGGTACTAACACTAACTTTGATACGCCTTGTAGTTTAAACTATTAGGTGCGACAACGGGTGAGCCGCATACTTTGAATGTTGTACATCAAAATATGCAGGGTCTGTCCGGCAAAGAGAGAGTTAAGTTTATTTATGGAGAACTATGATGTTCAGGTGTTATGTTTAACTGAACACTGGTTGAAAGAACATGAAGTAGTGTTTATCAATGATGATAATTTTACTGTACAAAGTGCGTTTGTAAGGAAAAGCGCTATTCGCGGTGGCTCTTTAGTTCTTGTTTCAAACAAGTTGAAATGTAAACAACGTTTTGATTTAGTTAATCTCTCTATCGAGCGCACTATTGAGTTGTCTTGTGTTGAACTCGAGCGATACATTATAATTTGTGTTTATAGACCCCCCTCTGGTGATTTTATTCGTTTCGAATCCGTAATGGAGGATTCACTTAATAGGTTAAAAGCAAGTAATAAAAGTATTATTTTATGTGGAGATTTTAATGTTAATATTTTAGATGTTACTCCATTAAGTATTAGACTTCTTAATCTATTTAGGTCTTATAATTTAATTAACTTGTTTTTTGAACCTACTAGGATCACGGCATCTTCGTCAACTTGTCTTGATAATATATTTAGTGATTGTGATGCCAAAAATAAATTAGTGTTAAGTGACTTAACGTCTGACCACTGTGGTTTATTATCTAGCTTCCCCATGCCATTAAATAAAAAGCCGCATAAAATAGAATGCAGGCCTTATACAGCTAGTCGTTGCAATAAGTTTAAAAATAGTATAGCTCATAAAATTACTCCATCTATAGTAGAACACGAGAATCCTAATGAAATATATGGAGCCCTTTTTGATGTTGTGCAAAAAGAGTACCTATCAACTTTCAAGACCAAAACTATTAACTTTAATGGCACCTCCGTTGGTTTTAACCAATGGGCCACTCCGGGTATTTATAAAAGTAGAGCGAGACTATACGAGTTGTATGGTTTGAAAAAATACAGGTTTGATACTCCTTTCCTAGAATATGTCAAAAATTATTCAAAATTATTTAAAAAGGTTAGTGCTTTTGCTAAATCTAAATTTTTAAGCGATACAATTAAAAATTCCAATAATAAAGTTATTAAAAAAAGAAAATTATTAACAATGAAACGGGTAAATCGGTTAAACAAGATAAACAACTTGAGATTATGGTTGACCACAAATTAGTTAATAAAGCAGCTGACGTAGCTGAGGCATTTAATGAGTTTTTTGCCAACATTCCTATAACTACGACTGGCTCCTTAAATTCGTCCCCGTCTAAAGCTGAGAACCTTTTGCACGGTAGTGTGTCTAAAAGTAGTCGCTTATTTAGCTTCGAACATGTAACGCCTCGTGATGTAGTTAATGTTTTTAACACACTCAAGTCTAAAAACACTGGTGATTACTGGGGCATCTCCATTAAACTTTTAAGTAATATAATAGATATTGTAGCCCCCTATCTTGCTGTTACTTTTAATAAATGTGTTGATCTAGGAACTTTTCCTGACCTCATGAAGAGTAGTAAAGTCATATCATTATTTAAGTCAGGTAGTAAAAATGACGTTGGCAATTTCAGACCTATTTCTATCCTACCTGCATTTAGCAAAATATTTGAAAAGTTAATTCTCAAGCAGTTACTAAGACATTTTAATTTAAATAGCCTCCTTCATAATGAACAATATGGCTTTACTAAAGGTCGTTCGACTACAGATGCGGGTGTTGCTCTGCTGAAACACATATTTAATGCATGGGAGAACTCGCAAAATGCTATTGGGGTTTTCTGTGATCTCTCCAAAGCCTTTGATTGCGTGCACCATGACACGCACACCGTAATGACGAAGTTTACGCAAAAGCGTAAACTTCGTCATTACGGTGTGCAAAACGAAGCTCTGAACGTTATAAATTCTTATTTACAGAATAGGTTCCAATGTGTAGATGTTAATGGTGTGAAATCTTCTGGGCTACCAGTTCAGTTAGGTGTACCTCAAGGCTCCATACTGGGTCCATTCTTGTTCTTAGTGTATATCAATGACTTACCATTCTATTTAAAGGGTGTCTGTGAAGTTGTACTGTTTGCAGATGATACCTCTCTTATTTTTAAAGTAGACAGGAATAGGCAAGATTTTGACGATGTAAACAGTGCACTCTCAATGGTAACGGATTGGTTTACGACAAATAACCTAGTTCTCAATGCCAAGAAAACGAAATGTGTAAAGTTTGCCTTACCGAATGTCAGAAATCTAGGACCCAACATCGTCTTAGATAAAGAAGTGCTTGAAACTGTAAACTCGGCAGTTTTTCTGGGGATAACAGTAGATGCCAAACTTCAGTGGGGCCCACATATATCGAGCGTAGCGGGGAGGCTCAGTTCGGCCGCTTACGCCGTCAGAAAAGTAAGACAATACACTGACGTTGATAGTGCTCGGCTAGTCTATTTTAGTTATTTTGTACAGCTGTGTATGTACAGCTGCTGATATTCAAAATATATTTGTCCTACAAAAACGAACTGTTCGAGCAATTTACCAGCTAGGTGCCAGAGTTTCTCTGAGAGACTTTTTTAAAGATATTGGTATTCTCACGGTGGCATCACAATTCATCTTCGCCAACATCTTATATATTAGGCAAAATATACACTTATACACTAAAAACAGTGATATTCACAATGTTAACACTAGGAATAAGGGCAAACTACGAGTTCCCTTTCACCGGCTTCATAAGGTTCATAACTCATTTGTTGGGCTTGGTATAACCTTTTATAACAAGCTACCCTCTCCTTTGCTAGATTTGCCTTATAATGCGTTTAAAGCTAAAGTAAAATGCAACCTTTGTTCAAAGGCTTACTACTCCATTAACGACTACTTAAATGATAAGAGTAGTTGGTTGCTGTGATTAACTCAAGACAATGTTTATGTTCTTTCTCCAGAATTAGCTTACCCACTGACAGGTTATATGAGTTCATATAAATTTTTTATTATATTTATTTGGACTGTACTTACAGTCAATTTTATTTTAATATTGATTTTAATTTAATTTATTGATGACTCATTACAATGTTTTCTATATGAGTTGTATTGCAATATGTGGTTAGCTAGCGACCTCGACAATGGATAATTATTATTTTTGCCTGAGCAACCGGCAGCAGGTTCGTCATGCTCCCTTAGATGTCACTGCTTGCGGTAGCGTCGGAGGTCGGGTTGTCTCCTTCTCTCAAATATGGCGAGGGGGGTAATGGCTGATCTTTGCGTTATGCTCGTGAACGGGTGCTGCTTGTGGTGACTGGTCGTCTTGCTGATCTCGGTTTTGTTAATGTTATTTTGTTAATGTTATTAGTAATTCATTTTTATTTATTTACTTCGATGGTCCTAGTTTATCATTTATAACTTCCAGTTGCAGCTATAAATAGCTATATGTAACCGGGCACGCCCTTTGTGCCTAGAGGCTTTTATTTAGTTAATTTATGTTTATGTTTATATTAACTACTTATTTCTGCTTGAGTAGGTACATATAGTTCTCGTTTTTTTTTTATATTATTCTTTTTTTTTTTTTGGTTGGTATATTGGCGTGTGCTAGCTGACATATGGCTAATTAGATTTATGTTTTATGTTGCGTAATGTAAATGTAAATGATTTTGCAAACTTTTGTATAGAATCAAATTTTTCTAACTGAACAGACAGCTGTGCTGCTGGGGAGTTTGTTGCGCCACTTCTTCTTCCCAGCTAAAGCACTAGGAAGTGGTGAAGGGTGGGCGTTTTGGGGGGACTGTCTTATGTAATTTTGACGTTCGAAAAGTGCTGATTCTCAGCCTAGTTTGAATAAATGACTTTTGATTTTGATTTTGAACAACTTTATGAACGACACAGACATGAGATTAGCGAAGATTGAATCGGGAATTGGGATAGTTATGGCCACGAGCTTGTTTACCTCAACTTCGCTGACTGCACATTTATTGTTGAAAAACTTGAAAAACATTCAAGAAACCTTTTTGAACACATTCCTGAATATCTACAAAGGACGTATGGATGTTCACTTACTAACTCCGGTCGACTTAATTCAACAACTGACAATTATCTCAGGAAGGCTACCGAAAACGTTGACGTTACCGATAGACAATATTCAAGAAGATATAAAAGATATCTACAAATTAATTTACGTGAAAGCACGTGCAACCGATAGTTACTTCATGTTCGAGCTTCACATCCCTCTGGCAAGCGACGAGGATTTTGTTCTATACCAGATTATTCCACTGCCCATGAAAAATCCACAGAAGGAAGACGAAACGACAGTTATTCCAGTATCATTCAAGTACATTGCAGCGAATCTGGAGAAGAACACTTACATTACACTAAACGAAAAGGAATTAAATCGCTGCATCCAGGGGCGACCGGAAAATCTCGTCTGCATTATGAACTTGCCTATTTTTAGTTTACAAAACGCCAAAGCACCATGTGAAGCCAAACTACTAGGTCAACATTCAACCTCGCCATGCATTACGGAACAAACGAAATGTGAAACTGCCTGGATTGAATTACATAACACGAACACATGGCTTATGACTTGTTGCAACTCATGCACAATACGTACTGTATGCAACGATGACGTCAGAACGCATGTCATCAACTCGTCATCTATAGTGTCACTGAAACAAGGATGTCTTCTACAAACAAAGGAGCTGAAAATACATTCCCACAACAACTACGATAGCAACGCCAGATTGAATTACGACATCCAGGTCCCTACCCTGGAAAAAACAATAAATGGCATCATAAACAATCATACCACAACTCTGCTGCAAGTAAAGCACAACGAAGACATCGCTGACATCGAGGAACGACTGCGGTACTTGAAAAGCATGGAACAACTTCCAGCAACACTGACAACACACGATATACATCAGTACGTCATTTCTTACGTACTATTGACTGTAATTGGAGTAGCAATAATTGCATGGGTGCTCAAAAGGCTATTGTACGAAGAAAACAGATGATGGAAATCGTGTTACTCGACATAGTACCACAGACGTGGAAATGCAGTCCAGGAAACCTGTGGCTGGGATGAGAACACTATTCAAGTCGCGTTCATTACACGATCGCCCGCCTCCGAAGAAGTCAAGAGATGAGGCAAAGCGGATGACTAGCGGCAACCATCCACCTACAAGGGCCACATTGGATACCAACACCGACATTGAATTTCACTTTTAAGACTTAGTTATGATTATACCTACTTATAATGTTTTTACTTTCTACATCCTATACATTTATAATTTCTTGCTTTCTACTGGTGATTCTTACATGGTCATATTCTCCTCATACTTTGCTTGGGTTAGGAGTATGTACGGTCTAGGCGAATCAATAGGGTCACTTGTCACAATAAATATAATTATTTGCTCACTCTTACTTAGTGTGCAACTAACCAACACGCGGAACCGACGTACATGTAAGAGTCACCAACCTTACAACACTAGTACTAAATAAACTTTTGGTTTTACTGTGAAGTATTTTATATGTTGGACACACTCGCTACCTAACACACAAACTGTTATAGTGTACAGTTCAGGAACTAATCTGACCCGTACACTAATAGAATAGAATAGAATGTTTCTTTATTAGAGTATCATGACTCAAAAATGGTTAGTAAGACTTACAACTATGTTAGTAAGAACTGACAATTTACAAAACAAAACAAAAACAAACAAATAGGATCACCGTTGTGGCAACCCATGTGAGATGGCACAACAGTGACCCACGAAAACACAGTCTAGGCGACTCGAAATCATGCTTAGGATACTGTTGGAGCTGCTCCACACCCTGCGCACCATGGAAGCGCACCTTTTGCGTATGGTTGCGTAGAAACAATCTACATGCGCATCCGCGAACATCCCCGACGCACTACAGAAACGGGGCAGCCCCACCAGCATCCTAAACGCGTTATTGAACTGAACGCGGCGAGCGTTGTACGATCTTTGCGTATATCTAGCCCACAGGCTGCTCGTGTAAAAAGACGTACAGTAGGCTCGAAAGAGCGTTATCTTTACCGGTAGTGAGCATCGTGCAAACCTGCGAGCCAGCATGTTCGCTCTTGCCCGTTTGCCCAAATTGAAGCACAATTTGAAATAGCAGGTATCACAGCAGACTCAACACAGTATAACTACGTCATATCTCAGCTAGATACAAGGCACGCAGCAGAGATCGAAGACATAATAACTCAACCCCCAAAGTAGATAAATACAAAACTGTTAAGGCGGAGCTCATCCGGCGACTATACTGCACTGAGGAGCAACGGGTCCGGCAATTACTGTCAGATGAAGAGATCGGAGACAGGAAACCCTCCACATTCCTTCGCCCCCTACGTTCCCTCGCAGGGACAATCCTGCAAGATCAGAGCATCCTCAGGCAACTGTGGCTTCGCCGACTTCCAAGCCACATTCAAGCTATTATCACGGCACAAGCAGATCTGTCACTTGAGAAACTTGCTGATTTAGCGGACAAAATATTGGAAGTTTCACCTGTAGCTAATCCCCCAGCTGTGTACGCCACCTCGACCCCAATAGCTGCTCCGACTGACATACAGACTCTTACAACCCGCATAGATGAGCTCACTAGGCAGGTTGCAGCCTCATCACAGAGAGGCAGAGGTTTTAGTAGACAAAGGTCCAGATCGAGGGGACCGCGCGCTTCATCCGCTGCCTCCGAGATGTGTTGGTACCATCTTAACTATAAAAAGAAAGCACAAAAGTGTGTAAAACCTTGCAGCTGGGATAACAACGCGGAAAACAACCAAGGCAGTCAGTAGTGGCGGCAACTGATGGCCCTTTCTCCAGTCGCCGACTTTTAATTACAGATGCCGTCTCTTAATATAAATATCTCATCGATACCGGTTCTGATGTTTGTTGCTTTCCTCGCCGGCTCATGCGTACCCGCCTCCGTTCTGCAAATTACAATCTTAATGCTGCAAACGGTAGTGTGATTAAAACATATGGCGGCACTACACTAACACTAAACCTAGGTTTACGCCGTGACTTTAGCTGGCGCTTTATCATAGCTGACGTCGAAACTGCCACTGTGGGCTCGGACTTCTTGGCTCATTACCATCTTCTCCCGGACTGCGCTGACCAAAAGTTGCTGGATGGAAAGACTGGTATTTCCGTACAGGCAACCATCGCCTCTATTGATCAGCCCAGCGTCAAAGCAGTGGGAATCAACAACATCTCACCCTTCGACTGCATCCTCAGGGAGTTTCCAGGCATCACACGCCCACCTGGGCTTCCGAAGATTATCAAACATAGTACGGTGCACCACATCAAGACAACTCCAGGGCAACCCGTATCGTGCCGCCCACGCCGCCTCGGCCCAGAAAAACTCATAATCGCAAGAAAAGAGTTCGAGGATATGATGCAATGCGGGACAGCTCGACCCTCAAAAAGTCCGTGGTCATCACCCTTGCACTTAGCACAAAAGCGAGACAACACCTGGCGACCTTGTGGCGACTATCGCGCACTTAACGACCGTACTGTGCCTGATAAATACCCAGTCCGGCACATAGGTGATTACAGCCACAACCTAGCAGGGTCTAAAGTCATCTGCAACGTACCGTTAGGACTTTTCACAGATGCATCTAGCACGCACGTTGGCGCATGCCTGCAACAACAAGTCAACGGTCATTGGCAACCCATTGCGTTCTTTAGCAAGAAACTGAACGCCCAACAAATTCAATGGCCAGCTTATCATCGAGAGTTATTAGGAGTTTACGAAAGTGTGCAACATTTCAGGCACATTCTGGAAGGACAACTAACAACTGTCTATACAGACCACAAACCATTAGTGTTCGCTTTTAAACAACGCCGTGAAAAACTAGCTCCTACTCAGCTCAATTAATTGTCATTTATATCACAATACACAACGAATATTGTACATATCAAGGGTGAAAACAACGTGGTAGCTGACACCATGTCCCGTGTTAAAGCTGTCACTATTGAATCCGATTACACGGCTCTTTCACAGTCGCAAAAACAGGATGATGAACTTAAAAAGTTACTACAGGCCTCCGAAACATCATTAAATCTAAAAGAAGTAATAATACCAGGTACTAACACCGTCCTAGTATGCGATACATCTACAGGAAAACCTCGCCCATACATAACACCGCCATTCCGCCGCTCATTCTTTAACCAGCTCCACAATCTCAGCCACCCTGGAGTTAGGGCCACCTTACGTCTACTGATCGTTTTGTGTGGCATGGAATGAATAAGGATTGTCGATTATGGGCGCGAACATGTATACCTTGCCAGCGCAGTAAGGTTACGAGGCACGTCAACACCCCATTAGGACATTTCAACAACCCGACCGGCCGCCTGCGACACGTTCACATTGACATAATCGGCCCCTTAGCAATGTGCAAAGGTTACCAATACTGCCTCACAGCTGTAGATCGGTTTACCCGGTGGCCTAAGGTATGGCCAATGAGCGGCATAACAGCAGAAGAAGTAGCCGAGACCTTTACCAATGGTTGGATTTCTCGATTTGGCGTCCCTAGCGTCATAACAACCGACCAGGGTCGACAATTTGAATCTGACCTTTTTAGGAGACTCCTACAAGAGTGCGCCACAACGGGAAGTAGAACCACCAGTTACCACCCTTGCGCCAATGGTATGGTAGAAAGGCTCCACCGTCAGTTGAAAGCCGCCCTTATGTGCCACGGAGACATGTGGGTGAGAGCGTTACCTCTGGTTCTACTGGGGATCCGATCAGCTCTAAAAGAAGACTTAAAATCCTCATCAGCAGAGCTATTATATGGTGAGCCACTTCGTCTACCCGGAGAACTCATAGTCGCTTCTCCGGCATCTGAACGGCCTGAAGATATTACGGACTTCGTTGTCCAACTACGAAAAAAAATTTCAAGACTGCGACCAACATCAGCCTCGCGACACTCACAACCATATACTTTCGTCTTCAAGGATTTAGATGCAACGATCCATGTTTTCCTTCGTGATGACACAGTTCGAAAGCCTTTACAGCCTCCATACACTGGACCTTACGAAATTGTCAAGCGTCGAGACAAAACATTCACAATTAATGTCAGGGGTAGGAACGTGGAGGTCAGCCTGAACCGCATTAAACCTGCTTATATTGAGCACGAAGGAATACCGTCCCCGCCAGAAGAAGTGATTGCTCCGACGCCGACGTCTCCTCTACCCGCGTTGATAACCATACCGAATCGTACCGTCGCACCTTCGGCAACCTTAGCGCCATCGGATGCACCAGCAGAGTACACCACACGGTCTGGTCGAAAGGTACATTTCTCCAAAATATTTGATCTGTAATTTTTTTTCTTTCTCTTCTATGTTATTTTTATGTTTAATTTTCCTCAATATTAGTTGAGTGTTTTGTATGGTTCTCTCGTCTGCGTAGGGGGGTGGTGTAGCGTTTCCGAACGGAGCCGCGCGGCTGACAGTGATAGAAAAAGTTTGACAGGGAGAATTGGGTACCTACAAGAAATAACGCCAACTTATATAAATAGTCTGTAAAAGAAACAGTAATACAAAGTGTTCTGTGAAGAGAAATACAAAAGCTTATACTGGAGTGAACCGCGTTTGTGTTACCTTACCCCACTCGTCGGTTCCCTAAAAAGCGATTAATATAATATCGATCGAACTTCACTTGCCGAAGTTCGTTTGATCATATATTATAATCTATGCCGAACGCATATTGTTACCTCTATTTCGTTTCGCAACTAATCATTTGCTAACTAGTGTTTATAAATAAAGCAAAGATAATCATTGATTAAGAGCTAATCATTTGCTTAGCTAAACAGTCGCTAATCAGTGATTAGCGAGTTTTTTATAAATAACACTGTATTACACAAAAACCAATCATTGGATAACGTAACGAGGGTACGTCACGGACGTCAAGTTGGTCGGTACTCATTGCTGTTGCGAATAGTGGTTTAAATAAAACAACTCATTCTATACGAACAATTATATTAAAGAACGTTACATCAAATAATAATTCACCACACAAAACGTTCTCCAATGTGCAAGTACAGTGTATAAAAAGTTATTACTGTGTAAACTTAAAACAAAAGACAAAGTGTTAATAATCTACCCTAACATTAGTAACAAACAAACAAATAAAAAAAAACAAAGTTGAAAAAAGTTAAAAGTTTGCTCTGAAGTGCCGTCCGAGAGTGTGTGTTTTGCTCTGATTTCATCAGTGACGCTGTATGGTGTTTATAAGCCATAAAACCCTGTCAAACTATAACTTGAAAACAGCGCCATCTGTCAACACCGTGTGAAACGATCAACAGATCGATAAGTTACGAATTGGGGAGACGCAGTTCCAATTGCGCACGAAACATGCCTACAGCGAAGTGTCGTGGTTGCGCCAAATTTCTGTCATCGATAGATGCCGCTAAATGCAGCCAATGTAATGGGTTTTACCATCGTGCCTGTGTTTGCCTTCCTGGGACTGGTTTTATTAAACCAAATTGGCGTTGCCCTGAGTGCGACAAGAATCGGGTCAGGGATAACAAGGCCGAGACGCCAGTTCGAGGGGCTAGGGCTGCTCAAGTAGAGGAGCACGGAAGATCCGAGGAACTGATGGACACCAGCGCTCTGGACTGCACGGCACTAGACATTAATTTGCCTCCTGACTTCGCGGACGAGCTGCGACTGTTTAAGGAAGAGCTGCGCAAAGAGTTTCGCCTGATGCATTCAGAATTCCAGCAATTACGGACGGAAATGGCTCACCTTAGAGAATCCATGAAAGCTTCGAACGAGCGAATGGATAGCGTGGAAGCGCGAGTCAGTGCTCTTGAAATTAAGCTGGAGCAAAAAATTCAGCCAGACAGAGATCCACTAGAGGCCACCATTGCCGAACTGAGATGCCAGCTGAACGAACGGGATCAGGAGTTGCTTCTCAATGACGTCGAGGTTGGCGGGATTCCGGAATGCAAGGACGAGAGTACCCTACACCTAGTTAAGGTACTCTCCACAAAGCTTGGCATCACCATCGATGAAAGGGATATTGTTCATGCTGAACGATTAGGATCTACGCTCCGTAATCGAACACAAATGTCCGACAATACCATCTCTGCCAACCTCGCGGCGCAGCGGCCGCGCAGCATATCCGTGCGATTCGCAAGGCGAGCCACGCGCGACGCGCTACTGCGAGCGGCTCGAGTGCGACGCGGTCTAAGTGCAAGCGACCTTGATATGACTGGGCCAGCGGCGGCGCACCGTGTTTACGTTAACGAGCGCCTAACGCGGACGAACCGCCAGTTATTTTATCACGCTCGACAGGCAGGGAGTCAGCACAAATGGAAGTACGTGTGGACAAGGGATGGGAAAATCTTTGCCCGCAGGGAAGATAACCAGAAAGCTATGCGCGTCCGATGTGATAGCAACATTAGTAGGATTTTTGGCTGATGACTAGTTTGCATTGTTTCCGTGCACGTAATGTAAACCTGTTTTGTGTAACCGCTTTTTCTTTTCTTAATCAATCTTTATACAGTTTTTTTTTTTTTACACATCACATTTATTTTCTTTACGCTAAACTTTCAAATCATTATGCAAATTTGTTTCACATTTCGTAATGGAACCGTATGTTATTTTGTTTTACACTTTTTAAGTCAAATTAAATCATTGTTACTATCACGGGGCGGTGTGTTACCAGTGTTACCGGATGGGAGTAAACTCGGATTATTGTGTTCTCGGCAATTAACCAGTCACCAGATTTTTAAAACGATTACATATTATATTATTTACAATAACATGGCTGACAAACTTATTGCTAATGCACGTATCTATTATCTTTATTTGACTATGAAATTATTGTATGCTAAAACTTATACAACATTTCCATTTACACATTATACATACAGTTATATACAAATAATATTTACAATTACTTACAATTATAAACAAACATTATTTACAGTTTCATCTATCGGGTTCGAGCCGTTATATCCCTTGATTAATTTTAAATTACTGCTAATCTTAATTAATATTTTATTATTTACAATTTATTTGTTTTACAACAGTATTTTTTTAATTGACCATTTCGTTATTTTATTATTTACAATGTTTATTTTTTACAATAGTGTTTTTTTTATTGACCATTTCGCTTTTTTATTATTTAGAATGTTTATGTTTTACAGTGGTGTTTTTTTAATTGACCATTTACCCTTAGCATTTGCCTTATTAACCAAAGATAATTATTGTTATCAGCTTACCTTCTTTGTATTTTTACCTGAGCTCAAAAATAATAATTTCATGCATTTGACAGTACTTCATGGTTATTGTTTGTCAATTAAATAATTATGCTTGAAAAATGCCTCAAAGTTGGTTTTTTAAACGCGGGGTCCCTTGGAACGAATCACGATGATTTCATAGCAGCAGTACAATTGAATGATTTCGATGTGATTGCAGTCAACGAGACTTGGTTACGAACCGGCGAGGAGGGGCGTGCGCCTACTGTACCTGGTTACCGCCTCCGTCACATACCACGGCCGTTGACTGTACACGGGGGGCGCGGGGGAGGCGTGGGGTTCTATCTTAAGCGCGGTCTCACCGCTCGTAACTGGTCCGCTCCAAGTGATCCAAGGTACGGGACGATAGAACAAATGTGGATTACCCTAGCACTAAATGGTATTAAAATTGCTATTGGAACAGCGTATCGTCCTCCTCGCTCCGACTTGGACCTCTTTCTCGATGCCATAACTGACTCTATTAGCTCCTTAGTAAAATGTGACCACTACGTACTACTCGGAGACTTTAATGTCGACTTACTAAATACTAACGGGCAAACAAAGAAAGTATGTCACTTTCTGAATAGCCTAAGCTTAAAACAGCTAGCAAGCTCGCCTACCCATTTCACAGATCATAGTGAAACTTTGATCGACCTTGTATGCACTAATCTCCACCACAAAAAGGTGTCCGTTGAACCCTTTAGCTCATTGAATGGACACTCGCTTATCGTCTGTGAATTTGGTATTAAGCGTAGTAAATATAAACCCCATTCAGTAACGTATAGACCCCTTAAACAAATAAACAAGGAAGTACTTGATAGTGAATTTTCGAATATAAATTGGGACAACATTTGCGACTTGCCTAACATAAATGAAATGGTTGAGGTTTTGAATAAAAACATTCTGACAATTTACGATGTTCACGCTCCGGTTAAGACATGCTTAATCAAGGAACCGTCATACCCTTGGATTACGGATACCATAAAACTTATGATGCAACTGCGAAATGATGCCTTGGTCAAATACCGTAAGACGAAGACAGATTCTAAAAAGGCATATTACAAGCAACTGAAATCTCTAGTGTTAAGCTCAATATTTAGAGAAAAGGTAGCATACTTTAGTTTCAATATTAATAATAAAATAAAAGACCCTAAAACATTATGGAAAAATTTAAAAAACACTGTGCTACCAAATAAAGAAATTAATGATCTTCCTACTCAGTTCAGAGACCCAGACCGAATAAATAACCATTTTTTGAGTGTTCCCGGCAATCCGGTTTGCAATGTTGAGCAACGGTTATATTTCGATTCTCATCGTTTTGGGGATGATAGTGTTGCATTCGGATTACAACCAGTAACCGAAAGTCAAATTTTGAAATACTTTCGTGAGCTTAAGTCGAATGCGGAGGGCTGTGATAAAGTAACCCTAAACATGCTTTTGTTAAGCCTCCCTCACACACTGAAAGCCATCACCGATATTGTGAACAAATCAATCGACTCTGCAACATTCCCTGACATCTGGAAAATTGCAATCGTCAGGCCATTGCCCAAAAAAGAGAATCCAACAGACCTAAAAGATCTCAGACCCATAAGTATTCTTCCATTACTATCCAAGATTGCCGAGAAGGCCGTTTGCCAGCAGTTGACCCAATATCTGGAAAATAATCAAATACTACCTGAGCTACAATCGGGCTTTCGTAAACAGCGTGGTACTGCCACGGCACTTTTGGATGTCACGGACAATATATTGGCAGCTCAAGACAAAGGCTTATGTACACTCCTTGTTCTGGTTGATTTTTCGCGGGCTTTCGACTGCATCAACGTGGAGCTGTTTCTGTCAAAGCTGAACTATTATGGTTTTGAACAAAACACAGTTAACTGGTTTCTAAATTATTTCACTAATCGTCAACAGCGCGTGGAGATCAGGTTGAGCAATGGCTCATCCTTTATTTCGTCACTCACCCCTATTAGTAGGGGAGTTCCGCAAGGCTCAATACTGGGTCCCATTATTTTTATTTTGTATTGTGCAGACATTATACAGTCTTTGAAGCACTGTAGATACCATATTTATGCTGACGATGTACAAGTTTACATTTCTTTTAAGCCTAGTGACTATGATAATGCGTTAAGGGATCTCAACGATGATCTTAATAGAATAGCGTGTTGGGCTGAGAGCAACGGTTTGGTTCTTAACCCTACCAAAACGAAATATATGCTTTTTGGAACCAAAAACCAAACCAGTGCAGTGCCGGCAACACTTAATGTTAACCTTTTGGGCGAGTCGGTCAGTCGAGTTAGTGAAGCACGTAATCTGGGTCTGAACATGGACGCTGAGTTAAGATACGAATCGCATGTGGCAGCGTCAGTGCGTACGTGTTTTTACCGGCTGAAGGTCCTTTATAAAATAAGGCCTTATCTATCAGAAGTGCTGCGACTCCAACTAGTTGAGTCACTCGTACTTTCGAATTTAAATTATGCGGATACAGTAATTGGCCCGCGACTACTGGCAAAAACTGATCGACTGATCCAAAGGGTGCAAAACGCCTGCGCTCGATTCTGCTTTAATATCCCACCAAGGACACACGTAACACCATTTTTAAATAGCCATTCAATACTTAAAATGAAGTCGCATCGTAAATTACACTTAGGTTGCCTATTATTTGGTGTTATAAAGTACAAGCAACCGAGCTACCTTTATGAAAAACTTAGCTGGATCGCTAGTAGAAGGGAATGCGCAAGCAGACAGTGTTCTCAACAACTAGCTTTGCTTTTTTTTTAGGCTGGTGTGACTGTACCTAAATTACCCTAGGCTGATAAAATTTTCGTTTTTCCTAATTATGCTAATATTAGTGTTTTAGGTCGGTTTCCCCGTAGGGGAAAGAACAGTGCCCCGCCGAATCCGCACTGTTCTGTAGGGCTCGTCCCAGACTTGGTCACCCTCCCACCGACATAAGTAATGAACTCCCATAACTTAAACTGTCCCTTCCGAATTGGCTAGGGGACAGGGGGGATGCAAGGAAGTTAATATTGGGAATTCACAGTTAGTAAACATAAGTATAAAAGTAATATAGTATTATGAAGCTAAGAAGACGAGAGGGTAATCAAAAGTCTATAATATATAAATGTTGGAACGCCAGCGTCTCTCCTCCCGCAGGTGAACACCCATATCTGCAATACAGCCTTGATTATGTGGAGGAGGTATAGGAATCGTTACGCTCGCGCTTTAAAATCCTTAATTATAGCTACATTAATTTGTCTGTCTACAATATGCCCAATTCAGTGAGACTGGGAACCGTTTCACAACGTTTGCCTCATTGTACGTGTTCTGTTAGGCCTAACGCATAGAACCTCTGAGGACACTAATACGATTCTAACGGAACACGTTCCCTAAGCACCATATAAATGTCTTATTCAATCCTATAACAGAGTACTGCGAAGCCCAACTGTTATTGAGCAAGACAAGTATTGAGTAGTTCTAATCGCGTACTTATTGTTGTGTAAGACACACTCTCCCTTACAGCGGCCTAACCCCTTTTTAATAGGATAACTCAAAACTAGCGCAAGCGCACCGTAGACTCAGTCTCTAGCAGAACACATTACGATCGAACTTAGTGAACGCCGAAGTGGTAATTCGTCACTTCACATTTCTTTAATCTTCCCCATTTAGAGGATGCTTTCAATGTACTAGGCAGCCGTGCGATCGTCCTTTGACTGGCAGCGGGGCTTTTCAATCTGGGCATCTCAATAGCGTGTCTCGATAAACAGTGTCGATTTAGTAATAGTCCTACAGAACGGACGGGGTGGTTTTATCGAGACACGGGTACTAGCGTTCCTTAGAACGAACTATCAATTCAGTTTATGAAAGTGTGTGATGCCTACCCCACTCCCGAAATGCGCGTCAGTAAACCTCACGCAAAGTGTTCTGTGGCGAGACCTTTTTGGAATACAGGAATCATCACTAACGTTTGGTTGTTTTATAATGCAATTACAAGTTGGGCTTATAGCCTAGCTTGTTTCAAATGAGCTGTGAGTATTTATGGTTCTGCCTTCCAAATTTGGTGCGTCAGCTCAAGGTCAATAGAAGTCAACAGTCAGGAGGGTTAGTGCCCAGTGTCAAATATGGTGGAAGGCTATCACCATCTCCCTATAACCAACTGCAAGTGACAATTACCTGCCAAGGTACGGATCAGGAGATCGACTTGTAATACACGAGAAAATAACGTGAATTATAAAATACGATAGGTACTAAATACATGTATCTACGCCATTCTGGAATAAATGTTCAATTATAACTCGACAGCGGTATCACCTGGCGGTTACCTATAAATAACAATATAATATAACTTATAAGAGATAAGTTTGTAAATACGACGTACACACTACTACTAGAGATAAAGTTAATTTAAGTTAACACTTACCAAATAATTCCTTAGAGAGAATTAGAGTACCACTCACTTACAGAATATCGCACAATTTACCAGTTTCGCCTCAGACGTAGCTCCTTCTTTCGACCAGCCACGACCGCGTCCCAAAACCAACAAACACACACACATACTACGTTAAATACTAGATTACTCTAAACTGGGCTTTAACCCAACTATACATAACTTAATAACTAATACTCGCTATCTTACGACAGCCCACTCGGACATGGCCTCTTGGTATTCACCAAGCCTCCTAACTTAACTAGCTTAGACACGGACGTCCGTACCCTATCGAGGTGTAAAACCAAGTGTCCTTCTGGACTTCTAAATCAGCCCTCAATTCCTAAAACACCACGTTCAACCAGCGCGTCTTCCCACAGTTTCGCAGAATAGATTTATTGCCGTTTTTGTACAATTTCTCAATTGTTTTAAAAGGGTCCGTTTGGGTATTGCCTGGGCTCGGTTTATGGTTACCATATGTGCAACTAGTATTGTCCTAAGATTAGAAATCGGATATTTTAAGTCGTTTCTTAAGAATTTGTTGAATTATTGCCTTCGACCTTTTCGTGGCACTTGTCCATAGCTTGTTTCCCATAAAATAGAGAATTTATGTCTTCCTAAGAGGCACGAACTATGTGCTTGTTTTAAAATAAATATAATATTTTGTTATTAACTAGGGATAGGTGACAGACAGTCACACTGGCAACACTGGTGGCCGGTCGTCAAAAAAACGGTCCGTAGGTTAATTATTTTAGAAAATTACTATAAAGTGTTTATTTAAGTTAAATTAGAGTAATATAGTCGAACCTAGTTCTTAAGTAGTTTAATCAGTAATTATACAGTGTTTTTTGTCGCGTGAACTTCGTATAAAGGATAATAAACCGGCTGTCAACTCAACCAACCCAACGGTGACGGATTTCAAATTATCATCAATCCCGGGGAGTATTTTGTTTTATATTATTCTAAGTACATAATATTTACAGACCACAAAACATCACAAAATACTGCTCAGGTTTCTGAGCTACGTCCATCACACACTGGCACGGTTTATGTCTCCTTTTGCTTGACAACTGGTGGAAGCAAAATCGACGACGAAAACATTCGCTCAGACAATAAACACTACATCATTTACTACACAAAATAAGCTTATTTATTATTACCAAACTATTAAACCTGTAATGTGACATAAAATAAACTTGTTGTGTCAATCAAGTTTCATTTCTATTTACTTTTTTGTCATAACTAAAAGCAGTGTATTCCTTGTAACTTCACTTTTGTTTAACATTCACATCTAATTCCTCAATAACTTCATCTAATATTGTATTATCTATTTGTTAACAATTCATTACCTATTCTTAATTTTATTTTATTTTTTTCTCTTCTACCTCCTAATAAACTAAACATACGAACATCTTTTGTCACACTGTTATTTAGCTGCATAACTATACACATTCCAGGTGACTGACATTTCAAAGAAAATGATGACCCGCAGTGCTACAATTAGGGACATGGAAGCAAAACTAAGAGCTACCTTGACGGAGCTTGAGGTTTCTAAAGCTACATGCAAACAGCTGCTCCAGGAAAGAGAAGACAGCGAAGTGGAAGTGGAACACATTAATCTAAAAAACACCTCCCTCAAAAATGAACTGTCTCAGCTACACACACAACACATGGACTTAACCGACCAGCACAATGAACTAAAACATCTAGTGTCAACATTTCATGAGTGCAGTGACACCCACAAACTGGCTTTAAATCGAATTACGGAACTGGAACAAAAATTATGTGAAGCTCAAAAGGCGCTATCTCTCTCAGAGTGTATCAAGGTCAGCAAACAGGTTGCTAGCACCAGTAATCTTTTTAATGAATTAGTAGGTAGTAAGTTAAAATCAGTGTGTGAGCCAGCTGTAACTATAGATTTGACTGGTGATGACACCATACCATTATGTCCTATTGTTGTGAGTCACAATAAATTAAAAAAATACATTAAAATCAAGAAATTAATTAAACGGTCACAGAGAGCAATCAAAAAACAAAATCTCTTAAAATTAAATCTTTCTCTTAGAAAGGAACGTGTTGTCTTATCAAAAAGTTTAAATAATTGTACTATTGATTTAGATAAATGTAGGGAAAAATATGATACTGATATCCAGCTCCTCTATAATGATATACTACACAAGGAGCACTTGTTGAAGGATATTTTTGAAAAATATGAGACTTCACAACAGCAGCTAAGTGACCGCTTGCTTGAGGCTGGGGAACTACTGGATTTGGTGAAGTGCAATGCTGATATGTATGAGTCTCTGACTAACAACCTCTCATGCAGCTGTGCCAACCAACCACTACCTCCGCAGCCTCAGCCTAACTTGACCCCTCCGGTGTTGGCTCTTCCAATTGAGACCTTTGCTAATTTACAGAAAAATAAATCAATATTTTTTTAACAGAAGTTACCCCTTCAAATAAACTATTATTATTATTAGAGAATAATAAAAAGGTATCTTCTGGCAATATTATACATAAAAATAAACAACCAAAGGGGGGGCAACATACGTTAAAATTATACAGTCAAAATATACAAGGTTGCTCTTCCAAATTACTGGAAATAGAATTGTTTTTAGAAAATACTAAGTTTGATATCATTTGTTTAACAGAACATTGGTTAAAAGACCATCAAGTAATGTCAATTAATTATGAAAATTATTGTGTAGTTAGCCATTTCAGTCGAAAACGTATGATACATGGCAGTTCACTAATATTAGTAAAAAATTCTATTAAATCAAAAGAACGGAAAGACATCATTGGACTGTCTGTTGAACACACCATTGAATTGTCCTGTGTTGAGCTTGATAAGCATGTTATAGTATGTGTATACAGACCGCCAAGCTACCAGAATCTATCTATGTTTGATTCTGTAATGGAAGAGGTGCTAAAGAAACTTAGTGCTAATAGTAAGTCAATAATCATATGTGGTGATTTTAATATTAACTTATTAGAAAGTAACTCGAATACTGTGAGATTATTAAGTCTTTTTAGGTCATTTGATTTGTCAAATGTTTTTGTTGAACCAACCCGAGTGACAGCTTCTTCTGCCACTTGTATAGATAATATTTTTTGTAATTGTGATTACTTACATAAAGAAATTGTAAATAAGTTGCCATCTGATCACAGTGGTCAAACAATAACATTTTGCGCCTACATGCCTTTACAAAAAATTCAAATTAGGTTTAGGCCAATTACATGTAAAAACTTAGAGAATTTAAATACTTCTTTGGCCAGTAAATTATGTGTTCAGAGTTTTAATAATGTCTGTGACCCAAATGAGTTCTATGCCGATTTCTTTTCATTAATGAATAAGCAATTTAATGACACTTTTCCACTAAAAACTAAAACTATTTACACAAAGTTCCTATTTAGTGATTGGGCGACTCCAGGTATTCGTAAAAGCAGGGAAAATCTTTTTGAACTTTATGGCCTAAAGCAACATATGAATAATACATCCTTTCATCAGTATGTTGCAAAATATTCTAAAACTTTTAAAAATGTTTGCAAAATAGCTAAAGCTCTTTACATTAGCAATAAAATAAAATCAGCTGATGATAAAATAAAAACTACCTGGCAAATAATAAATAATGAAACAGGTAGGAAAAAACAGCGTAGTACTGAATTCAATTTAGAGACTGAAAATGGCCTCATCAACTCAGATGTAGAAATAGCTCAGGAATTTGAAAACTTTTTTGGTAATATTCCCGTTAAAACTACTGAAGCTTTAAATTCTTCACCCGCGCTTTCTGCTGCCTTACTTAGAAAGAATGTAAAGGCATGCCCTTTGGAGTTTAGGTTTCAGCATACAAACCCCCAGGCAGTTATAAAAGCTTTTAAAGATCTTAAAATTAAATCAACAGAAGATCTATGGGGAATGTCTGTAAAAGTCTGTAGGTCTATCATCGAAACCATTGCGCCTTATTTAGCTTTCTTATTTAACACCAGTGTAGACCAAGGAGTCTTTCCGGATCTCATGAAACACAGTAAAGTAGTTCCTTTGTTCAAATCCGGTGATAGTAAGGAACCCAACAATTATAGGCCTGTGTCAATTCTGCCAGTTCTCAGCAAAGTGTTTGAAAAGTTGATGCTTAATCAAATGTTACGTCACTTTAATAAAAATTCCATCTTTCATGAACAACAGTACGGTTTCACCAAAGGGCGTTGTAGCACTGACGCCGGTGTCTCCCTAATAAAGAACATTTTTAACGCATGGGAAGAAGCACAAGATGCCATTGGAATCTTTTGCGACCTCTCGAAGGCGTTTGATTGCGTCGACCATGAGACACTTCTGCTGAAACTAGAGCACTATGGGATTAGGAATACAGCTCTTGATTTACTAAGATTATATCTGAAAGATAGAAAAGTAAAAGTTCAAGTAAACGGCGTAAACTCATTGGGGTCTGAAATGGCAATGGGCGTTCCTCAAGGTTCGATATTGGGTCCATTCCTCTTTTTAGTTTACATTAATGATTTACCCCAATTACTACTAAATCAACCGAAGATGGTGTTATTTGCAGATGACACATCATTGATTTTTAAAATAAACCGACGGTCGCAAAATCTTGACGACGTGAATAGCGCTATTCTCAGGTCCAAGATTGGTTTACGGTAAATAATTTGGTACAGTCTGTTGTCAAAATTATCTGACCCACCCTAAAATCAAACGAATTTGGACCCTCTGCATGTAACATTAAGGTTTATTCAAGTTATATGAGCTTATCAGACAAGTGCTCGAGGATTTGATGAACAAATACAATAATAATACAGACACGCAAATTTGATCTTTAAAACGTTTGCATTAGGTTATATTTTATAACTATTTGTTATAATATGTTAAGTGTTATAGCTTATTTTAATGATTGAGCTTAAGTAATTCTGGTCTCGTAGTCTGTGTATAAGACTGAGAAAAACAAGTATCGAGATCAAATCCTTCGACAAAGTTATTGTTTTGCTTTCAATATAGAATTTATATTCCAAAACTATTTATTGTATTATTGTAAAGAACTACAGACTAAACTTAAACTTTTTTAAATGGTAATATTTTCACATAACTTGTAATAAGTGGGTAGTTGAAAAATAAATATTCGTATTCATTATAAAGCTGGTATTCAAATGCTACTATGGAGTGATTATTTAAAATACAAAATAATTTGCACGAGGAGAAGATGGCTGCTCGTGCTGTGCAAGAATAAACTTTATGATAGTATACTATATGGTTAATTTTTTTTAGAATATTGCGTCTAGCATTTCAACTGAGATCAAATTTCAATGCGGCTTATAAGTGTTGAGTTGGTCTTGTGGTCACTAAGGTAGTGCGATGTTCATCGTTGTCTACGTTCGAAACCAAGTTTAGCCTAAATTTAGATATTTTATTACACTTTTTTACATTTCTTTAACAGACGACGTAGGGTATGGCTCTGGTCCAGGCCATGGTACGGAGCGAGAGGGCATGGGAAGCAGTCACCTCCTTCTGCGAAGCAGTAATGCTCGCGAAGGAGGAGGCGGAACGCGTGAGGGAGAGGCAAAGTTTGCGCCCTCACGCCCCTAACCGCCGCCGCCGCTGGAGACGCCCTGGGCGTCGGGAATCCCAGGCGGATTCCCGGCCACCATAGGCGCGGGCTTGCGGACGGCGAGCAATGGGTAGCTCGCCGTCCGATCAGGACCAGGCCCGGGTCGATGGCGCGTCGTGTTCCACGCGCGCCTCAAAGAGATGTCAGCACAATTGGCGGGGTCCGCTAGGACCGATGCCTGCCAGGGTTGCGGGTTAGTCCGAAAGGGATACCGGGACCTTGGCAACAGGCAACTGAAGGAACACGGGTGGGTTTTAGTCAGTAAAAGTCTGACACGCCCTTCCGCTCCACCCAGAGCGGGAGAAGTCATTGGATGATTTCCCACCCTCAAAAAAAAAAAACAAATAAAAAAAAAAAAAAAAAGGGTATTGTCTTTTTAAACGGGCAGTTTGTATAGAAATAAAACTAAAAAATTGCAAGTTTATAATGTTTATTATTTCATTAAAACACTTAAGTAAGATAAAGTAAGTAAATGCTCAAATATTTCCAAATTAATATACTTTTTATATTAGTATGCCATATAAACATTAAAAAAGGCATGCTTATGCTTAAAAGTTTGTTCTCGAGAAAATGAATTCATCTGTGAAATGCTTTACAAATTTATAGCTGCCTATATGTAGTGAATAAACATGTTATTTTTATATTAGTATGCCATATAAACATTAAAAAAGGCATGCTTATGCTAAGTTTGTTATCGAGAAAATGAATTCATCTGTGAAATGCTTTACAAATTTATAGCTGCCTATATGTAGTGAATAAACATGTTATTTAAATAGAAAAAATCTATTTATAACAATAACATCACCAGATAATCTGCAACATTTTAATGGTTTAACAATCAATCCATTGAGCATTTACTTACATGGTGTGTTTAAATATACCTACTAGATGAACTAGTAGCGGAGTGGCGCACCGTCCCCTACTATAACTTGTTGTAAGCGGCTACGCATACCGCGCACCATATTCCAACACAAATCTTTGCCTCTCATGTGCTCCCAAGTCGATGTCACGACCTCAGCCAAGTTGTGTTTGTTTCGCACTTCCGTTGTGTCCCAATTTAAAACCATCTGACCCCATAGATTTTCTATAGGGTTCAAATCAGGACTTTTAGATGGCCAATTAATAACTGTCACACCTTCTTGAGCAGCTAACCATTCCCGCACAATGCCTGCACGGTGGATGGAGCAGTTATCGTGCATGAAATAAATATGTGACGTTGGATAGGCAATTCGCACAGTCGGCAGCATGACGTCACGCAGAATCTCCAAATACAAACTGCTATTAAACCTACCACCAACTTCCACCAATTCACCAGGTCCCATGGACGACATCCAGCCCCAGTAGCCCAGGGTTATTCTACCGCTAGTTCTACAAGGTAGCAAGCACTTCTCGTTGTAACGTTCTCCTTTCCTCCGCCATAAGATTTTACGTCCATCTTTGTCCGATTTAAATGATTTTTCATCAGTGAAGATCACAACATTTTCTTCCCAATTAAAATTTAAATATTCCTGAGCAAAACGGACCCTTTCTGCACGATGAGCAGGTGTCAATGCAATTTTCTGTGCCGGTTTATAATTCTTTATCCCAGCAGCGTGTAAATGCCTTCTCACTGTTTCCACTGATATATTGTGGTTTATTGCGGTTGCACGAATGGGCAAAAATGGATTTTCAACGTGGCTTGAAACAATAGCCCGGTGGCGTTCGAATTCGGGACTATACTTGATGGCTTTTGCTCCTGGACGAATCCGCTGAATATTTCCATTGTCTCCATAACGTCTTAGCCATAGTCTGACCGTATTTCTCTAAAACAAAAATAAACATTTTTGGAACCGTGTATGTAACTTATAAGGAGTGAATGTAATGGTAAAATAGCCAACTACGCGTTCATTAATCACAATCAATAAAATAAAATAGGTATAAAAAAAACACTTACTGCTATATTAAGTCGGCGACCAATCTGTCTAATTCCAACATTCTGCTCATGTAAAAATATTATTTTATGTTTGGTATAGTCGTCAAGTTGCGACATGATGCTTTATTACAACAAATTGCTTAAAAATACTTAACGAGTTAAACGATTTACAAATGTGTGTGCGCAGTCACTGCTATTAGGCGTAGTGTAACTTTTGTTACTTAGATGAATTTATGATCTACCTCACGAAGTAAATATGTTTTACTTCGTATTCAACCATTCTTGGTAAATATAAATTCTGTGAACTTAAAGTTTTTTAAATTACCCACCCGTTTACAAGATTAGTTATTAAGCGAAAATCACATTGGTCGTTCTTTAATATTGCAAGCAATATTGTAGAAATGAAAACAAATTAAAAAAGAAACTGATGTATAGGTGCACTGTGTTTTCGAACCCACATGCTGTTCGTCGTCAATCCAGCGTCAAACCGCTAAGCCACAAGAACTTGTTGGGAATACGCGAAATTAAAGATTGGGTTGTAATTATGTAGCGTGACTTAAAAGGTTTTCAACTTTAATGTTAACGAGATAATGATTAAAATAGCTTAACAAAAACATATATAATGCCAGTGGCTCCGACTATGTTGGGTGGGTTTACCTTAACGTTACGCGTTAAAGATCAAATTTGCGTGTCTGTGTTATTATTGTATTTTTGTTCATCGAGTCCTCGAGCACTTGTCTGATAAGCTCATATAAATTAAATAAACCTTAATGTTACCGGCAGAGGGTCCAAAGTCGTTTGATTTTAGGGTGGGTTAGATAATGTTGACAACAGACTGTACTAAATAAAAAAAAAAACAAATGCATTCGATTTAAATTACCTAATGTCAGAAGTAGCGAATGTGACATCATATTGAATGGAGAAAAACTGGAATTTATTAATCAAACAGTTTTCCTGGGAATCACGCTAGACGAGAAATTACAATGGGGACCCCATATAACATCTCTTGCGGGGCGGCTAAGCTCGGCCGCTTATGCTGTTAGAAAGATAAGACAGTTAACAGATGTCGAAACCGCTCGTTTGGTCTATTTCAGTTACTTCCACAGCATTATGTCGTATGGCATTTTACTGTGGGGTCGGGCTGCTGACATTGAATCCATCTTTGTTTTGCAAAAGAGAGCTGTCAGAGCCATTTATAATCTATGTCGCCGCGAATCTCTCAGGGAACTATTTAAAAGGATTAATATTATGACGGTACCTTGCCAATTCATTTATGAGAATATTATGTATGTAAGAAAAAATCTAAATCTTTTTAATAAAATAAGTCATAGACATAATTTTAACACTAGAAATAAAGATAAAATAGATCAACCATTTTTCAGATTAGCTAAAGTACAAACATCTTTTATGGGGTACTGCGTTAAATGCTATAATAAAATACCTAGTGATATATTGCAATTAAATGAAAGAAAATTTAAAACTCATATTAAAAATACACTTTGTAAACAAGCATATTACAAATTAGAGGATTATATCCAAGATAAGAATGCTTGGAAACATGCTGGTCTTGCTCCATAGGACAAATTCGAGGCTGGACAAAATCAAACTGGTTGCTAATCTAGTTGTAAAATTTATTATTTTTATATCATCGATTTTTTTACATTTTATGATAATTAATCTCACACACTGTCCTTACATTAGTATTACTTGCAAGTTTGTAGGAATATTATGATATCGTATACTTTAATGTTTGTAAATATGTGAGCACCATGTATCTATCACATACTTAATTTATTTATTTGTCATTGCTCCATTTTTAATTTTTAATTCTTTTTACCTATTGTAATTGTATTCTCGGTGCATCGTCTTCACATGTAATTATATAATTGATGTATACCAAATATTGTAAAACATTTTTTTTAAAGAGTAACGGTGGAGTTTCTTGCCCATTCTTCTCCATACGAAAACTACCTTTTGGAAGGGGCAACTAGAATCAGTTCTATTTCTATGTATTTGACGTTCAAAAGTGCCTTTAATGTGCCTACTTGAAATAAATTATTTGACTTTGACTTTGATTTTGACTTTGAACTATTTTCTCAGTCGCACAAAACAGCCGCCTTCAGAGGCAGTTTCAGGTACGCTGCATTCAAATGCTGGAACAATATTCCCCCGCCAATAAGAAATACCAAAACAGTACATACCTTCAGAAATCGGCTTCGACAGTTCCTTATCAACTCACAGAGAGAACTGGGCGTGACGATTTCGAACACGTCGTTAATTTAAATTTAGCAGTAGGCAACAGACGTAGATCTGAAAAAACAAAAAAAAAACAACATTTTATCATGATCGAGGAAATCCAATTACGCACAATCATAGTGATCGCAGCTAATCTTTTATTGAGTATAATCTTTTATTTATTTTTAATATCGTTTTCAAACACTACACACAATCATATTCATTTAATTTATACTCCTTTATATATGCCTGTTAATATTACATATACACCTAAATATAAAAACAAAGCACAAAAACAAATCAAATGTAAATAACTCACCAAATTTATCTTGCAAAACCACTATTCACTTTTTCACTTTTTATCTTCTCACATTTCCATTGTTCTGCACCTGCTTGGCGTCCGTATGCCGCCGCAGGGATCCAGCAGAATACCAGCGTCAGGTATAATGCCTGGCATATGCTGAGCTGGACTCCCATTCGGTGCAACTGGGAGACACGCACCACACAAGGGTTTTGCCTAACTAAAATATTTTAAGGATGTAGGTAGTTTTAAGATTGCCACAGACAATACTTTCTTTGCGTTTTTTTGTTTGTATGTTCTTTTTACCCAACTGCCAAGGAAGGGTTTATGTTTTTAATGTTCGTATTTACTTGTTTTCTTCTTTTTTTTTTGTTTGTCTTAAAACTTGAATTTATGTAACTATGCTTTTGTGTTGTGTCTTCTATGTTTGTACCGAATAAATGTTTTATCTATCTATCTATCTACAAAAATTACACTACCGAAAAGAATTGAAAAGTTATCTCACCGGCGACGCTGAGCTACTGTTGCGACACTTACCTATTACCTATTTAACTAGTTGGAACCTTTTAGAAAATAGATTTAATAATAAGAAGTTTATAACGGATTGTATTTTCAAAAAATTCTTTAACCAAAAATGTATAACTACTGAATCATCACAGCCTTTAAAAGAGCTTTTTGATACAACTAACGAATGTCTTAATGCTTTAAAAAATGAAGGTATTAATATCGAAAATTAGGATCTTATTGTTATTTACATATTGTATTCTTAATTAGATAATAAGTATCGCAAACAATGGGAAGCTAAGATTTGTAGTTCAACTAAGGAATTGCCTACATTAAATGATTTTTTAGATTTTGTTGAGCACAGATTTAGGTCGCTTAACTTTTTATGTACAAAAACAGTAAAGAGCACTACCTTAAAGTCACATCATATTGTAAAAAATACTAGTGAGAATAAAGATAAACCATCTTTATGTATACCTTTTGTTCAAATAATAGTCATAAGATAGGGAATTGTAAAGATTTTGCTAAGGAAGAGTTGATCACTCGTCGCAATTTTGTCCAAAATTCAGGTTTGTGTTTCAATTGCTTAGGGGCAAATCACATGATAACTTCGTGTTGATTGCTCACAAGATGCAGAATTTGCAAGAAGAAACATCATTCGTTGCTGCATTCAAATAATAATAACCAATCAACTGATAACGAAGAACCAAAAAAGCAATCAGCTGATAGTACCAATGTTGTTGAAACTGTAACAACAACAGACGAGACCGAGGTAAGAAACATAACTAGTTGTTTTTCTAACACAAATTGCCAGGTTGTATTAGCAACAGCCTTGGTAAAAGCAGAAACTAACACAGGGTCTTATATAACACTGAGGTCTCTAGTGGACCAGGGATCACAGGCATCTTTTATAACGGAGTCTGCAGTCCAATTACTTGGGCTTAAAAGAATTACATGCAACAGTGTTATATCAGGAGTGGGGGGTGAAGACAACGCTTCACTTAATTGTAAACATGTGGTTTATATTAACCCCTAAATTGACAGAGTGTAGCCGGCTGGACGTCAATAAAAAGTAAATTTGTTAGCGAGTATACTGATTATACCAAATTTTTTTTTATTCTGGTAACTCCACAAAATGGTAAGCACTTGGTAGAAAAGTAAATTAGATGCCTGGCAACATCAAAATATGTCAAAAATCAAAACGATGTCGAAACAACGGTCGGCTAATGCGACACAGGTAAGTTATTGAATATTTTTTCGTATAAAGAATGGTTTAAATGGGTTCGTTATGCATTATATATTATTTCAAAGTGACAGTTTATTATATGGTATCAAATAATTACCCAGTGCTGTGTCAATAACGTTATAAATTGCACTTAAAACTAGCTGTACAGTATACTTCACACTACCAATTGCTCACAATGCTATCTCTGTTTTTGTTTGGGAAGCGGGCTGGACAACGCCAACTAATTAGTATTTTGGTGTTTGGTATGGGTTGCATGTATCAAATGAGCTTTTTCCTTTTGTTTTAGCGATTGATACGCTCCCGCACGCATAGACTAGTTGCTTTGATACCGCCTGAACATGCATGCTCCGATTCCAGTGACGCCGAAGACATTGAACTTATCAATAAAACTTCGACAAACCATGATTCTTCCGATGATAGCAGCTTAATCTCAGTGGATTCCGCCTTAGAGGCTTTAAATATTTTATAATCTTCCGAAGACGAAAATACAGATAATAATTCAATTCCACTCACACCAATTTTACAAAATGTTTTTCCATCACAAAATGAACCAAATTACGATGCCATTCTATAAGTTCTTTACCGTCACTTGGTTCAGTGCAAACTGGCCAACCGTCCATTGATATATGTTCCACTAGAAAACGTAAAAAAGCGCAGAAAAAGAAAGTGGTTTCAAAAAAAGTCAAAACTACAAAGAAATTAGTTTTGAGTTATAAGTGGAAGAAGGATTTATTTTTTCATCGGGCTGAGCTTGATGAAATTACGCCGCTGATGCCGAGTGAAGACGAACAACAACCTCTTTCGTTGTTTTATCGTTTTTTTTCACCGAACATAATAAAAGATATAGTAGATCAATCGAACCTGTACTCAGTTCAGGTAAAAGGAAGATCCATACTCATGAAGAGTTCCTAACTTTTGTTGCCATACAAATTTTGATGGGTGTGGTGCACATGCCTAGTTACACTGATTATTGGAGCCGCAGACTTAGATTTACAAATATCGCCGATCTCATGCCACTAAAGCGATATCAAACAATTAGACGTTACATACATTTTATTGATAATAATTTGGATGACGGTGATAGATACTTCAAAGTTTGGCCAGTAGTGAAAAAAAATAGGCAAAACTGCCTGAAGATACACGAGGAACAAAATTTCAGTATTGATGAGATGATGATTCCCTATAAAGGGACCAAGGCGGGAAATAGAAGACAATATATACAAAATAAACCAAATAAGTAGGGTTTTAAAAACTTTGTTCGCGCGGGAGCTTCAGGCTTAATCTATGATTTTATTTTATATGGAGGGGAGGACACCTTTAGAAATTATACTTTCACACAGGATGAGATTTCTATAGGTTTGGGAGGGCTAGTCGTTCTTGCTTTGTGTAAAACGATTCGCCAGAAACCTGCAAATGTATATTGTGATAATTTTTTTACTTCACCTGAGCTCGTATACATGTTGCGTGAAAACTATGGAATATTTTGCACTGGTACTATACGAGGAAACCGGCTAAGAGGCTGTGAGAGTGTACTTCCTTCTGATAAAGACCTTAAAAAGAAACCACGAGGCAGTTTCGCGCAAGGAGTTTGTAACCAAAATAAACTGGCAGTGGTGAAGTGGTTAGACAATAAATGTGTTACCCTTATAAGTTCCTGTGTCGATGCTCACCCCGTGGATAAAATAAAACGTTATAGTAAAGAACACAAAGCAAAGGTTGATGTTGACTGTTCTAAGATAGTCAAGAACTATAGTAAAATATGGGTGGGGTCGATTTGGCTGATATGCTAATATCCCTGTACAAGATTCCTCTAAAAACACGACGATGGTATCTTTTAATTTTTGCCCAGTTGATTGATATATGCATCAATAATGCATGGCTTTTGTATCGGCAAAATAAAAATAAGGAAAAGTCGTTGAAAGAGTTCAGGTTAGATATATTTGAAAGTCTTGTGAAAAACGGAAAACCAGTGAAAGATCGGAGTGATTTTACGGAAGATATAAAAGAAGATAGAAAAATTAAAAAACCTGTGGTAGCAAGACCAATTGAAGACATACGTTACGACCAAGTAGGTCATTTTCCGGATTCATGTAGTTACGGGAGATGCCGCTACTGTAAGGATGGCAAAACAAATGTTATATGTATTAAATGTAACCAAAGACTATGTTTTGTCGCCGGAAAAAGAAATTGTTTTTTTAAATTTTCATAAAAAATAAATATAATTAATACTTAAAATCAATTTTTCGTTTATTTTCCCATTATTAAATTTATCTTAGTAAACTTGGCACTGTCCAGTATATTGCACATACATTTCAGCCTGTTCATTGCTAAGTATTTGGTAATGTCCAGTATACTTCACACATAATTTTCAGAAACCTGAAAGGTTCAGATTTTTATTTCTATTTTTACCACGTCGAAGAAGTGCTAGAAATTGAATCATGATGTTAAAAACTCATTTTTATTGTTTTGATTGTTCTGCCAATTAAAAGGTTAAACTACAATCTCTCCAGGATCCTACCTTTACTGTTAAAGTCAAAACATACGTTCTTCGGAAATTAACTTCGTTTCTCCCTGAAAGAAAAATTGTCGTTCAGTTGCCCAACTTACCAGTTATGAAGTTAGCAGATCCGAAGTTTAACATACCAAATAAAATCGATTTATTGCTTGGTGCAGAAGTCTATTGATTATAACTGAAGGATTGATGAGAGGTCCACCAGGAACACCGATAGCACAGAACACCAGGCTGGGTTGGGTTTTATCTGGCAAAGTGGGTGGTGATAGTGAAACCAATACTGTGAGCTGCAATAGTACTATCATCACTATGCATACTAACATTTGCAATGAAGATTTTAATCTTAAACAACTTTGGGAACTTGAATCTGATAACTTCAGTCTGGGCAAAAATCAATTCACTCCAGAAGAAAAACGTTGTGAGGAAATATTTGAGGAAACAACAGAACGCGATAGTTTTGGTAGGCACATTGTAAAATTACCTTTTAAAGACAATGATCCGAGCTGTAAACATGGCAATTCGCGCGATATTGCTATAAAGAGGATTGGGATGATAAACTACCACCTATTAAATAAATGGATTACTTACCGTGTGTGACTGTACCTAAATTACCCTAGGCTTCGTTTTTCCTAATTATGCTAATATTAGTGTTTTAGGTCGGTTTCCCCGTAGGGGAAAGAACAGTGCCCCGCCGAATCCGCACTGTTCTGTAGGGCTCGTCCCAGACTTGTTCACCCTCCCACCGACATAAGAAATGAATTCCCATAACCTAAACTGTCCCTTCCGAAATGGCTAGAGGACAGGGGGGATGCAAGGAAGTTAATATTGGGAATTCACAGTTAGTAAACATAAGTATAATAGTAATATAATATTATGAAGCTAAGAAGACGAGACGGTAATCAAAAGTCTTTAATACATAAATGTTGGAACGCCAGCGTCTCTCCTCCCACTGGCGAGCACCTATATCTGCAATACAGCCTTGATTATGTGGAAGACGTATAGGAATCGTTACGCTCGCGCTTTAAAATCATTAATTATAGCTACTTTAATTTGTCTGTCTACAATATGCCCAATTCGGTGAGACCGGGAACCGTTTCACAACGTTTGCCTCATTGTACGTGTTCTGTTAGACCTAACGCATAGAACCTCTGAGGACACTAATACGATTCTAACGGAACAAGTTCCCTAAGCAACATATAAATGTCTTATTCAATCCTATAACAGAGTACTGCGAAGCCCAACTGTTATTGAGCAAGACAAGTATTGAGTAGTTCTAATCGCGTACTTATCATTGTGTAAGACACCCTTACAGCGGTCTAACCCCTTTTTAATAAGATAATTCAAAACTAGCGCAAGCGCACCGTAGACTCAGTCTCTAGCAGAACACATTACGATCGAACTTAGTGAACGCCGAAGTGGTAATTCGTCACTTCACATTTCTTTAATCTTCCCCATTTAGAGGATGCTTTCAATGTACTAGGCAGCCGTGCGATCGTCCTTTGACTGGCAGCGGGGCTTTTCAATCTGGGCATCACAATAGCGTGTCTCAATAAATAGTGTCGATTCAGTAATAGGCCTACAAACAGCCGGGTGTGGTTTTATCGAAACACGGTTACTAGCGTTCCTTAGAACGAACTATCAATTCAGTTTAGGGAAGTGTATGATGCCTACCCCACTCCCGAAATGCGCGTCAATAAGCCTCACGCAAAGTGTTCTGTGGCGAGACCTTTTTGGATACAGAAATCATCACTAACGTTTGGTTGTTTTATAATGCAATTACAAGTTGGGCTTATAGCCTAGCCTAATGAGCTGTGAGTATTTATGGTTCTGCCTTCCAAATGTGGTGCGTCAGCTTGAGGTCAATAGTAGTCAACAGTCAGGAGTGTTAGTGCTCAGTGTCAAATATGGTGGAAGGCCATCACCATCTCCCTATAACCAACTGCAAGTGACAATTATCTGCCAAGGTACGGATCAGGAGATCGAAACGTAATACACGAGAAAATAACGTGAATTATAAAATACGATAAGTACTAAATACATGTATCTACGACATTCTGGAATAAATGTTCATTAATAGCTCGACAGCGGTATCACATAGCTGTTACCTATAAATAACAATATAATTTAACTTATAAGAGATAAGTTTGTAACTACGACGTACACACTACTACTAGAGATAAAGTTAATTTAAGTTAACACTTACCAAATAATTCCTTGGAGAGAATTAGATTACCACTCACTTACAAAATACTGCACAATTTACCAGTCGCCTGAAACATAGCTCCTACTTCCGACCAGCTACGACCGCGTCCCGGTCACACCAACAAACACACACACATAGGTACTACGTTAAATACTAGATTACTCTAAACTGGGCTTTAACCCAACTATATTTAACTTAATAACTAATACTCGCTATGTTACGACAGCCCACTCGAACATGGCCTCTAAGTATTCACCAAGCCTCCTAACTTAACTAGCTTAGACACGGACGTCCGTGCCCTATCGAGGTCTAAAACCAAGTGTCGTTCTGGAGTTCAAAATCAGCCCTCAATTCCTAAAACACCACGTTCAGCCAGCGCGTCTTCCCACAGTTTCGCAGAATAGATTTATTGCCGTTTTTGTACAATTTCTCAATTGTTTTAAAAGGATCCGTTTGGGTATTGCCTGGGCTCGATTTATGGTTACCATATGTGCAACTAGTATTGTCCTAAGATTAGAAATCGGATATTTTAAGTCGTTTCTTTAGAATTTGTTGAATTATTGCCTTCGACCTTTTCGTGGCACTTGTCCATAGCTTATTTCCCATAAAATAGAGAATTTATGTGTTCCTAAGTGGCACGAACCATGTGCTTGTTTTAAAATAAATATAATATTTTGTTATTAACTAGGAATAGGTGACAGACAGTCACACGTGCAAGACTTGTTGAACTTATTAAATCGACTCCCACGATGGATTAATGTCAAGAAAAACAGCACCGTGGAACTTCATGGGTTCAGCGACGCATCTAGTGAGGCTTATGCTGCTGTGGTCTATATACGTGTTGTTGATGACTCAGGAAACGTCTACGTTCATCTGGTAACTTCCAAAACCAAATTAGCTCCAATTAAGCAAGTATCCATTCCAAGACTTGAGTTGTGTGGAGCTGTCTTGTTAGCTAAATTGTTACAGGAGATCTCAGTAGTCTTGAACATTTCAAAACTTAATCTACGCGCTTGGACCGATTCAACCATGGTACTGGCTTGGTTAAGCAGCCACCCAACTCGTTGGAAAACGTTTATAGCTAATCGGGTATCAGAGATTCTAAATATATCAGACAGGAATCAATGGTCACACGTATCATCTCCTGATAACTCGGCAGATTGTGCGTCGCGGGGAATCAACCCGTCAGAGTTACCGATGTTTGAACTCTGGACAACAGGACCATCTTGGTTGAAACATAGAACTGAAACTTATGATAAAACACAAATACCAGATACTAATTTAGAAGAAAAGTCAAAAAAGGTGTCTTATAACGCAGAATGATCCACTGCAGTTGTGGACCAAGTTCTCGTCTCTTCGTAAATTAGTTCGAGTTGTAGCATACTGCAAAAGATTCATCAGTCCGCCTCCGGCGCCGCGACGGCACCGACGTCGGCGATGCAGGGGAAGAACAAAAATGCCAAGAAGTTGCGGTTCCCTCCGCTGGTAGTTGAGAAACTACTCAAAAGGGCAACCCACTTTAGAGCCATAGTGGCTAAGTTAGGCCGCCCTCCTCACGGGCGCCTCTATGGGACCGGGGTGCGTTTCACCGGATAGTGAGGAGGAATACAGGCTGGTGCAGCGCTACCTAACCAGCCTCAAGAAGGACAGTGGTGTTTCCTGGTTTGCGTACTCGCTACAAGCGGAGCGTAGCATGAAGATCGCAATCAGGGGGTTGCCGGCAGACACCATCCCTGAGGATATAGAGGAGGAGCTGAAATCGCTGGGATACCAGCCGGAGTATGTGCGCCATATTAAGGGTGCGCAAGGACGTCCCGGTTGCGTGTTTCATGCGATCTTAAAGAAAACACCCGACGTCCGGGCCATCTTCGACACCACCGTGTTCATGCATATGCGGGGTGTCAAGATCGAGGCCTGGCGGGGTAAGCGTGGGCCCGCTCAGTGCCACAGGTGCCAACGTTTTCGGCACAGCTCGCACCAGTGCCACCGTCCGCTCGCTTGTGTGCGGTGTGGAGGGGAGCACCCGGCACGCGAATGCGCCCGCGCCCGCGGGAGGAGCCGGCCACCTGCGTAAACTGCAGTGGCCCGCACCCCGCTAGCAACATTAAGTGCCCGGTGTTCCAAGATGAAATCCGGAACAAGCGCGCGGGCACGCGCGCCATCACGACCACTCGACGACCGCAGCCGGTCGCAGAGGTCCCAGCACAGGAAGTGCTTGAGACTCGCGGCCCATCGTTGATGGCGCCGGCAAACGAGCCCACGCCCAGGAACCAAGCCTCCTCCTCCAGGCGGAGGAAGAAGAGACGAGGGAGGAAGGGGAAGAAACCCCCTCTCCCCCCGCCGACCAAGGAAATCACCCCTTCGGCCGATCCTGCCCCAACCTCCATCACTCAGACGCAGGTAGTGCACGAAGAAAGCACCGTTACACGCGAACCTACCACTAGCGCCAACACGGCGAAGCGGCAGAATGCCAAAGCTCGTAGGTTCGCGAGTAAGCCGCCAGGTACTGACACCGTCGCGGCTGGCGCCACGGACTCGCGGTAGCGGAACGCTGAACGCACAAAGTTCACAGGCGCTCCGAGCGGCGACGCTAGCGTCGCGCCGCAGCATAAGAAGATAGTCAACAAGGACTTCACTACCTGCGCCATTAAGTTACTGATGGACCTAATTAGGACCATCAGGCAAGGGCAGGACAATGTACAATGGCTAGGCCGCTTAGGGTGATCCACTGGAACGCCCGCGGCCTTAGGGATAAGGTCGCCCCTCTCCGCCACCTCCTTAGGGAACAAGACATCGACGTGGCGCTTATTAGCGAGACGATCCTGGGACCCGAGATCAGGATTAGGTTCCCGGGATACCATGTCTATAGGACAGACGAACGGTCGGCAAATAACCACAGATACCGCGGTTTGGCGGTATTAGTGAAGCGAAGGGTCGTCCGTCAAGAAATCCCCCCACCGTCACTTAGTACATTTTATGCGCTGGGTGTAAAGCTACACATAGCCGGTGAGGACATAGACATATACACGTGCTACAAACCGCCCGCCGCTAAACTGGACCTGACAGAGTTGCGGGCGCTATTGTCACGATCTACACACGCCACCCTTCTCGCCGGGGATTTAAATTGTAAACACCCAGCGTGGAACTCAAACATCCCGAACACTGAGGGGAGACATCTCTTCACTGACGCGGAAGCCTGTGGCTACACGGTGTCCGGCCCGGAGACGCCGACACATTACCCGGTCTGCACGCAGAACATGCCAGACGTGCTGGACGTAGTAGTCCACCAAGCACTATACCGCCAGACCATTATACAACAAGTTTTAGACGACGAGTTACAGTCGGACCATCATCCTGTACTCGTCGTACTATCGGGTATGCCGACCCGACTGATGCCTGCAGCGCCACGCCGATTACTGGATTGGGACGTGTTCGAGAAGGAAGTGGAGACCACCACGCCGAATCGGCCTATCACTGACTCCGCGGACGTGGACCAAATGGCGGTCGACGTCACTGTCTATATACAGAGCGCCCTTGAAGCGGCGACTGTAACACAACCACAGGGGAGAGAGCCATTGCCGCCCCTGCCGGCACGCATTACAGCGCTGATTGAAAGAAAGAGGAGACTTCGCAGACAGTGGCAACAACTACGATGCCCTACGCTCAAGACGCAGCTAAACCGTCTCGCGGAAAAGGTAAGGCCGAGCTCCAGGGACCACGGCTCTCCAGGCTCGACCGACGATAGGGAGCACGTCGCAGCAGTTGAGAAGCACATTGGAGACTACTTCGCGTCCTCGATAGCCCCCGACAAAGACCCAGTATTTTTCTCGCCTGGCGCCGTGAAGCGCGGCATCCAGAGGACGAAGCCCAAAAAGGCCCCCGGTGCTGACGGTATTACCAACGCAGTGCTGCGCCACCTGCCCTTCCGTATGGTTGCGGCGCTGGCACGCCTGTATACGGCGATACTGCGCACCGGGTCCTTTCCCGCCTCGTGGAAGGCAGGGCGCGTAATCATGCTGCCCAAGGCGGGGAAAAACATACTGAAGCCGGAGAGCTATCGGCCAATAACACTGTTACCGACCGTCTCTAAAGTGTTTGAAGCACTCCTGCTGCGATACCTACAACCCTATATCTCGCCACGACCGGAGCAGTTTGGTTTCCGGGCGGAGCACAGCACAACGCTCCATTTGTCGAGGGTACTGTACATTCTCGCAGCTGCGATGAATAAGAAGGAACATTCGGTTGCAGTATTCCTCGACATGGAAAAGGCCTTCGACCGCGTATGGCTCGACGGCCTTATTTACAAGCTGGCCACCTCCGACGCGCCCCGTCGTAATGTTAAAGTGGTCTCCACATTCCTTGCAGGGCGACCCTTCAGGGTGGTGGTCGAGGGGGCGCTATCTAGCGCCCGCCCGGTACTGGCAGGCGTGCCCCAGGGCAGCTGTATATCGCCGGCGTGTTACTCACGTTATACTGACGATATCCCCAGCACTACAGACGCGAAGCTCGCATTGTATGCAGACGACGCCGCGTACATTACCACCTCGCTCAATGCGAAGCACGCGGCGGTTAAAATGCAACGCGCACTCGATTTGCTTCCCGAGTGGCTGTCTAAGTGGCGGCTATCGGTAAATGTGGGTAAGACGCAGGCACTGGTCGCCGGTGCCGCGATTCTCCCCCCACCCTTGAAGCTACAGGGAGCCGATGTCGGTTGGTCGCCCCAGGTCAAATAACTGGGTGTAACGATAGACCGCCGGCTCTCCATGAAGACACACGTCCGCCAGGTCGCCGCAAAAGGTAGGGTAGCCCGCAACTTACTCAAGCCGGTGCTAAACTCTAGAATCCCGTTGCGAATTAAGCTGGGCGTGTACAAACTGTACGTACGCCCTGTATTAACATACGCCGCCCCCGCTTGGTTCGTCCTCGCGAGCGAGTCGAGCAAAAAGTTACTCCGCGCGCAGCAAAGTCTTGCGCTGCGGTTGTAACGGCTTGGGCTTTGCAGATAGGCTGCGCAGGCCGTTAACGGATAGATAGGTAGGTAGGTAGGGTAGAGGGAGGAATGAAACCAGCTGGGTAGTTTGATACATATAATAGGTAGGTAGATCCACAGCTAGGTCGCGGGTAAGGTCACTGATCTTTCCGAGCACTCACACACTTAGGTAGGTAGAAGGGTACCGTCCTTGGTCATCCGTTGTAGTAGGAAGCGGCCTGCCAGCGCAGGCTCAGCTGGAACGGTAGGGTAGCACACGTCGGAGACACGTGGCAGACGAGGCCTGTCAGCACAGGCCTGCAGGTGGTACTCGGCGTTAGGCCGCAGGTAGCTCGCGGCGGTAGGCTGCAGGTAGGCCAGGCCTCGGCAAGGACTCGGTAGCGGGCATTGGCAGTATGCCAACGCGTCCTGTCCTTAGCCGGGCGTAAGAGCCGGGACGTAGTAGCCGGGGTGTAGAAGCCGGGATGTAGAAGCCGTGCAGAAGCCGGGATGTAGAATCGCCGTGTAGAAGCCGATACGTAGAACCCGGGATGTAGAACCCTGAAAGCGCGTTAGGGAGCGCATGTCAGATGCAGTGCAGTTAGCAGCAAGCCGCGTGCGATGTGCTACCCTCCTTAGCGACCAAGAACGGTATGGGAAGCAGGATAGGGAAGCATAATACATCGCAGCGGCTTACAGGCAGAGATAGAGAGAATGCAATCACAGCGTGGCAGAATGACAGGTGATTTTAGGTTAGGTTGTGACAAGCCATGCTTAAAGGGCATAACCATTGCAGATGGCACAAGGAACACACAGTACAGTATATTAGTTATAATAATGATGAACTCACCCTAGACTCGGGGCACATGGTAAATCTAGGGGTTCTACATAACGAACCGCTAGTATGGCCGGTTGCAGATGAAATGAATGAGTAGTCTGTCAAGTAGTGTTGGGCATGTAATTTAGTGTTGTGCTCAACCACTTAGTAACATAGTACTACTCGACTAAGTTCAGGTGTGAAGCCACAACGTTACAGTACCCCGGCTGCAGAGAGAGGATTTTACCTATATAAAATCCGCTAGAACTACCACTTCCCACTTGCTGTCTAATCTTTAGCACAAGTCTGAATCCAGTCCAATCAGAGCAGAGACTGGAACCATACTCTATAGCCATGAGTGAAACTAGTTAGTCATAGTTCACTCAAGACTTCCAGACAGCAAGCAAAGAAATACACAAGATTAAGAGCAAGTGTATCTCAGTCGGTAGTGTTCTAATAGTAGCTGGTACCAGTGTATTTAGTAGTATTCCTACATGTGAGTAGACATGTGGTGTATTAGATAGTTAGATCTTAACTGGCTTTAGGTAAATATAGGTAAGTGAGTTCAGTGTGTACTTGTAGGTATAGTTAGGCAAGTATGCTCATGTAGTTAAAATGCATTACTGTTAGTGTGTTAGTAGGGGTAGGTTAGGGGTAGTGTGTAGTGGGGGTAGGTTAGGTAAGTGGGGTAATGTGTAGTGGGGGTAGGTTAGGTTAAATTATTTAGTGTCAGGTTTGTAAGATGTGTATTGGTGCGGTCACCTCACTTGTAGGTGCCGTCTTTAAGATGTTCATTTGAACATGACATAAACAACACAACAGTTAAGGGTAGTTATAATAGTGACCTGCTCTGCAATAATAAATAGACATCCCTTGGGATCAGCAGCATCCGCTAGAATAGCGCCAGAGCATCATAATGCTATTTTAAAAGATAGCTTTATTTTTATATAGTTTTAGGTAACAGATAGTCAACACAAAAGCTATGGGTAGTTATAGTAATGAACTGCTCTGCAATAAAAAATAGTCATCCCTTGGGATCAGCAGCATTCCTTAAAATAGCGCCAGTGAATAATAGTATAGTTTATGTCAGGTCATAGATGTAGTTTATTTTAAGTTATAGATATAAATAGTGTATTTTAAGTTTTATTTAGATGTATTTTTAGTTTCAATATTATATTTAGTAGTCATTAGTATTCCCATAATAACACAGATAATAGAATAGTTATGCTAGCAACAGATCAGATTTCAGTAGGTAGTTACTGTTGTAGTCCAACCTAAGTCCCAATAGTAAAATGGAAACACAGGACTAGAAAATTAGGGTCCAGCCCAGTGTACTTAGTATCCAGTATGTAGGTTTTATTGAATACATAGTGTCACCCTAAACCGCACAGGAATACCAACAATTATATAGATAGACAGTTTACATAAATAGATACATTTGGTTTAGGCTTATTTAGGGAGTAACCATCCGCTCCTGCAAGGGCTTATTTATAGAGTTGCACCGCTCTTTAGAGTATAGATATGTAATAAATAGGAAATTTGGTTTTGGCTTATTTAGGGAGTAACCGACCGCTCCTGCAAGGGCTTATTTATAGAGTTGCACCGCTCTTTAGAGTATAGATATGTAATAGATAGGAAATTTGGTTTAGGCTTATTTAGGGAGTAACCGACCGCTCCTGCAAGGGCTTATTTATAGAGTTGCAACCGCTCTTTAGAATAGATTGTAAATGCATATGCATAGATTAGGTTGCTTAGGTTACCAATGGTTTAGGGCCAATTGATAAAGCAAAACCACTGATCAATGGAGTAGACCATCATGATCAGTTATAGAAGGTAGGTGATGAATGGGGTAGGGCCATCATCAATTATAACTATGGCTGTAGGGCCAATAGTCATGGTAGAAGTTTAAGATGAATGGGGTAGGGCCATCATCCTAAGTAGGTAACTGTTTGGATTTACCAAATAGTTGGAAGTTTAGATAATAGTATGATAATTGTTGGTTATATGTAGATAGTGGGTAGTTGTAGAGGGTGAGTGCAAGTAGTTTTAGTAGTTTGTGGGGTAGGTTGTGTAGTGTTTTGGTACTTAAATCTGATTTTTATGTAGTGGTTGTCAGCTGTTTATTATGTTGACATAGGTGGGTAGGTTGAGAATTTAATTTAGATTAGTTTAGATTTGGTAAATAATTGTTGTATAATGTTAAATTTTTAGGTATGACAACAATTCATTAAGTATTAGTTTGTTAGGTTAAATTGTTTGTTTAGATTGTATGTATAGGAAAAAGTAATAAGTACTGCAATATTGTGTATTGTTTTCGTCTGTCAATGAAGGTAGTAGTTTTTCATTGTTAAAGTAGAAATCAATACAATTTTAGTTTAATTGTAACAGCAATTTAAGAATTATTTTGAATAAGAATAGAATTATTTAGGTAGTTTTATTTTATTGCAGTAGTTGTAGGAAGGTAATAATAATAATAATAATTTTTATTTCACTCTCAAAGTACAACAAAAAACTTAATCTACGAGATACATTTTTAAAGGTGTTTGTTGGTTGTAGAGCAGCACATAATTGTTGATATACCAACTCCCAAACTAAGTCAAGCTTGTATTTTGGGAGTTAGTGGTTTTTCAGATGCAGGACTTACATAGACACAACCTTGTAGCCATAAAATTGGCTTCCAACACGTAACGGTAAATAAATCAAATAAACTTGAATTCCGTAATATAAATTGAGAAATAAAATAAAGCTTAAATTAAATTACATTATCTAAAACTACTAAAATAAAATAAAAAGAAAGAAAGAGATAAATAAATAATTATATATGTACCTTCACATCGACTAAAGTAAAATTCTATGTACCTACTACTTTTTTATAGACAAAAGTATCTCAGTTTGAGCATAATCCAAAGTTTGCAACCAATTACTTAATCTATGTTTAACCTCTCGTTTTGTTAAGCTGTAGATGTTGATGGTTGTGTTCACTGCATTATACAGTCTCGAGCTTACTGCGTCAAATTGCCTACTAGCAGAAGCTGTTCTGCAAGGTACGCCTGGGCAAACAACTGCACGGGAGCGTTTTTTATTGGTCTTGTCATCCAGTGGTAGTAGCGAATGCCTCCGTAGCACTGTTTTTAATATATATAATTGTCTCACAGTCATGACCCGACATTCGGCATATAGTTTGGCAGTCGCGTACAACCGTGGTTTAAAGTGTATCATCTTTAAAATTGCCCTTTGTGCCCTCTCCAGGGCAAGAAAGAGAGTCGTATAGGCTCCACCCCATATGGGTATGCAATAAGTTAAGACTGATTGACACAGCGCAGTGTAGACCATATAAATAGTTGAAGCATCAGCGCTGTGTCTCAGATTCTTAAAAATGTACATTAATTTCCTGATGCGACTAGTGAGAGCTTCAATTTGTGGTCGCCAATCAAGTCGTTCATCTAGTAAGACCCCAAGATATTTAATATTTCTCACTCGTGACAATGACAAGCAGACACAGTCCACAGGCACCGCACAAATGTGAGCTTTGAGTGTATTGGTGACTTCGGGTGGCTCAGGGGAGTTCGGAAGGAAGAAACGGATAAATTTAGTTTTCTCCACATTAAGTGTTAGCAAGTTGTTGGAAAGCCATTGCATTACGACCCGCAGTCCATTTTCGGCATGGTTTTTAGCAGACATCCAGTCTTCTCCGTGAGACAAGAGAGCCGTGTCGTCTGCATATGTTATTATGTCACAGTTAGGAATTTTAAGATTGCATAGATCATTAATATAGATCAGAAACATAGTTGGTCCCAAGATACTCCCCTGGGGAACCCCATAATTAATGGGTTCTTCATCACTCACCACCGTACCGATACAAACAGACTGCGTCCGACCAGACAAGTAATCTTTAAAAATGCTTAAAGTTAGTCCACGTATGCCGATGCTCTCCATCTTGGAGATAAGAACGGGAATTGAGACCGTGTCAAACGCCTTCGACAAATCTAGGAAGATTCCAAAACATTTCCGTTTTTTATCTAGTAATCTTATTGCCTTACTACTAAAGTTTGCAACCGCATCTTCGGTTGATAGACCACTTCTAAACCCGTATTGGTTGCTTGAGATGATATTATTTTTGTCCAAATAATTAGTCAAGTAGCTATTTAAGATGCGTTCTAGCACTTTTGACAATGCGCTTAGAACAGAAATAGGCCTATAGTTTGTCACACGGTCCCTTTTCCCACTCTTGAATACCGGTGTAATTTTTGCTCTTTTAAAAGCTCTCGGAAATACGCCCGTGGCAATTGATAAATTACATATATACGTAATGGGCGGAACTAAGGCTTTTCGCGAAAGCTTAATAACTTTTGATGGTATACTATCCCAGCCAGTGGCGCAATCGTCCCTCAGTGACATAATTACGGTTTCGATTCGCTCTTCGGTGACTGGAATAATACCCATCGAGTTACATAGCGATTTATTTGCCTGGTGTATTTTAGGGGGTGTATCGTTGTTAATGCATATTTTTGAAGCAAGGTTTTTGCCAATATTTACAAAATATTGATTGACACAGTTTGCAGATTTTTTGTCGTTTTCAGCCATTCCAAGAAGCTCAACTGGAGCTTGGAGGTAATTGGTGTAGGTATGAATTTGTGTTTAGATATTCCATGAAGTTTTTAGGTAAGTGTATTTTAGAGTGATAGCTGTCTTAGTATTTTATTTTATTGGCCACAGTATTCATATTGTAAGTAGTTTATTATTTGTGAGCCAGTAGATTAGTCATTTAGATTGTAATAAGTAATGTTCTATAGTTAGGTAATTTGAATGATAAGTGTAGGTAAGTTTGTAGGTTATGTTTAGTTTAATGTTAGTTTTTAGCAAAGTTAAAAGTTAGGTTAGGTCATTATATTAGTAATTAGAGTATGTTTATAGTAGATATTATCAGTTTTAGGTATGTAAATGTATGACAGCTATCAGTACCTTGTGTAGTAGTCACAATTTAATGATTGAGAAAAATGTATTTCACCGCTGCCAGCACTGAGTAAGTTTTTAGATTTAGATGAGAAGTAGAATAATTACACATCAGGTGAGTTCCCATTATGTACACAGTTAGTATTAGAAACGCAAGTAGTTGTCACAGTCAGATTAGTACAATACAAGTAGAACTTAAAACTATACCGCTACGATGATTAGCGAGGAATGTGTGCGAGGGCTCAGTCAGATCAGCGTTAGGTTTGGTAGGATTAGAGTTGGGCGCCACTGTAACGGCTAGGGCTTTGCAGATAGGCTGCGCAGGCCGTTAACGGATAGATAGGTAGGTAGGTAGGGTAGAGGGAGGAATGAAACCAGCTGGGTAGTTTGATACATATAATAGGTAGGTAGATCCACAGCTAGGTCGCGGGTAAGGTCACTGATCTTTCCGAGCACTCACACACTTAGGTAGGTAGAAGGGTACCGTCCTTGGTCATCCGTTGTAGTAGGAAGCGGCCTGCCAGCGCAGGCTCAGCTGGAACGGTAGGGTAGCACACGTCGGAGACACGTGGCAGACGAGGCCTGTCAGCACAGGCCTGCAGGTGGTACTCGGCGTTAGGCCGCAGGAAGCTCGCGGCGGTAGGCCGCAGGTAGGCCAGGCCTCGGCAAGGACTCGGTAGCGGGCATTGGCAGTATGCCAACGCGTCCTATCCTTAGCCGGGCGTAAGAGCCGGGACGTAGTAGCCGGGGTGTAGAAGCCGGGATGTAGAAGCCGTGCAGAAGCCGGGATGTAGAATCGCCGTGTAGAAGCCGATACGTAGAACCCGGGATGTAGAACCCTGAAAGCGCGTTAGGGAGCGCATGTCAGATGCAGTGCAGTTAGCAGCAAGCCGCGTGCGATGTGCTACCCTCCTTAGCGACCAAGAACGGTATGGGAAGCAGGATAGGGAAGCATAATACATCGCAGCGGCTTACAGGCAGAGATAGAGAGAATGCAATCACAGCGTGGCAGAATGACAGGTGATTTTAGGTTAGGTTGTGACAAGCCATGCTTAAAGGGCATAACCATTGCTGATGGCACAAGGAACACACAGTACAGTATATTAGTTATAATAATGATGAACTCACCCTAGACTCGGGGCACATGGTAAATCTAGGGGTTCTACATAACGAACCGCTAGTATGGCCGGTTGCAGATGAAATGAATGAGTAGTCTGTCAAGTAGTGTTGGGCATGTAATTTAGTGTTGTGCTCAACCACTTAGTAACATAGTACTACTCGACTAAGTTCAGGTGTGAAGCCACAACGTTACACGGTCCATCGTGGACGCCCCTCTCTACGTGAGGAATGACGTCATCCAACGGGATCTCAAGATAGAGAGCCTGGATGAGTTCGTGCGGCGTCTGGCGAAGGGTATGTTCGCGCGTGCCGACGCATCTGAATGGCCCCACGTCAAACAGATTGCGCCCTGGCATACGCGCCCTGGCATACGCGAGACGACCCCTACCCTGCGACCTGATAGCGGACAAAGAGAAGCCCTAATAAGTCGAACTCTCGAGTTGGCCGCACTCAGGTTACACGGCTCACTCGTCTAAAGAGACTCCACAAATGTACACACACATTTGTTGTGTGACGTGTTCTAGGTTAATATAGGCGAGTCATGCAATCAAAAACAGACAGCCATTACCCCACACACGCATCTATCAACAGTACGACGACGCGGCGCGGGCGTGCCCGCGTCTAGTACAGACACTAGGCGTTGTTACACACAACACAAGCCGCTTACACACACACAAGACCGTCTTTTCCTCAAACTGTGAAAGGCTAGCTCTGTGAGCAGGGAGGGGGGGGGGACTACATCCGGACCCGTGGGCGCGTCGAGCCGACATCCTCGATGCTGGTCACCATCTGCTAGGCCTCCCCTAGGTAACTAGGGGTTTCACCTGGTAGAGGCGGACCGCCGAGATGTCGTGAAGAAAGCGACGCCACTATAAGCGTCGCGACGCGCCTACGGAATAACATGTAGCATTTTCACACACGAGCGCGTTTTAATAAATGCTCTCTATAACCATCTGCCGCATAGGCGCATAGAAGGAGGGGCCCATATTAACGGGCCACAGTACAGCCTCCGCATGCGAGGGGCGAAGCCCCGACCCCGCTCGCCACGCCACCTGACGTCCGTCAGGTGGCGTCGCGATTTCCAATTCGAAATAAATTGTCTTCGTCAAAGTAAATATTGCTTTTTATTCACTACTACGAAATAACTTCTGTTAAGTCTTGAAAATAAACTAGGATTGACTAAATATTAATTATATTGTATGCAAAAGAACAACACGGTTCTCTCCCGCACACCCCCGAATATTAGTGTCGTCTATTGACCACTTTGTGACGATCGCTAGTGCTGCCCGCACGTACGTAGTCTAGTTTCAACAGAAGTGTATCATGGTCGACGCAATCGAAAGCCTTCGAGAGGTCGCAAAAGATTCCAATGGCATCTTGTGCTTCATCCCAGGCGTTAAAAATGTTCTTTATTAGGGTGACACTGGCGTCAGTGGTTCAACGCCCTTTGGTGAAACCGTACTGATGTTCATGAAAGATGGAATTTTTATTAAAGTGACGTAATATTTGATTGAGCATCAACTTTTCAAACACCTTACTGAGAACTGGCAGAATTGACACAGGCCTATAATTATTGGGTTCCTTATTATCACCGGATTTGAACAAAGGAACTACTTTACTGTGTTTCATGAGATCCGGAAAGACTCCTTGGTCTACACTGGTGTTAAATATGAAAGCTAAATAGGGCGCAATGGTTTCGATGATAGATCTACAGACTTTTACAGACATTCCCCATAGATCTTCTGTTGATTTACTTTTAAGATCTTTAAAAGCTTTTATAACCACTTGGGGGTTTGTATGCTAAAACCTCAACTCCATAGGGCATGCCTTTACATTCTTTCTAAGTAAGGCAGCAGAAAGCGCGGGTGAGGAATTTAGAGCTTCAGTAGTTTTAATTGGAATATTACCAAAAAAGTTTTCAAATTCCTGAGCTATTTCTACATTTGAGTTGATTGGGCCATGTGCAGTCTCTAAATTAAATTCAGTACTACGCTGTATTTTCCTACCTGTTTCATTATTTATTATTTGCCAGGTAGTTTTTATTTTGTCATCTGCTGATTTTATTATATTACCGAGCACTTGGATACGTTGAAATAGAGCCTGTTCTCATGACTCCATTCCTCTATCCTATCAATGTCATCCTGCAAACGTCTGCAATCAGACTCCGTCCTAACCTCCAACAGCAACTTGAAGTCATCTGCGAATAACAAACAAGATCCATTTTTTGATCCATTTTTCACTACTTCTGGTAAATTATTTATCATTATTATAAATTCTAGAGGCCCCATGTTGCTGCCTTGACTCACCCCGGACCAGGTGTAATACGGCACTGATTCGCAGCCGTTGCAGTCAACATACTGCTGTTTGCCTTGCATATAGCTGGCCAAGAACTTCAATAGATGTGGCGTGCAACCGATTTCTCTAATTTACATAATAATATGTCATTGTCGACTGTGTCGAACGCTTTTTTGAAGTCAAAATAAGCAGCGTCAACCTGCACACCAGCATCCACTGCTGGCACCACCTGTGACATGAAGTTAAGGAGATTGGTGGTAGTGCTGCGCCCCGGAAGGAACCCGTACTGCGCATCTGATAGCTGAGCGCAGACCTGCACCTGCATGCTGCGCTGGATGGCGGACTCGAAAACCTTAGCCGGTATCGACAACACGGCCACTGGTGTCCGAACCCACCTTACCTTTGGGGACTAGAATGAAACGCGTTATCTTCCATCGAGTTGGAAACGTCGCTGATTGCAGACATGTATTAAATATGTAGTGCAGAGGTTCCGCTAATACCCTACTACAATCCCTAAATAGGAAGGCTGGAATACCATCTGGGCCTGCTGAAGGCTTCGGTTTTAGGCGCTCGAGTGCCTCTCTAACGTCCTTAAGACTCAGCGAGTTTAATTGCACGTGCGACCCACTCATGACCCCCGCCGCCAACGCCGCGGCTGCTTGTGGATCCAATTGTGGTGGCTCAACACTGTATCCCGACTCGAAAAACATCGCAAATTGCTTGGCACATTCAAAATCCGTTAGTTATTGACCATCCATAACAATAGTTTGCCTGTGCTGCTCTTAGATCGTATGTATATTTCCAGAATGACTTTGGATCTTTCGCAAACTGACATTTTATTTTAGTTTGATGCTGCTTGTGTGCAGTATGAATATATTTTTTTATAAGTGCTCGATATTTAGAATACTCACTGTAAACAAATAAGTTATTTGTTTCCTTGAACGTCTTGTGCAGTCTAGCTTTGGTTTTTAGATCTTGTATTATTTTACTTGTGTACTAATTAGGATAAGTGAACTGTGACTTCCCACTACGATTTTTCTTGGGTACACATTCATCTAAAATGCTATTAATTTTACTGTAGACGAAGTTTAATATATCATCCAAATCGTGCATCTCGTACATATTATTCCATTCCGTTGAAATTAACAAAGAATAAAGCAGTTGATAATTTGCTTTATAAAAGTTCCATTGCGGGCTATCACCAAGTGCGCATGCACCAGCGCGCGAGTCAGTATCAGTGGCGGATACGGCCGCGGCCGACGAAGTAGCGGGGACAGTGTCAGCAGGGTGGCGGGCGCACGCGGGCTCGAGGCTCACGCTCACTTCGAGCGGCGGGTGGTGCACGTCGACGGACACGAGTGGCTCGTCTGCCGCAACTTCTGACACCTTCCCTCGAAACCCTGAACTCAGCACCAGATCTGATTGACGGCCTAAACAATTTGGTACACTATTACTTTGAGTGAATTTGCAAAAGGACAAGAAACATTCATAATAATTAGTCCCATTTGAAGGACACGAATGTAAATTAAAATCACCTAACACTATTATTTCTTTATATCTAGTACATAGTTTTTCTATTACTGCAAACATAATCATGTAATCATTTTCTGATCTACCCGGGGGAATATAAATAATAGAACACAGGAATAAAAATCTACTATTTAAATGTACCGTCGCACAAACCATTTCAAAAACGCAGGTGTCTATCGATACGTCGGTCACAGGTACTCGCCGCAGCTCGAGCCGGTGTGGGGCCACAAGAAACGCGCCACCCTGCTTTCGTCCATCCGCTCGGTCGCTACGAAGTATATTGTATCCCGGTGGAACAATTTCACAATCTTGAATGGAATCATTGCAACCCGATTCAGTAATTGCAAACAAGTCCGAATTAAATGAATCTAAGTTATTTCTAAAATTGTCCAACTTAGTTCGGAGACATCTAACGTTAGCCACGTTCCACAGTAATATTATTGTGTAGAACATCCATTATGTCTAATGAAGATAATGAGTGAGCCGGGGCGGTCATATAAACGTCGAATAAAAACAAAACGAATTGTAAGTATTGTACAAGTACGCATCTACTTATAACGTTATTTCATCATGTTGTTTTATGTAATTACAATTAATTATTATTTCATTTGTTTCAGTTCATTGATAATGTGTGATTTTCTAGATATTATCAACTTCTCACAATACGCTCAAGGTTTTCCGACTCCGAGTTTAAGCTGGCATATCCCGGATTTCCCAGAACAACAAAGATCTATCAACAAGGAGCCTAGAGCAAGACAAGAGTTCGGACCTGCCAACAAGAAACCTAAAACAAGACGGGAGTGTCTAAAACAGAAATTATCTCTGCCTACATGTCTATAATTCGTCATAAACAATGCGAAGAAAAAAGGTTTACGACTGATCCAACAAGACAAGACGACTGACAAGTGTTAGATATCAGTGAACAACAAGAACCTGCAAGTGACAATGAGGACATGGCAATGTTAAGTGTGCAGTATGTAGTGACTGAATCGGTGGATCATGTTATGGAGGAGACGCAATCGTTAATTAATAAAATATCAAAAAAACTTTGTGGAGACAGTTATTATTAACTATTTTGTAAGTACCTGCTTTGTAAGTTTTTGTGTAAGATTTGTAGTAATAAGCAATCATAAATTATGTAAGAAATAATATAGTTATTAGGGTATATTATTATTACGTTTGTATAACATGTATTTGTATTCTTATTCTATAATGTTTAAACATCTTAAGTTTTTATGATGTTTTGAATGTATAAATTATTAAAATATCAAATATTGTAGTTTGTATAATTCTAGTTGGGATAATGTTCATACATCACAAGTTTGTAAGTATGTAGGTACGTTAGAAAACAGTTACTATTATTAATATATAGGTAGGTATAATTAGTTTATAATAATTGTAAATAATGTATAAAAGTAAATAAAAATATTCGTTTAAAATCATGGTTGAAATAAAATTGATAAGAAATATCATTTTTACTGCAGCTAATTTAAAGTTGTTATGTAATTTACCCTAATTATTTATTTATATTTATTTATATATACTTTATTGTACACCAGAAAATACATTGCGAAAATAAATAAATTTAAAACTATAAAACATACAATGGGCGGCCTTATCACTTTCTGTGATCTCTTCCAGGCAACCTTAGAATGGACAGTGATTGCGTGGACATAAAAAATTAATTATTAATTATATTAAATAAAACACTCTTAAGTACATTATTTATTAACTATTAAACACAATAATAATGATTAAATTAAATAAAGACATATTGTTATCAACATACCATTTTCTAATACACATCGCATTATTTAATGTACAATTCATTTTATGGTTCACACAAATAAAATCAGTTTTATTTTTACAGAACTTTTTTTTTTATGTCGCTAAATTAGGACATTCCCTTCTCACCTATGTCGATCACTACACAGTTTGCACATAACTCTTTAATCCACTTAATCTTTTCCAAACCCTTTGTGATATTTTTTTTGTTTTCTAAATATGGTAAAACTAGCTGTGCCCGCGACTTTGTCTGCGTGGAATAGTGTCTTTGGGTAGTAACAGTCGTCTGCCCTCACGTGTCTGTCCATTCGGGTAATCACACTTAGGCGCAACGCAACGCAAACAGAAAGCGGCGAGACGAACGTAAGGTACAGATACGGTGCAGGCGCGATATCTGTGCAAACAGACGCGGGAACGATACGGCACAGAGTATTATTATACAAGGTGCTATTTAGTGGAAATAACACTTATTGCACCTTTACCTTTCGGTTGTTTTTCAGTTTATCGAGTACTAATTTCCCTCCTTTTGTATCATATAATTCCAATCAATTTCCAAAAGTGGCAGATGGATTATTAGTTTGTGGTGCTGTCGCTCTAGCTACCTTTTTATTGAATATGTCCGTGAGTAAAAGTATGTGTGTGTGAATGTGGGATACTTGAATTGGACCGTAGAGTAAGTGAAGTTGTGTAAGTGAGACGGAAGCAGGATGGACAGGATTCGCTTGCTCGCTCTCTCGTTCGTTCGCTGGCAAGACCGCTATGTACCTATGATTGCGCTATGTAACCGCTATGTTTGCTCTTTAAGTGCTTTAAAATATAAAAAAACAACATTACATCGGATTTTCATTAAAACCATGGATTAAATATCCATGTGGACTAAAATTTTTACAGTTTAAATGTATATCGCTACGTATCTTTGTATCTAATCCGAGACGCCGCTTGCGCCTTACCGGTATCACATCTTTGTTTTTTTCCTATGTGGGTAGGCTTGACATATACACGTAATTTTGGTAGCTTCCTCATTAAATATTTATTTTAAAATAGTTAATTGTGTTGTTTCACTATATTTATGTGCTAAATAACTAATAGACCCACAACACCTTGTTCTATTGGAAACCATGGACAGCAAGCTTGTGCACAGTATGGCTGAACTGGAGAAGCTGTTTAGCTCCCGCATGAGTGAGTACGAAGATGAGCAACAGCTGGAACTACTGACCCAGCACACCCGGATCTTGCTGCTCTTTCCCGTGACTTCTCAGAGTTTAAATGCTTTGTCTGCAAAACTTTGTATCTCTTCAAAACTCAGATTGAGCTATTGTCTTTGAGTCTGGACAGACATGAGACTGCAATGCGAAGAAGGATCTTGCTGTTTCATGGTATTTCTGAGAAACCGAATGAAAAGGTGTCCGACTCGGTTCTCCTTGCAATATCCAAACAACTACTGATAGATGACATCAAGTTGGAACATTTAGAAGTATGCCACAGACTAGGAGCCCCACAGGGTAAGGCAAGACCTGTGCTGGTACGTTTTAATGGAGCATCGTAGGTTAGTTTAGGACGGTAAAACTACACTCAAGGACAGCGGCATCACAATTTCGGAGTTTCTGACTAAAACACGGCGCCAGGTATTTATTGCTCGCAAACACTTTGGGATCAATAGCTGCTAATCTGCAGAAGGAACGGTTATTGTCTTGACGCCGTATAAGACTCGTCGGAAGATAGCGTCAATGAGTGAGCTTGAACCATTAATCGCGTTATTCCCCGCTTCGGTTAGTGCTTCTACACCCAATGTCCCCGTGCCTGCAGCTTCCACCTCCTCAGCAGTGGCATGTACATCGCCTGTAACCGCAACCCCCAAAAAAAAGGTTGCGAGGAAGGCTCGTCGCTGATTTAGAAGCCCCCTTGGATGTTTCACATTGACCGTTTTGTATTAGGTACATCGCGTAATGTCGGTACACTCTAAAACATGTTCTTCCTTTTATTATTCTACCCATAGTATTTACTTTCGTAAAATGTCTCACAGCTTTTAGCTTGCCGGTACATGTTGTTTTGTAATTTTCTGACATTTCTGTTCTAATCTATTGACGTTGACGTGACGTCTGTCAGTGTCATTTGTGTGATTTTGTATTGATGTTGCGTTTCGTTACGCTTTGCGTTTCTCATGGTCTCCGAATGTTGTGGCGTAATTGACTTTTAATGATTTTTATTATGTGTATATTTCTTTTTGTCTTCTGTTGAAACAGTTTTATTTCTTGATTTATTTACATCAATTTTTTTTTTTTTTCTTTATTTATGTTGTGTTAAAATCTCTACCGTCAACAACGAATAGGTTTTATTAGTTGAGCGCTCTTATTTATTATTACTAGTTTTGATTTATTAGCAATGTTTATATATATAATATTATATATAATATATATGTCGGAGATACGTCAGGATTTGTTCCATTAGAATCATCAGAAAGCATCATGTGGGCAGAAGGTGGGTTTCGTGCAATGAAAACACACTGGGCGCGATACACGGCGTTTATTAGAATTACAATTTGACACTATAACCTCAAATTACAATTAATCACAATAACTTAAAACCAAACGAAACGTAGGACAGTTCCTAGACTAGACTGGAGGTTCTGTTCTCCAGGACGGTCAGCAGGCAAGAAAGCTCGCCCTGGGGCCCCTCCAACAGCTAGGCTCCGTCGTAGTACGAAGTTAGCCGCGTGTCAGTGTTGCCACCACTCGCGTCACGTGCCGCGCTTTGTTTAGCGACCGTACTGATGACCGTCTCCGACACGGCCATCCTGCGATACACACGTCCTCGTGTGTTAGCCCGATAAAACAAACGCTTGTTTGTTTAAGGATGGGAAATCATCAAATGACTTCTCCCGCTTTGGGCAAAGCGGGAGGGCGTGTCAGACTTTTACTGACTAAAACCCACCCTTGTTCCTTCAGTTGCCTGTTGCCAAGGGCCCCGGTATCCCTTTCGGACTTTCCCGCAGCCCTGGCAGATGCTTGTTTGTCCTAGTGAGTCTCTCGTTCAGAAAGAAGTGACGTGGGGGTGCGAGGAGTCCAAGATCCTCGTTAGTGGCACCGCGTCGTACACGCACCCTCTGCAGCAAGTCGTCGCGCAGTGCGCGCCGCATCAGCTGCATCACGATGCGACGCTCGCGCGCTGCCGCTGCCATTTCTCCCACTGTACTCGTTCCGCTGGCTTGAATCACGCCGCCCGCAGAGGTCCTCCGTACCTCTTACTCAGCTCGCAGGCCCAACCGTTGCGCGAACACTATAAAGAAACAAACTCGCAAAGTATCACATAGTTCGGTCACTCTTGACCAACAAGTATCACATAGCTCGGTCACTCCTGACCAACAAGTATCACCTAGCTCGGTCACTCCTGACCTAAACCGTAAAATCAGTTTGTGGACGTCTGATTTATCAGAATTTAATAAAGTCGAATTTTAACAGAACTCTTTAGTTTAATTTTGAACAGAACTAGGGTACCTTTTAACTAACACCAATGACAAATAAGTTATAAGAAAATTAACATCTTATCAATAATCAGGAAATTCAAAGTACAACTGACTACACATTTTCATCGCGCATCTCGCGAAAAACAATCAATCCAAATAAATCAACAAATTTAAGCTCTGCATGTGATCTCTGGCTACGCATAGCCCAGTAACCTCCAGTTACTATCTTTACTTTATGCGAACCCCAACGGGAACGCCAAACGTCTAATCATTATGCAAACTAAATACACTCCTCATTGTTACAACTACTTCTTTTCTCTACCTCAGTTTCGTCAGGTATACTTTGATTTATCATAACAAAAATCATCAACCAGAGTCATGTACCATTATTTTCCACATTAACAATTTTTCACAAAGAGCCTTAGACACTTGGAAACCCACATACGAGTAAACCACTCTAACGCCACGGCTCTCCAGCCGACTAGCAATCGCATTGCTTACATGCATATCCATCAAGTGGATCGCCCGTGTGCATCACCCACTGACTACACACTACGGTCTCTCCAGACCACGACCTCCGCCAGAGATAAACGCCCATCGCGCACCCACGGACTACTTGAGTTGCCTCAAGAGACACCGATTTCTACTGGGCTACGACTACGTATTAACTACCGGAACGGTCGAACACAATACGGCCGATAGAGAACCCTACTCGCGTGGCTTCCCTAACTTACACTTGCTCATCACCACTATGATCACCATCTACTTTGACTGGTACATGACCTAGGTATCTTTCTTAAGCTATCGTAAGCGTATTTGTAAGAACGGTTAAAATTTAAACCTTTTAACGTATAGCATTCACCACCCAAAACTTCCGCTACCTTAAACAAACGTCTGAACTTCCGATCTAACTTAGGCTGATGTGATAATTAAGAGGGACTCGACTCTTAAAAATCTGTTTTAATTTTCCAGCAATTTGAAACTAAACATTTGAAATTGAAAACTAGGCTAACCTACGAATTTAAACTGTATAGCTTCGAGATTACCGAGATCAAGCTGGCCGGGTCTAATTATTTTAGCTTCCAACAATTCGTTAAATTTATCGCGCATGATTCGACGTTCGTCCGGAGACAGTCTGTAAGGACGTCTTTGCACTGTACGATTAGGGTCGATCAATCTTAACTCCAATATGTTCGGTAAGAAACGTTAGAGTCCAGGTCCAGTATCAAATCTAGTACGCAGTACTCTACACATCAATCTCAACCAAATGCCTCCATCTGGCAAATAAGTGGGACCTCCATCCGGTACCCAACTTACACAACACTTCATATTGCCTCCATCCGGCATCATCAGCGACTGCCTACATCTCCATGCCAAACGCACGCCACACACCATTGTGGCCGCACTGAGACGGGAAATTAGACCCGGTTTTACACCTACGCCTACGAATAGCCAGGAGATGCATGCGGTCTGAGCCACTTGCGTACCAAACTTAACACCACACGAAAGTCAAAGTCGTCAGCAACCAGGTCACATAAGTATCTGAACTAATCGAATCTTTTTAAATCTTAATTTATCTGATGACATAAGAACGGCTAAGCCCAGCGCTATCTTTCAAAAATATTTTCATCAACTTCAATAATAGTCAAAATCTGTACAGTCTACCTGACAGAAGTTTCTCCGATTCCAGTCAACGCAACAACGTTATTAACTCAATTGCCACTAAATTTGGCTGCACAACTCTCGTTTACTAACGAGAATTCAGCACCAGAATCGTAAACAAAACAATACAGCTCACCTTTATGTTCTGACGTGCCTGAGGGTAGTTCGACAATGCAAAAGTCGACTCGTTTCCCCCCGGTACAGCAGCGCTGAACCCGCCCGCTGTGCAGCGACTGTTGATATCACCCGGCGTGCCGCGTGTCGTGCGGTCCATGGCCCTTTACGGGGCACCGGTGTGGGCGCATTCCCTTAGGCTGCGGCCAGCCCGCCGGTTGAACGCGTCCCAAAGGGTCATGGCCATTCGGCTGGCCCGGGGATACCGCACGGTCTCCCGCGAGGCGGCGAGCCTCCTGGCCGGATTACCGCCATGGGATCTGGAGGCGAAGGTCCTCGCGCACATCTGGGAGTGGCGCGAGGAGATGAAGCGCCGGGGCGTAACTCCGCTGCCGCGAGAAATCGCGACTCAGCGGACAGAGCTCCGGCAGGATCTCATGGCGGCATGGAGAGTGCGATTGTCGCAACCCAGTGCTGGGCACGCCACAATTGCGGCGATAAGTCCCCTCTTTGAGGAGTGGCTAGAGAGGCGCCACGGCGTCCTCACCTTCCGCCTGACGCAGGTCCTCACCGGACACGGTTGCTTCGGAAGGTTCCTGTTTCGGATAAGGCGGGAGGAAACCACCGGGTGTCACCACTGTGTGGATCGTCCGGAGGACACGGTGGAGCATACGGTGGAAGTCTGCCCTACTTGGGCAGAGCCCCGCCGTGTCCTCTTGGAGGCGATTGGCGGCGGTGACCTCTCGCGTCCGGCTCTGGTCCAGGCCATGGTACGGAGCGAGAGGGCATGGGAGCAGTCACCTCCTTCTGCGAAGCAGTAATGCTCGCGAAGGAGGAGGCGGAACGCGTGAGGGAGAAGCAAAGTTTGCGCCCTCACGCCCCTAACCGCCGCCGTTGGAGACGCCCTGGGCGTCGGGAATCCCAGGCGGATTCCCGGCCACCATAGGCGCGGGCTTGCGGACGGTGAGCAATAGGTAGCTCGCCGTCCGATTAGGACCAGGCCCGGGTCGATGGCTCAAAGAGATGTCAGCACAATTAGCGGGGTCCGCTAGGACCGTTGCCTGCCGGGGTTGCGGGTTAGTCCGAAAGGGATACCGGGACCTGGACAACAGGCAACTGAAGGAACACGGGTGGGTTTTAGTCAGTAAAAGTCTGACATGCCCTTCCGCTCCGCCCAGAGCGGGAGAAGTCATTGGATGATTTCCCACCCACAAAAAAAAAAAAAAAAAAGGCCTATAATTGTTGGGTTCCTTACTATTACCGGATTTGAATAAAAGGAACTACTTTACTGTGTTTCATGAGATCCGGAAAGACTCCTTGGTCTACACTGGTGTTAAATATGAAAACTAAATAAGGTGCAATCGTTTCGATGATAGATCTACAGACTTTCACTAACATTCCCCATAGATCTTCTGCTGATTTAATTTTAAGATCTTTAAAAGCTTTTATAACCTCTTGGGGGTTTGTATGCTGAAACCTACTTTTTGGGGGTAGTCAATTAGTAAACACTAACATTTTGCAGTTCCGTAAACAACTGAGTATTAATTTTGTAATAACTTTATTTACGACATAATCATTGTGTGGAAGCTAAAGCCAAGTGTATGTGGCTGACGTGATATCGTTTGCAGAGTGATTAGTGACTGTATTTTAACAAAATTAAAGAATAAACATTTTCAAAAAGTGACTTTGCAAGTTCCAGTTTATACGAAAGTGGGTATTTGGAAAAAACTTTGTCAACCAGCTTCCCTCTGATCGCTTACAGTGCGATACTGCACCCATACTTGTATTTCGAATGTAATCTTAAAGCGCCCGTGGCAGTCCTTGTTGAGCGGCGGCTGACAATTGTGAGGCATCAAGTTCGAATCTCCGTACGAGATTTTATTTTTGCATTTCTCTTACCTTTTTTATTATTTAATTTCATTACCATAATGATTTGCGCTGCTTGTAATGCTACTATTCTCGTCACACAAAAGAGAATTAAATGCTGTATAAGTAAATGTGCCCTTCAGTACCATTTGGAATGCGTTAAGTATGAAGAAGCGTCAACACCTAGGACCAAATGGACTTGTCCTATCTGCGTCTCTGGCCGTCCTAAGCTGGACAACACTAACACACCAGTCCACGCTAAAGGTCACACTGCACAATCTGACCATGCAGCTCCAACACCGGCACCAGAACCGGCTACAACGCTTTCTTCTATACCGGCTAGTAGTCAAAACAAACCATTAATTGGTCAGAGACTTACGCCAGCTGAGAAGTCACCACCAGTTACGCCTCGAGTGACATGCGTTGGTACAGAAATCAACTTGCAAGACACAATACTTTCAGAGATTCGTAAACTACGACAGGAAATGAATGAAAAGTTTGATAGTCAACAGTTATCTTTGGAGAAATTTGAAACCGCTCTAGCCTCAATGTACGAAGACTTGGACGAGTTTAAGAAGACTGTTACCTTTATTTCTGATGCTTATGATGATCAAGTCAAATTAACCGCTAGAAATGATAAATGTACTGCCGAACTACTCAAGAATAACGCCGCGATGTCCGTTCAAGTGAGGGAACTGGAGACTAAATTTCAGCAAATTGATCAATTAGCACGTGAGAGCAATATCGAGATACAGTGCGTTCCTGAACACAAAACTGAAAACTTGTTAACGGTAGTAAAACAGTTGAGTAGAGTCGTGGGAAATGAACTTCACGATAATGATATCATTTCATAGAGTTGCCAAATTAAATGCAGAGACAAATCGTCCACGTAGCATAGTCGTCAAGTTAGTCAGCCCTCGGATTCGCGATGATCTACTTGCTGCAGTTAGAAATTTTAATAAGAAGAATGAGTCGGTGAAGTTGAACAGCAGCCATATTGGCATTGGTGGAGATAAGCAGCCGATTTTTGTAACGGAAAATCTGACTCTGGCTAATAAAAAACTACATGCAGCGACAAGAACCGCTGCTAAGGAAAAGAAATATAACTTTGTGTGGGTTTGGAATGGTCGCATATTTGTGAGGAGAGATGTAACAACTAAATCTCTGCTAATCAAAAATATGGAATGTGTAGAATCATTGTAACTATTTTTTTTTTTTATCACATACGTTGCACGCTCAATAGTGTTAAATGAATTTAAATTCAAGTTCAAAATATATTATCAAAATGTAAGAGGCTTACGAACCAAGACAGACGATTTTTATACCGCTGCTTTAAATTTTGATTATGATATAATTATCGGCACTGAAAGTTGGCTCAATGATACGGTGTTAGACCATGAAATTTTAGATAACCGATACAGAGTGTTTAGGCGTGATAGGTCATTTACGGTATCCTCGACTACAAAAAGGGATGGTGGGGGGGTGTTTGTTGCAACTCTGGACAAATATGAGGTTTCACGGAAATATAATTGGGAGTCCCATTGCGAGGAATTGTGGATAACAGTTAAGTGTGAGAGTGGCTTAAATATTAATATTTGTGCAATTTATATCCCACCTCCAATAAAACAAGACTATATCGATGCATTGTTTCGAAACTTTACGGAAGTAATTAACAAAAAGAGCAAAATCAATTCAAACTTGCTTATCGGTGATTTCAATATGGGGAGTATCTCTTGGGAATATAATATGGATTCAGGTCAATTGGTCCCTAAAGGATCTAGTGGTAATATAGAAAACATATTTTTAGACATGCTTGCTTTTAATGATCTTCATCAATGCAACACGGTACTCAACGCGTCAAATCGTATTCTAGATCTAGTTCTAATTAATAGTAGTAACAACAAAGTGCTGGTATCACAGGCTTCAAGGCCACTTATACAAATTGATCCTCATCATCCAGCGCTGGAAATCTCGTTTACAACTAATCATAGTAATCCTATAGTGCAAAATAAAATTCCGTACTTAAACTTTTATCTCTGTAATTATGAAGCGGTCAACGCTGAGCTTGCAAAAATTGCTTGGTCTGATGAATGGAATTCTATAACTAATATTAATGAAATGTTGCAAAAATTCTATGATATTCTTATGCCAATTATTAAACTGTATACTCCGATTACAAAACCACGAGATGAACGTTACCCTGTCTGGTATAGTCGAGCTTTACTTAAAGTCATTAAAGAAAAAGCAAAATATCATAGTCTATATAAAAAATAAGGAAATCCTAGAGATAAAATTACGTTTAAATGTCTAAGAACACGTTGCAGTGAGCTGATAAAAGACTGTTATGTAAACTTTAAAACGAATATAGCTGAACATCTGCGTACCAATCCAAAACATGTCTGGAGGTACTTAAAAAATAAACGAATAGGTAACGATTACATTCCCAACAAAATGACTTTGAATAACACTAGGTTTGCCAGGGGAGGTCAGGAAATTTGTAATTTGTTTTCCGATCATTTATAGAGCACAAAGTAACATACACTCATCAAAGCCAGTTGAACCCACTCCCTGTAATAATAGCACTTTCAGCCGGTGCAAACTTGAAGTAAAAGAAGTTTTAGATTACTTGTCTTCCCTAGATTGTGATAAAGGATCCGGGCCTGATTCAATCCCTCCTCTCTTCCTTAGAAAATGTGCAGCGAACCTAGCTGATCCCCTGACTACAATTTTCAACAATTCTTTGACCCAGGGCGTATTCCCTGATCAGTGGAAAATAGCGCACGTCACGCCAATCTTTAAATCTGGTAATGTTGATGATGTTGCAAATTACAGACCAGTGTCTATCTTATCCGCTTGTGGCAAGATGATTGAATCGCTTATTCAGAAGAAAATGTTTTCTCATTTTAAAAATGTGCTGGATGACAACCAGCACGGCTTTCGCCCCAAGAAATCGACGCTGTCTAATCTAGTAGAGTATGTTTCATACATATCATCTGCATTGGATGATGGTAGAGAAGTTCATGCAATATACACTGACTTTAAAAAGGCCTTCGATTTGGTGGATCACGACTTACTAATAGCTAAATTGAAGAGTATGGGTGTTCATGGGTCATTGCTGCGTTGGTGCGAATCGTACCTGAGAAATCGCTCACAACTGGTGTATCTCAAAGGCTTTAAATCCAAGCAATGTTACATACCATCAGGGGTGCCTCAGGGGTCACACATGGGGCCTCTATTTTTCTTGGTTTTTATAAATGATTTGGGCTGCAAAATTGATTCGGAATATAAACTTTTTGCTGATGATTTAAAAATATATCGAACTATATACAACGAATCCGATATTATTCAACTTCAGCTAGATTTAAATAGCGTAAATAATTGGTGTATAAAAAACAAAATGTCATTAAATGAAAACAAGTGTTACTTCATAAAATTTAGCAGGAAAAGGAAGACATGTCAAACTTCTTACTCGATTAATAACAGCCCGCTCCAAGAAGTTTTTACTATTAGGGACCTTGGTGTGTTAGTAGATAGTAGTTTATGCTTTAGGAGTCATTATGACCAAATGATTAGTCGGGCATCCAAATTGTCAGGTTTCATCGTCAGGGAAATGAAAATATTTAAAGAACCCTTTCTGACTATTTCCATTTACAATAGCGTTATTCGAAGTATTATGGAGTACTGTAGTACGGTATGGAATCCATTTTATCAGGTGCACTCTGATCGGATAGAGCGTGTTCAGAAAAGGTTTTTATATCATTTGTGTTACTCGGATAACAGATGTCGTAGTCTTAATTCGTATAACTCCAGGCTGAATCATTATACAATGAAATCTTTAGGCGCACGTAGGAAATGTTTGTATTTCATGTTCTTGTTTCAATTAATAAATGGTTTGATTGATTCTCCTGAGCTTTTAGAAAAAGTTAAAATTTGTATCCCACGTAGTAGTAGCCGCCCAGTTAACCGAAGAACTTTCGTCCTGCCTCATTGTCGAACTAAGAGAAAGCATGCGGCAAATAGGTAATTTTTCACCCATTTGCCGCATGCTTTCTCTTGCCAACTCCATTCGTGGCGAAATAGATGTGTTTGCTGGTTCCGTAGCCTCAGTAAGGACTAAACTTAGAGATATAATTGTGTAGTTGTATAATTTATTTTTTTATATATGTCGGCGCGAGACGATGTTGTCAACTCACACCTCGTCCAGTTCTTATCAGCGTGAGACGATGGCGTTATTCACACCTCGTCTAACTCTTAAGATCAGGGTGGTCTTTGTTAGCGCGCAGAGCTTATTGATATTAAATAATGAATTATTGTTTCCGATAAGAAAGGTGACGACGTAAACATTATTGCGTCGAACGTGGCCGGCGGTCGGCTCAGTTTTCCCGTGGGAACGTTTTAAGACGATAAGAGTTTACCATCAGAGGAGCCTGGATCAGGCAGTCAGTTCCATTCAGACCACGAGACTGAGCGCGATCCGCGGACTCGTTGCGCCCTTCTAATCATTTAAGAAAAACATAGATTATAAATTACATGTAGACTTTTCTAATTAGTGGACAATATTGTTAAATAAGTTTAAGCAATTAGTGATTATAGTGATTATATTAACCTCGCGCGTTTCCTTTGCCCACAAAGTAGACGGACAGTTACACAATGGACAATTTAATTGATAATTACCCTTCTGACGATGATTGTGAGCCTGCCGCCGCTCCGACATCAGAAGTGGGATACGCGTCGCGAGTGCAGCCTGAGGAATATCCGCGATATTATTCAGGTCTTAAAGAAGATTTGCAATGGAAGAAATTGTTTGAGGCACAGAACGAACATTTGCGTACACTTATATAAGCAATTCAACCTCCAACAACCAGTTCCGGTGTAGCGTTGCCAGAATTTGACCCAGAAAATCCAGATGTTGACGCTCAAGCGTGGTGTTCTACTGCAGAGCTATGCTTTGGGGAAAACCCGCCCCAGGCAGGGCAACTTATCGTCGCGTTGAGTAAAGCGATGAAGGGAAGTGCATCTTCTTGGCTACCTCAAGCAACTTACGCTGGAATGACCTGGAAAGAATTTACCACACTGTTTGTGAACAGATTTTCTACAGTTGAAACTCAATCGAGTGTTCTTTTGCATTTGTATAGTGAAAAACCTAAAGACAACGAAAATATTGGCGCCTATGCGAGTCGACAGGTAACCTATCTACTAAATCGATGGAAGGCTGTGGATATTGAACAACTTGCAGTCTCTACAATACTAGCAAGCTTAACTCATCACGACCCAAGACTGCGTCGTCTAGCCTGCACGACTGATATTAAAACTCGCCATCAACTGCAAAAGGAGTTGCAAGCGTTTGGTCTACTAAAACGTAGAAATGAAGACATAAAAACTGGATCGGACACAAAACGTGCAAAAATCTCCGACTTGAAGTGCTACGGTTGTGGAAAGATTGGCCATAAGTTTCTGAACTGCCATAAAGAAAAGCTGAAACAACGTATGCAGAATATGAGAAAGGAAATTAAGAAAGAAGATCAAAGTAAGAAGCCAGTTCAGTGCTACAAATGTGGGCGAGCAGGCCACATTTCTCCAATGTGTTCAGTGAAGAAGGCTGCTGGTGGGGAAACATCAGCTGCAGAGCAACGGCGTCATGTTGATCTCTGCTCTATCGGCGCGTCTCATCTCGTCCATAACGGTGGGTCGTATTATTTTTATTTTGATTCCGGTGCTGAATGTTCTCTGATTAAAGAAAGTATCGCTAATAAATTTTCAGGCAAACGTAAAATGTCTGTGGTCACCCTATCGGGCATTGGAAATAGTGATGTACAGAGTATTAATCAGATTATGAGCCAAGTTTCCATCAATAATTATTTGATTGAATTACTTTTTCATGTAGTGCCTGATGACACAATGAAGTATGACATATTAGTAGGACAAAACTTGATTAATCAAGGGTTTTCTGTTGAAATTTCTCCTACGGGACTTACTATAAATAAACAGCAATTAGTTCATTTATGCGAAGTTGGCCAGGTAGTTACGACTTTTGAAAATATTAACACGGATATTACTGGCCAGGATCGTGACAAAATTATTGAAGTTTTGAATAAATATTCGACTTCATTCGTAGAAGGTACACCGACTGGCCGGGCTAATGTAGGTGAAATGAGTATACGTCTAATAGACCCAAATCGTACTGTTCAACGACGACCATACCGGTTGAGTCCTGATGAACGGCAAATATGTCGAAACAAAATAAATGAGTTATTGAAAGCCAATATTATCCGACCTAGCTGTTCACCGTTTGCGAGCCCTATATTATTAGTGAAGAAAATAGACGGCTCTGATAGACTCTGTGTGGATTACCGTGAATTAAATAGGAATACCGTACCTGATAGGTTTCCTCTACCTTTGATAAGTGATCAAATTCAACGCCTGCATGGATCTAATTACTTTACTATTTTAGACGCCGCGTTAGGCTTTCATCAAATACCTATGGAAGAAAATTCAATTGAGCGTACTGCATTCGTAACACCGGATGGCCAATACGAGTATTTGACGATGCCGTTTGGTTTACGCAACGCTCCTTCTGTTTTTCAAAGAGCGATGTATAAAGCACTTGGTGACATGATTAATACGTTTGTTATCTGTTATTTGGATGACGTAATGGTTATCTCGGAATCCGTAAAACAAGGGATAGAACGATTACATGTAGTCCTTGAGGCTTTCAGAAAGGCAGGGATCTCTTTAAATCTTAAGAAATGTTCTTTTCTTAAAACACGAGTAGACTATTTAGGATTCGAAGTGACAGCTGGAGAGGTCCGACCCAATTCGCGTAAAATAAGTGCGTTGACCAAATTGCTCCCTCCACAAACTGTCACACAGTTACGTCAATTTCTAGGCCTTGCTTCATATTTTAGACAGTTTATTCCAAAATTTTCACAACTTGCGTCTCCACTTTACAAATTAATATCTGGTAAAGGTAAAATAGAATGGAAACCAAAATATGAAGAAGTAAGACAAAAAATTGTCGACCGTTTGATTAAGGAACCAATACTGTTAATATTTAACTGTCCCATTGAACTACATACTGATGCAAGTTCGGAGGGTTACGGAGCGATGCTTATGCAAAAGAAGGACGGCAAATTGCATGTTGTTGCATATTTTAGTAAAAAGACGACAAAACCCGAGTCACGTTATCACTCGTATGAACTCGAAACGTTAGCGGTAGTAAACTCAATAAAACATTTCCGTCATTTCTTACAAGGAAGATTTTTTACTGTTATTACAGATTGTAACTCTCTTCAAGCTTCGCGCAGAAAGCTTGACCTTACACCTCGAGTTCATAGATGGTGGGCTTTCCTACAAGCATTTGATTTCGATATTGTTTACAGGGACGGCAAAAGAATGTCCCATGTAGATTTTTTGTCTAGAAATCCAATACCTTCCGAGAGTTTACAAGAAAAAGTTGAAGAAAAACGTGTAAATTTACTGGAAATTTCTAAAACATGGTTAAAAGCAGAACAAGGCCGTGATCCTGAACTAACAAATATCATTTCACAATTAAATAACGATGAAATGAACAGCGACTTATCAAATACTTATCAAATTATAAATGGTATTTTACACCGGAAAGTTCAACGTAACTCTAAAACTCAATGTTTGCCAATAGTGCCCAGAGGTTTCAGGTGGTCAGTCATAAATCAAGTTCACGAGTCAATTGTGCACGTGGGTTGGGAAAAAACCTTAGAGAAAACTTATGATTTTTACTGGTTTCCGAATATGAGAAAATATGTCCGCAAATTCGTAGAAAACTGCATGACTTGTAAGTTTGCAAAATCAAAATCGGGAAAAATACAGGCTGAACTTCATCCGATACCAAAGGTGTCTGTACCTTGGCATACAATACATATTGACGTTACTGGAAAGTTAAGCGGTGCAAACCAAACAAAAGAATACATTATTGTTTTAATTGATGCGTTTACTAAATATGTTTTGCTACATCATTGTACTAAAATTGACACGTTAAACGCTATCAAAGCTTTAAAAATAGGAGTCGGTCTATTTGGTGCTCCAACTAGAATAATTGCAGATCAAGGTAGATGCTTTTCAAACAACAGCTTTCGTAACTACTGTGAATCCAACAATATACAACTGCATCTGATTGCAACAGGTACATGTCGGTCTAATGGCCAAGTCGAACGCGTAATGAGTACTTTAAAAAACATGTTAACTGCTGTTGAAGTAAAGAAAGAGAAAACATGGCAAGACTCTATCTTGGATGTTCAACTTGCTCTTAATTCAACAGTTAATCGTGTAACCAAAGCAACTCCATTGGAATTATTAATTGGAAAAGTAGCCAGACCTCTTACATTACTAGCCCTAGATGACCAAGACCAAATTGAAGTAAACATTAACGAGATCAGAGAACGTGCAGTATTCTCGATCAATAAAAATGCTCTACAAGACAAACATAGATTCGATAAAACTAAAGCAAATCTTAAAAGATTTGTTGTTGGTGATTTTGTCTTATTAGAAAATCATGAAAGAAATCAAACTAAATTAGATCCAAAGTTTCGTGGTCCATTTAAAGTTATTGAACTACTGGACGGTGATCGATACGTTTTAAAATCTTTGGACAGCAATAGAAGTTACAAGTACGCTCACGAACGTTTACGAGCGATCCCAGAATGTTACGTCCCCACAGAATTTGATATTAGTTCAGATACTGAGGATGATAACGAGGAACAGTCAGGTTTAGCCATTGTCAGCGCAAGCAAAATAAATGATGCAGATGAGTAACGTGGTTTATTCTGTTCACGACCTATTCCTGTTATCCGATCGTAGGTCATATTCCTAACCCAGTTTAGCTGGTCGGAGACTGGGCGGCGGTAATGGGTTGAGGGTGCGTGAGTGTGATGGTGTGCTCCGTAGTGAGCTTGGCTTTGTGCAGATTTATTCTGTTGGTGCTGTGACTTATGGATTGTGTTCCTAGTCATTGTCAATGTGGTGTCGTCATGACTTATGACAGAGTTGAAGGCTTATGAAAGTCTTGATAGTGCCTGTTGAAAAACTTATCACGTTACTTACTGTTTTGTAGCGCTTAGGTAGTGTAAATGATACTCCAGATGTAGTTACGAATTTAGGTATAATCAAGACTAGGATAGCTTACACAGAAATATTTACAGGTCTTATAGAAAAATGCATGGGTACAAGTAGTGGATTTCCTAAGATGTATTTCCAAAATGTAGTTGTTAAATAATACGTGTGGTGGCGCGCGGGTCGCAGTTGTAGATTGTTTTCCTCGCGCGCTCTAAACTGCGCCGCGTATAAATATCCCCTCTCGGCGCGCGGGGCGCCCATCAACACTCGACGCGCGCCAGCGGCAGCGGTCGGACGTGTGCGCAGTGCGGTACGAGTGCTCTCCCGATTCCGGAACCAAGCGTTCCTGAATATCAAGACTTCATAGTGTTATACCTTGTTATTTATAGTAAAATATTATATATATTTTATTATTTATAGCAAAATTATAACGACTATCTTCAGCTACTTGTGACCTAGAAACGTATCGCTAATTTTTCTGCTGAGTTCGTGATTTACTTTAGTGAGTAACAAATAATTATGAGAAACGTTTGAGAATTAAGTATGTCAAATAGTGAAAACAGCCCTCGGAGGAGTATCCCACCAAGCAGCCCTGCCAGCAAATCTCAAATACCTTACCATGCGGCTGAAGGAAAAATTCAAGCAGTGGACACCAGTGACATTAGTAACTGGTTGATCTCAATTGAATCATGCCTAAATGAAGTCTGTACCATTGCTCAGGAAGGAAAGCTGAACTCCGAGCAAAAACTAAGGATCAATTCTTTATCGCGCAAGGTTGGACATGGCGTTTCACAAATGGCAGTTTACTACCAGGACTTGAAGCTAAAGGCCCAAGAAATACAAAACTCTAAGCTAGCGTTGAAAGAAAAAGGTGACCTCACAGATTGTCTCGAAAACTTCCAGAAAACCATTCAAGCTAGCATTCAAGAAAACTGCGCAGAAAAAGTTTCGTTCGCTGAAATGGTAAAAACCAACAAAAATAATTACTTGCGCCCCAATAATGTAAGCTCTATTGCAATTTATCCAACAGATAAATTAAAATCTAGTGACGACACTAAATCTCTTGTACAAAAAATTATATGCCCTGAACAAATGAAGTTGCACGTAAGAGGATTGCGCAAAACAAAAAACGGAGGCGTTATAATCAGCACGGAGTCCAAAGTGGACATTGAAAAACTTAGGAAATTGTCTCAGCTAAGTAGTTCCGGCCTCAAAGTGGAAGAGCCCCATAAGAGAAGACCAAGAATTGTAGTTATAGGAGTACCGACCGTTTTAAGTGACAATGAAGTTTATGATTGCATCTATGAGCAGAATGTAGCCGACAAGCTTCCTAGTTTGTGCCGTGACTCTTTTTTGGCCTCTATAAATCTAAGTCACAAGTCAGGTAAAAAAGAGGGACCTACGTGCAACTTTATCCTTGAAGTAACTGCAAGCATAAGAAAGGCGCTTATAAACCAAAATCGAGTGTTCATTAATTGGACATCCTGCCCAGTGAGGGACTTCACTCTTGTGACCAGGTGCTTCAAATGTCAACAGTATGGACATGCTGCAAAGACTTGTCGGGAGGCTAGCCATACGTGTGGACATTGTGGAGAACAAGGTCATCAGGCGAATGAGTGCACTAAACATGCTGAACCGGCACATTGTGCAACATGCTTGCGATTTAAAAAACCGAGCAACCACAAAACAGGCGATCAAGAATGCCCTGCAAAGAAATTAGCTGAGACAAGATACATAAATTCTATAGATTATAATGAGGTCGCGTAAGAGCGCCAAGTCTTTTTTAATTAATGTTATTTAAGTACTTACTGTAATAGTGCCCTTTACATACAAAAATCATTTTAGTTTTTATATTTCGCATTCATAAATAAACGTGCAGTCATCACTTTTTGTTGACACGGTAAAATTTTCTGTACCTAAGTATAATAAAGTTAAGGCGACCTTTTTAAAATTAGTGTTAAATTGCAATAATCATAATAGAACATCTTTGCAAAAATGTCTTATGTTGATGCAAAAAAGTAGGTAGCGTAATAGTTTTTTTTCTTAATTTTAATGAAAACATAAATTATAATAAAATTGTAGTACATAAATCATTTTAATATTTTGTTGTAATCATAGATCACACTTATGTATAAGCAGTTGAGTGAGATACCTGAGATACAGGTTTATTCCTAGTTCAGGTAGAATCCAATTATTATATACCTTAACCTATAGTTTTAAGGCCCTATTTGTAAAATATTTATGTAAATCAATTATTTCAATAAACAATTTCAATTTCACTTGCTGTGTGCCTTTTTCAAGGCACAGCTTGTAAGGGTTTCGATAACAGTGTTTGTCATACAAACGTACGTCGTGTTGTTGGCCCCTTCTGAGTAAAACCACAGTTTCGTGGTCCTCGGTGGATACCTATACGGTGCCAACGAAGCCGAGGGGGTGTTGACCCAAACGCACCCACCGATCCCCTTCAGGGTGAGGCAGAAAGTTGGACGGGTCCCAGTGTTCGGCCTTGGGGGGTCTCCTAGTCGGCATTGGTGACAGTTTTCCTTCCACAGCAACACACCTGTTGTGGTCGGGTGTCTCTACCCCGACACAACAGACCCTGTTAGGACCCCGTTGCACAAATAAGATAGGCAACGGGCAAAAGCAAGCTTAGGGCTCACCTTAGGTACTCAACCTCCCTGTCTATACCCGACAGGGAGGGTTTACACATCCGCGGGCATTCCTCCCGGGGAGTTAGAGTTAGGATTTATGTTAGGAGAAAGTAGGTAATTTATTACTAGATAGACATAGGGAGATGGATCCTTTAATAAGGAAACTTTTCTCTATTATCCTTAGGCTATTAGCCGAGCCCACTGCGGAAGAAAAGGCCGCTATTAGGAAAGAGATAGACGAGTTAGCGCCGCTACTCGATCCCAAGCCCAGTCCCTCTGACTCTAACATCGCTGATTTCAGCGATGTTATTCCCCAAACCCAGTCTCTTCCAGCTATAGAGCTGGAAGACCCCTTTAATAGGTCCCCCAGTCCGGCCTTCAGCCCAGCGGTAGAGTCAATGGACACTACCGAGCCGGCCGCTTCCTCAAAGCGAGCTGCTACACCCTTTAATTATGCCTCAGACACTGAGAATGCCTCCGCTCCTTCCTCTTCCTCCCATTCCGAGGACGACGGGTTCACCCCAGTCTCAGGAAAGGGGAGCAAAAGGAAGAAGAAGAGGCAAACATCCAGTCAGGCAAACAAAGTCATCACCGTCGATGACGTAATTTCCCCCACCCCTACCCCCGTAGCGCAAGTAGCCGGTATAGCGCCTAGTAGCGCTACCGTTGCGACAGTAGCTTCCCCCTCCACCTCCCCCGCCGCGACCGATGCACAAGTTGCTCCCGCCGTCCCTATCACTTCGGGCACTAGAATGCCCCGTCCCCCACCCCCCGTGTTCCTTCAGGACAAGGGGAAGTGGACAGATGTGTCCAAATGGTGTGTCGATAAGAAAATCGGCTTCACCAACGCCAAGTCTACCCTACAGGGTATTAAAATCTCTGTCCCGACCGCGAACGATTATCGCGAGTTAACTAAGCTTCTGCGAGCTAGAGGAATCTCATTCCACACCTTCTCGCTCCCAGAAGAAAAACAGATTAGGGTCGTCATAAAACGTATCCCTAAAGAAATAGCCCCCGCCGACATAAAAGCCGACCTTCAGTCGCAAAATGTCCCAGTGGACGAAGTCCACCGCATGCACCGCTCGCGTGGCGGTGAAGCATACGCCATGCTACTTGTCGTGTGCTGTCCAGTAGAGGGGCATCACCCCATTTTTAACATCAGGTCCCTCTGTAACCTTACCGGTTTTATTATAGAGAAACCCCGTAAAAACGGGAATATAGGGCAATGCCACCGTTGCCAGCTCTATGGCCATTCGCAAAAGCATTGCCATGCGACCCCCAGGTGCGTAAAGTGCCTGGGAGAGCACGGCACTGCCGATTGCGCACGTCCTAAGGACCATTCCCTCTGCCTCAGCCCTCCCAGCTGTGTGCTATGTGGCCAAGAAGGGCACCCAGCCAATTACCGTGGCTGTCCCAAAGCCCCTAAATCAAGTTCTCCCAAGCTTAATAAGCGTGCTGACAATCGTCAGTATAGGGAATTCCCTCCCATTCCTTCCTCTCAAATTCCAGAGAGACTTAGAAATAGTCAGAGTTAGTTAGAGGATTTTAGATATAGAACAAAAATTTTGGTTAAAACGTCAAATTCAGAATAGCATTTTCACTAAATTAAAACTCAGTGCCATCTTAGTGCTGTCACACTAAATTATAGTTAAGTTGTGTTAACTTTAGTCTATTTTCAGAATAGGAAATCGTCGTTTGACAGGAATAAACTAAATTTTAGTGATTTTTAGTTTAGAGAATTTGTGACAAGAGAATCGGCACCATCGTCTCGAATCGCCATATCTCTCGCGATACGTCCTTATTATCGCAAGGGCGGCATTTTGATTACATTCGCCGTAAATTAGGATCATGTCCGCATATTCGGCTGCCGTGTAGTTCGTATGTGTATTTGGCATCACGATCAACGGTTTACAAGCACTAGTAACACAAATAAAAGCGTCCTTATCGCAGAAGATGTACTTATCTAGGTAGAAAACTGACGAAAACAAATCAAAGCGTCTTTATCGCGGTAACTTATTTTAATTACACTAAAATAATAAATAAAACAATAGGTAAGCGTCTTTTTCGCGGAAACATTCACAAAACATTACACGGCGATATTTTATGTGCACGATTGTAACGAAAAACTATGTCAAGGACACAGGCCCGGCTAGCACTAAAAGTAGAAAAAGGAACTTAGAGTTAGAAAAACCGCGGGGTGGGAGGCGGGGATGGCGCGCGCCGCCTGCGCCACTCGCACGCATAGGGCTCTCTCTTTTCTTCAATTCGCCTACTTTTTGCACGATTTCATTGATTCGATTTTATGATCCGTGACCTCGGTAAATGACCTCTGCGCTACAGTTCTTTAAGTACAGGTTGCTCCGAGATGCTATTTTAGAAAATCGTAAATAAATCAATAAATAGTAACATTTAATTAAATTAAAATATTTTCATAAAACGAATACGCCAATCCGTATAAGTGTGTTAGATTAATGTCACCATTAGAGCGGCACGCTGTATAAAAGGCAAGGGTGACTGAGATATCAACGCAGAGCCTAAGCCACTGGTCTTATGATGTTCGCGCGCGCACGCATAACCGATGGACGTGCTAATTGCGAGTTTAGAGACAAAGCACGATGGCGCAGTCGCGAGTGTTAAAATGTTCAAATTGCAACGTTGTTATAAACGAAGTACTTTCCTTTGCGTGTAATAAGATCGATGTTATGGACGAAGAGAGTATAAGTCGCATCTGTGTATCTGCATTTACTGAGGAAGACATAAATAAAGCGAAGAGTCTGTTGTTTGATTCGGTTCCTACAACAAAACGTATCCAAAGGAAGCGGGATGGAAAAGTGAAGCGTGAAATATACGATATAATATGCTTGCTAAAAGAAACAGATCCTGAACTGATTCCCATATTTGTTGCACGGGACCTTCAAAAACTTCCGGCGGTCCTGTTTGACCATCTGGATTGTACGAGGCTTTTAAAAGACCTGCTTCGAATGCAGAATGAGATTAAGGAAGTCAAGGAGCAGAATGTAACGTTACAACAATTAGACTCTGTTAAAAAGGACATTGAGAATCTAAAAAGTTCAACGATGGATATTCATCAAGATACAAAACGTAGCGGTTGTGTGCTAGAAAATGCGGAAATTGAGAGGTCAGATAGTTATACTACAATTATATCTGCGCCCGGTAGCCCGTTATTACATTCTTCGCTGGTGGAGGGTAGACAAGAAGAAGATTCTGACGGTAAAAGTATCTGTGTGATCGGTGGCGGCGGCGTTCCGGTTGTAAACATTGGGAGCGGCGAGGACGCGATGACGCATCGCGTAACACCGGCGGGGACGCTTGCACCTGAGCAAGTAAATAAGTTAGGACACACTGCTTCGACAAATGGCGAGCATGTTGGGAAGCAATTGACTTTTGCAAGTGTCGTGAGAAAAGAAGGGAATGCTCCCTCGTAAGATAAGGATGGTTGGACATTAGTTCAAAGAAGTAACCGAAATAAGAGGTTTGCAGGAAGATTGGGGAAAGCTGTAATACAGTCTGATGCGAAATTAAAGGCAGCTGAGATAATGGTACCTTTATATATTTCCAATGTATTAAAAGGACTTTCTAAAGAAGACATAGTTACTTATATTAAGGAGAAATGTAATTTACAAGTGAAGGTGGAAAAGATGAGTATGAAAATAGAAAAGGAGTATGATGGCTACAAAGTTTTCATTCCGAAACATAAGGAAGGATTTTTTATGAATGACGAATTCTGGCCGGATGGGGTGTCATACCACAGATTCATACATTTTAGAGGAAATATCGGAGGCACAGTGGAGACACAGAAAATTCATACTAAGACCAATTAATAATGGATAAAGCAGTAAAAATTATTAGTTTCAATCTTTCAATTGCAAATGTGTAAAAACGTCGATTGACTGTATTAGGCGGCTGTGTGTATCAGCTGATATTATAGCGTTACAAGAAACATGGTTACTGCCCCACGAGTTGACGTTTCTAGGCACTGTGCATGATGACTTCGCTTACACTGGGACCTCTGCGGTGGATATTTTGTCTGGAATACTGAGAGGTAGGCCCTATGGAGGAGTGGTGCTCCTCTGGAGTAAAAGTTTGTTCTCCTCTGTGACGGTTGTAAAGTGTAGCAGTGCTCGTCTTACAGCAATACAGATAGAACAATCAAATAATCAATAGGTTACTTGTGTTTTCAGTCTATATGCTTACTTGCTGTGCTGATAATATAACTGAGTTTACAGAGTGTCTAAGCGAGATGAACGCTATAATAGAAAATAGTGATACTCAATATGTGTTTATGTTGGGTGACTATAATGCGCATACCAATGAACTATTTCAATATGAATTGTTAAACTTTTGTGAGGAACAGTGTTGGACCTGCGTGCATAGCGAGCTACTACCTCGCGACTCGTATAATGTGAGTGATGCGCACGGGTGCAAGCGATGGCTTGACCATTGCGTCGTTACTGAGGTCGCGCGTCAAACTATATCTAGTGTAGAAGTATTGTACGGCACTTATTGGTCCGATCACTTTCCCATTTAATTAGTATGTAACCTAAGCATAGTGGAGTCTAATATTCCACTACGTAAAATAATAAGTAGTAAGGTTACATGGGGTGAACGAGACTTGGAACAGATAAATATGTATGGCAAATTGTGTAATTCAGGTTTATGTGAAATAGACTTCCCCCTTGAGTGTATTAATTGTGCGGATAAAAGATGCGGCGATGTAACTCACAGAGTGGTTTTAGACAATATGTACGCAAAAATCATTGATATACTTTCAATATCTGCTGAGCGGACCGCTACTGGTAGTAGACAAAAGTGTTATAAACCTTTGACAGGTTAGAATAGGCATGTTAGAAGTATTCACTATCAGGCTCGGCTTGCTTTTCAGATGTGGCATTTATTTGGAAATCCAAATTCGGGATCTATTTATGAGAATATGCGAAATACACGTAACATTTTTAAAGCCAAATTAAAATGGTTTCGCAATAATCAAGTAAAAATAAAACTAGACATAATGATAATGATAATGATAAATGATAAATGATTTATTTCTGTAAGTAGGTTTGTACAAACACTTTTACACGTCAATCACATTTTTAAAACGAGATGAGGTCGGCGTTTCCTATCTGACTACTCTGAGAAGAAAGGCCGAAACAAACTCAGAGGTCACAGTCTCTTTTAAAGTCCAGACATAATCTTGGTCAGATTATGAGAAGAACATGTAGATTGGTGTCTGAAATGGTCTTTTGAGGAAAGAACCACACAGATTGAGTGGACCTGTCCAGTCAGTGCACGCATTTGTCAGTAATCGTGCAGCTTAACTCCGAATTTAAGGAGCTCAACGATTTGACGAACAATACCAAAGAAAGGACATTTGGTTAGGCCGCATAAATTACTCAAACTGCCAGACTATGATTAATTAAAATTAAGAAAAAATAAATAATAAAAAAGAAAAGAAAGATCCACATAATCTTCACATTCACAATAATTAAAAATAATATAATACTTTACAAAGTAAATATTCATGTCAATGTTTGAATAAAATGTCAATGTAAATATAAATATAAAAAACCGGAAATAATCTTGGTCAGATCATTGGAGGACCATGTAGATTTGTGTCTGAAATGGTCTTTTGAGGAAAGAACCAAACAGATTTGAGTGGACCTGTCCAGTCAGTGCACGCATTTGTCAGTAATCGTGTAACTCAACTCAGAACTTAAGGAGCTCAACGACTCGACGAACAATACCAAAGAAAGGACATTTGGGTAGGCCGCCTATAGTACTCAAACTGCCAGATAAATAAAAAATATGATCCACATAGTCCTCAAATTCACAATAATTAAAATAATAATAATATTATACTTCACAAAGTAAATATTCATGTCACTGTGTAGGTATATAATAAAATAAAAAGTTACCAAAAATAACAAAACTCGTAAGTAATTTAAAACCAAAAATAAAAAAAATATATGTACAAATTGGAGCAGCTCACTCCCAAGCCTTTTTGTCCTCAATGTAATCTTTAATGGTATAAAACGCTTTTTGGCACAACTTACGTTTAATTAATGTTTTGAATTTATTAAGGCTTAGATCTTGTACGTGGCTTGGAAGCTTATTGTAAAAGCGTATACATTGACATCTGAACGAGCTACCTATTTTCTTGAGCCTTGTTGTAGGTACAACAAATTTGTGTTTGTTCCTAGTATTTATATTATGGATATCACTGTATTTTTTAAACAATTTTATATTTTTATGTGCGTATAAAAGATTTTCAAAAATATACTGTGAAGGCACAGTCATTACATTTATCTCCTTAAATTTCTCTCTGAGAGAGTGTCTCGGACTTAGTTTATAAATTGATCGAACAGCTCTTTTCTGCAAAACAAAGATAGTCTGAATGTCAGGGGCATTTCCCCACAACAGAATACCGCACGACATTACACTATGAAAATAACTAAAGTACACTAAACGGGCTGTCTCTATGTCAGTTAAATTACGAATTTTTCTAACAGCATATGCTGCGGAGCTTAGTTTTTTTGACAATTTATCTATATGTGGGCCCCACTGAAGCTTAGCATCCAAAGTTAAGCCCAAGAATACTGTGCTATCTTCGGGATTCAATTCTTCGCCCTTTATCAACACATTAGTTTTCACCTGCCTAACGTGAGGTAGCGTAAACTTAATGCATTTGGTTTTTTTTTCATTAAGAAGTAAATTGTTAACATTAAACCAGTGAACTACTTTTGCGATCGCGCTATTTACATCGTCAGTAACCAGCTGCTGACGTTTAAGTTTAAACAAAAGCGAAGTGTCATCAGCAAACAACACTATCTCATGACTATCCTTTATGAGGTAAGGCAAGTCATTAATATAAATAAGAAACAAGAAAGGACCAAGAATTGAGCCCTGTGGGACTCCCATTGTTATTATAGATCCGGGAGATCTTTTCCCATTAACGTCAACGCTCTGAATCCTATTACTCAAGTATGAAGTAAGAAGATCCAGAGCGGTGTTCCGGATTCCGTAGTGGCGGAGTTTCCTGATTAATGTTTCATGAAGAACGCAATCGAATGCCTTAGACAAATCACAAAAGATGCCCAAGGCATCGCATTTATCTTCCCATGCATTATAAATATGTCCTATAATTTTTTTTTTTTTTTTTTTTTGTTGTTGAACGACCCCTTGTGAAACCGAACTGCTTGTTATGTAACAATTTATGTCTATTAAAAAATCTTTGCAATTGCTCTAAAATTAGCTTCTCAAATATTTTACTAAAGGTAGGTAGTACTGAAATAGGTCTATAATTTGTGGGGTCTGATGTACTACCTGATTTAAACAAAGGTATTATTTTACTATTTTTCATAAGGTCAGGAAACTCCCCACAGTCGATACAATTATTAAAGATAAGAGCTAAAGTAGGTGCTACAATGTCAATAATAGACTTAGCAACTTCTACAGAATTACCCCACAGATCTGTAGTCTTTTTTACATTTAAAGTGTGAAAGGTTTTAATTATGTCTCTACAGGTAATATGTTCAAAAAGAAATTTCGATTCGCAAACATTAACATTTTCCTTAAGCAAAGACTCAGCAACAGAAGGTGATGAGTTTAGGGATTTAGTAGTAGAAACGGGAATATCTGAAAATAAATTCTCAAAGGCCTCGGCGACTTGTGAGTCTGATTTTATTATGTTGTCATTAATAGACAGGCTGTAGTCAGTATTTCGGTTACTAGACCTTCCCGTTTCACTATTAATAATATTCCAAGTCGTTTTAATTACATTACTACTGTTTTTAATCTTCGAACTCAAATAACGTGACTTGGCCATACAACAAACTTTTTTAAATAATTTTGAATAATTTTTAACATATAAATTAAATTCAACAGTGTTTACATAGGTCCTTTCACTGTACAGCTCATAAAGCCGTGTTCTACTTTTATGAATACCAATGGTAGCCCAATCACTGAAAGATACATTACTATTAACCGAGATAGTCTTGGGAATAAAGGTGGAATTAAATTGTTTACAGTATAAATTAAAAAAATCATCATATAGATGACTAGGATCAGTATGATTTGACAAAACTGGTAATGTATTAATTAGTTTTTCTTTAAAAACCTCCAAGCGACTTGCAGTTTTGGGGTTAAATGTTATATCCTATTTAGCCACTTTGTTGTTTTTGATAGGGATAGTAACCCTTTGCCCGCAATGATCAGAATCTAGTAGATTTATAATTTCTTTGTGGCTTGGTATAATATCTGTATAAATATTATCTAGGCATGTGGCACTAGTAGGAGTTATTCGAGTGGGCTCCAAAAATAGGTTTACAAAATTGTAGGACTGAAACAAACTTATTATTTTACTACAAGAACCTGAATTTTCTAACAAATTAACATTAAAATCACCGCAAGTGATAATAGACTTATTGGAGTTGCAAATCGTGTGTAACACTTCATCCATTACCTTTTCAAAACAGTCATACAATCCTGAAGGGGGTCTGTACACACTTAATACAATAAACTGCTCCAATTCTATACAGGCTATTTCAACTGTCCGTTCGACAGATAGGCTCACAATATCCTTACGGTCTTTAAATTTCAGCTGGTTACTTACTAAAATTAATGAGCCACCATGTATAGCATTTACTCTGCTGAACGAACTACCAACCTGGTGATTATCAAAATTGAACAAGAACTGGGTGCTTTTAAGCCAATGTTCTGTTATACAAAGAATATCAATATTGTTAAAATTCATAAATAATTCTACTTCTAAATCTTTGTTCATAAATCCTTGAATATTTTGATGCACCAGGTTAATATTATTTACTGATTTTAAACTTTTATTTGATTTTATTTTGCAATTCTGTATACTATTGCTAGAGGTTACCTCTGTTGTCTGAATTTCTAATTTAAATTATTAACAATGTCAATATTTGATACCAAATTATTGGCTGAATTATTTAACATGTCACAGCATTGCTCAATAGAAGCAATTTGTTTAGCCAAATTCTTGGCTGTAATAGAAAAGTAATATGATAGAGACACAGCTATCTGTCTGAAAAAAAATCTATCTTTTGTCAAATATAAGCAATTACCAACATAATTGTTAGTGTCAATTAAATGGAATAAATTATTATTGTATGTCCCATTGTGTAATGTCATATTAATTGCAGATCTAAAGTTGTTTTCTTCCTGTGGCAAACTTTGGCTGTAAGGGAACGTGAACATCACAATTTTTCTTAAACTAAGGTTGCACAAAGATTTATAATATTGGAGTAATTCTCCTTTGTTCATATTACCCCTATTACCAACAAATATTATTAATACAGTATCCTGGTTATAATTGCATTTTATAGCTTTTTTCATTATGTCAAATAGAGAACAACCAGGCATACAGTAGTTAATTATTGAGTGTCCCGGATATTCATTTAACAACAAGTGACCTAAATCCTTTCCAATTTCATCACAAAATAATATTATTTCTTTATTTACACTATGTCTAGGCAAACAGTTAGTAATTGATAATGGTAAACTGGCACTAGACTGCGGTATGGTGGTATCACATATTGTCAATGAATGGTCCGGTGTGGGTTCAATAGATGGTGGTTGACAATGTTCACATTTGTTAGTTTGTGAGCTTACCAGCTCATTCATTGCCAATACATATTACCTCATTTGGTTTTCAGAGCCTGTATACTTGATAGTCATAGAAGTAAGTTTCTCCTGTAGTTGGTCAAGTTCATACTGCAAGTCTTCTGTATCAATTTGGTATTTCCTAGTACTTTTTGTAAGTTTAATGAATACATATCTAATTGTTTTAGTAAATGCAACCTTTCTCTATTAAGTTTTACATTTTTAATGAAGAATTTTTGTTTTTTGACCATTTTTTTGGTTTTAACTATGTATTTGTTGATTTTTATGTATTTTTTCAGTTTATTTTTACTAGTAACTACCCTCACTACACACATAATAGCTGAGCAGCGCAAATCTAAAGATTTTGGGAAGTTTTGGAAGAGTACTAGGAGGCTGAACCCCAAGCCGAGTCTGCCGGTGAGCGTAGCAGGATTGTATGACCCCCAAGCCATTTCAAATTTGTTTGTGAATCAGTTCCAAGTTGATCCCTTGTCGGGACCGGATACGCCCGTGTCTTCGTCGGTGCTTGGCGCTGAGGTAACTTCTCCGTGTGTAAGGTTTTTGGCCAGGGAAATAGCTAATGTCATTAGAAAGATGGTCGGAGGCAAGTCTCCGGGACATGACCACCTCAGTGTCGAGCACTTGCGATACGCGGGAGTGCATTTACCGAGGGTGTTGGCAACATTTTATTCGTTGTGTATAAGTCACTCGTACTTGCTAGATAAGCTTATGAAGACCATAGTCGTGCCAATAGTTAAGAACAGAACGGGCGATGTTTCAGACCCCACAAACTACAGGCCTATTTCCTTGGCGACTGTTACAGCTAAGGTACTGGACTGCTTGCTTGATACATATATGGCGAGCCGTATAAATCTTCACGATGCCCAATTCGGTTTCAGACCCGTACTATCGACGGAGACTGCCATCATGTGTCTTAAGCAGACTGTTTAGTATTATGCTGATAGGAAAACACCAGTCAATGCATGTTTTCTGGATCTATCGAGGGCGTTTGACCTAGTGTCATACGATATCTTGTGGGAGAAGCTGCGCAAGAAAAGCAGCATTGACTGTACTGTCATTTCTTTATTTAAGTTTTGGTACGAGAATCAGACGAACTATGTCAGGTGGGGTGGAACTCTGTCTGATGTGTATGGGTTGAAGTGCGGGGTGAGACAAGGGGGTATTACCTCTCCTCGTATCTTTAACCTTTACATTAATCAGCTGATTGTTGAACTCAGCAGCACTCGTATAGGCTGTCACATTGACGGAGTTTGCGTTAACAATATAAGTGACGCTGACGACATGGTGCTGCTGAGTCCATCAATTAGCGCACTCAGGCGTCTTATTAAGATGTGTGAAGACTACGCGGTCACTCAGGGACTCAGGTACAATACCAAAAAATGTGAATTATTGGTATTCAAGGCGGGCACCAAATGTTATACTAACGTGCCAGTAGTGACCATAAATAATACTCCGTTAACTAGAGTAACAAAATTTAAGTACCTGGGTCACTGGATCACTCATGACCTGAATGATGACCTGGACATAGAAAAGGGAACGTAGGACGATGGCTGTCCGAGATATTATGCTGATCCCCATCTAAGAAAGGGTTTTTGGAAATTCGATCTTAAAAGGGGTGAAAAGGGGGGATTTCATTTGTATTATAAATCTTATTCCTTAAGTTAATAGCCTTGAAACTTGGTACAGATACTTATCTAAGTAAATGATAAAGTATGTCATTTCTGTTTTTATAAACTAACCCCTAAACAGGGATTGGGGGGTGTCAGTTTGTATAGAAGAATTTCAACGCGCGGTCCGAATAACTCGAAACTCGGTATTTATACCATGACATTTGACTTTGACAGGGTTTTTCAAAAATCTCCCCCTAACTGGGTGAAAAGGGGAAGTCTATATCACAGCTCAAACCACTGAACGGATTGGGCTGAAATTTGGCACACAGATATTTATTATGACGTAGGCATCCACTAATAAAAGGTTTTTGGAAATTCGTCCATAAAGGGGGTAAAACGCGGGGATTTCAGGAGGAGAGGATACAGTTTATATGAAAAATCATATTCCTTTAGGTATTAAACTTGAAACATGGCAATACTTGCCATAGTAAATAATAAAGATTGTCACTTTTAGTTTTATAAGAAAACCCTCACATAGACGAATAACGGGGTGTCAAACTACATAAGTAAAAATTTTAATGCGCTGTCGGATTAACTCAAAACTTGGTACGGTATAAAAAAATTAAAAGTACGTGTTTCGGGGTTTTGCAAAAACCTGCTCCTAACGGGGTGTAAAAGGGTATTAAAGTTTAAAGGGTTAAAGATTGTAAATAAATGTTAAAGATCGCAAATATTAATTGGACCGTGTTATGCAGAAAGCACTGCATAACACGCAACACACATATATATGCATATATGGCACTTTTTCAAAAAATGAGTTATAAACACAACCATACTAATTTCGACATACCAGATTTTTTGCAAAAACAGCCATGTCGATATCTCTATTTATTACGGAGATATTAGCCGTCAAATGCAGCCATGTCTACAAATGTATATTGTAAAAAACAGTCATCTTCATGTAAAATGCAGCCAATTTTGACAAAAATTATAATACATAAGCATCAGCAAGATATACATCAGCCAATTTGTAAAAAAACGGCCATATAGTTAATATGGCCGTTTTTTACAAATTTAAAAATGTTAGGAGGTATCGGAGTTCGAGTTATGTAAAAGGCAGCCACTCTATTATGGCTGTTTACTGTAAATTATTTATTTGATTTTTTAATCGCAGTTGTTTTTTTTTTTTTATTTGTTTTTTTATAAGACCTAGAGGAAGTGTATCTAGTTAAAGACAGTAAAAAACAGTATGAATACATTATACAACAGTCGGATTATTTTAGTGAACTTAGTAAACATTCTAGTCAATAGCTGCTACACTTAATACTTTCTTGTCTGTTTTTTATTTTTTAAATAGTTACAGATCACATTTTAAAACACAGCCAACTACTACATGGCTGGTTTATTCTTTATTGTGATTTCTACAAAATATGCTATTTTGAATAAAACAGCCACGTCTAAAATCGCAATTATTAATATTAATATCCACCTTTCGAAATTCTGGATGGGATACAATAAATTACTATAGTTATACCAATATGTCTCAAATATAAAATAATCAGAAAATTAATACACAACCGAAGTGCAACCACCGACAGAAAAACGCTTATAACTCAGTTTGTACTTTTCCCGACATGGCTGCCTTCTGTATAACACGGTCCAATTTATTAAACTGTCTTTCAAAGGGGGTGGAGGGGTTGTTAAAGTTTTTGGAAGAAAGTACGAAATCCACGCGGACGAAGTCACGGGCAAAGTGCTATCCATACTAATATTATAAATTCGAAAGTAACTCTGTCTGTCTGTCTGTATGTTATCTTTTCACGCCTAAACCACTGAACGGATTTCGATAAAATTTGGCATGGAGATAAATGGTATCCGGGGGAAGTACATAGGCTACTTTTTATCGGCATACCACGCGGGCGAAGCCGCGGGCGGAAGCTAGTTTTAATATAAACAATCGGACATCGAATTCGCTATTTATGCAAACCCGTAACTATTGACGAGATAATAAAAATAATTTGCAGTCTAAAAAACCAACACATTTGGATATGATGGCGTTTCTACAAAAGTAATCAAATTTACCAAAGAAATAATAGCAGCACCATTAGCCCATATAATTAACTTGTGTATAGCTGATGGCGTATTCCCAAACAAGCTCAAAAAAGTTATAATAAAACCGTTATACAAAAAAGAAGACAAGACAAATTTAAAAAAATTACACACCTATTGCAAAAATTCCAATTTTTTCAAAAAAAATTGAGAACGTCATCTCTTATTCTTTATACGCCTATTTTGAAAAGTTAGAATTATTTTGCAAAGAACAAAAAGGATTTCGTAAGAATACTACGATTAATATGGCACTTTTTGATCTACTAGCTAATATCATGTCATCTGTAGATAAGAGAAATCCTGCCTATGCAATTTATACTGACATGACCAAGGCTTTTGACTATGTCGACCATAAGATTCTATTACAAAAATTACATAGATATGGTATAAATGGCAACATCCAACATCAACTAATAGAATCGTAGGTACTTAAGTAATAGGATTCAATTTACAGAAATTTGTAGAGTATGTCCAAAGAGTTTCTTGCCCGTTCTTCTCCATAGGAACCTACTAGAGTTTTTCTTTGAGAGTAAGTTAGAAACCTATCAAACCCGAGGCACGTAAGATATGGCGTCCCAGAGGGTAGCGTACTACGGCCGCCACTTTTTCTAATAGACAACATTATTTTTTGTTTATGCTAAACCCGAAAAGGGGTCATTGTACTCATCATTTTGAACAACTTTTTCTATGGGACCAACATTGAAATCGCGAAAAAAAAATCTGCTGTTCCATACATTCTGTCGATTTAAGTGAACACAAATGTATGGAACAGCTGATTTTTTTAGTTGTTTAGCATTAACAAAAAATAATGTTGTATACAGGCTGTAAGGGTAAACACTGTTGTCATTCAAACCATGGGTAGTTGACTTAAATATAAAATTAAATGAACGAACTCAACAAAAAAAAAACGTTATTTTCATTAAAAGATTTTAAAAAGTTTCTATCCGACACCGTGCTCTCTAGCGAAACAGCTGACTGACTGAGAGAGGGGTCGCGCTCGCGGCCGGTCAGGTCACATCCCGCACCCACCGCCCGTGTTGAGACGCCAGTTCGTTGCTCTAGCGCATAGGTCAACGAACTTGCGTCTCTTATGGTAAAATGTAGATTTAAAAAAAAGAAAAAAAAAGTTGTAATTTTCCATTGATTTTACGTTCTATAAATGAAACCAAACCACTGGTTGCAAGGATAACAGTGTTTACCCTAACACCCTGTATAAATGATCTCCCAAAGGTAACATTATACAAAATGGTTCAAATTCAGATTCAGATACTTTATTTGCTCAAACATGTGTGTACATACAATACAATGCATGCAAGTGATATAAATAGGTACATGGAGTTGTGCTTACAAGTTTACCATATTGTCATGGTGTGCAAATATTAATACATGTTTAAAATTAAAATAAATAAATAAAATAAAATTTATTCAAGTTAAAAAGTAAAAATAAGATTTACATTAATTACAAACGAGGTAACTTTAATTCTAGCTGTAATATAGACCTGCCTGATCTAGGTTTGTGAAAACCTGTGTTTCAGGCCATCAATTTACATCAAAATTTTTTAAAAGGAACACAACAATTTTATTAGATTCTAAATTAAAAAGGAGACATAATATTTTCAATGACTTAAAGAGTAGGTAACTATTTTGGTATATTATTTTAAAACTAGATTAAGTAAGATATATTATGTTTAAGCAAATTACCAAATAATATTAAATTAAGTAAAGAGGAGACTATTATTAATTAGGTTAAGGAAGAGACTTATGTTAGAGTAGGTAGATGGAAATTTTATTTTAATATTTCTAATTGTTTTTCCGTGTCTGCATAATTGAGTTTAGCCAAATATTCCTGTACTAGTAAGTTACACCTAATATAGCTTAAACTATAAATCTTTAGCACTCTGTTAAACTGGTTATACAAGTAGGGTCCCAAAAATAAATAAAAACGACGAGCAAAAGCATGTTTAGTCTGAGTGTTAGCACAAACCAAATCTTTTCTTCTCCTATCTGAAGGTACTGGGTTAAAATAAAGTTCAGTGTGTTGGAATAGAACTATATTCAAAACAAATAACTGACGTACTGTTAGCACCTTACATGCCATATAGAGCTGGTGTGTTGGAAATCTAAATGGACGAAAAGTAGCAACTTTTAAAACTGCTCTTTGGGCGCGTTCTAGGTGCAGTAAAATGGATTTAGCGGCACCACCCCAAGACGTTATGCAGTAGGTAATAATAGATTGACATAAAGCCAAATAAACCTGTCTAATTAATTTAAAGTCGGCAATGTTACGTAAATTTTTGAAAATGTACATTAGTTTACGCACTCTGTTGCATAATAAATCGATGTGTTTGCGGAAATTCAGGTTTGTGTCAATCGTGACGCCTAGATATTTGATATGGTCGGTTTTAGCTAAAGTGGGACAAGTACATGCAATGTCAGCAAAATGAAAATCACAATTGTTATGCGCTTGAATGTTAGGATTAGTAAGTGTTGGATTAGTGTTTCTCATTGTAAATAATAGGTACTTGGTTTTATCTGTATTTAATGTTAAGAGATTTTTATGAAGCCAATTAGACACGGTATTAAAACCATTCTGAGCTACTTCATAGACCTCGGCCTTTGATTTAGCTGCAAACAGTAGAGCTGTGTCATCCGCGTATGACATAATTACACCCTTTTGGAGTGTCAAATTGCACAGGTCATTTATATAAATTTAAAAACAAAGTAGGACCCAAAATACTACCTTGTGGGATTCCGTAACAGCTATTCTTAACTTCAGAACTCATGCACTGACCTATTTTTACACACTGATGGCGGTCGCTAAGGTAATCAGATAATAGTTCGAATTGTGTTCCCCGTATTCCCAGCATTTCTAGCTTGTTCAATAGCAAAGTACAAGAAATTGTGTCAAAAGTTTTGGCAAGGTCTAAAAATATCCCTATCGTGTGCATGCCGTTATCCAGGTTTGTGCTTATAAAATTTGTCAGTTGGTGAACAGCTTGGCTTGTTGATCTTTTAGGCCTAAAACCAAATTGATGATCAGAAAGTAATTTATTGCTTTCAAGATATTTTACTAATCTAGTGTTAATAATTTTTTCCAATATCTTTGAGAGGCCTGTTAAAACTGAAATTGGCCTGTAGTTATTTACACAATGTTTGTCTCCGGCTTTAAACACAGGGGTGACTACGGCTTTTTTAAGTAATTTAGGAAATACTCCTTTTGTTAGACATAACTGAAAAATGTGAGTCAACGGAGGGGCAATGATGTATTTATATCTTTTGAGAATGCTATTAGGTATGTCGTCGCAACCTACGGCACAAACTTCCTTTAATCCATCTATTATACTTACTACCTCATTAACATCAGTATCTAGTAGCACAAAAGAGTTACGAGTTGCGTACGTCTTAGTTTGGCTTTGAATGGGAAAACATCGATTAGTTATTAAGGTCTTTTCTGCTAAGTTTTTTCCTACGTTAATGAAGAAGTTATTAGCTTTATTTTCTGCTGCGGCAGGGCCTAGCTCAGAAGATAGAAGATCAAGAGCAGGTTCGGAATTTTTTGACGTAATAGTGTTAGTTTTTATGAATTTCCATATAAGTTTACTGTTTTTACCTGCTTTCTGTAGTTGACTTTGATCATATTGGATTTTTAGCTTTTTCAAAAGATTATTACAGAAATTCCTATATCGTTTGCAAGTAATTGATAGAAGTTCATTATCCGGTGCTTTTTTCGATTTATGGTGAAGTTTATCTCTATTTCTGATACAGCGAACAAGTCCGGGCGTAATCCATGGTTTAATATTACTATACTTTCTAGGTATTACTTTAGTAAATGTATTTTTCCTTATCGTAGCTTGTAAAAAATTCAGAAAATATTGTAGAGAAACATTTGGATCATGTGAATTGTAAACGGGGTCAAAATCAATTCCGCGAAAATCAGTTTCAAGATTCGTCATATTGAGTTTAGTATAGCTGCGCATGCACTTATTTCTAGGTGAAGATATTTGTAGTGTTAGTAAAACAGCTTGATGATCGGTAAGTGACGAATTAGTAACCAATGTTTTGGATGGACTTTTCGATTTTATAAGGATATGGTCTAGACAAGAGTCGCTCTGGTGGGTTGGGTGATAATGAGCTGGTAATAGTCCATGAAATGAGCAAATATTAAGGAAGTTATGTGAATGAGTATCGGTTTTTTCGGCAGCAATGTTTATGTTGATATCACCTACCAGTACGAATTAAAAAGTATAACATTATTCATTATTCACAATGCAGTTAATAAATAAAATAAAATTGATTAATTACATCATTAATTACATAGATAGGAATTACATTATAAAATCGTCAAATATTTAATAATTAAAAACAAAAATCATACTTAATACAATAATATAAAATAAAATAATGTCAAGGTCCAAAATATTAAATAAAAACAATAATTATCAAAATCATTATTACATTACATACATTTCAAATTAAATTAATATTTATAAAAGAGCATGTCAAATTAAAAATGATTCCCTTAAAAAGTCATTTACATCATAATATGCTTTACCAGCTAAAAAAGATTTTAATTTCCTTTTAAATGCTTCTAAGCTTAGCTCTTTCCAGCAACGGCTGGAAAGAGCTAAGTTGCCCAACGGGGAAGCTTATTGTAAATAATGGGAGCCATACAAAACACACTCCTGCCCAGTGCAGTCCGAGACCTATTGACAGAGTTGACTGTTATCACGTCTATTTCTAGGAAACCTGTCTGCCATGCGGGGAAATAGCTTAGATTTAACAAATATCGCGATTTCCAAAATATAAATTGATGGTAAAGTCAAGATATTGTGGCTTATGAAAAACGGCTTGCAGCTATCAGTCATTTTTAATTTAAATATTATAAAAAAGTGCCTCAATCTAAGGCACTTTTTTTGGGCTTTAAATGCGATATCTCGGACGAGTTGACGAATCACTCGATATCTCTATCCGTAGAGAGTCCCCAAAAAATAATGCCGTATCTGATAATGGATTCGGCTATGCCATAATAGGCGGTTAACAGGGCATCCAGTATCCTCGATAGTTTATATAATGCGAATGCACTGTTACTTAGTTTTTTGGTAATGACCTCTATGTGAGCCTTCCAATTGAAATTACGATCTATGGTTAATCCTAAAAACTTCGTGGTATTTACTGCGTCAATTAAATTATTTTTATACTTAATTTTAAAATTTGGAAATTTTTAACTGCCATTGGCTAAAATGTATGATTACTGTTTTATTTATGTTGATAATAAGGTTATTATTTTCTAACCATAGAATCGCTTTGTTTAATGTATTATTTATTTCAGTTTCGTACATAAGATTGTTATCACTGTTGGATGTGTTGAGAGCCACCAATAATAAAACCCCAAACTTGTAGGTACAAATATAATATTCCTTAAAGATTAATGTAAATCCAATGAATGGTGCCTCGGTGAGTGTAGATATCGACGACGCGGCATACGTTATCAGCTCCCTTGTGCAGACGAGTAATACGTCCCAATCGCCAGCGTTGCGGGGGTAAATTTGTATCTTTAATGATCACCATATCTCCTATGTTCGGCTCAAGTCTCCCAGTCTTCCATTTATTTATTTGCTGTAGTTCAGCTATAAACTCCAATCTCCATCTTTGCCAGAACTCTTGGCGTATCTTCTCCAATTTGCGGTACGTGACCTTGGAGTCCTCCCCTGGAATAGAAGGCACCGACGTCAGTGGCCGACCGATTAAGAAGTGCCCGGGGGTTAGGGGATTAAGGTCAAAGGGATCGGAAGATAGAGGTGACAACGGGCGAGAGTTAAGAATCCCCTCTATTTGTGTGAATAGTGTCGCTTATTCTTCAAAGGTTAAAGAAATATTTAATGCGACCCTCTTCAAATGGTATTTTGCTGCCTTGACACCCGCCTCCCATATACCACCAAAATGTGGTGAATAAGCGGGGCTAAACTTAAATTTAATGCCTTCTGAGCTGGCGAAATCAAAAACAGACTCACGACTGGAGCGCAAAACCTTTCCTAACTCGTTGTTCGCCCCCACAAAGTTAGTGCCATTGTCACAATGACTCGTGTGTGAACACTCATTAGCACAGTACGCGCCACTCAAAAGAAATAGATCGCCAACCTTTTTACGTTTTAGTTCGGTTAAATTTATAGAGTTTCGAAAATGAAATCGCGCGCAGTTTGTAACGTGCAGTTCAACGACGGCGTCCAGGCAGTTGCAGGAAACACCTGGACTTTGGATGTGCAAACATCTTAGAAACCGGATGGAGGAAGCTGAGTGCTAATAGGATACAATGGAAATGCCCCACTTGCAGAACCTTACACCAGTCGTGCCTACCCATTAACCTGCGTCGCTGGATACCATATTAAGCGAGATACGTGACATGAAGCGGCAGGTACTTAACCTGCCGACCTTGTTTGATGATATTCGCGTGATCAAAGATGAGTTGGCTGAGCTCAAGTTGACATCTCAGGGCACTGGTGGGAGACTCAACGATTTTGACACAAGACTCGTGGAAGTTGAAGCAAAGGTGTCTGGATTTGAAAAGCTGCAGGAATCAGTGACTTGTTTACAGGCTGACTTGGCGAGCACGAAGAATTTACTTTCGACTTACGAACAGAGATCCAGGTTAAACAACGTTGAAATCAAGGGGGTTCCTATAAAGAAGGATGAGAATTTATACTCGATCATCGATGCTATCGCCCGTAAAATTAACTACAACTGTCCCAAAACACAGGTAAACTATATTTCAAGGGTCCCTATTTTTGGTTCCAATGAAAAGCTGATTATAGTTAGTTTTTTAAACCGGTATGTAAAGGAAGATTTCATTGCGGCGGCACGCGCGAAGAAGGACCTATTCACCTGTGACATCGGGTTTCAAGGCTCATCTCAGCGCGTATAATATGTCAACGATCACCTAAGTGTGGAGTACAAAAAGCTTTTAACCAAAGTTAAAATCATTGCCAAGGATAAACATTATGAGTACGTATGGGTTAAACATGGTAAAATTCATATACTTAAAAACAATCATTCGAAGGTTTTTATTATAAGAAAGGAGTCAGATTTAAACAAGATTGTCTAATGTGCTTCTTCATTGTTACACTCACTTTCCTATGTTGCTATAATTTTTTACCTCAATGGCTCAAGATGCTTAATATAATTTATTGCAAAATGTTTAACACCTCTCCCGTACTAATGAGTTCGACACCTCGCTTTTGTTTAGCTTGTTATGTTATGGAGCCCCTTTTCATTATTAGCACCTAAGACCTCCTTGTATCCTTTGCCTAGTAAATAAGTCATTTACTAAATAACTATTGTTACATTAGATAGTTAATAGTTGTTTACTACATCTTGTTTACACCCTTAGATATATTTTTCCCTAATTATGTTTAACTATCTCACGAACCTAGCACTATATAAACTAGCACATAAGAAAATTAACACACTTCTATTTCGTAATTCAAGACGTCAAATCAATATACCAATTCTTGTAATTTAGATATAATTATTAAATAAATTTATTTTTTAAATCAGTTTACTGTTTATCTCGTAACAAATTTGACGCAGTCGGTAGGATAGCCTAGGGCAGTCAGACAGGGATAACGTACCTGTTAGGTTGTGAACAACAGTGCGGTACCCGAAGGGTTTTGAAACTCCCTGCCGAACCGACGAACCGATGTCTATCCGCATATTTATTGTGTTACTATGGTAAGTGGCTCAAACTGATATGCTCAAATTTTGTTCCAATTCCTTAAATCCTATTCCTAAATCTTATACATTACTATATCATATCTCTATGTCCTATAAAACTCCCAAATTCTAGTATTCACCTTCAAGTAGGCATTTTATTTTATTCTCTAAAATTACCCAAGTAAATATGCCTCAATCAGATATTAAGGTACTAGCAGAAAGTAAGGTTCGATCAGAAATCGACCTTAACACACTCCTTAAACTAATTCCTGATTTCGATACTTTACAACCTGCTCAAGTCTATCGATTCATAAGATCGTGCAACTCCGCGTTCAAACTTGCCTCGACCTCCCAAGAAATAATTTTGTTAACGTATGCATTAAATCAGATCACAGGAACAGAATCTTCTGACGTCCACTCTAAAAAAAATTATAAATGGAACGACCTTAAATTATTCTTAATTCAGAAATATTCGCAGACTAAAACTCTAACACATCTAAACCTAGAATTGCAATCTTTATTACAAAAACCTCAAGAGAACATAACAGATTACTTTCATAGAGTCGATCTCTGTAGGAGCAAAATTATAGAAAAAATGTCGGCCGAAATAACGGATTCTAGATTAGAGGGTCGCATAGCAACTGCGGAAGAAACAGCTCTTAATGTTTTCTTTAACGGGTTGCGCTCAGACATATGTGTGATGCTTCACGTTCGCGCATTCGAAACACTATCTGATGCTGGAAATTTCGCAATACAAGAAGAAAAGGTTAGGAACATGAACAACACTAGGCAGATGTTGTTTAAAAATTCTAATCCAACAGGCCTTACAAAAAAAATAGCATCACCGTTACTGGTGCTACCGTAACCCAGAGCTTTCCCGCGACATCAAGAAAACGTTCAGTACACTCCGAAGCATTGCAATTATTGTAAGAAACCCGGTCATTTAATCACTGAATGCCGTGAACGGGCCTATAACAATAACCTTAAGCAGTCAAATTCGTTACCCACGTCAGTTGCAAAATTAAATCATTTAAACTCAGAAGCAGCCGAAGTTATGGGCATGCCTTCGGAAACCGCTTCAGCTCACTTCTCTAATGCCCAGACACCGACATCGAGATCCGACATCATATAGACACAACACGTACAAACCTCATCTCAACTAACGCTAGGAAACATAGTTCGGCTCAATCAGTCCATCGGGGATAACCGACTATTCCTAAACCTATCACAGAACGCATTCAAGAGCAAAGCTCACCAGTCCATCGGGGACAGTTTCGCGATGCTTGTACTCAAACTGACGCACTAGATGTGAAATCAACTGAAATTCAGTCGAATCCTAAATTTATCTCTAAATCCAATCGTAAATCCAAGTCCAAATCTAAAATTAAGTTTATACTAAATCCTCATTCCAACTCTAAATCTACAAAATCTATTACTATTTCCGCGCTGAACGTACCTCCAGAAAATCTATTACATTGCAAATTCCTTATCGAAGGTAAACTTATAACCTTGCTTATCGATACAGGAGCCGCCATATCTGTCATTAACAAAGACAAGATTGGTAGCGCACCTCTAGATCAATCGAGTATCGTATCGATAGTCGGTATATCAGGTAATCAATCCTCCATTCAAAGCTTCGGTACAGCCCAGATTTCTAAAAAGTCAAAAAGTCAAAAGTCAAATAATTTATTTCAAGTAGGCACATTAAAGGCACTTTTGAACGTCAAATACATAGAAATAGAACTGATTCTAGTTGCCCCTTCCAAAAGGTAGTTTTCGTATGGAGAAGAATGGGCAAGAAACTCCACCGTTACTCTTTTAAAAAAAAATGTTTTACAATATTTGGTATAGATACATCAATTATATAATTACATGTGAAGACGATGCACCGAGAATACAATTACAATAGGTAAAAAGAATTAAAAATTAAAAATGGAGCAATGAAAAATAAATAAATTAAGTATGTGATAGGTACATGGTGCTCACATATTTACAAACATTAAAGTATACGTACGATAACACAATATTTCTACAAACTTGCAAGTAATACTAATAGGACAGTGTGTGAGATTAATTATCATAAAATGTAAAAAAATCGATGATATAAAAATAATAAATTTTACAACTAGATTAGCAACCAGGTTGATTTTGTCCAGCCTCGAATTTGTCCTATGGAGCAAGACCAGCATGTTTCCAAGCATTCTTATCTTGGATATAATCCTCTAATTTGTAATATGCTTGTTTACAAAGTGTACTTTTAATATGAGTTTTAAATTTTCTTTCATTTAATTGCAATATATCACTAGGTATTTTATTATAGCATTTAACGCAGTACCCCATAAAAGATGTTTGTACTTTAGCTAGTCTGAAAAATGGTTGATCTATTTTATCTTTATTTCTAGTGTTAAAATTATGTCTATCACTTATTTTATTAAAAAGATTTAGATTTTTTCTTACATACATAATATTCTCATAAATGAAAAAATAGTTCCCTGAGAGATTCGCGGCGACATAGATTATAAATGGCTCTGACAGCTCTCTTTTGTAAAACAAAGATGGATTCAATGTCAGCCGCCCGACCCCACAGTAAAATGCCATATGACATAATGCTGTGGAAGTAACTGAAATAGACCAAACGAGCGGTTTCTACATCTGTTAACTGTCTTATCTTTCTAACAGCATAAGCGGCCGAGCTTAGCCGCCCCGCAAGAGATGTTATATGGGGTCCCCATTGTAATTTCTCGTCTAGCGTGATTCCCAGGAAAACTGTTTGATTAATAAATTCCAGTTTTTCTCCATTCAATATGATGTCACATTCGCTACTTCTAACATTAGGTAATTTAAATCGAATGCATTTGGTTTTTTTTTTATTTAGTACCAAATTATTTACCGTAAACCAATCTTGGACCTGAAGAATAGCGCTATTCACGTCGTCAAGATTTTGCGACCGTCGGTTTATTTTAAAAATCAATGATGTGTCATCTGCAATCTTCGGTTGGTTTAGTAGTAATTGGGGTAAATCATTAATGTAAACTAAAAAGAGGAATGGACCCAATATCGAACCTTGAGGAACGCCCATTGCCATTTCAGACCCCAATGAGTTTACGCCGTTTACTTGAACTTTAACTTTTCTATCTTTCAGATATGATCTTAGTAAATCAAGAGCTGTATTCCTAATCCCATAGTGCTCTAGTTTCAGCAGAAGTGTCTCATGGTCGACGCAATCGAACGCCTTCGAGAGGTCGCAAAAGATTCCAATGGCATCTTGTGCTTCTTCCCAGGCGTTAAAAATGTTCTTTATTAGGGAGACACCGGCGTCAGTGGTACAACGCCCTTTGGTGAAACCGTACTGTTGTTCATGAAAGATGGAATTTTTATTAAAGTGACGTAACATTTGATTAAGCATCAACTTTTCAAACACTTTGCTGAGAACTGGCAGAATTGACACAGGCCTATAATTGTTGGGTTCCTTACTATCGCCGGATTTGAACAAAGGAACTACTTTACTGTGTTTCATGAGATCCAGAAAGACTCCTTGGTCTACACTGGTGTTAAATAAGAAAGCTAAATAAGGCGCAATGGTTTCGATGATAGACCTACAGACTTTTACAGACATTCCCCATAGATCTTCTGTTGATTTAATTTTAAGATCTTTAAAAGCTTTTATAACTGCCTGGGGGTTTGTATGCTGAAACCTAAACTCCAAAGGGCATGCCTTTACATTCTTTCTAAGTAAGGCAGTAGAAAGCGCGGGTGAAGAATTTAAAGCTTCAGTAGTTTTAACGGGAATATTACCAAAAAAGTTTTCAAATTCCTGAGCTATTTCTACATCTGAGTTGATGAGGCCATTTTCAGTCTCTAAATTGAATTCAGTACTACGCTGTTTTTTCCTACCTGTTTTTAGTGGAAAAGTGTCATTAAATTGCTTATTTATTAATGAAAAGAAATCGGCATAGAACTCATTTGGGTCACAGATATTATTAAAACTCTGAACACATAATTTACTGGCCAAAGAAGTATTTAAATTCTCTAAGTTTTTACATGTAATTGGCCTAAACCTAATTTGAATTTTTTGTAAAGGCATGTAGGCGCAAAATGTTATTGTTTGACCACTGTGATCAGATGGCAACTTATTTACAATTTCTTTATGTAAGTAATCACAATTACAAAAAATATTATCTATACAAGTGGCAGAAGAAGCTGTCACTCGGGTTGGTTCAACAAAAACATTTGACAAATCAAATGACCTAAAAAGACTTAATAATCTCACAGTATTAGAGTTATTTTCTAATAAGTTAATATTAAGATCACCACATATAATTATTGACTTACTATTAGCACTAAGTTTCTTTAGCACCTCTTCCATTACAGATTTCTCTAGATAATTTCCCTAAATTCAAATTCCAAGTAGCAAATCTCAATATCGAAGTAGACGGTATTCTTGGCAACGACTTCATGACAAAATTCAATGTTAATATCTACATCCAGTCAAAAACTATGCGAGTCCGTGACCGAACTTATAAACTATTTTATTTGAACGAAGATACATACATAGAATCAGACAATAACAAACAATTTGTAGGCCAACGATCCGAAACTGTAATATGCTGTTCCACAAATACAATTGCAAATGGAACTGCTATCATCGAAAAACAAATAATTCATGAAGATATCATTAACCCTTAGACGTAAATGGGACACCCGTGTCTCCAAAAATCATTCGTATTTATTTCATAAACCTAGTAATCCTTTTTTTATTATTAGGCTTTTGAGTATTTACTTTTGGACTAATCTTTTAATATTTGCAATGCTGGCCGCAATGACAGCGGTATACAATAAAAAAAAATGAGTTGAAGTTTGAAGTTTTCGCGTGCTTCTTACAAAAAGATTCAAAAATTATTTTTAATTTGTGTTCGTGCTAAAATAATGATTGAGTGCTTTATTGCGTTACAGTGGTAAGTGAATATTTATGTTTTTTTGTTATTTGTGATAATATCTTTGAAATTATTTCCTAAATTACGAAAATTCATGAATGGGAAGTATATGTCCCAATATGCATATTTGATCAATTATAACATACTTTCAGCGAATGTTTTCGCGAATGTTTTATGAGGTTTTTGTGAATTTTATCATGTTTCAAATGATTGTTTCTATTGTTTTAGCCTAGTAAGGGAACGAAAATGTTTTCTCTGCAAGACACCGAAGTGGAAGAATACCTAATGGCTGACACGAGCGACTGTGAAGATGCCCTTGTTTTAGATGATGAAGACCAGTCGTTCATAGAGCAAGCCATGGAAGCAGGAGCACAATTAGTCACTGTCGAGCCTGCAAGTGCACCACAAACTCCTTTCACATCTACCTTACCCGGTGAACATATTCCATCATTGAGCCAGTGCAGTTCCTACTATCCGGTGGAAAAATAACACTTATCCTCCATATACCTTTTCCAAATATGATTTTGCTAAAATGACTAAACTACATCAATCTGAAACCAATTGATGTGGTCGATGCAGTAACAAACATCAAGGTATTGATTGAAAAGCCAGAGTTCATCCGATATGCTCATCAAAATGGTTCAGTATTTTTATCTGATCTTTCCGAGATCTGTGCAGCAGTTACTGGCATGAACTATGTTGTGGGTTACCATGTCTTGCCCAGTTTGAGAAGCTATTGGTCCAAAACCTGAAATGGGTGCTCCTTACGTGGCCAACGTTATGCGTCCTCAAATCATTTTGAAGGAGGTAGACTATCGTCTTTAGAATTTCGTCAGGTAGCTGCCAGGGCGATGATGGGACATTTTACTATTAGGAAACATACCCTGCTTGTCTCCATCTCTGGTCTCATAAAAATCGTTGCCATTCCACATTATAGTAAAAGGACCAAATAGATGAAGATGGGTGCATTGCGCTAAAGAGCGCTTAGAAAATCGGACAAACAGCATCTGTACTACCTATATACAAAGTTCATTTTGTGCTTTAGAGCTGAAGAAACTGTTTTGCAACTTTTCATACATAAACATTATAAATATATTTATTTTCGTATAAAACGTACTGCTTTTTATTTTCAAATGTTCTAATATTATAAATGTAGAACAACGTAATTTACTACGCTATAAAGTACCATGCATTTCGGCCTTTACCGCATATTGGGACATAGTTGTCCCAGAGATTTCCAAAAAATCTACACAATAATTAATATATTTTTTAATTAGCATGTGTACAAATCATCATTATACACCCAATAATGCACCTAATTACCGAGAAATAATTTCCTATTGATTTTGTGCGTCAAAGGGTTAACCCCAATGCCCTTGTAAATATTAAAGACAGCAAATTCCTCATAACTTGTGTAAATTCCAGTAATCAGGATAAATACGTTTCTTTACCCATAATTAACGTTACCTCATTTGACGATTCAATAGAATCAATCAGCTACGCGGTAAATTCCGTAAACTCATTTAGTAATTATTGTCACTCAGCAGATAAAATAAATACACTCATAAGACGTGACCATTTAAATCAGGAAGAATGTGAATCTCTAGATAAAATTATACACAAATTCTCCGACATCTTTTACACAAAGGGCGAACCGCTCACGTTCACAATTCACACCAAACACTCAATCCCTACTACATCTGATATACCAATCAACACAAAAACTTATCGTTTTCCTTTCATTCATCAACAGGAAGTAAAATCCCAAATCGACAAAATTTTAAATCAAAATATTATTCGTCCAAGTACTTCGCCATGGAGCAGCCCAATTTGGGTAGTGCCCAAAAAACTGGACGCCTCCGGGAAACAAAAATGGCGAGTTGTCATAGATTACCGTAAAGTCAATGACATCACTATCGGAGATAGTTACCCTTTGCCTAATATTACAGATATTATCGATAAATTAGGACATTCAATTTACTTCACGACCCTAGATCTCGCATCCGGTTTCTACCAAATAGAACTCGAACCCAAAGATATACCAAAAACCGCCTTCAACACACTTTATGGTCATTATGAGTTTCTCAGGATGCCTTTTGGTCTCAAAAATGCACCCGCTACTTTCCAGAGGGCGATGGATAACGTCCTTTATGGTTTACAAGGTGAACGATGTTTCGTCTATCTTGACGATATCGTAGTGTTTGCGTCTAGCCTTCAAGAACACGAACAAAAACTTACAGAAGTATTTAACCGTCTAAAGCAACATGGTCTTAAAGTTCAACCAGATAAATGCGAATTCCTAAGAAAAGAAGTAGCATACTTAGGTCACATAATATCAAGTGAAGGCGTTAAACCCAATCCCGACAAGGTGAGAGCCGTCAAAGAATTCCCCATTCTTAAATCATGCAAAGATATTAAATCATTTTTGGGTTTAGCAGGATATTACCGAAGGTTTATTGCCAGTTTTAGTAAAATCACGAAACCCCTAACGGGTCTCTTGAAAAAAGATGTCCCTTTCGTCTGGAGTACTGAACAGCAAGAAGCTTTCGACACTTGCAAAAATATTTTGACCACAACCCCACTTTTATAATACCCAGATTTTAATAAAAAAATTGTTTTAACAACTGACGCTTCAATTCATGCCATCGGGGCAATACTATCTCAAGGTGAGATTGGCAAAGACTTACCTATCGCATATACGTCGCGTACTCTTAATAAGGCAGAAACAAATTACTCAACAATAGAACGAGAACTGCTTGCAATCGTGTGGGCAGTCAAACATTTTCGCCCATACTTATTCGGAAGAAAATTCAAAATCTTCACCGACCATAAACCTCTTACATGGTTATTCTCTATTAAAGATTCTGGAAGTCGTCTTATTCGATGGAGGTTAAAATTAGAAGAATATGATTACGAAATGATCTATAAAGCGGGAAAAGTTAATACAAATGCAGACGCGCTATCTAGACCTCCTATAATGAATTCTAACATTATCGACTTAACTTCTGAAGATTCAACAATCACAGAAAATCTAGATTATTTACAATTAATCTACGAACATTACCTTTCTCAAGAACGCACTTTCGACTCTCCAAAACTCAAAATATCACCAGATCGCCTTTTAGACTCTCGCCATAAAAACATTTTTGTCCCTACTTCATGTCAACTCTCTGATCAAAATTATGCTTATAACAAAGCCATAGACTCATATTCACAAAACATGCCTTACTTAGAAAAACCTAAGTCCCTTTATGACGTAGATCTCCTAATTTCACATCACATTTCGATCCGTGGGACTCTGAAAGCTATTTTAAATCCCTTATGTCATGTCTTCAACACAATAATTTGGATGATCTATACGTACCCGACCTTAAACATGATAAAACCTGCCAGCTAAGGGGTAACGAACAATTGAAAATTACTGCATATTTAGCCGAGTTATACGATTGTAATATATTATACTATCTGCGAAAACAAAGTTCAATACCCCACCATCGAAGAAATCCCTACCATCCTAAAAACATACCATGAAGAGGCTGTTTCAGGGCACCGTGGAATAGTAGAGACCACTAGAAAGATTCGTGAGGAGTATTTCTGGAAAGGTATGACGAATGACATAAAAAAATACATCGAATCATGTGTCATTTGTCAAAGAAATAAAATTCAAAGGAAATCCTTTCAGGCCTCTATGGTCATTACGTCTCAGTCTACTGAGCCCTTTGAACGGGTCTCCATTGACTTAGTGTCATACTCTGACATTAGCGACAGTAATAATAAATACGTTTTGACCTTACAAGATGAATTAACTAGATATGTTCAAGCGTATCCAATCCCCGATAAAGAAGCTATAACGGTTGCTTCACGTTTAATCACTTTTGCCAACACTGTTAATAGTTCTACAGGATATACACCATACGAATTACTTTTCGGATATAAACCACGTCCATTCTTCTCTCTAAAAGTTATTCCAGACTACACTGCATGCGATTATTTAAAAGATTTAAATGAACGCCTTAGAATAGCCAGGGACTCTGCGCTACGAAACACGGAGACGATGAAAGAGAAAGCTAAAGAAAGATACGACGCTCAAATAAAAAACATCGCAGATTTTTCTCTTGGCGACAAAGTCATGTTACGGATTCCTACTCCTAACAAATTAGATGATACTCGTAAATGGGATGGTCCTTACGAAGTGGTTTGAGTCGGATTCAACGAAAACTATTTAATACGGAAATCCGGTAAAAATCTGTTAGTACACGCGAATCGCCTTAGACCATTTCACACGTAATAGTACGATAGTTGAGTTTAGATTAATATTAGAATATCTACATATTTATATTTTCTTTTATTACAGGGTCTGTCGTTATACAACAGCCCAAAATGCCACTATATCCTTCACCCAAATATTTAGTGATCCTAATTATATTTACAATTATATACTTTTTCTATTATTAAGGTTATATTATGCTTAATCCTTTACAAAATATACATTCTTATTAGAGACATTATTAGGTCTAAGTTTATTAAAATGTCTATCTCGTCTGTTCCAGGGCGGCCACAGGAGCCTATGCCCATCTAAATATCTCCCAACCTCTAACCTCGTATGCGGGCCTATTTTATAAGGAAGAAGGTCAAATCCTTACTTCCGATGAATCACCCCTTTTTATATCTCACGAATCCCTTCTTCGCTTATCAGAAAAATTTCAATTAGTGTCATCTCAAATCTCCCCATTACCCAATGAACCAAATCTTTCCTCAATGTAAGTCTCCGTAAAATCGAGAACCGACTCTCTGAGCTTAAGTTCTACTTAGGCAAAAACTCGCGTTCCAAAAGGGAATTGTTAGATGGTCTTGGTTCTATTCTAAAATGGCTTATCGGTACACCCGACGCAAAATACGCAAAAAGATACGACGAATGTATCGACAAACTTGAAAAGCAGCAACTAGATATTACAAGTCTCATGAGTAAGCAGATTCAGATAACTTCATCAACTGTCAAAAACTTCAATGACACCATCTTCAAAATATCTTTTGACGTACAATTTATCAATGAAAACATTGATCGTCTCAATGACTTTATCAACAAAACTGAAAATATTGTTTTTAACATAAAACTCAGCGAAGATATTTCCCTCTATCTCCCTACAAATTCTTGAACTAGTTACAAGCTTAGAAGGTGAAATTAACGATTGCTTAACAAGTATTCTTTATGCCAAATCCAACGTAGTGCACCCTTCAATTATAACCCTTAATAAATTATACGAAGAATTAATAAAATCTAATAAAATTAGAACTTACAAACAATTTATAACACCAGTCTCCATAGAAAATATCCACACCCTATTAGATTCATCATCTCTCTCAGCATACGTATATTCCAATCGATTAGTATATATTTTGGAATTCCCCTTAGTACAAAATACTCCCTTAACTCTTTATCATATATATTCAATTCCGATCTGTCATCCCAATTCCTCTTTCCATACCACTATCCTCCCAGAGCATACTTTCTTGGCCACCGATCCTAGTGGGCAATATTATGTGTCGACAAGCTCACTGGAAAAATGCAACACCTTCGCATCCAAGAGAAGTATCTGCAAAGATCTCGTGGTCTACGATTCTTCAGCTCGTCCAATCTGCGAGATGGAACTACTTTACAGTAAATCTTCAGTGATACCAAGAAGCTGCATAACGACGACATTTCCTGCCGAAATCAATACCTTCCAATCACTGGGTCAGAATAGTTGGCTCTATATCCTTAGCAACGAGACTAACAGCGTTCTTCAGTGCAATAATGAAATTTCAAACTACCAACTAAAAGGCACAGGAATTCTAACCCTACCTCAAGTTTGCAAGTTGCACACAGGATACAACACTCTGTCAGCCTTCTACACTGCAGAGGAAAACATCACATTTCCAATAATTGTTCCTGACGTCAGAAATGAAGACTGCTTTGAAATCACGAAAAATCCAGAAGTTCAGAAACTGATCCCTATTACCATCAACGAAATGCCACTGGATGCCCTACAAAGCATAAAAACCCATCTAGATAAATACTCCGAAGATCTAAGGAAAATCCAGAACTCTAAGAATCAATCTTTTATTGACAAAAATCAGAAAAGTTTTACATGGATTTACCTCTCCATTGGGATGATAATGTTAACATACTTATTAATCAAAATCTGCAAACGATGTCCGAATGGCTTCATAAATCGTTCCCGCTCGAATGACAGAAATTTTATCCAAATATTTAATAACTGTTTCGACAACTCCTCAAGACGCCGAACTATACAAGTAGCTATCCCGATGAGAAACTTGGACCAAGCTACATCATGTATTTCGGAAGACGAAGACGACGAGCCACCGTCATCTCCTCGTTCTCAAAGATCAGGCGCTCACGCCCAATCTTTATTCTAAGGGGGGAGGTGTTATGTTATGTAGCCCCTCTTCATTATTAGCACCTAAGACCTCTTGTATCCTTTGCCTAGTAAATAAGTCATTTACTAAACTGTCATTTTAGATAGTTAATGAAATGAAATGAAATGAAATGAAATTGTTTATTCTGTAAATAGGATATCGCAATCACTTTTACACGTCATATTATTAAAAAAATAAAATAAGCTAGATGAGGTCGGCGTTTCCTATCTGACTACTCTGAGAAGAAAGGCCGAAACAAACTCAGAGGTCGCAGTCTCTTTTAAGGTCCAGACATAATCTTGGTCAAGCCATATGAGGACCATGTAGATTAATGTCTGAAATGGTCTTTTGAGGAAAGAACCACACAGATTTGAGTGGACCTGTCCAGTCAGTGCAAGCATTTGTCAGTAACCGAGGAGCTCAACTCAGAGCTGAAGGAGCTCAACGACTCGACGAACTATACCAAAAAAAGGACATTTGGGTAGGCCGCAGAAAGTACTCAAAACTGCCAGACCATCATTAAAACAGGGAAAGAGGAGCAAAAAATAAAAAATGATCCACATAGTCCTCACATTCACAATAATCAAAACAAAATAATACTTTACAAAGTAATAATGTCATGTTGTACAAAGAATAATCAACAATGTCAATTTGTAGGTATATAAAACTGGTATAATTTAATGATTTTAGATACTAATTAAAATTAAAATGTCAAGTTCTAGGGTTTTTTCAAGGCTTAGCAGAGCGAGCAGCTCAATCCCATGCATTTCTGTCTTCTAAATAATCCGAAATTTTATAGTACCCTTTTTTACATAGTTTGGTTTTAATACTGCTTTTAAATCGTTTAATGGGTAAGTTTCTAATATCAATGGGAAGTTTGTTGTAAAAGCGTATACATTGACCCATGAACGAGTTGCCTACTCTGTGGAGACGAGTGCGATGTACAGCAAGATTGTGTTTATTCCTAGTATTTATACTATGAATATCGGACATTTTCTTAAAATTTGATATATCCTTGTGTACATACAACAGGTTTTCAAATATATATTGTGAGGCTACAGTCAGAATATCTATTTCTTTGAATTTTTCTCTAAGGGAATGGACTTGGACCTAGGTTGTAAATGGCTCGAACAGCCCTTTTTTGTAAAACAAAGATATTATTGATGTCCGCACAGGTTCCCCAGAGAAGAATCCCATAGGACATAAGACTATGAAAATAGCTAAAATAAACAATTCTGGCTGTATCTACGTCGGTTATCTGTCTAATTTTTTTAACAGCATAGGCGGCCGAACTAAGCTTTCCTGACAATTTTTCTATGTGTGGGCCCCATTGTAATTTGCCGTCAATAGTTATTCCAAGAAAAACCGTTGACTCAACAGGGTCCAACTCTATTCCATTGACTTGAACGTTGGTAGTTAGCTGCCTGACATTTGGCGTTGAAAATTTAATCAGTTTAGTCTTTTTCTCATTCAGGAGTAGATTATTTACATTAAACCAATGCACAACTTTAGAGAGTGCATCGTTGACTTGTTCAAAGTTGACTAACTGACGTTTGATTTTAAAAATGAGCGAAGTGTCATCTGCGAATAATACGATCTTGTTATTATCCCTTATATGATAAGGTAAGTCATTTATATAAATTAGAAATAAGAATGGACCTAGAATTGAACCCTGTGGAACGCCCATAGTGACCGCAGATCCTGCAGATCTCTTGCCATTAACATCGACCCTCTGAATTCTGTTATTCAAATAAGAAGTCAGAAGTTCGAGAGCCTTGTCCCTCAAACCATAGTGGTACAGTTTCCTGATGAGTGTATCATGATGTACGCAATCGAAGGCCTTGGACAAGTCGCAGAAAATGCCAAGAGCATCTTGCGACTCCTCCCAGGCCTCGAATATGCTCTTTAGTAATTCCACGCCCGCGTCTGTAGTAGAACGACCTTTTGTAAAACCAAACTGTTTCAGATGTAGTAAATTATGTGCATTGAAATGTCCTAACATTTGTTTTAAAATTAATTTTTCAAAGATTTTGCTCAAAGTAGGTAATATCGAAATAGGCCGAAAATTCGTAGGATCAGTTGTGCTGCCAGATTTGAACAATGGAATCACTTTACTAAATTTCATCAGATCAGGAAATACACCAGATGCAATACAAGAGTTAAAAACAATTGCTAAAAAGGGTGAAATAACATCAATTATTGAAGACATGGTATGTACTGACAACCCCCAAAGGTCAGCAGTTTTTTTTACATCAAGATTTTTAAAAGATTCTAAAATGTCTTCGGCAGTAATAATTGTAAATGCAAAAAGCTTGTCACATTCTGGTACACATTCTTTTAGTATTGAATAAGCAGACGTGGAGGACGATGATGATAGAGTTTTGGTTGTTAAAATGGGAATATTTGTAAAGAAATTTTCAAACTCAGTCGCCACCTCCACGTCTGCCTTAATATCTACATCATTGATTTTTAGATGGAAGTCACGATTCCGTACTGTCGTTCTTCCCGTTTCTGAATTAATAATATTCCAAGTGGTTTTAATTTTATTTCCAGAAGATTTTATTTTATTTTTAATGTGTATGGTTTTTGCTAAGGAACAGGCTCGTTTAAAAGTATTGGAATATTTTTTAACAAATTCTTTAAAAGCTTCATCATGGTTATATGTTTTTTCATGATATAATTCAAATAACCGTTGCCTACTCTTGTAAATACCCGTCGTAGCCCAATCACTAAATAAAACGCGGTCACAAACAGGCAATGTTTTTGAGGTGAAAACTTTTCTAAACTCACAATTGATTAGGTTAAATAGTAATGTATAAGCTTGATCCGGGTCGTCGTGATAAGGCAAACCCGGTAGTTTTTCCATTAAATTATTTCTAAATTGACCTAAGCGAATCTTGTTTACAGGAACAAAACTCACAAGTTTCCTTTGAGCTCTGACTATTTTCTGAGGGAAAGTGACTAACTGGCCACAGTGATCAGAGTCCAACTCATTTATAATTAAATGGCTAGAAGGTCTTAAGTTCGTAAAAATATTGTCAATACAGGTAGCACTAGTGGCAGTTATTCTAGTCGGCTCAGAGAATGTATTGTATAAGTTATACGACTTTAATAGAGTTATAAACCTATTTACTGTAGCAGATTTTTCTAGTATATTGATATTGAAGTCTCCACAGACAACAACTGTTTTATTACTGTTAGAAGTCTTTAATAATACTTCTTCCATACATTTCTCAAAAATATCATATGAAGCACATGGGGGCCTGTACACGCTCATTACAATGAACTGCTCAAGCTCAATGCATGCTATTTCAATAACTCGCTCAACAGAGAGGCTCACAATATCTTTACGTTCTTTAAATTTAATATTGTTACGAGCAATTATTAGGGAGCCACCACGTATCATATTAACTCTGCTGAATGAGCTGGCAACCTGGTGGTTGTTAAAGCTGAACATGAACTGGTGGACTTTTAACCAATGTTCGGTTACACATAGGATATCAATAAAACTACAGTTCATAAACAGCTCCAATTCTAATTCCTTACCTATCACACCCTGTATATTTTGATGAACAATTTTTAGAGTATTATTATTATATTTATTTAGATTACAATTTGATGGGTGAGATGATATTACAGAAGAACTTTTTGAAACATTTTGATGATTTAAACCAGTATTTATATTTTCTTCATTTATTATGCAAGAGGTTTCCTCTGTTGTCCTAATTTCTAATTTAAATGATAATCAATGTCATTAGTTGTTGCCAAATTATTGGCAGGATTATTTAAAATGTCACTGCGTTGCTCAAAAGAAGCAAGTTGTTTAGCCAAGTTTTTGGCTGAAATGGAAAAAAAATATGATAGCGACACAGCTATCTGTCTTTTATAATAGTTAGAAAGATAGTACATAACAATATTATATCTATCTCTTGTCAAAATCAAATTATTACTAACATAATTGTTAGTATCTACCAGATGAAACAGATTATTATTGAATGTCCAATTATGTAATAACATATTAATTTCAAATCTTATGTTGTTTTCTTCCTGTGGCAAGCTGTTACTATAGGGGAATGTAAACAACACAATTTTTCTTAAACTAAGATTACACAATGTCCTATAATATTGGAGCAATTCTCCTTTGTTCACATTTCCCCTATTACGAATGAATGAATGAATGAATGAAATGCACCGACCCCAGCGTGGCTTAACCAGACTCGATAAATCGAATGAACCCCAGGATTTGCACTAGCCCCTGAAGCCTCATGGTTCATGGTGCTACAGAGGCCATTGCATATCAAAGAGTAGACCGGGGGGCGCGGGTAATGGTAGGGAAGACCGTGCCCGTCGGGATAGGAAGGATTTGCGAGCCTACCGGATATGCATCCTTGAGTAAGCAATGGACTAGTGGAGAGACGGGTAATATTTATATAAGGATGGGCATCTTTTTACGACGTCGCCGCCAGTTGGCTCCGTTCGATCTTCACCGTTGAATCCATTGGCGGAGATATGCTGCGTTCTCGGCTCTTTCCGTTTTCGTTCCTTGCCACTGCAAGCTACAATTTCCTGTTTTCTGTGTCTTCGTCCGAGGACTCGCTGCTGTCCGTTTCAGGTTTCTTGTATATCTCGCTAGCTGCGTTCTTGATCTTGTTTCGGTCTTCAGCCGCGTCTTTCCAGAAGTCGATTTCCTTGTCGAAGCACGCCATGTCCTGTTTTAGGTTGTCGATCCATGCGTAAATCGGTCGCCTACTTTCTAGGATTTGGCCTTGTACTGCGTTGCTGCATATAATAGGTGTGGTTTGCCGCGTCTGTGAACATGTGCGAACACGTCCTGTGATTCTTGATGCGTTTAGTTACAGTTTTTCCTTCTAAGATTTCGTGCATTTTCTTTTGTCTTGGTTTATTCATAGCGTGGTTGGTAGCGTGGACTCTCTCTGTCAGGATGGTTTAAGTCAAGCTTCACCGGTGAATCTTTTGGCGGGGATAAACTGCTTTCTTGATTCTTTTCTTCTTAGTTTTCGGCAGCCGTGTTCAGGTAGCGATCGGCCCGATCCTCGTTGTTTATGTCCAGGCCCGTCGCAGTACAAGTTCGACCTGTAGCTCGCCACAGCTCACCTCAGTTTGATGCGATTGTAAATAATATAGTTCCGAGTTAAAAGCGCACTATTCGGCATAAGTAATTTATAAGACCCCGACCAAAATCCCGACCCACGTTGCCCGAATTCCTCTTTTTTTGTTGTTCATAGTTACATCGCCGAAACCCATAACCAACCACTTTCAAAACAAAATCCCGCGCACAAGATGACCTCCTCTGTTACCGTCCGGGTTCTATAGCGGGCAAGCGCCTTTTATGGCTTTCTGCGATAGTACTGTGGCGGGCGCGCATCTTAATAACAAAAGGACTACTCCCGCCTGCAGCGTTCGGCCACTATGTAATAGGTATGGGTCGTTACATGATTTTCGCGAAACGTAACGTAACTAGTGACTTGGATCGCGTCACCTGTTTTGAAAACTAGTGATTTTAGTAGTTTTTTGAACGAATACCTTTTGTAGCTACAAGTAGTTACATAATTAACGTAATACTAACACAAATAAACTTCCCTTCATACTTTATTCAGGCTAAAGAAACGACATGCGTTCGCAACGTACTTTTGTTTCGTTTCTCGCGTTTCATTCGATCACTGCATTGTAATGTAACTAGTAGTTGTAATGTAGTAGTAGCTCCAGTCATTTTCAATAAAATTCCACGACAGTTAAAGAATCTTAATAATAATATGTTTAAAAAGAAACTGAAACAATTTTTAATTCAAAAATGTTACTACTCCACAATTGAGTTTATGGAGGACACCACTGACATTTAGCTTAAAATATTAAATTTTGAAAATTATTTTTTTTTGACATTGGTAATTGTGTGTTAGTACGTAAAGAATCGTGTGTTAGTGTGTAAGTAATTGAGTTATTAGAATATTTTAAATGTGTGTCTGTTGTTCGACACCATTAACTTTAATATTATTTTTATGCTCTCGAGTAAAATGTAGCGAACTGACCATCTTATAACATCCTATTGTATTGAAACCTACATTTACGAATAAATTTGATTTGATTTGAACTAGTTACAAAAGTCACGTGTTTCGCTTTTCATTCGATCACTGCATTGTATTTTATTGTAACTAGTCCCAAAAATCACGTGTTTCGCTTTTCATTCGATCACTGCATTGTAATGTAACTAGTTACAAAAATCACGTTTTTGTATGCGGACTCGAATTTAGTGATTTGGTTTCATGCCAGGTAACCAGTTATTGTTAACTAGTGACGTGAAATAACGCCCATACCTACTATGTAACGCTTACTACCCATGCTCATCAACTTTTTTCTAAAATAGCGCACAGGGTTGACTAAACTTTAAAAGCGTAAAAACTAGATAACCACCCGTCATATATTTGTTTTAAATTAGCTCGAGTATAAGCCCTTTTCAAGGATTGCACATAGCAATCAGCCTGCAGACAGCAGTTTGAGTTAATAAAAATCAAAGTAGGTACCTATGTCGTATTTTACACAATCTACAGTTTACCCTTTCACTGTCGGCACATTTGTTGAGATGCACCGTTGTGGCATTCTATAATATACCCAAATAGTGAGTATCTTAAAAGTTAAAATACTTATTGCTATGCGGCCTAAGGGTCGACGCGGTCGCCCACATCTGGCGAGCGTTAGGGGCTGGGCGAGATGTTGTTTCCAAAGACGTTAGGTATGCGTGCCCGGGACAGTAAGACCATCACTAAACACTCACACAAAAAATGTATATATTAAAAAGGGACACGAACTCAATAACGATTTTGGAACACTATCGCCCACGCAAATGCGGTGTAAAGTTTTACATTCTTTAGCGAATTAAACCTGTAGTGACTTAAAATGACGGAATTATGGCGTATATCTTGCAGAGAGGAGCAAGTCACTGTATTATGGAAAGATCTCACCAGATTAGCCTGCACAAACACTTGGCGACCACCACCACCACCAAAACAAAACACCACCATCACTTAAAAAACTCACTATCTTTAAAAATAATCCATGAAACTACATAATTACACAACACACACCACCCGATAAAATACCGACTTTGCAGAGTTCGATTTCGCTGGCAAGCGAGGGGCGCTTGCCACATGCCAATATCCTAAAAAAATTAACAAAGAGCGGTCCCGACACGACCGTCCTCTTAGACGTCCAAACTTCACATTTCCCCTATTACCCATAAAAATTAATAAAGTAGTATCCTTGTTAAAATTACATTTAATAATTTCTTTCATGATATCAAATAAGGAACAACCAGGCATGCAATAATTTATTATGGAGTGCCCTGGATATTCATCTGTCAACAAGTGGCCTAAGTCCTTTCCAATCTCATCGCAAAATAATACAATATCATTTTGTTCATTTAGTTTACATTGTTTATTTGAACTATTCATAACAGGAAATGTCAAATCAACACAGGGTTGTGGTAAGGTGGTATTGCATGTTGTCAATGATTGGTCCGGTGTATATACATTGGATGGTGTTTGACACTGCTCACAGTGTTTAGCTTGTGATTTCACCAGCTCATTCATTGCCAACACATATTCCCTCATTAGATGTTCAGAGGTATTATATTTGTTAGTCATTGAACTTAGTTTCTCCTGTAAATGGTCAAGTTCAGATTGCAAGTACTCTGTGTCAATTTTATGTTTCCTAGTACTTTGTTCCAAATTATAAGAATACATATCTAACTGTTTAAGTAAATTTAGCCTTTCTCTATTAAGTTTAACATTTTTTATAAAGAACTTTTGTCTTTTAACCATCTTTTGTGTTTTAACAATGTATTTATTAATTTTGATGTATTTTTTAAGTTTATTTTTACTGGTGACTACCCTCACTGAATTACATGACTTTGAATCATCATCACTTGTCAAATCTACAGTGTAAGATGGGTTTGTGGCAGAAACCATTGACGGGGCAACAGGCATCAACTCATTGAACAGACTTTGATTCAGCGAGGCGGTGATGTTGTGATTTGTAGTCTGAAGTTCTGTTATTTGACTTTGAGCTGTGACGTTGCAAATTGACATCTTAGGCGACATCTAGCGGTGGAGCTAGGTAGCTCCAGAGTTTCTCAATACTGGAGACAGAGCGTTGTTTTTGGGTTTCGATAATTAATTAGATGTTAATTAAGGAATTAAAATTTATTAACATTCAGTTGTAATCACCCAAATTTTATAGTCATGCAATGTCCAATAAATTAAATTTAATTCTTATGATAGAATTTCGGAAGTGGATTGTCACTTGTCAAAGAATTCGGTTTTTAGTCTGTGGTTAGAACTTTCTCGAAGGTCGATATCGAGGAGTCAGGTCTTTGGTCCTGCGTGTGTGACGAGAAGGGTGTTCCTTCCCGATCCTGGTGACGCTACGCAATGATGGAGTTATAACAGGTATGTTATTCGAGAGGCACCAGTTCTGTGATGATGAGACTGTGTTCGGCCAATAATCTTATTGGAAATATATCAGAGATGTTGTTTCAGTAGCCGAACCTGTCTGGCTTTTTATGCTAGCCTGAACTGATGCGAACGTGAAAGACGTGACGCCCTGGTGCCGTCCTGTGGTCTGGTGAAATAGCAGTTAGTCCCGACTAGTGGCGGGCAGTGTGCTGGGTTGACCCGGGCTTTGGCAGTTTTGAGGTTAGATCCGACGAGTGCTGGCAGTGTGGCCATCCCCGTATATTGGAAGGCCTTACCATCCGGTAGCTCGTCCAGGAAAGTGTCGCCGCTCCAGGTAACGATTAGCGTCATCGTTTTCCTTCGGATCCCGTAGGCCGCGTGTACGTGGGAACCCAGAGTTTTCTCTGTGGTTCCATGCCAAGGGACTTGATTCCGTCAACTGACGTCAACTGAGAGTCCGTCGTGAACAGAGGGACAGTTAACACCTGCAAGTTTGTAGTAGACCCTTTGAGTGAGTGATACCCAGGTGACCATTTTGTTAAGATCATTTCCAAGTGATTTAGGCCTAGTAGTAAACTAGGTTATAAACCAGTTGTTCTAAATTTCATGTGTTAGGTTGTGTCTCAGGGTGCTTTGCCCCTAATGTTATAATTTCTCTTATGAGCACAACCATATTTAAGGTCACTGATTATTCGATTGAGCTAGAAGTTGTTAAGCGTTCATCTCACGGATCCTCACAAGCGACCTTGAGCTTGTTGATATTTAATCTCATGCTTGTATTTCTCCTAACACACCTTGTTACGGAGACGGGGTGTGTTAGAGGCTAATACCAGGTTAAAGGTTGGGAAAGTTCTAGTGTTTTAGTGGCTTGCCACAATTTTTGTAAACCTGTGTTATATAATTACAATAAACTTTGTAAAAAAGGTAATGGTTTAATTGGTTCTTTCCCTATTTATATATACCCAATAAATTTACTTTAGCACGGCAGGAAGCCGGGTGACAGAGCCTCATGTAGCTGCTGTTGTAATAAATATTTGTGACTAAGAGCTTGTTCATACTCTATGCTACACTGGCTGAACCCGTCAACAACAAGTTGAAGTCTGTCCCGGTCTTCCATGGCATCAGTGTATTGAGTATATATCTGAGCCATTTCAATTTTTAACTTCTTATTCTTTTCATGGGCATCAAAGAGCACCCTTTCATTGTCATCCAATTCCTTGTTCAGTTGGTCACAGGACTCCTTTGAAGCCTTTAATTCGCTCAAAGCCTGATTGAGTTTGGACTCTTCGAGGCGAGCACGGGCGCTGCGAGTCATAATCATGATTACTTACAACTTTAATAGACAAGGTTTGAATAGACAAGAAATCGGAAGAGAGAAGGTAGGAAGTTGTGGCAGAAGGAAATGATTCGTTTGAAAGGAAAAGTGGGTCAGTGGGTCGTCATTAGGTTGAAATTTAGATGTAAGTAAATAAAAAAGGAGTTCTGTCACCAATCCAAAACTAAGGTTATGTTTACGTTTCAAAGTTATTGGCATCAATAAGTAGCCTTATTAAGAGTGAACTATATAATTGCTGGTTAAATTATAGTACGTAAACAAACGAATAGCAAGTAAAATAAAAAGTATTGTACCTGTTAACAAGATGACAATGCAAAAATCACTTGTGCCGGTAACTGACACCGATTCACATTGAAAAAATTACACTTATTTTGCACTTGATAGGTGAACCTAATACAAAATACACATTATTATCCTATTTACTTGATGAGTAATTGGAAATAGGCCTTTTAAACAACGAAATTTAATATTTATTAATTAGAATTACAAGAGCAGATTTAAATCAGCTGTTAGCTGTAGTGTTGCCACAGGAAAAAAAGATAAGAATATTTGTTTATAGTTGATAAGTCATTTACTAAATAACCATTGTTACATTAGATAGTTATTATTATTTATTTATTTATTTATTGATAAGAAAGGTACATTTTAAGTTTTATAACGTACATAATGTCCAACAAAACTATGCACATAGTTTGTCTGTTGGATCAATATTATTATTCTTTACTTATTATCTTACGAACTAAATTAACAATTACATATAGTAAATATAGTGTATTTTTATTAATTCTAAAATATTATATAGTAGAATTATATAATGTTATGTATGTATAATGCTAATGTAGCGTGTAGGTTTATTAGTAGTATATTCTATTAGTAGCTAGGTATATTAAGTACGTAAGTATGAATATCATAGATCAAACATAAGTATAGATATTAAGAGTACATAGCTTATGTAAAAATAGTAGTTTAGCATGTAAGACAATATAAAGTTAAGGCAGTGTACTAATTAGGTATTTTTTTAGATTTATCTTAAATTTATTTTTCTTTTTTCCGTCTCTGATTTCGTCTGGTAAGTTGTTGAGTATGTAAGGGATACGCTTTTCTAATGTTCGGTCTCCATAGACATTATTTACTCTCGGTACTACATATTTACCAGACGACATCGTTCGGGTCTTATATTTGTTACATACATTTATTAATAATGGATTATGCTCCCGATTACCATGGTTATTAGTTGCGAGTAAGTACTTATGTTTTATGCTGACCGGTAATACTTTACAAATTTTATATAGTTTATAATAATCTTTTTTATGTTTATTTTTAGTTTTTTTATCCACTATTAGTTTTAGGAACCTAACTTGTATATTTTCTAATTTTTCCATGTAAGATTTGAATGTAAGTCCATAGCAATCAAGAGCATAATCGATTATAGATTCCACCATACATGAGTATAACATTTTTAGGGTACTAGTAGGAACTCGATAACTTAGGTGGTAAAATTTACTTAGTATAGTTTTAAGTTTATTGCACAAGAAATCTATGTGTTCTTTCCATGAGAAATGCTCGTCGACTTTAACTCCCAAATAAGTTACACAATTGACTCTCTGGATAGGTTTACAGCTACAATTGACACGGTTACCATGAATGCAATCAAAAGTATGAGTGTATAGTGGTATAGGATTTTCCTTTAGTGGTAAGTATGGTGAATGAATAATGATGTATTGTGTTTTTTCCATATTTAATACTATTCCGTTATCATGAGACCAATTAACTACGGCGTCCACGTCTTGCTGCACCAGCCGACATGTTTCAGCGAGGTCCGTGCCGGCTCGCAAGGCACAGAGGTCGTCCGCGAACATATGCGCCGTGCAATGCTGTAGCACATTACACAGACTATTAACATGCATTAAGTAGCATACGGGACCACTTCCCGAGCCCTGCGGTACCCCGCATCGGACCATTTTTTCATCGCTTAACGTGTCGCCTATCTTGTCCCGGTAAGAGCGTGATGTGAGGTAGTCTCTGAACCATTCCTTCAGAGGCTTCTCCACACCACATTCTTCTAAAGATGTTATTAAAGTGTTTGTTTCTAAGGTGTCAAAAGCTTTTTTGTAATCGAAAAATATTGCGACTATAAACTTCTTATCATTTAAATAGTTGTTAATTTCGTTGGTAAAATTAGACAGTAATGTATTAGTACTCTTTGCTTTTTGGAAACCGTGTTGTGATTTATTTATTATGTTATGTGTGCGTAAGTAGGTACCAAGTTGATTTATTATGCATTTTTCTATAACTTTGTCAATACTGGATAAAATTGCTATCGGTCTATAATTAGAGTATATCTTGCGGCTGCCTTTTTTATATATAGGACGTATTATTGCTTCTTTCAATTTTTTGGGAAATTTATGTTTATCTACGGATAAATTAATTAACTTCGCTATAACAGGACTTATTTCGTTCGCTGTTATTTTTAAATCAGACATACGTATGAGGTCGCTTCCAGGCGATTTGTTAGCGTCCATGTTTTTGATAATTTTCGCAACGTAATTATGAGTCACTGGTTGCCACCTCATATTTTTGTCAGGTTTTTGTACGTAATTATGTCTACTTAACCATTTGTCGACACATATATGCTTAATTTGTTGGATTTCCTCATCAAAAGTAGTTGCAAACCCATCCGCTATACCTTTCGTGTTTCCCTGCATGTGCATATTAGATAATATCATAGTATCTAGCGATTGCTTACTGTTTCCTAACAATATATTTATTCTATCCCATATCTTTTTAATATTTTTATTACAGTTAATAATACTTTGTTTATCATATTCATTGCTACATTTAGTTACGGTTTTAAAACATTTGTTTCTACACCTAGTATATTCTAATCTTTTTATCATATTCTTTGGATCATTACACCAAACCTTGAACAGTCTATCTCTCTCCTTTATTATTTTTTTTAAATAATCCGTAACCCAACTTTTATTTCTAGAGCTTACACTAACGGTCACAGTTTTATAGCAATCATTGTAGATATTAATAAATAGCTGCTTAAGCGAGTTATATAATTCTATTGGACATTCGATAGATAACAATGCTTTAAAGTCAGTATTCAATAATCGTTCACGAACTAACTGATTATCAAGAACACGGCGGCGACTCCCGGTAGGCATATTTCTCCCACTCCGATCGTCAGCTGATCGCCCGCGACCGCGCGATGCGCTGTTGCCAGCTCGTACGCTGTTTTGTGAAGTGCGGTTCCACTGCACTGCGGCGGACACAAGAAAGTGATCCGATATTTTTTGCCGTATTACCGCGGAATTAATTTGCGCAGAAGGTGCCCTAATATATATATGGTCTAGGCATGATTCAACAACATTTCCTTTCAAGATTTCTTGACGCGTTATTTTATTTATGCATTTAATTAATCCAAATTCAGCTAATAAAGTTTCATATTCCATTACCCGGCCATCTTGACTTTTCAATAAATTTATATTTATATCTCCACATATAATTAAGTTACTCTTTATTGGTAATTTTTCTAATATTTTACGTAATTCTTCGAGAAATTGTCTGGTTTTATCTTGTTTGTTAATTTTTGGTGGTCGGTAAATACATAGCAAATAAACCGGATCACTCTCGCCATCGAGCGCAATGGAAACACACTCTGCCGATTTCATATTTTGTATACATTCCATCTCATTCACTCGTGCTTTCAAAGTTTCGCGCGTGTAAACTAGTACGCCACCCCCGGTTCGCCCCGTTCTTGTAACACTATGGATATTAAATCCTTTAATCTTATAGAAGTTTACCATAGAAAAATTAATGTTTGGTTCTGTAACTATAATTATGTCGATATATTTTAAATTATCATGTAAAGTAACAGTTAATTCGTGAAAATTCTTTTTTAAAGATCTAATATTTAAGTGTAGAATACAAAGGTCATTTTTATATTTAACAGATGATATCCACGTTTTTAAATTTTCTATTTCGGATGTTGTAATTGTGTTATCACTAATTATATCAATATTGTCTAGGATAGTGAATTTTGATACAGTTTTAAACACTTACTACGTGATCATTGTGAATATACCTGCTAAGAACATTAATCATGTACCTTTGGTTTTGTTTTGAGTAGATCGTCGATGTCATTATCACACCTCACCCAGATAGAATTTTCATCTTCATTTTTCTTGACTAATATTTTACCTTTTGAAATCCATATGTACTTGTAATTATTGTGCAGCTCTTTCTTTGTTTTCCATAGCAGTGTTCTAGTAGCCTTAGTCAGATCTTCATTTATATAGATTTTACTATTGTTGGTACCACCGGTTATTCTATCACTCGTGAAATCTGAAAGTTTTCGACGTTGAGTCAGCCAGGCGTCGCGGGATTCGGTTAGTTAATAGTTGTTTACTACATCTTGTTTACACCCTTAGATATATTTTTCCCTCATTATGTTTAACTATCTCACGAACCTAGCACTATATATACTAGCATATAAGAAAATTAACACACTTCTATTTCGTAATTCAAGACGTCAACTCAATATACCAATTCTTGTAATTTAGATATAATTATTAAATAAATTTATTTTTAAAATCAGTTTACTGTTTATCTCGTAACAAGCTAATTGTATGCTTTGTGTTCGTTATCGCGCTGTTTACTTTAATCCTCTACCGCACTATAATGTTTTACTCTCTCGCACTTGCACGCACCACGCACTATTGCTTGCTTTTTTGCACGGCTATTTACTGTTTAAGGGCAGGACTCTCAGAATCGACTTATTTTTGATTCAAAATTAAACAATCAAATATTATTTGTTTTGATCTGATAAAAATACATGTTGTAGTCTAATAAATATTCTTGATTATTCTATAGTTCCAAACACGATTTATACAACTTCACTCGATCAAAAAAAATCGAGAAAACTCCCTTTTTTCGCGATTTTTTGATCGTTTTTTTATTTTTACTTGTAGTAGAACCAACTTTTACTCCCGAAAAACATGTCAAAAAATAGGCAATGAAATTACGAAGAATATTGTATGGTTTATTTTTCTCAAAACAGTGTTTTATTGTTTTAACAAGATATTATATTTTTTATTTATTTTATTTATTGCTTACTTACATACGCTACCATTACAGTGTCCCAATTCGGTAGTGTAGTAACAGTTTAACCAACTTAAAAACATACATATACTCGTGTACAAAAAAAAATAGATTTTAGATAATACAAAGGAAATTGCTCAGTTTGTTAGGGTGCTCTGGCTAAGCGTGGACAAGATCTTTATTATTAAAAGACTTGCATTATAAAAACTACTTACCTATAGGAAAGTAAATATTATAATAAAGTTGTAGCAAGATGCAAGAATATGCTTCAACTGCCATCTGAAAAATTGAAATCTTGCCGGGTAAAATCTTTGCATTATGCGTATTCTTTTCTATAATATATTATTTGCCAATAGTATTTTGATATAATCTGATTATTTACACATATAGGGTTGTATTAAGTGGTTAAAATAAAACTATTAATTTTTATTTGTTATTTTGACTTTATTCAGAGTCATAAACTATTAAAATAGTGTCTAAAAACTGGGCTGGCAGTGTTACATTATTTTCGTGCCTAGCCCAGCTTAAATACCAAACAATGGTCATTACGTGAGCACAGCAACCCACCGTTCTTCGGCCGACAAGGCAATTGCAACAATATTCTTTTATAGCGTCTCGGCCCTGCAGATCATTATTATATAATATATATACGAAATATATTTTTCGGCTTATGTGCCTGCTTTGTATTTTTCCTCTTAAAAGAGTGCAATTGCCTGTCGTGGGTAGTCCTTCCAGTAGGTTGCTGTCTCTCTCCGTGCACACTTCAATTGTATAAGAACCGTCATTCCTTATATGTTCTCCATAGTATGATCTCGCTTGTTTTAATTGGTATGTACCACAACTAAATAATATTAATTCACTGTATGTGATTCTTGGGAATGATACATTATTTATGCTTACATTTATGTTTAAAAACTGTGCACGTCTTCTATTTAAATTATTTTCAATAACATAATCAGCAAGAGCATTGTTTAGGTACATTCTTTCATTCACAATTTCTAAGATTTGGCCTGCATCTTCTCTATTACTGTATCTTTGGTGAAACTTATTTATCAATGCGGCAGCCACCCTGAAATCTATTATTGCATGCTTAGATGCTAAGTTAAAAAAATCCTGTCTAAATATTTTAAAAGAATGTTTAAATATACCATTGACACATTCTACCACCCATCTACATATTGTCACAGACCTAGATTTATTTGCTGCCAACGTTGATAATTGAGTTTCACCTTCTTGTAAAGATGCAGGCATATGTGTGGAGTAATTGCATGATTGTAAAAGAGGCACACAGTCTCTAAAACCCCTATCCAGTATAAAGACATCTCCTGCGTGAAAGTACTGCCGCAATGTATTTGATTCATTGCTGAATTCATGTTGCATAATATTAGCATCAGATGTCGTTGCTGGATAGGGGCCTAATACATCTATAATGTATCCATCGGTACATACCATTAGGAATGGCTTCATGAGGTTCCTATACTTGTGCAACGAGTAAGTATTTTTTTGATACAAATAGTTTGAACTCTTTTGAACATATAAATATGTACCATCAATTATAATAATTGGATTCCTGCCATTTCCACCAAACAAACCATTAGGTATAATCAGATTTCGCTCAGCTATTTCTTCCCTTGTAATATGACCTATACCCAAGTTACCAGGTACAAAATCTTGATTAAGTATATCTCGAGCTTTGCTCATTAATCTTGATAGAGTTGAGCGTGCAATGTTCAGTAAAGTAGAAATCCTTTCATCGCTGTCCCCAGTTCTAAGTTTTATTAAATAAGCTGTGAGTGCCAATGAACCATTGCGCATCTCAGATAATCTAGGCAGCTGTGCCTTCAGATTTATAAATTGGTCTTTGGACAGCCCTATCCAGTAATGGACTAGGTCATCAGTCATCCCTTCAATATTTTGAAAATCAAATGTTTGATTTCTTTCTTTTACAAATGATGCAAAATCTTCAACATGTTCTGCAGTAAACGAGTGACAAGGATGTAAATAATTTGTTAGGAGTTCATCCCAGTTATTTTGCAGCAAATGAATTCTGCATATTCTGCAGTTTTTAGGGACATAGAAATTAAAATCTGTGAACAACTTCACCCTTAGCCATGTTGGGACTACAAGTCGCTGTGGTGATTCACAATCTGGACAAAAACAATTGATTTGTGTGTCAGGGGCTCTTGTGAAATTCGGCAAGTTAATTGTAGGTGGAACAACTGCGATAGCTGGAGCAGGAACTGGTACTCTATCCGCTCGTTGCCAACATGGATGGCAAATGCGATCTGAGCCATGAATCTAAAACAATTTAATTCTAAGTTAGTGCCATTTCAAAACACTAATCAATTGAGTATGTAACAATTGATTTTGAATTATTTTTACTATCCAGAGATTATATTTAATATTTTATTCTGTTACGTAGTAAATAAAATATTGCTCTTTCACGGAGAGTTCAAGTAACTTTTCGGTAAACAAGTAAGTGAAGTGATCGGTAAACATATTTTTAGTAGGATAATTCTAATTCACTTTCTAACATAAACTAAATAAAAAGTTAATCTGTCCTTACTTGTTGTGGTGCTATCCACTGGCTGATAACATTTCTTATATGTGCTTCTCTCTCTGAGTTTGTGTTGAGAATATGAGATCTGGTACGCCGTATAGAACATCCACAATTAACACATAATTCTCTTCGATGACCGCTTGATGTGCTTGGTTCATTTTGCTGTCTAGGTAAGTTATTTATTGCTAATGTCCAGCATGAGTGACAGACCAAGCTATGAATTGTAACCTGTAAATAAAATATTATTTTTATTTAGTTTACATAAACAAACGACGAGACAGAAACCAAACTAAACACTAGTTAGAAAAATGTATTTACGACTTGAGGAGCAGTCCATTGCCGGATTATTGATAATACTTCAATAAGCTGCAACGTGTGTCTTCTGCGATGCATTACATCAACGCCACAATTAACGCATCGCATTGATTCCTCATTCTCGCTCGAAGTACGTGTAGCAGAGGAGTCCAAGTTCGTGCCGTGGTTGTCATTTAAAGCCGGTTCGAGGTCCATCATAGCGCCAGGTTCAACGTCAGGTGCAGATTCAGTGTCCGAGGGTAAGGCCGGGTCATCGTGAGGAGCGGTATCGGAGTCCATGATAAGAAAAATAAAAGTTCGAAGCGGCGAGTAAGCAAAATAACATCCACAGTGCACGAGAGCAAAGCGAATGTCAAAGCTCAGATGTCATTCCACTTGGCGAAGCGGTACAGTAGGACTTGCCAGGAAAAAAAAAAATTTGACAAAAATCGATTTTTAGAATCGATAATCTAAACTAAAAAAATATACATATGTTAAAAATCACTAACGGTTTTGTTTTGTTTTAAAACAATGTAAATAAGTATAATATTCTTTTATAGTATTGGTTGGTACTCGTTGTGCAGACAAACACTTTTTTTTTTGGTAACCATAATTGATAACACGATTCTAATCGATTACAGACTGAAATTGATATTTTATTTCCGAGCTGGCAACAATACGTCATACAAAATGGCTACGCTTGGTACCTGGTGGAAACAGTGTAAATACTCTTTATTTAGACTTTTTACACGTTTACCTGGCTACTATGCGATGCGCAAAAATATTTCTTTCAGAATTAATAATATTGTTTAGTAAAAATAATTTTAACCGGGCATCTTGTCCACGCTTAGCCGAAACTGGTGATTCCCTTTAAAAAACATAAATTAAAAACATAATACGTGTAACGTTACCCTTGTAAACTCGCTCTGTGAACATGAGAATAAATCTATTTTGTCGGCAACCAAATTTAGTGTGCGCATTGTTCTCGTCAGAGGGACATTGTCCAACAGTTTAGTTCGACCGCGCGGCACTGCGAACAAGTTGGGCCGTCGTCGGCGCTGCACGTACCCATCTGGCACACACAAGCCTATCCCCTGTAGCACCCCCGGATTATGTATGTTACCCCTTAACACTCCAAGCATATACGACGCCAGTGCTAGATCCCTCCTTGTTTCCAACTTGTTGTATCCAACCATGCCTAGCACAAACAAGGTTGGATACATCAATGGGTAAAAGGGATACACTCCATACCTCCGTAGGTACATGTATCTCGTAAATTTGTTCTGTATGCGCTCCAACATGAGACTATATTTAGTCTCATGTGGAGCCCATACAGCCGCATTACCCTCCAACTGACTCCTTATTAGAGCGTCATACAATGCAGCAATGGCTTTAATATTTGTGAAACCTGCTGCTCTGCGAAGCACAAATCCCAGTCGCTTGTAAGCCTTTTTGCAGACATTGATAATATGCTCCCGGAAACTCAATTGAGCATCCATGCGAACACCAAGGTCTCGCACTGCCTCTTCCCTTTTCATAGGCACGTCGTCGACTTTGTAGCTGTGGTGGAGTGGTACTCTTGCCCGACTGAATGTTAGAACTGAACATTTCGTAACATTAAATTGCAATTTGTTCTTTCGACTCCACTCCACTACTCGATCAATGTCTTGCTGAAGGCGATGACAGTCGTCCTCGTTTTCTTTAGCTAGCAGCAATTTAAGGTCGTCTGCAAATAGCAGACACCTGGCATCTCTTATCACGTCAGGTAAGTCATTGATCATTATTATGAATTTTAACGGCCCTAAATTGCTACCTTGGCTCACTCCCGACCTAGTGAAATAAGGTTGCGACCGGAATCCACAGTACTCTACATACTGTTTTCTGTCCCTCATATAGTTCGCAAAGAATTGGAGCAACTTAGGTGTGCAGCCAATTTTCGCTAACTTTGATAATAAGACATCGTTATCCACCAGGTCAAACGCCTTCTTAAAATCAAAGTAGGCAGCGTCCACCTGCACCCCTGCATCAATATGAGGAACTAAGTACGTCATGGCATTCAACAGGTTACTGGTCGTGCTACGCGCAGGTCGGAAGCCGTGTTGGGCGTCTGACAGTTGCGATGCTACTTGCTCCTGGACATCTCGCTGAATGGCAGACTCAAAGACCTTTGCTGGTGTCGACAAAATCGCCACTGGTCTAAATGATTCGATCTTTCCATCTCCTCCTTTTGGTATGGGAATTACGCGGGTGACCTTCCAACGCTCTGGGAAGTAAGATGTTTCTAGGCACAAGTTAAAAATGTGTACGAGCGGCTCCGCCAACACCGAGCGACAATCTCTCATAATAAATGCCGGAATACCATCCGGGACCGCCGCGCGCTTGGGTTTAAGCCGAGTAAGCGCAGCTCGAACTTGGTCGAGTTTTAGTCGTGGGATGTGCACACGGGCGCTGCTTGCGCCCCCCGCCCTCACCGCTTCGTTCACGTCAAGCCGCGCCGGCTCTTCATTATACACAGCATAGAAATATTTAGCAAATTCCGTCACACATTCTGGGTCTGATAAAACTACCCCCTCTTTCATAATTTTGTTACCCTGTGTGGATCTCTTTTTTGCCCTAATATAATCCCAAAAAGACTTAGGATCCTTTGCTAAGTTACTCTGCACTCGATCGTTTACAGACGGGACAGAGAAACAACTGGATTTCAGTCCAACAAAAACGGCGGGGGAGTCTTGATAGCAATTAATAAAAAAAATAACTCCGCGCGTACCGAACGCTGGCAAAGTAATTGTGAAGACCTCTGGGTCACTTGACATATCGACATCTGACAGGTCACGCCAAGTTGCTCTTTGTGCCATCTATCTTCCACCACCAGTAAGTCTCTCAACGCTAGATCATTTTATGGATAACTGCAACAGAGTGCTCGACTCAACGGACATCCCCTGTTGCATTATTGGTGATTTTAACCTGAGTAAATTAAACTGGGACAAAACCGCCGTAAATGATTGTTTACCTAAAACTTGTCAAAACCTTTTGGATTTTATGAATGTAAATCAACTATCACAACATAATTATGTAAAAAACTGTTCTGGCCGAATATTGGATCTGGTCCTGTCAACATAACCAACCTGCTGAGTGAATGAATCTAGCAATTCTATAGAATAAGAATAAGAATAAGAATCATTTATTCGCATGAAATATGGTATGGTAGGCATGAGGTGTTATACAGCAGCAAGTACATGACATATTTCACCCTCTATGAGGGTATGCAAAGATAATATTTAAAATTTAAGTACATCAAATTTCAATTATTTGCATTGTAACATTATTAATCTAAATTACAATTATTAGAGTAACATTTCTTTGCGTAGCCATTATTAGAATTAACATCCTTGAAATTATGATTATTTGGATAACATTTATTAGAATTAGAATTATTTTAATTACATAAAAAATAAATATGAAGAGCTAGATCTCAGCGTGCACCAATTTTACAAGTGCTTTTGTTAAAAAAGTCTTTGGTTGTATAAAAACTCTCCTGGATTAACCATTTTCGCAAGGCACAGCAGAACTTTTTATATGGCAGATCAGTCATTCCTTTTGGCAATGAGTTATATATCAGAGGTGCCATATAGGCACAGCTTTTCCGAAATAGTTCTAGCTTTGGAACAGGCATTTTTAAGGGCAGGTGGTTAACTTTGCGTTTAAATGTGTTGTCGTTGGCGGTGAAGAGATGTCTGTGATATTTAACAAATTTAGCAACTTCGTAGATGTATATGCAGGGAACCGTTAAAAGATTTTTAGATTTAAAGATGGGCTTACATGATTCGGACCATTCCATGCCATAAAGCGCTCGAATGCATTTTTTCTGGGCTATGAACACCCTCGTGATGTCAGTAGAATTTCCCCAAACCACTATGCCATATCGTATAATGGAGCATATGTAGGCATGGTACACCATAATAGAGGTTTGTCTGCAACTAACGTCTTTTACTTTTCGGAGTGCAAAAACAAACTTGTTTATTTTTATACATAAGTTATTAATGTGTTCTTTCCATGAAAGATGTGTATCAAGTGTAATACCTAAAAATTTTGCGCTATGTATCTGATGTATAATTGAATTTTTGTAATTAATATTTAATTGGATGTTTTTACTCTTATATGTTTTAAAATTAATAAGTTTTGTTTTTTCTATGTTTATTTTTAGTTTGTTCATGTCTAGCCATTGAATGACATCTTCTAGCGTTTTATATATTTCCACCTCATATGTAGCAATATTGTTGCAGTCTAGAATAATGGTCGTGTCGTCTGCGAAAAGGACACAATCATGTGTAAGTGCGCGTGGAAGGTCATTGATGTAGATAAGAAATAAAAGGGGGCCCAGGATACTGCCCTGAGGCACCCCAAAATAATTTGTCCTGAGTTCCGAGTCAAAATTAATTATGTCATTTGTTCCAGTATCAAATTTTGTAATCCTAGTGAATTGTGTTCTGTTCTGCAAGTACGACTGAAACCACGACAAGGCAGATCCCCTTATTCCACATTTGTCAAGTTTTGAAATGAGCATAGAGTGATCCACGAAATCAAATGCTTTACTGAGGTCTAACAGTAGAGCCGAGGTCGGGATTTTATTATTGAGGTTCTTTATGATGCTATTTATTAAGGTGAACGTAGCTAATTGCGTTGACCTAGATTTCCTGAAACCAAATTGTTCCGGTGCTAAGATGTCATATTTATCAAGGAAGTTTACAGTTCTTTTAAGCATTATTTTTTCAAAGATCTTTGATAGGACCGGAGTTAAAGCAATAGGCCTATAATTATTTTTGTCTGCTTTTGACCCTTTCTTGTGAAGTGGTTTGATTATGGATAACTTAAGTTTCTTAGGAAAACATCCTTGTTCAAGTGACAGATTTATGATGTGGGTCAAGGGTTCCGATATGAATAGGGCAATTCGTTTCAATAAGTCTGAATTAATTTCGTCATATCCTGCCGACTTAGAGTTTTTCAATGAAATTATCTGTTGGAAGACTTCATTTGCGTCAGTTGGTTTTACGAAAAAACTGGAGTCGTTACTTTTTAAATTAGATGTGAGACGCTCTGATTCTTTATTGATGGAAGCAGGAATGGTAGTTTTTTGAACTACATCGATGAAAAAGTTATTAAATATGTTTGCAATGTCAGATCCAGATGAAACTGTAATTCCGTTGTCGACAATATCATCAATGAATTGACTAGCCATAGGTACAGTACCGTTAACATAACGTTTCACTACATCCCATGTGGCTTTACCTTTGTTGTTAGAGTTCGCTATGTACCGTTGATTACAGAGCGACTGGGTGCCATTAATACATTTCCTTAATAATTTGGAATATTTTGAATAAGCAACTTTATTGTTATGGCTTCTATTTAAGTAGTAGTTGTATCTTAAAGTTCTTTTGGTTCTACAACTGTTTTTAAGACCTTTTGTTATCCAAGACAGTCTGCCGGCTCTAAAACTATTTCTTCGTCTTATTGTGGGAAAACAAAGTTTGTAGAACAATATTAGTTCATCGTGAAATTCATTAAAAGCCTCATTTGTATCTAACTTATTATATATATCAGAGAAACTTATACAACTAATGCACTCTATAAACTTATTTACGTTAGTTTTACTGTGATCACGTGTAGTTGTGAAGTAATGTTTAGGTGTTTTTTCTATTTGTTTGGCTTCAAATTCAATTGTTTGTGCTGTGTTGTGATCCGAGAGACAAAAATTGTGCGTTCTACCTATTGCTGTTGGAATATTACTAAGGATGTTGTCAATACATTTATTTATTCGTGTCGGTTCCTGAATATGGCACTGGAGTCCGTAATTTGATAACAGCTCCAGGAATCGAGTACTAACGGTATTGTGAGCCAGTATGTTGATATTAAAATCACCGCAAATAATTAATTTACGCTGTTTGTGGCGTAGTTTACTCAGCGTTTCATTCATTTTATCAAAGAATAGATTTATATTGGAGTTAGGAGTTCTATAAATACATATAATAATCAGTTTTAATTGGGGAATTTCTAGGCCACAGATTTCAAAGTGTTTTTCTATACACAGTTTATTTATGTCATGTAGTTCAATGCCTTTGAGGTCATTTCGCAATAAAATACAAGAACCTCCTCTCCGTTGCAATTTCCGGGAAAAAATGGCTGTTACATGAAAATTATTTAGTTTAAAAAACTGTTCTTCACCATTAATTATGAAGTGTTCGGTGAGACATACGGCGATTACACGTTTATTCGATTCATGCAATTCATTGAGGGCTAAATCTAGATCGTTCATTTTACTTAGTGCGCCTGCAATATTTTGGTGCATAATACTGCACAGTGAGGTACTATTGCGTTTACTTACGAAAAAACTGATCTTTGTCCTTATTGGTTAATATGGAAGAATTATTAACAGAATAATTATTATTATTATTTGTGGTTGTGACCGCTGAGAAATAAAAAGGTATCGTGCCTTTACGAGGTTTAGGTTTAGATGCCAGAATAGTTATGGAAAGACTCTTAGAGTCTTGGAAAATGTGGTCCTTTAAGTCTTTAAATATATTTTCCATGCCATGTCTGTTTAGTACTCCACTTCGCTTATAAAACATTGTGTCGTCATATCTTAAATTTAAATTGGAATCGAATATAATTGCATAATTATATTTACACATGTCTTGGTACAATAAAGTATTAAAAGTTTCGACTCTTGAGTTAAAAATGTTGCTACAACCATTAAATTTATAGGTAGGTAAACACAGTATAAGGTTAGTGTAATTAATTGACATTAAAGATTCGCGTATACTTATAACTAGATCGTAATAGTTCACAGATTTCTCAAAATCATGTTCTCCTACAAAAATCAAACAGTAGTCTTGTTTATTGAAGTTAGCAAGCTTATTGCTTACATTATTGAGTAGCTGATTTATTCCACAGTTTGTAAAAACATAATGGCAAACATCATAACACGGAAACGTACCTTGCGCTAAAGATAGAATATTATTTACTTTATTGCTACTAATAATACAAAGCTTTTGACGTGAGCAAGTTAAACCGGATACATCGGGATTAAATGAGCAGTGTAAGGATTCGTCTGGTTGCAGTACATTTTCTGTAGTTTCGGCCTTATTACATGAGGACGAAGGTGAGCCACGATTTCCATTAATTTCTTGATCCCGATTATTTCCAAACAACGGACCAGTAGCGCCATCTGTTGACGGGTGGCTGGTCAACGTAGTTTGCCCAAGATCAATAAAACTCGCGTCCTCATCATCATCGAATGTCAGCCGCAGGTTTCTTGACATTTTTCTCCTAGGGGTTGGGGTTGTTGCTTTCGTTCTGGGCTCTGAACAGATTCTATGAAGTGTTTTTGATTTTTGTTTTTGTTTAATTAGAGCATCTTTTAACGAAATGTTCTCTTCATTGAGCTTAACTATTTCCAAATGTGCGCTTTCAAGTTCTCTTCTAAGTTGTAATAATTCTTTCTTCAAATCCTCTTTATCGCTATCATATCCAGTAGACAGGTCCGGTAGACTAAGTCTTCTTATATCCGAATTTGTAGATTCAAAAGAGAGATCAAGAGACTCGTTCAGCAATGTTTTATGCCGACGACGTATTGTGATATTTTCGTCTCCCATTGCAGATATTTATTTGTTTACGTGTGAGGTGACAGTAACGCCCTCTATCATTTACTCGAAACAGTTTTTAGTAGAGTGATTATGTTTCAATCGCTATTCGACGATAAATGTTCTATTCTTAAAAGGTCCTTATTTGAAAGAAATAATACAAAAAGACAAATATTGTTACGAGATTTGAACTTGCGACGCCTCTTCACATATAAGAGTTCTGGTGATGTTTAACCTCAACGCCACCGTGTATTTATTAGGAGCTTCGAAATTAGGGAATAGCTCCTCAGTTTTCTTTAATGACCGTTACTGACCACTCTATTTGAATTTTGTAATCAATTGACATGCACGATGTTATTATCACAAAATTTTACAATTCTGGCAATAAATTTATACACTGTTTTGTTCTGTTAAATATTTTCACGATATTAACGACGTATTTGATGTAGTTCACTTATAGGTTGAGTTATTTTTAGGTTATTCGTGCACTGAGTTTATTAAACGTTTTTAAGTCACTTATTCTTGATATTTAGCGTAGATAACACTTGTACACCTGAGTTAGCACTTGAACTTCCTATTTTAATATGAATTACGACTTAATATGAAAGAAAACTAAATTTAATTATTTTAAATGAGTGGAGCACTTGTTTGCGTGGCTAGTAGCGCCTTCTCTAGTAGCTATCGATAAATTGCATCCCCCCCTTGAACTAACTATGTCTTTGCTAAAGAATTGTAATTTACCGTATAGTATGGATTCAAGACCTAACTTTTATAAGGCTAATTTCTCTGAAATTAATAATTACCTAAATAAGCTGAACTGGAATGAACTTTTACAAAGTACTTGTGATGTGAATGACATGGTGGCAATATTTTACAAATGCCTGCGTGATGCTAATGGGAAATTTGTGCCTGATCGGAAACCAAAGAATTGTCGCTATCCGCCGTGGTTTGACATAAAATTAATTAAGTCATTAAAAGAAAAAAATGGGCTGAGGTTGCGTTATAAAAAATATAAAAATCCTTTGGATAAGATAGAACTGAATTTGGTTTCCAAGCGGTGTGAAAAACTAGCCATGAATTTATATAATGATTATATTAATAAAATAGAAAATGACATAAAAGATAATCCTTAACTTCTCTGGAGTTACATAAAAGCGAAACGCGGTGGCTCTAGTAGCTACCCTTTGGCAATGACTGATGGACAGGTCGTAACATCTAACGGTTCTGAAATCTGCGACCTTTTCGCTAACCATTTCGCAACCGTGTACACGACTGACAAAGATACGGAAATTAACTGTCATACAGAGTACCTCCAGGCACTGCGTAATAATAGTCAGGGCTTCAGTATTCCAGTAATTGACCGCGACTCTTTACTAAAGAAACTAAAAACAGTTAACATTAGCAAAGGACCTGGCCCGGATGGCATCCCACCTGTTTTTATTTCTAACTGTGCCACAGCTCTAGTAACTCCTTTACTAATAATATATAATGCATCGTTGGCTTCGGGAACTTTTCCGTCAGAGTGGAAAAGAGCCAAGGTAGTCCCAGTGCATAAATCAGATAAAAAAGATGCCGTAAGCAATTACAGGCCAATTTCAATCTTATCCACATTCGCAAAGATTTTTGAATCTATTATCTGTCCGCACATTCAGCTACATTTAAGATTGTACCTTAATGACAATCAGCACGGTTTTGTGGCATCTAGATCTACAGCCACAAATTTAGTGTCATTCACGGAGTCCCTAATACAGGCTGTAGATGCAGGTAAACAATTTGACGTAGTATATACTGATTTCAGTAAGGCATTTGATAAAATGTCCCATTCTATACTGATTCATAAACTAGCAGCCTATGGTATAACAGGCTCTTTATTAAGTTGGTTCAAGTCCTATCTTATTGAACGCGAATTCTTTGTCGTTGTAAACGGTTTTCGATCGGCTACACATAAAATAACATCGGGCGCCCCCCAAGGATCTCACTTAGCTCCAATACTATTTATTTAGGAAGGTCATTAATGAACATATCATTAATGACCTTCCTGAGTGTTTTCAATTTTCCGAACCTTTTCTATATGCTGATGACTTAAAATTTGCTCGAGTAATAGAGTCAAGCAGAGACTGCGAACTTTTGCAAAACGATCTTAACCAAGTTATCAAATGGTGCAACAATAATAAAATACAACTGAATTCGAAGAAATGTTATCATGCTAAATATACGCGGAAAATTTGCTGTATTGACACAGAGTACTTTATAGACCAGGAGCAAGTCCAAGAAGTCGAAACAATAAGGGATTTAGGAGTACATTTCGACAAAAAGGTCACTTTTGTGCACCATATCGAAAATATTATTAAAAAGTCATCGAAAATGTTAGGGTTCCTCCTCCGTAACACTAAAGGCTTTCGTAAAAGTAACACCAAAATAATGCTTTATTACAGTTTCGTACGCAGTGTTATGGAGTATTGTAGTGTTGTGTGGAGACCTCACTATGCAACTCACATGTTGCGTCTAGAAAGGGTCCAGAAACGATTTGTATGGCATTTAGCCTTTAGTGAGGGGAAAGCTAAGCGTCTGCCCTCCTACAAGGCCCGTCTGTGCCATTTCAAAATGCATTCGTTATCCATGCGTAGAGATATATCCGATGCTTTATTTCTTTACAAGCTGTTGCGCAATAAGATCGACTGCCCCAGTTTATTAAAGCTTATTAGGTTTCATGCACCTTCTACATATCCTAGGAATAAGATAACCCCCCTGTGTCCGCCTTTTCGAAAGTCTGTGCTTGGTGCGAATTCTCCGTTGCCTAGATTGTGCAGAATCCTTAATGGCCGCAGTGACTTAGTAGATGTACACCACGACAAAGTAAATACATTCCTACGAGCTTTCGTAAATAACCCAATAGAGATTTAATTAGAGATTTAATTTTATACGTGTTTTTAATCAATTCAGTTTATTTTTTCAATTTAATTAATTTTCTTATCTACTCATAAACATTATAATTTTATTCATAACTTAGTCAATCAATTTTATTGTAATTTATTCAACTTATAATTCAAGGGCCATTTTCTAATCAATGTTTTTATTTGTGTTGATACAATTATGTCCCGTTATAATTATGTGTTAATTCATTGTAAATTTTAATTTCATTGTCATTATATAATTTTAAGTTCAATTAGATTTTATTAATATATTAATATGTTAAACCGTTATTTTTCGTGCATGTGTTAACCTTTAATTAATTGTTGCACGTGCTAATGTTACCCTAGTCATTAAGTCAGAAATGTATGTAGTGTAAACAGTTGTTGGTTAACCTAAATAAATACATAAATAAATAAAAACAAGAATCTACATTTTACATGTACGGTCGCACAAACTAGTTCAAATGAGCAGTCATCTATGGTGACGTCACCCGGTATATTCACTCGTCGAAGCTCGAACCCGTGTGTGGCCACTAGAAACGCTCCACCTTGCTTGCGCCCATCCGTGCGGTCACATCGTATTATTTGATATCCTGGTGGTACAATCTCCGTGTCGAGTATAGAATCGTTACATCCTGTTTCTGTAATTGCAATTATGTCGGCCCTTAATGATTCTATATTATTACAAAAACTGTTCAACTTTGTCCGAAGACCTCTGGCGTTTTGATAATAAAACTCAAAATTTGTCTTTTTCTTTACTAAATCCATTCACAAAATTCAGCATTGACGGGCCACATATCAGGCTGAAACAACTTTTCGTACACTGGCTCAGATACCGTGATGATAAAAGATGCATAGTCTCTTTCCGTTTTATGTTTTATCTTTTCAATCTTAACACAAATGTCGGACCCACACACCCCTTTTACATGCAATTTGAGTTTTTCAACTGTTGTTTCTGTAGACAATCGCCAAACATGAAGGTGCCTCTTTTTTTCTGTAGCCTGTATCTCAACCAAATCCGCATTTTTTCCCTTTTTGACATTTTGAGATTGAAAACTTCTCTTCTTCTTACGCACCATGATCCACTCATTATTGTCATTATTTTCTTCTTTACTATTCAACTCGACCACCGGAACTATATGAGGTGAACTATATGGAACTATATAACAAGGTGGCCCGCGCGCTTCGTTTCAGTAGCCGCTAGCCGGCCAGGCGTCTTTGAGGTAGGACCTGTGTCGCTGTTGCTAGCTCGCTGCGTTCCCCGCAAAATATACGAGAAATTATTGTTATTTTCCGTGTGTGTTAGTTTTAAAAATCAGTCTGTATAAACAATAAGGTGAGTTTGATTATAATTTTTCTACGTATATTATAACTACCTACTCGTTTTAAATATTACAGTTTACAGAAAGAACAGTAGCACAACTACACCAAAGATCATTTTTGCAAATAAAACTTTTTATCTTTGCAGTTGAACTGACCTACAACTCGATTTTTTGAATGGGATTTAGAATGGCGACGCGACGATGCGACGGCAGAATTTGCTTCTCGCTCAGGCGCAACAGGTAGATTCTATTACGTGATCGTCAGCATGTACCTAGTGTACCTACTGCATCAATTCAACTCGCGCGCCTACTGTAGGTATCTATTGTACAAATTATAATAATAATGCAAGGTTGTTGATGTTGTTGTACTTTCACACAAAATAGTGACTAGATATCTGTTATCTCATAATATACCGACTGCGGTTGACTTACCGGCTGCGGCTGACTTACCGGCTGCGGCTGACTTACCGGCTGCGGCTGACTTACCGATTTACTGGCTGACTTCCTGCGGGAAATTGCCTGTCATACCAAAATTCTATAGATTATAATGCTTGTTTTTAGGGTTCCATACCCAAAGGGTAAAACGGGACCCTATTACTAAGGCTCCGCTGTCTGCCTGTCTGTCTGTCTGTCACCAGGCTGTATCTCATGAACCGTGATAGCTAGACAGTTGAAATTTTCACAGGTGATGTATATCTGTAGCCGTTATAACAAAAAATACTAAAAACCAGAATAAAATAAATATTTAAGGGTACGTTTGTTGTATGGGAGCCCATACAACAAACGTGAGTTTTTTGCTCGATATTGAAAACGAAAACAGGTGAACGCTTCAAATATTCACAGAATATTTCGTTACATATTCACTTTCAAAATAAATAATTAAATTAAAATAAAACAAATAGTTAAGCGTGGCTCCCATACAACAAACGTGATTTTTTGCCGTTTTTATAGATAATGGTACGGAACCCTTCGTGCGCGAGTCCGACTCGCACTTGGCCGGTTCTTTTCACTCCGGTCTGAACTGTGTAAAAAATGACATCGTGGCCGGTTTTATTATTATAAGTAAGCGTAGTGCGGTAGTAAGCGTAAGCGTAGTGCGGAAGCGCTGTAACAGTCATGAAAGAAAAGGAAACTGTTAGTGACATTAAAAAAAAGCAATGGTAGGTAGGTAATAAAATAAATTGTGTTGCTTATATTTCCCTAAAAACTAAACACCCGAAACATTAACATGAATTCCGTAAAACAAAGTTAATTGTACTTACTGCTACAATTTTATACTGTGACGCAAAATTTTTGCACAGCGGGGTCAGCGAGTTTATTTAAACTACGTGTGGCTCACAGGGATTGAGGTAGCACTAAATGCCTACTACGCACGAATATGGTGGCCTTAACATCGTATGATTCTTGCGCTCGCGCAAATATTATTGACTTTTACCTGCATTATACTTATTTAATTATTTTATACCTTATTCTACAATTTTATTTAATGAAATGCTTTATTTTAATGGATTATACAGATTTATACACAATTATTAATTCTGGCTTTTAAATGGCTTCTAAGTTAAATATATTTTATCAAAATGTTCGCGGGCTTAGAACTAAAAGTGATACTTTTTATCGTCAAATGTTAATAAACTCGTATGATATTATTGTTTTAACAGAGACATGGTTATTGGATGGAGTTTTAAATTCCGAATTCTTTGATGAACGGTACATTGTGTGGCGTCGTGATCGGGATTATGTTTTGACCGGGCAATCGCGTGGAGGGGTTGTGCTTATTGCTACACGTAGGGAACTTTCAGTTATATGCCAACCTACCTTCTATTCCACAGCAGAGGATTTATGGGTCAGCATACGACTAAAAAATTCTAATACACGTAAATATTTTACCTTACATATTTGTGTTGTTTATTTATGACAGCAAAACTTAGGCCTTTCTTTCTCTCTACAACTTTGCAATTACCTCACAAAATTAAACCAAATAGTTATGAGTAACTCCTCTGATACCTTTCTCATTATTGGTGATTTTAACATGAGCGGTATTAACTCGGTCCTGTCTGACAATCTATCGCTAGTCCCAATGAACCCGAATGGTCATGACGAAGTTTTACTTGGTGACGAATTGTGCACCCTAGATTTTGATCAATACAATGGTGTTCTTAATAGATGTGGTAAAATTTTAGATTTGGTACTTTCTAATCAATTAGTTACTGTGGTTGACTGTTCAAGTCCGCTGGTTCCCATCGACGCCTACCATCCAGCACTATTAGTTAATATGGATTTCGTTGAAGCTCCTCTATTAGAGTGTGCGTCACGGACGCAATATTTGTTCGACAAGGGTGACTACGAATTTATCAACAAGGACATTTCCACGACTGACTGGGAATCCGAGTTTGCGACACGATCAATTGATGAATCAGTAAACTTTTTCAGTCACGTTATTCTCAATTTACACATAAAATACATTTCACAAAAATTACATCGTAGCAAAACATATCCAACTTGGTACAATTCGGCATTAATTAAAACAATTAAAGAAAAACACAAATTATTTAAAAAAAATCAAGACGTATGGCATTCTTCTATGGAATGCGCTTCCTCTTGATATCAGGACGGCCACCAGTCGTTATGCATTTAAGCGGAAACTGCGGAGTTTTTTATCAAAATAAATAGAGTAGAGTCATGTCATCTCTCACCTCTCTCCCTTGAATTTGTATGTTTTATATATATATATATATAGTATTTATTATAGTAAATATGTATGTAAGTATATGTATCATAAGTTTAGAGCTTATTTATGTACTGTAAACCTGTTTTATCTATAATTCAATACGATATATTATATATTTTTCACGACCCTTGGTTGACTGGTAGAGAATGCCTCAGGCATTAAGTCCGCATTTGTACCATTTTTTTGTGCGAAAAGTTTAAATAAATAAATATAGCGGACGAATTAACATATAAGCTTCTTCGTGAAAGGGTAAAGGTATTGGAATCGCAATGTTATAAAGACTACCTGAACTTAACCGAAAAATCTATTAAAGAAAACCCTAAATATTGTTGGACCTTCGTTAAAAAACGACACCACTGAAATGCAGTTCTGAGCACTTTAAACTATAATAGCGAAGCGCTGCGTACCGGAGAAACAATATGCGAAGCGTTTTCTACGTACTTTCACTCTACATTTCTGGATACTAGCCCTAGTCATGGAATTTATTCACCCCCGCCTTTTACTGAATCTTCCAGCCTATCTGACATATGTATTTATTTATTTATTGGTTTACCAACAATTGTTTACACTAGTAATGGACATAGAAAACAAGCAAAAACAGATAAACAATAGTGCACAATCACTTAAAGGTAAACTCAGCATGCGAAACGAAAGTTGTACGTACAATACCTAGAGGAAAAAAAAAAAAGAAAGAAAACTACCTTAATCTAAATCAAACAATAGTAAGCAACATGTTATAAGTATAAGACCAGACATAGAGAGAAAAAAAAAAAAAAACAAAGTTAAATTAATCCTTATCTAGGTTTTTCAAAGTCTTCGCTTTTAAACTGTATAGTGAGTCAAAGTGCAAGTCGATTAGATCGCTACTTTCATTAATCATCTTGCTTAACCTCGCGACAGGGGAACTAGCACCTAAGACCGTTCGTCGGAGCGGCGGACGGAGTGGCGTAATTGGCTTACGAGGAATCCTTGGAGGCACACGAAATTTAAAAGAATTTAGTATCTGTGGGCAGTCAATTTTATTGGCCATTACTTTGCACACAAACATTACGTCAATAAGGCGCCGGCGCTTTTCCAGCGAAATCATTTTAAAGTATTTCAACCGCTTGATATATGAACGCTTTTTTTTTGCTATTCCGCTAGTAAATGCCAGGTGCCACAGAAAGCGTTTTTGGATTCTCTCCAGACGCAACGAATGTGTAGCATAGTGCGGTCGCCAGATCACACTACAATACTCCAAAAGGCTTCGAATCAGACTATTGTAAAGCATAATTTTAGTTTTAGGACACCTAAACTGTTTGCAATGTCTTAAAATGAAACCAAGCATTCTAGAAGACTTTTTATTATGCTATCTACATGTGGGGTAAAAGTTAATTTAGTATCAAAATAGCAGAACTAAACACAACAAAAGACCTCGGTCTTTTGTTGTGTTTAGTTCTGCTATTTTGGTTTAATTTATGTGATAATCTTGATTTACTAAATTATGCTTTCGTGTAAATTTGACATGATAGCATTTACTGGGATTTAACAGCATTGAATTGCGTTTGCACCACTTAACAAGCCTATTGATATCACTTTGCAAAAGGATGACATCGCATTGGGACTTAATAATTTTAACAAATTTCAAGTCGTCGGCATACATGAAAACCTTAGAATGTAAGAAACACCTTGAAATATCGTTTATAAAGAAATTAAACAAAACTGGGAACAAATGAGAACCTTGTGGAACTCCGGAAGAGATATATCGGGTGTCAGACTGAAATCCGTTACATAAAAAGATCTATCCAGAAGGTATGAGTTTAACCAAGAAAGTAATGATCCAGTTATACCATAAGTTTGCAGCTTATGAATCAGTATCTTATGTGAGACTTTGTCGAAAGCCTTACTAAAATCCGTATATATGACGTCGGCTTGGTGACCTGAATCAATTGCCTCTGATAATAGCTCGGTAAACAGAAAAAGATTTGTGTTTGTTGATCTAGCTTCCACAAAGCCATGCTGCTCGTCGCTTAGGTACAGTTTTAAGTGCTTTTGAATGAATCGACACATCAGAGACTCAAAAATTTTAGCAAAACACGACAAAATTGATATCGGTCTGTAGTTAGAGACTAAATCGTCCTTGTCAGATTTATGTATAGGTACAACCTTTGCCACCTTCCATTTTGATGGAAAGACCCCGGTGGTTAAGGATTTATTGTAAATAAGAGACAACGGGTTGACTAACTCAGCTGCACACTCATAGATAAAGATTGGTGGTATCCCATCTGGCCCAGCCCCTTCATTGCAATCTAGACTTTTTAACTTTTTGTATAGACTTTCACTGCTAAAAATAATGTTTGATAAACATAAGCTATGAATTTCAATGTTACTTAAAAACTCTGTGTTGTTGTCGTTGTAATCGTCTTGAATAGGGCTATAGACTGAAGAAAAGTAAGATGCGAAAAATTCACATATTGTCGTGGGGTCAGATGATGTACTAGTACCATTTGTCATTGTAATGGGATAAGAGCTTGACCCACCTCTTTTAGTTTTAACGTAACTCCAGAAAAACTTTGGATTATCCTTGAGTTCGTTTTCCAATCGCTTCATATAATTGTTGTAACAAAGTTTTGCAAGGTCATTACAGCGCTTACTTATAATTTGCAGTTCAATTTTGTCTAAGGGGTTTTTGTAAATATTGTGGCGATTCCTGATCGTATTTTTGCAATTAAGTAATTTAATTAGATCCCGATTAAACCATGGTGGAAATTTACTTTTTTTTGGCACTCGCTTAATTATAAATTTTTCTATACCTTTATGAATAACGTCATAAAACACCTCCACCATCTCATTAACTCCCTGCTGTGCCCCAAATAACTCTTCCCAGTCAATTTCACTCAAATATTTCCGAATTGGTATGTAACTCGTTTTTCGGAAATTAGGTCTACCGCAGGTAGTGTTATATGGGAGTTTAGCTTCCCTATTCAGAGAAATCACAATGTCGAGGGGTGGATGATGCTGGTCAATTTTTGCAATCGGATCCTCACTTTGACTCACTCTACACAATGAATGGTTACACAGTATAAGATCTAAAATGCGGCCTGAAGCATTACATACATTGTTAAATTGATTAAGCCTATTAACATACGTGAAATCTATCAAAGTTTGACCTAAATTAGACAACTTAAGGCACTTATCAGAATTATTGACTATGCTCCAATCAATATCGCCGATATTGAAATCGCCCGCGATGCAGACATATGATAAGTTTAACTGCTCAAACACCGCATTACATTTGTCCAAAAAATGTTCCAAATAAGCGATAAGTATAGGTGGTGGCAGATACACAGAACAGAGAGCTGCCCGACGTACAGATCGAGCCGCAGATAGATCCAAAATTACCCAAAGGTCTTCGCAATTACTTTCAAATTGTTCTGCTCGTTTGGAATTTATAGATTTTTTTACGGCTATCAAAACACCCCCACCTTCTTTATCACTCTGTCGACAAGAACTTTCTCTGTCTCTTCTGTGTACAATGTATCTGTCGTCGAACAGCTTGCTGCTCAGTATGGTATCATTAAGCCAAGTCTCTGTAAAAACGATAATGTCATAGTTATTACAACATACATTACGAAAGATGGTAAGCGTTTTTGTTCTCACGCCTCTACAGTTCTGGTAATAAATTTTTAAACTATCGAATTTTGTATTATATTCAAGTTACAATAACATGTATTTTTAATTTAAATAAATAAAAAATATCTTTTTTCAAATCAACTTATTTAGGGACTCTAGATTCTTAATGAGGATATGCTCGGACCCATCAGTTTTTCTGACGAAGATTCTACCATTTCTTACCCAGACGAATTGATATCCTTTAACTTTTGCCTTCAGTCTAGTAGCAGCATGCAGCGCTTTGTTAGAAGGAGACAAATGTTCTTGCACATATATTGGCTTCTTTTCACCAGCCAGTCCTAGGTCCGCGGTATTTAGTTTTTCGATGTTATTCTTGCCTTTATTGTAGTTTATGACAGAAGCCAAGAGCAAGTCACGAGTTCTAGGGGAGGCCAATTGAACCACAACAGAGCGCGGGCGAGTACTAGAATTCTGCAGTTTGGCTACACGGGTGCAGTGATGGATATCGGTGTCGCTCAACTTGCATCCAACGACTGATCCCAGTTGCTTAACGACTGTATAGAGATTTTCTTGTTTATTTTCTGGCAAGCACTGAAGTTCAAGATTAGTCGAACGTGCCTGTTGCTCCAAATAGTTAATTCTGAGGCTCATATCCACTACTGACTTCTTAAGGTTAGTATTTTCTGTCTCTAAGTCTTTTACCGAGACTTTCAAGGCCCTATGTTCAGACTGATATTCTTCAAACTCATTTATGTGAAAGCTCAATGACACCGTCATCTCTGTAAGTTCTTTCTTAATCGGTTCAAGCTCTTTATATACGACATTGAGTATTGTATCGTTTATTTGACGAAGCATAGAAGCGAACTCAGCCTGTATTACTTCCTGGACGATATCGCGCACATCCTCACGAGTCACAAAAGTTGCTTGAGGGGGCGAGTTCAAAGCAGGTCTCTTGTTCCCCCTAGAGGTGGAGACATTACGGGTTGGAGTATTTTCCTTTTTGGATGAATTCGAGATGAGACTCGCGCAATTAGAACACCTCCATTTATAATAGACATCTGTGTCCTCAGGAATTTTCGGAAGAGACAGGCACTCTAAATGATACAATTTATTGCATTTGGTACAAGTAATCGATTTTTTTGCATCCTTGCTGTTTTCATTAGCACAGCATCCCCATAACAGTGTTGACGAAGCCATTCTAATTAGTCAGTCCACAAAAATTCTAATGCCGAAAAGATTATATAAAAAAATAAAAAAAATAAAAGAATATATATGCCGTTCCAAGTTGGCACACTATTAAATACCCCTTCAATCTTTGTTGGTAAAAGTGCACTCCAATAAAGGCCCTGCGCAATACAACGACGGACTCACTGCGAGCTCGTGAGAAGAACGTCGTATGCGCCGTGCTATCTGCGGCGCTTACGCGTTTTATTATGAGGCGCTGGTGAATTACTCCTGACGGTAGATGAATAAGTATTTTGATACGTTTCGGTCTAGACTTGATACACACAGCACTAAGTCACTTACTTATTGTAGTCAGATTGTTGTTATTGATATTGTTCACACGATCAGCACTTTTAACGGCACTTAAGAGCACTTTTAACGCGTACCAACGATATTATCTTAGGAGCAGTTCGAATAGGTAGTTACTCGTACAACGTCCGTTATTCCGATGTAGCATTGCAGTGACCGTTGAAGAGATTTCTAACTTGCTTTGTACGTTAGATACTTCTAAACCGGCTGGCCCGGATAATATTTCATCCAAATTTCTTGTACGATATTCAAATTCGATTGCCCTACCTATCTTGATGCTCTTTAGGAAATCCTTGGATGCTTGTGTTGTACCTACACTTTGGAAGTCGGCTTTTATAACGCCTATTCATAAAAAAGGAGTCAAAACCGAAATTGGAAACTACAGACCGATATCCAAGCTCTGTATTGTGGCAAAAATCTTTGAAAGGGTCATCTATAACCAGGTGTATAGTGCTCTTAAAAATTCGTTCAGTTCCTTTCAGCATGGTTTTTTGAAGGGAAACTACAGTCTACCGTCACCAACTTAATTCTGCTCAATGATTTTATTACTGACGCCATGGATCTCGTTTCGTCTCATCGTTTATACTGATTATAGTAAAGCTTTTGATCGGATTGACCATCAGATCTTACTATCAAAGTTATATGGTACGGGAATACGAGGTGACTTACTCAGGTGGTTTTCTTTTTATCTGGAAAACAGGTCTCAAGCAGTAGTATTAAGCAATTATATGTCTAGTTGGGTGCCTGTCCCCAGTGGAATCCCCCAGGGTTCATTGCTCGGACCATTACTTTTCATTATCTATATAAACGACATCAACTCTTGCTTGATTTCATCGAAACTGTTGTATTTTGCTGACGATATGAGGATCTATGCCACAATATCATCACGTGCGGACGTGATTGCACTTCAGGATGATTTACGTCGTCTGGAAGCTTATTGTCGTGGGAGTAAGCTTGATCTTAACCCCGCTAAATATTCGGTTCTTACATATTCTCGAAAGCGGTCAATTATACCTTCATCGTATATCTTGGGTGATCAAGTACTACCTAGAACGAATTGCATCCGAGATCTGGGAGTATATCACGATTCTAAGCTTACTTTTGAATCTCATGTCAATGCCATAGTCGCTAAAGCATCTAAAGCACTAGGTTTCATCATGCGGCTGTCCAAGTGCTTCACTCAAGCCAAAACTTTAAAAATTCTCTACTGTACTTTTGTAAGAAGCCACTTGGAATACGCGTCTGAAATCTGGAATCCATGTTATCACAAGTACATTGATCGTATAGAGAGCATCCAGAAAAGGTTCATCAAGTATTTATGTTATCATCAGAAAGTGCCCTACCGGTCTGAAGATTACCTCAACATCTGTAAGAAGTATCATATATTACCCCTAATAAATCGGCGAGCAATCTCTGACTGCATTTAATTATTTAAAATTTTCAATAATTCAATAAATAACTCCGATATTCTATCCAAATTTTATTTTAACGTTCCCGAGAGGTCAAAGCGATGGAACGCACCGTTGCGTGTTCCATTTACCTCAACGAATTATAGAAAAAAATCTTTTATACTGCGTGCAAGTAGCAACTTTAATATCGTGTGTAAACAGCATGATTTTGATCCATTCATAACAGGTGTGTCCTTGGCCAGAAAGTGCCTGAGCCTTGACTTTTTTAGATAAGATTTTAATTGGCTGTCAGTCTCACATACAGTTTTATTTTTCTGTTAATTTTAGCTGTAAGTCATCCATAGTAAATAAATAAATAATTCATACGGTTTGCCTCTACGGGAAACGAATCTACGTAAGCTTAAAATAAATGCGTGAGTCGTGAGATCACTCACCAACTCCAGATGAACTGCTCTGGTAAGTCAAAGTCAAATAATTTATTTCAAATAGGCACATATATGGCACTTTTGAACGTCAAACAAAGAAAAAGAATTGATTCTAGTTGCCCCTTCCAAAAAGTAGTTTTCGTATGGAGAAGAATGGGCAAGAAACTCCACCGTTGCTCTTTTAAAAATGTTTTACAATATTTTGTATACATAAATTATATAATTATATGTGAAGACGATGCACCTACAATAAGATTACTGTACTACAAAAGGTAAAAAGAATTATAAATGGAGCAATAATGAATAAATTAATTACCAGATACATGGTGCTCTCATATTTACAAAGATTGTAAAAGTATACGATATTACAATAGTCCTACCATTGTTACAAGTAGTACTAATAAGTCAGTGCGAGAGTTTAAGTTATGACAGAGTGTAAAAGTCTATGACATACAAATAATAAATAAAAAACTAAATTAGCTATCAGTTTGATTTTGTCCAGACACTAAATCGTCCTATGGAGCAAGACCAGCATGTTTCCAAGCATTCTTATCTTGGATATAATCCTCTAATTTGTAATAAGCCTGTTTAAAAGTGTACTTTTTATATGAGTTTTAAATTTTCTTTCATTTAATTGCAATATATCACAAGGTATTTTGTTATAGCATTTAACGCAGTACCCCATACAAGATGTTTGTACTTTAGCTAATCTGAAAAATGGTTGATCTATTTAATCTTTATTTCTAGTATTAAAATTATGTCTATCACTTATTTTATTAAAAAGATTTAAGTTTTTTCTTACATACATAATATTCTCATAAATGAATTGGCAAGGTACCGTCATGATATTAATCTTTTTAAATAGTTCCCTGAGAGATTCGCGGTGACATAGATTATAAATGGCTCTGACAGCTCTTTTTTGCAAAATAAAAATGGATTCAATATCAGCAGCCCGACCCCACAGTAAAATGCCATACGACATAATGCTGTGGAAGTAACTGAAATAGACCAAACGCGCGGTTTCTACATCTGTTAACTGTCTTTTATCTTTCTAACAGCATAAGCGGCCGAGCTTAACCGCCCTGCAAGAGATTTTATATGAGGTCCCCATTGTAATTTCTCGTCTAGCGTGATTCCCAAGAAAACTGTTTGATTAATAAATTCCAGTTTTTCTCCATTCAATATGATGTCACATTCGCTACTTCTAACATTAGGTAATTTAAATCGAATGCATTTGGTTTTTTTTTCATTTAGTACCAAATTATTTACCGTAAACCAATCTTGTACCTGAAGAATAGAGCTATTCACGTCGTCAAGATTTTGTGAACGTTGATTTATTTTAAAAATCAATGATGTGTCATCTGCAAATAACACCATCTTCGGTTGATTTAGAAGTAATTGGGGTAAATCATTAATATAAACTAAAAAGAGGAATGGACCTAATATCGAGCCTTGAGGAACGCCCATTGCCATTTCAGACCCCAATGAGTTTACGCCGTTTACTTGAACTTTAACTTTTCTTTCTTTCAGATATGATCTTAGTAAATCAAGAGCTGTATTCCTAACCCCATAGTGCTCTAGTTTCAACAGAAGTGTATCATGGTCGACGCAATCGAACGCCTTCGAAAGGTCGTAAAAGATTCCAATGGCATCTTGTGCTTCCTCCCAGGCGTTAAATATGTTCTTTATTAGGGTGACACTAGCATCAGTGGTACAACGCCCTTTGGTGAAACCGTACTGATGTTCATGAAAGATGGAATTTTTATTAAAGTGACGTAACATTTTATTGAGCATCAACTTTTCAAACACCTTACTGAGAACTGGCAGAATTGACACAGGCCTATAATTGTTGGGTTCCTTACTATCACCGGATTAGAACAAAGGAACTACTTTACTGTGTTTCATGAGATCCGGAAAGACTGCTTGGTCTACACTAGTGTTAAATATGAAAGCTAAATAGGGCGCAATGGTTTCGATGATAGATCTACAGACTTTTACAGACATTCCCCATAGATCTTCTGTTGATTTAATTTTAAGATCTTTAAAAGCTTTTATAACCGCTTGGGGGTTTGTATGCTGAAACTTTAACTCCAAAGGGCATGCCTTTACATTCTTTCTAAGTAAGGCAGCAGAAAGCGCGGGTGAGGAATTTAGAGCTTCAGAACTGGAATATTTCCAAAAAAGTTTTCAAATTCCTGAGCTATTTCTACATTTGAGTTGATTGGGCCATGTGCAGTCTCTAAATTAAATTCAGTACTACGCTGTTTTTTCCTACCTGTTTCATTATTTATTATTTGCCAGGTAGTTTTTATTTTGTCATCAGCTGATTTTATTTTATTGCTAATGTAAAGAGCTTTAGCTATTTTGCACACATTTTTAAAAGTTTTAGAATATTTTGCATTATACTGATGAAAGGTTGAATTATTCATATGTTGCTTTAGGTCATAAAGTTCAAAAAGATTTTCCCTGCTTTTACGAATACCTGGAGTAGCCCAATCACTAAATAAGAACTTTGTGAAAATAGTTTGTCTTTAGTGGAAAAGTTTCATTAAAGTGTTTATTTATTAGTGAAAAGAAATCGGCGTAGAACCCATTTGGGTCACATACATTATTAAAACTCTGAACACATAATTTACTGGCCAACGAATTATTTAATTTTTCTAAGTTTTTACATGTAATTGGCCTAAACCTTATTTGAATTTTTTGTAAAGGTATGTAGGCGCAAAAAATTATTGTTTGTCCACTGTGATCAGATGGCAACTTATTTACAATTTCTTTATGTAAGTAATCACAATTACAAAAAATATTATCTATACAAGTGGCAGAAGAAGCTGTCACTCGGGTTGGTTCAATAAAAACATTTGACAAATCAAATGACCTAAAAAGACTTAATAATCGGACAGTATTCGAGTTATTTTCTAATAAATTAATGTTAAAATCACCACATATGATTATTGACTTACTATTAGCACTAAGTTTCTTTAGCACCTCTTCCATTACAGAATCAAATATAGGTAGATTCTGGTAGCTTGGAGGTCTATATACGCATACTATAACATGCTTATCAAGCTCAACACAGGACAATTCAATGGTGTGTTCAACAGACAGTCCAATGATATCTTTCCGTTCTTTTGATTTAATCGAATTTTTTGCTAATATTAATGAACCGCCATGTATCATACATTTTCGACTGAAATGGCTAACTACACAATAATTTTCATAATTAATTGACTTTACTTGATGGTCTTTTAACCAATGTTCTGTTAAACAAATGACATCAAACTTGGTATTTTCTAAAAACAATTCTATTTCCAGTAATTTGGAAGAGCAACCTTGGATATTTTGATTGATTAATTTTAACGTATGTTGCCCTCCCTTTGGTTTCTTATTTTTGTGTATAATATTGCCAGAAGATACCTTTTTATTATTCTCTAATAATAATAATTGTTTATTTGAAGGGGTAACTTCTGTTGTCTTACTTACTAGTTTAAAACATTATCCGGAGTGATCTCCACAACTACAACTAAAGAGTCCAGAATGCCCGTCGCAGTTCCAGCAGGAAGAGAATACCTTATCTGACTGGTAGTGGCCTCCAAAGATGTTGGTATTATAGGTGGATCCTCCTTCGTACAACATGATGATTTATAATTATTGCTCACTATGCTGTTAGTACAACTAGACAATACAGACTCGTCACTAATACTACCATTTGTTATATTAGCTATAACCCCATTAATATTATATGCTATCAACATAGCAATCAGATGTCTACATTCCCAAGACAGAGATAAAGTTCTCTGAGTTATCAATTATAAAGCCTTTGTACAAAAAAGACGACAAGCTATTAATGGATAATTACAGGCCCATTGCTTTAATACCAATATTCGCAAAAGTTTTTGAGAAATATCTATACAGTCAAATCTATTCCTATCTTGAAAATAAACAAATATTGTGTAATGAACAGAAAGGTTTCCGACAAAACAAATCTGTTAATATAGCAATATATGAATTTATAGAAAAAGTCTTATGTTATGTGGACAAGAGATCACCCGTTTGCGCTATCTATTGCGATATGACACAAGCGTTCGACTACGTAGATAAAAATATACTTATAAAGAGACTTAGACTTAATTCGATCCTATTTAACAAATCGACAACAAATGACATTAATAAGCAGAGTTAATTATACAACCAAAAAAGAAGAAACATACACATCTATGAAGCGCTATGTGACATACGGTGTCCCTCAAGGCACCGTAATGGGTCCACTTTTATTTATTATTTACATTAACGACTTGCCAAATGCAACGAATCAACCTATGACATTATTTGCTGACGATAGCACTGTTACAATTGCATGTAAGGACATTAACCATTATAACTCTGACATTAATAATTCTTTGACATCTATAATTTCATGGCTGAATAATAATAACTTAAAAATAAATTTAACTAAAACGAATATAATGCACTTTGGACAAAAACTACAAAATTCTCAAAATATACAATTGACTTATAATAACTATACTATAAAAGAAACTACTACGGCTCGTTTTCTTGGCTTAACCATTGACAGTAAGTTAAATTGGAAAGAACACATACAATTACTATGCAAAAAGATCAGTAGTCTTTCCTACGCACTATATAAACTTGCTCCAACCATCCACCAGAATGCACTACTGTGTGCATACTACGGGCTTGTTGAATCCATCCTCAGGTACGGCATTATTTTTTGGGGCAATTCCACCGACAAAGAGATGGTATTTAAAGTACAAAAACGATGCGTACGCGCTATGTTCGGTATTCAAAGCACAGAAAGCTGTAAACCACTATTTATTGAACATAAAATCCTTACACTACCATCACTGTATATACTCGAAACAGCTGTATTCGTTCATAACAACCTGGATTATTTTACTCACATACCCTCACACAGTCAGCGCCGTGACAATAGTAGACTTTGTGCACAGCCTGCTAAAACAGCACTGTTACAGAAAAGTGTAGTATGCAGAGCTCCACTAATTTATAACCACATACCGAACTCGATAAAAAAATTGAACGCCAATAGCTTTAAAAGTACCTTAAAGAAAATTCTGATTAGAAAATGTTACTATCATGTACAAGATTTCCTTAGTGACAAATTTATTTAACTGAAGGTGAAGGATGACATTTAAATTGTAACACATAATAATAATTCTATATACAACTTATTAAGTGACTTAATTTGTAAACTGTTTTAGACTTTGTTAGTTCATGACATTTACTATTTAGATATCTCATTTTGACATTCATTCATTCATTCATTGCATATAATAATTAATATTTGTACACCAGTCGTGGTAAAACATGTTGATACAATCGATAAGTAATGTACCATCTATAGTAAACATCCATTTTTGCATGTATTATTACACATGTTTTGACAAATAAAATGATCTTTATCTTTATCTTTAACTTAAAACCACTAACAAACTTGTTAGTGTCAAAATACAATAATTTGTCACTATGACAACATGTCAATCTGTGAATAGTACTATTCAACTTATAAATATAATTATTGTCATAATCTGATAAAGTATCAGAGTAAGGTAAAGCACACAACATTATTTTTCCTATATTTAATTTTAATAAGATGTCCACACCATCCACTTTATCCTTTTTGGTAATACCAGTACTATTACCTAAAAGCAAAACCATTGTAGAATAATTATCTAGGTTTGTGTTTGCAATTCTTTTAATCATTTGTTTGAAACTTTTGTTGTGTATAACTATGATTAGTAAAATTATGGCTAAGGTAATTGAGTAACATTTTTCTAAAGCCAAAACCTAATTCGTCACAGAAAAATATAGATTAATTTATCTTCTGTGTATTAACACAGGTCTCTGCTGGAAGTGCCAACGCCGGCGGAGGCAAGTCAGGCTGAATCTGAGGAGGTGGTGGTTGGTTGGCACAGCTGCATGAGAGATTATTAGTCAGAGACTCATACCTCTCAGCATTGCACTTCACCAAATCCAGTAGTTCCCCAGCCTCAAGCAAGCGCTCACTTAATTGTTGTTGTGAAGTCTCATATTTCTCAAAAATATCCTTCAGCAAGTGCTCCTTATGTAGTATATCATTATAAAGGAGCTTAGTATTAATGTCATACTTTTCCCTACATTCATCTAACTCGACAGTACAACTATTTAAACTTTTTGAAAGTATGACACATTCCTTTCTAAGGGAAAGATTTAATTTTAAAAGATTTTGTTTTTTAATAACTTTCTGTGACCGTTTTATTATTTTCTTCAATTTAATAATATTAATATATTTCTTTAATTTATTGTGACTCATAACAATAGGACATAATGGTATGGTATCGTCACCAGTCAAATCTATTGTTATAGCTGGCTCACACACTGATTTTAACTTGCTGCCTACCAAATCATTAAATAGGTTATTGGTGTTAGCGACCTGTTAACTGACTTTGACAGACTCTGAGAGAGATAGGGCCTTATGGGATTCACATAATTTCTGTTTTAGTTCTGAAATATGGTTCAAAGCCAGTTCATGGGTGTCACTGCACTCTTGGAATGTTGACACTTGCTGTTGTAGTTGACTGTACTGGTCCGCTAAGTCCGTGTGTTCCATGTGTAGCTCAGCCAGCTCATTTTTGAGGGAGGTGTTTTTAGCTATAATGTTCACCACTTCCACTTCACTGTCTTCTCTTTCCTGGAGCAGTTGTTTGCATTCAGCTTGAGGAGCTTCGAGATCCTTCAAGGTAACTCTCAGTTTTGCTTCTATCTCCTTGATTGTAGCTCTGCGGGTCATCATTTTGAGAAATATTGTCAGTCACCTGGAATGTGTGAAGTTATGCAGCTAAATAACAGTGCAAGAAAAGATGTTCTGATATGTGAATAAGGAGGAGGTAGTTGGGGGAAAAAGTAATTAAAGTAATTTGATGAGAAAATATAGCATAAATGCATAAATATAACATTAAGATTTAGTTAATTAGAATGAGATGGGAAAGTTCAACAGAAGAGAAATATTATAGAAAACACTGCTTTACTTAAACTATCTTAAAATATCTTCTAACTAGATATGTAGGTACAAAAGTCTTATTAAGTAAAGAATTTGTGACACATTACAGGATTATTAAGTACAATTTTTGTAGTAGTAGTAGCTCGTAGTGAGCTTATTTTGTATAGTAAATTATGTAGTGTTTATTGTCTGGGCGAATGTTTTCGTCGTCGATTTTGCTTCCACTTGTTGTCAAGCAAAAGGAGACATAAACCGTGCCAGTGTGTGATGGACGTAGCTCAAAGACCTGAGCAGTATTTTGTGGTGCTCTGTGGTCTGTAAACATTAACTACAAAAACTTAAATAAAACAAAATACTCCCCGGGATCGAAGATAGTTTGAAATCCGTCACCGTTGAGGTGGGGTGTACTATGCCAAATCGAATGCCAAATAATCGAATATCAATTGATCGACCACTATACATCGAACATCCAAATACTCGAACGTTTATAAAATCGAACGGTTAATAAATCGAACATTCAATATATCGTACACTCAATACATCGAGTGTTCAAAATATCGAATGTTTGTTTGATCGAGCTTTCAACGCATCGCATATTCATTTAATCGAAATATCAATACTACTTTTTATATATGTAGAATACAAGAAAAACACAAAATTTACCAATAAATCACATTTTAATCTTTAATTATCTTTTAAAGGTACATTTTAATATTTTGTGTGAATTGCAATTGCACGGAGAAACTCTAATAAATCCATGTTGTTTTTACTATTTAATATTTTTTCAATCGCATTATTATCCCTTTTGCCTCTTTTTTGTGGAGTAGGTCTTCCCAATCCCACGTTTGCCTTTTCAATTATCCTATTTGTTATAGCTTGCTCCTTAACTAAAAATTCTATGGTAGCATAAAGACCCCGTTTGTGCTTATCAAGCAACGTGTTCCATCTTCTGTGCCATCCTTCAATGTTGTTTTGAGTTCTAGGAAAACCCAGTGTATTATTTTGAAACACAGACCACAGTGAAGGTGGAAACATCGGCGATGAGCGTCCTATAAGTAATTTATTATTTTCCGTCTCACAAGAATGCATATTTCCCCAAACATAATATTTTCCAAACCAGTTGGTGATATCATTTGCCTCGTCGGGTAACACTTCTTCTCTCAATTTATCGAAAGCATCTGGTATCTCTTCTTGGGGTAAATAAGCAAGTGCGATAATGTGTCTTAACTTGTCAGCAAACTCAGCATCCTGGCCATGTTTACTTTGCAAACCATTTTGTTGAATTTGACGCCATACATTTTGACCTAAGTGGAATAGACAGCATTTGTGTTGCGCATCAGGAAATTCTTGTTTAACACCATTAATGACCGCCATCTCGAAATCCGTCATTATTACTAGTGGGTTCAATTCGATATCATATTCTAGAGCATATGCCTTTAGTGTTTAAAAAAAATACAAGTAACAATTTAGCGTCTTATTCGTTAGAAACGCATATACTAAAGGTACGTAATAACGATCTGTGCCCGTGTCCACCAAACCATGTATACTATATATTTGTCTGAAAAGTATAGGACATGTTGCGAATGTACCATCCATCACCCAAAGTTGTGATTTATTTAATAGTATTAAATTTGATTTCGTTGCAAATAACATAACATAGTTTTCTTCAAACTTAACCTGACGCCCTAAAAATCTTTCACTATCAACTTTCTGCAATCTATCGGGGATGTTTATATCATTAAGAGTAATCGGTTCCTTTGGCATTTATTTTCTTCTTGCTCGACGTATAATTTGCGATGCTGCTTTTTTGTTTGGAAGAACACACGAACTTGATTTCGAAACGTTGGCCACATTTCGCTGAATAATTTGATTCGGTCTATCAAGCGAGCTGGTAGCATCACTTTTTAGGGAATTCCTAAAACGTAGTTCATCTACCTTACCAGGATCTGGTGCGTGATTATGCTGTGTTGTATAGCTTTCCAACAAATGCTCCTCACTTCCGTGCAATTTTGTTGTTGCAGTACTATTACAATGGTATTTGTATTTGTAGGAACAATGCCAGTAGAACTTGTTATTAATATTTTTGTTTAGTGCCATTACATAGTGTAAGAGTCTATAATCAAACTACACACGTAACTCACAATTATAAGTTTATTTTCCACTTCTCAAAATATAACTACACTATGATCACACTAGTTTATAGAATTCTGGAGATGTTATTCGCACTGAATCCGACAACCAACTGCCAATCAACGCTTCCAACATACGTTTTGCAAGTGTCACCCCACCATTGCTCCGGAAGTACGCAACTAAATAATAATCACATCTTTGATTTTAAATAAGCAAACGTAACCTTAAAAAGGTTATTAATTAAATATGTTTTAACAAATAAATCAACTACTAATTAAATCATAAATCAAAATAACTTATTTTATACGTAAATATGTATGTCTGTCTTCGAAGCGACAACAATAGCCATCCAAAACTAAGACGGACTTGCGTTTTTGGGACAATTCTGGCTTATAATAAGACCCTACAGATATTTTTCACAAAATTTACTTGTAATTCACTACTTAGTCACAATGCTTTCTATAGATGAACATAGTTTTATTTATGAGATGAAAACAATATTACAATGTATGAGGGTAGCCTGAAATAAATATGACTTACCTAATTGTTCGTTCAGAAATAGACTTTTTTTTAACGAAAGTTTATGTATGTTGATAAAATGATACATTTTTTTGTCAATATAATCATAGTAGTCTTCAAAAACAGTGGTATTAATTATAAAATGGTATTTAAAATCTAATAAAAACAATATGAATTTATTAGAGTTTCTCCGTGCAATTGCAATTCACACAAAATATTAAAATGTACCTTTAAAAGATAAATAATAATTAAAGATTAAAATGTGATTTATTGGTAAATTTTGTGTTTTTCTTGTATTCTAATATAAAAAGTAGTATTGATATTTCGATTAAGTAAATGAATATGCGATGCGTTGAACGCTCGATCAAACAAACATTCGATATTTTGAACACTCGATGTATTGAGTGTACGATATATTGAATGTTCGATTTATTAACCGTTCGATTTTATGAACGTTCGAGTATTTGGCTGTTCGATGTATAGTGGTCGATCAATTGATATTCGATTATTTGGCATTCGATTTGGCATAGTACACCCGTTGAGGTGTTGAGTTGACAGCCGGTTTTAACTCATTTTTGTACGAAGTTTTCGCGACAAAAAACACTGTATAATCACTGGATATAATACTTAGTATCTAGGTTCGGTTCGGTTTTTCCGGTTCCGGTGCTCTAACAGTGTAGACGTTTGACAGTGCTCGCCGAAAGAAATATTAATAAACTCAGTGCAAACTAAACAAAGACAATCAAATTGTTAAATAAAAGTGTGGCAGAGGCGATATATGAAGAATTGAATCAAAGACTCAGTGTTCTTCGTTAATATTGTGACAAGAAAATCAGTGACCAAAATAAAGCTTTATATAACCTCAAAAAAGCATCTGTCAATTATCAAAAAACCAAAGACAAAACCGTCGACTTAACGAAAAAAGACGGTCAGTGTGGTCAGAACAAAATAACATTAAATCATCACTGACACATCTGTAGGGCAGACAACTTAACAAGAAAAATTACGTTCCAATTCAAGCAATCACCAAACGTTTAGTTATTGCGCCATTGTAATAACTAATAGCCTAGAATAAAATGTCCGAAGAAATGTCAATATCCACGCTATATGCTATGGTGAAACTAGAAATGCAAAAACAAGCTACTTTGATAACAGATAATACAGATAAAATTATGGTAACCATCGAGGACAAAATAAAACCGCTAATAGAGGAAAACCAAATCCTTAAATCGGAAATTGAAGTTCTAAACAAGAAGATAATTATTTTAGAAAATCTAACTAAGAAGAACAACGTTATATTCCACGGATTCGAAGAAACGGAAACAAATTATACCCAGCTATTCGAAAACATTACGCAGTTACTCCATAAATTGGATGTAAATATCGAAAAGTGTGACATAAATAAATTACACAGAATTGGAAAACAGACATCAGGAAAAACAAGGCCGGTATTAATCAGTCTCACAACATACAACAAAAAAGTTGAGATCCTCAAAAATAAAAAGAAAATGCCAGAATCAACATACATAACCGAAGATTTCTCTAAAGAAACACTACAAAAACGCAAGGATCTACAGATGGAGCTTCAACAAGAGAAAAAAAAGGGTAACGACGTGTACATCAAAAACAACAAACTTGTAGTGAAAACCAAAGTAAATGAAAAACGGAAAAGAGAGAACTCGTCATCTCCCCCTGCAGCACCGCAACATCAACACGGAACTGGCGATAATAATAATAAAAATAAAAGTATATTGACACCAGCAAAACTACACAAAACTGATCCATTCGCCTATATGAGATCCAGATCCCACTCTACGACTGGAGTAACTACACCAAAAGCATAGGAATCTTCAGGCATCGGTAACCGATAAAAAGCAATAATCAAAAACCACACAAAACAACATATCGAAAATAAATGGTTCGAGTCATATCTTAGGAATAGGTCCCAGATTGTTACATTGGGCGGAGTAAGGTCTAACTGCGTAACCATAGCATCTGGTGTGCCTCAGGGCTCAATTTTAGCACCTCTTTTATACTCTGCCTACCTATACGATATAGGAGCGCATGTTCTTGATGCAAAGTTCCTGATGTATGCTGACGACACCAAGATTTTTATGGCTATAAGAAATAAGCATGACTGTGAGAAGCTTCAAAACGACTTAAATAGACTATCTAATTACTATATTATCAATAGAATCAATGTAAACATAAACAAATGTCAGGCTATAACCTTTACTAGAAAGCGAAATCTCATTAGCTACAGTTACTATCTTAGCGGTGGTAATATTCCGCGTTGCAATGTTATTAGAGATCTTGGTGTCGTCCTGGATTCAAAACTTCTGTATTCGGAGCATGTGTCCTATGTTGTCGGCAAGGCATACAAAAACCTGGGATTTATTATGCGAACATGTAAATTATTTACCGATATAAATTGCATCAAGGTACTCTATTTTGCGTACATTCGCAGTATTTTAGAATACTGCAGTAATATCTGGAATCCGCACTACTTGGTTTATATACAGCAAATAGAATCAATACAATCTAGATTCATTAAATATATAAACTATCGCACTGGCTTCGGATCTACAGACTATCTGCCATCATGCAAACACCATAATATGCTGCCACTGGAGGATAGACGTCTGATTCTAGACATGATATTCCTTTATAATGTCTGCAGTGGGAACATTGATAGTACCGTTTTAAATAACTTAGTTATAAGATTAAGTGCTCCATCCCGACGGACTAGGCACACGCAGTTATTCGATGTACCGCACAGTGGTACAAACTACGCCCAAAACTCAACCATTGGTAGGACGCTAAGTCATTTTAACAAAAGATTCTCTCACCTTGATCTTTTTAATACCAAAAAAGGTACATTCAAGAAACAATTAATAACATCGGTAGGTGATGAACTGCCTAATAAACCTAAATAAAAAAATAAAAAAATAAAAATAAATAAAAAAAAACACAACTTACACACCTTTCACCACTCCTCATGCACACTCCCACACACTCACTCTCACTGTACACTTAGCAATGCTTAGATGGTGCTAGCATTTCACTACTCACTTTGTATGTTTGTTTCTGCTGCATATTGTATGGTTATTAAATTGTAAATCCGTAATTGGCTGTAAGACTAGTTTATATATTCTAAGTTATTATCTCAAAGAGCTGTGGATTTTGTAATAATAAATAAATAAATAAATAAATAAATAAATAAAATTCTCCCCAACCCGGTTGGTCACCGTGGGGTAAGAGACCAAAACCCCCTAGGTTTGATGCCTAAAAAGCCTATAAAGCAAAATACAACAGAACAGAAAACTTCAAAGATAAATCATGAAAAAAAACGAAGAGTTACGAATGATAAAGGAAACAGTAAGAGATACAGTATTTTTATATCGACTCTTAACACCAGGACTTTAAGAACAGACGAATCCTTACAGGAATTGGAATATGCCTTAGAGTCTATAAATTGGGACATAATTGGCTTGAGCGAAGTGAGAAGACTGGGTGAACAAATCGAGCAACATGAAAAATACATTTTCTATCACATTGGAATCACACCTGGCTCACATGGAGTTGGCTTTCTTGTCAAAAAGTGCTATAGTGAATATATTCAGGAATTCATTGGAGTTTCAGAACGAATTGCCCAACTAAATATCAACTTGCTTGGGTATGACACTATATCAATAATTCAAATTTATGCACCTACAGAGATTGCGCCAAAGTATATAAAGGACATAATTATTCTATAAAGACCTGGAGAAGACTCTCGAGAATGCACACAAAACAGTTTTTCTCATGGGCGATTTCAACGGCCAGATTGGCAAAAGACTACCATTGGAAGATGGAATTCTGGGTCAGTTTAGCACCGGTAAAAGGAATGACAATGGGCAAAGACTAGTGACCCTGGCACATACACATAACCTCAAAGTCATGAACAGCTTCTTTAGGAAAAACAAAAATAAGAAATGGACCTGGATATCTCCTGACGGGCAAGTGAAAAATGAGATAGACTTCATACTTTCTAATAAACCCCAATTTTTAAAAGATGTAAACACAATTAATACATTTAACTTCAACACAAATCACCGAATGGTAAGAGGAGCAATTTACCTAAACAAACAAAAGAAAAAGAGAAATCACACTAAGAAAGAAATTCAACCAAATCAGGTCCCACTCCCTATCCCAGAAAACTTGCTGATAACTCTGGAAAACGAAACCACAGCTATTTACCATCTGAAAAATGTACAAGATAAATACAACATATTAGAAGAAACACTTCAGAAAGTGTCGGGACAATTGTGTATCTTGAAAAACCAAAAAGACAAGATCGGAGAAGAAACAAGATCCCTAATAAAAACCAGGAAAATCCTTCTAGAAAACAGAAAACAAAACAGAAAACAAATGTGGTATGAATTTTGAGTGGAAGGGAACGCTAAGTAGAGGTGCGAGTGAAAGGGTATAAGAGTGAAAGGGAGAGGGATATAAAGGAATATGGCGATGGAAGTGAAAAACGACGAACGAGTGTGAGCTAAGGGTATTAAGTTTTTTTTATTTCGGATTGCTCCGAAAATAAATCAGATTACCGGATTCACTTTGTTTATTTTGACCACACGATCCCACAAACTTGGGGGCTCGTCCGGGATTGCGGTGAAATAATTGGAGTGAATAACGAACGCCGAACGACTACGACGCCGACGCACGCCGATTGATTTTTGAAAAAGATCCAAGGACAACGACGACGGTTACGACGATATTTCTAGTTACGACGACTAGGTACGACGAATTACGATGCCGACGGAAAAATCCGACCAGGAATTTCAAGATGCGGCAGCGTCTGCACCGGCACAGGTGGCCTACGGCGACATGTTGCATCTTACGGAACAACTCATACGAAAATTCAGTGCACAAGACGATACGCATACTGTATCCATGTGGATACGGGATATTGAAGAAAATGGCGAAATATTTCAATGGAGTCCAACCCAACTGCTGTTAGTGGCGCGACGTTCGCTAACAGGTACAGCAGCACTATGGTTACGCAGCGAGAAAATCTATAAATCATGGGACGAGTTGAAAGTAGCTATCGGAAAAGAGTTCGCGGATACCCTGGATGTGAAGAAGATACATGAAATAATGAGTACAAGACGTAAGAAGAAAGACGAATCATGTATTGACTACATGCTTGTAATGAAGGAGTTAGGTAAACGCGGACGAATACCGGACTACGTAGCTATTAAATATATAGTAGACGGCATCATAGATGACGGGATAAACAAGATAATGTTGTATGGTGTCACGACGTACGCCGTTGTACGCAATGTTGAAAAATGATACCAGGGACATTCGACGTAGTAAGCCGCAAAATGAAACTCGGAACAGCGGTAATAATACGAAAAACGCGGCAGCAGTGATGAGATGTTTTAACTGTGGAGAGAAAAGTCATACGTCGGAAAATTGTCCTCATAGATCGCAAGGAAAAAAGTGTTTCCACTGTAACGAATTTGGTCACATTTCTCCAAATTGCCCAATGAAAAAGATGGCGGATTCGGGTTTGAAGCAAACAGCGCCTGCATCAACATCGGGCATTCGGCAGACTTCGGGCACGATCGGAGGACACGAGCGATTTCCGAAGGTTGGCACTTCTGAACAAGAACGAAAACCGACCAATCAGATGTCGAAGAAAGCATTCTTCAATTTGATGCAAGAGGGCGCCACCAGCAGCGTGAACGATGAAGTTCAAGACGATGTTCAGGCTGATGTTTACACAGCCGCGAGCGCGAGTGATTCGTGTTATGAAGTTGGCATTACGAAACCACGGAGCAGGGCAGCGATTGGCTATACCGACAGCGGCCATGTTGTTGAGTTTGACACTTACAACGTAAACAAACAAAACGAACCTGAAGATAAGGTACCGGTTGTACGCATAGTACGTCGCAATCGTATAAAACCACTTAAAACAGTGTATGTGCGCGGTAAAACGGCTAGTGCGTTAATTGATTCGGGCTGTGACGTGAATTTGATGTCAAAGGATTTTTACAACGAACTTAACAGGTTAGATCTTGTATTGTGTAACGATAACAACATTACGTTAACCGGTTTAGGTTATTCACAAGTAAAGTCATGTGGTGTTGTCACATTAGACATAACGATTGATAATTGTTTATACCGTAATATTACGTTCTATGTAATGCCTAACGACTCTGTGCCATTCCAAATGATAATTGGTAACGATTTCCTACGAAATGTTATGATGTTTATGAAAGATTATATAGTTTGGTTATTGCCGAAAGATGATTGGATGAACCCGAACTATGAATGGTTGAAAGATGTTGCATATTTTTCAGACTCTGCTGATTGTTTAGCTCACGTCATTAATCCTGCTGTGAAAGAAGAAGTAATAAGGTTAGTAACAAGTTATGTACCACGGAAGAACAAAGAAGCACCAATAGAATTGAAAATAGTTCTCAAAGATGACTTACCTGTATCTCAGCGGCCACGACGAATCTCATTCAAGGAACAAGAAGATGTGGATCGCCAAATCCAAGAATGGCTTGATGATGGAATTATAAGGGTGAGTTACTCTGAATACTCTAGTCCGTTAGTGTTGGTTAGAAAAAAAGATGGTGGTTTAAGAATATGCGTTGATTATAGAAAGATTAACAGTAAAATGGTTAAAGATGAATACCCACTCCCTATAATAGATGATCATATTGATAAGTTGTCGTCAGCTAGAATATTTAGTGCATTAGACTTAAAGAATGGTTACTTTCATTTGCGTATACACGAAGATTCAATTAAGTATACTTCTTTTGTAACGACAACGGGGCAATATGAGTTTTTACGTGCTCCTTTTGATCTAGCGACTTGCCCCAAGGTGTTTACAAGATTTATCACCATCATATTCAGAGACTTGATTGCCAGAGGCATAGTTATTGTCTTTATTGACGATATTTTAATTCCAGCTCAAGACGAGTATCAGGCTATGGAACGCCTAAAGGAATTTCTGAATTTTGCATCGGAATATGGATTACAGATCAACTGGAAAAAGTGTCAGTTGTTAACTAGGATGGTGGAATACCTAGGACACGTTATTGAAGGTGGTGCAGTTATGCCGTCGCCAGGGAAAACAGATGCTGTTACAAAATTCCCTGAGCCTCAGAATTTGAAGCAGCTGCATAGTTTTTTGGGACTTTGTTCCTATTTCAGGAAATTTATACCTCAATACGCCCAGATAGCACAACCGCTAACTAACATGCTGAGGAAAGAATGCAAGTTTGAATTCAATGATGAACATAGAGCAGTTTTTAACGAATTGAAGATGAAGTTAGCTACTAAACCCGTGTTGAAGATTTTTGACCAAAGAGCGGAGACGGAGCTCCATACTGACGCATCAAGCATTGCTTATTCAGCTATTTTAATGCAAAAAGGTGATGATGGGAATTTACACCCAGTTCATTATATGAGCCGAAGGACTACAGATGCACAGGCCAAGTACACAAGCTATGAGCTCGAAGCACTAGCTATAATTGAAGGTGTGAAGAAGTACAGACACTATTTATATGGAAAATTCTTTAAGATTGTTACAGATTGTAAAGCTTTTCAAATGACGCTGAACAAGAAGGATTTAGCATCATCAACAAGAGTTGCTCGATGGATTTTGTTCCTACAGGATTATGATTTCACAGTAGAACACCGTGATGGTACTGGAATGAGGCATGTTGACGCCTTGAGTCGAAACCCGTATGTAGCAACCTTAACATCTAGCTTACACCAGGATATAAAACGCGCACAGGAGTGTGACGAAGGCCTTAGTGCAATAATAAAAATTTTGGAAGAAGGAAAATCATTTAAAGATTACAGTCTAAATCAAGGATTACTTTATAAAGGATCAGAGCAACAACTTGTTATACCTAGTACGATGGAGAATAAAATTATAAAGAGGGCACACTGTAATGGTCATTTTGCAAAGAAGAAAACTTTAGATCTGATTAGCAAGGATTACTATATTGAAAAGATGGGAAAGAAAGTTGAAGATTATATAGCATCATGTATACCATGTCTACTGACGAATAGAAAAGAAGGAAAACAGGAAGGTTACCTAAATCCAATTGAGAAGGGAGATACCCCGCTGCACACGCTGCATTTGGATCACGTTGGACCCCTGACAGAGACTCATAAGCAATATAACCATATACTTACCGTTATTGACGCTTTCACGAAGTTTGTATGGTTGTTCCCGTGTAAAAGTACCACGACGAGGGAAGTGTTGAACAAGTTGGAGATACTACAGCACATTTTTGGAAGTTCAGAAAGATTCATCACAGATAGAGGTACTGCTTTTACTAGCAACGACTTTCAACAGTATTGCACGAAGGAGGGAATAGAGTTATGTCATATTACTACAGGAGTACCTAGAGGCAATGGTCAGGTGGAAAGGGTTCACCGAACTATTATACCAGTACTTACTAAGTTATGTATTGAGAAACCAGGATTGTGGTACCGGCACGTAGGAAGAGTGTAGATGGCATTAAATAGCACTTACCAGAGAAGCGTGAACACCACTCCATTCGAGATGCTAATAGGAAAGAAAATGAAGAGACAAGAAGATATAGAAATATATGAACTACTAGAACAAGAAGGACGGGACAACTACATGGAAAATAGAGAGGATTTAAGAAAGAGAGCAAAACAGCAAATACTGGAAGTACAACAAGAGAATAAGAAGAACTATGACAAGCACAGAAAGGATAGTAGGAAATATGAAGAAGGGGAGTTAGTTGCTATAAAACGAACCCAGTATGGGCCAGGGCTCAAACCAAAGTATTTGGGGCCTTATCGGGTCACAAAAAACAAACGACGCGACAGATACGACATGGAAAAAGCAGATAGGATGGTAGAAGGTCCAGTCAAGACCACAACATCGGCAGATCACATGAAGAAATGGCCAGATGATAAGGAATAAGATGAAGTATGTGAGGATGAGGTATGTTTGTTGACTGTATGAAAGTGATAGGTGTGAAGGAATGATTTTTTTTCAGTGTGTGTTTTGTTATGTACTAGATGCATAATTTTGCAGAGTTGTACGCATTACAAGTAAATTGTAACTGGTCACGTTGTGTTCCTAAGGTGTTTTTTTTTTTTGTGTCTTTGTTATGCAAAAATGCAATAAGATGTCAAGCCTAAACTGTATTTAAGTAGTGTTTCTTATTAGAGTCATGCTATGCATTTGTATCTCTTTTTCTATGAAAAGAAATAACAAGATGTCAACTGACTATGTTGCTAAGTTATAGAAGTACAGTAAATATATTCTCCGATAATTTAATTGTTTAAGAAATTGGTCATCTTCTAAAGAAAAATGTTTTTTTTTTTAAACTGGTTTAAGATTACAATCTCATTATGTTCCTATAACTAGTTTAAGACTTAACCTAAAGTGTTATCCATTAATTAAAGATGCTGAAATAAGGTGTGATGATTGTATGAGAGTGCATGTGAGATATTGTGTCTGAGGGCAGACATGGTGCAGGATGGCCGAATGTGGTATGAATTTTGAGTGGAAGGGAACGCTAAGTAGAGGTGCGAGTGAAAGGGTATAAGAGTGAAAGGGAGAGGGATATAAAGGAATATGGCGATGGAAGTGAAAAACGACGAACGAGTGTGAGCTAAGGGTATTAAGTTTTTTTTATTTCGGATTGCTCCGAAAATAAATCAGATTACCGGATTCACTTTGTTTATTTTGACCACACGATCCCACACAAATAGCACAGTTAAGTAAACAAATTAATGGAAAAATTAGAACATATAGAAAACAGCTGAGAAACAGGACCATCCAATACCACATTGAGAAATCTGGAGGAATCAAAAAAGCTTTAAAAGAGTTAAGGGAGAATACATGTTGGATTCCATGCATTAGAAGTAAAAAATCTGGCAAGAAAGAAACAAAGCGACCCGAAATCAGAGAAATAGCAACAGACTTTTACAGCAACTTATATGATGACGAATACAACACAGACACAGACACGCAATACCTACCGGAAGACAGCGAAGAACCTACTCCCTCAATATTAGGAACTGAAATAAGACAGGCAATTCTGTCTCAAAAAAACAACAAAGCTCCTGGAGATGATAAAATATCAAATGAAATTCTTAAAGGATGCCAAGACCATATTATAGACGCCATTCAAAATCTGTTCGATGACATACTCACCACAGAAACCATACCGAAACAATGGACAGTGTCTACCATCATATTGCTCCATAAGAAAGGTGATAAAGCCGAAATAAATAACTATCGACCCATCAGCTTGATATCGAATTTATATAAGATATTCTCAAAGGTGATACTAAACAGAATTAGCTCAATACTGGACGAGAATCAGCCGAAAGAACAGGCTGGATTCCGAAGCGATTTCTCAACAATGGATCATATCCATGTCATAAAACAAGTCATAGAAAAAAATAATGAATATGGAAGAATATACTATTTGGCCTTTGTAGACTACAATAAAGCATTTGATTCTCTGAAACATACACACATATGGGAGGCTCTAAGTTCTCAAGGAGTACATCCTAAATATATCAGGCTAATAAAAAAAATATACAAGGAATCAACAGCAAGAATCCAAACTGAAAAAAAAGGCCTAGCATTCAAAATAAACAAGGGAGTACGTCAAGGAGACCCCTTGTCGCCAAAGCTATTTTCGGCAGTATTGGAACATATATTCAGGAAAATGGATTGGGATACATTTGGAATCAATATAAACGGTGAAAAACTAAACCACCTAAGATTCGCAGATGACCTGATTCTGCTTAGTGACAACCAGGAAAGCTTGAAAATCATGTTAACGCAATTAGAAAGAGAAAGCAAAATGGTGGGTTTGACTATGAATGTGGACAAAACCAAATTAATGACAAATCACATAAAAACACCTATCTTACTAAATTCCAACCATATAGAATATGTTGATCAATACACATACCTAGGTCAAATAATTTCACCAAAAAACCAAATGCAAAAAGAAATAGATACCAGAATAAGCAATGCCTGGAAAAGATTTTGGTCCCTCAAAGAAGTCATGAAGAATCCACACATACCAATGAAGGACAAGACTAAAATATTCAACTCTTCTATACTGCCATGTTTAACCTACGGATCACAAACTTGGGCCCTAACTAATAAACATGGAGCAGCACTTAGAGTTTGTCAAAATAAAATGGAGAGAAGTATTCTAAACATTAAGTTACGGGACAAAATCAAACTATCAAATATAAGACGTAAGACCAAAGTTACAGATGTCACATTGACAGTGAAAAAACTAAAATGGAACTGGATAGGCCACATGATAAGAAACAAGAGAAATAAATGGTCTAAAGATATCACAATGTGGTACCCTCGAGAGGGGAAAAGAATGAAAGGGCGTCAACGAATGAGATGGGAGGATGAAATTAAAAAAACGGCAGGAGAAACATGGAGAGGAAAAGCTACAAATAGGAAATTATGGCAAATCCTAGGGGAGGCCTTTGCCAAAGGGCAAGCTGATACTAATGTTACTGATGTCGAGGATTAATAATAATTTAACAATAATGAATGAAATCAAAAATCAATATTTATTTTATTATTTATTTATCAAATGCATGAATTGTGAAGCAATGGAACAAAGTTAAAAATTAAATTAAATTAAATTGGGTAGAACTTGTAGTAATGTAAGTAAATCACAATTTGTAATTCTTTTATACGATGAAAATGTAATTGCATGTACAGTATCAGAAATAAAGGGTATTTGAATTTGAATTTGAATCTAGGTTCGACTGTATTACACTAATTTAACATAATTATAACACTTTTAATAATTTATTAAATAAATATCCTAGAGACCGTTTTTTTTGACGACCGGCTACCAGTGTTGCCAGCCTAAAAAAAAAAAAAAAAGGTACTCAAACAAACAAAAATGCAGAGGTAACATTTGGTATTACGGTTACCTCTTCCCTTTTTGCTGGCAATCAAAAAGGGTCCTGCAAAATCTGTACCAGTGCAATAGAAGGAGTATTTTTGGCTGTATAGTATTACCTTTGTATATTACACAAAAAACACATTGTTTCGTTATTTTCCTTGCTAACACTCTGCCACCTACAGGCCAATACATTTCCCTTATAGTAGCTAGAAACAGCTGTAGACCTGCGTGAAAAAGGCGATTGTGTTCGTGCTGCATCAATAGGAAGGTGAGTCTATGCTTCCCATCTAGTATTATAGGATGCCTTTTATTGTATTCAAAATCTGAATTGCCTAAACGACCTCCTACTCTCAGCAGGCCGTCTGAATCTAGGAATTTTATTTTATTTTTATTTTTTTATTTTGCTTTATTGGGACATAAAACAGTTACACATAACATTTAAGTGTGACAAAATATCTTAAGAACTAGGTAAACATGTAATCCACACAAATGTCCGCGAAATAATGGTATATGAAACTTAGTTTAATGCGTGCGTTGGAAGAAGTACTCGTACTTATTTTAGAATAATAAGTATAAGATGGCTATTTAATTAAGTAATTTATGTACTCAAAAAGGAAAATAGCAAAAACATTTTTCGTTATTAATAATTATAATGTTCAACTATAAAACATACAAAGATGATGATGAAGACTATAGAGATTCAATAGCCATCTTTTTGAACTTAAAGTGCGTTAGTGCGAAAATATCCAAATCCATGAAATATGTGTTATACGTATCTACAATGCGTCGGAGAGGCGCCCGTGCACCAGCGTGAGTTCTGCACCTTTCGGTGTGAAATAGCCGGGGCACACGCGCTTCTCGACGCATCACAGTTCTAGGTACAATGTAACATAAGTTATTGGTAATTTCTGGACAATCAAACCTTTTATTATAATAATAGTCCTCCAGACCGTGTTTTCGGCCACGGCGGCCAATCTCAACGGAGACTAGCCTTCGGCGCGGGAGATATTATAGTGCACAAGTGTTTGCGCAGACACATTCGCACTCTCTCTTCCCTCACTCTCATAGTCCGATGGGACGGCAATCCAACACGACCGGAGAGAGATCAGGCGTAGGACCAACGGCTTAACGTGCTTTCTGAGGCACGGGAGTATCACACCGCCAACTTCCAAACTCCGGGCTGTTACTACGAAATTCCTAATGGAAAAATCCAATAACACTTTGCCCGACCCGGGAATAGAACCCAGGACCCCACGCTCTGCAGTCGCGCTTGCGACCACGAGACCAACGGGGCAGTCAAAAAACCTGTTATTACATAGACCATGAAGCATCATGGCCATCAGTAGGCTGCGTCTTGACTCCAAGCTCTGAAGTTTATACCGTATTAATAATTAAGTATAGGGCAGTTTAGACTTAGTGCATCTATAGTGCATAGCGCGTAAATATTTTTTTTGAACCATTTCCATTCTTTTTATAAAAGTGTCAAAAATGGGACTCCAAACAGGTACTGCGAATTCCAATTGAGAACGGACCAAAGCTTTGTATAGAAGTAAAAAAGTAGACGGTCTTTTAAAGTCCTTTGAAGAACGCATGACGAAACCAAACATACGATACGCCCTATTAACAATGTTATCAATGTGAAGATTGAAGTGCAGTTAAGAGTCCATTGTTACACCGAGATCTCGAATGTTGTCAACTCTCTGCAGAGAGATACCGTGAAGAGTATAATCAAATTTTATGTTTTTGTTTTTTGTGAAAGTGATTACATTACATTTAGGTAAACTTAGCTGGAGTTTATTATATGAACAGTATTGAGAAAGTCTGTCAAGGTCCTCCTGCATTAGCAGACAATCTTGTCTGCCTCCCCATAATTGAGCTCTGGGGCTCAATTGGCCAGAGGTGACAATGATTGAACTTGATTGGAAGCCATTAATGACTATCTTTTGCGATCTATTGTATATGTATGCCATGAACCATCGTAATAAATTGCCACGAATTCCGTTATAAGCAATTTTATCAAGGAGGAGCTTATGGTCCACCTTGTCAAAAGCCTTCCGAAATCTGTGTACACAGCGTCAACCTGAACTTGTTCATCTATGCTCTTGAATAAAAAGTCCGCGAATAATATGAGATTGGTATTCGTCGAGCGTCGTTTAACAAACCCATGCTGCTCACCGATAATGAGGTTGTGAATGTGTGAGTATACTTCACTATGTACAAGACTCTCGAAAAGCTTCGACAAGGTGGACAGTATAGAGATAGGACGATAATTTTGTATGTTATTTTTATCGCCACTCTTAAACACCGGAGTGATATGCGCCCGTTTCCAAATATCAGGAAAGGCCTTCTCGTAAACATTTATTAAATATAATATAGAGTGGAAGTACAATCGTTTCTGCTGTCTTCTTTATGAAGACTGGTGGCAAACTGTCGGGACCAGAGGGCCTAGACAAGTGACAATCGCTTCGAAAGCGTTTCGTATTTCTAGAACGAATTTCAACAGGATTGACATAAGCTTTTCGATAGCTTATGTCAGTCCTATACATTTTTACCTTTTACATCATCGTTATCGCTGATAGAATGTCACTTTGTCTAGGGCCTCAGGACCTTTATTTAAGTCTAATTGCGTTATCGCTTTATGTACAACATCTACTGGCAAATAGATGTCAGAGATGCAGGGAGAATTCTCTGCATAAGTATTAGGTGGCTGCCACGTCGCGGGTCGGAGATTCGTGGGTTCATAAACAGAGGTAAAAAAGTGGAGAACATGTTACATATATCAGTTGGATTATTTGAGTTAAGATTATTTAGAAACATATTTGCAGGAATTTCCGCCCTGCCCTTCCTGTTTGAAATGTAAGTCCAGAAATGTTTAATGCTAAGCGGAGTACTATCTTCTACCGATTTCATGTATCTTTCAAAACATTTGTCACATTCAGATTTAAAACGTTTACGATGAGTAGAGAAACTTTCATAGTCAAAGGCCGTACGTAGTCATTACCGTACGCTTTCCATTTTAGCCAAGCTTTTTCTTTATTTTTGAAAATACGTATGAGCGAAGGAGAAAACCACCGAGGAAAACGTGAATTTCTGAGACGCGATAGCGGAATATGCCTTTTAATTATACTATAGATTTGATCGTAAAATGCATTAACGGATTGTTCAGCAGAAAGGTCGTAAAACAATTGATTCCAGTCCAATTTACTCAACTCTTTATTAATTAATATATAATAAGTGAAGTTAATATTGAGAAAGGCGGATGGTGAACATCAAGCGGCAACAATGGTGTACACGTTTTAGACTCACAGTCAGCGTTAGACAAAAACAAGTCCAGTATACGCCCCAAGTTATTCCTCGATGTGTTATATTGAAAAATATTAGTTAAGGATATAAAGTTGCATAGATGACAGCTCAAATTATCAGTAGGTTGTGGAACAACATAGTGACATCCACTCCGATCCAGCCAGTGAATGCTTGGTAAGTTGTAATCGCCTGTTATATAGAATGTGTCAGTACTAGTGTCATTGATTACATCCAGCAATTTATCTAAGTGTGATGTAAGATGCACTTATGATATGGCGCTTTGTAGGGTGCGACCCCGGCAGCTGCACCAAGACGTGTTCGATATTAGTGAATGACGGGCGCGTCAAAACGACCAACTAGGTCGTAATGTACGTAGAACGGCTATCAACACCCCGCCACCGTCACGCTTTCCCGTGGTGCAGCGGTCGCAGTCGCATCTGAATACTAAATATCGATCATCAATGAACTCACCGTCAGATATGCTAGGTATAAGCCAAGTCTCTGTGAGAATGATTACGTCATAGGAAAAAGACAAGATATTCATAAATAATGTATGTAGCTTGGTATGCAATCCACGACAGTTTTGGTAATAAACTGTTAAATTGTATTTATCCATTGGTATTGGAAGAGATGCAAAAAACACTGCCAAAACAAAGCCTGGAGTCAAGCTCAGTCTCAACTTTTGACCTGAACAAAATAAAATACTTAACACGGGAACAGTAAGGACGCATAGTAAATGTAGACAACAGTTGCAAACATAACACCCCTCTTTTTCCGTCGGGGGTTAAAAATTGGTAATAACGTAGGTAAGTTGATAATTTTAAGGTTTTATCTATTTTATATTAAACGTAAATATGGAAGCCAAACGGAAACATAAGTGTTGAGTTAACAACTACTAAAAGAAATAGACCATGTTTACAGGTAATCAAAACGAAACAATACAGATATATTTCAATTTTTAAGTTAAAGGTACAATTATTTAGATACATGAGGGTAACCGTAAAATAGAATAGAATAGAATATATATTTATTCAGTATAAAATTGGTAAAATATTAACATAAAATCTTAGAAATAATTTACAAAGGTATTTTAATGTTAGATGCCTGTACTAGGATAAACCTGTATCACAGGCGGCATGAGTTCACACTTTATGGTAGTTATAAGGACAATAAAATTCTTAACAATATTTAACAATAGAATTCTTGAAATAATGACAAAATTTAATAATCTAATTTATTACCTAATCTTATTTTTTATTTTTTTATTTTTTTTATTATTAATAGGTTAGCCTACAATTGTTGACACATATCATTTAATTTAAAAGTACACAATATACATTTATAAGTGCAACAATTATTTACAGGCTAACACCACATGCACTATAGAATTACATTTTACATTTTTAATTACTGCAATTAATAAATTGAGAATGAGAGGCTGATTAAAAAATAACGTAAAAACGAAGCATAGCTCTAGCAATATAACACACAAATCAAGAATAAATTAAATTAAAAATCTATAAGTATATACATTCCTCAAATATAGTGGTAGTAGAGTGGCAGATAAATAAGTAAAAATAAAACTAAGTTTAATTTAGTATTTGGTATAGGTACAATAAACAATAAATTAAAAGTTGACTGATGATTAAATTAAGTTAAATAACGTTAAATAGGTAAATTGATAAATTAAATTAAATTGCCAATTTAGGTTATGCCCTAGTAGTGCGAGTAGTATTTAACAATTAATTTACAAAATGTCCCTTTGCTATCGTGGTGTACGTCGATCAGATGACTACAGCTGTTTAATATTTTGCACATTCGCGGTATAGGTGAGTTAGTACCTAGGATTGTTTTACGCAAGGGCGGGTGTAGCGGAGTGATGGGTTTCCGAGGACAGCGGGCTGGGGCACGAAACCTGATAAGACTTAGTAACTGTGGACAGTCTATTTGCTTTCTGAGGAGTTTGTACAGAAACAGGGCATCCATAACTTCTCTTCGAGTCGATAACGAGAGCATCTTGAAAGTTTCCAGACGGGACACATAGGAGGGCAGCTGCTTGCTTTTCCCTTTAGAAAAAGCAAGATGCCATAAGAATCGTTTCTGGACCCTTTCTAAGAGAAGTTTGTGAGTGGCGTAATGTGGTCGCCATACGACGCTACAGTACTCTAGGATGCTATGTACAAGGCTATAATACAGCAATATTTTAGTGCTGACTTGTTTGAAACCCTTGGAATTGCGTAGCACAAATCCCAACATTTTGGAAGCCTTTTTAACAGTGTTTTCGATATGGGGGATAAAAGTAACCTTTTTATCAAATAGGACTCCTAGATCCCTTATAGTTTCTACCTTATGAATCTTATGTTTGCCTATGAAGTAGCTCGAATGGATGGGGTGAACTTTTCTAGAAAATGACAGGTGATAGCATTTGTTGAAGTTCAATTCCATTTTGTTATTCTTGCACCATTCATTTACTCTGTTCACATCGTCCTGCAGAAGCTCAATATCAGTTGACGATTGGATTTTCCTTGCAATCTTTAAATCATCCGCGTACAAAAAACACTCGGAAAATTGAAGGCAGTGGGGAAGATCATTTATAAAAATTATAAATAAAATGGGGGCCAAATGGGAACCCTGGGGGGCACCGGAAGTCATGCGATAATTGTTGGTAGAGCGAAAACCATTTACCACAACATAAAATTCACGTTCTGCTAGATATGATTCCAACCATTTCAGCAAGGGTCCCGTGATACCATAGGTTGCCAGTTTTTATCAGTATGGAATGGGAGATTTTATCAAACGCCTTGCTGAAATCGGTGTATATCACATCAAACTGCTTATTTGAGTCAATAGTTTCTATCAGGGACTCTGTAAAAGACGTTAAGTTTGTGGCAGTAGACCTTGATGCTACAAAGCCATGCTAGTGATCGCTGAGGTAAAGCCTGAAGTGCTGTTGGATAACGGGACAGATCATTGACTCGAATACCTTGGCGAAAGTGGAGAGGATAGCAATCGGCCGATAGTTTGAGATATTCTCTTTTTTGTCAGACTTGTGTACCGGAACGATTTTGGCTTTTTTCCACTCGGATGGAAAAGATCCGGTGGCTAAAGACATCTTATATATTTTAAGTAACGGAGAGACCAATATCGACGCACAGGTAGAAATGAATAGCGGTGGGATTCCGTCAGGCCCCGCTCCCTTTCCAATGTTCAAAGATTGCAGTTTCCTGAGTAAAGAATCCATGTCCAAGTCTGGGATTGTTAGGCAGTGGCTATAAGTTTCCAGTGACTTAAGATAACTTGAGTCATTCTTAAATTCTGTGTTATTTTCAGGGGAGTAAACCGATGAGAAATAATTACCAAAAAGGTTACAAACAGTCGAGCCATTAGACGTTGTAATCTGTCCGTCAGTCATTGTCAATGGATAGATACTACTTCCTCCGCGCTTAGTCTTAACGTGTGTCCAGAATAGTTTGGGATTATCTTTGATTTCTGATTCTAGGTTATTCATATAAAGGCTGTATAAACTTTTAGCTAAGTTTTGACAGCGTTTTGCAATTAATTTTAGTTCTATTTCATCTCGCGGATTTTTGTATATCTTGAAGCGCAATCTTAGCTTATTTTTTTCTTTGAGAGTTTTTATTATAGATTTGTCAAACCATGGAGGGTAACGACTGGATAACGGCTTACAGTTTGGAACAAATTTATTTATGGCCATGTTCAAGATATCATAGAATACATTTAGCATGCCATTTACATCATTTTGAGTCGCAAATAGTTGATCCCAGTCTTGTTCGTTTAAATAGGATTTAATTTTACCATAATCAGCTTTATGAAAGTTTTTCCTCGCGTTATGTTTATTGTATGGGAGACTATTTTCTTTTAATAAAGAAAGGGTAAGATCAAGCGGTGGATGGAGTTTATCAACAGTAGTCAGCGAGACAATGGATTCACTCACTGTACAAGAAGGCATTGTAGATAAGACTAGGTCCAGAACACGCGCAGAACTATTTTTAATAAGATTGTGCTGTGTAAGCTTGCTGACCTCCATAAACTCTAACAGTCTTACACATGTGTTGGGAAGTGAACTGTTGATTGCACTTGGGGTCCAGTTTATTGTGCCCAAGTTAAAGTCTCCTACTATACAGGTTGGGATGTTAGTTGTTTCAAACACGTTATTACACCGTTCGATGAAATGTTCAATTGTTGATAAACATACTGGTGGAGGAAGGTAGACAGCACAGAGAGCTAGTTGTCGTGTGGTAGAGATATCGATAGTAACCCAGAGATCCTCACATAAACTTTGCCACTTGTCAATACGTTTCGAGTTGATTTTTGTTGAAACGGCTATCAAAACTCCCCCTCCTTCTTTATTGGGATGAAAGCCAGTTGTTTCCCTATCTCTTCTATAGACAACATATCTATTATCAAAAAGCTCACTGCTGAGTATACTACTATTTAGCCAAGTTTCAGTTAATATTAATATATCATAATCTTTACAACCGAGGTTACAGTAAAAAGTGTTGGTTTTAGTTCTTAAACCTCTACAGTTTTGGTAATAGATCCTTAAGTTGTTGAATTTTACAATAAGTAGGCACCATAACATGCTTCTATCCGTAATAAATAAATAAAAATAAAAAATAAAAAAGCCTTTAATTTCTTACAGAAAATGCTAGTTAATAAGTTAGTTAGTTTTGTTAGTATTATTTAGAAAGGTGTTTTTTTTTTTTTTTAATGTTTAGTGGTTTTTATATAAATAGTTTTGGATATTTATTTTTGAATAAAATTATTCTGTAAGAACCCCTCTGCAGGTAAAGGCCTCCTCCAATCTATCCGTAATACTAACAATAAATTATATGATTTTACTTAGGCTACCCATGTTCTTGATTAATATGTATCCCGCGCCATCTTCCTTTCTCACAAATATTCTTCCGTTTCTGACCCACACGTATTTGTAGTTCCTTTCCTTGGCCTTAATTCTTAGGTCGCTGCATGAAGTGCTTTGTTCGTAGGAGACAGGTGTTCAACAACATGAACCGGTGATTTGTTGCCGGTCATACCCAAGTGGCCACAGTTTAGTTTTCCTTTGGGGTTGTTATGGTTGAACTTCATTGTGGATGCTAGGAGCTGATCGCGCAATCTTGGCGATGCCATTTGAATAACTAAAGATCTGGGGCGGGTACTGGATTGGTTGGTTTTCGCAATTCGCGTGCAGTGCAATATGTCTTTCTCCTGAATATCACAGTTGACCACCTGGCCGAGTTGAGTTATAATTGAGTACACATTCTCGTCCTTGGTTTCAGGCATACATTGTACCTCCAAATTATTCGATCTAGATTGCTGCTCCAGGTTATTGATGCGTACTAGAAGATTGCCCATTGATGTTTTCAGTTCCGCATTTTCTAATTCTAGGTTTTGTATAATTTCGCTAGAAGCCTTCTGACTACTCTCAAAATCCTCAAACTGTTTGTTAATGAACTTCATTGATTCGATCATCTCCTTCATTTCAGCTTTGACCGTTTCCAGTTCGTTATTCATTGTGCTAACCATCTTTTCGTTGAATTGGGTCAACATCTCGCTAAATTCGGCTTTGATTATCTCATGGATGATAGTTCGCAGTTCTTCTTTGTCTGATGTGATGTTTAATGAAACAGGTGAGGTGCTGGCGGACCTTTTATTTCCTCTGTTCGTAGCCACATTACGGGAGGGAGTCGACTGAGTCGAGTCATTTTTAGAGATTTTTGAGCGGTTGCAATTACTAGCCATGATTATAGTTTTATTTCTCAAAAAAGTAAAATGAGAACGATTAAAATGTTATTATCAAATTATAGTTCTCTCTGTGGCAACTTTTAGTAGGCAGAAATCAGTGCGCCGTCTATGTCCATTTATCTTTGTCGCGAGCGCTCGCATGCGTCACCGCGCGAGGGCGCACGCCAAAGTATTATTTGTTGAGTAAGCAATAAACACGGAAGTCTGGCCTTGATAATGACGCTCTAGGCACCCTCGTAGTCGATAGAGTTGATGTACCTGTACTCTGCTATTTTTCTAGCAGGGCAATCAGCGTCTCCCGTTTTATGGTTATTGGGCTTTTTAAAGCGTGAGCAAGTAGCACATTTCGGTGTGTCAGCTTTCTTCGGGCACTCTGACATCGAGTGTCCTTCTTCTCCGCAGTAACCACACGAAGATTTCAGCTCTCTGCATGTTTTTGCTGCATTACCATATTATTGGCATTTGTAGCATCTCGTAACCAGGGTGAAGTCCCAGATAGGGCAGGACGTCCAATTTACAAAAAGCCTTGATTGAGATAATAAGGCTTTACGTATAATCGCTGTAACTTCAATGATATAGTTACAGGTCGACGCATCTTTCTTCCCAGATTTGTGGCTTACTTTAACCAAGCTCAAAAAGGACTCCATAGGCATTGCTGGTAACTTGTCGGCTACGTTCTGTTCGTAAATGCATCTAAAGACTTCAGTTTTAGCCAAAGTAGTCGGCACACCTACAACCACGATCCGAGGTTTGCGCTTGTTGGGTTCGTCGGCGGTAAGTCCGGACAAAATAGATCGCTCGCGCGCTATACGCAGGGACTGCGTAAATAACTCGAAGCAATGTATGAGTCAGAGGGCACAGACTGTGTGTTAAACAGAATAACAAGTTACAAGTTAAGAAAAATGGATGAGACTGCACTTTTACGCAAATGTTATTATTGCACTTATTTAAAACTTTGACCAGATGCTTTATTATAGGGTTTGATTTTAGATAAATCCTCTTCAGAACGGATAGTGAAGGCCGGCTCGGGGACATCAGCGCGAACGAGTATAACACCGTGTTTAATCTATAGGATATCTCAGAAATAACCACAGTTAGCCTTCAAAACTTATTTAATATTCTCAAACATTATTTATTATTTTTCAAAACTTATTAATTGTAAACTTATTTCTTAAAAATATATCACCACAGTACAGCAATACAACGACCGCTCGCTGCCAACTCCCATCAAAAAGTGCCCGATCTCTGCCATGTCACTGCAATTGTCGCCACCAGTGTGGCGGTCCAGTGCAATACCTTTAATCTCCCGATTTTATTTAAATACGCATTTCCACCGCCAGTATGGCCAGTACAAAATGTTTAAACCGTGTAGCTTCAGTTAAATTAATAAAACCTTACACTCGACCATCCTGACGACGTGTATGTCCGACGTGTATGACACGTATCTGGTGAAACTTTACACTCGGCACACATCGAGCAAATTTCGAAAGAAATACAATAATGAGTAAATACACAATTTAAATCATCATATTAAATATCCGCGATTGAAATGACTGAATACAAATCCAATTTCCCGACCAATTATCAATTGTTTAACCCAAAAAAAAAAAAAAAAATTTTACCAATTGTCTTTTTAACAAATTATACTTAGAACTAATTATCTTTAGAACCAATTATCTATAGACCTAGTTATTTTTATAATTTATTATCATCCTGATCCAATTATCCTTATAATTTACTATTACTATTTCCTTGTAATCAATTAGCCTTGTAACCAATTTTCTATCCTTTTATCCAACCAATATTAACCACAAATCTGTAAACCAATCCGTTTCTTAGGATGTTACGGTTTAACAGATCAGCCATGAGTTTTGCTTCTTTCAGGTCAAGACGCAAAACCTTTCCGCGATTTCTTTTGTCTGACCTGAAAAAGGAAAAAAACACAGCATGTAAATAAACACTATAGTTACAAATTTTATCAATATACAATAAACAGTTTGAGCTAGCGTTATTTAAATATGTTGTCATTTAATACATAACCAAGTTATCATTCTGAAATATTATCCTCATCAATTACATAATTCTCAACATCATTATCAGTGTCATTATCGACTTCCAAAGAGTCAACATAGATCCACGGTCGCATCCGGTCAGCGGCAATGGTAGTCTTACGCTTTTTCTTCATTCCCTCAAATCCCGGAATGGGAGCTACTTTATACCGATCATTACCTATTGTTTTCACAATTCTAAAAGGACCTTCATACGAGGGCATGAGTTTTGTGCTCTTGCCATCATGTGGTGTATTAGATAATTAGATCTTAACTGGCTTTAGGTAAGTATAGGTAAGTGAGTTCAGTGTGTACTTGTAGGTGTAGTTAGGTAAGCATGCACATGTAGTTTGAATGCGTTACTGTTAGTGTGTTAGTAGGGGTAGGTTAGGGTTAGTGTGTAGTGGGGGTAGGTTAGGTAAGTGGGGTAGTGTGTAGTGGGGGTAGGTTAGGTTAAATTATTTAGTGTCAGGTTTGTAAGATGTGTACTGGTGCGGTCACCTCACTTGTAGGTGCCGTCTTTAAGATGTTCATTTGAACATGACATAAACAACACAACAGTTAAGGGTAGTTATAATAGTGACCTGCTCTGCAATAATAAATAGACATCCCTTGGGATCAGCAGCATCCGCTAGAATAGCGCCAGAGCATCATAATGCTATTTTAAAAGATAGCTTGATTTTTTAATATAGTTTTAGGTAACAGATAGACAACACAAAAGCTAAGGGTAGTTATAGTAATGAACTGCTCTGCAATAAAAAATATTTATCCCTTGGGATCTGCAGCATTCCTTAAAATAGCGCCAGTGAGCAATAGTATAGTTTATGTCAGGTTATAGATGTAGTTTATTTTAGGTTACAGATATTAACAGTGTATTTTAAGTTTTATTTAGATGTAGTTTTAGTTTCAATATTATATTTAGTAGTCATTAGTATTTCCATAATAACTCAGATAATAGAATAGTTAAGCTAGCAGCAGATCAGATTTCTGTAGGTAGTTACTGTTGTAGTCCAACTTAAGTCCCAATAGTATAATGCAAACACAGGACTAGAAAATTAGGGTCCAGCCCAGTGTACTTAGTATCCAGTATGTAGGTTTTATTGAATACATAGTGTCACCCTAAACCGCACAGGAATACCAACAATTACATAGATAGACAGTTTACATAAATAGATACATTTGGTTTAGGCTTATTTAGGGAGTAACCATCCGCTCCTGCAAGGGCTTATTTATAGAGTTGCACCGCTCTTTAGAGTATAGATACCCAAGTAACACAGGAAGCATTTTAACAAACGAATAGTAAACTTATGTAGAACTTAAGGTCCGTATAAACTCTTATATAAGTTCACCGAGTATCTTGACGCTTTATATTGGCATTTCAAAATCATTATGATGCTTTACACTGTATAACGGTTGGATAATGGCATATGAAAATGCTTTTGTAAAGCCTTTAGTTTTAGTGCAGCAAACCACAACGCAGCTGTACAGCTTTCAGCTGTTTTTAGGGCATTTGGATCTACAATAGCATTTTTAAGTAGTAAATAAATGTTTAATGCTGTTTAATAGCATAAACATGAACCATTATAATGACACGTAAATCCGTTATACAGCTTTCAGCTTTTTTTAGCGCCTTAGGGTCTAAAATAGCATTTTTAAGTAGTAAGATAATGCCTAATGCTGTTTAATAGCATAAACTAGTACTATTCTAATGCACCGTAAATCTGTTATACAACTTTGAGCTGGTTTTAGTGCCCTTTGTTGTGTAATAGCACTTTTAAGTGGTAAGTAAAAGCCTAGTACTGCTGAACAGCATAAACGTGAATTTATGTAATGCTTGCATTTTTATAGGTCAACTGAGTTCTGTTGTATAACTAACAGCTCTTTAATCAAATACACGTGATTTATTGTAATGCGTAATGCGTAAGTAAAACCATTTGTCGACCATGGGGAAAATCACATTAGGTACATGATCAACAAAACAACAGCATTTTTTATGGTGGACGTATAGATATTATATATTTTATTTTATTGTGCGTGTTGCCTAACCGTGTGTGTATAACGATTATAATAAGCTAATAATAAAATTAAGTTGTGATTTCTTTGTACGTGTAAATTAATATAGGTAAAAATAAGTGCAGCAATTTGTTTCACAAAATGTTGAAAAAATCGTTTAAAATAAGAGTAAAAACCGGAGGAATCAGGCGAAAAATATCAAAGGAACATGTAAGAATTATGATGTCTTCGAATCCGATCAATGCACAACAAAACGATTTGTGCGAAGTGAATTATAGCGATATTAACGAAGGTTCCGTAGGTCACCAAAATAAAGTAGGACCTGTCAACATTGCAAATACACACGATACGGAATCTCCGTGTTTTGAAAAATCTTTTATTGCGAATAATGAGAATATTCAACAAAATCGTGTTTATTCCTGTCCGCTTGATGCTGAAAATGTAAGACCTGAGAGCTCCGACGAAAGTGAAGATGACAGTGATATTGACAAATATGTAAAATGTTCTTCATTTCGTAGAAATATAAGAAGATGGGCTATTGAAAGGAATATTAATCAAATAGCGTTAAAAGATCTCGTGAAAATTATGAATGGATTGATTCCGGGAATATTACCTATGGATCCAAGGACCATTTTAAAAACACCTAGATTTGTCAATATTAAAAAAATTGAAGGGGGCGAATATTGGCATAACGGAATTACTAATAATTTAACTTTGCTATTGGAAAACTGGACAGATGTTCCAGAAAATATATCTTTAAATTTCAATTTTGACGGTTTACCAATTTTTAAAAGCTCAAAAAAAGAATTTTGGCCAATACTCTGTAACATTTCTGAAAATCCTAACATTAAACCTTTAGTGATTGGAATTTATTATGGAATTGGAAAACCTAAAAATTTAACAGCTTATTTAGAAGATTTTGTCACCGATGTTAGTAATTTATTGGAAGAGGGAATTACACTATTGCAAAATTCTGAGAAGAAAGTTACAGTAAGGATCAGATGTTTTATTTGTGACTCACCTGCTAGAGCTTTCATAAAAGGTAATCATGTCCTTAATTGTCTGTGTGTTGTTAAATTCATTCTTGATTGTGCATTATTTATCGCCGGGTACTGTACTGGTATTACAGCCAATAGGAGTATATGCATACCTGGTTTTGTAGAACTTTTTTACAATAATATTTCTTTGTATTTTTCAGGTGTTTGTAACTTTAACGGAAAACACGGCTGCATGAAGTGTGTTACTATAGGTGAATATTCCCACAATTCACACACAGTTACTTTTCCTGATATAAATTGTTCCGTGAGAACAAATAATGGGTTCCGAAATAAACTTTATGGGGCACACCATAAGAATGATTCTCCTTTGCTTAATCTTCCAATAGATATGGTAAAGGACTTTCCAGTTGGTGATTCATTGCATTTAATTGACCTAGGAATTATGAAGAGGCTACTAGTTGGATGGCGTGATGGTAATTTCGGAAAATTTCTAACGAAATGGCGTGCTAATGATATTGAAGTAGTAACAAATTTCTTGAACAAGTGCAAGTTACCATCTGAAATTCATCGAGCAGTGCGAGGTCTGGAGTATCTGGCATTTTGGAAAGGATCAGAATATAGAACTTTTTTGTTCTATCTTAGTATTATTATACTGCCAGATGTGCTCTCAAGCGCCGTTTTTTCACACTTTCTGAAGTTGTACTGTGATATTACAATTTGTTCATCTGAATGTCATCTGCGTTTGCTGTCATTAGCTAAAGAGCTGCTAAAAGATTTTGTCAAGCACTACAAAGATTTTTATGGAGCGGACTACGTTACTAGTAACGTGCACAATTTAATTCACTTAACTGCAGAGGTTGAACGATTTGGGTCTTTACACTCTTTCAGTGCTTACCCTTTTGAGAATGAGCTATATTGTATCAAACGATTACTGAGAGATGGAAAGAATCCGTTATCACAAATAGCAAACAGAATAGTTGAAGCCACGACAGAGTTTAGTGTTAAAAAACCCCGATTATCCGTTTCTAACGGCAAGTAGGAATAGTTGTAGAGTACTTCATTTACAACGATTTAAAGTTTCCTCAAAAATAAAAAATAGATATGTATTGACAACTGATACAATAATATTTTTTTTTTTTTTTTTTTTTATACTATTAGATATTAATATAATATATTTTATTTTTTATTACAGTGCGCTGTACCGGTACAGCGTTCTGATAATGGTTTGCCGCACCGATCGACGTCATTACGTCAGCGCCGGCTGTCGCTGAAAACCAGCGCTGGGGCTCTGTTTTGCATAGGGTCGCAGCATAATGCTGAGCGATAGCCGTTTTGCGTGGATGTGACGCATGTTTCCCCCAACCTTTTTTATTTTTACTTTGTGGTTATTTTCTTTTTTTGTTTTTTGCGTCATATTTACCGCAAATAAACGTATTTTTTTTCTTTCTTTCTTTCTTTCAACTGTCAACGACATAATTGAAATCAATAATATACTTGAAGAACCCAATGGAATTCGTATTAATGGCTTAAAAATAAGTAACAAAGAAGATGTGTTTACGTTTCCCATAAAATCTTCACATTTACACATTTATAAAGTAAAAAAGGATGATAGTAACAATTGTGATATTGTCCTTGATCCTAGAGACCTACAATGTAAAGTAGTATGTTTGCATCATCATGAATACTTATATTTCATACCACTGTTGCATACGTACCAATAAAAAACGTTATTTTAAGTACTCATGTTCTTTATTTATGTAGATTTAAGGGTTATTAACAATTTAATTTGCATGTTATAATTTTTTAATGAAAATTAACCTTACAGAATCAAAATTTAAAATTTAAAATTAACCTTACAGAATCAAAATTTAAAAAATAATTTGGTTTTGACAATTATCATCATGTACCGTTATTTAGTTTTTGTTAAGTATAACTGAATCGTCATTCCAAAATGATAAGATTTAAGGCAATCTCTTGTCAATCATACTTCCCTACACAAACCTGAGATAAGAAAAAATTACAAATTCAATTTTACTGTAGCTTCTTTTGATTAGGATTTTAATTATTAGACTGGGTAAACAAATCCAAAAATAGTGTTTTAACCATTGTGTAAATTTTAACATTAATAAATAATTATGAAGAATTGCAAGTTTGAATTGTTTTATAAAAATGAACTCGATACACTTGTTTTCATACCTTATTAAAAATAGATTCATTATACAAATTAAAATCAGATTTATTTAGCGAAGACATGTACAGGATGATTTTGTTATGTGACCATACGAAACAACTGTTTTTTCGTTACCGTGCTTGGTCTAATGGTGAAAGTCGTTCAGTACCTACGTTTCACCTCTCACTGTATAATCAGACAACAAAATCACTCTGCATGATGTAGGAAAGTAATTTTTATCTATATTCTAAAAACATTCTCAAAAACAAATAATATTCATACTTTTTATCATTTTTAAATAATACTTTAAAAACAAGAAACATTTTCTCAAAACTTAAAATATTATCCTAGATAGACTGCACATTATCTTTACAGAAGGAGGTACTTACAAGATCTTCAGGGATCGGAGTGGTTTGCACTTGGCAATAATTACTCGTATAGTAATGACAGAACCAACCGTGCAAAAATATCTGACTTAATTTAATCAACCTCACAAAAGATTTACGTTAGATATTTTTGCACAGTTTTTTCTGTCATTAGGTACTATACGAGTAGTTATTGCCAAGTGCAAACCACTCCGATCCCTGAAGATCTTGTAAGTACCTACCATATTTTATTGCCAGTAATGTACCTAGTAATAAAGTAAAAATAAAATACCAAGATTAACACAAACCACCTTCAATATCATCATCACTCATGTCATTTAAAGGAATATTTTCTTTCTCCCTTTCTTGTTCTTGAATTTGTATGCTTTCTCCTTCAGTTATTTCTTTGAACTCATCGTTTGGTGCATATTCTTGAATTTGCATGTTTTCTCCTACAGTTTCTTTTTTATCATTATTTGGTTGACTTTTATTTCCACTCGTTTGCTGTTTATCTAAATTATCCTTATTCTTGCGACATCTCTTAGAAGACATCCTAAGGTTTTTCATGGATTGCCGTTGCTTTGAATTTTTTGTAATAATCTTGAAAAATGTTTCGTTGTCTTGCACAGTATATGTAGGATCCCAAGATTGAATCATACCATGAAAGAATTTTAAAACGTTCTTGTAATCTTTCAACGCAATTTTAGATCTATCTCCTCTACTTCCACCTGCCCATGAACAGTTACAAAGGAAATCCCTGGTGAATAAAATATCTAGCAATTTATAAGCACAAGTTTTTCCTTCGCCCTTCGATGCTGTGCATAAGAACGACATCTGTCTTTGTAGTTTTTTTTTTTCTGCTCTATCTATCAGTAACTGGTCCAGTGATATAAGGTCTCTTTGATTTTCAATGGGTTTTAGAGTAAAACTTTCGGTATCTACAGGGTTTGCATCTTTCAACAAGGTAACGCTTGGACCCTCTTTTATCGCTGCAAGTTGTACAGATATTTCCTCTAACTGCACAGATTGCGTGGCCAATTTGTGTACGATCTTCTGCTGGTTTTCGAGAGTGATCGCTTGAATTTGGAGCATGTTGTCTATTTTTTCGCATATTATTGTTTGGTTTGCTAAAATTTGGTCGAAGTTCATAGTGTCTGTGCTAATTAGCTTAACTATGTTTTCATGATTAGTGGTGTTTTCAGTAGCTGTAACGTTATTATAATCCGTACACGGGTTTCCTTGATGTTCTTGATCGTATATCTGATAAAATTATAATTATTGTATTATACAAGTTTATACAAAACTGATTATCCTAGTTACACTCTCGATTAGAACGACTTTTGTCGCGTCATGGGGGCCCTCCTCAAACCAAATCGGCTTAGCTGTTAAGATAAATTTGGCTCAGACAGCCGGAACAAGTTTGTTTTACCACGTTAATTAAAACAAAAAAATGTAAATTAAAAAAACAGACTTTTCGGTAGGACTAGTAACGTAGTAACCTAGTAACGTTTAATGTAAGGCACTTTAAACAGTGTGCTGATGAATAAATTGAATAGTACGGAGGTCGTGAAGGTTTATAAACTAATAATCTTATATTAAAACATGTATTTAAAAAAAAAAGTTGGAACTTTGTCCCCCAATATCTCCGTAACTAAAAGGCTCCCAGGTATGTTCTAGAACAAAAAAATGATCGCAATGACGGGGAGAACAAACCTCATCATCAAACCTACGCCATTAGCAATAGAGGTGACAACTATTGGGCATAAGCATGGAAGGCACTGGACGTTTACCTTAGTGCTTATAACGACTTAAACACGCGTAAGATCATGCACACTAGGTACATAAAAAATTAACTTACCAAGTTGTTAGCTATAACTTCAAATTCCATTACGTCTTCTTGATTTTGTTCGGTCGTCCGGGGTGCTGTGTCAGCGTCTGTATCGGAATTCTCTTCCATAATCGATAATTCTGCTTCAGCAAGCTGATATGTCCGGATACTATGTCTTTTTAAACAACATTGCATCAACCTCCATTCCTTTACATTGGGCTTGGAATGCTCATCCTTCATTAGTTTGTATTGAAGTTTTTTAGGAGGCCACCACAAGTTCCCATTTTCCTCCCACAAAGAAGGTACAATTACAAGTATAGTCTTTCCTCTTTCAACCGTCTGAACTATTTTGTACGGCATTTTAAAAACGGTACAAAAATAACTGAAAATAAGAAAACTATAGGTATTATTAAAAAGCATCACCCATACAAAAATATTTTTGTGCGTTTTCTGAACTTTTTGACCATACTAAAGTGTACAGATATATTTAATGGCTACTGTACCTAACTACACTACACCGGGAATGAAGTAAATAACGCACGAATACAACGTGAGTCTCTCTCACAACTGAACTGACTGACTGACAAAATCGGTTTCCGCTGTGTACAGAGCGCGCGCACGGCGCATGCATAGCGCTGTCTCGCTCGCACTAGGGAAACGGTCCCGCAACATCAGTGTAAGGAAAAGAAAAGGAGGAGGAAATAAGATATAAAGAATAACAAAAATATGGCCTTGTCAACTGAGTGATATTCAAGTACCTTCTCGAATGAAACTATCTACGCATGGGGTCTCAACTCGAACAAATTATAATTAGTCTTGAAAAAAAATCATAGATGGCAGCTTATGTAACAATTTATGAAATTAACAATCACTAAAAAGCGTTATACGGCAAATTTTGGCTGAGGTAATATTAGTAAAAATCAAAACATCTTTGTTTAATGCTGATTTATGTATTTACACTCATAAATCTCGTATTTTCAACAAAAAACTTAAATTAAGCCGTTTACTTCAATTCGAACCCTTAGAATGATAAAGTAGCCATCAGAGGGCCTAGTGCGAGTTTCATTTTACCATCTCGATCAAACGCATCGACCGCATTTGGCGCTCCGATTGGAAGCCGGCCGGCCTTCACCGGTGAAGGGCCAATCGGAACGTCGAACGCGCTCGATGCGTTTGATCGAGATGGTAAAATGAAACTCACACTAAGCCCTCTGGTATATCATTTCGTCGAGAGCTCTTTGCAATAGATGGCGTTTTACTCAAGTGAAGACAGAGTTACTTTAAACTTTTTGTTAAGGAAAATCAAACAACTTTTTTTTTTATCTAGTACTCTACGTAGAAATATAAAAATTGAACACCTTGGAAGAAAAAACGTAAAAAAGTAAGAAAAACATCTAGTCTTGTGTAGTATCTAGGCAAGACTCCTAGATGGCGTTGTAAAACTATAGTCTCTAGCTATTAGTGAGTCGCTGATGCTGCCATCTGTTAAAAAATGGAGGATGAAAAATAGCCAGCTCAATAGCCAGACTTAGGGTGGTGTCATTTTGACGGCCGCGATGGAGCTCCTCCAAAAGGAGAACGCGGAGCTCCGAGCGGACCTGGCTAAGCTCCGAGGAGCCGGCCCCCGGGAGATGCCGCAGAGGGGGGAGCAGCATGGGCAGGGACGGCCTGTGCCTGATGCTGCTGGGGACCGGGTTCTGACCCTGGTGCAGCGGGAGATGGCCGAAATGCGGAGACGATTCTCTGCCCTAGAAGCCATCGTCCTGCGCCCCCCCTTGACAGCAAGCCAGCCAGCCCCCGGCCAGCGGAAGGAGGCGACGACATATGCTGTTGTCGCCGCAGGATCTGCCGCGGCCAATCCAGCCTCTCCGAGGCAGAATAAGGGCGGGGCGGCTAAAAAGGCCGGAGCCGCCAAAAAGGTGGCGAGGGCCCCGGCCCCGGCCCCGGCTCCGGCCCCAGCCCCGGTGGCTAAACGACCGCCCCCACCTCCGACTGTACCCGCACCTTCCCTACCTCCCCAAGCCGATGCTGAATGGCAAGTGGCCGGGGAGAAGAGGAAGGCGGCTAGGAAGGCAAGGGCGGCCAATAAGAAAAAGGCGAGGCGGCAGCGGCGGAAGGAGCGAAGCGTTGCGGCTAGGCTCCACGCCCCGAAATCCGCAGCTGTAGTGGTCACACTACAGCCGGAAGCGGCAACGAAGGGCGTGTCCTATAAGGACGTATTTGCCAAAGTGGCGGAGGTGGTGGACCTAGGGGAGCTCGGTGCTGCCGGAGGTATACGACTGAGGATAGCTGCCACCGGGGCCCGAATGCTAGAGTTCCCCGGTCCGGCTGGTGGCATGGCCGCTGACGCCCTGGCTGAAAAGCTCAGGGCGTCCCTTAACGCGGATGAGGCCCGAGTGTCCAGGCCGACTAAGTGCGCTGAAATGCGCATCCAGGGCCTGGACGACTCGGTCACGAAAGAACAGGTTGTGGCCGCCGTGGTCGGGACTGGGAGGTGCTCTGCCGAGCAGGTTAAGGCTGGCACCATCGGTCCCGACTACAGGGGCATGCAAGCTGTTACGGTGAGCTGCCCCGTGGCGGCGGCCAAGAAAATAGCCGGGGAGGGCCAAAGGCTACTGATGGGCTGGGTGTCCGCGCAGGTCAAACTGCTAGAACCCAGACCTCGGAGGTGCTTCCGCTGCCATGTGGGCGACCACGTGGGAGCTAAATGCACCTCCGAGGTTGACCGCAGCGATGCCTGCTACCGCTGCGGTCAGCCCGGTCACAAGGCCGGCACGTGCAAGGCCACGCCGCACTGCGTCGTATGTGCGGCGGCAGGCAAGCCGGCCGACCACCGGATCGGGAGTAAGGCCTGCACTCCACCGAAGCCTGGCAAAGCCAGGGGCAGGGGCAAGCCCTCCGCCACCACCGCCACCACCGCCGTCACCGCCGCAGCCGCCACCACCGCCACCGCCGCTGCCGCCTCCACCACTGTCGTCGTCGCCGCCGCTGCCGCTGCGGCAGGGCCCTCGCATGGGTCTCGGGAGGGGGTTGAAATGGAGTGCCAATAATGGCCCCATTTCGCCTCCTCCAGGCGAACATCAACCACTGCGCCACCGCTCAGGATCTTTTGCTCCAGAGCATGGCGCAGTGGTCGATTAATATCGCCGTGGTCGCTGAGCCGTACTTTGTCCCGCCCAGGGATGACTGGGTGGAGGACCTGAGCGGCTCAGTGACCCTTATTTCGTCGGCCGCCGCCGGTACCCCGTCCCTCGAGGCTGTCAAGAGAGGACGGGGTTGCGTGGCAGCACGGTTCGGGGAGATTGTCGTGGTAGGGGTGTACTTCTCCCCGAACCGAACTCTCGCCGAGTTCCACAACTCCCTTGCGGAGTTGAAAGTCTTCGTCGTCGGGTTCCGTTCCCTCCCCGTGCTCGTCCTCGGGGACTTCAACGCCAAGAATGTGGCTTGGGGTTCCCGGTATACGGACACACGGGGCAGGATGGTGGAGGACTGGGCTCTGGAGACAGGCCTGGTCGTCCTAAACCGGGGTTCTGTCCCCACGTGTGTGCGGATGCGGGGTGAGTCGGTGGTGGACATCTCGTTCGCCAGCCCCGCTCTGTCACCGCGTGTCACTGACTGGCGCGTCATGGAGGGGGTGGAGACGTATTCCGACCACCGGTATATCCGGTTTGACGTCTCCGCCCAGTCCTCGAGCGCGCCGGTCCGACAGGCCCCGAGTGGTCCGCGGTGGGCGCTGAAGCAGCTGGACCGGGAGCTCCTCCTGGAAGCCTCGATCGTGCAGGCCTGGGTGTCAACACCGGTCAGGCCTGCCGACATCAACGACGAGGTGGAGTGGTTCCGGGAGGCCATGTCCAATATTTGTGACGTGGCAATGCCCCGGGCCCAGCCCGGACGTGCTTCACGCCAGGTGAGCTGATGGTCGCAGCAGCTGACGGCTTTGCGCCATGCGTGTGTTGCTGCGCGACACCAGTACACCAGGCACCGCAGGCTCCGTATCCGCCCTCCGGATACGGAAGCCATTGAGGCGGAGCTGTATGAGGGGTACAGAGCGGCGAAGACCGCCCTCCAGGCGGAGATCCTGCGGGCCAGGGCAGTGGACCGCGAGGAGATGCTGGAGACTCTGAACAGAGATACGTGGGGACGCCCATACAAGATGGTGCGGGAGAAACTCCGCCCATGGGCTCCCCCGCTGACGCAGAGTCTCCGGCCTCAGCTTGTGGAGGACGTGGTGAGCGCTCTGTTCCCCTCGAGAGGGGAACATACCTCCCCGCTCATGGCTCCGCCTACTGCGGTGCTTGAGGCGGACCACAACACCGACGAAGACGACGATGCTCCGGAGGTGACCGAGGTAGAAATGAGAGTGGCGGTGCGAAGGCTGAATGCCAAAAACACCGCCCCAGGACCTGACGGCCTACCTGGGAAGGCCTGGGTCCTGGCCATGGAGGCTCTCGGGCCTCGACTAAGGGGTCTCCTAAGCGCATGCATGGAGAGGGGCCAGTTTCCACTTCGTTGGAAGACGGGGAAACTGGTCCTCATAAAGAAGCCGGGGCGCCCTGCGGACTCTCCGTCCGCTTATCGGCCCATCGTGCTGCTCGACGAGGTGGGCAAGCTCTTTGAAAGAGTAATTGCAAACCGCCTCGTCGGGCGGCTGGTGCGGGTGGGGCCGGACTTGGCGGAGAGCCAGTTTGGTTTCCGCAGAGGGCGCTCTACGGTGGACGCCATCATGCGCGTACGGGCCCTCACGACGGGGGATGCTGTGGCCCGGGGTGGGGTCGTCTTGGCGGTGTCTCTCGACATTGCCAACGCCTTCAACACCCTGCCCTGGAGTTGCATAAGGGAGGCACTCCGGTACCACCGGATGCCGACCTACCTCTGTCGTGTGGTCGAGGCCTATCTGACGGACAGGGCCGTCATCTACCCCGGTCACCAGGGAGTGTGGAACCGGCGAGAGATGTCGTGCGGTGTCCCACAGGGATCGGTCCTGGAGCCGCATCTGTGGGACATCGGTTACGACTGGGTGCTGCGCGCCGACCTCCCCAGTGGCGTCAGTGTAGTTTGCTACGCTGACGACACGCTGGTCCTGGCACAGGGGAGGTCGCACCAGGCGGCGGCCGAACTAGCGACACGCGGGGTTGCGACAATCGTCGATAGAATCCGGCAGCTGGGACTCGAGGTGGCCTTGCACAAGTCCGAGGTCATGTGTTTTCATGGCCCTCGGAACGCGCCACCGTCGGGTTCCCAAATTACGGTAGGAGGGGTTCACATCGGCGTCGAGTCGACGATGAAGTACCTAGGACTCGTCCTCGACAGCCGGTGTAACTTCGTTGAGCATTTCCGACGTTTGGCTCCCAGGCTGGACCGGGCTGGAGCTGCCTTGGGGCGTCTCCTGCCCAATCTGGGGGGTCCAAACGCCTCCTGCCGGAGGCTCTACGCGGGGGTCGTGCGGTCCATGGCCCTTTACGGGGCACCGGTGTGGGCGCGTTCCCTTAGGCTGCGGCCAGCCCGCCGGTTGAACGCGTCCCAAAGGGTCATGGCCATTCGGCTAGCCCGGGGATACCGCACGGTCTCCCGCGAGGCGGCGAGCCTCCTGGCCGGATTACCGCCATGGAATCTGGAGGCGAAGGTCCTCGCGCACATATGGGAGTGGCGCGAGGAGATGAAGCGCCGGGGCGTAACTCCGCTGCCGCGAGAAATCGCGGCTCAGCGGACAGAGCTCCGGCAGGATCTCATGGCGGCATGGAGAGTGCGATTGTCGCAACCCAGTGCTGGGCACGCCACAATTGCGGCGATAAGTCCCCTCTTTGAGGAGTGGCTAGAGAGGCGCCACGGCGTCCTCACCTTCCGCCTGACACAGGTCCTCACCGGACACGGTTGCTTCGGGAGGTTCCTGTTTCGTATAAGGCGGGAGGAAACGCCCGGGTGTCACCACTGTGTGGATCGCCCGGAGGACACGGTGGAGCATACGGTGGAGGTCTGCCCCGCTTGGGCGGAGCCCCGCCGTGTCCTCTTGGAGGCGATTGGCGGCGGTGACCTCTCGCGTCCGGCTCTGGTCCAGGCCATGGTACGGAGCGAGAGGGCATGGGAAGCAGTCACCTCCTTCTGCGAAGCAGTAATGCTCGCGAAGGAGCAGGCGGAACGCGTGAGGGAGAGGCAAAGTTTGCGCCCTCACGCCCCTAACCGCCGCCGCCGCTGGAGACGCTCTGGGCGTCGGGAATCCCAGGCGGATTCCCGGCCACCATAGGCGCGGGCTTGCGGACGGCGAGCAATGGGTAGCTCGCCGTCTGATCAGGACCAGGCCCGGGTCGATGGCGCGTCGTGTTCCACGCGCGCCTCAAAGAGATGTCAGCACAATTGGCGGGGTCCGCTAGGACCGATGCCTGCCAGGGTTGCGGGTTAGTCCGAAAGGGATACCGGGACCTTGGCAACAGGCAACTGAAGGAACACGGGTGGGTTTTAGTCAGTAAAAGTCTGGCACGCCCTTCCGCTCCACCCAGAGCGGGAGAAGTCATTGGATGATTTCCCACCCTCAAAAAAAAAAAAAAAAAAGGGTGGTGTCATTTCTTTGTATGGGATTGGGTATCTGTACGTAGTATTATAATATCTGTGCTATCTAGTATTATAATATCTGTGCTATCTACCTACTTTTTTTTTTTTTTGTTGACAGCACCATAATCATTTTAATAAGCCAGGCGCAGGTATAGTTATGTAGATAATGCATTCAGAAAGCCTTTTTATCAACTCTTGGCAAACGGATTCAAATTGTATATATTCTGAAATGGGCTTTATTGTTTTGCTCAAGGATCCCCATAATTATGTTCAAATATTGGCACTATTTCAGTCTACATCAAGTCCATTGGTATACCGGTGAACCCATATAGAACTACTATACAGACAATGGCACTACGGTGGTTCATCAAAAGTCTTCTCTCTGGCCTCTAGCTTAATGATTGTTCACGTGTGAGTATTAATATTGCTGGCGGCACTAATTGGTTTTTATAAAGGTTCACCGGGCTACTGTAGACCGACACCATTTTGAAAATATTTTATCACCAAAAAATATTATTATTCGGACCTATTTATAATAGCAATAGGCCCTTATTATAATGATATAACTTAATTTAATACTGCCCAACCAATACTATCACGTTAATTATGCAATATTCGTTTTAGACTAGGAATACACAATTGTTTTGGTTATTTCATACATATCTTTATATTAAATTTTATATCAAAACTACAAAATATCAAAGGCGCGTGAAAATTTTCAATAAAACTTATATAGACATTTACAGTAAACTACACTGCGTTTGAAGGCATGAAATAACTAAAGAGTTAAAAACTTACCCAGTACTATAAATTATGTTTTGATGCAAACAAGTATGGTGGCACTCACTAAGTTTTGACGGTCTTCGTCCATATTATATTGCTGGACAAATTAGTTAAATTACAAAGTTATTGTATTATAACATTTGTGCCATGGTATTATAGATGTTTTTGCAATGATGTAGGGTTTATTTATGTTCTGACTGTGAACACTTAAATAGTCTCAATCATTCTTTTAGAACAATCTTATGCTAGTCTAATACTTTTGTAATGCAATTAACATCTTCATTATCAATAATATTGCTAGTATAAAGTTTCTGTAATGCGGTTGGCAACTTCATTGACCGTAATAATGCTTCTTTAATGCGATTCGCAACTTATTTGGTCACACTAATGCTAATATAATGCGCCTGTAATGCAATTAAACAACTAATTGTGAACTTATTTATGATCTAAAGCCGTATAATTTGTGCCCAAATAAGCATTACAGAAGCCTTATAAACGTTTGTAATGCTATCATAGAACTAACTCAACATGCGAAAACGATACAGAAATGCTGTAAGTCAGCCGATATACTGCTTTGATGTGTTACTTGGGTATGTAATAAATAGGAAATTTGGTTTAGGCTTATTTAGGGAGTAACCGACCGCTCCTGCAAGGGCTTATTTATAGAGTTGCACCACTCTTTAGAGTACAGATATGTCATAGATAGGAAATTTGGTTTAGGCTTATTTAGGGAGTAACCGACCGCTCCTGCAAGGGCTTATTTATAGAGTTGCACCGCTCTTTAGAATAGTAGTAAGTACATATACATAGATTAGGTTGCTTAGGTTACCAATGGTTTAGGGCCAATTGATAAAGCAGAACCACTGATCAATGGGGTAGACCATCATGATCAGTTATAGAAGGTAGGGGATGAATGGGGTAGGGCCATCATCAATTATAACTATGGCTGTAGGGCCAATAGTCATGGTACAAGTTTAAGATGAATGGGGTAGGGCCATCATCCTAAGTTACTGTTTGGATTTACCAAATAGTTGGAAGTTTAGATAATAGTATGATAATTGTTGGTTATATGTAGATAGTGGGTAGTTGTAGAGGGTGTGTTTTGGTATTTAAATCTGATTTTTATGTAGTGGATGTCAGCTGTTTATTATGTTGACATAGGTAGGTAGGTTGAGAATTTAATTTAGATTTGACGGCGCGACACATGACATTTGGCGTTTGCTGTCAACGACGTCGGAACAGAATGGCAGCATGACAGATGTCAGCTGTCATTCTAGCGGAACGTCACTGGTGGGAGCGAGGCGGCCATCTTAGTCACTCTGGAATCGAGAGCCGCCAACGCACCACGCGCTCGACGGATCGCTAAATACCGACGCCATCTTCTACTTTTTTTGTGTTTATTGGTTTTATTATAACAATCAGTGATTAGTTAAAGTGTGATTCAATATTATTTTGTGAATTAAGGAATAAATCATTGGAAGACTGATTATTTGAGACTTTGTTCGAGCTTCTGACCCACACGTAAAGATGGAAGATTCTCGATTGATTGTTTTGCATTCAACGCATACAGACGTGCCCATCAATGCATAATATCAATAAAATAAATTAACGCTTGCATAAATAGTGACCTAGTTTTTAGTGTATTAGCGTGTTATACAAATAAACATTATAGTGTTATGTAAAATAATGAACTGACTAGATAATACATTTTTATAAATGATGGAAGGCAGCCCCTTTAATCGGAGCACGATGATGCGCCGCAGCCCTCCACCGACACCGACCCCAATACCAACACCGCCCGAACAACCAAGACAGGACCAAGATGAGAAAGTTGAAGTTGTGTCTACTCCGGAGATTCAGAACTGGATGAGTTCTATTGAACAGTATCTGAATGAGGTTTGTGCTATTACTTCCGAGGGAAAGCTAAACGCTGAGCAGAAGCTAAAAATAAGCCATCTTTGCCGGAAAGTTGGACATGGAGTTTCGCAAATGGCTGTGCAATACCAGTCACTAAAGCAAAAAGCCATACAAACCCATACCTCCCTTAAAACCGTGACCGAAGCTCGAGACCTATCAGATTGTCTAATGGAGATGAACCGGACGATTCAGGAGTCCTGTACGAAGCAGGAAGCAACTTCTACATCTTTTGCAGACATGGTGAAAAAGGACTCCAAAACCTTTGTTCGTCCTAATACTCTTAGCTCCGTGGCCATTTATCCCAGTGACAACTCTAAGACCAGTGACGAAACCAAGAACATGGTCCAAAAAATCATATGCCCTGGAGAAATGAAACTGAAAGTACGAGGCGTCCGCAAAATTGGGAAAGGAGGACTCATAATCAGTACTGAGACCAAAGATGACCTAGATAGGATCAAGCAAACAGTCCAACTCGCTTCGTCAGGGCTTACCGTCGACGAACCTAAAAAGCGCAAACCTCGCATTATAGTAATAGGTGTTCCCACATCAATGGCTGAAAATGAGGTTTATAAATGTATTTATGAACAAAACTTGGCCGACAAACTGCCCACTATATCTCTTGATACATTTTTGACCTCGATAAAACTAAGCCACAAATCTGGCAGGAAAGATGCTGAGAATTGCAACTTTATTATAGAAGTTCCAGCCGTCATACGTAAGGCCCTCATCACACAAGACAGATTATTCATAAATTGGTCATCCTGCCCAGTACGAGACTTCACACTTGTAACAAGATGTTACAAATGCCAGCAATACGGACATGCAGCCAAATCATGCAAAATTGCTGCCCCTACATGTGGACATTGCGGTCAAGAAGGACACACAACTCAAGACTGCAAAAACAAAGCCGATGCGCCAAAATGTGCAACATGTTTGCGCTTTAAAAAACAGGCAAACCACAAGACGGGAGACGCAGATTGCCCGGCTAAAAAAGCTGCCGAACACAGGTACATCAACTCGATCGATTATGAAGGCGCCTAAGAGCGCCACATACTTGTTTATATTTTAGACGTAATTTATTATTGTTATTTCTTTAGTCTAGAATGGATAATAACTTAATTACCGACATAGATAACACTTTCTTAACTGTGTCAAAGACATGTGACGTTGAGGATTGCAGACAATATCTTTCCGAATATCAAAACTCACTAACCGTACTGACCCAAAACATCCGTAGCATTTATAAGAACATAGATAGCTTTAAAATTTTCCTTCATAGACTTAACTTTGATTGTGATATAATAGTACTAACCGAGTGCTGGCTAGCTAACCGCATCAATAACCTCCCAGTAATATCTGGTTACAACTTATTACATACCACTATAAATCACAATCAAAATGATGGTGTGGTAGTCTTTGCTAAGGAATCATTAAAAGTAACTGTCGAGGAACCTAATCTACAAGACTGTATAATTAATTGCTTAATTATAAAAATTGGTACAACCACAGCGATAATTGCTATGTACAGGTCCCCTTCCGCCAGAAACTTGGACTCTTTTCATAATTCCTTAAACCAGATTTTACAAGGGCTGACCTCGTTTAAGAATGTTATACTAACAGGTGATTTAAATATAAATATTCGCTCCGAAAACTGCGATGCAGGGACCCAAGACTATCTTAATATCTGCTCATATCATGGTTTTCTTCCCGCTCATATATTGCCTACTCATCAGAGCGGTTCCTGCCTCGATCATATGATGATCAAAACCGGCCTATCATATATTACGCTTGTTACTAACGCAACAATTACGGACCATCACGCTGTCCTACTTACTGTAAATCTAACGCTGCCTAAGCTAAATCGTCCCCAGACCAAAAGCAAATTAAACACAAATAAACTCGAATATGATTTATGCAACCTTGATTTTAGCCTAGTTTACAATACTGCTGACGTTAATTTAGCTTTATCGTACTTAGTAAAACATGTCCAACAAGCAATATTACGTAACACGACAGTTTCTACAGTGACTAAGAAATTTTATAATATTAAACCTTGGATTACTCCTGGACTAATTCGGTGTATAAGACACAGGGATAAACTTCATCAGAGAACTAAGAGATACCCTGATAATCCAATAATTCAAAACACATATAAAAGATACAGGAACTTCTGCAATAATCTCCTAAAGAGGTTAAAAAATAATTACGACAAAACTGAATTAAATAAAGCAGGCAACAATAGCAAGCAACTTTGGAAACATATTAAAAACGTCACCAATATGTCTAAACAGCGTGAATCAAATTCGAATTTACTGCTTATTAATCCTTCACCACTCTTGTCAGCTAACAACGTTAATAATTTCTTTGTCAATGTTGGGAAAACTCTTGCTGAACAGATTCCGAAACATTATTGTAACCAATCACCTTTCCAAAACTCAAGCAATAGCTGTAATCTGAGATCTTTTGCTATGCTGGACACTGACGACGACGAAATAACCCGAATCATTTCTGGTCTAAAGGATGACTGTGCAGTTGGATGGGATAATATAAGCAATAAGATCCTTAAACTCTTTAAGCATATTTTGGTACCTCCCTTAACGCATATATTTCGAATCTGTCTTTCCAAAGGTATTTTCCCTACCTGTCTTAAAAAGGCAGTTGTAATCCCTGTCTTCAAATCAGGTAGTAAAGACTTGGTAAATAATTATAGGCCAATATCGTTACTCCCATCAATATCGAAAATATTAGAGAAAATTATAAACAGTAGACTAGTTAACTATCTAGAAAAATATAACTTCCTATCCCCTGCGCAATTTGGTTTTAGAGCCAAATTATCCACAACCGACGCAGTGCATAGCCTGACCGATTATATTTCAGAAGAACTCGGAAAAGGAAATCAGACCCTGGGAGTCTTCCTTGATTTAGCCAAGGCCTTCGACACGGTGTCTGTTTCTGTTCTTCTAAACAAATTAGAGGCCATAGGAATAAGGGGAACGCCGTTGCAACTATTTGCTGACTACTTAGATGACCGATACCAGTGTGTTAGAATAGATAATATTACGAGCGATGAGAAGAAATGTACTGGTTTTGGTGTTCCCCAGGGAAGTATTCTGGGCCCCACGCTATTCCTGATTTATATCAACGACTTGTGTAATCTTAATATAAAAGGCGGCAAAATTATATCATATGCCGACGACACGGCGTTAATATTTACCGCTAAAACCAGTAGTGGCCTGTTCGAAATTGCTCAACTAGGTTTTAATACTGTGACTAATTGGCTACAAAACAATTTACTAACATTAAATGCTGACAAGACAAAATATATTCACTTCTCCATGCGCAAGCCTCAAGTTAACATTACTAACCCTCATCTATATGCCCATCAATGTGGAAATCGTTCAGTCAACATGTGTGATTGCCCTTTGATTCTCAAAACGAGCAGCATAAAATACCTCGGGGTAATAATGGACGACACACTGTCTTTCAGAAAACATATTGAAAGTCTAGTTAAAAGAGTGCGCAAATTAATGTATGTTTTTAAAAAATTGCGAACATTTGCAGATTCAAAATTAATCACACAAGTTTATTTAGCCCTATGTCAATCTATAATTCAATACTGCATCTCTTCATGGGGTGGCACACCAAAAACCAATCTACTTCCTCTTGAAAGAGCTCAGAGAGCAATCTTAAAGGTAGCAAACTTCCATCCCTTTTACTTTCCTACAGATCTTCTATATAAATCCTGCAACGTGCTGACTGTTCGCCAACTTTTTATTATGCACTTAGTATTAAAACAGCACACCATGCTAACCTATACTGCTGACAATACTAACAAGAGACGGAATGATATAGTATGCACATCTAATGCAACCTCAAAACGTGTCTTTGTAGAAAGTTTTTTTACATTCTTAGGCCCATTTCTGTATAATAGATTAAATAAAAAGCTTAGTATTTATAAATTAAATTACTTTAGCTGTAAGAAAATTATACTTAAGTATTTACTAACAATAGATTATGCACAGACAGAAGATCTACTTGTTGTCTGCAAATAGAACCGCTAACACGCTATTTTACTTTTTATTTTATTTACCAAATTTTAGTTTAGTTTTTACTCTTTACCAACTGTTAATTTATTATATTAAGTACCTATATAATTTGCACTTCCTAGCCTGAAGCACAGGTTCAACCTAGTTCAGGCAAATAAGCAATTGTGCTCAATTTTTTTTGTTAAGTCACTTATTGTAAATGTGCCCCTTTTTATATAAATAAACGATTATTATTATATTATTATTATTATTCTGATATAGGCCATCCTGAGTCTATATCAGAAGTGGGATCCCATGAGCAACAAACAGGGAACACACAACCTGCGGAAATCATCTCTGCGACAAGAATACTGTCGAATATGGAGGCGATGTTCGCCCGGATATGTGCGATGTCGCAAGTATCGCAACCATCAACTCCTGTAAGTACTAGCACTATACAACTAATCGAATTTGATCCTGACGATTCCGAAGCTGACATTGAAGGCTGGTGTAACGTCACTGAAGTTATAGTGCAGGAAAAAAATCTTGCAGGCGTTAATCTGCTGATGGCACTTACTAAGGCGCTTAAAGGTCGCGCAGCAACCCACTTGACCAAAATGAACCTTAAGGAATTAACATGGGCTGCTGTTAAAAAAACGTTGCTAGCTAGATTTGCTAAGCCCAAACTAATGCAGGATCATTTCGATGACATTTTAAGATTTCAAATTAGTGTCAAAGAAACCGCATCAGAGTCTGCAATGCGCTTATGGAACCTGATCGAGCGGATACCAAAAACTGACTTACCTGAGGAAGTTATCACTGGGTTCGCTATATCAGTGCTATGTCAAAAGGATAATTTGATACGTAGAGAGTTGACAGCACATGTGATAACTACTCGTGCTCAATTATTTCGGATTCTTAATGGCATATCATTAAAGCGACGGTTGGACGTCATTGATGGAAATCAAGACCCCGATTCTAAGCGACCTCGAATGACAGATTCTAGATTCCCTGGAAAGTGTCATTGGTGTGGCCTGTCAGGGCATCGACCCGTTGACTGTAGGAAGCGAAAAGAGGACTCCAAATCACCGAAGTCTCACGATCCATCAAGTTCAACAAATAATCAAGACAAGCCGTCTATATCCTGCTACACGTGTGGAAAACCTGGTCACACGTCTACAGCTTGTCCAGAAAAGAAGAATGGAGGGAGGTCGGAGCGGAAGGAAGTCAACCTTTGTGATCATCGACTTTCTAGATCTACATTAGAGACATCAGCTGGTGAGAGATTTCCATTTTTATTCGATAGCGGATCATCTTGCTCCCTTTTAACTGAAAGTTTTCGCTGTCGGTTTCCGGGTACTGTACGCAATAATCTAGTTTATCTTACTGGTATCGGAGGTGATGACGTACAATGCACTTGCCAAATCCTAAGTACTGTAAAAATTGGAGAGGTCTCGGTTGACCTTATGTTTCACGTCGTTCCTGATTCAGTAATTTCTTTGCCAATTATTGTAGGTAGAGATATCTTAGACAAAGGTTTTTGTGTGACAATTGATAACGACAAACTCTTATTTAAGACCAAAGAGCGAACTAACTTTTGCGAAACGAAATCGGTAGTTTTTGATATTTCTTCAATCGATACTGACTTAGAAGGAGAAGATAAGATGTTACTGTCAAAAATAATTAGCAAATATTCAGATTATTTCATAGACGGTATACCTACTAGGCGCGTTACTACAGGGCAATTGAGCATAAAATTGACAGATCCTCATAAAATAGTTCGGAGGTCGCCTTATCGACTAGCACCTATAGAGAAGCAAATAGTCCGCGAAAAAATAAAACAACTATTAGATGCTGGTATCATTCGTGAGAGTTCTTCCCCTTTTGCGAGTCCGATACTCCTTGTAAAGAAAAAAGACAATACCGATAGAATGTGCGTAGATTATCGGGAACTCAACTCCAACACACAACCCGAACACTATCCCTTACCTCGCATCGAGGAACAGATAGACCAGCTCAGTGGCGCCAACTACTTTTCTTCATTAGACATGGCTAGCGGATTTCACCAAATTTTAATTCACCCTGATTCAATTGAGATGACTGCATTCGTGACTCCGGAGGGCCAATACGAGTACCTCGCGATGCCCTTCGGTTTGCGCAACGCACCTTCTGTGTACCAGCGATGTATCACCAAAGCTGCAACACATTAATGATAGGCCTCTCATTTATATGGATGATGTTCTGTGTTATTCCTCCAATATTTCGCAGGGTTTGGAGCGCCTAGATGAGACCTTACAAGCCCTGACTGCAGCAAGGTTTTCGTTTAACCTTCAGAAGTGTAAATTCATAAAACAAAAAGTAGACTATCTAGGTTATTCTTTGCAGTCTGGCGAAATTAGACCCAATTCCCGCAAAATTCGGGCATTAGTTGAAGCACCATCACCACATACAGCTACACAGGTACGCCAGTTTCTCGGGCTCGCGTCATATTTTAGGAAATTTATACCCTCTTTTACAAATGTTGTTGGACCGTTGTACCCTTTAACTAAACTAAAAGGACCTATTAATTGGACTGACAAACATGAGGATATCCGTAGAAATGTAGTTAAAATATTATCTTCGGAACCAGTTTTAACGATCTTTAATCCTGAATTGCCGGTTGAAGTGCACACGGATGCGAGCGCCGAAGGTTATGGCGCAATACTTATACAGAGAAAGAATAACTTACCCCATGTTGTGGAGTACTTTAGCCGGCGTACATCTGAGGTAGAATCTCGATACCACTCGTACGAGTTGGAGACCTTGGCCGTCGTACGAGCGGTAGAACATTTTCGGCATTATTTGTACGGCCGACATTTTATAGTCTACACTGATTGCAATTCGCTCAAAGCATCGAAATCTAAGGTTGATCTGACGCCTCGCGTGCATCGTTGGTGGGCTTTCCTACAAGCCTACGACTTTGATATCATATATCGGGAAGGCCGTAGTATGGAACATGCTGATTTCTTTTCCCGTAATATCCAGTCGGATGCTGGCGCGTCTTCGACCCCCCAAATCCCTTCTACTAAACGTGTCCAGTTTGTCGAGTTACATCAAGGATGGCTTTCAGTTGAGCAAAAACGCGATAACGAAATCCAAGACTTGATCACTAAACATAATAATAGTGATTTTCCGGAAGCAGTAGCACATACCTACGATGTTAGGGATGGTATCCTGTATAGAAAGGTTGGGCGCAACAAAAATATTTCTCGGTTACCGGTCGTTCCACGCTCTCTGATTTGGACACTTATCAACCACGTCCACAACGAAATTCAACACCTTGGTAGTGATAAGACGCTAGATAAACTCTACGAACAATACTGGTTTCCGCAAATGTCTAAATGCGTGCGTAAGTTTATTGATTCGTGTATAGTTTGCAAAGCGTCGAAGGGACCATCGGGCGCTCAACCCGTTCAGTTACACTCGATCCCAAAACTATCTGTGCCATGGCACACAATCCATATAGATTTTACCGGGAAACTTAGTGGTAAGAGCGACCGGAAAGAGTATTGTTAGGTGATAATAGACGCGTTTACTAAGTATGTTTTACTAGAACATACAATATCACTAGATGCAAGTAGCGCAGTGCAAGCCCTAGAAAGGGCTGTTTGTATTTTGTTTGGCTCCTACACGCGTTATTGCTGATCAGGGCCGATGCTATATTAGTAGTGAATTTAGAAACTTTTGCAATAATTATAAAATTGATCTGCATTTTATTGCAACCGGTTCGAGCAGGACTAACGGACAAGTTGAGCGAGTTATGCGAACATTAAAAAGCTTGCTCACGATAGTCGAAAATGACCCTAATAAGACATGGCGCGATGAGTTAGGCAATATCCAACTAGCGCTCAATAGTACAAAATCGGCTGTTACTAAGTACTCACCTACGGAACTAATGTTTGGGATACGTGCAGAATCATTAGGTATGTCCCAAATATCTTCACATTCAGATGAGCGAAATGACCGTTTAGATTTAGAGTCCATTTGAGAAAATGCGTCGGAAAATATTCAAAAGGCAGCTGCGGCGGATACTTTAAGGTTTAATCGTGGTCGTGCTAATATCAAACCATTTACTCAGGGCGATTTTGTTTTTATCAAGAATAGTGAACGCAATCAAACGAAACTAGATAGGAAGTTTAGGGGACCGTTCGTTATAACCTCCGTATTAGGCAATGATCGCTACGAACTAAAAAGGTAAGTGGTTCACACCGCACTTATAAATACGCACACGAGAATTTGCGTGCAGTACCTCAGGGACATGCCGGGTTACTTGAAATCACTACCAGTCTGTTGGACGATGAGGAGGCCGAGACGGCGCCGGAAGATGCGGAGCAATTACAGTCCAGTAGTGATGTTATGTTACCACAAAGCCCAATTCATGGAGGCGATGACCTAGATATAAGAGACGAAAGGGGCACCGAGTCAGATACTGCATCGGCTAATTCAGTAACCCTTACTGCCGGGTCGGATACACTCAGTGTGTACTCCGATCCCGACATATTAGATGTACAATATGAAGTCGAAATTCAAAATGAGCAAGAAGATTGTTCATAACTGAGAGGTATGCAACATTTCTGTTCCTTCGTATTAAAAATGTTGTGATAAAACTGGTCGAAAGGACAGCGTCGTCCGGTCCATGCTACTTTTACGGCTGGTCGAAGGGACACGCTCGTCCGGTCCATGTTTTTGGTAGTTAACGTCTGATAATGAGTCGGTCGAAGGGACAGTGCCGTCCGGTCCATGCCATTGGGGCTGGTCGAAGGGACACACTTGTCTAGACCCTGTCTGTGAACCGGTCGAAGGGACAGTGCCGTCCGGTCCATTCATTGAATTGGTCGAAAGGACACACTCGTCCGGTCCGGATTATGTTTGGGTAATATAACGAGATTGTGCGATGTCATCCGGTCCATAACTCATGACGGTCGAAGGGATGCATGCTTTCATATCTTGCTTATGTGGTACGTTAGAATTAGTGCTGTGCTGTTTGTCAGACTGGACGAGCAGATAATCAAATAATGAAATTGCCTGTTTTAAGGACAACGTTAGATCTACGCCCGAGGACGGTCGAATGTCAGTCCGGCCGTGACGGCGCGACACATGACATTTGGCGTTTGCTGTCAACGACGTCGGAACAGAATGGCAGCATGACAGATGTCAGCTGTCATTCTAGCGGAACGTCACTGGTGGGAGCGAGGCGGCCATCTTAGTCACTCTGGAATCGAGAGCCACCAACGCACCACGCGCTCGACGGATCGCTAAATACCGACGCCATCTTCTACTTTTTTTGTGTTTATTAGTTTTATTATAACAATCAGTGATTAGTTAAAGTGTGATTCAATATTATTTTGTGAATTAAGGAATAAATCATTGGAAGACTGATTATTTGAGACTTTGTTCGAGCTTCTGACCCACACGTAAAGATGGAAGATTCTGATATAGGCCATCCTGAGTCTATAGATTAGTTTAGATTTGGTAAATAATTGTTGTTTATTGTTAATTTTTAGATATGACAACAATTCATTAAGTATTAGTTTGTTAGGTTAAATCGTTTGTTTAGATTGTATGTATAGGAAAAAGTAGTAAGTACTGCAATACTGTGTATTGTTTTCGTTTGTCAATGAAGGTAGTAGTTTTTCATTGTAAAAGTAGAAAACAATACAATTTTAGTTTAATTGTAACAGCAATTTAAGAATTATTTTGAATAAGAATAGAATTATTTAGGTAGTTTTATTTTATTGCAGTAGTTGTAGGAAGGTAATTGGTGTAGGTATGAATTTGTGTTTAGATATTCCATGAAGTTTTTAGGTAAGTGTATTTTAGAGTGATAGCTGTCTTAGTGTTTTATTTCATTGGCCACAGTATTTATATTGTAGTTTTATTATTTGTGAGCCAGTAGATTAGTCATTTAGATTGTAATAAGTAATGTTCTATAGTTAATTTGAATGATAAGTGTAGGTAAGTTTGTAGGTTATGTTTAGTTTAAAGTTTTGAGCAAAGTTAAAAGTTAGGTTAGGTCATTATATTAGTAATTAGAGTATGTTTATAGTAGATATTATCAGTTTTAGTTATGTAAAGGTATGACAGCTATCAGTACCTTGTGTAGTAGTTACAATTCAATTATTTAGAAAAAAATGCATTTCACCGCTGCCAGCACTGAGTAAGTTTTTAGATTTAGATGAGAAGTAGAATAATTACACATCAGGTGAGTTCCCATCATGTACACAGTTAGTATTAGATGCACAAGTAGTTGTCACAGTCAGATTAGTACAATACAAGTAGAACTTAAAACTATGCCGCTACGATGATTAGCGAGGAATGTGTGCGAGGGCTCAGTCAGATCAGCGTTAGGTTTGGTAGGATTAGAGTTGGGCGCCACTGTAACGGCTAGGGCTTTGCAGGTAGGCTGCGCAGGCCGTTAACGGATAGGTAGGGAGGTAGGTAGTGTAGAGAGAGGAGTAAAACCAGCTGGGTAGTTTGATACATATATTAGGTAGTATAGTAGGTAGGAGATCCACAGCTAGGTCGCGGGTAAGGTCACTGATCTTTCCGAGCACTCACACACTTAGGTAGGTAGAAGGGTACCGTCCTTGGTCATCCGTTGTAGTAGGAAGGGGCCTGCCAGCGCAGGCTCAGCAGGAACAGTAGGGCCGGCACGGGTTGGAGACACGTGGCCGACGAGGAGGCCTGTCAGCACAGCCTGCAGGTGGTATACGGCGTTAGGCCGCAGGTAGCTCGCGGCGGTAGGCCGCAGGTAGGCCAGGCCTCGGCAAGGACTCGGTAGCGGGCATTGGCAGCATGCCAACGCGTCCTGTCCTTAGCCGGACGTAAGAGCCGGGACGTAGTAGCCGGGGTGTAGAAGCCGGGATGTAGAAGCCGAGGTGTAGAAGAGCCGGTACGTAGAATCGCCGTGTAGAAGCCGGGATGTAGAATCGCCGTGTAGAATCGCCGTGTAGAATCGCCGTGTAGAACCCCTAGACTCGGGGCACATGGTAAATCTAGGGGTTCTACATAACGAACCGCTAGTATGGCTGGTTACATATGAAATGCATGAGTAGTCTGTCAAGTAGTGTTGGGCGTGTAATTTAGTGTTGTGCTCAACCACTTAGTAACCTAGTAACTACTCGACTAAGTTCAGGTGTGAAGCCACAACGTTACAATTTTGAAATGCAACTTTGGTAATTTTAACTAAGTCACCGTTTCTGTAAATACGCGCAGGTCGTCTTCACTGGTCATAATATCCTTTTTGTGCTACCTGTGATTTGTCAATTCTGTTTTTAACTTCATCGCGAATAGATTCTAACGAGGTGACCTCCTGTGTTGTTTCGGTTATCTCATTCAATGCCGCGTTAAACTCGCTATTCATTACCATCCCAAACATAACTTCAGCGGGTGCCCTACCTGTCGTTTTTTACCGTATTATTTAAGCCCCATTGAATTCTCCCCAATTTGCTATCCCAGTCTTTTTCATATGCGCTAAGGTTTTGTGCCGTCAACGAGTCGAGGACCGTCCTATTGTAACGTTCAACTTGACCGTTGGCCCTTGGGCATGCAACTGCATTTAGTACATGCTTTATCCCGCGATCAAGACAAAATCTTCTAAATGCGTGGGAAGTGAAACAGGAACCACGATCACTAACAATTCGGTCAGAGGCTCTGAATGTGTCAAAAATGTCTTGCAAGACTTTTATCACATTTTGCGTATTTGTATTCCTGACCGGTTTGATAAATAAAAACTTGGTAAACGAGTCTACGATGGTCAATATGTGAGTATGGATTCTTTTGGTCTTGACAAAGGGTCCAAGGTGGTCAATGTGCAATGTGTGAAAAGGTCTTTCAACCTTTTCAATGGGATGCAATCCCTTCACGTGTGTACGCAGCCTTTTTGGCATATGCACAGTCGATACAGGACCCTACATATTTTTTTACGAAACGTTTCATTTTTGCAAACCAATAATGCCTTTTTATTCGGTCTAAAGTTTTCTCGAAACCAACATGTTCATATCGTCGTGGTTTCTCTTGCATAACTGCCACCTTGCATCCTTTGGAACCACCCACCTCACACATTCTTTGTCACCCCCGACATATCTAAAGAACTTGTTATCTCTCAAGACGTAGTTATCCTTGATGTACCCCTTGAGGGTCTAGATCACTAGCAACAATGTCACAAATTCTACACAATTCCGAATCCCCTAATTGCAACGTAAGTAGCCAGTCTTCATCATTTATAGCCATAACCGAGGGATATTGTTCGGGGCTCTGAGATTCTGTATCAACAATTGGATTCCTGGATAACGCATCGACATGACCAATCTTTGTACCCGCCCTGTATTCCACAGAGCAATCGAACTCCTGTAGAGCCAACCACCATCGAGCAATTCTCGGAATTAGATCGCGCTTTACAAAAGTAGAACGTAGTGCACTACAATCGGTCACAATTTTAAATGATTTTCCTAAAAGATACACCCTAAGTTTTTTAAGATCACAAATAACGGCTAATGTCTCCAACTCATAGGAGTGAAAATTCTTCTCCTCGGGCGTCGTCTGACGACTATAATATGCCACCGGATGAAAAGAACCTCCACTCCCACGAGCACGCTGCAAGAGAATACCCAACACCAACACCTATTCTACTAGCGTCCGTGTGAAGTTCGGTCTCGGCTATGGGGTCGTAAATGGCAAGTACGGGTCTATCTACAAGCTTTGCCTTTAGAACTTGAAATGCTTCTTCTTTATCGTTCGACCATGCCCACACTGCATTATTTTTAAGCAGTTTAGTGATAGGGTGAGCTAGTTGTGCAAACCCTTGTATAAACTTTCTAAAATAGCTAACAAGCCCTAGAAATTGTCACACCCCGTGCACATTTTCTGGACGGGGAAAATCGATTACACTCTGGATTTTTGCATTTCCTGGCCGCATACCTACTGAACTGATTTCAAAACCTAAGTAATTTATCGTATTTTGTAGAAAACTACACTTAGATAAATTTAACTTAAGATTTGCCTTACGTAATAAAAGAAGCACTTCCTCTAAACGATCTAAGCATTCAGTCGGATTCCTACCAAAAATTAACACATAATCGCTGAACCAAGGACATGGTTCATCATACGCTGAAATACAGCAGGCGCATTTGCCAGGCCAAACGGCATACGATTATACTTGTATTGGCCGCCCGGCGTGACGAACGCCGTCAAATGCCTACTGTCTTCAGATATAGGCACCTGATAATAACCAGACATCAGATCAAGCGTAACGAACCATGCCTGTCCAGATAACCTTGCTATCTCATCCTCTATGACAGGTAAAGGATATCTGTCTTTTACATTAATCGAATTCAGTAACCGGTAATCTACGCACAAACGAAAACCACCCTCCTTTTTGCGCACAAGAATGATTGGACTGGCATAGTTGGACACTGATTCCCGAATGATCCCTGCCTGTAACATGTCATCTACCATTCCTCGAACTCTTTCGCGTTCATAGTAAGACAGACGGTAGGGCCTATAAACTACCGGACGTTGACTACTCAACTCGATTCTCATTTCACAAACATTAGTGCAGCCTAAATCAACTAAATCGTAAGCAAAACACTCCTCATGACGTCGAAGGAGTTCTATGAGCTTGGCCCTATCACTATCTGATACAGCAACGCCCACGCGTATTTGACTCTCATCAAACCGTTTTGCCGAAGGCAATCGAGCCTGCGAGACCAAATCTGGAGATTCATTGTTCGCAAGACTGTTTACTACTTGCACCTTTTCGGCTCGAGCAAAAACAAAATTATCCTGAAGCCAACATGGTACTGAACAAGGCGTCACTAACACGTAATATACTTTCTTTCCCGGAGGTAGGTCAGTAAGGGTCCAGGTCATATTTCTTTTCAGAGATTGAAATTCTTCATCCATGGCATTTCTCCATTGATCTGCTTTTTCTGAGGATAAAGCTTCTTTTACAGTTTCCGGATCTCTTGGATTTTTAATTGAACAATAATAACTAGGTTTTGAAATCCTTTCAGATTCTTCAGGTTTGTTTCTTGGACGTAAGGTGATTGTACTTTCTGGTAGTTCTTATATATTCTAACTGATTTTCTACTGGGAACATAAACATCATCTTCATCTGAGTTTGTTGCATATTCATCGGAGCTTCCACTCACATATGTGTCTGAAGATTCTAATTGTTGTTTTTCTGTTTCAGGATCAGGTACTGACGTCGCAGATGGTGACTGTACAACGGTGGAGCTGTCAACATCACAAGGTAAGTATATATTATTGTTTTTCTTTATATTCTCCAAAAATTCAACATCTCTACTCTTGATAATTCTGTTTGTTTCAGGATCAGCGAGGCGGTATCCTTTGGTATTATCACAATAGCCTATAAAAATCATTTTTCGTGACTTCGGGTCCCATTTCTTACGTTTCTCTTTGGGAACTTGTGTCACGACTTCAGAACCAAAGATACGCATGTTCGACAAATTAGGCACCTTACCATACCATAATTGATATGGGGTCTTCTTGTTTAAAGCTGTAGTAGGCGAACGGTTAATTACATATGATGCAGTAGCTGTTGCCTCGGCCCAATAAGGTTTTGGTAAATTAGCATCCAATAGCATACACTTAGCTCTCTCTACAAGAGTGCGATTCATTCTCTCTGCGAGACCATTTTGTTGCGGTGAATACGGTGTAGTAGTTGCTGTATGCCATACTGACTCAAATAATTATCAAAATCTTTGTTACAGTACTCTAAACCGTTATCAGTACGTATAACCTTAATTTTCTTATTAAATTCATTTTCTACCTTCTTGTGGAAATCTTTGAATGCATTTAAAATACTGAGCTGGTCTTTGAGGAAGTATACATGCAATAATCTTGAGAAGTCGTCTATGAAAGTTATAAAATATCTCATACCTCCTAGGGATGGAGTCTCCATTGGTCCACATAAGTCAGAATGTATCACCTCAAGTTGTTCTGAAGCTCTGGAACCGACATGGTTGAAAGGTAGTCTCGACTGCTTTCCCTTTAGACAGGTAGTGCAGGTCACAGGTAGCTTGACCTTTTCTGAAGACAGGCTCACTCCCTCAGTGCATTCTGGTAGTCTGTTTACATCTGGAAAGTTTAAATGTCCCATGCGTCGATGCCACAGGACGACATCATTTGAGATATCAGAAATACTGAGGTTGGCATTTATTTCTCTGTTTACATTAAGTAAATATAGGTTGTTTTCTAATTTAGCTGAACTGATAAAATCTCCTTTACTGTTAAAAATTTCACAATTATTTCCATTAAAATTAACTTTGCAACCATTCTTTACCATTGCACTGACAGACAATAAGTTTCCAGCAAGTTCAGGTATGTATAAAACATCTCTTACCTGTATTCTATTTTCATCATTACCGTGCAACACCAGATTTACTTTTCCTATTGCTTTCACAGCTAACGGAGTCTTGTTGGCAACTGTGATGGTAGAAATCGGGGGACATTTGACATCATACATCCAATCACTGCGATTTGTCATATGCATTGACGCGCCTGAGTCCACATACCATTTATCATGCTCTGTTGGTACGGAAGAAGCTGAAAATGCTGCCACAAAACTTTTATCTTCACTTTTATTTGGTGTTTTCTTCTGTACACGACAATGTTTACCCAAGTGACCATATTTATTACAGTTGAAACACCTTGGACCTCTGGGTTTTTTTTCAGAACTTTTCTTCTTGGCAGAGTACAATGCAGTAGTTTCTGAACTCTGAACTTCTTGTAATAGTTTAGTTTTAATAATATCAGCACTGATTTTTATCCCGGAGCTCTCTATTGCCATAATCATGGGTTTGTATAAGTCCGGCAAACCCGCAAGCATTAACGTGCCAAGCCATTCGTCTTCGACGGAAAAACCAATATTTCTCAGCTTGTGTGCAGACGTCATGATTTTGTTTACATAATCTTCTACACTTTTGGAGGATTCCAACGTTGTTGTAATCAGACTTCCTTCGAAGTTTTTGCATCTTGAATATGAACATAATTGATAGTATCCACTAATAATATCAGTTTTGACTTCGCTTTTAAGTCTTTGGCTGCATCAATTTTGGCGGGATCTTTAGTTTCTATGCACTTCCAGAGATCTTCCAATTCGAGATACGCCTTCACTGCGAACTTCCAATTGACATAGTTATCACGGCCAACGAGTTTTTCGATGTTAAATAACGAACTTGCAGATATTTTAGTAACCACGCTCTGCTACCATGAAGAGTTTTGTGGTTTAGTGTAGCTGAGATTATTTAATACAATAAAACAACTGAATGGTAAAAACGATGTCTATTGTAAAACGTGGCAAAATCAGAGAGAGGGGAAATACACAACTGTCATTAAACATTTTGATGTATGTCTTAGAATGTTGCTATTGTACATATTTACAATGAATAATGTTGCATTCTTTATTTAACATCAAATCCAAAAAACTATATTTTTAGGTAGTTTTGAGACGTATAACGTCGTAACTTTTCCGGCACTATTCCGGCGCAGATTACAGTATTATTATTTACAATGGTTTACGGCGGGCGGTGTGCGGGGTGAAGAGCGCGCATGCACCCCGTATGAGTCACATAATACAGACTACGCCGGAACTCGCTGTCGGCTGCACGTTGCGCGCGTTTTTTTGGTGTTGATACTTATTAGCGTAATAATACCTCGCTTAAATATTTTCTTACTATTACTATTACTGTTAATTTAAACTGTGGTATAGATTACATCCAACAATATATGTTGCTAAATTAAGAAGTATTTTATGCTAAGTGATACATCCAAAATTTTACGTCGGAATTAGTTATACTAAACTAAAACTAGATTGCAAGATGAAATACAATGATTTACGTTGTCATATTAACTGTTTTATGGTTAGTAAGTAATACATACAACAATCAACCAATCGCTAATCACTGGTAATGTACAATGTTGTATGTAATATTTGCGGTTTCCAGATGTAATAAAACTTATGCATAATAATTATTGTGCTTCGTGGGATGTTCATGAGATTTTCTACTCTATTGAAATGATATTCACATCTTATTTAAACGCAATATTTCATTGTTTCTGAGTCACCCATGAAAGTAAATTTATTCTAATAATGTTGTGGATTAAATAAGGATTAAAAAAAGTTGTTTATTGCAGTATAAGTCATTTAGAAATTATGATTATTCTACTGCGGATTTCGTACCGCCAACTTTAGTTGGTGTTTCGCTATAAGACATTAAACACTTATAAAGGACCTTAAAGTAGTTCTTTTTACGTAGGTATTTTCTATATTTTTAGAACTTTGGAAACGTTTAAAAAAAGGGATTTAAAAAATGATAACAATAAATACCTAAACGTTAATTCATTGACAACATACGCAATGCACATTTTCAAAACTTGCCATGCGTAATATAAAACCATTGATTTTTGATACGCTGAGTTGAGCATCAGTTCTTCCATACCGATTGATATTGTTAGCGTTACTTTGCGAAGTGGTATTGTTGAGACAATTGCGAAAGGACGCTCAATTTCATTCTTGTGCATAGTGTGTTGGATTTCGACGTGATGTCGAGTGTACAGTGCATTAATTGCAACCTGAGTTTGTCTAGCATGAGACGGCACGCTCTAGGAGACGAGAGTGACGGCCTGGTCAACACTATCCGATTGTGGAAATAATATGAATGGTCGGGAAGCAATCTTAAGTTATTGCTGTAATTGTATCGTTGGCTTAAGAACTGTGGGGTGCTGCTCGCATGTAATGAGTATCATTTGGTACTTGAGTTATGCTCGCCATGAGGGTATGACGCGACCTGCTCCCTTCTTAGATGAAGTGATTTTGCGAACATTTTGAATGCATTCAAATAAAAGCTTTTTTAGACAAAACTATTTTTTCTATTTTACTGAAAACTATACAACATATTATTAAAAAAGGTTTAGATAGTATGCACCTTTAATTACATATTATTGCATATAAGTATTAGTAACTGTGTTCAATATTTCATTTTACTAACTTGACACTATTTATTTATGTGTAAAACCGTACAACCGTCTAAGGAACCAGTTTCCAAAAAAATGCTTTCTTAAAGAGCGAAGCCTTAGATGATCACACATTGCAGCTCACACAAAAAGTTCTAAAATCTAGAAACATTTAGATTATTTGTATCGGTATCTGTTTGTTGTGGAAATGCATCTTTAAAGATCAACTATAATATCGTCTACGGAAAAAACTGACAAAACTGACTCCGTGGTTATTTTAATGTAAAAAATAGTTTAAGAGCAATTAAAGTGCCAAAACTGTCTAAAACCTATACAAAAAGTGTAAACAGTAACTGTGTATTGTTATTCCTAAAGAACAAGTTTATTTAGTGAGGAAAAAACAAAAACAATTACGTGAACAGCTTTACAAAAGTGCTAATTCATTGTGAAAATTTGTGACAGTTATAAAAAAATCATGTGTTGAAAGGGATTCTCGTAGTTAAGAACTCTGCGAAACTGCGATATTAGCGTGCAACAAGCGCCGGTGCGAATTACGCAATCAAGTTTAAAATTATAAAATTAGTAACGCACTGAACGCACACTCTTGACATTAGTGGTGCGTTTGTGGAGGTCGAAAGATATCGCAACAAACTGAAAGAAAACAATAGATTTATTTATAAAAACACTGATCCGAAATAAGTTATGGATTCTATTGATTCTTGCAAAAAAAACATCACGCAGAGGCGTAAACAGCCTAAAGGTATGAGCAGTCATAACAGTTTTGTTGAAAATTCCATAACCACATCTTCAAGCATGTACCTCTCAGACACCGCACAAAGTTTGCCAGATCTATCGAAGGCACTGCTTAACCATGAAGTAGAAGAGTTAAGAAGTGAGATAATGAAACTAAGAATGGATTTAGAAAGAACCCAGAATGAGGTCGATAACTTAAACTCTGAAAACTATTCGCTCCAACAAATAGTTACTTCTCAACAAAATAAAATAGATAAATATAAATTGCTATGTATGGATTCTTGCAAGATTAATAACAGTACAGTATCCTCAAAAAACCGCAAATCAACGAAGCCGAAACGAAACTCTGGTTTAAATGAAAGTTATAGCGAATTAAATATAAACCTTCAGAATACTGTCGAAACTCCGATTAGCTACTTGCAACAGAATGAGACGACTGCTACAAACATGCAGCTAAAGGAAAAAACTCCCACAGTCAAAGTGACTCTGAGAAGAATGAATGACTCAGAGAAAAACGATGATGGTGAAGTAAATAGTCATCCCCTGGCAGTGTTAAGCACCGACACTGTCGTCAAAAAATCGGAAAGTTACAGAAACAAAGTTCTAATATTCTCTGATGAACATACGCATATGAGAAACACACTACAGAATCTGATTGGAACCAACTTCATCGTGTCATCATTAAGCAAACCTGGTGCCACTATGGATAAACTACTCGAATCGTCACTAGAACTGTGTAAAGACTTTAATAAGTTTGATTATGTCGTAATTGTGTGTGGTAAAAATGACAGGGACCCATTAAGAATACAATCAATTCTTTATTTTTATTTGGATAAACTTGCTCATACGAATGTGTTACTTTGTAACACAAAAGGAGGTAAGTTCTTAAGTGAGCTTAAACTATGTAAAACATTCCGTTATTTATGTTCCCAGTTTAGTCACAGTGTATTTGTTAGCGTAGATTATAAAGTCCCTTTTGCCTCATTTTTTTTAGTGCTATGCAGGTTTCTACTGAGAGACATATTGCATTTAAACTATAAACATAATTACAAAAAGTATATTGAGTCAAATTGTAGCAAAAATAAAAATGTAGTGTCGATTTCTACACAGACTGAATTGTTAATACAACCCGATTTAATATCAACAGAAACTCAAACGGAAGACAATTTATTTCGTAACTGAATATAATTTTACTATACTGCACAATAATATACAGGGTATAAGGTCAAAAATTAGTGATTTGGAATTGCTGGTTGAGTCAGAAAACCTTGACGTTCTTTGTCTTACTGAAACTTTTTTTCGCGACCAGAATGCAGAAATACTGCAGTTGCCAAATTATAAAATGGGTACTTATTTTTCCAGGAAAAATTGATCTCGAGGTGGTGTGTGTATTTATGTAAAGAACTCAATTAACTTTAAAAATATTGAATGGTTATCTGAACTATCGGTAGAAAATTACTTTGAGTGCTGTGGTATAATAATTCCAGAAACAAATTGGTACATTTTGTGTATGTATAGAACACCTAACAGTAATTTTAATTTGTTTATCGCAAAACTTGAGCTATTATTATTTAAACTCACCATTAGATTGAGATCTATAAATAAAAAAATATTTATCCTAGGTGACTTTAATATAAACATACTAGTCTGTAACAGCAAAAGTAATATATTCAAAAACACTTTGAAAAAATTCAATTTACACCTGACCCTAAACCAACCAACCCGATTAACGTCACATTCTGCAACGTGTATTGATAACATAATCACAAATAACCGTAAATACAAAGCAGAAATATGGGATTTAGGTATATCGGACCATACTGGCCAAGCAATAAAGATACCGTGTAGTTTAAGCTACAGAGAAAAATACTGGTACAAAACGCGACGTAATATAAACTATTACATCGACATATTTCTAAAATACATTTCTCAAATAAAGTTCCACGACGTGTATAAGCATATAGATGTGGACACAGCTTATGAAGAATTTATTACTATATTTAAATTAATTTTCGACATTTGTATTCCAATTGAGAATATTAAAATGCATTATAAAAAAGATACATCATGGAAAACCAAAGGCATCATAGTCTCTAGTAAAAATAAACGAAAAATGTACTTTCAAACAAAAGGTAGTAGGTCTCAGGAACATAAGATAAAATATTTTCGCTGTTGTAAAATCCTAAAGCGAGTGATAAAACAATCAAGAAAAAATTCTAATGCGAAATTTATCTCAGGTAGTACCAATAAAACTAAGGCCACATGGGCATTAATTAAACGACAAACCCAAAGCACAAATGTTCTTCAACCCACAATAGAATACATACTGCAAAATAATAGCGTAATAAAATCACCTGTAAAACTAGCAAGTACTTTTAACCATTTCTACATTAACCAAAACCGCAACACATCAACAGCATGTAATAATAACTACAAATCAACGCCTACTTCTAACTCAAACAGTATCTTCCTCTTCCCAGTAGACAGATGTGAAGTAATAATTATAATTAACAAATATAAAAAATAAAACTAGCTATGGACACGATAATATACCCATTAGAGTCATTAAAGAAAGTATCCCTTATATTATTGATCCACTGGTACATATTCTAAATGTCATGTTAGAAACGGGAAAATTTCCCGATACCCTAAAGAAAGCTTTAATAAAGCCATTATATAAAAAAGGATCACGACATGACATAAATAACTATAGACCAATTGCACTGTTACCTAGTTTTTCGAAAATATTTGAAAAGGTCATTTTTATAGATGTAAATAATATTTTAAATGCTAACCAATTTGGATTCCAAAAGAATAAAACTACATCTTTGGCAATATATAAATTGTTTAATACCCTTTGGGATAAGATCAATGAGAAAAAACAATGTGCTGCTCTCTTCATTGATATGTCAAAAGCATTTGACTGTGTAAAATATAATATTTTGCTTGATAAATTAGAAGGTATAGGAATACGAGGTATAGCACTACAATTAATTGAGAATTATTTATATAATAGAATGCAGGCCACCTTTATTGAGGTTTACAATAAAAGTACAAAAATGGTGGAGATAGTGAAATCTGAATTCGAACCTGAACTACTAGGCGTTCCACAAGGTAGTATATTAGGGCCCCCATTATTCCTATTGTACATAAATGAGCTTCCAAACATAATTAACCACCTTTGCGTAATGTATGCTGATGATGCAACTATATTTATTCCAAATGAATATTCTAATGATTTTAATTACGAAAATGAAATAAACAAAACGTTAACAACAGTAACTGATTGGTTGCAGTCAATCAATTTAAAAGTTAACCCTTCAAAAACTAAATTAGTTCAATTTCGAAATTACAAAACTAAACCTACAAAAATGAATGTAGCTGTAGCTGATATAGCGATTGAACAAGTTAAAGACACAAATTTCCTAGGGGTTACAATAGATCAACATTTAAACTGGAAGGCACATATTGAGAAGACAAATAGAAAAAAATCCAGTGCTTGCTATGCATTGTCAATCCTTGCAGAAACTACAAATATCAGTGTGACTAGAAATGCCTATTTTGGTAATGTTTATCCACTGCTAACTTATGGTATTATATACTGGGGAAACAGTACAAACGTGCAGTCCACATTCATTCTCCAGAAAAAATGTCTTAGGACAATATATAACATGCATAGCACCGAATCGCTAAGAGAAGTTTTCCGAACGGAGGGTTTCTTAACACTGACTGGCATTTATATACTTGAGTTATGTTTATTTGTCAAAAATAATATGCAATATTTTAATTTCAAATCAAATTCTAAGAGAAACATTCGCAAGCAATATAAATATGACATTAATTTACCTGTTATTAATAATATGATTTATTATAAAAGTACCTATGTAACTGCTATTCGTGTATACAATCAGTTACCACCAGCCATTAAGCAGTTAAATGGAAATATGTTTAAAACAAAATTAAAAAAAAAAATATTAATCGATAATGTATTTTATAATCTGCAGGAGTTTTTTGAGGAAAAATGATGCTAGTATGTAATTTATTTGTAATCTGTTTTTAACCTATTTGTATAATGTATTTGAAATTTATTTGAAATGTAACACGATTGCATATCCGACATGGGTAGACTGTTGAGCCTTTTACGTTATATAATAAGAACTGATGTACACAGTTGTGCAATAAATATATCTTTATCTTTATCTTTAAAGTGACATCCTTATTTACGTAAAATATGAATGCATTTTCGTAAGTACCCATGAATAAAAGGGATTGTTAGGAATAGTCTATAAAACTTAGTAAACATCTTGGCTGTTCGTAACGTCGACGGGATCGACTAATATGAGGAATCAAAAGTAAAAGGAATAATAGTGACTAAGTAAGTAACGTTTTAGTTTGTAAACAACCACATTGACAGTCAACTGTCATCTTACAATAAACCCTACCTACCTACCTCAATATCTAACCTCTCATACATAAAACAAAGTAAAATAACTTATGAACCCTAACTTCTAAAAATCGGATAATTTATACTCTATTTCTTGATGATAATTATTATATTTATTATCTATCGACTAAATATAAAAACAATACAAAACACGAAAATTAACAGCGGTACAAAACTTCCATACTAGCCCGCCCTTCTTCTATAGATCATTATGTTTAGTTGCAGATTATTACTGATAATTATAATGTTTTTTTTATAGAATTTATCTAAAAACATCCAAGATTTTCATTATGTTTGATATTTTTGTTTTAGTTTTTGTTTAGAAGTTTGTTTTAAAAGATTTTATGTTCTTCTAAAGCTTAATTTTGACAAAAAGGTGTTAGTTATTTTAACGACTTTTTATTGGTTTAAAAAAAAGGTTATATTTATTTTATAATATCTAATAATGCTATACATACCAGACCAACTTACGTGGGAAGCATCGGTTTGTTCGCGTCTTTATAAACAACAATGTGTGGCTGCTCTGAGTAACTCTGACCAACAAGCATCGGCTTCTCCAGCAAGTTATCATCTACAACCCTACACGAAACAGTAGCTGCCACGCCATCGATGATAACTTTCAGCTTTGCAGAACCCATGGACTGCACGAGAGTGTTGCCAAAACCCTTCATTGTCGACGGAGTTTGGTCGTGAATAAGTCCAAGATTTGAAAAATCTGATTTTCTTATAAGCGTGACCTCACTGCCAAGGTCAACGAATGCCTCCAGAAGAAAACCATTAACATTCACAGTTTTCGTAAATTTTCCACTTGGACAAGAATTGGAGATGCACATGGTCTTTGCCACTGGGTCGGCCTTCGTTGACCCTGTATCTTGTTTATGTCTACAGGTCTCAGGTTTATGGCCCACTTTGTTGCAATGACTACACTTAATCAAGGGTTTTGGGCACCTGGAATACGGGTGCCCTTTCTCCTTACAATTGTAACAATACAAGTTCGGATTTATCTTCAAACTCGTCTTATTATTTTGTTTGTCATCTACTGAATTTGTATTCCTATCTCTAAACGGCGGTTGTTGTGTAGAAAGTTCTTTATTATTGCTTAACAAGAATTTTAAAAGCTGATCCGGTTGCTCACAACGTAGTGCCAAGGCACTCGACATAATAGTTCTATCTCCGATACCGTGAATGATGCAATCAACAGCCCGCCTATCTGTTATTTCGCATTGATTTAGTAGCGCCAGCTTTTCATAGTAATATATTTCGATTGATTCGTTAGGCCTACTCTTTCGCTTCAACATGTCTTCTAAAATTTGGCCGTAATTTTGTTCAGAGGGGAAAGCATCCATTAATTTTACCTGCCACTCTGCCCAAGTAAACAATATCGTATTAAGACTTTCATACCAAGTTTTAGCTAAACCAATCAGCTTTTGCATAGCAAAATAAACCACAGTCTTCTCGTCCCAGCCATAAACCTTTGCACATTCGTTGACTTTTTTAAGCCATATATCTATACGTTGATTCTTTTCTGAAGGATTAAACTCGGGAATCATATTTTTATGATCCAAGCTTCTATTATTAGATACAGTATTATTAGAGAAGAAACGTTATTTTAAAACTACCGTGCGGTGGTGCCTATAAAAGCAAGGTGCGACCAGTGCTCGCCCCTTCATCATCATTCGACGCGCGCCAGCGGCAGCGGTCACACGTGTGCGCAGTGCGGTTCGAAGTGCTCTCCGATTCCGGTTCCAAGCGATCCTGAATATCAAGACTACATAGTGTTATACTTTGTTATAGATAGTAAAATATTATTTATATTTTATTATTTATAGCAAAATTATAACGACTATCTTCAGCTACTTGCTGTGTGCCTTTTTCAAGGCACAGCTTGTAAGGGTTTCGATAACAGTTATCAGTCATTGAAACGTACGTCGTGTTGTTGGCCCCTTCTGGGTAAAACCACAGTTTCGTGGTCCTCGGTGGATACCTACACGGTGCCAACGAAGCCGAGGGGGTGTTGACCCAAACGCACCCGCCGATCCCCTTCAGGGTGAGGCAGAAAGTTGGACGGGTCCCAGTGTTCGGCCTTGGGGGGTCTCCTAGTCGGCATTGGTGACAGTTTTGCTTTCACAGCTACACACCTGTTGTGGTCGGGTGTGTCTACCCCGACACAACAGACCCATTTAGGACCCCGTTGCACCAATAAGATAGGCAACGGGCAAAAGCAAGCTTAGGGCTCACCTTAGGTACTCAACCTCCCTGTCTATACCCGACAGGGAGGGTTTACACATCCCCGGGCATTCCTCCCGGGGAGTTAGAGTTAGGATTTATGTTAGGAGAAAGTAGGTAATTAGTACTAGATAGACATAGAGAGATGGATCCTTTAATTAGGAAACTTTTCTCTAATCTAATCATCCTTAGGCTATTAGCCGAGCCCACTGCGGAAGAAAAGGCCGCTATTAGGAAGGAGATAGACGAGTTAGCGCCGCTACTCGATCCCAAGCCCAGTCCTTCTGACTCTAACATCGCTGATTTCAGCGATGTTATTCCCCAAACCCAGTCTCTTCCAGCTATAGAGCTGGAAGACCCCTTCATTAGGTCCCCCAGTCCGGCCTTCAGCCCGGCCTTCAGCCTAGCGGTAGAGTCAATGGACACTACCGAGCCGGCCGCTTCCTCAAAGCGAACCGCTACGCCCTTTAATTATGCCTCAGACACTGAGAATGCCTCCGCTCCTTCCTCTTCCTCCCATTCCGAGGACGATGGGTTTACCCCAGTCTCAGGAAAGGGGAGCAAAAGGAAGAAGAAGAGACAAACATCCAGTCAGGCAAACAAAGTCATCGCCGTCGATGACGTAATTTCCCCCACCCCTACCCCCGTAGCGCAAGTAGCCGGTATAGCGCCTAGTAGCGCTACCGTTGCGACAGTAGCTTCCCCCTCCACCTCCCCCGCCGCGACCGATGCACAAGTTGCTCCCGCCGTCTCTATCACTTCGGGCACTAGAAAGCCCCGTCCCCCACCCCCCGTGTTCCTTCAGGACAAGGGGAAGTGGACAGATGTGTCCAAATGGTGTGTCGATAAGAAAATCGGCTTCACCAACGCCAAGTCTACCCTACAGGGTATTAAAATCTCTGTCCCGACCGCGAACGATTATCGCGAGTTAACAAAGCTTCTGAGAGCTAGAGGAATCTCATTCCACACCTTCTCGCTCCCAGAAGAAAAACAGATTAGGGTCGTTATAAAACGTATCCCTAAGGAAATAGCCCCCGCCGACATAAAAGCCGACCTTCAGTCGCAAAATGTCCCCGTGGACGAAGTCCACCGCATGCACCGCTCGCGTGGCGGTGAAGCATACGACATGCTACTTGTCGTATGCTCTCCAGTAGAGGGGCATCACCCCATTTTCAATATTAGGTCCCTCTGTAACCTTACCGGTTTTATAATAGAGAAACCCCGTAAAAACGGGAATATAGGGCAATGCCACCGTTGCCAGCTATATGGCCATTCGCAAAAGCACTGCCATGCGACCCCCAGGTGCGTAAAGTGCCTGGGAGAGCACGGCACTGCCGATTGCACGCGTCCTAAGGACCGTTCCCTCTGCCTCAGCCCTCCCAGCTGTGTGCTATGTGGCCAAGAAGGGCACCCAGCCAATTACCGTGGCTGTCCCAAAGCCCCCAAGTCAAGCTCTCCCAAGCTTAATAAGCGTGCTGACAATCGTCAGTATAGGGAATTCCCTCCCATTCCTTCCTCTCAAATTCCAGAGAGACTTAGCCCTCAGCGCCCCAGTCCCTGGAATATGCTGCAACACCAGCAATCATTCCCCAAGTTAGCCTCCGCGAAACCCCCTGCCCCCCACACCCCCCTCTACTCTCTCATGGACCCGCGTACCCGTGCCCACCCCCCAGCGCACCTCGCGCCCCCCGCGCATTTTGCACCCCCCCCTCCCCCCGCACCCCCCGCGCCCTCCGCGCCTCTCGCAAAACGCTCTCCCGCGCCAGCTAACTCTCGCCCCGCTCCCACTTCTGTGGCTCCCCAAAACCCTAACGTAGGTAAAGATCCCTTTAACGTGTTAGCATCCACGTTCATGATCTTTTACTCCCCCCGCGCTATCAGAATGGCCGCCGAAATCCAGGCAGCCAGGGATAGATGCGATCTAGCTCAGATTCAAGTGATCTACAACGCGTACTCGGACGTTACGCAAGCCCTAATTTCCCTCGCTAATCCAACTCATAATGGATAAAGCCATCTTAGCTAGGTTTAAACCCCGATCCCTCAGGCTAGGTATCTTCAATGCCAATGGCATCAACGGTCAACGAGATGAGATCTCTCTCTTCCTCCGCGACCATCAATTAGATATTCTCCTTGTTCAGGAAACGTTCCTCAAACCTAGTAACCGCAATCCCTCCATAGCCAACTATCGTATAGTCCGTAACGATAGAACGCGTTGCCACAAGGGCGGAACCCTCATTTATTATAAAAAGGAATCTGCCCTATTAGGCCTTAGTAATTCCGCTATAATAGCAGGCGATTTCAATGCCAAACATCCCGCGTGGAATAGTTCCACTACCTCCACTAGAGGGCGACACTTGTTCGACCTCTCTTCCTCCAAGAACTTTGATGTCATCGCTCCGATGACTCCCACTCACTTCCCCCACGACCCCAATCATACCCCCGACGTACTCGACCTGGCGCTCCTTAAGAACGTCAGCCTACGTCTAGACTCGATAGAAACGGTAGACGAGCTTAACTCTGACCACCGTCCAATAGTTATAAGACTGGCCCCCCGCATAGGTCTCCCGGACGACGCCTCCCAATCTCCCCTAGCCACCAAAAGGGTAACGGACTGGAAGAAAGTAAGCGAAAAGCTGAAATCCAACACGTCCCCCCAACTAGATTCTATCCCCGATAAGTTTGACTCTACCGCGGACACGACAGCCGCGATCGACTCACTTACTGATCACGTACAATCTGTTTTGAACGAATGTTCAAAGGAGGCTCCGGCGACGGACGACCGTCGCTGGAGGCTCCCACAGGAAGTGCGTGATCTGATAACTGAGAAGAACGCGTCTGTCCGTGCGTACACCACCTTTCCCTGCTCCGCTAACAAAGCTCATATGCGCTATTTACAGAGAACTGTAAAGAAACGTGTACAAGAGCTGCGTAACGCGGGTTGGGATAAGATGTTGAGCGACCTAGAGCCAACTCATCTAGCATTCTGGGACCTTCAGAGGAAACTCAAGTCCCCGCAGGAAGCCGCCATGCCCCCCCTAGTACGTCCCGATAAATCCATCGCTTTTGAGGATTTAGAAAAGGCAGAATGCCTAGCAGACAGCCTAGAGGCTCAATGCTCCCCCAGCTCCCTACCAGTAGACCAAGCTCACCTCCATGAGGTAGACGCGGAAGTCGAACGTAGAACCTCACTTCCCCCCGTAGAAGACCCTGATGACCCCTTGCCCCCCGTCACCCCAGACGAGGTGCACGGGATCATCAAGGATCTTAAAAATCGTAAAGCCCCCGGTTCAGACGGAATCACCAATAGGGTGGTTCAATTGTTCCCCGCCCATCTTATAATGCTATTGACCACCATCTTCAATGGTGCTCTGAGCAATAATATCTTCCCCCAAGCGTGGAAAGAAGCCACCGTCATTGGTATCCCGAAGCCCGGCAAGCCCAGGTCGGACCCTTCGAGTTACCGCCCAATCAGTCTGCTCAAGGTTCTCGGCAAAATCTACGAGAGGCTTATTTATAAGCGTCTCAGAGACTATGCAGAGACCAAGGGCCTCATCCCCAACGAGCAGTTCGGCTTTCGAACTCAGCACTCTAGCGTGCATCAGGTACACCGGATCATCGAACACATAAGCTTTGGTTTCCAACGCAGTGAGGTGACCGGTGCGGTATTCTTCGATATAGCGAAAGCTTTCGACAAAGTCTGGCACAATGGCTTGTTATACAAGTTATACCAACTCGGAGTGCCTGACCGTCTCGTGCTCATCATTCGAGACTTTCTGTCGAACCGCACCTTTCGCTACCGTATCGAAGGTGCCCTCTCCTCTCCCCGACCCATACGAGCCGGAGTCCCTCAGGGCTCCGTGCTGTCTCCCCTCATTTTCACTTTGTTCACCGGCGACATTCCCAAAAGTAAAAAGGCGCAGTTGGCTCTGTTCGCAGACGATACGGCCATTTACTCGAGGGGGCGTCGAACCGATCAGATTCGCCTAGCTCTCCAGGCAGCGGTCGACAAGCTCGGCGCCTGGTTTCGAAAATGGCGAATCGAAGTAAATCCAGATAAAAGTCAAGCGGTTCTCTTCCAGAAATCGCGTAATCGTTTTAGAGCCCCCGCCCCCAGTCCGCTCACCATGTTTGGCAAGCCGATCCCTTGGGAGAAGCGAGCTAAATATCTAGGTGTAACGCTGGACGATAAACTCTCGTTTCAAGAGCACATAAAGCAGGTGCGCTCGCGTGCCGCTTTCGCTCTAGGTAGACTCCACTCCGTCCTGAATGCACGTAGCAAATTGTCACTCAAGTGCAAATTGCGTACCTACACGGCGTGCATTCGTCCCATCATGACCTATGCGGGGTCCGTCTTTGCTCACGCAAAGCCCCACTACATCCATAGGATGCAAACCCTACAGAACCGTTTCCTACGTAAAATCACGTCAGCCCCCTGGTTCGTTCGTAACGAGATCCTCCATCTCGACTTAAAGATCCCCACAATCCGCCAGTTCCTAAAACGCCTTTCCAAGCGTTACTTCGATAAAGCCGCCAAACATCGCAACCCTCTGGTTGTCGAGGCCGCTAACTATGCCCCCTCTAGGATTAGCAAAGTCCGCCGTCCGAGGCATGCACTTGTAGAGCCAGACGATCCCATAACCCTCCTCCAGGAGAGCAATAGGGCCACCAGTACAGTTCTGAAACACAAAAACAGACGCCTACCGTCATTCCGACCTCGCCGCCGAGGTCCAGCACGACCGCGATCCCGATTAAATTCGTCCCCCCGTCCCTTGTCCGATGATGTGCCAGCCCGCGCCGTAGCCGAGCACGTAGCTTTAAATTCCCCATATAATAATAATAATGATCCTATATTGATCCAGCCTGTCCCATCTTGCTGTCCTCCCGTCAGTGACGCCCTAAGCCGAGGTTCGTACCCCACAGGGGGTGCCCTTAGCGAGCGTTCACTTAGTTTTAATTTAGAATAGTCATATGCCCCTGGCTGGAGGCCCTGAGTGTAGTAGCTTAAGGCAGCCACAGGAAAGTCCGGTTAAATAGTTACGATTTTCATCTAAAATCAACTATGAGATGCCCTAGTTAAAAAAAAAAAAAAAAAAAAAGTGCTCGCCCCTTATTCCGTTTCAGGCAGCCGTCGTGATAACATCGTTCTGTAATATTGTGTAGAGTCGTTATTTTTTAAATTAGGAGTAGAATTATATGTTTAAAATTGTATTTGTTTTAAATTGATTAAAGACTAGTTCCTAGTCATTTCGTTCGTTTTTTTTTAAATAAAATTTATATCAACCGCCATTATCAGAAGTGGGATAGGCTCCATTGCCTATCTTATTTTCTGTGTCGTGCGAAAAGCTTTTAAATCATGTCCGAAAGAGCTACCACTCGTAGTAGAGGTAGAAATAGGCGTGATCAAAATAGTGACGCAGCTGAACTCCACGAAACCCTTGGAGCTATTCTGGCGCGCCTGACCGCGCTAGAAAACACCAGCCTACCTGCAACTAGCACCGTGTCGGCGACCACAACTCCGGATGCACGTGCCATTGTGGCGCCTGGGCAGATCATCGCGTCTTCGCCGCAGGAGCCACAACCAGCAGTGCCCGAGTCAAACACCAGCATCGTTGGAGAATCGCTTGCAAGTACTTCGACGTCACTGGATGCTACAGATCGCCTCATTGGAGCGTTGAGTGCGTTAACCAAGGTCAGATCCAACCATTATTATATTTCAAACTTTGATCCCAGCATACATGAAATTGATTCTTGGTGTGAAGAGGTGGAAAGGGCACGTGATCTTAATAGATGGGACGACAACGAGTGTTTATTCCGGATTGCTAACTGCCTGAAGGGAGATGCTCGTAGTTGGTTAAACGACTGGGTCACAAACGACCGTACCTGGACTAACTTTAAAATCGAATTTAAACCGCTTTGCTCACGAAGAATCGATGTTGCAAATATTTTGTTTGACGTCATGAGTACTAATTCTGACAAATATTCCACGTACGCAGAATATGCTAGGCGCTCCGTCTTAAGACTAAATATTGTTAGAGGGTTAAGCGATGACTTAACGGTCGCGATTGTCATACGTGGTATAACTGACGCACAAATACGTGCCGCTGCGACTAATGCTCACTTAACGACTAAAGATCTTGTTGAATTCTTTTCTATTTATACCAAACCGAATCCCAACTCATTTGTAACCTCTGTGAAATCTTCCCAAAGTAAACAATTTGACCGAAACTCTCGTAAACGTCCACATACTAGTAAAAGTCGCGAAATAAAGTGTTTTTCTTGCGGTAGTGTGGGTCATGTGCAGCGCGCGTGCCCTAAGCAATCGAAAACTGTTAAATCGGATGAATCGACGGAAACTAATAAGAAACCTAATGAACCGTGTTTGTTCTGTAAAAAGCCAGGCCATGACGCCTCTGTCTGTTTTGCTAAACAAAGATCAGAAACGCGTAATAAAAACAATGTTAATTTTTGTTTCGAGTTGAAAGGCGCGTCAACAGACAGTGACGTCACAACGGCCGTAATACAAGGTATACCTACAGACGTGCTGATAGACAGCGGATCGCGCGTTTCACTTATTTCAGAATCAGTGCTAAAATATTTTAAGTGTACCCGACTACCCACTTATCAGGTATTACGTGGCATCGGTGATCAAAATATTGAGTGTAGTAGCCGCGTAACATTAGTAATAGAATTTAGCGACATTTCATTAGAGGTGGATCTTTTTGTTGTTCCCTTGAAATGCCTAAACGTGCCAGTACTAATAGGAACAGATGTTTTGAACCGCGAGGGGGTAACGTACATTCGTGCAAACAATGAGCAACGTATAACTCGAATTCCTAGTTCGGTTGGTCAAAATGTATTGCTCATCAACTCAAGTGAACAGTTTTCAGTTAACACGCCGCTTGAAGGTATCAATCGTGAAAAATTAATGTCGGTCGTAAATCAGTTCAAGGATTTCTTTATTATTGGGACTGCTTTAACAACAGTCACGACTGGTAATATGCGCATTGAGTTGACGAGTGAGACACCGATTTGTTATAGGCCGTACAGGCTATCAATCGATGAAAAACTTAAAGTGCGTGATATCGTAAAGGACTTGCTAGAGAAGAAGATAATCCGCGAGTCGAAGTCTCCATACGCAAGTCCTATTATTCTTGTCAAAAAAAAAGACGGAAAAGATCGCATGTGCGTTGATTACCGCGCGTTGAACGCGATTACCGTGAAAGATCGCTATCCATTACCATTGATAGAAGACCATATAGATCGCCTTGGTAAGAGCAAGTTCTTCAGCTGTTTAGATATGGCGACAGGCTTCCACCAAATTAAGTTGGATAGCGACTCCGTAGCGAAGACCGCCTTCGTGACACCAGAAGGTCATTATGAATATTTGAAAATGCCGTTTGGTCTCGCGAACGCGCCGGTCGTATATCAACGAATAATCACAAATACGCTTAAATCACTAATAGAGTCTGGTAAAGCCCTCACATTTATTGATGACGTTTTATTATTGGCATCTTCTATCGATGAAGCAATCGAGAACGTACGCGAGGTATTAAAAACACTAACTTCTGCAGGGTTTTCCATTAATTTAAAGAAAAGTACATTTGTGGCTACAGAGATTGAGTACCTAGGCCGAACTATCTCTGAGGGTCAGGTTAGACCGAGCGAACAAAAAATTAAAGTTCTAATTAACTCTCCTATGCCCACAAATGTAAAACAGGTTAGACAGCTACTCGGTTTAGCAGGATATTTTCGTCGCTATATACCCGGCTATGCATCTAAAACAGCGCCTATTGCTAGTTTACACGAGGTAACGTTAAATTTCACTGGGGCGAAGAACAAGAAAATTCGCGTAAATACCTAATCCAATGTCTTACAAGTGAACCTGTGCTTGCTATTTTCGATCCGTTGTTACCAACCGAGTTGCATACGGACGCGAGTTCTATCGGTTATGGCGCAGTCCTTATTCAGGTGCATGAGAATGGTAAACGGCGAGTAGTGGCGTACTTTAGTAAAACTACGCAAGGTGCCGAACCTCGATAGCATTCTTATGAGCTTGAGACTCTCGCGATTATTAAAGCTTTACAACACTTTCGCCACTATTTGTTGGGCATTTCGTTTAAAATTGTGACGGACTGTAACGCGCTTAAACTAACAGAACGTAAGAAAGATCTTTTACCACGTGTCGCGCGTTGGTGGATATACATGCAGGATTTCAACTTTACGATAGAATATAGAAAGGGCGTCATGATGCAGCACGCGGACTATCTTAGTCGAAATCCTGTTGATGTCCTCCAAATAACTAGGCCGAAAAACTGGGCGCAGATTGCTCAATCTGCAGATGAGGAAACTCGTACGCTGATTGACAAAGTCAATAATAACGAGCTAGACTCTTCCCGGTATGTTGTTCGTAACGATCTCCTATATTATAAATACACCCCCACGGGCCAGGAGCCAAAGCTACTATGCTTCATTCCCAAAGGACATCGATTAAGTCTCCTAAGAGTTTTTCATGACCAGCATGAACATATCGGTGCAGATAAGACAATTGACCTAATTCTGCGTCATTTTTGGTTCCCAGGGCTCTATGCTTTTGTAAGGAAATACGTAGGTCATTGTTTGATTTGTCTTTCATCTAAGAGAGTTCCTAGGGCTCCTCATTACCCGATTTCATCATGGCATAAGCCAGATACCCCATTTAACACGGTCCACATGGACGTATTAGGTCCACTACCTATTTCAAATGATAAAAAGTATGTACTGCTAATCGTAGATGCCTACTCTAAGTATTGTTTGTTTTATGGTATAAAAAGGCAAGATTCTAACGAATTAAAACAAATGTTTTCAAACGCAGTTTCCCTATTCGGTTCTCCCAAACTTATTGTGTGTGATAGAGGACGAATGTTTGAGAGTGCGAGTTTTCAGGGCTGGGTTACTGAAATGGGTAGTGAAATTCATTTTGTAACGCCTGAAATGCATTGTGAAAACGGTCAGGTCGAACGCTACTGTCGTACCTTGCTTAATATGTTACGTATCGAGGCGTCTAAGCCCGAGAGTAAATGGTCCGATTCCTTCTGGAAAATGCAGCTTGTTATAAACTGCACTAAACACAAGACCACTCAGATCTCACCTTTACAATTGCTTATTGGTGCTGAGGCAGTCACGCCCGTCATAAGATCACTTGTCCGCGATGTCGCTCTTGATGACGTGCGACCGAATCGCGAGGGGTTAAGAGAATTGCGAAGACAGCGCGCTAGCGAACTGCTTGACCAGAATAGACGTAAACAAGATGAATACGTTAATAAGAATCGGAAGGTCAAGCGTACGTTTAATCTAAATGATAACGTGTTTGTAATCAAAACCTCTCAAGTTACAGGCAAGCTGGACTCGGGGATGCGAGGGCCATATCGTGTGGTAAAAATCCTTCCCCACGATCGATATGAGCTACAGCTAATAACTGGTTCGTATGGCAAAGTCACTCAAGCTGCCGCTGAGCATATGGTTGCTTGGCGAGGAGAGTGGACCCCTGAGTCGTGTGCCACGTTTTTTGATAGTAAGTAGACTTTTGTGATTACTTTTCTATCTAAAGAATGCATGATCATGTATTGTATTAAATGTGTTTGATTACATGGACTGAAGAGTCATATGTGTTCATGCATAGTGGTTGTAAGGGCATTGAGCGATGGCTCTGCCGAGACGTGCTAACTGGGTGCCTCCGTCTGTTTACTTACAAGGGCATTGAGCAGTAGCTCTGCCGAGACGTGCTAACTGGGTGCCTCCGTCTAAGTTTATAAGGGCATTGAGTTATAGTGTAATTCTGCCGAATGAGACGTGCTAACTGGGTGCCTCCGTCTAAGTTTATAAGGGCATTGAGTTACAGTGTAATTCTGCCAAATGAGACGTGCTAACTGGGTGCCTCCGTCTCAATTCGTTTATAAGGGCATTGAGATGTGTCTCTGCCAAGACGAGCTAACTGGGTGCCTCCGTCTAGATGTGTTGTATTTCATTACAACATACGTGTTTAGATTAGTAATAAGGATGTTACTAATAAGTCATTCTCTCATTTTTAGCTGAAGAGGATAGTCTCGCAGCACCATCTACCAGTGCAACTAGCTGCGAAGACCGTCCAAGTCGTGAAGAAGCAGACACACACCAGGGTCCACCATCTATTGATGCAGCTATTGAAGACACGAGCCCTTCGCGTCGCCCGAGTCCACTTGCCGAAGATCGTGACTGCAGCGAACAAGGACCGTCATCTGGACAATGTGGCTGAGGACAACCACACGTCAGGAGAGGCCGTATTAGAGAAGAAACGTTATTTTAAAACTACCGTGCGGTGGTGCCTATAAAAGCAAGGTGCGACCAGTGCTCGCCCCTTATTCCGTTTCAGGCAGCCGTCGTGATAACATCGTTCTGTAATATTGTGTAGAGTCGTTATTTTTTAAATTAGGAGTAGAATTATATGTTTAAAATTGTATTTGTTTTAAATTGATTAAAGACTAGTTCCTAGTCATTTCGTTCGTTTTTTTTTAAATAAAATTTATATCAACCGCCATTAGTATATTAATAATACAGTATATAAATAGAATTATTAATAATATCTTGGTTTTTTGGAAGTATTAAGAAAATATAACGTAGGCGTGTACTTACGGATCACTATCCCACTTCTGAGATATAGGATATCTCAGAAATAACCACAGTTAGCCTTCAAAACTTATTTAATATTCTCAAACCTTATTTATTATTTTTCAAAACTTATTATTTGTAAACTTATTTCCTAAAAATATATCACCACAGTACAGCAATACAACGACCGCTCGCTGCCAACTCACATCAAAAAGTGCCCGATCTCTGCCATGTCACTGCAATTGTCGCCACCAGTGTGGCCAGTGCAATACCTTTAATCTCCCGATTTTATTTAAATACGCATTTCCACCGCCAGTATGGCCAGTACAAAATGTTTAAACCATGTAGCTTCAATTAAATTAATAAAACCTTACAAATCCAAACAAATCGATGTCTGTTTTGTTTTGCAATCTCCTTGGTTTGACGAAATAATTTCTTGTTCTGTAGCGTAAGATGCTCGTTTATATATACTTTTTGTTGATTGCCACTCAGTTGCAGATCTTCAGATGTGAATCCCTTTTTGAGGTGAGCTGCCGCAATGAAGCTATCACGTAGTATTTGGTTTGAAAGTTTAACTACTATGTTTCTTGGCCGCGCGGATTTTGGATTCATTAGAGGAACACGGTGAATAGCGATGACGTCACGAGGCGATAACTGTTGTGTGATTAATATAGATATATTTTCAAGTAATATAGATACATTAGATTTTCACCGCACTTCTCAGGTAGATTGCTTATCTCAATATTGCAGTTACGGGCTTTTTATTCTGCGGCTTCTAACTTCCCTTCTAGAATAGCAATTCGTTGTTGTACTGCTAGGGGAGTGGAAACTTTTTCCTCGAGCTTCGACACACGGGAGGCGAATTCCCTTCCCCTTAGATCGCGAAAGCGTTTAGACGTGTCTTCCGTATTAAATTTTATTTTATTTTAATGCATTTAACAAATAATTCAAAATAAACATCGTAATATTCAGTCGAAGTACAAGGAGTTCAAAGCAAGGCCGATAAGTCAAAAATAAAAGAGTTGGAAGAAAAGCTGGAAAACTTGGAGAGAAAAACCCGTGGTGTAGGTATAGAAATTCGAAATCTACCCAAACATTCCGGCGAGACGAAAGAATCCCTCCAAACCGAAGTTATAAAATTAGGTAAAACTCTTAACGTGGCAATGGATGCTAACTCAATTAAAGAAATCTATAGAACCAAGTCTCAGGACCCCTCAAACCCTGTCGTGGTAGACTTTACCACCGTATTAATGAAGAAGAAGGTTCTTAAGGCAGTTAAAAACTTTAATAAAACTAAGCAAAAAGGAAACAAACTGAATACTACCCATCTTAACCAGGAATATCAACTAAAACCGCTATATGTATCCGAGACATTAACCAGCAAAACCCGGAAACTATTTTATATGGCGAGGCAATTCCAAACAAGTCATGGCTTTAATTTCTGTATCTCGCTCGCTCGAGCACTTGAGCGGATAACAGTATGACTATTATTCTAAATCAGAAGTGGAGTTAGTTTTTTTTTAAAACAAAGAAATATTAAAATACGCTTTTAATTCTAATTAAACCTAATCACAATAGTCACGACTACTACGTCTAACGTCCGTCACGCCCGAGTGCCACACAAGAAAAGTGAGTGCTGCGCCGCGCGCCGGCTGTTGTTGCCACCCGCTGCACCGGCGCATCGCTCGCCCCACCGCTCACGTGATCATGCGACACGATGGCGCGATGTTAGGCTCCGGCCTCTGGTCCGATTCTCCTAACACGGCCTCTCCTGATGGCGAGGCGTCCTCGACCGCCTGATCTTAGGTGGATGGCTCCCCGCAATCTTGGAAGACACCGGGATCACCGTCATCTGTAAAACAACACTGTTGTAAATTTTTTTTTTTTTTTTCAATCAACTATAACAATTGTCAGCTCCCTGTCACAAATGTAAGCGTGCATACAGTTGTGACCAGCGCATAACCATTGTCATCTCATAGTTTTAAACAAACATTCTGTAAGGAAAACAAGCCAGCCAATCATAAGCTGCCAGCACACACCATTGGTTGCGGCCTAGGCCCGCGCATGTGGCTGAAAGATATAGCATCCCTTGAGAAATAGATACTGCACACGCCATAGGTAGCGGCCGTAAAGCACGCGCACGTAGCTCTTCATACACAGTACACGCCATAGGTAGCTGCCACAAGGCAAGCGCACGTGGCTATCAAAACAACGCAGCATACGCCATAGGTTGCTGCCACAAGGCAAGCGCACGTGGCTATCAAAACAACACAGCACACGCCATAGGTAGCTGCCACAAGGCAAGCGCACGTGGCTATCAAAACAACACAGCACACGCCATAGGTACCTACCATAAGGCAAGCGCACGTGGCTATCAAAACAACACAGCACACGCTATAGACAGCTGCCATAAGGCAAGCGCACGTGGCTATCAAATGACTGCACATGTATCTGGTGTCTATTCTCCACACCACAAGATCATGTACTCCGCAGCTGCCTGTGTCCTTTTGCCGTAGGATCCTGCTAGGAGTTCCAGTTCATAACGGTGGTGGGGAAGCTGCTGGATAACCTTATAGGGACCCCTCATGCCGGAGTCCAGCTTGCCCGAACTCTGCGAACTTTTAGCAACAAATACAAAATCGCCAAGAGCGAAGATACGTGGTTGCTTCCGCCTCTCGTTGACATGTTGGTCTTGACGTGTCTGGTTCGCTTCCAAAAGCTGTGAAGCACGTTGTCGCCTTAGAACCATCAAAGCAGGGCGGTTTGCCTGGGAATATTCCAGGGCTACATCCCTTACAAGCGCCCTCAGAACAGGTGTGGTGGCTTCGACTCCAGTCAATAATTGCAGAGGTGAAGTACGAGTCATTGCTTGTTTAGTAGTTAAAACACATCTTTAAGGCATGGGAAGAGGCACAAGATGCAATAGGCATCTTTTGCGACCTATCTAAGGCTTTTGATTGCGTGAATCACGAAACGCTGCTCTTGAAACTTGAGCATTACGGACTGGGTAAACTTGCGCTTAGCTTAGTAAAATCATATTTGAATGATAGAATGCAGCAAGTTCAAATAAACGGCGTGAACTCATTGGGTTTAAAAGTTAGAATGGGTGTACCACAGGCTCGATATTGGGTCTATTCCTCTTCTTAGTATATATAAATGATTTATCTCAACTACTGAAAAATCGACCACAAATGGTGTTATTTGCTGATGACACATCACTGATTTTTAAAGTAAATAGACATGCACGGGAGCTTGACGACGTAAATAACGCTATGTTCAAGGTCCATAATTGGTTTACTATAAATAATTTGGTATTCAATGAGAAGAAAACTAAATGCATAAGATTCACGCTACCGAATGTAAGAAGTAGTGAATGTCATGTTGTACTGAACAGGGAGATACTAGAATTCGTCGAAAAGACAGTTTTCCTTGGGATCACGCTTGATTCAAAACTACAGTGGGGTCCTCAGATAACATCACTTGCAGGGCGACTAAGTTCAGCCACTTACGCTGTTTGGAAAATCCGCCAACTAACAGACGTGGATACCGCGAGACTGGTCTATTTTAGTTACTTTCATAGCATCATGTCTTACGGTATTTTGCTGTGGGGACGGGCTGCAGATATTGATTCTATCTTTATTTTGCAAAAGAGGGCTGTCCGAGCCATCTACAACCTCCACAGACGCGAATCTCTAAGGGAACTATTAAAAAAAAATAACATCATGACGGTTCCTTGTCAGTACATATATGAAAACATTATGTATGTTCGGAAAAATCTACATCTTTTTAGTAAGATAAGTGACAGGCATAAATTTAACACTAGAAATAGGAACAAATTAGATCAACCACGTTTCAGATTGTCTAAAGTACACACTGCTTTTATGGGGTACTGTGTAAAATGTTATAATAAAATACCACTCATTATTCTTCAACTAAATGAGAATAAATTTAAAACATGCATTAAACGCACACTATGTAGACAGGCATATTATAAGCTGGATGATTATATCGTAGATAAAAATGCTTGGCTTAATGCTGGTCCTGCTCCACAGGCACTAGGGCTCACTAGTTAAAATTTTTAATATTTGGAAGAGTTGCTTCCCCTTTTTTTCTGACTTTACAAACTTAATGTTTATTTTTTTCTTTAAATTCTATTATATTAATCTCTCAAGTACATTGCAAATTATAGTTTTGTATAAATTAGAAGCATTTTTTCAATTTTGTAAATGTGAGTACCATGGAGCCGTTTAATATGGTATCATGTTTTATATTGACTTGAAAGAGCATGGCAGATAAGAGTATGTCATACTCACTTAAATGTCTCGCTGATGGTGGCGCGTGTGTTGGATCATTCGGTTCCCTACAAAATGGTTGAGCTGGATGGTGCTGATCCACGTGTCATGTTCGTGAACGGGCGCTGTCAGTTGAGACTGCTCATCTCTCATCTGCCAGGGCTTATTTTTAATCTTATATTTTGAATTGTTTTTGATTATTTTTCATTTGACATTGTTCTCACATATAGAAGCACCAAGAATACTGTACCCAGGATTTTGTAATATCTATATCCATACATTTTAAAAGAGTATCCTTGGAGTTTCTTGCCCGTTCTTCTCCATAGAGATCTACGATTTGGAATGGGCAATTAGCTTCAACTTTTTGACTAACTGACCGATTCTTTGACAATTCAAAAGTGCCTGTAAATGGTTTAATTGAAATAAATGCTTTGAGTTTGAGTTTGAATAACATACCAGTACAGTCATACCTCATGTTAGCCTCATCGCACAGAACTGCTGCATTTCGTGGCTGCTTCAAATTCGCTGCCTCCCGCTGCTGGAACGACTTGCCACCACCTTTTCGTGCTATAAAAACAGTTGGCACATTTAGAAATAAATATAAACAACACTTACTACAATTTCAAAAAGAAAACAGTCACTAAACGTATACGCACACGTACACGTACGTTACGTATATGCATAGAGGAGTCTTGTTCTTCGTGGTGTTATACTTCTGCCGGTGTACCTCAGGGTGGCGTTTTATCTCCTTTACTCTTCGCAATTTTTATAAATTCTATCTCCAAAAAACTTCTTTCCTCCTACCACCTTTATGCAGATGATTTGCAAATATACACACAAGCTTCCCTTTCCGATTTAGCCGATACGATTCGTATAATAAATAAGGATTTGGGTACTATTTGCGATTGGAGTGAGGCACATGGGTTGCAGATTAATCCAGCAAAGACTCAAGTCATTGTTGTTGGCAGCTCGAGGATGATCCCCAAGATAAACTGGTCGCAGCTTCCTCAGGTTCAATTTAACGGCACTGCTATTCCAGTAAGCGAGAAGGTTAAGAACCTTGGAGTTTGGATCGACAAAACCCTTTCTTGGGGTCCCCAGCTACAGGAAGTAAGTCGCAAAATTTTTGCATCCGGTAAGTCTCTGAGACGATTGCGAAACTTTCTTTCTACTGCCACAAAAACTGCGCTTGCACAATCCCTTTTACTTCCTATCCTTGACTACGCTGATGTCAGTTATCTCGATCTTACTGAGGCACAACTAGATAAACTTGAGCGACTTCAAAACTTTTGCATAAGATTTATATTTGGCTTGCGTAAATATGATCACATTTCTGATTTTCGTACAAAACTCAAGTGGTTTCCCATACGTCTTCGCCGGAATGCCCATATCTTATTTCAGCTTTACAGTATTCTGTTCAATCCTACAACCCCCTCTTATCTCAAAGAACGTTTCAAGTTCCTTCATGACACACATAATAGATACCTGAGGTCATCGGAAAACTTGAGACTAGAGATGCCGATGCATTCCACCAGTTTTTATGACAAATCTTTTACTGTCCAAGCAGTACGGTTATGGAATGCCTTTTGTATGATAAAAATACTTAATTATTATCACAGATCAATGTCCTGTACTTGTTCAATCCCAATCCCAAATATATTTATTGACAGCCATTACACTCATTACATTACATCATTGCATCGCCTGCGCTCGCGTCCCCTCGTTTGTCATAGACTAGTTTGTAGCATAGACAAGCGATGCTGGAGCGGGTGTGGGTCGACCGTAATATTTAGTTTATCGGTTTTCATTTTTACTTTGTGTTTATTATATTATTATTTTTTATTGTATATTCTATTATCTATTATATTATTCTTATTATATTATCTTATTCTTATTATTTATTTTATGTCCGTAGATGTGTCCGTGGCATCACAGTGGGCCCTATCAGAATATCAGCGCTGCGGTATTTGTTTACTATTTCTCAAATATCGTAGCATTATGCTGAGATAGGAGCCTTTTTGGCCTCGCACAGGTTTTCTTTTCCTGTTTCACGTTGTTTTATTTTATTCTATTACTTGTTTTACTGATTCTATAGATTTAATGTTTGTTTCTATTGTTATATTTCCTGTGCGTGTTCCAAATAAAATATTTTTCTTTCTTTCTTCTTTCTTTCTAGTAATGTTGAGAGTCAGCTGGATTTTCCACAGAGTGTCAGACCAACTGCTGCTCTTGTTATTTACCTCAACTCGTAACATATTTAGAACGGTACGGCAGTATCTCTCAGCTTGGCCGTTTTCTTGGTGCATTTCGGGCGTAATCAATTGTGTGGCACAACCTATCCCAGAAACCCAATTTTGAAACCCAGAACTTTCAAACATTCTACCACGGTCGGTTACAATTAAAGAAGGTGTACCAAATAGGGAAATGGCGTTTCTGAACACACGCTTTAACTCATCAGTATCCTGTCGGTATAAAGAATAGAGTAGACAGAATTTTGAGAAGGCATCTACTAATACCAAGACGTACTTAAACCCATTTGATTCAGGTAATGGACTCAATACATCCATATGAATGGTAAGAAAAGGACTTTCAGGTTTAGTCCAAGATTCTATGGGCTGGTGAGGAGCCCGGGGAACTCTTTTGTGTGACAAACAAACCACGCAATGGCTTATGTATTTGTTCACGAATTGTCTTGAACCAGGAAACCAGAAGTGACGGAGAATCAAATCGACGGTTTTATCCATGCCAATATGCTCATGATCATCATGAAAGATGCGTAGAAGACTTAGTCTATGTCCTTTTGGGACAAAGCATAGAAAGCGCGACTCTTCGCCTGTGGAATTGTACTTATAGTACAGAAGGTTGTTTTTAACAACATAGCGATCTGGATCTAACTGACCGTCCGTTCGCTTCTCCATCAGTTCCTGCGTCTCAGAGTCAGCAGTTTGAGCAATTTGAGCCCAGTTGTTAGGACGGCGAATGTGTGACACGTTAACCGGGTTCCGGCTTAGAAAGTCGGCATGTTGCATCAGAACACCCTTTCGATATTCGATGGTGAAACAGAAGTCTTGCATATAGACCCACCAACGAGCCACTCTTGGAACAAGGTCTTTTTTTTTTGCGGTGAATTTCAGCGAATTACAATCCGTTACTATTTTAAAGTCAATGCCAATTAGATAGTGACAAAAGTATTGAAGTGCTTTCACAATGGCCAAAGTCTCAAGCTCATAGCTATGGTATCGAGACTCGGCACCATGAGTGGCTCTACTAAAATAACCAACAACACACTTCCGTTTACCTTCATGCTCTTGCAGCAAAACCGCGCCATAACCGATGGCACTGGCATCAGTATGGAGTTCAGTGGGCAGCTTTGGGTCAGATATCGCAAGCACAGGTTCTTTTGTTAAACAAGTAATGATTTTTTCACGCGTCGAATCTTGTTCTTCGCCCCAGATAAACGGTTGTCCCTTTTTTGTGAGCTTAGCAATGCAAGCGGTTTTAACAGCGTAATTACAAAATGTATCGCCTTAAATAACTGGCTAGACCCAAAAACTGCCGCACTTGCCTAACATTCCCAGGTTTTGGTGACCTTACCGAAGCGTCTACCTTCCTAGGGCTCGGTCGTACCTGACCTTGACTTATAAGTCTGCCTAAATACTCTTCTTCTGTCTTTAAGAATGTGCACTTTTTCAAATTAATGGAAAACCCCGCGTTTGTGAGGCAAACGAGTACCTGACGCAATAAGTCCAGTCCTTCTTCTACAGAATCTGTCAGAATTAGAACATCATCAATATAATTCAGGACTCTTCCAGTGTCTGTTAAGTGTTTTAGAGTCCTAGATATAATCCTTTGGTAAACCATCGGTGCATTAGTCAAGCCGTAGGGCATTTTTAAATATTCAAAATGACCCTCGGGTGTGATGAAGGCTGTTTTCCTGATGGATTCATCGTCTTTAAGAGGCACTTGGTGGAATCCAGTTGCCATATCAAGACTGCTAAAGAATTTACTATTGCCCAACTTATCGATATGGTCATCTATTAAGGGTAAAGGGAATCTGTCTCTAACAGTTATTGCATGTAAGGCGCGATAAACCACGCACATTATCAGACCCGTCTTTTTTTTTTGACGAGTATGATAGGACTTGCGTATTCGGACTGGGATTCTCGGATAATCCCTTTACTCAACAGATCGTTTATTATATTACGAACCCTCAATTTTTCATCACTGGAAAGCTTATATGGGCGGTAGTGTATGGGAACATCACTTTTTAATTTGATCTCCATACTGCCAGTATTTACAGTTGATGTAGACGTTCCAGTAACAAAAGAATCGGAAAACTCATTAATCACCAAAAGTAAACGATTTTTCTCCTCGCCTAACAATGTGGTATTTATGATCTCAAATGTCTCGCTGATGGTGGCGCGTGTGTTGGATCATTTAGCTCCTTTCAAAATGGTTGAGCTGAATGGTGCTGATCCATGCGTCATGTTCGAGAACGGGCGCCGTCAGTTGTGACTGGTCATCTCTTAGCTGCCATGGCTTATTTTAATTTTTGATTTGTTTTTATGTTATAATTGCGGACGCTTTTATCGTGCTTTCTACATTGTTCTCACATGTATAATTTCAACATGAATGATGTAATCAATATTTTGTAACAATATTTTGATTTAAAAGAGTGTCCGTGGAGTTTCTTGCCCGTTCTTCTCCATAGGTACCTACTACGCTTTGGAATGGGCAACTAGCTGCATATTTCTGACTGACCGACTCCTTGACAATTCAAAAGTGCCTGTAAATGGTTTAATTGAAATAAATGCTTTGAGTTTGAATGATGTCAGTATTTAAATCGCGTATATGCTGCACGTGCGCCACGCTATCTACCCTAGTTAGCCGTTGCGTGTTGTTGGTTCGTATGTAAGTAACCCCTTTACGATTTAAGACATCTGTGCCTAACAATACTGGTGCGCTAATACAATCCGAAGGCACGACGAATAGATCCACCTCAACGGATATCTCGGGAAATTCAACGATTGTCGTCACATAACTAGTGGATTCTATTTCTTGGCTACCTATACCACGCATTAAACGATACGTGGGGACCTTTTTACAAGTTAGATGTTTGTGTAATGAATCGGAAATTAAGGAAACATCGGAACCGCTATCGATTAAAACGTCTACAGGTACTTTATCAATTACCGCCGTCATTGTGTTACTGCATCGGGTGTCGTTAGACAAAAATTTACATTACTAGTATGCGTACCCTTGGATTCAAGGCGCTGTTTAACGAAATTGAATTGAAATTGAAATTTAAATAGTTTATTGAAATTGAAATTGTTTATTGAAATAATTGATTTACATAAATATTTTACAAATAGGGCCTTAAACTATAGGTTAAGGTATATAATAATTGGATTCTACCTGAACTAGGAATAAACCTGTATCTCAGGTATCTCACTCAACTGCTTATACATAAGTGTGATCTATGATTACAACATAATATTAAAATGATTTATGTACTATAATTATAATTTATGTTTTCATTAAAATTAAGAAAAAAACTATTACGCTACTTTTTTGCATCAACATAAGACATGTTTGCAAAGATGTTCTATTATAATTATTGCAATTTAACATTAATTTTAAAAAGGTCACCTTAACTTTATTATACTAAGGTACAGAAAATTTTACCGTGTCAACAAAAAGTGATGATTGCACGTTTATTTATGAATGCGAAATATAAAAACTAAAACGATTTTTATGTGTAAAGGGCACTATTACAGTAAGTACTTAAATAACATTAATTAAAAAAGACTTGGCGCTCTTACGCGACCTTATTATAATCTATAGAATTTATGTATCTTGTCTCAGCTAATTTCTTTGCAGGGCATTCTTGATCGCCTGTTTTGTGGTTGCTCGGTTTTTTAAATCGCAAGCATGTTGCACAATGTGCCGGTTCAGCATGTTTAGTGCACTCATTCGCCTGATGACCTTGTTCTCCACAATGTCCACACGTATGGCTAGCCTCCCGACAAGTCTTTGCAGCATGTCCATACTGTTGACATTTGAAGCACCTGGTCACAAGAGTGAAGTCCCTCACTGGGCAGGATGTCTAATTAATGAACACTCTATTTTGGTTTATAAGCGCCTTTCTTATGCTTGCAGTTACTTCAAGGATAAAATTGCACGTAGGTCCCTCTTTTTTACCTGACTTGTGACTTAGATTTATAGAGGCCAAAAAAGAGTCACGGCACAAACTAGGAAGCTTGTCGGCTACATTCTGCTCATAGATGCAATCATAAACTTCATTGTCACTTAAAACGGTCGGTACTCCTATAACTACAATTCTTGGTCTTCTTTTATGGGGCTCTTCCACTTTGAGGCCGGAACTACTTAGCTGAGACGATTTCCTAAGTTATTCAATGTCCACTTTGGACTCCGTGCTGATTATAACGCCTCCGTTTTTTGTTTTGCGCAATCCTCTTACGTGCAACTTCATTTGTTCAGGGCATATAATTTTTTGGACAAGAGATTTAGTGTCGTCAGTAGATTTTAATTTATCTGTTGGATAAATTGCAATAGAGCTTACATTATTGGGGCGCAAGTAATTATTTTTGTTGGTTTTTACCATTTCAGCGAACGAAACTTTTTCTGCGCAGTTTTCTTGAATGCTAGCTTGAATGATTTTCTGGAAGTTTTCGAGACAATCTGTGAGGTCACCTTTTTCTTTCAACGCTAGCTTAGAGTTTTGTATTTCTTGGGCCTTTAGCTTCAAGTCCTGGTAGTAAACTGCCATTTGTGAAACGCCATGTCCAACCTTGCGCGATAAAGAATTGATCCTTAGTTTTTGCTCGGAGTTCAGCTTTCCTTCCTGAGCAATGGTACAGACTTCATTTAGGCATGATTCAATTGAGATCAACCAGTTACTAATGTCACTGGTGTCCACTGCTTGAATTTTTCCTTCAGCCGCATGGTAAGGTATTTGAGATTTGCTGGCAGGGCTGCTTGGTGGGATACTCCTCCGAGGGCTGTTTTCACTATTTGACATACTTAATTCTCAAACGTTTCTCATAATTATTTGTTACTAACTAAAGTAAATCACGAACTCAGCAGAAAAATTAGCGATACGTTTCTAGGTCACAGATCACTCGGTAATATTTTAACGACATATGATAAATAATATTGCTTATACACACGTCCGCTCTACTTGAGTGCCAGTAGATTATCTGACGAAACACTTATCAGCAGTATGTCCCTCCTTGCTACAGTAGGTACACGATAAGGGGGTTTTATTTGACTTCACAGACGCTTCAACCGGCTTATTAGAGTCCGTATTTGCCTTTTTGAACAATGCGATTTCACATGACCAATATCACCGCAATTATAACACTTAATGTTCGGTTTCGCAGACTTGTATTTCCGGGAATCCGATTGACCTACATTTGACGCACGACCGTGGTTGCGGGTATTTTGAGAATCCTTTTTAGGTTTTGTATAAACGGATAGAAATTCAACTAATTCAGTATCGAAATCGTGAATACTAGGATCGAAATTTGAGATGTAATAGCGACTAGATTTGGCTTCTATTATCGACGTCAACGCGCTCACGATCTTATTCGTCGTTTCGCAAACTGGTTCGACCGACGTAGTGGCTTTGCTTATTTCTACCGGCACCGGAGGAGTGTGGCACTCTCGTGCTAGAGGTGACGGTTCGGATGTGGTTTCAGAGACAGAAAGTCTACTCTCGATCGCATTCAATCTAACAAGAATTGTATCAAGCGCTTGATTACGGGGGCTATCGCGGCCTTTTTGCGAGTCATCGCGACGCACGAGCTTAGGAAAACTACGATTGCGACCTATGCATGACCTGCGAGGATGTTTACGCGAGCTATCAGCTCCTTTGTTCGACCGTGATTTTGATTTTATAATGTCGGGTCGTTCTGACCCGACATTATAAAATCAAAGATGGACTTTCAGTTTTCACTACGTGTACACTTAACACAACACTAAAATATTTCAACAAAATAGCGGTTTAGAATTTAAAATTTTAGAAAAAAATGTGATTTTAAGTATTTAAATAATTCGCCACAATACAGGAAGCTACAGCGAGTAAGGCGTCGAGTTTTATCCCACTTCTGATATTCTAAATCAGAAGTGGAGTTAGTTGTGTTCCTATTTTTAATGTGTATGGCTTTTCCTGTTCCTCAGCAAAAGCCATACACATTAAAAATAAAATAAAATCTTCTGGAAATAAAATTAAAACAACCTGGAATATTATTAATTCTGAAACGGGAAGAACGACAGTACGGAATCGTGACTTCCATCTAAAAATCAATGATGTAGATATTAAGGCAGACGTGGAGGTGGCAACTGAGTTTGAAAATTTCTTCACTAATATTCCAATTTTAACAACCAAAACTCTGTCATCGTCGTCCTCGACTTCTGCTTATTCAATAATAAAAGAATGTGTACCAGAATGTGACAAACTTTTTAAATTCACAATTGCTACTGCTAAAGACATTATAGAATCTTTTAAAGAACTCGATGTAAAAAAAACTGCTGACCTTTGGGGATTATCAGTACATACCATGTCCTCAATAGTTGATGTTATTTCACCCTTTTTGGCAATTGTTTTTAACTCTTGTATTGCATCTGGTGTATTTCCTGATCTGATGAAACTTAGCAAAGTGATTCCACTGTTCAAGTCTGGCAGCACAACTGATCCCACGAATTTTCGGCCTATTTCGATTTTACCTACGTTGAGCAAAATCTTTGAAAAATTAATTTTTAAACAGATGTTAGGACATTTCAATGCATATAATTTACTCCATTTAAAACAGTTTGGTTTTACAAAGGGTCGTTCAACTACAGATGCGGGCGTGGAATTACTGAAGAGCATTTTCGAGGCCTGGGAGGAGTCGCAGGATGCTCTTGGCATTTTCTGCGACTTGTCCAAGGCTTTCGATTGCGTACATCATGATACTCTCATCAGGAAACTGTACCACTATGGTATGAGGGACAAGGCTCTCGACCTTCTAACTTCTTATCTGAACAACAGAATTCAGAGGGTCGATGTTAATGGCAAGAGATCTGCAGGATCTTCGGTCACCATGGGCGTTCCGCAGGGTTCAATTCTAGGTCCTTTCTTATTTCTCATTTATATTAATGACTTGCCTTACCACATAAGGGATAATCATAAGATCGTATTATTCGCAGATGACACATCCCTCATTTTTTAAATCAAACGCCAGTTAGTCAATTTTGAACAAGTTAACGATGCACTCTCTAAAGTTGTGCATTGGTTTAATGTTAATAATCTCCTCTTGAATGAAAAAAAGACTAAACTCATTAAATTTTCAACGCCAAATGTCAGGCAGCTATCTACCAATGTTAAAGTTAATGGAATAGAGTTGGACCCCGTTGAATCGTCAGTTTTTCTTGGAATAACCATTGACGGTAAATTACAATGGGGCCCACACATAGAAAAATTGTCAGGTAGGCTTAGTTCAGCCGCCTATGCCGTTAAAAAAATTAGACAGATAACTGACGTAGATACAGCCAGAATTGTTTATTTTAGTTATTTTCATAGTCTTCTGTCTTATGGGATTCTTCTCTGGGGAGCCTGTGCGGACATTAATGCTATCTTTGTTTTACAGAAAAGGGCTGTTCGAGCCATTTACAACCTAGGTCCAAGAGATTCCCTTCGAGAAAAATTCAAAGAAATAGATATTTTGACTGTAGCCTCTTAATATATATTTGAAAACCTATTGTATGTACACAAAAACATATCAAAGTTTAAGAAAATGTCCGATATTCATAGTTTAAATACCAGGAATAAACACAATCTTGCTGTACATCGCACTCGTCTCCACAGAGTAGGCAACTCGTTCATGGGTCAATGTATACGCTTTTATAACAAACTTCCCATTGACATTCGAAACTTACCCATTAAACGATTTAAAAGCTGTATTAAAACCAAACTTTGTAAAAAAGGGTACTATAAAATCACAGATTATTTAGAAGACAAAAATGCATGGGATTGAGCTGCTCGCTCTGCTAAGCATTGTGACATTTTGAATATTATGGAAAGCCATAAAAATATACCTACCAGTTTTATATACAAATTGACATTATTGAATATTATATACAAAATGACATGATGATTACTTATAAGTATTGTTTTATTGTGAATGTGAGGACTATGTGGATATATATTTTTCGTTCTGTTAGTTTTAGGGAAGGTCTGGCAATTTGAGAACTTTATGCGACCTACCCAAACGTCCTTTCTTTGGTATTGTTCGTCGAGTCGTTGAGCTCCTTTAGTTCTGAGTTGAGCTCCACTATTACTGACAAATGCTTGCACTGACTGGACAGGTCCACTCAAATCTGTGTGGTTCTTTCCTCAAAAGACCATTTCAGACTCTTATCTACATGGTCCTCATATGGCCTGACCAAGATTATGTCTGGACTTTAAAGGAGACGGTGACCTCTGAGTTTGTTTCGGCCTTTCTTCTCAGAGTAGTCAGATAGGAAACGCCGACCTCATCTAGCTTATTTTTACAACTTTTTAATATGACGTGTAAAAGTGATTCCAATATCCTATTTACAGAATAAACAATTTCATTTCATTTCATTTCAATTCGTTGTTTTTTTAAACAAAGAAATATTAATAACCAAATCGTTTTTAATTCTAAGTAAACCTAATCAAAATAGTCACGACTACTACGTCTAACGTCCGTCACGCCCGAGTGCCACACAAGAAAAGTGAGTGCTGCGCCGCGCGCCGGCTGTTGTTGCCACCCGCTGCACCGGCGCATCGGTCGCCCCACCGCTCACGTGATCATGCGACACGATGGCGCGATGTTAGGCTCCGCCCCCTGGTCCGATTCTCCTAACACTATATAATGTTTCTCTATTGGAAAATGTAAACAGCTCACTTTAAGTACGTCTCAACTAATGCTTTGTTTAAACTTAAGTATGTATGACTATAACTCAAAAATGAACATTAACTCTTTAATTCCCAAGCTACCATCTATGATTTTATTTTAAATATTTTGTGCTAATTATCATGTTTGCGTATCAAAAATATGGAAAAAAAAAAAAAAAAAAAAAAACCTCCCCTAGTTTTTTTTTTCAGGGGTGTCGCCTACAGGTGACACTGGGCGTAATTTATATCTTGAATTTTGTATGACAGTAAAAAGAAAACATATTATTTTATTTTTTATAACTTTATTATTATTGTAAAAGGTTATGGTTTTGGATAGTTAGAAAGTAGGATATCATTTTTACTTGTTGTGGAATTTGTACCAGCATTTGAGATGTAAACCAATGTTGCACTTTGAACACATTTTTCTTGTGCGTTCATGACACAGCCCGCAGTGGCGTTGAGAACAGTCCTTCTCTATGTGATCAGCGGAACTGCCGCCCAGTCTTGTTTCATTTGAAAGTCATGATTCAACAGGCAATGCACAATTGGTGTCTTTAGTGGGAGGTTTTCCATATTTTTGTAAATAGGATAGAAGAAAAAGAAGAAAAATGCGTTTATTGGTATTGTCACACAAAAATACACCTTAAAACTAAAAAAAAACAGAAAACAGTCATTACAATGCCAAAAGGGCCTCAGCTCAGCATATTGCCACATATACGGCTATTACCACAGCTCTGCGAAACTCGCAGTAGATCCAGTTACTACCACTTTTTCTTTTGATTAGCCATGCATTTTGACAAGCAGCGTCTAGTCCGAAGGCAAAAAGGGGAAACCACCATTTTTTTCCTCGTAAGCCTACCCTCATGGAATCAACATCAAATCGGTCCACGCCACCCATATACTTATTATACATTTTTATAAGTGCTGGGCAATCGACTTGTATTTTTGTCCGTTTCTTGTTTATTACACCAATTCGATCCACTTTTGTAACTGGCGTCAATCCGTGACAGTTGGAAGCAACATTCACGACACTATTGTCATGCCACTTAGCTATAATTATTTCTTTTGAGGCCTTGTAAACCAGCTCACCCCTGGGCTTCTTTTTCATATCTTTAGTATTCAGTAGGCTGCAGTTTTCCAGGCGGTTTTCCCTAATAGTTCCGGTTCCTCCAATATTGTTGTCACGTAAATATTTTAGCAAAGGCAGACCAGTAAAAAAATTGTCAAAATACAGATTGAAGGGACCAAGTTCCTGAGGCAATCTTGAGTGCAGTTCCAAAATGACTGCGGCACCTAAACCATAATCTGATTGCTCCTTCAGAGTCGGACCAGTTGGATACATTTCACAGTTTACAAGATATCCATATCGTGTAGCTGCTGACCAAAGCTGGTAACCAAACCTGATGGGCTTTCCATAAATATGTTGCTTTGTTCCATGTCTCCTAAAATATGGCACAATAGTTTCATCAATTGAGAAGAACCCGCTTTTTCGAAATTGGCGGTAAAATTATGAATGAGCAGATCAAAGTACCTGCGAACCTTGGCAAATTTATCATTTTGCGGTAATGCAGTGCTATCACATAAATGTAGATACTGCTGTATTTCAAAGAAACGGTTTCGCCTTATGCTGGAAGACATCAGTTCATTGTGGGTGTCCGCCTTTTATTCCCACAACATTCTCATGTATTTGGGTGTCAAATATCCGGTCAGTAACAATATCGCAATATACACCCTAATTTCTTCAATTGTTACATTCAAGGTATGATTCCTCTGAAAGGCATACAAGTTGCTCATGTCTGCTATGTATGACACTATGCCTTCACTATATAGTAATTCAAAACACTCGGTGACACTCATTTCCTCGTCAAGGGTGCCTAGAATGTCTCCTTCACAATCACCTTTTCCACAAGAAGAAAAAAGAGATGTAGTATTCAACCATTTTTTTACTGTAAATTCTTTTTTCTTTTTTTTTTCCAGCCGGTTCTTGACTTTCCTCTTGTTCTTTTTCTGTTTCCTCTCCTCTATCATCTTCTTGAGTATTTCCATCGACATGCCTGGCCTGCACTTCTACTTGGGAACGTAACATTCGACCAGGAAGATGAACGAAATTGGCCTCATTTTCGTCCCCACTATCTTCATCAGTGACCTGACCATCCTCAGGAGGAATCAATATGATGTCACCAGGGTCGTCTCCAGCTTCTAATACTTCCACTATCTCGTTCAACGTCAACCTAAAGAAAGATAAAGAGGGTATTATACACCCACCTCAAACAGCAATCTTGTCCAGTCTAATCGAATCTTACAATACTACCCAGTGTCACACAGGTGACACGAGTTATTTCAACCGTTATTTTGTGTACAAAACTAATTATTTTTTGGACAAAATACACACATATTATTAGTTTGATTATTGAACAATAATTTACAATAAAAACAAATATAGTACTTACCCTTTTGACATTTTTACAACAATGTGAAATCCACAAAACGCATACGAGCGTGAAATTCAAAAGACCGTTTGGAACAATTGAATTCATTTGACAGATAACATAACTCCAGTGTTGCCAAAATAAAATCATAAACACTACTAAGTACTGACATTTTATTACGAATATATTTGTTTTTTAAACATATTAAATTGCATTTAAAAAAAAATCGCAAAGTTCTGTCACCTACCAGTGACACTGGGAATTCACAAGTTAACAAACGAGGCAATAAAAGCAGCTCGAACTATGTTACTATTACCCATCACTGACCTATTCAACATGATTCTCAAAGAAGAAGTAGTCCCAGCTGCTTGGACCGAATCCGATATAATTCTACTTTATAAAAAAGGTGACCCAACAGACGTCAGCAATTAACGCCCAATAAGCCTAATGCCTTGCCTGTACAAACTCTTCACTTCATGCCTACTAGAAAAAATAAGCGTCGACATAGAAAACTACCAACCAATCGAGCAAGCCGGATTCAGGAAAGGATTTAGTACTATTGATCATATACAAGTTCTAGATCAAATAATTGAGAAGTACGTAGAGTTCCGCAGACCACTCTACCTAGCATTCGTTGATTACAAGAAGGCCTTCGACTCAATTTCTCATAAAAGCATATGGCAGCTTTACAAAATCAGAATATTAATAGTAAATATATAAACATAATAAAAAACGTGTATGCAAACAGCACACACACACTGTATTTTCCAAGGTTTCTAATTGCGTATAACGAAACCGGTAAAACGCACACACAAAAGAACAAAGCACAAAGTTTGCACGCGCGTTTCGATCTCGCTAACGTGCTCGAAGGACCAATGTTCGGGGTTGGGTTAAGATAGAGATATAGGATGAGATAAGAGATGAAAGTCAGTTTAAGGTCAATAAATTCACTGTATTGTCTGTTTCCACAAATATAAGATTAAGATTAATTTATACTATGGTGAACGATATGGGATTATGAGTCACGCGCACGGTATGTCGCCGAATTACGTACTGAACTATTGCTGTGTAAGTGCAATAATATAAATGATGGAAACATACTGAGCGGGTGGCGCAATAATGATGACCCAGGTAAACGTACTGTACGGTGGTTGACCCGTACAACATTGCTGGCTTTCTAAGCAAATATGATAAACTAACAGTACTTAATCAAGAATTAACGCAAAGTCAAATCAACATTGAAATAATATGCCTAACAGAGCATTTTGTCATTTCTAGTCAAGAAGACTTAATAAAGATAGCAAACTTTAAACTGGCATCATGTTACTTTAGACGAAATCAACGGCGAGGAGGTTCTTGTATTTTGGTTAAGACATATCGAATTCAAGGAAATAATGTGTTTTTCAATCACAGGAGTTTTCGAATGCTGTGCAATAGAATTAACCAGAAATATGTTAACAATAGTATGTATTTATAGACCACCCTACATGTCTAACATTAATCTTTTTTACGATACCTTAGATGCTTTATTAAAAAAGTTGTGCAATAAAAAAAATGTAAAGGTGGTATTGTGCGGAGATTTTAACATAGACATTTTGAAACGTAATAGATGCACTTTGGACTTTGAATGTTTGCTCCTAAATTGAAACCTTAAGTTGAAAATAAGGCAGCCCACGAGACCAAGAAGCCTTACATGTTTGGATAATTTTGCTCTTAACCCAAACCTAAAATGCACTAGTGATGTAATGGATTTTGCAATATCTGATCACTCAGCTCAAATTCTCAAAATTCAAGTTAGTCGAACTTGCAAGGTATTGGTGGGTGCGGAAAAGGGATTTTTCAAAGGAAAATCTAGTAAAATTTCATAATCTTTAAAAAAAAATATCTTTCTTAAACGTATACAGTGAGAGTAACCCCAATTATTCATATGACATGTTTATGGAGATCTTTAAACTCCTTTATGATCAATGTTTTCCTACTTAATGGATTAAAATTCGATCAGAAGATAAAATCAAATGATTTCTAAGGGCATTATACTCTGTAGTAGGAAGCAAAGAAGCTTACTGTGGAAATACAGATTCAATCCCTCAGGCGAAAATAAAAAAACATTCAAAACATACTCCCAAAGGTTCAAAAAAGTCATCAGACTCACACAAAGGGCACAAAATAATAACTTAATCAATAAAGCCCAAAATAAATCTAAGGCTGCGTGGCAAATAATCAATAATAATAATAAAAATAAAAATAACCTATTTTAAAAATTAAAAATCAAAATGTGACAGTTGAGAATCCTAAAGAAATAGCAAAATCATTTAACGACTTTTTTATTGACCAAGTTCAAAGTGTAACGAGTAACACATATGGTAGAAATATTGACATTGATAACAGCTCGAATTCAATATTTATGTCACCAATCGTCCCAGACGACATCGTTGGTGTTATCAAAAGCCTTAAAAATACACAAAAGTCATGGTTACGACGGTATAACTAAACTGTTGTGATCTTTTTTGCTGTGATGAGGAACATAGGAAAATAATTGATACATTGTACAATAGTATTGTGGCGTCGCTTCGGGAAGCGGCAGAGGGCAGCTCTAGTCTGGTGGGGGACGGACGGCGTCGACGTACAGTGATTGGATGGAACAGGTATGTCAGGGACGCTCACGGGAACGCGAGAAGGGCCTTCTTGAACTGGGTGTGGCATGGAAAACCGCACACGGGGCAGCTATTTATGGAAATGAATGAGACAAGAAAAGTTTTTAAACAAAAGTTAAAGTTTTGCCAGAATAATGAGGAACAAATTAAGATGGACATTTTGGCAACGGAACATAGGAATAAGCAATTCCAGAAATTTTGGAAATCCACACAGAGATTGAGCCCAAAACCTGCGGTTCCTGTGAGCGTTAATGGCATGGCTGAGCCTGAGGAGATTGCGAACATGTTTAGGAAGCATTTTGAAGTAACTTCGAGGCTGCGGTCGGAGGGGCGGGGTTATGTCGCTGGGAGTGGACTGTCTGGTGTTCCGATTAGTATCTCATCAAAAGAAGTACGGAACATCATACAGTCGATGACCAGGGGCAAATCTCCGGGTCACGATGGCCTCAGCATAGAACATCTTCAATATGCTGGTCCGCATCTTCCAAGAGTCCTAGCGTTGCTGTTTAATCTTTGTGTGAGGCACTCGTATCTACCGACTGATTTAATGAAGACGATAGTTGTGCCCATAGTCAAGAACAAGACCGGCGATATCTCAGACAAGGATAATTATAGGCCAATATCGCTGGCCACTGTAACAGCAAAGGTTCTTGACGGTGTGCTTGAGCGGAGAGTGACTGGACAGCTCAATCTACATGACGCACAGTTCGGTTTTAGAGCTGGGTTGTCCACGGAAACTGCAATTCTGGCGCTCAAGCACACGGTCAGGTACTATACTGATAGAAGCACACCTGTGTATGCTGCTTTCCTGGACCTCTCCAAGGCATTTGACCTGGTTGATTATAATATCTTATGGTCGAAACTGCACGAGCAAGGTCTTCCTAATGAGCTGATTAAGCTCTTAGGCTACTGGTATGACCACCAAATCAATCAGGTCAGATGGTCGGGTGCTTTGTCTGGAGCGTATGGGTTGGAGTGTGGGGTGAGACAGGGAGGTTTGACTTCCCCGGTGCTCTTCAGTTTATACGTCAATAAGTTAATCGAGGAGCTCAGCAGCACTGGTGTTGGATGCTCTATTGATGGGAAAATTATTAATAATATAAGTTATGCAGATGATATGGTGCTGCTGAGTCCCTCGATTGATGGACTCAGACGGTTGCTCGAGGTGTGTGAGAGTTACGCCACGTCTCATGGTTTATTGTACAATGTACGGAAGAGTGAGCTTGTGGTGTTTAGGGTAGGTACTAAAAAGCCTAAGACAGTTCCTCCAGTTTTTCTCTATGGTGTACCACTAAATAGAGTGTCACAGTTTAGGTACCTTGGCCACATTTTAAATGAGGACCTATGTGATGACAGTGACATCGAAAGGGAGCGAAGAGCGTTGTCGATCCGATGTAATATGCTGGCCCGGAGGTTTGCACGATGTACTAGGGAAGTGAAACTCACTCTTTTCAAGGCGTTTTGCCAGTCGTTTTACACGTGCAGCCTGTGGGTTAGACATACGCAGAGGGCCTACAACGTTCTTCGCATACTGTCACCCGGCTTCCTGCCGTGCTAAAGTAAATTTATAGGGTATATATTAATAGGGAAAGAACCAATTAAACCATTACCTTTTTTACAAAGTTTATTGTAATTATATAACACAGGTTTACAAAAATTGTGGCAAGCCACTAAACACTAGAACTTTCCCAACCTTTAACCTGGTATTAGCCTCTAACACACCCCGTCTCCGTAACAAGGTGTGTTAGGAGAAATACAAGCATGAGATTAAATATCAACAAGCTCAAGGTCGCTTGTGAGGATCCGTGAGATGAACGCTTAACAACTTCTAGCTCAATCGAATAATAAGTGACCTTAAATATGGTTGTGCTCATAAGAGGAATTATAACATTTGGGGCAAAGCACCCTGAGACACAACCTAACACATGAAATTTAGAACAACTGGTTTATAACCTAGTTTACTACACATAGGCCTAAATCACTTGGAAATGGTCACCTGGGTATCACTCACTCAAAGGGTCTACTACAAACTTGCAGGTGTTAACTGTCCCTCTGTTCACGACGGACTCTCAGTTGACGTCAGTTGACGGAATCAAGTCCCTTGGCATGGAACCACAGAGAAAACTCTGGGTTCCCACGTACACGCGGCCTACGGGATCCGTAAGGAAAACGATGACGCTAATCGTTACCTGGAGCGGCGACACTTTCCTGGACGAGCTACCGGATGGTAAGGCCTTCCAATATACGGGGATGGCCACACTGCCAGCACTCGTAGGATCTAACCTCAAAACTGCCAAAGCCCGGGTCAACCCAGCACACTGCCCGCCACTAGTCGGGACTAACTGCTATTTCACCAGACCACGGGACGGCACCAGGGCGTCACGTCCTTCACGTTCGCATCAGTTCAGGCTAGCATAAAAAGCCAGACAGGTTCGGCTACTGAAACAACATCTCTGATATATTTCCAATAAGATTATTGGCCGAACACAGTCTAATCATCACAGAACTGGTGCCTCTCGAATAACATACCTGTTAAAACTTCATCATTGCGTAGCGTCACCAGGATCGGGAAGGAACACCCTTCTCGTCACACACGCAGGACCAAAGACCTGACTCCTCGATATCGACCTTCGAGAAAGTTCTCTCCACAGACTAAAAACCGAATTCTTTGACAAGTGACAATCCACTTCCGAAACCATATCATAAGAATTAAATTGTAATTTTATTGGACATTGCATGACTATAAAATTTGGGTGATTTCATCCGTATGTTAATAAATTTTAATTCCTTAATTAACATCTAATTAATTATCGAAACCCAAAAACAACGCTCTGTCTCCAGTATTGAGAAACTCTGGAGCTACCTAGCTCCACCGCTAGATGTCGCCTAAGATGTCAATTTGCAACGTCACAATGCCCCTCTTCCCACAAAAAAGGTTTTCGCTACGCGAAAAACCGCACACCGCCCTCGGTGTTAAAACACTAAAAATGGATCTACTAATTCTCAAAATAAACTAGAGCGGAAGAGTGCTAACCTACTTCTAAACTGTAAGGTTAGAAGCAAGAGGGGACTAAAAAAAAATATGTTAATATTTTTATATTTCATATCATAAGCAAAAATCAATCCAAAATAAAACCATACTGCCAGGAACCATATTCTACCTACGAACTTCCTACAAACCGGGCATAATCCCCCCCCAATCTGTCATACATCCCTAATCTTACCTCTCTTTCAATCAGTAGCAACCTGCATCCATATCGCAGGAAGTCACCCCTTACATTACCCCCGAATTCCGTCTGTGTACCAGTGGAACTCTGCATTGTTACCAAAAAACATAACGATCCTCCTGGAGAATATGTTCTGCGAGCAGATACATAATAAATTGGACAATAAATGTCCATACAACTCACCAGGCAGGACGTATTCAACCTTCCCAGAAGTAAACCTTCGGAAAACAATGGTGAATGGCTTATTTTATGAGTCACCGGCCGCTCAAAATGCGATAAGCAACTAGTGCTATCTAACTGAAGCTGGCTTCGAATCTGATAAACAACTTTGTGCTATCAAATATAAAAAAAAACTCACCGATACCATAATGCTATCTCGGTGAAGACAAAACTAAGTAAAGGCTTATTTTAGGAGTTACAACCCGCTCCATAACAAATATCTTACCAATGCAAAAATATCGGTGAAGACAAAACTAAGTAAAGGCCTATTTAAGGAGTTACAACCCGCTCCATAACAAATATCTTACCAATGGGAAAATATCGGTGAAGACAAAACTAAGTAAAGGCCTATTTTAGGAGTTACAACCCGCTCCATAACAAAATCTTACCGATGCTACTATCTCGGTAAGACAGAAATAAGTAAAGGCTTATTTTAGGAGTTACAACCCGCTCCATAACAAATATCTTACCGATGCTACTATCTCGGTAAAGACAGAAATAAGTAAAGGCCTATTTTAGGAGTCACAACCCGCTCCATAAAAAAATCTTACCGGCGATGCATCAATCTCGGTAAAGACAAAACTCAGTAAAGGCCTATTTTAGGAGTTACTAACCGCTCCATAACAAATATCTTTTCCCCTGTCTGGCTTAAACAGTGCTGTCACTGATTTGTTATATTTGTAAATTAATGCCAATAGACACTATCAAGACCATAGACTACTACTATTTGATCAAGACGACTGTGAAATAAAAAAATGGGCAACATTGGATTATTTTAGTAAATTTTAATATCCTTTATGTGCCAACTGCCTAATGGTTTACCATTTAACCCTACAAGCTCATAAACTAAGGGTCATCCCGTAGAAGGAAATGAAAATATACTTTCTCTAAATCCATTTTAATAATGGTTTTAACTTCTAGAGAAATAAAGAATTTACTATTATTTAATGTGAGGCAATGTTTTCCTTCACTAAATGTCACTATTCTGATTCACGTTTCCGAACGTACCCAGACTTAACCTCAAACGTCACCGTGACAATGTCAATGTGATTTAAAAGTTATTTCGCAATGAATGAAAACAAATGTTGTTGTATTCCAGTGACTGTAACACAACTGTAATAGTTATTTGGGAATCCTGACTTGATCTATAAAGACTATCGTTTAGGTAACCAACCAGTTGTCATAAATCTTCTATGCTTTCCAATAAAGTCATAGTTACTATTTATTCATAAACTAAGTTATATTTCCCTGTAATGCACAACCAAAAGAAAAAATGATAGTTATTGATACTGTTATTGTGTCCTTGAATAACCTCACAAACCAATATGAGCTACAAAGTTGTATTTTCAAATGTGAATTTCAAACAAATAAGTTTGCAATGTTTTACAAACAAGAATTAACTTATTATAAACAGTTCTTTTACCAAAAGTCCAATTATACTTATCATTTAAACCAAGAGTGTAATCTTATAATTCACAAACTTCTATACTTTCCTAGTTCAAAAGATGCCTGAGTCATTAACCTTTATAACAACATTTGCAACATAGGTAATTAAATATTAAAATTTACCACAAACAACTTGTCCAGCCTCTGTGCTGATCAAATAAACAAAATAGGTTAATGACATAAATACACATCTACACCTTAACGGTTCAAACAATAGAAAATGTGTTCTGATTGTGGTGCGTTGACCACTTGAAACTTAAAACTTAAAAACTAGCCTTAAACTAATACGACATTCCGTCAACTGAACGTATTGAGTGAGAGAGTGATACCGTTATTAATTGTTCACCTTATATAATCATATAATTATATACCAATTGGGCGCCAACTGTCACCCGGCTTCCTGCCGTGCTAAAGTAAATTTATAGGGTATATATTAATAGGGAAAGAACCAATTAAACCATTACCTTTTTTACAAAGTTTATTGTAATTATATAACACAGGTTTACAAAAATTGTGGCAAGCCACTAAACACTAGAACTTTCCCAACCTTTAACCTGGTATTAGCCTCTAACACACCCCGTCTCCGTAACAAGGTGTGTTAGGAGAAATACAAGCATGAGATTAAATATCAACAAGCTCAAGGTCGCTTGTGAGGATCCGTGAGATGAACGCTTAACAACTTCTAGCTCAATCGAATAATAAGTGACCTTAAATATGGTTGTGCTCATAAGAGGAATTATAACATTTGGGGCAAAGCACCCTGAGACACAACCTAACACATGAAATTTAGAACAACTGGTTTATAACCTAGTTTACTACACATAGGCCTAAATCACTTGGAAATGGTCACCTGGGTATCACTCACTCAAAGGGTCTACTACAAACTTGCAGGTGTTAACTGTCCCTCTGTTCACGACGGACTCTCAGTTGACGTCAGTTGACGGAATCAAGTCCCTTGGCATGGAACCACAGAGAAAACTCTGGGTTCCCACGTACACGCGGCCTACGGGATCCGTAAGGAAAACGATGACGCTAATCGTTACCTGGAGCGGCGACACTTTCCTGGACGAGCTACCGGATGGTAAGGCCTTCCAATATACGGGGATGGCCACACTGCCAGCACTCGTAGGATCTAACCTCAAAACTGCCAAAGCCCGGGTCAACCCAGCACACTGCCCGCCACTAGTCGGGACTAACTGCTATTTCACCAGACCACGGGACGGCACCAGGGCGTCACGTCCTTCACGTTCGCATCAGTTCAGGCTAGCATAAAAAGCCAGACAGGTTCGGCTACTGAAACAACATCTCTGATATATTTCCAATAAGATTATTGGCCGAACACAGTCTAATCATCACAGAACTGGTGCCTCTCGAATAACATACCTGTTAAAACTTCATCATTGCGTAGCGTCACCAGGATCGGGAAGGAACACCCTTCTCGTCACACACGCAGGACCAAAGACCTGACTCCTCGATATCGACCTTCGAGAAAGTTCTCTCCACAGACTAAAAACCGAATTCTTTGACAAGTGACAATCCACTTCCGAAACCATATCATAAGAATTAAATTGTAATTTTATTGGACATTGCATGACTATAAAATTTGGGTGATTTCATCCGTATGTTAATAAATTTTAATTCCTTAATTAACATCTAATTAATTATCGAAACCCAAAAACAACGCTCTGTCTCCAGTATTGAGAAACTCTGGAGCTACCTAGCTCCACCGCTAGATGTCGCCTAAGATGTCAATTTGCAACGTCACAATACAGTATAACAACGCTTTTAGGGTGCTGGTGGGGCTCCCGCGGTTCTGTAGCGCATCGGGCATGTTTGCTGAAGCAGGTGCGGATAGCTTTCAAGCTATTACGCGTAAAAGAACAGGATCCCTGATGCGAAGGATTCGGGGGAGCACCAACAGCATTCTGAAAGTGATTGTGAATAAGCCTGACTGCCCGTTCCTGGGGCACTGGACCCGTATGCACAGCTGCAGGTCTGGTGCAGCGGGAAGCGGGTATAGTTATAGTTATAGGTTTTTAAATTAGTTTTATGTTTGTTTGTTTAGGTTACTAACATAGTTTAATAAGTATTACTAACAACAATATGAATCACGTGTGTTCGATGTAAATAAATAAATAAATAAATATCTGGTCCTTTGAGTCACATTGTGAACGTTAGTATTGCCTCTGGTATATTCCCTAATAGCCTGAAAACAGTTGTAATAAAGCCCCTACATAAAAAGAATGACAAAGAAGATATAACCAACTATAGGCCGATAGCATTGATTCCAATATTATCCAAGGTATTTGAAAAGATTATTTACGAGGCACTGGATAAATATCTGACTAAATATAATATACTGACCAATGAACAAATAGGATTTAGAAAAAACAAAAATATTAATATGGCAATATACAATCTCTTAACTAATATTATGACGCATGTTGACAAGAAAGTTCCTGTATGTGCTATATTTACGGATATGACTAAGGCGTTCGATTACGTAAGTCACGACGTCCTTTTAAAAAAACTTTACTCCTACGGCATAAGGGGAAATGTCCTGGAGCTGATAACCTCTTATCTTAGTGGCCGAAATCAGTACACAGAAATATCTCGAATATGTTCTAAGACCAAACACGAGTTTAAATACACGTCAGACTGTAGAGAAGTCTAATGCGGTGTTCCACAGGGTATCGTTCTGGGGCCACCATTGTTTCTGCTATATATTAATGATTTACCACGACATACGCAACATCCTATGGTATTATTTGCGGATGAAAGTACGGTCATTATAAAATGTAATGACGTAATATATTATGAAGAAGAGATTAATATAACATTAAAAGGTATTATTAAGTGGCTTGACATTAATAACTTAGTTATTAATCTTAAAAAAAAAAGTAATGCACTTTTACCAACGGACATGGTTAGTTATAACGGACAAAATGGGACTCAACAGATGTTGAAAAATTCTTAGGTATCAAAGTCAAAGTCAAAGTCAAATAATTTATTACAAATAGGCACATACAAGGCACTTTTGAACGTCAAAAAAAACAAAGAAATAGACCTGATTCTAGTTGCCCCTTCCAAAGGTAGTTTTCGTATGGAGAAGAATGGGCAAGAAACTCCACCGTTACTCTTTTAAAAAATGTTTTACAATATTTTGTATACATCAATTACATATTATATGTGAAGACGATGCACCTAGAATAAGATTACTGTACCACAATAGGTAAAAAGAATTAAAAAATGCAGCAATGACAAATAAATTAATTGATAGATGCATGGTGCTCACATATTTACAAACATTGTACAACTAAACGATATCACAATATTTCTAACATTTTTACGAGTAATACTAACAAGTCAGTGTGTGAGTTCAAGTAATCACAGAGTGTAAAAATCTATGACATAAAAGTATTTTTTTTTTTTAAATCTTTATTTATTTAGAGGCCTTTGGTTATCATCATACACCATTACAAAAAATATATTTTTATGAACTAAGAGATCAGAGACGCTCTATTGGTTAAATAGTTACAAACAAAATAAATTTTCTTAGCTTCTGCACTACAGGGTTTAGTCAAAAAATATTGAACAGCACCTAAATCTAACTTACTAATTTTTAATTCTGCTAATAAGGTATCTCTTTCTCTGCAATTACGGGCACATTCTACCAACAAGTGATGCACATCCTCCACAGACTCGCAATATTCACAATTTCGACTACTCACTTTTTTCATTAGGAAGCCAAACTTGTTTAGTGGCATGTGTCCGGTCCTTAATCTATGTGCTATAACAATATATTTTCGACAAATTCTCATATCGGCAAACCAGGGAATACGCGGAAGTTCGCATTGCACCGTTTTATACCAAATACCTTTTTCGAGAGATTTTTTATCAAACTATTCTTTCCAAATGTTGTAGCAGTTTATTTTATACTTATTTAATAGTTCAGAGTAGTGACATTTAAGATCAATAAGTATTCCTTCTAAAGCTGATTTTTTCGCAAGTAAATCAACCTCCTCGTTTCCCGGTAAGCCAACATGAGATGGAACCCACTGCAATCTCAGATCTCTATTGCTGCTATTGAACTCATGAATAAGACTAAGAATGGCATAAGCTTTCGAAACACCTCTGCCACCAGAGGCGCATCGAGCAATATGCTGCAAGGCACTCTTGCTGTCTGTGAGTATAACTACCTTTTGTAAACCTTTGGACTTAGCGTACATTAGAGCTTCTGAAATTGCAGCAAGTTCCACTGTCATCATAGATATATTACTATTATTAATCTTAAAACAACCTCTAACTTTATCTCCGGGGTGATAGAAGGCTGCCCCTAGCCCACTAGCGCTCTTTGAACCGTCAGTATATATTTTCTGCCAACTATCATATTTATTGCGTAATTTATGTAAGATTTCATTTTTAAGAATAGTCAAGTTATAATTGTGTTTACTACCTTTAATCGAATCTAGATTACATTTGATAATATTATTTATTTGAATGTTAGTAACCCAAGTATTCAATGTAAATATTTCTAGTGGATGATATAGCTTCTTCTTGAGTTTTTTCATATGTTGAAACTAATAAAGGAATTTTCTTTTTTTGCCAATACCTGTTGGCACAAAGAGCGCTAAGATCTTTTAATAATCTAGTAGCAGTATTATTTGACCATGATTATATTTTTAAAGTGTACTTTATAGCTAAAAAAATTCGCCTAATAAATAGAGGAGGGATACATAACTCACACTCCATTGTATGAATGGGTGTACTTCTAATAAACCCACCAACAATTCTTAAGCTCTGATTCTGTACTTTATCTAAACTGTATGTATGCAAATTGGCACTATTGTCATATAAATAACTTCCGTAATCCATCCTGCTCCTAATTAACGCAATATATAAACGTCTAATATGTTTTGGATGAATTCCCCATGAAGGTCCAGACAATACCTTTAACAAATTGAGATACTTTTGTGTTGTTTGACAAGTTTCATTTATATGTTTTCCCCACCGTAATTGTCTATCGAGCCACATGCCTAAATATTTGATGTTTTCAGTAAAAGTTAGAGGCAAACTATTCATAACTAAATTAATTGGTTGTGTTCTAAATCCCCTAGTAAATAAACAGTACTTTGACTTAAAAGTAGATAACTGCAGGCCAATTTCCTGTAATAACCCTACTATGTTACCCTACTATATAGTGTTTAGCACCCTTTGCATGTTGATAATGCTATCGTTTAATTGAGATTGACTAGTAAAAAAAACAAAATCATCCGCATACTGAAATATTAATACGTTGTTTATGTTGTGGGTAATCTTAGAGGTAACAATATTAAACAGTAAGGGGGACACCGGGTCCCCCTGAGCTATGCCTCTATGTGTCCATCGACATACACAGTCAGAGTCGAGGGTACTGTCCCCTTTTATTACAAGACGCCTATCACTAAGAAACATCCATACGTATTTAGATATTTTAGAGCCCGCGTTGATATCTTCCAAAGTCTTAATAATTTGGCTAACTATCACATTATTATAAGCATTATCTATGTCGAGGAAACATGCTAAGGTCGAGATGTTTTTAGAAAAACTTATTTGTATATGACAAATTAATCTTACCAACGCATCTAAACTTGAATGAGCCCGTTTAAAACTTGTAGTTTCGGAGGATAAAATTTTTTAGCTTATTAATCATTGTGTGCAGAATTTTGCAAACACAGGATATGAGAGCAATTGGTCTTATCTTAGTAGCAGCATTTTCATTACTAACCTTAGGAATAGGAACAATTTTATCTGTCTCCATTGTAAGGGGATGTAACCGGATGAAAAAATCAAGTAATAAGTATCTAATAAGTAAAGCTTAACAATTGTTGGTAAGTTATACAACATTGAGAAAGTTATAAGGTCTTCTCCAGGAGCGGTGTCTTTTTTCTAAAAACATTTCTGCATTTCCTCATAGCTAAAATCTGCCTCAAGAGCTGGATTCACTGAATTAATGCTAGGTATCGGAAGAAGTACAGAGTCAGGTGCCAGGTTGCACAATAGTTCCTCTTTTTGTTGGCCTGTAGGTTGAAATGGTTCCTTTTTATAGCCCTTAATCCATCGCATTCGATTCCACATCTCTGTAGCTGTAGTTTTTTCGTCAATACTGTTGCAATAACCACTCCAACCCTGTTGCCTAGCCTGCTGCAAGGCTTTTTTTGAATCAGCAATACTTTTTTCAAGAATTGAGAGGTTTACAGGGGTCGGGTTGCGTCTAAATTGTTTAAGCATTAATATTCTATGAGCAACAGACTTAGACAGGTTCGGATTCCAATAAGGTTTAGGTCTAACTTTGCTAGTAGGATCGGTACATATTTTAATCAGTGGAATACTCTTATTAGCAGCTGTATTAATTTGATCAATTAAAACATCATATCTTTCTTGAATATTATTTGTTACCCCTATGGAACTAAAAGCTATGACAAGACACTCCTTATACAGCTTGAAATTGGCTAACTTATAATTACGCCCCCTAAATGGCCTGCAATTACTGTAAAAAATTAAAATTAGCTTTATCATCAAGTGATCGCTTCCTAATGTCTCATTTGTTACATCCCACTTAAAATTAATAGCAATGTCCGATGACACAAACGCAACATCAGGAGACGATTCTTGTAGTATACCAGTCGCCAATCTCACTCTTGTAGGGCTGCCATTGCTCAGGGAAATAAAGCCATTCTCAATCGCTGAATCCAAGATTTGAATCCCCCTTGTGTCATTTTTAAATGACCAATTTGTGTGGTGAGCATTAAAGTCGCCAGCAATCAATGCTTTTTTTAAATTTAAACCGAATAGGCTATCCCAGTCGGATGGAATAGTGCGTGTACTTGATGGGCAATATATCGATATGACGTTTTCCAAATTAGAGCAATTTAGCAATTTTATATGTAACATTTCAATTCCTACATTGCCCAATCTAATTACAGATGACTGTACCCTAAGCGACTTGTGAATTACTATGGCAACCCCACCGTACGAGTCCTCTCTGTCTTTTCTGTACACATGATAGCCATTAATGGTAAATTCTTTTTCTCTTTCCAGCCACGTTTCACTAAAGATAGCCAAGTGAATTTTCTCTTGAATTAATAAATTTTCAAACTCCAACCGCTTAGGTCTAATACTCTGTGAGTTCCATTGGAGTATATTTAACTTAATTACTTTAGTGTTACTGGCCATTATTAAACATATCACAAATTACCTTAACCCACTCTAATTCTTTAAACATTTTCATGAAATACTTTTTAAATTCTTCTACTATACTTTCTAAAATTATAACTACTTTTTCTTTCCTATTGGTCTTCGTCAAAACAATATCTTTTATCTTTCCAATTAAACTTTTATTTCTAAATATTTCTCTATTTTCTGTGTCTTCCTTGTTTTCTACTATTATAATAATAAATAATAAATTTATTCAAGAAATAAAAATTGGTAAATAAAAAACAGTGTAAAGCTTAGAAATAATGTAGGTATTACAAAGTATGATGCCTGTACTAGGATAAACCTGTATCACAGGCGGCATTAGTTCTTATGATTACTATTAGGACAACTGATTTCTTAACAATATTTAATGTAAGTTTTAAGAATAGTGTGATAGCTAGTTATTTATCTATCTTATATGTATAAAAGGAGAAACTGACTGACTGACTGACTGACTGACTGTTGATATATCAACACACAGCCCAAACCGCTGGTCCTAGAGACATGAAACTTGGAGGGTGTGTTCTTTGTGAAGAGTAAGTATCCACTAAGAAAGGATTTTTGGGAATTCCACCCCTAAAGGGGAAAAATAGGGGATGGAAGTTTGTATCAAAGTCCGTCAGTTTTGAAGTTAGGATCTTCAAATTTTGATTTTAGACTGACGATTGAAAATTAATCAATACGTATCTCAACGTTTTTGATAATTCTACCCCCGAAGGGTTAAAACGGGGGATAAAGTTGAAAATCCTTAATTTTCGAAGAAAAATCACTACTATCTAACGCAACGGTGTTGTTAGAATTTCAACCCTTAAGGGGGTGAAAAGGGGGATGAAATTTTGTTTTTAATTAAAGTTCTTAATTTTTAAATTTAAAATCACTAATATTTCGGCTTATGGTTGGAAACTAAAACAACCTAAATATTTGTTTTTTTTTTTTTAATTTCAACCCACAAGGGTCTGAAAGGGGTATGAAGTTTTGTATTGAAGTTGTTCATTCGCAAAATTTTGTACTCAAGTAAAAATAATATTTATAAGTACACGTGCTTCTGTACACCACTTTGGTTCGTAGTAAACTTGAGGCAGGTGCCTGTATCTGGCATCCCTACACTGCGACTCTTACATTAGCGCTGGAAAAGGTACAGAAAACTTTCCTTAGATTTCTGTATAAAAAAACCTTTCACGTCTTTCCTTTCATGTACCCTACCAACTACCTCCTGGGAGTTTTGGGCCTCAACTCATTGGAGGTTAGACGAGGCCTTCTACAGCTCACAGTAGCCTGCAAAACTCTAAGAGGACGCATCGACAGTCCTGAACTCCACGATCTTTTCTGTCGGCTATTTGTTCCCGACAATTACATCGGACATCGCCAATGCCGTCGACGCAATCTGTTTGCGCCGCCGTTATGTAAAACTGTCGCCAGAGCTGAGTCCCCTGTGTGTCGTACCTTAAGGATGCTTAACGCCCTCCAGACCACCAATCCTGAGTGTGATCTGTTTGCGGATGAATGGAGCAGAATTATGCGTGTATGTCTGATGTTTTGCGAGAGTAAGTATGCTAGGTTGTCCTCTATTATAAGTTAGTATTTGAGATATTTCTGTTAACTACTGTTTAAATTCTATGTTAATTAATGTAATTGGTGTTACCGTTTTAATTAACAATAAACAATAAACAATAAACGTGTACTGTTTCTAACTTTACAATATTTTACATGGAGCGACTGCCTATCTGACCTCCACAACGCAGCAGTTATTAGGTAATACGATACCCCTTGGTAAAAATGGTTGTCAGACTTTCGGGCTTCTGACTTCCCGTAACGACTATCAAAGATCCACGAATGACAGCCGGGACCAACAGCTTAACATACTTTCCGAGGCACGGACGGGTCTCTGTATCTAAAGATGGTCACCCATCCATAGACCAACCGCGACAAGTGTAGCTTAACCTGATCGATCGACCAGTGCGGCTGTTTTTATTTAGCCACGGGCCCCTCTCTCGGATAACCCCCTCCACCCCCTTCTCCGGGCGAATCAATATAGATATAAATAGATTAGGATAGTTAGGATACGAACAGAACAGTGTACAGGAGACCGTCGGTGCCTGTGCAGACACAGAGAAAGCAGCCCCGGGCTGCCCGGCGCGTACGCGTCGTCGCGGTCGCGGAGGGCCACGAAACCTCGCCGATGCCGAAACCCGGCAAGCGCGGCTCGCTCGGCCGCGATGCCGGGGCCGAGGAGGTGCGACCGGCGTTGGACCGGGCACTGTCGTTGCCTAATTTAGGTGACGTATTGCCCGGTGCGCCGTCGGCCGGACCACCACCAAGACCCACCAAAAGTGGGGTGTCCTGGTTTGCGTACTCGCTACCAGCGGAGAAGAACCTCAAGATTGCGATTCGGGGGCTGCCAGTAGACACGGACCCTAAGGAGATTGAGGAGGAACTCCGGGTGTTGGGATACCAGCCGGAGTATGTGCGCCACATAAAAGGCGCACACTGCTAACGCTGTATAATGGCTAGGCCGTTAAGGGTGATTCATTGGAATGCCCGCGGCCTACGGGATAAGGTCGCTCCCCTCCGCCATCTCCTTCGCGAACAAGACGTCGACGTGGCGCTACTCAACGAGACGCACCTGGGACCTGAGGATAGGGTCAGGTTCCCGGGCTAAACAACACACCAAACATAAAAAACACACCGAAGAGAGACAGGGAGAGAGAGAGGGAGAGGAAGGAAGCGATGCGCGGTCGGAGTCCGACGCGGCATCGAGCTCTAGCTCTTGTACGAGCGTGGAGCGCGAGGTTGTGGTGGTGGGGCGTTCCGGGAGAAAGTTCTTCCGGAAGCGCCCCAAGTCGGGGTCGTCCTCAGTCGACCGGAGCCGGAGGAAAATCCCCTCCGGCCGGCGGGGTGGAGCCCAAGAGAAGGGTGCGGGTAGGGGGCTCATCACCAAGGGGGCTGGTGATCCGAGTCCGGTCAGCCCGGCCGACCCGGCTCAGCGAGTCGCGAGCCCCAGTGCAGCCCCCTCGGAAGTAACAAGTGGTGAGCCGGGCGCTGCTGGTGGCTCCAGGCCAAGGGGCGCGGCTGGGTTCGCAGAGATCGTGGCCTCTGCAATCAACAATGTGGCCTTGAAGAGGCTTAAGACCTCCAAGGACAAGGCCATAGCAGAGGCCACGGCCTCCATAGTGGCGGCAGCGGAGGCCTCCCGCAGGGGGACCCTGTCGGACGGAGTGTCCGAAATGCGAGCGGAGGTCGCACGCCTGACGGCCGCGATGGAGCTCCTCCAAAAGGAGAACGCGGAGCTCCGAGCGGACCTGGCTAAGCTCCGAGGAGCCGGCCCCCGGGAGATGCCGCAGAGGGGGGAGCAGCATGGGCAGGGACGGCCTGTGCCTGATGCTGCTGGGGACCGGGTTCTGACCCTGGTGCAGCGGGAGATGGCCGAAATGCGGAGACGATTCTCTGCCCTAGAATCCATCGTCCTGCGCCCCCCCTTGACAGCAAGCCAGCCAGCCCCCGGCCAGCGGAAGGAGGCGACGACATATGCTGTTGTCGCCGCAGGATCTGCCGCGGCCAATCCAGCCTCTCCGAGGCAGAATAAGGGCGGGGCGGCTAAAAAGGCCGGAGCCGCCAAAAAGGCGGCGAGGTCCCCGGCCCCGGCCCCGGCTCCGGCCCCAGCCCCGGTGGCTAAACGACCGCCCCCACCTCCGACTGTACCCGCAAATTCCCTACCTCCCCAAGCCGATGCTGAATGGCAAGTGGCCGGGGAGAAGAGGAAGGCGGCTAGGAAGGCAAGGGCGGCCAATAAGAAAAAGGCGAGGCGGCAGCGGCGGAAGGAGCGAAGCGTTGCGGCTAGGCTCCACGCCCCGAAATCCGCAGCTGTAGTGGTCACACTACAGCCGGAAGCGGCAACGAAGGGCGTGTCCTATAAGGACGTATTTGCCAAAGTGGCGGAGGTGGTGGACCTAGGGGAGCTCGGTGCTGCCGGAGGTATCCGACTGAGGATAGCTGCCACCGGGGCCCGAATGCTAGAGTTCCCCGGTCCGGCTGGTGGCATGGCCGCTGACGCCCTGGCTGAAAAGCTCAGGGCGTCCCTTAACGCGGATGAGGCCCGAGTGTCCAGGCCGACTAAGTGCGCTGAAATGCGCATCCAGGGCCTGGACGACTCGGTCACGAAAGAACAGGTTGTGGCCGCCGTGGTCAGGACTGGGGGGTGCTCTGCCGAGCAGGTTAAGGCTGGCACCATCGGTCCCGACTACAGGGGCATGCAAGCTGTTACGGTGAGCTGCCCCGTGGTGGCGGCCAAGAAAATAGCCGGGGAGGGCCAAAGGCTACTGGTGGGCTGGGTGTCCGCGCAGGTCAAACTGCTCGAACCCAGACCTCGGAGGTGCTTCCGCTGCCATGTGGGCGACCACGTGGGAGCTAAATGCACCTCCGAGGTTGACCGCAGCGATGCCTGCTACCGCTGCGGTCAGCCCGGTCACAAGGCCGGCACGTGCAAGGCCACGCCGCACTGCGTCGTATGTGCGGCGGCAGGCAAGCCGGCCGACCACCGGATCGGGAGTAAGGCCTGCACTCCACCGAAGCCTGGCAAAGCCAGGGGCAGGGGCAAGCCCTCCGCCACCACCGCCACCACCGCCGTCACCGCCGCAGCCGCCGCCACCGCTACCGCCGCTGCCGCCTCCACCACTGTCGTCGTCGCCGCCGCTGCCGCTGCGGCAGGGCCCTCGCATGGGTCTCGGGAGGGGGTTGAAATGGAGTGCCAATAATGGCCCCATTTCGCCTCCTCCAGGCGAACATCAACCACTGCGCCACCGCTCAGGATCTTTTGCTCCAGAGCATGGCGCAGTGGTCGATTAATATCGCCGTGGTCGCTGAGCCGTACTTTGTCCCGCCCAGGGATGACTGGGTGGAGGACCTGAGCGGCTCAGTGACCCTTATTTCGTCGGCCGCCGCCGGTACCCCGTCCCTCGAGGCTGTCAAGAGAGGACGGGGTTGCGTGGCAGCACGGTTCGGGGAGATTGTCGTGGTAGGGGTGTACTTCTCCCCGAACCGAACTCTCGCCGAGTTCCACAACTCCCTTGCGGAGTTGAAAGTTGTCGTCGTCGGGTTCCGTTCCCTCCCCGTGCTCGTCCTCGGGGACTTCAACGCCAAGAATGTGGCTTGGGGTTCCCGGTATACGGACACACGGGGCAGGATGGTGGAGGATTGGGCTCTGGAGACAGGCCTGGTCGTCCTAAACCGGGGTTCTGTCCCCACGTGTGTGCGGATGCGGGGTGAGTCGGTGGTGGACATCTCGTTCGCCAGCCCCGCTCTGTCACCGCGTGTCACTGACTGGCGCGTCATGGAGGGGGTGGAGACGTATTCCGACCACCGGTATATCCGGTTTGACGTTTCCGCCCAGTCCTCGAGCGCGCCGGTCCGACAGGCCCCGAGTGGTCCGCGGTGGGCGCTGAAGCAGCTGGACCGGGAGCTCCTCCTGGAAGCCTCGATCGTGCAGGCCTGGGTGTCATCACCGGACAGGCCTGCCGACATCAACGACGAGGCGGAGTGGTTCCGGGAGGCCATGTCCAATATTTGTGACGTGGCAATGCCCCGGGCCCAGCCCGGACGTGCTTCGCGCCAGGTGAGCTGGTGGTCGCAGCAGCTGACGGCTTTGCGCCATGCGTGTGTTGCTGCGCGACACCAGTACACCAGGCACCGCAGGCTCCGTATCCGCCCTCCGGATACGGAAGCCATTGAGGCGGAGCTGTATGAGGGGTACAGAGCGGCGAAGACCGCCCTCCAGGCGGAGATCCTGCGGGCCAGGGCAGTGGACCGCGAGGAGATGCTGGAGACTCTGAACAGAGATCCGTGGGGACGCCCATACAAGATGGTGCGGGAGAAACTCCGCCCATGGGCTCCCCCGCTGACGCAGAGTCTCCGGCCTCAGCTTGTGGAGGACGTGGTGAGCGCTCTGTTCCCCTCGAGAGGGGAACATACCTCCCCGCTCATGGCTCCGCCTACTGCGGTGCTTGAGGCGGACCACAACACCGACGAAGACGACGATGCTCCGGAGGTGACCGAGGTAGAAATGAGAGTGGCGGTGCGAAGGATGAATGCCAAAAACACCGCCCCAGGACCTGACGGCCTACCTGGGAAGGCCTGGGTCCTGGCCATGGAGGCTCTCGGGCCTCGACTAAGGGGTCTCCTAAGCGCATGCATGGAGAGGGGCCAGTTTCCACTTCGTTGGAAGACGGGGAAACTGGTCCTCATAAAGAAGCCGGGGCGTCCTGCGGACTCTCCGTCCGCTTATCGGCCCATCGTGCTGCTCGACGAGGTGGGCAAGCTCTTTGAAAGAGTAATTGCAAACCGCCTCGTCGGGCGGCTGGTGCGGGTGGGGCCGGACTTGGCGGAGAGCCAGTTTGGTTTCCGCAGAGGGCGCTCTACGGTGGACGCCATCATGCGCGTACGGGCCCTCACGACGGGGGATGCTGTGGCCCGGGGTGGGGTCGTCTTGGCGGTGTCTCTCGACATCGCCAACGCCTTCAACACCCTGCCCTGGAGTTGCATAAGGGAGGCACTCCGGTACCACCGGATGCCGACCTACCTCTGTCGTGTGGTCGAGGCCTATTTGACGGACAGGGCCGTCATCTACCCCGGTCACCAGGGAGTGTGGAACCGGCGAGAGATGTCGTGCGGTGTCCCACAGGGATCGGTCCTGGGGCCGCATCTGTGGGACATCGGTTACGACTGGGTGCTGCGCGCCGACCTCCCCAGTGGCGTCAGTGTAGTTTGCTACGCTGACGACACGCTGGTCCTGGCACAGGGGAGGTCGCACCAGGCGGCGGCCGAACTAGCGACACGCGGGGTTGCGACAATCGTCGATAGAATCCGGCAGCTGGGACTCGAGGTGGCCTTGCACAAGTCCGAGGTCATGTGTTTTCATGGCCCTCGGAACGCGCCACCGTCGGGTTCCCAAATTACGGTAGGAGGGGTTCACATCGGCGTCGAGTCGACGATGAAGTACCTAGGACTCGTCCTCGACAGCCGGTGGAACTTCGTTGAGCATTTCCGACGTTTGGCTCCCAGGCTGGACCGGGCTGGAGCTGCCTTGGGGCGTCTCCTGCCCAATCTGGGGGGTCCAAACGCCTCCTACCGGAGGCTATACGCGGGGGTCGTGCGGTCCATGGCCCTTTACGGGGCACCGGTGTGGGCGCGTTCCCTTAGGCTGCGGCCAGCCCGCCGGTTGAACGCGTCCCAAAGGGTCATGGCCATTCGGCTGGCCCGGGGATACCGCACGGTCTCCCGCGAGGCGGCGAGCCTCCTGGCCGGATTACCGCCATGGGATCTGGAGGCGAAGGTCCTCGCGCACATATGGGAGTGGCGCGAGGAGATGAAGCGCCGGGGCGTAACTCCGCTGCCGCGAGAAATCGCGGCTCAGCGGACAGAGCTCCGGCAGGATCTCATGGCGGCATGGAGAGTGCGATTGTCGCAACCCAGTGCTGGGCACGCCACAATTGCGGCGATAAGTCCCCTCTTTGAGGAGTGGCTAGAGAGGCGCCACGGCGTCCTCACCTTCCGCCTGACGCAGGTCCTCACCGGACACGGTTGCTTCGGGAGGTTCCTGTTTCGTATAAGGCGGGAGGAAACGCCCGGGTGTCACCACTGTGTGGATCGCCCGGAGGACACGGTGGAGCATACGGTGGAGGTCTGCCCCGCTTGGGCGGAGCCCCGCCGTGTCCTCTTGGAGGCGATTGGCGGCGGTGACCTCTCGCGTCCGGCTCTGGTCCAGGCCATGGTACGGAGCGAGAGGGCATGGGAAGCAGTCACCTCCTTCTGCGAAGCAGTAATGCTCGCGAAGGAGGAGGCGGAACGCGTGAGGGAGAGGCAAAGTTTGCGCCCTCACGCCCCTAACCGCCGCCGCCGCTGGAGACGCCCTGGGCGTCGGGAATCCCAGGCGGATTCCCGGCCACCATAGGCGCGGGCTTGCGGACGGCGAGCAATGGGTAGCTCGCCGTCCGATCAGGACCAGGCCCGGGTCGATGGCGCGTCGTGTTCCACGCGCGCCTCAAAGAGATGTCAGCACAATTGGCGGGGTCCGCTAGGACCGATGCCTGCCAGGGTTGCGGGTTAGTCCGAAAGGGATACCGGGACCTTGGCAACAGGCAACTGAAGGAACACGGGTGGGTTTTAGTCAGTAAAAGTCTGACACGCCCTTCCGCTCCACCCAGAGCGGGAGAAGTCATTGGATGATTTCCCACCCTCAAAAAAAAAAAAAAAAAAAAAAAAGGTTCCCGGGCTACTACATGTACAGGAAGGATGAGAGGTCGGCTCAACACGTCCGATACCGTGGTCTGGCGGTACTTGTGAGACGAAGAGTCGTCCACCAACTGCTTCCCTCGCCCACCTTCAACTCACTGTACGCGCTGGGCGTGCAGTTGCATGTTGCCGGCGAGGACGTAGACGTCTACGCGTGCTACAAGCCGCCCGCGACTCGCTTAGATCTTCACGAGCTGCGGGCGCTTGTAAGCGACTCCTTGCACGCGACTATCCTTGCCGGCGACCTAAATTGCAAGCACCCGGCGTGGAACAGCATGCACCCAAACACCGAGGGAAGGCGGCTCTTCACGGACGCGGAAGCCTTCGGGTACTCGGTGGCCGGGCCAGAGACGCCTACCCATTACCCAGACGCAGCCCGGTACATGCCTGATGTACTGAACGTTGTAGTCCACCGAGGGCTACACTGCCAGATCACCCAGCAAGTGATAGACGACGAGTTGCAATCGGACCACCAGCCCGTGCTCGTCGTCTTATCGGGAATGCCGACCTCACTGAAGCCACTAGCGCCACGCCGACGTATTGACTGGACAATCTTCGGAGAGAAGCTAGACACCAACACGCCAACTCGGTCCATCGTTACCTCCGCGGACGTGGACCAGACGGCGGGTGACGTCACTGCTTGAATCCAGAGCGCCTTGGAAGCGGCGACAACGACGATGCCGCAGGGGAGAGGGCAAGTGCCGCCCCTGCCGGCCTACATCATGACGATGATCGCCGTAAAGAGGCGTCTACGCAAGCAGTGGCAACAGCTTAGATGCCCAACGTTGAAAAGACAACTAAACCGTCTCGCGGAGAAGGTTGAGGCCGAGTTACAGGCACACACCGCCGCGGGTTGGGAGGAACGCATCGACGCGACCACAGACAGCTGGCCGTCGGTGCACAAGCTCTGCCGTCAACTGACGAATACCCCAGCCCCGGTAAGACCGCTGTTAGACAGCGGCGGGGCGCTTAAGTATGTAGCGGAGGACCGGGCGGAGGTCTCAAACTCAAACTCAAAGCATTTATTTCAATTAAACCATTTACAGGCACTTTTGAATTGTCACGGAGTCGGTCAGTCAGAAATATGAAGCTAGTTGCCCATTCCAAAGCGTAGTAGGTACCTATGGAGAAGAACGGGCAAGAAACTCCACGGACACTCTTTTAAATCAAAATATTGTTACAATATATGGGTTACATCATTCATGTTGAAATTATAAATGTGAGAACAATGTAAAAAGCGCGTTAAAAGCGTCCGCAATTATGACATACAAACAATTCAAAAATTAAAATAAGCCATGGCAGCTAAGAGATGACCAGTCACAACTGACGGCGCCCGTTCACGAACATGACGCATGGATCAGCACCATTCAGCTCAACCATTTTGAAGGGAGCTAAATGATCCAACACACGCGCCACCATCAGCGAGACATTTAAGTGAGCATGACATTCCCAGCCGCCAGGGCACATTCAAGTCAATGAAAGACAGATCATCGATGAATCGCCGGCGTGTCTTCGCCATCCACCTGGAGCCAGTTCCAACCGAACCCGACCAGCGACCACGAACATGTCGCAGCAGTCGAGAAACACCTGGAGAACTACTTCGCGACGCCGATAGCTCACGAAGAAGACCCCATATTCTTCTCGCCTGGCGCGGTTAGACGCGTCATCCAGAAGACAAAGCTCCGCAAGGCTCCCGGTGCGGACGGTATCACAAACGCAGCGCTGAGCCACTTGCCATTCCGTGCAGTAGCGGCACTGGCGCGCCTGTTTACTGCGATGCTGCGCACCGGGACCTTCCCCGCCTCGTGGAAGGAAGGGCGCGTCATCATGCTGCCCAAGGCGGGAAAGAATATCCTGAAGCCGGAGAGCTATCGGCCGATCACCTTACTACCGACAGTCTCCAAGATGTTCGAGGCCCTCCTGCTGCGACATCTCCTACCCCACATCGCGCCGCGTCCGGAACAGTTCGGGTTTCGGGCGGAACACAGCACGACGCTTCAGTTGTCGAGGGTACTGCACCACCTCACAGCTGCACAAAGCAAGAAGGAGTACGCTGTTGCAGTATTCCTCGACATGGAGAAGGCCTTCGACCGTGTGTGGCACGAGGGCCTAATTTATAAGATGGCCACCACGGATGCGCCCCGCCGCGTTGTCAAAGTGGTGTCTAGCTTTCTCTCCCACAGGACTTTCAAGGTGGTGGTCGACGGGGCGCTCTCTAGCGCCCGCCCCGTGCGCACGAGCGTGCCTCAAGGCAGCTGCGTGTCGCCGGCGTGTTACTCACGTTACACCGACGACATTCCCGCCACTCCAGACTCGATGCTCGCGCTGTATGCCGACGACGCCGCGTACATTACTACATCGCTTAATGCGAAGTACGTGGCCGTCAAGATGCAGCGCGCCCTCGACTTGCTCCCCGAGTGGCTGTCGAAGTGGCGGCTTTCGGTTAACGTGGGTAAAACGCAGGCGCTTGTCACAGGCTTCGCGCCCCTCCCACCACCTTTGAGACTGCAAGGAGCCGACATCGAGTGGTCGCCCCGGGTAAAATACCTGGGTGTCACCATCAACCGTCGGCTCACGATGGGGCAACATGTCCGCAATGTCGTCGCGCAGGGTAGGGTTGCCCGCAACCTGCTCCGACCTGTGCTCTCATCCCGCATCCCGGCGCGCGTCAAGTTGCGCGTGTACAAGCTGTACGTGCGCCCAATATTGACGTACGCCGCCCCGGCGTGGTTCGCCCTCACGAGCGAGGGACACCACAAGCAGCTCCGCACGCAACAAAACTATGCGTTGCGGACTATCGTTGACGCCCCTCGTTTCGTGAGGAACGATATCATTCACCAGGACCTCGGGATTGAGAGCCTGGACGAGTTTGTGCGGGGCCTAGCGAAGGGGATGTTCGCGCGCACCGACGCGTCTGCCTGGCCCCATATCAGGCAGATCGCACCGCTGCATGCGCGCCCCCCCGACGCAAAACCCCTCCCGCGCGACCTGGTTGCGGACTTTGCCCCCTCTACACCGGACTGACGCTTCGAGTGAGCCGCACCCAGGTTACACGCGGCTCACCCGATACAAAATGACTCCACATATTGAACTCACACAATTGTTACGTAGTGTGTGCTAAGTTAATATAGGCATGCTGCGTAACTACACACAGACACCCATTACTATACAGACGCCTAGACATAACGCATGCGGGCGCGACGCGGGCCGCGACACACGCAGTCACTGAGCGGCGGTACATTCCACCACAAGCCGCTCACACACACATAACAGTTTCTCCCTCAAACCGCAAACGGCTAGATCTGTGACCGGGGCGAGGGAAAACTACACCCTTACTCTGTAGGAGCGTCGAGTCGGCATCTCCGTCGCTGGTCGTCACCCGCTGGGCTTCCCCCAGGTAACTGGGGGTCTCACCTGGCGGTGACAGACCGCCGAGATGTCGTGAAGAAAGCGGCGCTATAGACATAGCGTCGTGGCGCGCCTACAGAAAAACACATAGCAACTAATCACACGGACGCGTTAAATTACGCGTCCGACTATTACCGCTGCCGTGCTAGGCGCACATCAGGACGGGCCCGCAGTTGCGGGCCACGGTATAGCCTCCGCGGGCAAGGGGCGTAGCCCCGACCCCGCACGCCACGTCCCCTAACGGGGACGTAGCGACATCCAGTTACCTACGTTACCACTCGGCGCGCGGCAGCGGTAGCGGACGGACGTGTTTGTGGTTCGAGTGCTCCCGATTCCGGCTCTGTGGTTCCTGCTCCCAAGATTTCGTCACACCTCGTGACGATCTTCTATAGTCCTATTTTTAATAGTGACTATCTTCAGCTACTAGCTGTGTGCCTTTTTCAAGGCACAGCTAGTATAGTATTTCTATTAACAGTAATAGTCGATAAAACGATCGTCGGGTTATTTTGTCCTCTTCAGGGAAAAACCACAGTTTCGTGGTCCTCGGTGGATACCATACGGTGCCAACGAAGCCGAGTGGGGTGTTGACCCAAACGCACCCGCCGATCCCCATCAGGGTGAGGCAGAAAGTTGGACGGGTCCCAGTGTTCGGCCTTGGGGGGTCTCCTAGTCGGCATTGGTGACAGTTTTCCTTTCACAGCTACACACCTGGTGTCGGTTGGGTGTGTCTACCCCTTCGCACCAGACCCTGTTAGGACCCCGTTGCACAAATAAGATAGGCAACGGGCCAAAGCAAGCTTAGGGCTCACCAGTAGGTACTCACCTCCCTGTCCTATACCCGGCAGGGAGGGTCACACACCCCCGGGCAAGTCCACCCGGGGAGTTAGGTGTTAGGGCAAATGTTAGGTTCCCCTAACATTCCCTCCCACTAGCATGGCTTCCCTCCCGACTATGGGGAGCGCCTCCAACAGGACGGTGCTCCTCATAATGGAGTGCCTCAAGACCATCCTTGAAAAGGAAGGCCTAGAGGCCAAATATGCTGAAGAGGTCGCCGCCCTAGATCGGGCCATCTTCAGAGAGTCCCAGGCCATCGCTGACTTCAGCGATGCCCTAGTTAGTCCCTCTTCTCCCGAGAGTCCGCTCAGTCCAGACATGGACATTGATGTTCCCGCTCCCCCAAAGCGGGCGGACACTCCCATGCCCGCTTCCTCAAAGCGAGCAGCCACCTCATTCCCCCCCCCTCCCCACTCAGATACTGAGGCTAACCTCTCCTCTTCTTCCCACACGGATGACGAAGGCTTCTTGCCCGTCACCGGGAAGGGCAACAAGAGGAAGAAGAAGAGGCAGAGCACCACCCAGGCCACCAAGGTGGTCGCGGTCGAGGAACCCGCTTCTGGCCCCAGTTCACCAACTCCCCCAACGGTGCTCACCACCACCGCCTTGACCCCCGCTTCATCCTCCCCGCAGGATGCCCCCATGTCCCCGGTCCCTACTACTTCTGGCACCCAGAAGAGGAAGATCCCCCCCCCCCTCCCCCCGTCTTCATCCAAGACAAGGGAAAGTGGACCGACATCTCCAAATGGTGCTGCGATCAAAAGATCGTATACACCAATGCCCGAAATACCCAACAGGGTATCAAAGTGACCATCCCGACGTCGAAAGACTACCGGGAGCTCACTAGACTCCTCCGTTCCAGAGGCGTGGCATTCCACACCTTCTCTCTCCCTGAGGAGAAACAAACTCAACTCGTGGTGATCAAAAGGATCCCACGTGAAATCCCCGCCCAAGACATTAAAGAGGATCTTTTGTCACAGGGCATCCCCGTTGACGAGGTGCATCGCATGCACCGCGCTCGCAGCGGCGAAGCCTTCGACATGATCCTTGTGGTCTGTCCCCCAACCGAGTCCCGCCTCCACCCGATCTTCAATGTCAAAGCCATCTGCAATCTGATGGGCTTTGACATAGAAAAGCCCCACAAGAATGCCACCGTTGGGCAGTGCCACCGGTGCCAGTTATACGGACACTCACAGAAGCACTGCTACGCAAAACCCAGGTGCGTCAAGTGCCTGGGCGAGCACGGCACTGCTGAGTGTACTCGCCCCAAAGACCGCGCACTCTGCACTGAGCCGCCTAGCTGTGTGCTATGCGGCCAAACAGGGCACCCTGCTAACTACAGAGGCTGCCCGAAAGCCCCCAAGGCTGCTCCCTCCAAACTGGCCAAGCGCTCTGACGCTCGCCAGCAGAGGGAGGCTCCCTCTGCCTACAAGGCCCCTTCCGCCCAAATCCCAGAGAGGCTTAGCCCCCAAAGGCCTAGCCCTTGGAACCAGCTCCATCACCAGCAGGTTTTCCCTGCACTGGGTAACCCCAAAACCCAAAACCCCCCCTCACGCATCCCCCCTCTGATGGACCCCCGCATCCGCGCTCCTGCGCCCCTAATCCAACCGCTACCTACTCCGGTAGCAACGCGCCCCCTTCCCCCTCCCCTCGCGCAATCCCTTGATCCCTTCAGCGTGATCACCACGTCATTTATGACTTTCTTCACCCCTCGCGCTAGGCAAATGGCCAACGAGATCGTTGCTGCCAGGAATGCCTACGATGTGTGTAGGATCCCCCAAATCTTCAATGCAAATCTTCGCTAACCAACCTTCCCCCCATTATGGATAAAACACCCCTAACTAGGTTTAAACCCCGATCCCTAAACTTAGGCTTCTTCAATGCCAATGGCATTCTTGGTCAAAGAGATGAGATCGCGGAATTCCTCCGCGACCATCAAATAAACATCCTCTTAGTACAGGAAACGTTCCTCAAACCCCATAAGCGTAACCCATCCATAGCGAACTATCGCATAGTTCGCAACGATAGGACTCGCTGTCACAAGGGCGGCACCCTTATCTATTACAAAAAGGAGCTCTATTGCATCCCAATGGACCCTCCTACCCTCTCTCAGCTAGAAGTCTCTGTTTGCCGTCTAGGCATGACTGACCATCAGCCTATCACCCTAGTCACCGCTTACCTCCCTCCCCCTTCCCCGGCAACCGAGAATCCCCAGGAGATCTCCAACGATCTCACCACCTTTCTAGGCTTGAGCGACTCCGTTATCATAGCGGGCGACCTCAACGCTAAACATCCGTCTTGGAATAGTACCAGGACCTCAGCCAGAGGGCGACTCCTATTCGACCTCTCAAATACCCTGACTTTTGACGTCATCGCCCCGATGACTCCCACCCACTTCCCCCACGACTCCAACCATACCCCAGATGTCCTAGACACGGCGCTCCTTAAGAACTTCAGCCTTAGGCTTAACTCGATCGAAACGGTGCAAGAGCTTTCCTCTGATCACCGCCCAGTAGTCATGAAACTGGCCCCCCGTATAGGTCTCCCCGACCCCACACAGCCCCCTGCCACCAAGAAGGTCACGGACTGGAGGAAAGTAGGCGAATTGCTGAAATCCAACACGCCCCCCAATTGGACTCTATACCCGTAACAGTTCGATTCTGTCGCGGACACGACGGCCGCGATCGACTCGCTCACGGATCACGTACAATCGGTCTTGAACGACTGTTCGAGGCAAGTTCCAGCAGTGGACGACCACCGCTTCAAATTGCCGACCGATGTACGTGACCTGATGACCGAGAAGAACGCGGCCACTCGTGCTTACAGCAACTTCCCTTGCTCCGCTAACAAATTTCACATGCGTTACTTACAACGTAAAGTAAGGAATCGCATAGCTGAGTTGCGTGAAGCGGGCTGGGACAAGATGCTGAGAGATCTCGAACCCACCCACTTAGCTTTCTGGCAACTCCAGAGGAACCTTCAGTCCCAACAGAGCGCTGCCATGCCCCCACTTGTTCGCCCCGATAAGACCATTGCCTTCGATGACATCGACAAGGCCGAGTGCCTAGCCGACAGTCTCGAAGCTCAATGTTCACCCAGCTTACTGCCAGTAGACCAAGCTCATCTCACTGAGATCGACGCTGAAGTCGAACGCAGAGTATCACTTCCCCCCGTAGAAGACCCTGATGACCCACTGCCCCCCGTCACCCCTGACGAGGTGCACGAGATCATCAAAGGTCTTAAGAACCGCAAAGCCCCCGGCTCAGATGGACTCACTAATAGAGTGATCCAACTATTCAAATTCAAATTCAAATTCAAATTCATTTATTTCGTGAACACATGGTACATACAGTAGATGTTTTCATAAAATAATAAGATCCGAGCTGTGCTCCGCCAAAAAGCATACAAAATTTTAACAGGTTTTACATGCATAAAACATAACTATTTCAAAGTAGGTGATATCACAAAAAATATAGATTAAGTATGTCAAATTTAGATTAAATTGTTAAAAATATGTCAGTTAAATAAAGTAAAAGGGCCAAACAATAAAAAATGAAAAAATAATGTCACTAATAATTAAATTCAAATCAATAATCAAAATCATTCAGTATGTCACATATGATAAAACAGACTAATTAAAATTTGTCATTTAAATATTCGTCAACAGAATAATACACCTTATTATTTAACAGTTTGAAAAGATTCCTTTTAAATTCATTAATGTTCATACATGAGATAACTTGTCCTGGTAACTTATTATACAGTTTTTGAGCCATTGCATAAAAGCTTTTGCTATGAAATTTGGTTTTAGTTGCTAACCCCTGCAATTTTTGTGAGCGACGTTTACTTTCTACAAATCTATATAAATTCATGTTTTGTTTTACAAAAATACAGGCCTCATAAATATATAGAGATGGTAACGTTAAAATATTTAGTTTTTGAAAATGTGGCTTGCATGATACTGTTTGTTTTATTTTACAAATAGCTGGGATGCATTTTTTCTGTGCAACAAGTACCTCTTGAACCTTCGGTGCATTACCCCAGAATATGAGGCCATACCTCAAAGTTGAGGCGACATAACCATGATACGCTTCTAGTAGGGCGGTCTTATTTGCAATTTTGCCTAGCATATAAAGAGCATATGAAAATCTACTAAGCTTTCCACATACACTTTCAATTTGAGTCCTCCATGTCATGTCATTGTCTATATAAAGTCCAAGAAATTTTGTTACACTAGCTTCAAGTATTTCGTTCCCTTTATAGTGTACTTGAAACTGCGATTGTTCTTTATGCCTAATTTTAAAATTCATTATTTTAGTTTTGTTAAGGTTTATTTTAAGGTTATTAGCATTCAACCAGTCGATAATAGGAATAAGGCTATCGTTAATTTGCTCTTCTATTTGTTTTGTAGTACCAGAGTCATAGATAACAGTGCTGTCGTCGGCAAAAAGTGACATTTGATGTTCGGTTACTTGAGGAAAGTCATTAATATAGCATATAAATAGTAATGGTCCTAAGACAGAACCCTGCGGCACACCACATGACAATATTCTAGAGCTAGAGGAGTAAATTATCTCAGTTTTGGTCTTTATATTTACTCTTTTAATTTGTGTAATTTGCCTTCTATTCTCTAAATAAGATTTTATCAAATTAAGCACGCTACCTCTGATGCCATATCTCTCGAGCTTAGTTAATAGCATTTTATGGTCTACATAGTCAAACGCCCTGGTCATGTCCATAAACATTGCCATTACAGGTTTTCTGTTGTCCATATTATGGTGTATTTTTTCCAAGAAGTTGTAAATAGCCATATTAATTGTTCTATTTTTTCTGAAGCCCATTTGTTCCTTGCAGAATATATTATTTTTTTCTAAATAACTGTTAATATTATTATATAATATCTTCTCAAAAATTTTAGAAAATATTGGTATTAGTGCAATAGGCCTATAATTAGTCATTTGTGTTTTGTCTCCTTTTTTATGCAATGGCTTTATTATTGAAATCTTTAGTTTATCCGGAAAAGTGCCTTTCTGAATCATTTTGTTAATAATGTCACTTAATATGGGTGCTATGTTATGAGCAACTGATTTGATTACTCTAGTGTTAATATCATCATAGCCTGTACTGTTGGTGTTTTTAAGATTATTTATTATTGTAGCTATATCTTGAGGTACGGTTGGTGACATGAACATGGATTTATGCGATCCTGAAGTGCTAAAAATGTTTGCCTTTGAATAATTAGAATTTATTTGAACTGAAGATACGAAATAGTCATTAAATTGTTGTGCTATCTGTTTGGGTTTTGTTATATAGTTGCCATTTACATTAATCGCATTTATATTAGTTTTAGGAATATTAGCTTTTACAGATTTAATAACTTTCCAAGTTGCCTTCGACTTGTTTGAGCTTGTTCGAATAAAATAAGAGTTCTGTGCTTTCTGAGTTAGTTTGATAACATTTTGATATCTTTTAGAGAAAGTTTTGAACGCTACTTTAGAATCGTGGTCTCGTGTTAGTCTATATTTCCACAATAGAAATCGTCTGGTTCTACTACAACGCTTAAGTCCACGTGTGATCCACTTTGGTTTAGTAACTGTAGAAAGTTTACATTTCACAAGTGGAAAACATAGATCGTATATTAATTTAAACAGTGCAAAAAATGAGTTAAAACACTCATTTACTTCATCATATTCATAGACTTCAGAGAAACTGAGACTGGAGATATGTTTCTTAAAAAGGTTTATATTTTCCTTGCTATAGTCTCTTTTATATATATAATAATATGGTAGAATACACTTTTGTGATACCGGGAACTTCATAAGTTGTGCTGTATGGTCAGACACACCTAACTCTAAAATCTCACTTTTGCATCCTCTTATGTTATGGAGAAAATTGTCTAGACATGTACCACTACTAGGGCGTGTTGGTTCATTTATTTCTAGTTTTAGATCAAATTCCTTCAGAAGTTGTTTAAACAGTTTAGAGCTTTTGGTATCCTGAAGTACATCAATATTAAAGTCGCCACATACTATTATTTTTTGGTTACTTTTATAGCAAAACTGTTGCAATATGCTCGCCAAATTATCAAAGAACATATGTATCTTAGTTGAATTGGGAACTCTGTAAATACACAAAATGATAACGTTATCGTCCGTTAATTCGACTGCACAACATTCAAACACATTAGGAACATTTAACTTTTTCACAGATTCTATTTCTTTGAAGTTAATGTGGTTATTAATTAATACACAAGAGCCACCATTTCGCTTTAGTCTAGTGAAACTTGTAGCCAACACAAAATTTGGTATATTCAATAAGTCAAGATCACTTTGCTTCATATTGTGTTCTGTAAAGCATAATACACTTACACATTTCCCATTCCTCATGAGCGTATCCAAATGTTCTGTTATTACATCAGCCTTGGATAATAGTCCATTAATATTCTGATGCAGTACAAATAATGAATTATACACGAAAAAAATTTTGGTTTAGGACGTCAGTAGTACATGAAGCAAAAGAAGAAGGTGAGTCGCAATACAAGAAATCTTTTTCCGACAATGGTTCCTTCGCAGGTTTATGAATAATTAAATTACAATCAGTTGAAATATAGTCTTTAAGATTAGAAAAAATATTTGAAACGGCATAATTGTTAATTTTACCAGTCTGTCTTTGATACATCGAATATTCATATATTAAGTCTAAATTAGAGTCAAATAATATAGCATAATTGTCAATTTGTATGTCCTGATATAACAGATTATTAAACATTTCAATTCTAAAATTATACATTCCGCAATAATAACCATATTTATAAGTAGGTAAACACAATATTACGTTCGTATGCTTAATGATTGATAAACTTTCACGTATGATCTTTATTAATTCAAAGTAATTATTCGTTGTTTGGAAGTCATCCTCACCTATAAATATGATGCAGTTGTCCTTCATCGTGTAGCCAGATATTTTAGTGTCTATATTACATACCAAATTTTTTATGCCACAATTTGGTAAGACATAATGGCATATTTGGTGGCATGGAAAAGTATTTTCCGCAATTGTTAATATTTTATTCGATCGGCTGCTGCTTATAATGCATAGCTTGCTCTTTTCCTCTACGGTAGAACTTATTCTCCTTTGTTTAATTAATTGTACCGATTTATTCCGCGGAGTAACTTGAGTGGGGGTGAATAACTCTGGAGTCCCGTATCTTGAATTTCCTGATTTTTTTATGGAATGTTTGAGAGGTGTGTGCAATTTTGTTTTTTTATTTGGTGTTATTGTCTCGCTAGCTAACTTCTTGGTCGCTTTTTCTATAATTTTGTATTTATTATTCATTATTTCCATCGCTTTCTTTAAATCTGTATTTTCAATAGAGAGATTATTTATCTCCTCATGTGCTGCCTGCAATTGGTTATTAAGTCCACGGATTTGTCGTTTGAGTTCTTCTATTTCTTCGTGCCTGTCATCCATAGTAATGTTCGGAACGCTATTATTGGTGTCGCCCTCTATTGTCGAATCATTGTAATTACTACATTCCTCGAATGTTTCTATAGCCGGTTCCGAAGTTCGTCGGGTGCGCAGGGTAACGTTCTCAAAGAAACTCATTTTGTTAAATTTTTGTAGAAAAATGAGTTAAGAGAATAATTAAAAAGTTACCGTTTTATGTGGGATTCGAACTCGAGACACTCCGATTATGGACGCTCCACGGGTGCTCATGTGTCCATTGAGCCAAACGTGCTGTGATAGAGATCGTTGAAAATAGTAACTAGTTTCGTCATATATGTATTCAAATAATTATTAGCATTTCGATGTCGGGGAAGTCCAAAGTCCAGTTCTTTGTTTGAGGAGCGTAGGAATTATAGCGGTTGTGATTTGAAATATAGGGTTTTTTCCGTCGTATTTTGATCACTGTTTTTACCTGCATTAGGTCAGGAGGTCATATTTGCCGTAATATTTTTCACCAAACTGTTCTAAGTGTATCGTTCGTCCGATCACCACATTATTTATAACTAGTTCACACTTCTTAACGTCGTATTGATATTGTCTATTAAAACTTCACTTTTGGTTTATATTATCCCGGAATAACATTGTCAGTGTGTCCTGTCACTAATACACCTATTTTCTTCACGAAATATTGATGATTTATATTTAAATTGAATTAAAATATACGGAGCTGACGTTAGCGTATCGACGTCGATAGCGTGAATCCCTGAATCCCAGCCCACCTGATTATGCTTTTGAGCATCATCTTCAATGGTGCTCTCAACAATAATATCTTCCCCCAGGCATGGAAGGAAGCCACCGTTATAAGCATCCCCGAACTCGGCAAGCCCAGGTCCGAGCCATCCAGCTACCGCCCCATCAGTTTACTCAGGGTACTCGGCAAAATCTACGAGAGGCTTATTTATAAGCGACTTAGAGATTTTGCTGAAACCAAGGGCCTCATTCCGCACGAACAGTTTGGGTTCCGCACCCAACACTGTAGCATTCACCAGGCCCACCGCATTGTCGAGCATATAAGCGAAAGCTTCATGCGAGGCTCATAAGTCGATGCGGTCTTCTTCGACATAGCGAAGGCTTTTGACAAAGTCTGGCACAATGGCTTATTATATAAGCTGTACCAACTCGGGGTGCCTGACCGTCTCGTGCTCATCATACGAGACTTTCTGTCAAATCGAACCTTCCGCTATCGCATAGAGGGTGCCATATCCTCCCCCCGTCCCATACGTGCAGGTGTCCCCCAGGGGTCTGTCATCTCCCCACTCATCTTCACACTGTTCACCAGCGATATCCCAAAGAGTAAGAAGGCGCAGTTGGCTCTGTTCGCAGACGATACGGCCATCTACTCCAAGGGTCGTAGCCCCGATGCGATTCGCCGCACTCTCCAGGCCTCAGTCGACAAGCTCGGCGAATGGTTCAGGAAGTGGCGAATCGAAGTCAATCCCGACAAAAGTCAGGCGGTACTATTCTCAAAGCCGCGGATGTTCCCCCCCCTCCCCGAGCCCCTTACCATGTTTGGCAAGCAGATCCCTTGGGGGAAGCGAGCCAAATACCTAGGTGTCGTCCTAGACAACCACCTTATCTTCCAAGAGCACATAAAGCAGGTCCGTTCGCGGGCCGCTTTCGCTCTAGCTAGGCTTCATTCCGTCCTCCACGCTCGTAGCAAATTGTCACTTAGGTGCAAATTGCGTATTTACGAGGCGTGTATCCGTCCCATCATGACTTATGCCTGTGCCGTCTTTGCCCACGCTAGGCCCCGCCATATCCATAGGTTGCAAGCCCTCCAAAACCGTTTCCTCCGTAGAGCTACGGGTGCCCCCTATTATGTCCGTAACGAGGCCCTCCACCTTGACCTTAAAATCCCCACAATAGTCCAGTTCATGAAACACCTTTCCAAGCGTTTCTTTGACTCTGCCGCCAAACATCGCAACCCTCTGGTTGTCGAGGCGGCCAACTATACCCCCTCCCGCATTAGTCGTACCCGCCGTCGCAGGCACGCTCTTACCGACCCCGACGACCCCATAACTCTCCTACAGGAGAGCAATAGGGCAACTAGTACGGTTCTTAAAACCAGACGCCACCCGTCCTTCCGACCTCGCCGTCGAGGTCCCCCGCGACCGCGACCCCGATCCGATACTACTCCTCCCCGACTCTTGCTCGACGCTCAAACACCAGCCCGGGCTGTTGTAGAGCCGTCAGTAGTTTTAAACTCCCCGATCCAGCCTGTCCCGACTTGCTGCCCTCCCCCCAGCGACGCCCTAAGCCGAGGTCCGTACCCCACAGGGGGTGCCCTTAGCGAGCAGTCGCTTAGTTTAAGTTAGTTTTTAGTTTTTATGCCCCTGGCTGGAGGCTATAAGTTAGTAGCTTAGAGCATCTCCGCAGGAAAGTCCGGTTGAGTAGCAAATACCCCTAGTGGTAACCCTACGAGATGCCATTCAAAAAAAAAAAAAAAACCTACGGTACGATTTTCATCCGGTTAAGTAATCTAGAGATGGGTTGTAACAGGTGAAACACGATATCTGTGATCACAGTGATCACAGATATCGTGTTTCTGTGACTGTGACAAAAAAATAACAGATCCAAATATCTGTTATTAAATCACAGCCTGTGATTTTTGATAAATACGTGTCTCAATCGAATATCATCTTTATTTCTTTTGATTTAAAGTCGAAAATCGTATCTATCTGTTATAAAATCACAGCCTGTGATTTTAGTACAGACGATAAATACGTATTGACTCAATTGAATATCTTCTTTATTTCTTTTCGTTAAAGTCGAAAATCGTATCCGAAGTTTTAACAGTAACAGTCTTGAGGATCTGTGATTTTAAGTAACAGATATTTTTTATCGTTAGGAGCAATTGCTATCTGCTATTTTATAATATCTGTGACGATAAATACGCCTCACTCCTAAAGTAATCTTATCAGAGAAAGTGGTAGCAATTTATTTGCTAATTATCAAGATCTGCTTTTTGTATCAATTATAATATTTTATTAATAGGATAGTTTTTTTTTAGGTAGGTGTAATATTGATTAGTCTTTGTTTATAGATTTTAAATTTGAAGGATATTATTTTTAGATTTTTTTCATTAGTTTATTTTTTTAGTCTTTGTTTCTAAATTTTAAATTTGAAGAATATTATTTTTAGATTTTAATTTATTTTTTTACTTTATTTAAGACTAAGGAAATTGATTGTAAATATGGTTGTTGAAATCATAAATATTGATGGGCAGATGGTACCAAAGTTTGTCGTACCGATCATAGGGGACGGAGCTTGCCTTTTTAGGTCTCTTTCTTTTTTGATGCACGGAAATGAAGAAATGGCATTCAAAATACGTGAACAAATTGTTGATCACGTAAAGCAAAACTGGGATGAGTTTTCTGGTCTTTCTGAAAATGGATGTGGTGATAACTACACTACATCAGACGAATACTATGCTGATATGATTCTGTCTTCAACTTACGCACATTATGCGAGTTGACAGCAGCAGGCAGAATATATAATTTTATTTTTGAGGTTTACCGCAATTGCAAGTTATATGTAAAGGTTGGTGCTGAAGGTTGTCCAGTTAAGCGCTTTCGCTTTTCAGGCGATCTATCTGGTGGCCATTTTGAAGCTTATGTTTCAGATGAGGAACAATTTTCTGAAGTTGAAATAAATTCTAAACTCAATCCAATCTCTGTAAAGGCTAAGAAAATTACTTCCAGACGTGTTGAAGTAGTCGATAAAATACCTGTGTCATCAACTGATTCAGATCTTTCTACCGACTTTGCTTCCAAACAGCCAGTTGATGTATATATTTATCAGTCGACTTGCTCGATACCTCAAAAGAAAAATAAGAAGCGTAGAGCTAGATATACAGCAGCAACGAGAAAAAATCAACTAAAACAGGCCCAAAACAAGTATTCAAAAAGTAACCGTACACCTTATCGGAAAGCGTCATCCAAATATATAAAAAAAAAACTCAGAAGTGCACAGGCAAGATGCTGCTAATTATCAGCAGGCACATCCTGAAGTGCACAGGCGAGCTGCTGCTAATTACCAGCAGGCACATCCTGAAGTGCACAGGCAAGCTGCTGCAACTTACCAGCAGGCACAACCTGAAGTGCACAGACGAGCTACTGTTAATTACCAGCAGGCACAACCTGAAGTGCACAGGCGAGCTGCTGCTAATTACCAGCGGGCACATCCTGAAGTGCACAGGCGAGCTGCTGCTAATTACAAGCAGGCAAATCCTGAAGTACATAGAGCGGCTCAGCCACAATACAACACGAAGGCAACTGCAAGTCCCTGGATTACAAAGTACCTTTCAGGTATGTCTTACAATCCAGGAATGGCTTACGATTCTATGGTGAGTATAGGCAATATGAATAATAAGTGTCAGTGTTGCAATGCACTCAAATGGAAGGACGAGACTCTTGGAATGTGTTGTGGCAGTGGAAAGGTGCAACTCGAAGCATTACATAGTCTTCCTGATCCTCTATACAGTTTGGTAATGGATCTGCACCCTGACCATAAGCATTTTATGAGTAATATTCGTAAATACAACAATTGTTTCCAGATGACATCTTTTGGTGCAAAACAGGTGGTGGAGGATGGCTTTATGCCAACATTTAAAGTACAGGGTCAGGTCTATCATTTGGTTGGAAGCATTTTACCGGAACCAGATGAGAAAGCTAAATTCTTGCAGATTTATTTCGTTGGAGAAGACGATAGAGAAGTAAGTCGAAGGTGCTCAAATTATCAAGGATTGAAACCAAATTTGGTTAAACAGTTACAAAAAATGCTTCATGATGTTAACCCTTACATTAAAGACCTCAAAAGCACCATTGATAAAATTCCCCCCACCTGTGAATCGTTTAAAGTAGTCATTCATGCCGACAAGAAACCACTTGAAGGTCATAGAGGACGTTTTAACGCCCCAACGACCAACGAAGTTACTTTGGTGATGGTTGATCAGCAATTTGAGAAACGGGACATTATATTGGAAAGCCGTAGTACTTCTTTACGTCGGATAAGTGAACTGCATCGGTCATACGATGCCTTGCAATATCCCATAATATTTTGTTATGGCGATGATGGTTATTCTGTCAACTTGCCTCAACATGATCCCAAAACTAAATTGCCTCTAAAAAAAATGGTTTCGGCAGCCAGTTTCTATTCCTTCCGTATAATGATAAGAGACGGTGAAGATAACATTCTCCCGCGTTTTATCGCTCTTTTTAGTCAGTATTTAGTAGATCAATACGCTAAAATAGAAACTGAGAGACTAATTATATACGACATAATCAGGCAAAGTTACGTGCAGATAATTACGTACATCTTAAGGATGCAGTTAGACGACAAGATGCTGATGCCAATCAATTGGGGCAAATGGTAGTACTACCGTCCTCTTTCACTGGTGGTCCAAGGTACATGCATGAGCGTACCCAGGATGCGATGACATATGTACGCAACTACGGTCGCCCTGATCTGTTTGTGACGTTTACATGCAACCCTCGCTGGGACGACATTACCAAAGTTTTACTTCCTGGACAAAAGTCTTGTGATCGTCACGATATAATTGCTCGAGTGTTTCATATAAAAGTTAAAAAACTGATTAATATATTGATTAAAGGACAAATATTTGGAGAAATTCGTTGCTACATGTATTCGGTTGAGTGGCAAAAACGTGGTCTTCCACATGTCCACATTCTTCTATGGCTGAAAAGTAGCATAAAGCCAGACTCTATCTACAAAGTTATCTGCGCTGAAATACCTGACCCTGCACTTGACCAAAAACTTTACAAAACAGTAAAGTCGAACATGATTCATGGCCCTTGTGGAAGCTTTAATCATAAATCTCCTTGTATGAAGAACAAGAGCTGCACTAAAAGATATCCCCGACCTCTATTGAGGGAAACACAAACAGGTGATGATGGCTATCCACAGTATCGGAGACGATCCCCTAGCGAAGGCGGTTTTACCGTTAATATTCATGGTGTGGATCTAGATAACCGTTGGGTAGTTCCTTTTAACCCTGTACTATTAAAAACTTTTAACGCACATATAAACGTTGAGTATTGCAACTCTGTGAAATCAATAAAATATGTATGCAAGTATGTTAATAAAGGATCGGACCAGGCTACATTTGCACTAGAAAATGAAAAAGATGAGGTGAAGATTTATGAGAGCGGAAGGTACATAAGTAGCTCAGAAGCAGTGTGGCGAATTCTTGGGTTTTCCATACATGAGCGTTTCCCCACAGTTGTTCATTTAGCAATTCATTTGGAAAACGGTCAGAGAGTTTACTTCAACTCATATAATCTCGCTGACAAAATAGCTAATCCACCAAAAACGACGCTTTTAGCTTTTTTCGAACTATGTCAATCAGATAACTTTGCTAAAATTCTACTTTACTCTGAGGTACCCGCATATTACATATGGAATAAGAGTAATTTTGTAAGACGAAAAAGAGGAGTAACAGTTGATGGTTGGCCTGGTGTGATGAAGGAACACGCCTTTGGTAGAGTCTATACTGTTCACCCCAACAATACGGAGTGCTATCATCTGCGTTTACTGCTACATGAAGTGCGGGGCCCAACTTCATTTGAAGCACTAAAAACTGTGAATGGTGTGTTGCAGCCTACTTTCCAAGCTGCTTGCAAAATGTTAGGTTTGCTTGAAGATGACCACTGGCATGCGACGTTGGAGGAGGCCGCGCTTTGTCAGTCAGCAGCAAAAATGCGAGAACTGTTCACAATTATGTTAGTATTTTGTCAAATATCAGACCCAATAGCTCTTTGGGAAGACTTCAAAGACTATTTGTCTGAAGATTTTAAGCACAGGCTGCAAAAAGAGATCGGAGACAATGTAGAGAATTTCAAAGACCAAATTTTAAATGAATATCTATCTGATATTGAAGAAGCAGTGTTAACATTAGGTGGAAAATCGATAGATATGTACGGTTTGCCAAAACCAACCAAGCCACAAGTTGCCGGTAAATTCAAATTCAAATTCAAATTCAAATTCATTTATTTCGTGAACACAGGGTACATACAGTAGATGTTTTCATAAAATAATAAGATCCGAGCTGTGCTCCGCCAAAAAGCATACAAAATTTTAACAGGTTTTACATGCATAAAACATAACTATTTCAAAATAGGTGATATCACAAAAAATATAGATTAAGTATGTCAAATTTAGATTAAATTGTTAAAAATATGTCAGTTAAATAAAGTAAAAGGGCCAAACAATACAAAATGAAAAAAATAATGTCACTAATAATTAAATTCAAATCAATAATCAAAATCATTCAGTATGTCACATATGATAAAACAGACTAATTAAAATTTGTCATTTAAATATTCGTCAACAGAATAATACACCTTATTATTTAACAGTTTGAAAAGATTCCTTTTAAATTCATTAATGTTCATACATGAGATAACTTGTCCTGGTAACTTATTATACAGTTTTTGAGCCATTGCATAAAAGCTTTTGCTATGAAATTTGGTTTTAGTTGCTAACCCCTGCAATTTTTGTGAGCGACGTTTACTTTCTACAAATCTATATAAATTCATGTTTTGTTTTACAAAAATACAGGCCTCATAAATATATAGAGATGGTAACGTTAAAATATTTAGTTTTTGAAAATGTGGCTTGCATGATACTGTTTGTTTTATTTTACAAATAGCTCGGATGCATTTTTTCTGTGCAACAAGTACCTCTTGAACCTTCGGTGCATTACCCCAGAATATGAGGCCATACCTCAAAGTTGAGGCAACATAACCATGATACGCTTCTAGTAGGGCGGTCTTATTTGCAATTTTGCCTAGCATATAAAGAGCATATGAAAATCTACTAAGCTTTCCACATACACTTTCAATTTGAGTCCTCCATGTCATGTCATTGTCTATATAAAGTCCAAGAAATTTTGTTACACTAGCTTCAAGTATTTCGTTCCCTTTATAGTGTACTTGAAACTGCGATTGTTCTTTATGCCTAATTTTAAAATTCATTATTTTAGTTTTGTTAAGGTTTATTTTAAGGTTATTAGCATTCAACCAGTCGATAATAGGAATAAGGCTATCGTTAATTTGCTCTTCTATTTGTTTTGTAGTACCAGAGTCATAGATAACAGTGCTGTCGTCGGCAAAAAGTGACATTTGATGTTCGGTTACTTGAGGAAAGTCATTAATATAGCATATAAATAGTAATGGTCCTAAGACAGAACCCTGCGGCACACCACATGACAATATTCTAGAGCTAGAGGAGTAAATTATCTCAGTTTTGGTCTTTATATTTACTCTTTTAATTTGTGTAATTTGCCTTCTATTCTCTAAATAAGATTTTATCAAATTAAGCACGCTACCTCTGATGCCATATCTCTCGAGCTTAGTTAATAGCATTTTATGGTCTACATAGTCAAACGCCCTGGTCATGTCCATAAACATTGCCATTACAGGTTTTCTGTTGTCCATATTATGGTGTATTTTTTCCAAGAAGTTGTAAATAGCCATATTAATTGTTCTATTTTTTCTGAAGCCCATTTGTTCCTTGCAGAATATATTATTTTTTTCTAAATAACTGTTAATATTATTATATAATATCTTCTCAAAAATTTTAGAAAATATTGGTATTAGTGCAATAGGCCTATAATTAGTCATTTGTGTTTTGTCTCCTTTTTTATGCAATGGCTTTATTATTGAAATCTTTAGTTTATCCGGAAAAGTGCCTTTCTGAATCATTTTGTTAATAATGTCACTTAATATGGGTGCTATGTTATGAGCAACTGATTTGATTACTCTAGTGTTAATATCATCATAGCCTGTACTGTTGGTGTTTTTAAGATTATTTATTATTGTAGCTATATCTTGAGGTACGGTTGGTGACATGAACATGGATGGTAATAGGGAGTATATGAGAGAAACTAATTTTGATACAGTAGCTTTGGAAAGTTTTGTAAATAATAATACGCCATCGTTGACTGCCGAGCAAACGTCTGTATATAACCAAGTCATGACAAGTGTAGAAGTAAGTGAAGGAAAAATTTTCTTTCTGGACGCCCCTGGTGGCACAGGTAAGACTTATCTTTTAAACTTGCTCTTGGCAAAAGTAAGAAGCACTCGAGACATAGCTTTAGCTGTAGCGTCGTTTGGGATTGCTGCTACATTATTAGAAGGAGGTAGAACTGCACACGCTGCCTTAAAACTGCCTCTAAATCTTACAAATGTAGAGACACCCTTATGCAATATACCAAAGCAAAGCAATCTTGCCGAAGTGCTTAAAAATACTAAACTAATAGTATGGGATGAAATAACGATGGCGCACAAAAGAGGAGTTGAAGCCTTGAATAGGAGTTTGCAGGACATACGAAATAATAAAAACATAATGGGTGGTATGACGGTGTTGCTGGCAGGAGATTTTCGACAGACTTTACCGGTAGTGCCTAAAGGTACGCGCGCAGATGAGATCAAAGCATGCATCAAAAGATCTTTCTTATGGCCTTCAATTAAAGTTCTAAAACTTACTAGAAACATGAGAGTACATCTCAGAGGTGAAGTTTCTGCCGGCAGATTTGCAGATCTTCTTCTTCAAATCCGAAACGGAAACTTTCCACAAATAGATGGGTTGATACAAATACCATACGAATTATGTACTGTGGTATCAACAGTTGAGGGACTTGTAGATAAAATTTATCCTGATATTAAAAATATTAAAGGCAAACCGATGGAGTGGTTATGCCATTTTGACTCCCAAAAACGACCAAGCCGCTGCGATCAACGAAATGTTGATAAATACATTCGAAGGCGAAGAAATGATTTACAATTCTGTTGACACCATGGTCGATATGGACGAGTCGGTTAATTATCCTGTAGAATTTTTAAACTCTCTTAATCCGCCGGGTCTTCCGTGTCACAGACTTATGTTGCGTGTAGGTGCTCCTGTCATGTTACTTCGAAATTTACATCCTCCAAAATTGTGCAATGGAACTAGACTCCATGTAACAGCTCTCCGCCGCAATGTTATTGAGGCGAAAATACTAACTGGATCTGCCAGAGGAGAAACAGTATTCGTGCCGCGTATACCATTGATACCAAATGACCTTCCGTTTGAATTTAAAAGATTGCAGTTCCCAATCAAGGTTTGTTTCGCGATGACTATTAATAAGTCACAGGGACAAACTCTAAAATTTGCTGGAGTTGATTTGCGGCAAGACTGTTTCTCCCACGGCCAATTTTATGTAGCTTGCTCACGTGTTAGCTCTCCAACTAGCCTGGTTGTTTTAGTGCCCGCTTCCGAATTAGTGAAAAACATCGTATATAGAGAAATACTGTGAAGGATTTAGGTAGATACCGGTCCTTTACAGCAGGTATTTCTTTACAGTATTCCTCAAATATCACAAGTAGTAGAGGACAATTAGCCATGAAGAAAGGTCTATTGTTATAATACCTAATTCATAATTATCTAGAAAAAAAGAATTTATACTCTACGCAGACGACGTAAAATAAAATAGTAACGAAGTCAAATATTACATTGAATATTCGAGTCTGATTTTGAATATATAGTTTTTAGAATTTTTGGTCTGTTTGTTTGTATGTATGTTCCGGCTTGCACAAACACGGATGAGCAGATTTAGATGATATTTGGCACACAGATAGTTTATAACCTGGATTAACCTATAGGTTATTTTTTAATCCCGATTGTACGTTCCCGTCGGATATTTTTCGACATCCACGCGGGCGAAGCCGCGGGAAAAAGCTAGTTATTTTATAATTTACTTAAACACTAATAATTAAGGTAAATAGTTGCTTGCACTTAGTTACCCGATAACGTTTGCAGTATCATTAACTGGGTTAAAAAAAATATTGCATAAATCACCTTCAAGGCTACATTAGGTTTTTGAAGCAGTCGGCTAATGTGCTTAGACAGCAACAAATCGCAAGGTAAGTAGGACAGCGCAGTGGCCAGGTATACATATATGTTGAGTCAGCAACAAGAGTCACGGAAGTCAGGCCTTGAGTATGACGCACTAGGTGCCCTCATAATCGGTGGAGTTAATGTATCTGAATTCTGCAATTTTCCTAGCAGGGCATTCAGCGTCTCCTGTTTTGTGACCACTAGGCTTTTTAAAGCGTGAGCAAGTTGCACATTTTGGAATGTCGGCTTTCTTCGCGTATTCGGACAACGAATGGCCTGCGTCACCGCAGTGACCACAAGTAGGAACGATCTCTCTGCAAGTTTTTGCTGCATGGCCATATTGTTGGCATTTATAACACCTTGTTACCAATGTAAAGTCCCTGACAGGACAAGACGTCCAATTTATAAAAAGCCTTGATTGAGGGATTAGGGCTTTCCGTATATCGGCTGAAACTTCAACAACGTAATTACAGGTCGTAGCATCTCTCTTCCCCGATTTGTGGCTTAATTTTATGAAGGTCAAGAAGGATTCCAAGGACATCTCTGGTAACTTGTCGGCTACATTTTGTTCGAAAATGCATCTGAACACCTCATTTTCAGCCAAAGAAGTCGTTACTCCTACAACCACGATCCTAAGTTTGCGCTTGTTGGGCTCGGCGGTAGTAAGTCCAGATAGAGAGAGGTGGACTGCTTGCTTCAGTTTATCAGTGTCATCTTTCGTCTCGGTACTGATAATTACGCCTCCATTTTTTGTATTCCGGACACCTCGAAAGTGGAGCTTCATTTGCTCGGGCCGTATGATTGTTTGAACGAGTTCTTTTGTTTGGACACTTGTTTTTAATTTGTCACTGGGATAAATGGCAATAGAGCTTAGGTTATTGGGTCAAACGAAATCATTTGCTATTCTTCACCATATCGGCAAACGAACCATTTCTAGCAGAACCAGAATCCTTAATCCTCTGCTTGAGTTCCGAAATCTGTTCCATCAGGTCGCGTTTTTCTTCAAGGGCTTCAACCGCGTTATACGCCTGAATGGCTTTTTGCTTGAGAGACTGGTATAGGACTGCCATTTGTGATTATGTTTTGATTTTCCGCGACTCTGTTAGATCTTTCATCTACTTGTATCTCTGTTTCAGTCGGCGTTTCGATATTTCTTTTGTTATTGATTCTCCTTATTTATTTTTATTTATTAAAACTTTATGCACAAGTAAAAAAAAAAAAATACCGTACAAAGGCGGACTTAATGCCTGAGGCATTTTCTACCAGTCAACCTTAGGGTGATGCAGAGAAAAACATGGCAGGTGCAACATACGGGATAGCTAACTCGAAAAAGGATAATTAGTAATACATATATACTTACATACATACATATAAACAGAATAAACTTTGTCAGGAGAAATAACGATAGGTGGAGGAGAAAACAAGCCCAGCAAATCAGCGCCGCAACGATTCTGCCAACTTCTCACGAGCCGCTACTTTGAAAGATAACCGACTGGCAGTCATCCTGATGTTCAGAGGGAGCGCATTCCAAAGAAATACCGCCTGGACAAAGAAAGACGAGTGAATAAAACCAGGGCGCTTACTCTTGATTTTAATTCCGATCTATCGACATTGGAATTTTCACGTTTCGTACTCTTGAGTTCGACGCTAGCGCCAAATTGTATTCGAATTGCGTGTCCATTTTTGGGAACTAAGTGGAATCGGGATCGGGCTTGAGGTGCTACTCTTGACTTACTTTGACAGCCGTCTATTGCGCCAGTATTGCGTTGGGATTGTTTGTTGATTGGAATTTTTCCAATAACAAAAGTGTAACTTTTTAGAAATTGTTTTGCGTTTTATGTGGTTTTCACCAATTAATAAGTACATAACATGGCAGGGTTGGCATTAATATACAGTGTTTTACGTAATTCCCATAAAAAACAATTAAAACAAAGACGAGATGAGCGTCGGATGATGCGTTTTAAGGACGAAGCGTTTTCTATGAATGAAGACGAATTTAAAGCAAATTATAGAGTGAGCAAGGATTTTTTTGAGAAAATTTATGAAAACATTAAGAGAAGAAGTGATACATCACCATAAGGTACTTACGTATGTTGTCTTTGATACATTAGTTTTATCCCGTGGTTTTATCTATGGTTTTATTATCATGACTTTTGTTTGGAAGATCTTATAACTTTATTAATACTTGTATAATTCTTGCAGGTTTTAGTGGCACTGGTGCCGATTCTCTTGTCACAAAATTCTCTAAACTAAACTAAAAATCACTAAAATTTAGTTAAGTCCTGTCAAACGACCAAACTCATTCTGAAATTGACTAAAGTGACACAACTTAACTATATTATAGTTTGACAGCACTAAATGTCATTTTAGGTATTCAATTTAGTGAAAATTGTTTTTTTTTCGAACGTTTTTCACCTAAAATTTTGATTGTCAAACAAAACCAAACTATTATTAGTCGCGATTAAAAAGGTGTGGAATAAAATTAGTTGTAATAAACTAAAATTTCCAAAGCACATTTTCTATTGAAATTCATGTTATTTTGGATGCTTGTGAGGTTGGAAAATAAATGATGGACGCATATGTTATTGCAGCTGTTGTCGATTCGGCAGAAAGGTAACTAATAACAATATTGTTACTTATATTAGAATTCAGTACGAAAATAATGCATTTGTGAAAACATATAGGGATTTTTGTACTGAACATCTTATGTATTAAGTAAGTACTTTATATAATATGATTTAGAAAAGAAATGATCACCAGTACTAAGAAATACTTAACTATTTTTTAGAAACTATCAAGAAAGAGTTCAGTTGGAAAGATTGCGAGATCGTTCCAACCCATTCCAAATGGCAGAAGATAAATTTAAAAAAATGTTCAGACTCCCTAGATCGGGAGCACTTTATTTGGTGGAAACATTAAGGAGTCCTCGGTTGGATGAACGATTTCTCCCCAAACATATTAAGGTTAGAACAGTTTTGTGTCCTTTATGTACCTACCTTTATTTTGTATTTATGTAGGATTACTTAGTCCCTACATGTATGATAATAGAACTCATATTCATATTCAGATTCTAGCTGCTCTCAATCTGTTTGCCCAAGGCAGTTATCAAACACCTATTGGGCAAGATAAGATACTTGGGCTCAGCCAGCCATCAGTGAGCAGGTGCATAACAATAACAGCAGAATTAACCCCTCAATACTTGAGATTTCCCATGACCCGTGAAGAAAAGGAAGCAGCCAAGACAGAGTAAGTTCAATTGAATATTTCTTAGTTTTAAAAGGTACCTAGGTACTAGGTTTCTTAATGGATTTTTTTAAACCCTGGCTTCTCTGTCGAACTTCAAAAAACTAAAGAGAACATAATTAAAATACACCTGACAAAACTCAGAACTGCACCACTCTTTATTCATGTAACACTGACCTTGTTCCAGTTTTCAAGACCTATATAATATGCCCAACACATTAGGTGCAGTAGATGGGACTCATGTTGCTATAGCAAAACCTCCACTGAATCACCCTACTGCACCTGGCAACCCTTTCTACAATCGAAAGGGCTATTATAGCATCAACTGCCAGATTGTAAGTTTAAACTAAATTTTTTAACTCTTAAATATCATAATAGATTTATTCAAACAAAAACTTTCATTTTCATGTAGGTATGCAGTGCAAGGGGCAAGATTATTGGCCTAAACCCAAATTTTCCGGGGTCCACCCATGATGCTGCAATTTGGAGGGCATCAAAAATTAATAGAGTCCTGAGAAATGATTTTGTGCGTGGGGAAAGATCTCAGTGGCTTCTAGGTAGGTCACTAGTAAACTTTTATACCTACTAGGTATATCTATTAGCTAATTACAATATAAATTAATATAGTTTTATTTATTGTAGGAGATAAGGGATACCCACTGCAGCCATGGGTCATGACTCCCATTATGGTGCCAACAACTGAAGCGGAGGCTGCGTACAATGAGCGCCACACAAGGGCAAGAAATATCGTAGAAATGTGCAATGGGCGCCTCAAAAATAAATTTAGATGCCTACACAGGCATCCTTGCCTACATTACCAGCCAAAAAAGGCAGCTAAAATAATTGTAGCATGTTGCACCTTGTACAATATGGTTTTGGAATCATTGGATGGTAAGTGTACCTAGTTTGCTAGTTATTTATGTAATTCTTCTGTTTTATTTATAACACTTTTTAGGGCATATTGCCAATCTTTCTACTCGAGCGGCCTGTGGGTTCGGTATACGCAACGAGCCTACAACGTCCTGCGTATACAGTATAATAATGCTTTCAGAATGCTGTTGGGGCTGCCGCGGTATTGTAGTGCGTCGCAAATGTTCGCAAATGCGCGCGTTGACGGCTTCCACGCCATAGCGCGTAAGAAAGTGGCGTCGTTATTTCAAAGACTGCGGGGTAGCACCAACAGCATTTTGAAAATGATCGCATCTCGACCCGACTGTCCCATACAGGCACACTGGGTGGGAATAGTTACGGGGAAGATAAAATGATGGTTTTTCTTTTTTTTTCCATGAATAAATGATGTACCTACTAACATAGATCTTAAGAAAATTGTTACTAACACTTTATGGATACTGTCCGAAATAAATAAATTATTATATTATTATTATTTACGTTTGCAATCTAATAGATGTATTTTTTGCAGATGAAGAAGAATTAATAAATGTCACCGAAGACAATGAGCACAGTGCGATTGTAGAGGAAACCAGCATCGATTTCCTTGCAGAAGCAAGGGAAATTCGGCAATCAATTGTGAATCATTTTAATTAAATTAAACAATTTATTTCTTTACAATTTTAATTTTTATTCCCACCATTCCACCACATACTTCATGATCATCATCCGTAACTCTTAAACAAAATAATTAACAACATAATATAAAAATCAACAAAATAATTAACAATCAGCTAAATAATTAAAAATACAGAAAAATTGGCTTAGTTCCAATGCCAGTAGGGAGCTGAGTTAAGGCTTTGGCCCAAGCACTTAATGAGAATAGCAGGTTAAATTTGTAAGCTCCAAGACGAAGTAATGGAGAAGAAACCAATCAGGTTTCATTCCAATTATTTTCGTCTTGGGCATGTGCCACTAGATACGGTACACCGGAAGAGCGAATGGCAGCAGCCAACATTTCTGCCGCCTGGACGATACCCTCCCGGAGTAACCTGCTATTTTCATTCAGTGCTTGTACCAAATTGTGGTGCACTGGCGGGCGGGGAATACTCGGCAGTCTCCGACGACGGGTAACTCGCCCGCTTGACTGCCGAAGTGGTACTGCAGGAGTTCCCCTGTCGGTTTCCACATGCAGCTCTTCTGGTATGGACTGTCGAGAGGGCGACACATTTTGCTCCAGGGCAGGCGACATTAGTGGCGGCGGTAGTGGGGACGAGAGAGGTATTCCCTGAAGTAAAAACAGTTAATTAATTTGAGCTTCACGCAAACACCAGCACTCGGATAACATTAGGTAATTCATTTGTCACATTTATCAGTGCTTGAAAAGATAAATTTCTGAAAGCCAGCATTAGTACCTAATATATGTTATAAATACTAAAATAAATTACCATTTCCAACGTTGCAAAACCATCGACAGAAGCAGACCCAATGACATCAAGAATTTTCTTCTCACTGTCATTAAGATCTGCCTCTGCCGGTCCGCCACCTGTGGCCCTGATGGAGTCCCTCACTTTCCTGGCCTTTGTTTTCACCTTGGCCACCCACACAGCCCAAATCTGTTGAAATTAAATTAGTTTAGAACACACGAAAATTATGCATGTAACCAATCCAGTTTAACATTTTATCTGACTTAGACAACTTACATGTTGCCACTGCTTGACAATCCTGCTGCAGCCCAGTTGGTTCAGCTCCCTACTGATATTGCCCTAAAATTCCAATACCTCCGGATCAGCTTGATTTTCTAAAAAAAGAAAAAATTTGTGACACTAAAAGTAGACCGATGAAGTTAAAGAAGACATCATTTTATTATTAGCTATCAACACCGCAGCAGTATGGGATATGGGCAGGAGAATGATGAAACACCGCAAGTATAGATAATTTAAGGTTGATGCTCTGAGGTTGTATGTGAATTAAAATTTTCTTTCGTTTTTGTAAAAATCCCATCGCTACAATAAAATAAAGTTCAGTTGTATTTTCTTACCTCTTGCCATTTGGCGATTATTGTGGAGCCGCTCCACGAGCAGCTCCTGCTGCCTTTTGTTCGCACGTTTTCTCGTCAACGACTGCATGACTTATCAAAAGAAACTGTAAGAGATTCCAAGCCGGAAAAAAGTTTCAAATATGCCACAACAAACAGACGTATTGAACTATTGACAAATTCAAGATGTCCTTGATAGGGCTTTCCTGGCGACGAGAATACCGGAGATTTTCAACTTACTTAACGAAAAACCGGATTTTCTTTTCTCGAGATCACATTTTTATTATCCAATTAGCTTTATTACGCTGAAATAAATAGCAAGATAATCATGCTACCTGAATCAATATTTGAAATGTTGTACTTGGTCGATTTTAGGTTTTTTTCTTATTGAAAACCGAAAATGTCGCCGAAGTGCTACATCGTTTTCGGTGTACAACCCTAGTAGGGCTTACAGTTAATAAAGACAAATACAAGCTACTGCATCATTTATTAAAAATTTGACAACAATTTAGTTTTACGCCGTCATATTGATCCCCATAATTCATTAAAATAATTAATGATAAACAATTAAAGTAAATTATTTGATTGCTCTCAGGTTTTTTTTGCACTTCGGATCTTTTCGTTCGCTTTCATTCACTCTCCGACAAATCTTGGTCTATGGTCTACTCAACTTAGCGATTGTCAAACTCGATTTTAGTCGTGTCAAAATCGTTTTTAAGTTTAGAGAATTTTGTTTGCAGAATAGCTTTTAAGATTCTCTTAACTAAAAATAAGAAATTTTAGAGATAGTTTAATTTAGTTCGTTGTACAAGAGAATCGGCACCATTGTCTTTTTATACGACTGCGAGTTACCAAAATCTAATTGGAGGAACATATGGTTGCTATGTTGTTTATTTACTTAGGTACCACTTGTATAAAACTTTAATATTAGTAACTTAACGGAAAATAAATAATTGTTACTAAAAAAGAACCACACGCGATCGATATCTTTACGCTAATGAACTAGCTAAACAAACTTGCATTTCGAATTCACTTTTTCTGAAACCACTAGACTTGACTTTGTTTTTGAAATTGGAATTGAAAACTCTCACGCCGCCTATTTTTTTTTGTAGTAGTTATAAGCAACGACCCTACTGCATGCAGCCAAAGTCATGGTAAATTTTATGATTTTAATCATATTCTTACGCCCAAATGAATTTAATATGTTACAATCAATCAATTAAACAACTGTTTATATCATATTTATTTATTAGCATTCTTATTTAAAGGATAAAGCATTTTAAAGCCCTATTAGCGGTTTATCGTAATGAGTTGAACACCACTATTGCGGGCCATAACATAGCTAACTTCACGTGTAACAAAATAATCGCGGGGCAATCCCAATTTCAATCCAATGTTGACAATATTGTTTTCAAGAGTACCGAATCACGTGACTGCAGAATTAACATTGGAATCGTATTGGCTTTAGATTGGAATTAAAATTAGTTTGAAGAGTAAGCCCCCAGAGCGGTGAGAAGGACATCGTAGAAGACGATTGTTGGTGGAGCGAAGATTTTTACTATGGGCAGAGCATAGGTTTTGAACATGGCAAGTCAGATAAGAATAAGAGAAGTGGGTGTGTCGAGTATAGAAAACAACACAGACAGCGCCCTCAACTCTCTGCGCTGACGTATTGGTAACCATTTTAAAAGCAAACGGTGCGAAGACACATGATCGTACTTACGAAGATTGAAAACGAATCGAATGCAGTTTTTTAGAAGGCGGTCAAGTTTATTGAGTAGATCTGCATTCAGGTCGTAGTAACACACATCACCATAGTCTATTATGGGAAAGATTAGGGACTGTACAAACATTGCCTTTATGCGTGATGGTAGAAGATTTTTCAACCTATAGAGCGACCGCAACGTTCCGGTGACTTTTTTACTTACAGTCGTGACCTGCTTTCGCCAGTCAAGACATGTGTCGACATGCAGACCAAGATTCTTAACAGCAGAGCTAAGCGGGATGACTGTGTTGTTGTGAGTGTCTGTCACCTATCCCTAGCTAATAACAAAATATTATATTTATTTTAAAACAAGCACATAGTTCGTGCCTCTTAGGAAGACATAAATTCTCAATTTTATGGGAAACAAGCTATGGACAAGTGCCACGAAAAAGTCGAAGGCAATAATTCAACAAATTCTTAAGAAACGACTTAAAATATCCGATTTCTAATCTTAGGACAATACTAGTTGCACATATGGTAACCATAAACCGAGCCCAGGCAATACCCAAACGGACCCTTTTAAAACAATTGAGAAATTGTACAAAAACGGCAATAAATCTATTCTGTGAAACTGTGGGAAGACGCGCTGGCTGAACGTGGTGTTTTAGGAATTGAGGGCTGATTTTGAAGTCCAGAACGACACTTGGTTTTAGACCTCGATAGGGTACGGACGTCCGTATCTAAGCTAGTTAAGTTAGAAGGCTTGGTGAATACCAAAAGGTCATGTTCGAGTGGGTTGTTGTAAGATAGCGAGTATTAGTTATTAATTTAAATATAGTTGGGTTAAAGCCCAGTTTAGAGTAATCTAGTATTTAACGTAGTATGTGTGTGTTTGTTGGTGTGACCGGGACGCGGTCGTGGCTGGTCGGAAGAAGGAGCTACGTGGCGAATCTGGTAAATTGTGCAGTATTCTGTAAGTGAATGGTAATCTAATTCTCTAAGGAATTATTTGGTAAGCGTCAAGTTTAATTAACTTTTATCTCTAGAAGTAGTGTGTACGTCGTAGTTACAAACTTATCTCTTATAAATTAAATTATATATTTTTATTTATAAGTAACAGTTAGATGATATCGCTGTCGAGTTATCAATGGACATTTATTCCAGAATGGCGAAATTACTCTTATTTAGTACTTATCGTATTATATAATTCACGTTAATTTCTTGTGTATTGCGTGTCACCTCCTAATCCGCACCTTGGCAGATAGTTGTCACTTGCATTTGGTTATAGGGAAATGGTGATGGCCTTCCACCATACTAGACACTGAGCATTAGCGCTCCTGACCTTTGACTACTATTGACCTTGAGCTGAGACACCACACTTGGAAGGCAGAACCATAAATACTCACAGCTCATTTAAAACAAGCTAGGCTATAAGGCCGACTTGTAATTGCATTATAAAGCAACCAAACGTTAGTGATGATATCTGTATCCAAAAAGGTCTCGCCACAGAACACTTTGCGTGAGACTTTGTGATCGCGCATTTCTCGGGAGAGGGTTAGGCTTCACTAAGTATCACAAACTGAATTGATAGTTCGTTCTAAGGAACGCTAGAAATCGTGTCTCGTTAAACCACAACCGGCTTTCGGGCCTCTCACAAATTTTATTAGCGAGACACGTCATTGGGATGCCAAATAGAAACGCCCCGTTGCCAGATAAGGACGATCCGCACGGCTGCCTAGTACATTGAAGCATCCACTAAATGGGGAAGATTAAAGAAATGTGAAGTGACGATATACCACTTCGGCGCTCACCAGGTACGATCGTATTATGTTCTGCTAGAGACTGAGTCTACGGTGCGCTTGCGCTAGTTTTGAATTATCTTATTAAAAAGGGGTTAGACCGCTGTAAGGGTGTCTTACACAATAATAAGTACGCGATTAGAACTACTCAATACTTGTCTTGCTCAATAACAGTTGGGCTTCGCAGTACTCTGTTATAGGATTGAATAAGACATTTATATGGTGCTTAGGGAACGTGTTCCGTTAGAATCGTATTAGTGTCCTCAGAGGTTCTATGCGTTAGGTCTAACAGAACACGTACAATGAGGCAAACGTTGTGAAACGGTTCCCGGTCTCACCGAATTGGGCATATTGTAGACAGACAAATTAAAGTAGCTATAATTAATGATTTTAAAGCGCGAGCGTAACGATTCCTATACGTTTTCCACATAATCAAGGCTGTATTGCAGATATAGGTGCTCGCCTGCGGGAGGAGAGACGCTGGCGTTCCAACATTTATGTATTATAGACTTTTGATTACCCTCTCGTCTTCTTAGCTTCATAATATTATATTACTATTATACTTATGTTTACTAACTGTGAATTCCCAATATTAACTTCCTTGCATCCCCCCTGTCCCCTAGCCATTTCGGAAGGGACAGTTTAGGTTATGGGAATTCATTTCTTATGTCGGTGGGAGGGTGACCAAGTCTGGGACGAGCCCTACAGAATAGTGCGGATTCGGCGGGGCACTGTTCTTTCCCCTACGGGGAAACCGACCTAAAACACTAATATTAGCATAATTAGGAAAAACGAAAATTTTATCAGCCTAGGGTAATTTAGGTACAGTCACATTGTCAAACATTATAGGTGGCACTGTCATGCCATTCAGCTTCCTCATACTGTGGAGGCTCCCTACAATGATAGCCTGACACTTGGTAGGATTGACCGCCACCCCAAATCGATCAGACCAGTTTTGAACTGCACCTAAATCTCGGTTTAGCTCCTCAATCGCATCATATAAATTGTCCACACTTGCCTGGCAGTAAAGCTGCAAATTGTCAGCATAAAGATGATACGCAGTCCGAAGTTCAGTGGTAATGAGATTAATAAAAATTGAGAACAAAAGAGGAGATAATATACCGACTTGAGGGACGCCAGCTACAAGATCACACCAACTGGACGAAGTGTCTCCAGCACAAACAGATTGCTGACGCCCCTGAAGATAAGAGGAAAACCATTCCAATACGTCCCGAGAGACCATAAGATAGGAAAGGATGGATAAAAGGATTTCGTGACTGACGGTATTAAAAGCATTGGAGAAGTCAATTAACACTAAGATTGTAACTTTAGTGTCTTCCATTCCCCGCCTTATATCGTCAATCATTTTAAGGAGAGCTGAAACGGTACTGTGCCCGGGCCTGAAACCGGATTGAAATGGACTAGTGAGGGAGTTGCGGTGAATAAAGTGGGAGAATTGTCTATGAACACTGGTCTCGAGTACCTTAGATAGAAAGGGAAGGATGGAAATTGGGCGAAAATGACTAGGAAGAGAGGGATTGGGTATCTTAGCTAGGGGCCGAACAAGGGCTTTACGCCATAGGGAAGGGAAAACACCGGTGTAAAGGGAGTTTATGATGTGGAAGATTACAGGGGGGAGTTGATCAATAGCCGCTACGATCATATGGCGGCTGATATTATCGTAGCCCACAGCTTTGGATTTAATGCAGAGGATAATCTTTTTGATCTCACCCGGGTCGACTGGGGTGAAGACAAAGGGGTTGATATTGGGACGCGTCAGACCAGCAAGGTAGTCGAGGGTTTGACATTTGGTTTGGCTATCTAGAGTGGGAACAGTAGAGAAATGGCGATTTAGATCGTCTAAACCAATTGTATTAGGAAGGTCCGAATGTCGCGATTTACCGATGCCCAAAGTTCCAAGGAACTTCCAAATATCGGCAGGAGAAGAAGAAGTGATATTATTTAGAATGTGGCGGTGGTTTAGCGTTGCGTATCATCTGATTACACCGATTCCTAGCAGCCTTAAACAAGACTCAATTGTCATCCGAGCGATCCTTTTTAAATTTCCGAAACGCACGGTCCCTCCGTCGCATTGCCACCCGAACTCCCCTGTTCATCCAAGGCGCAGGTGGACGCTTTATCTTAATTTTCTTTATAGGGGCATGGACGTCATAAAGCTTGACCACAACATCGTTGAAGAATCTGACTTTTTCCTCAACTGAAGCAGCAGCTTCCAGAGGTGACCAGTCAATATTAGACGCATCTTGTTGAAGCCTCTCGCTATTCATACGCGCAAAGGCACGCTTGTACTGGAACGTTGGTTTAAGTTTGGGGGGTTTAAGGACATAGGATAAATCAAAATCAAAATATTTTATTTCACATAAACCTACATGGGCACTTATGAAACGTCAGAAGCTAGGTGCACGGTTCCAATTGGTCGATTCCTATGGAGAAGAGCCGGCAAGAAAAACTCCATGGTTACTTTTTTTTAAATAATTGGCTTTTACAATACTTTCAAATTACAGTGTTGGTAGGCATGGGGGGACAATGTAGGCCTTTCAACAAGTAAGTACCAGGTACTTAACAAAAATAGAAGAAGTTCAATAAATCTACAGTCCAATAAGCCTACAACGTTCTCACATTCACAAAATAGAAAATAATCTATCTAAAAGACTAATGATAATAAAATTAGAATTCATATAAAAATAAAAACCTATTTAAACCAATTGACGTGATTGCTATTACAACTGTAACAAATTGAATAATTATAATCCTGTCCACAAAAGCCACTAAGAGTTGAAATTAATTGGAGGTATATAATGTCAAATACAATTATTATATATTTGATAGGAAAATAACGTCATGATGGGAAAAGCCAGGAGCATCATGTTGACCATGTGAGGAAACTAGGTAAGGATTAGAGATGAGGATCAGATCAAGCCAAGTATCATCACCGACTATGTTGTGATGAGTGGGTTGGAGAGGCAAAACATGGAAACTGGCTGACTCGATTAGATGCAGGAGTTTACGGGATCGTGGGGAGTTGAGGGCAAGGAGGTTGGTATTAAAATCCCCCATAACAATGTAATGTGATGCGAACCCAAAGATTCAAGTACCGATTCGAATTCAGTGAAATAATCAATGGAAGGGGGGCAATAGACGACGCCAAGGATGGTTTTAACTCCTTTGACACAAACCTAGAGGAAAAGAAACTCTGCGGATTCATTGGAAGAGGAAGAAGCTAGAATTTTAAATGGGAAATCCTCACGAAGGTAGATGGCTACACCACCAATCCGATCCTTTCGTAGAAGAACGAAACCGGGGTGCGGGTAAGTAGTTGAAAGCAGGTCAGGTTTGAGCCAAGTATCAGAAATCAGGACGGCGTGAACGTTGTTGTCGGAAAACGTCTCGTATAGTTCGTTTTAGTGACTGGGAATGCTCTGAGCATTGAGGTGACATACATTAAATAGTCGGCAAGAATTTTGGCTGAAATTTTGGCGTAAGAGGACAGTTAGGCAATCGCCTGAGTAACGTAATCGCTGACTAATGCAGCGGATGCGCCCGTGCGTCATTAATAAACTGCACAATTGCAGATTTGCAGATTCTAGAAATAAGTTTAGTTAATAGAAATATAATAATTGTAAATTAGTCTTGTAGAACATTTCAATCAATAAACATTGTTTTAATTCAAATAAATATATTTTTAATAATAATTTCGTTCGCCGTAACTTAACTGGCGCAGTCGGTAGGATCGCGACACTCTACTTCGAATACAACTCTTCGGTAAGAGTGAACGGTATCTATCGTTATCTTCGCGATCGAGAATTCGAATCTACAAAGGCGAGCAACCTGCGGGAGTCCGGGAGAATTGGGAGCCCTGCTGTTCTACGAGGCCCGGCTAGAGATGCAGAAGATACTGTGGTGAGTGCTTGTTGTATACCCAGTTTCCCATGCTATATTTCCTGCCGTATTTTATAAATGTTACCTATGTGTTTGTTTATAGGCTAAAATCGCTATAGGCAAATTGCATCACTTATAAGAGTTCATTACACTCATTTTTAATTTAGGTGTTTATGTATGCGTGCTAAAATCGCGGTATACATTTCGCATTTCACAGCAATTCATTCTGTAACAAGAGATATTTACTCGTTTATGTATCAGCTATTATCGTGATTCGTATAACATAATTAAAATAACTTCAAGCTAGCTTCTTAGGGAGTAGGCAGTATTAGGTATTAGACGTTATCCCAATAGTATTTTAAACTGAATTAGAATTGATTTCTTTTGTATTCTTATATTACAATTAAATTACGATGGCTATGGCAAGCATTGATCTAGCGACTTTCAAGTTCATTTCAGAGTTGTTGCCAAAATACGATGGCAATCCTAAAACATTAAATTACTTTATTAGAGAAGTTGAAAATGTGATGCTATTACTGGATCCACAAGTTAGGGTGAATCCTGCTATTGTTAGTTTAATTAAAAGTAAATTAAGCGGTTCGGCGATCAGTGCAATAGCATCCGAAGAAACAGTGGATAGCTGGCAGACAATTAAGGCTGCGTTGACGCGTAGATTAGGCGAACCGCGTAACGAAATACAGCTGATGCAAGAACTAACGCGTTTGCGGCGAAGTAAAAATGAAGACGCCGAGACGTTTGGTAAACGACTAAGAGAAATTTTAGACACCTTAAACGTAGTAGGTAGGCATACGGATAAGTCATACTATGAGAGTATGGTCATAGACCAATACGTTAACCATCTGGACTTTCACGTTTCTATTGGCGTGCGAATTGCGCAACCTACGACTCTTGAAGCAGCTATAGTAGCGGCTAGGCAAGAGGAGGCACGTTTGGCATTCAATAGATTCAATAATAATTTTAATGCACTTTCCATCCAAAACAAACCGAAAGAAATACCCAAGCCAAACCAAACGGTACCCCAAAATAATAACTTTACCCCGCGTAATAGCTGGAACATAGATCACAGACAACAAAGGGGTCAAGGCATACCCCAAGGAAGACCCGCTTCTGGTAACGTAAGACCTAGTGGTTCTGGTATTGTCAGAAACTCAGGTAATTTTAGATCTCAGCCGAATATACCTCGCCAACAGGTGAAACCGCCACAAAAGGTGTCTGACGTCACCATGAGATCGGTAAGTAAGCCCGAAGCACCGCGTTTTGCTTCCGAAGAAATGTTTTATACACAGCATAACCAAGACCAGTGTTACCCTGACTACAATGTCTACTACGAAGGTGAGTGTAATAATAATGTACAACTTAACGGCGAAGACTACAACTACACGCAGGAGATGCCTGTGGATGAACCAAGCCATCAGGATTTTCCCCAGAGCGAGGAGCCATTAAACCAAAGCTAGTTAAGACTTTTCACCTCAACAACCAAGGTAAAGACCATCTTCCTTATATAGAGTTACCGGAATTCCATGGTAAATTTTTATTGGATACTGGAACTTCGCGTTGTATGATATCACCTGACGTAATAATCAGTACTAATCTTGAACACTGCGTTGAGCGCGAGCCATTTCAAGTAAAAACGGCGCACGCTACTACTCGTCATGAACATGTTGCTATTTTACCTTTACCCCCACAGTTTAAGACAGACATATATCATAAATTTTTACTTTTCGATTTTGAGCCAAAGTATAAAGGACTAATAGGGATGGACTTGTTAAAAGAATTAGGGTGTAACATAGATTTTAAAAATAAGTTATTGCGAACTTATAATACCGAAATACCAATTTATTTTGATTATCCAGTAAAAAGACTCAAAATTGAACCTAATTGTGAAAAGTTTATAACAGTAAAAACGAATTATATGGACGGCAACTATATCTGCGACGACTTTAATTGGTTTAAAGGACTCAAGTCACCCGCCGCTGTAGTAGCCGTAAAGAACGGAATTTTTAAAACAACTATAATTAACTTAACCGATAAAGAACAAGTAATTAGTAACAATTGCCACCTACCCCTTGAGCCTTTACCGTCACAGTTGATAAATCAACACAAAACACACAAAATCAACACCCTTCAAACTAAAACTGACATAGACAAAGAACTTCACGAAAACTTAAAGAAAATTAGAATCAACCATATGAATGAAGAAGAAAAACGTGAGGTTACCAAAATTTGCTATCAATATCGTGACGTATTTTACTCCGAAAACATACCGTTATCCTTCACACATACGGTAAAACATGAATTAAGACTAACTGATGACACACCCATTTTTGTTAGAAACTATAGACAAGCCCCGCAACAACGTATTGAAATTAAAAAGCAAATAGATAATTTATTAAAACAGGGAATCATACGAGAAAGTATTTCACCCTGGTCTTGCCCTGTCCATATCGTCCCAAAAAAACCCGACGCTTCAGGGAAGGTCAAATGGAGACTTGTTATAGACTATAGACGACTGAACGATAAAATTGTCGAAGACAAGTACCCGTTACCGAACATCAACGACATACTTGATAGATTAGGGCGCGCACAGTATTTTACAACCCTTGATCTAGCAAGTGGCTACCACCAGCTAGAAATGCACCCCAATGACATAGAAAAAACTGCATTTACTACAGAAAGAGGTCATTATGAGTTCTTAAGAATGCCGTTTGGATTGAAAAATGCTCCGAGCACTTTTCAGCGAATTATGGACCATATTCTTAGAGGAATAGATAACGTATTCACTTATTTAGATGACGTCATAATTGCAGCCACCTCACTGCAGCATCATAACGAAAAACTCAAATTAGTACTTCAGCGATTCAGAATGCATAATCTCAAAGTGCAATTAGATAAATCAGAATTCTTACAAAAACATGTGAATTTCTTAGGACATGAATTGACTGACCAAGGACTACAACCCAACAAAGACAAGATAAAAGCAGTCTTAAATTTCCCCATACCACGAACACAAAAGGACATAAAGTCCTTCCTAGGATTAGTAGGTTATTACCGAAAATTCATTAAAGATTTTGCGAAGCTTACTAAACCGTTAACAGCCTGTCTTAAAAAGAACGCAAAAATTGTCCATAGTAACGAATTTTTAGACGCAGTTAACAAGTGTAAACAAATTTTGACCAATGCCCCAATATTACAATACCCTGACTTTGACAAACCATTTATCTTGACAACAGACGCATCTGATTTTGCGTTAGGCGCCGTTTTATCGCAAGGCAACGTTGGTGCAGATAAACCAGTAGCTTTTGCTTCAAGAACGCTATCAGAAACCGAGACGCGTTACTCGACAATAGAGAAAGAATTACTCGGGATAGTTTGGGCTATCAAATATTTTAGGCCTTATTTGTACGGCCGGAAATTCACTATCTATACAGACCATAGACCTTTGACTTGGCTGATGTCTTTAAAAGACCCTAACTCAAAGTTGACACGATGGAAACTAAAGCTAGCCGAGTACGACTATAAGGTAGTTTATAAAAAGGGTAAACAAAACACAAACGCCGATGCACTATCCAGAGTCAAAATCTTTCACAACAGCATAGATTCTCTAGCTGTCAATTTTGACGATAACGACGACGACGAGATTATAAACAGAATATTTGAGAACGCCCGTAGACAAGCACAGACAAATAACGACCGAGACGACAACAATGACGGACTTCGCAATAATAATACCGATGTACCTATCGACACTAGTAACTACCCTGGTAATAATAACGATGTAGAAGAAAGAAGTACTAACCACCCCCACACTGACAACGGAACAGACTCAATGAGCATTGTTACAGCCGACCCTGACCAATTAGTCTCGACAAATCATACCCAACCCGATAATGAAAACAACGGCATACCGATTTTATCCGATGCAATAGACAAACAACTAAAACAATTCTATATTAGGTCTACCCCGGGTTCAACATATAGAGTAGAAAACAGATCAACTAACTCTAGGACTGTTATTAAAGATGTTTTCATCCCCGTAAATAATACGGAACCCGAAATCATCAGGTTCCTAAAAGAGCACACAATAGCAGACCGTATCTTCCACTGTTATTTCTACGACGAAAATCTGTACCTTGCCTTCTCGAGAGTCTACACTACAATTTTCAATGATAGAGGTCCTAAACTTATAAGATGTACGTCACGATTTGACTTGAAAGAGCATGGCTGATGAGAGTATGTCATACTCACTTAAATGTCTCGCTGATGGTGGCGCGTGTGTTGGATCATTCGGTTCCCTACAAAATGGTTGAGCTGGATGGTGCTGATCCACGTGTCATGTTCGTGAACGGGCGCTGTCAGTTGAGACTGGTCATCTCTCATCTGCCAGGGCTTATTTTTAATCTTATATCTTGAATTGTTTTTGATTATTTTTCATTTGACATTGTTCTCACATATAGAAGCACCAAGAATACTGTACCCAGGATTTTGTAATATCTATATCCAATTTTAAAAGAGTGTCCTTGGAGTTTCTTGCCCGTTCTTCTCCATAGAGATCTACGATTTGGAATGGGCAACTAGTTTCAACTTTTTGACTAACTGACCGATTCTTTGACAATTCAAAAGTGCCTGTAAATGGTTTAATTGAAATAAATGCTTTGAGTTTGAGTTTGAGTTTGAGTTTGAGTTTGAGTTTGAGTTTACGAGTGACCATTGTTGAAAACAAAACTGAGCAACAAGAACTCATAAAACGATATCACGAAGGCAAATCGTCGCATAGAGGTATTCAGGAAACGTATAAACAACTCCACAGAAATTATCACTGGCCTAATATGCTATTGTCAATTCAACGATTCATTAATCAATGCGACATGTGTTTAAGAGCCAAATACGAAAGAAAACCTTTGAAACCCCCACTAACGTTAACAGAGACACCTACGAAACCGTTTCAACATCTGTTTATGGACCTATATTCCACTGGAGGTGCGACGTTCCTCACAATTATAGATAATTTTTCAAAATTTGCCCAGGCTGTACCGTTAAATGCTTCAAGCAGCGTTCATATCTCAGAAGCTTTACTACAAGTATTTTCCATACTAGGATTACCTCTGAAAATTACCACAGACTCAGACACGAAATTCGACAACGACGTTATAAAGGAAATATGCGCGTCTCACGACATTAACATACACTTCACGACTCCTTATAATCCGAATTCAAACTCACCCATTGAACGCTTTCACTCTACCATTGCTGAAATAATAAGAATTCAGAGAATGACAAATAAAGATGACCCTATTCAATTACTGATGAAGTACGCCATTATTGCCTACAATAATGCTATCCATTCTACAACAGGCTATACACCGCGTGAGCTTTTATTTGGTCATACAGCATCCAGAAATCCACTAGAACTTTACTATCCTAAAGAGTTCTATCAGGACTACGTCCTTAACCATCGCAAAAATGCAGAAGCAGTACAGGAGTGCATAGCAGCTCACGATCTAAAAATAAAGAGCAGGTGATAGAAAAACGGAATCAGGCTGCTGAGGCTATCATGTTTAAGGTAGGTGAAACTGTATATAAACAGGTTGCAAAGACTACGAGGAGTGACAAAACGAAACCAGTATTTAAAGGTCCGTATAAGATTATTCACCTTCACCCTAACAATGTGGCTGAAATCATAGGAAGCCACCCCAACTCTAAATCTATCAGAGTTCATTTCAAACTTTTACGAAGACAACATCTTGTTCCAGGATCCTCGTCACAGGAACCCTCCTGCTATACGCAACCGCCAACCTGACTCTTAACCCCGTAGATAATGTCAATGGCATTCTTTTATTAAAACAAGGTCAAATTCTGAAGCAAGTAGATACGTTTAGTTTGGCCTGCGTGTATAACGTATCCTATTTACACGAAACAACTCTAAAACTTATGTCCTTATATGCCAATACTAAAGCTGCAGAAAATAATGAGCAATTAAATAGAGCATACATAGATCAAATAGATAATAGCTTAAATTTAATAGGTAAGAAAATAGTGTTTATTGCACCGCACCATAGGTTTAGACGTGGTTTTATTAACGGCTTAGGTTCCATTGTTAAAACCATAACAGGAAATTTAGATTATGAAGATGCTATTAAATTCGAAAATGAAATATCAAAATTACGAAACTCAGTAAATAAAATTAATGTGTCTCAAAGGCAATCGTTATTCATAGCAAAACATGCAGTTGAAGAGTATAGTAAACAGATTAAGCTTTTAGACGAGAACCAGAAAAAACTAAGTCTAATGTTAGGAAATACCACTTTTAATAATAATATTATAGTAAATAGATTGCACTTCCTAGATTTATATATACAAATAGATTTCAGTCTGCAATTGCTGTTAGACAAGTTAGTAATTTTAGAAGACGCCATGACTTTTGCTCAGTTAGAAGTCATGCATCCAAGCATTATAAACCCACACATTCTTGTAAACGAAATGTTAGCTATTCAGAAATCGTACAATTTTAGACCAGTGGATAGCGTTACTATTAGCAATATACATAGCTTAGAGAAGTCTATTAGTGTAAAAGCTTATAGTGCAGATCACACGTTAACGTTTATATTAGATATTCCTTCCATCGATACAAACCAATACGACCTAATCCATCTATACTCCATTCCCGACAAACAAAACCTAGCAATTATTCCTAAATCCAAATACCTCGTACTGGGCACCAACGAGTACTCGTACCTAGAAGAGGACTGCAAACGGATCACACAAGACACACAACTCTGCACGTCGTTGAACACCCAGCCTGTTGATAAATCAGAAGACTGCATAATATCCCTTGTAAAACACCAAAACACAAATTGCTCACGAGCCAAGATAGACTTCAAACAAGGAAGAATCCAGAAACTCCAAGACAACAAGTGGCTTATCATCCTGAAGGAAGAAGAAATCCTAAGAAGTAAATGTGGAACTAAATCTGTATACAAAAGGATATCAGGAATACACATCGCCACTATTACAAGTGATTGCCAAATGCAAGTACTCAACCGAACACTAACGACAAACACCAATACTGTCGCATTGGATGAAATTATACCACTTCCTAGCAAAGCCGTGATTACAGAGGAGAACATCCATTTCAACCTACAGTTGGAAGATATATCACTGGACAACATTCACGAACTGATAGAACGAGCCGACAACCTTCACGAACCCACAATTGAGTGGCAGACTATGATGGCTACGCCCAGTTGGTCAACACTAGGACTGTACCTCATCCTGATAACAATCTTCCTATGGAAGCTTTGGCAGTGGAAACAACAACGACCAATACAGAATCAACCTCGCACCGAGGACGCTGCGGGAAGCTGCGGGACGCGCTTCCATCTTAAGGAGGGAGGAGTTAGGCAATCGCCTGAGTAACGTAATCGCTGACAGATTTGCAGATTCTAGAAATAAGTTTAGTTAATAGAAATATAATAATTGTAAATTAGTCTTGTAGAACATTTCAATCAATAAACATTGTTTTAATTCAAATAAATATATTTTTAATAATAATTTCGTTCGCCGTAACTTAACTGGACACCTTTTTTTTTTTTTTTGGGTGGGAAATCATCAAATGACTTCTCCCGCTCTGGGCGGAGCGGAAGGGCGTGTCAGACTCTTACTGACTAAAACCCACCCGTGTTCCTTCAGTTGCCTGTTGCCAGGGTCCCGGTATCCCTTTCGGACTATTCCGCAACCCTGGCAGGCATCGGTCCTAACGGATCCCGTCGTTGAGGCGCGCGTGGAACACGACGCGCCATCGACCCGGGCCTGGTCCTTATCGGACGGCGAGCTACCCATTGCTCGCCGTCCGCAATCCCGCGCCCATGGTGGCCGGGAATCCGCCTGGGATTCCCGTCGCCCAGGGTGTCTCCAGCGGCGGCGGTTAGGGGCGTGAGGGCGCAGGCCTTGCCTCTCCCTCACGCGTTCCGCCTCCTCCTTCGCGAGCATCACTGCTTCGCAGAAGGAGGTGACCGCCTCCCATGCCCTCTCGCTCCGTTCCATGGCCGGGACCAGGGCCGGACGCGAAAGGTCATTGCCACCAATCGCCTCCACGAGGACACGGCGGTGCTCCTCCCAAGCAGGGCACATCTCCACCGTATGCTCCACCGTGTCCTCCGGACGATCCGCACAGTGGTGACACCCGGGCGTTTCCTCCCGCCTAATCCTACACAGGTACCTCCCGAAGCTGCCATGTCCGGTGAGGACCTACGTCAGGCGGAAGATGAGGACGCCGTGGCGCCTCTCCAGCCACTCCTCAAAGAAGGGACTTATCGCCGCAATTGTGGCGTGCCCAGTAAGAGGACACCTAAGGTGTCTGTAAGTGAAGTGAAACTTTCATCGCTGGGAGAGGTTCTAGGAGGGACTAGATTCGTTGGCTGAATAAAATGTTTCGTTATCAGAAGTCATAATATGAGGATTAAATAAATATCTATAAATATATAATTATATATAATCCTAAAAACACTACACAAATGACTGGTACGACGTTTGCATCTCTGCACCACCCGCCAGCTCACAACATCATCGAATTCTAAACGTTACTAATAACTTTAAACTTGACTCATTAGTTTTCAGATAAAAAGCACACAGCACAAATAATAATAACAAAAAGTAACTCACATGCGAATAAAATAGTAATAGTACATACTAAGATAAAAAAAAACAAAGTGTACTAACAATAAATTAAAATTTTGAATATAATAATTATGAATAAGTTGTGAACGTATCCGATTGAACACGTCAATCTTAATAATATTTAATCTGTGGACTTTACAATTTTGACTTATTTGACGTTTACGTACAAGAAAAGAAAAATGAAATTGAAATGACTAAATAACAAACTCGTTGAGGGTAAATATTCTAAGGTGAAATTAACATTGAGAGACTATGATGAAACAATATGTATAACTAAAATAATTGAGGGAGCATAATAATAGATATTAGTGGTAAGCAATTTCGTAATACAAATAGCATGGAAATCAATATCTAGTAAACAGAAATAAGGATACCATTACTGACACGATCTGTTTTGCAGGCTATCTCCCGTGGCTTGGACCTTTGGAAACTTCGCAAGCAGAGGATTGAGCTCATCCATTGAAGAAACTTTGTGTCTACCTCCGTCAAAGGCCTTCAGAACGATAACACCGTCCTGAGTCCAACACGACCGCATCCCAAAGTGAAGACGCGCCTTCCCAAAGATGGACTGCCGGACCCTTGTCAAGAACTCCTTGACTGAGATGGATGTTCCTTTCAAGCGTGTCTTAGCTTTCCAGACTATTGACTTGTCATCATAATAATAAAGATACTTGTACTTTAACTAATCTGATGATCTATTTTATCTTTATTTTCAAGTATTAAAATTATGTATATCACTTATTATATTAAAAAGATTTAGATTTTTTTTTACATACATAATATTATCATATATGAATTAGCAAGGGACCGTCATAATATTAATCCTTTTAAATAATTCCCTGAGAGATTCGCGACGACATAGATTATAAATGGCTCTGACAGCTCTCTTTTGCAAAATAAATATGGATTCAATGTCAGCAGCCCGACCCCACAGTAAAATGCCATACGACATAATGCTGTGGAAGTAACTGAAATAGACCAAACGCGCGGTTTCTACATCTGTTAACTGTCTTATCTTTCTAACAGCATAAGCGGCCGAGCTTAGCCGTCCCGCAAGAGATGTTATATGAGGTCCGCATTGTAATTTCTCGTCTAGCGTTAATCCCAGGAAATCTGTTTGATAAATAAATTCCAGTTTTTCTCCATTTAATATGATGTCACATTCGCTACTTCTAAACATTAGGTAATTTAAATCGAATGCATTTGTTTTTTTTTTCATTTAGTACCAAATTATTTACTGTAAACCAATCTTGGACCTGAAGAATAGAGCTATTCACGTCGTCAAGGTTTTGTGACCGTCGGTTTATTTTAAAAATCAATGATGTGTCATCTGCAAATAACACCATCTTCGGTTAATTTAGAAGTAATTGGGGTAAATCATTAATGTAAACTAAAAAGAGGAATGGACCCAATATCGAACCTTGAGGAACACCCATTGCAATTTCAGACCCCAATGAGTTTACGCCGTTTACTTGAACTTTAACTTTTCTATCTTGTAGATAAGATCTTAGTAAATCACGAGCTATGTTCCTAATCTCATAGTGCTCTAGTTACAGCAGAAGTGTCTCATGGTCGACGCAATCGAACGCTTTCGAGAGGTCGCAAAAGATTCCAATGGCATCTTGTACTTCTTCCCAGGCGTTAAAAATGTTCTTTATTAGGGTGACACCGGCGTCAGTGGTACAACGCCCTTTGGTAAAACCGTACTGTTGTTCGTGAAAGATGGAATTTGTATTAAAGTGACGTAACATTTGATTGAGCATCAACTTTTCAAACACCTTACTGGAAACTGGCAGAATTGACACAGGCCTATAATTGTTGGGTTCCTTACTATCACCCGATTTGAACAAAGGAACTACTTTACTGTGTTTCATAAGATCTGGAAAGACTCCTTGGTCTTCACTGGTGTTAAATATAAAAGCTAAATAGGGCGCAATAGTTTCGATGATAGATTTATAGACTTTTACAGACATTCCCCATAGATCTTCTGTTGATTTAATTTTAAGATCTTTAAAAGCTCTTATAGCTGCCTGGGGGTTTGTATGTTGAAACCTAAACTCCAAAGGGCATGCTTTTACATTTTTTCTAGTTTTCTATAATATCTCAGTAGGATATTATTGGGCATTCTACTCCACCTTCCGTTCCATCGGCTCACTTCGTTCGCCTCTTCACTCTCGGTGGAGTAGAATGCCCAATAATATAATTGAAAAATACTGGTTCGGCGCCTATTCCACCCGATGGAACGGAAGATGGAGTAGAAATCTTACATAGTAGAGTAAAATACCGATACTGGTTCGGCGCCTATTCCACCCGATGGAACGGAAGATGGAGTAGAAATCTTACATAGTAGAGTAAAATACTGGTTCGGCGCCTATTCCACCCGATGGAGTAGAAATCTTACATAGTAGAGTAAAATACTGGTTCGGCGCCTATTCCACCCGATGGAACGGAAGGTGGAGTAGAAATCTTTCATAGTGGAGTAAAATACTGGTTCGGCGCCTATTCCACTATTTTAGTTCTAAAACGCAATATAGGCTTACCTCGATCAACTGCTGCAGATTCTCGGATTGAACACTAAACCACGACTTTATATTATATAGTTCAAAAGTTTTATAACAACAAGTTTCACACATAATTCGTTTGCAAATTGAACTACATACACGAACATAGTAAGCTAAAATTCAGGACAGTTTGTCTCATGTCTCTTCACAAAGCAAGAAATAGCATACACCTACAGGCATACACACATTCTATTTCTCTGACCCCAGATTGGGCACCAAGGACATCTGAACTTTAGGATACCGTAAACATTAAACTAAAATTTGGGTCAGATTGACTCTTGTCTCTTCACAGAGCAAGAAATAGCATGCACCTACAGGCACAAGCTCATTCTATTTCCATGACCCCAGATTGGGCACCAAGGACAACCAAATGTTAATTTAATTTATTCATATACGTAAACAATCAACTACTGGTTTTAGTAAGCTAAAATTCAGGACAGTTTGTCTCATGTCTCTTCACAAAGCTAGAAATAGCATGCACCTACAGGCACACGCACATTCTATTTCTATGACCCCAGATTGGGCACCAAGGACATCTGAACTTTAGGATACCGTAAACATTAAACTAAAATTTGGGTCAGATTGACTCTTGTCTCTTCACAGAGCAAGAAATAGCATGCACCTACAGGCACAAGCTCATTCTATTTCCATGACCCTAGATTGGGCACCAAGGACAACCAAATGTTAATTTAATTTATTCATACAGCTAACACTACCTTACACGCTAACAATCAACTACTGGTTGCTCTGCTGTTACTCCGCGTTGCGCTTGATTAATTAAGATGCTTACACACTCATACGTTCGCCTTCGAAACGGTTCATGCGCCGTCCCGTGGCTATTTATTGTACTATACTCTTTGTAAACCGCCTGACGACGGCGTCGGAAACGATCGTACAAATTTTTCACAGTATAGGTGTGAGTGAGTCTTTAAAACCTCGGACTGCAAAATTGCATTATGTAAATTTGCTGAATTCGAACTTTATCGTTGTTATGTGAGGTGTATGTGTGAGTGAGTAATTTCCATGTATTCAACAATTACTTTGTAAGATGATCGCCGCGCATGTTGCAGTCTTTGATTAAAATTTGATTTTTATAGGATTTCCTATTTCTCTCTCGTTTGTTTATTATTTTATATGTTTTATAATAATGTGTTAGTTCTATCAATCTAGGATTGTTTGAAAGATGATTCTTAATATCAGTACTGAAAATTTGCATGAAATGATTATAAAAATTCGTTCTAGCCGTTGGATGATTTTATAACAATTTTAAGTTTACTGCAACATACCTGTGAACTTACTTTATGACATGGGTTCGTTTACATATAATGGTCTGCACAAAAAAAAAAAAAAGAAAAAAAATGTATTCCTGATATTTTACTTTCGGCTCATCTTAACTTGCAGATTTGATTTTTTTAATTAGTTTGATTTATGTTGGCATGCAAAGTTTAATAATACGGTTTATCAAACAAACACACATACATTATTATAATACCTATTATAAGTAACAGCTTGGTATCGGCTTTACCTTTGTCGGTGAGCGTTAAAGCTGGTTTTCTATTTCGTTTCTCACGATAAAATTGCAATTTGACAGAAGGGTTTTCAATCAATACGGTTTAATAAGTCGTAAGTATCATCAATTAGTTATACACCTGTGAGGACATGTAGTTAAGGTTTAATTTTGATATGAGGTAAATATTGCTGAAATGATATTTTTTAGGTATATAACCAATCAATTTCGATCATATAATTACATTCGCTCCAGTGTCTTCCAGTGATCCACTTATCTTTTTCGTTACATAATTACGTCATCCTACAAATATAAAATGTAAGTAAGTACTACTAAGTTTATTGAATATTTTAATGTTTAATCGGTACCTACTCAGCTTCGGACCTGGTTTCTGCCTGCCGGCTGGTGTAACTGTCGCCATCATACCACCCATGTCATCTTCTAGCGAACTATATTCCATCTGAATATTTTAATGATTAATCGGTAATCAGCTACGGACCTGGTTTCTGCCTGCCGGCTGGTGTAACTATCACCATCATACCATCCATGTTATCTTCTAGCGAGCTATATTCCATCTGAATATTTTAATGTTTAATCGGTACCTACTCAGCTACGGACCTGGTTTCTGCCTGCCGGCTGGTAACTACCATCTTCTAGCGAGCTATATTCCATTGAAACTTTCCTCTCCATAATTATTGAGGTTGGTTATAGAATTAATCTTAGTGTGTTCTATTTCAGGTCTGACTCAGAATCGGAATATCAATCACCTGCACGGTCCACAGCTGCAGTAGTCGAGGTGAAAAAGCAAGCTAAGAAAAAGGCGGTGAAGCGCCAAACACCTGAAAGCACCGCCCACCCGTCAAACTCTAAGTCAAGGTAATTTATATTACTGCTTGTATGTTTAGGTGTTTTTTTGGTATGATAAATCAATTAAAATGTTATGTGCACTGATACATGATGGTTAGGGAACTTGGTAACGCAGACAACTGTAAAATCAATTTCCGATTATATTCAATGCAGGAATGTTAACAGTTACTTCATTAGGTATTCTTATTGAAATTATTATAACAAATATATACCACGTTTATCGCGTTTATCAGGCTTTGTATTCCCCATAAGATTCAACAGAGGTGTATAATAGATAATAAATTTAAATTATTATAAATGAAAATATGCGTAATTGTTTACAGTAAAAGACGCAGCTTGAGCTCGGACCTCTTTGGTCTGGAGGACGAACCGAAGACGACGACCTCAAGCGGGGACTTCGGTTCATCGCTCATCAGCCGTGTTGCCAACGGTAAAGTACGGCGAGCGGCAGACCTAAAGGGAGAGTTCTACGTAGAAGTAAAGGTATACGCGAAAGACGAAGTTGCCTCCACCCCCAAGGAAGAACGGTGGAAAAAAGCCCAGGTCGCTTTAAAAGCACAATTAGATCGAAATACTCCCCAGTGGGACGGGTTGCAAATGTTCATGAGGTCAATTCATGAATTGTTTAATCATTCCGAGCCCGTCTTTTACAGCGATAGCATAAATTTAAAATAATTTAGTTTTAATTGTTGGGGACACCAAATTAATTGTATTGATTATTGCAGAATCTAATAGTATGTAAATCTAAACCTATTTTAGCATACAAAATTAACTGACGTAATAATTATCTAAAATGCCTTTCTGTACCGTTTGTAACACCTCTGTTGAGCGCAGTCACTGGACAGGTCATCTACGTAGTACTAATCATAAAAACAAAAATATTTCGCATTTTTGCGAAGGTGTTGAAATAATCCATTCTGCATTTCGTAATCGTATAGCTTCTTATAGAATCGTCGATCCGTCTGAGAATTATTCTCTAGATTCATTTTTTAATAATATTGAGAACAAAATTAAAATGTTGATTGATACGTCTCTTAAAGAACACATTTGTTTAAAAGTTAACTTCGAATATTTCGCGTTGTTTTTAATGGTTAAAAATGATTCTCAGGAGATGAAATCATTTGCCACAAAAAACTTTACTTTGCATCAGAATTATGAATTGGATCCATTATTGGCTCAAGTCAAAAATACTTTAACAAAAAAGATTGAAGAATTTCAGGACCGCGATAGTGGATGGACCTTCTTAAACAATTCCCATTTGGAAATCAATGTTAACAAATATCAACCTTTGCGCGGTTCAGGTTTTGTCGAATTGCCTGTATCAATAAAATCGAAAAAAGCATGTATTAATATCCGCAATAATGATGAGTATTGTTTTTTATGGTCCGTTGTTGCTGCTTTATATCCAGCTAAAAGTCATCCTGAAAGAGTATCGTCTTACCCTGATTTTCGTAACGTATTAAATGTAAAGGATATATCATTCCCAATGAATTTCTCAGATGTTACGCGATTTGAGGGTAATAACCCTGAAATTTGTATTTATATTTATGGTTTGAAAAATAATACCATTGTAGGACCTCTTTACAAACCAAAAACCTTAAACGACAAGGTGATTCGTTTACTTTATTTCGAAAATGATGATTTATCACATTACTGTCTTATTAAAGACTTACCACGACTCGTTAAGAATCAAATAACAAAGCACCACAGTAAATTGTACTTTTGTGACGTTTGTTTACTGTTTTTTAATTCATGCGACGATCTTAGTTCACATAATTGTGGAGGTGTCGCCACGGAACTGTCTCCAAAAGGTTCTTTCATACAGTTTGAAAATTATAACAGAAAGCAGACTGTACCATTTGTTATATACGCAGATTTTGAAACAATGCTAGAACGGTATGAATCTTGTGACCCTAATCCCACTAAAGCGAGCACTGTAACGCGACAGCGACACGTGCCTATAGCTTATGCTTACCATATTACGTGTGCGCTAGACGAAAGCCACAATCGTTACGTTTCTTATCGCGGTTCGGATTGTGTATCTAATTTTGTGAAGTCTATTTATAAAGATGCACAAAATATTTATACTTTTTTAAAAAATAATGTTCCTATGATATACTCAGATGATAATGCTCACAACTTTGAAAACGCGATGAATTGTCATATTTGTGATCACTTCTTATTCGGCGACAGGGTTCGTGATCATTGCCACTTGAGTGGAAAGTATCGCGGCGCAGCTCATAGTTACTGTAACCTGCAATACAGATTACCAACATTTTTACCAGTATTCTTTCATAATTTGTCCGGATACGATTGTCACCTTTTTATAAAAGAATTAGGTGAAGCTCCTGGATCTATTAAAGTGATACCGAAAACAAAAGAAAACTATATTTCATTCACAAAGTTTATTCCGATTTCACCGGATGAAATCATTCAGGTTCGGTTTGTAGATTCTTTCAAGTTTTTAGGCACTAGTTTAGAAAAGTTGGTTAGTACCATGAAAAAACAAGACTTCAAACAATTACAATCTTATTTTCCTAATAAAACAGAATTTAACCTACTCACCCGTAAAGGAGTGTATCCTTATGATTATATGTCTCAATGGGATCGATACGAAGAAAAATGTTTGCCGTCAAAAAACAATTTTTTTAGCTCATTGACTAATGAGTCAATTACTGACGAAGACTTTGAACACGCTCGTTCCGTTTGGTCAGTATTCAATATTCGAAACATGGGTATGTACACCGATTTATATCTTAAAACAGACGTTCTGTTGCTAACAGATGTATTTGAAAATTTTCGAAAAACTTGTAAACGCCATTACAATCTCGATCCTGCGTTCTATCTTACAGCACCAAGTCTATCTTTTGATGCAATGCTTTTAAAAACAGGAGTTCAATTAGAATTAATTAGCGATGTCAAAATTTTTAGAATGATACAACAAGGTATTCGTGGAGGTGTTTGTATGTGTTCCAAAAGATATGCCAAAGCCAATCATAAATATTTAGATACCTACGATCCAAACCGCCCAAATTCATTTATCATTTATTTAGACTGTAACAATTTATACGGTTACAGCATGTGTCAATCCCTACCCTATTCTGGTTTTAGATTTATGAACAGACAAGAAATAGATTGTTTACAAACGAATTTGACAGACATCAGTGATACTGCGGAAAACGGTTACATTCTTGAAGTTGATTTAATATATCCGGAAAATTTGCACATTGAACACAATGATTTTCCATTTTGTCCAGAAAAATGCATACCACCTGGTGGTAAAAATAAAAAACTAGTACCGAATTTGTTTGACAAATATCACTATGTAATTCATTACGTTCATTTAAAAAAATGCTAACAATACGGTTTAATATTGAGAAGGATCCATCGAGTAATTATGTTTAAGCAAAGTTGTTTTTTAAAGCGATATATTGATATTAACACTCAGTTACGTCAAAAAGCAGAGTCAACGTTTGAACAAGATTTTTTCAAATTATTAAACAATAGTATTTTTGGAAAAACCTTAGAAAATAATGAAAATCGAATAGACGTTAAGTTAGTAAACAAGTGGTGTGACTCAAACAATAAAACAAAAAAGACGAATTGTGCTGAGAAATTGATAGCCAGTCCATATTTTCACAGCGCCTCTGTATTTTCTGATGATCTAGTAGCAATCCAAATGAAGCCTTTGCGTGTTATACTTAATAAACCAATATACATAGGGTTCACAGTATTAGAATTATCTAAAACGCATATGTACGATTTTCACTACTCTATCATGAAACCGTTTTATGGTAATGCAATTGAATTGTGCTATACTGACACAGATAGTCTAATTTATGATGTACAGAGTAATAACGTTTATAAAGATTTCAAGCTCAATTTTTTAAAATATTTCGATACCTCTAATTATGACTTAAACAATGAATTTCATTTGCCTATTATTAATAAGAAGATTCCAGGACTGTTTAAGGACGAAATGGGTGGCAAAGTTATCAAAGAATTTGTAGGGCTGCGCTCAAAGCTTTATTGTATTAAAACCGTAAACAAAACAATTAAAAAAGCTAAAGGTACAAAAAAATGTGTAACGAAAAATTTAAGTATGTTTGATTATAAAAATGTTTTATACAATTGCAATGTCATTCGCAAAAAAAAATGTATTGTTTAGGTCAATAAAACATGAAATATTCACACAGAATGTAAATAAAATAGCACTTTCAAGCAATGATGATAAACGATTGCTATCATCAGATAAAGTATCTACTTTAGCTTGGGGTAATGCAAATATATTTATGCGATGCATTACCATAATTTTATATGTTGTTAGGAACCTACAGTAGTTACATGTTACATTTCTAACATGTATTTATTGATTGTAAAACCTATGTTATTCTAATTGGAAAGTTAGATAATCTTACAACCTGCCTACTATCATACTTACAATTATAAAAAGTTTTTGAGGATGGGTAGCTGGATGTTTGTTACTCTTATAGTGTGAAATGTTGTGTACCTATGTAATTCTAAATTTGTGTATTCTTGGTGTCCCTTGTACTAGTTACTTGAAAATTAATTTTAGTAAAATATCTGTATTATATATTAATTTAATATGTATTTAAAATGAAATAAAGACATAATAATCTGTTTCATTAATGTAAAATAGTTGTGTATGTAATTCTAAATTTTTTGTATTTTTGGTGTCCCTTGTACTAATTAGTTCAAAATTAATTTTAGTATAATATCTGTTAAGTAATAATAATGCTTAGTTTAATTTACTTAAATAAACAATATATATTTATGTTCATAATAATAATCTGTTTCATTTCCATTCCTGATGACAAAGCGCATTGCGCTGACTGCTTTGTGCAATATAACACCGATCAGGTGCGCGAGCATGTCTCTTCATGTCGCGCCCATCAGCTTGAACTTGTTGAAACATGAAATTGATTCATATCGCAAGGTTTTAAGTAGTTTGCATTTCATAATAATATGATATGCACATACATCACCAGGCAGTCAGCCGGACCGGTCACATCAAATCAAATAAAAACGAAACGAATTGTAAGTATTGTACAAGTACCTACTCATCTACATATAACATTATTTCATCATGTTGTTTATGTCATTTTAATTAATTATTATTTCGTTTGTTTCAGATCATTGATAATGTGTGATTCTCCAGATATTATCGACTTCTCACAATACGCTCAAGGTTTTCCGACTCCGAGTTTAAGCTGGCATATCCCAGATTTCCCTGAACAAGAAAGACCTATCAACAAGGAGCCTAGAACAAGACGAGACTGCGGACCGGCCAACAAGAAACCTAGAACAAGACGGGAGTGTCTAAAACAGAAGTCATCTCTGCCTACATGTCAATCATTCGTCATAAACAATGAGAAGAAAAAAGGTTTACGACTGATCCAGGTACAAGTGTTGGATATCAGTGAACAAGAATCTGCAAGTGACAATCAGGATGTGATAATGTTAAGTGCGCAGTATGTAGTGACTGAATCGGTGGACCATGTTATGGAGGAGACGCAATCGTTAATTAATAAAATATCAAAAAAACTTTGTGGGGACGGTTATTATTAGCTGGTGTCATTATTTTGTAAGTATCTAGTAGTAGGTATATTTAGTGATAATCAATAATAATAAATCATGTATGTAATATTATAGTTATTAGAGCATATTCTTATTAGGTATGTAAAACATTTATTTTGTTTTCTTATTCTTTAGTGTTTAATCATGTTAGGTTTTTATGATGTGTAACTTTTGAATGTATAAATTATAAGCATAATAAGTTTGGTAAAATTAAAAAAATGTACCTACCTAAAAAAAGTTTGTAAGTTTAAATGTAGTTTGTTTTTAATCGAGTTGGGATAATGTTCATACATCACAAGTTTGTAAGTTAAGTATGTAGGTACGTTAGAAAACAGTTAACACTATTATTATTATTATTGTGTAGGTAGTTATAATTAGTTTGTAATAGTTGTAAGTAATGTAAAAAAGTAAATAAAAATATATTCATTTATTATTTAAATTATGTTTTATTTTGTATTACTTATTTATAATCGAACTCTAAATTAGCTCTAGTGTAATGAAATAATTAAAGGCTATTTGCTTTCCATATTTTTTATTAGAATAATTCGTTAATCATTGTATATTTGAAATTTGTAATAAAATTGATAAGAAATGTAATTTTTGCTGCAGCTAATTTAAAGTTTGTTATGTAGGTTACTCTGATTATAAATAAAACACTCTTAAGTACAAAGACATTTTTTAATTAACTGTTTAACACAATAACAATTAAATACATTCATATTGTTATCAACATACCATTTTCTAATACACACCGCATTCGTTAAAGTACAATTCATTTTATGGTTCACACAATTAAAATCAGTTTTATTTTTGCAGAACTTTTTTTTAATGTTGCTAAATTAGGACATCCCTTCTCACCTATATCTATCACTTCACAGTTTGCACATAAATCTTTAATCCACTTAATCTTTTCCAAACCCTTTGTAATAATTTTTTTATTTTCTAAATATGGTAAAATAACGCGTTGAAACTCTTTGTAGTCTATGTAGCCCTCACTCCAGTAAATTCCTCGATTTCTTTCTAACCACCTCACCTGCTTTTTTTCTTCTTGTGTTAGGTAGTGGAATGAAAATGGTGGTTTTACCAAGAACGTCTGTGTATGGTCTTGGTTCGCAATGGTCAATTCTTTAACAATAAAATTATTTATAGTATCTTTAAATCCTTGGAGTTCCACTATACAGGTATCTGTCTTCATGATAACTTAACAATGTTACTTAATGGTTTATATTCAACAATGCAATCGTTCAGAATGAGACAGTATGCTGATGTTTGATCTGGTATCTCTGAATCACTCTCAATTTCTACTCTTACATCCACAACCGGACCTGTCTTTAGATTATCCGCTTGTCTAGAGCAATCGACTACAAACAGCGGTGCTAAATCTCTAAATTGTTTTTCGCTTAGTATGGGTTCCGAGCGACGTCCGTAATACGACTGTTGAAATCTGGTGTATTGCTCGTATAATAAAGCGATTCTGTTATTAGCAAAACTCACATTTAAGTTTTCATATGGAAAATAGGTTGAATTGAGATACACTCTAACGTCTCGAATATGACAGTGATCGAATTGAGACATGTCAGAACTTGCATTGTTTTTTCTATTTGTCTGTAGACCAATAATAATGTATCTTGGTTTTTCTATTTGAGATGAAGTTTTGATAGACCAGGTATGTTTTGTAGTTTTAGGCAAAGCTGGATATTCGTATAGATCCCAATTTCTGTATATCATTTGAAGTGGACGATCCTTTTCTAATACTTTTAACAATCCAATTTTTTCTTTGTCTGATACTTTAACATGCGGTACGCGCCATATTATTTTATTGATCTGAACATCATCCACTACTTCGCCAGTATTAAGTTTTACAGCGTTTAAATTAGTGTTACTTCGTAACAATATCAGTTCATGTCTAGTATTTATAACGACTTTTTTAAAATCTTCAGCAAAACCGAGGAGGTTACGAAGTGGTATGGAAGCAGAAAATCTTCCTCCATTTATATTTTTTATGCCATCAATATTCCAGCCCCAGGCATTAGACATTTTTGATTCACTTTCGTTCATCGAAATGAGTGATTTCATGGTTGTTGTTATACCTGCATTTTTTATTTTATCAATCTCCACTCCATTTAGCTCATACCTAATGTCTTGGAATAAGTAGAGTAGAGCATTGTTCGTGAAATTGACACTAGTAGCTTTGTCCTTCGTATCTTTTTTGCTAACGATAACAGTTCCTTCCAAATATAAGGTGCTAGCTGATGGTAATATGTACAAGTCCTGTTGGTTGATAGGTATGCGGATTTCATCGTTCCTGTTGAAACTTGTTACATAGGGCTTGTAGGAATGAAATTCGATTCCTTCTATAGTATTATCATAAGTTGGAGCGGATAAAACGTCTAAGATATTCATTTTAGCAATCCGATCGCTCTAAGGAATGCTTTATTGTCTTTAGTTAATTTTATTTTCTTCTTAGAGAGAGGTCTTATTTGATAGGTAGCTCGAGCAGAACTGATATTCATTACTTGTTGAGACACATTTTTATTGTAGTCAATCATTTTTTTCTTCTAAGATGCAGATATACCTGCACTTCTTCACCACGTAAATTGATTAATCGTTTGTTTATATCTAACAGTCTGATGTGTATGCAGCTTATGTTGTTTTCATTGATTGGAAAGTATATTGCGTTCTTCGGGATTTCTATGATCCTGTATCCAGGTGGCACATTAAGTGCAAATTCGTGAATAATATGACTTGGTTCACCGTTTACATAAGAACCGCTTACAATATCACATTCAATCCTGACTACGGTCGTAGGTAGAATGTTGACTGGAGACTGTGACACATGCCATTTATTTGCTTTCAAGATTTGTTTGTTAAACCCTAATAGTCTTCTAAAAGAGTCTTCTTTGGTAAAATTAATATCTTTTGAACAGAATATAGTAGTTTTTAAAGTATTATTATTGCACCGCAGTTTGATCGCTGCATCTTTTATTTCGGATTTTAAATAATCAGTGATATCTTGCAATTCATAAGTGCCTTCCGGTATTTCAATAACTTCATTAAAACCATAATAGAACTTATTATTACTTTTATCAATGTTTGGAATAGAATTAAATGTTGAAAAGTGTAATAAAGCACACTCATACTCTCCATCTAGTTGCAAAGTATTAGGATAGTATGTAGTTAACACTGACGAGTCTCCAGTTATAGACAAACATCTTGCAAATGATTGAAATTAAAGAAAAGCATATATTTTATATTACATTTTTATTCCAAAAAGTCCACAAATAATTTAAACATAAATGACCACAATTGACTGCGTTAAATTTTTGATATCTTGTGTAGTTATAAAACACATTACAATTTTTGAAATATTGCATCAGTTCCATCGGAGGTTTTAAATTTCCATAGCTATCAAAGTATTCACAGTGATTGTGTACTTTAGCATAAGCTACCCAATGCGTTCCATCGTTCTTAGAATCGTCTAAGTTAACGATACCACATTCAATGCGTTTCGGCTTTCGAGGTAATCGATCCTTCATGTAGACCCCACGAAAATGTGGGATGTCTCTTGAATACTTTCGGATGTCTACATTAGTTAGAGGGCGATTGGGTAGCATATTTTTCAGTTTTTTGAAGATGTTATAAACAATCCTTTACCACTTTTATACGGCTTAATGTATAAACCCTTGCCCAACACTAAAGCCTCCATAGCTTTATTATGTCGTTCTGTTTCTTGCAAATTTTGTTTGCTTGCTTTGTAATCATTGACGGTTTTTCCAATGCCAGCTGCACCACCAGCTAAAGTTCCTAAAGCCGATAAACCAGCGAAAATTGGAATTAAAGGTAGAACTCCTCCAGTCTTTGGTATGGGTATTACTCGAGGTACTCGAATTCGATGATGAATGTTTGGATATAACTTTTTTGCTGTTAAGTAAGATGCTTTTATTAAAGTCTTATTGTCTTTGCATTTGAGTTTCTTAATTTTTGAATTTATTTTTGAAACTAAGCTTTTAAATGTTTTAATGCCGGATCCAGACTTTAGTTTTACTTTCATAACTTTGTTCACTAGCCAAGAGCTTAGTTTTTCACCTTTCCCTGCATCTTTTGATTTAAGTCTTTGTTTAGCCATGTTAAGTAGTTGTAAATCGGCTTTGTGACGATTTGCTAAGTCTGTATGGTTTGTATACGCAATGTCGTGTTGCATGCAAGCTTCGTCTAGTTTATTCACACCTCGGTCACCTCGCGCTAAGCGTTTGTGAAGTTTGGTTCCTGGTCCGCAATAATTGTATCCTGGCAAATGAAGTTCGAATGGTAGATTATTAATGATGTTGTTAACTAGTCCACCCCCTTGCATCACTCAAATTATAATGATATGATTTCAAATTAATTTTTTTTATATAATATCTTAGTCCATTATTGCAGCTTTTTCAATCCAACTGTTTTCTACACTGTTTAGACCTAACCATTTGACATACAATTTATTTCCTTTCTTTTTCAAAACCTTTTCTATCAAATAAACATCTGGATGGTTAGATCTTTGCAGTTCTTGTTCGTAAAAAGCTCCTAATATGTTTTGCTTTCGTTGATCTTCTATGTGATACGTCACTGGTAAGGTTTTATTTACCTTTTTTATAATAAATAATTCAGTTGACCAATTAGGAGTGTAACCTTTCTCAAAATTATGTTTGTATTTACTTATACGAACACAGTCACCAACTTTGAATTTAGGCTTCCACTGAACTAAATCATGTTTTTTTATTTTTTCAATATTTTCTTTGATTACTTGTTCATTACATTTATTCACATCAACCGGTTTAAATTGAATAGTGCGATGCTTGGTGTTGTTATATCTCTTCAATGTATCTTCCAATGGTAGACCTAACCACTTATAGTTTCCATTGAGACTAAAATATTTATATAATTTATTTTTTACAGTTCTAATCAGTCTCTCTACAATTGATGCTTTTTTAGTAGAAAACGATGAGTAATGGTTAATGTTGTGCTTTTTCATAAGAGCTTGAAAAGTGATGTTATAAAATTCTGTTCCCATATCAGTTTGTAAGTTAACAGGATTTTTACGACTACTAAGCAGTATACGTTCGAATGCATGAGTAACATCAAATTTATTTTTCGATTTTAACGGTTCAGCCCAGGCATACTTTGAGAAGCAGTCAATCACCACTAAGATGAAATTGTAACCTTTATTATACTTTTTCAGGTTTTGCATGTCCATCAAGTCTGCTTGCCATAAGTCGCTGATTCCTTTCAGAATAACAGAACGTCGAAGGAAATTTCTTCGTGCGGCTTTATAGATAGATAGATAGATAGATAGAATACTCTTTATTATGTACACCATAAAAATTACAGACATAAATTAGAAATTTTACATAGGGTGACACAATGGGCGGTCTTATCGCTAAAAGCGATCTTTTACAGACAACCTTTGGATGGATTAAAGTAAGAAGGAGAGACAATACTGCAGGTAGTCAGTGGTGTACCGTTTACATATACAATAAATACATACACACATAAAGCATTATCTTATCTATATAAATATATATAATATATACATAGTTAGATATATATATATATATATATATATATATAACAATAAACATGTTTAAGGAGAGAGGAAGTGTTTTTTCACTAGAATTTTAAAAGTGGACAAAGATTGAGCACGCCTAATCGACACGGGCAAGGCATTCCATAACCGTACTGCTTGGACAGTAAAAGATTTGTCATAAAAACTGGTGGAATGCATCGGCATCTCTAGTCTCAAGTTTTCTGATGACCTCAGGTTTATGTATTTCATTTACAATTTGTTGTTTAACCATTACGGAGTTTTTAGAAGTAATTTATCTACCTCTGCTTTAGTATAAAACTTATCTTGCAAATGAGTTGAAACCTCAGGTATCCCTGCTTTTAAAGTAGCTTGAACTGTACCCTTTGCATCTTTTATGATTTGAGAACGCAATGTACCAATCAGATTATTAAATTCTTTAATCATATTAGCATTCAATCGATCTACATAATCCTTGTTCACAACCAGATTATTTAATTCTTTTAACGTGTTAGCATTCAATCGATCTACATAATCCTTGTTCACAACCAGATTATTTTTTTTTTTAATGTGTTAGCATTCAATCGATCTACATAATCCTTGTTCACTGCCAGATTATTTAATTCTTTTAATGTGTTAGCATTCAATCGATCTACATAATCCTTGTTCACTGCCAGATTATTTAATTCTTTTAATGTGTTAGCATTCAATCGATCTACATAATCCTTGTTCACTGCCAGATTATTTAATTCTTTTAATGTGTTAGCATTCAATCAATCTACATAATCCTTGTTCACTGCCAGATTATTTAATTCTTTTAATGTGTTAGCATTCAATCGATCTACATAATCCTTGTTCACTGCCAGATTATTTAATTCTTTTAATGTGTTAGCATTCAATCGATCTACATAATCCTTGTTCACAGCTTCGTCTGCTTCTACTGGAGATCTAATTCCTTTCAGTCTTGATGTTTTTAAATCAAAATCTCCGTTCTCTGATTTTAACAATGCATTCTCATTAAACTCAAATAACTCTGATAAACGCATTCTTTTGTGAATGTAGTGTCCGAATTTGTCTACGTTCATGTTTAAGGTGTATTGTATCGAGAGGCTGATAAAAAAATAAAGACATTTTTAAGTATTTATTTATTTATAACTTTACTTTCACGCAATTCTTCAATGATAGATATAATTTCATTATCTAATCCTGTGTTGCCAGCATCTCTAGATGCAATTAATAATTTCAATCTTTCCACTAATTCATTAGGATTATCCCAGTACACTAAATCTACATTTTTTCTCCACTTTTTTAATAACGGTAGACCCTTTCCCTGAACTGTATTCTTCAGTTTAAAAAGAGGTTTAATAACTTGCAAATATTTTTGTCCTTTATTACTTTTTATTGGTTTAGTTGGCTCATAGTCCCGACGATGTGCATTTGTATCAAGAAACATCGACTTATAATTTTGCATATCACTATCTGTAACTAAGCTTAAGTCTACATCTTTCTTCAGCAACAACTGTTTTAAACCAGGTGTATTTCGGTATTTACTTCCAGCTACGGTTATGTATTGATCGTTGATCGTTATGGAAGCAGAACCTAACATCAGTTTCCCGCGGTCTGCTCTAACCCCAAATGGAATATCTACCAACGCTTCTGAAGATAGTGACCAGGATGACATATCACAATCTTCATTCTTTTCAACTACTGATTCATAAGAAGAGTCACTGTTGATATCGGATTCATATTTGTCTTCATCACCATTATTATCATTACTTCCTGCGCTACCAGTTCCTTCTTTCTGTGAAGTTTTGTTAATAAACGGAACATCAGCAAAATCATCACTAGCACGCAGGAGAGGAGTTTGCTTACTAGCATTAGCAATTAGGTTGAGAGGTTCTGTAACAGGTTTGAAAACAGATTCCAGTGCTTGTTTATTGTTAATCTCTGCATCTCTCATTTTTCGCACTTTTATTTTTACAGCTTCTGCCGCATCAACAATTTGTCGTTTCAATGATTTTTCCATATTGGTAAAATAGGTCGTAATTGGTTTAGCGTCGTAAGGTGAATAATAATGTCAGACAGGTAATAGTCTTATATATGTATTCCTGTTCTTAGTCAAAGACTACAAACGTGTCAAATTTACTTCTATAACATCCTTTGTTTTTAGAATAATCTTTATTAATTACAACATAATTGAAAGGTATACTCCATATTTTTGAACACATTTCACGAAATTCAATCCATGTCATGTCAGTGTTGACGTGTTCTTCATAAACATGTCTCATATTTCTTTCATCTTGTTTGAAAAGTACGATTAGGTTTGCGTTGTCTCTTACTAACTGCTTAGGGATTTTACTATACGTCTGATTTAGATAAAAACAATCGATGAACTTGTGTCTCCCCATAGCAAAATAATCACGCATACTACTTTGATTTTCACAAGCGACATCGTCAAATATAATAACAGAATTTGGTTTTGCGGTTTGAACACTCAATACTTGCTCATTTTCATGATATTTCTGAAATGAAATGCCTGGTACTTGTTGCAAGACTTTTTCTAAAAAAACATACTTGGGTTGTTGTAAGGTTTTCGAATAAACATACACATTTTGAAATCTTAAACCATTCTCGTGTATAAGAAGACCGATTAATAAATTAGTTTTTCCACAATTTGACGGACCGCAAATGATGCATCGTACTGATTTAGGTAATAATTCTCCATGGCGAAAACCAGTCTCCTGAGAATTAACACAAAGTTTGTTTACATGTAACGATTGTGGTGGTTTTACAAATTTCATGACGACTGCTTGAAACGGTTATATTAATAATGAGTCAATTGATGTATTACATTGACATTTATAACTCATTGTCGCTAACTCGAACAAATGTATTAGCAACCGCGCCTAACTGGAATAGGCGCCGAACTAGTATCTTACTCCACTATGTAAGATTTCTACTCCATATTCCGTTCCATCGGGTGGAATAGGCGCCGAACCAGTATCTTACTCCACTATGTAAGATTTCTACTCCATCTTCCGTTCCATCGGGTGGAATAGGCGCCGAACCAGTATTTTTCAATTATATTATTGGGCATTCTACTCCACCGAGAGTGACGAGGCGAACGAAGTGAGCCGATGGAACGGAAGGTGGAGTAGAATGCCCAATAATATCCTACTTATCTCCCGCGCCGAAGGCTAGTCTCCGTTGAGATTGGCCGCCGTGGCTGAAAATACGGTCTGGAGGACTATTATTAAGTAAGGCAGCAGAAAGCGCGGGTGATAAATTTAGAGCTTCAGTAGTTTTAACGGGAATAGTACAAAAAAAGTTTTCAAATTCCTGAGCTATTTTTACATCTGAGTTGATTGGGCCTTGTGCAGTCTCTAAATTAAATTCAGTACTACGCTTTTTTTTCCTACCTGTTTCATTATTTATTATTTGCCAGCTAATTTTATTTTATTGCTAATGTTAATTGCTAATTGCACATATTTTTTAAAGTTTTATAATATTTTGCAACATACTGATGAAAGGTTGTATTATTCATATGTTGCTTTAGGCCATAAAGTTCAAAAAGTTTTTCTCTGCTTTTACAAATACCTGCAGTCACCCAATCACTAAATAGGAACTTTTTATATAGGAGATTTGATATTACACTAAATAGGAGTTTTAGTTTTTAAATTGCTTGTTGATTAGTGAAAAGAAATTGGCGTAGAACTCATTTGGGTCACATAATTATATTATTAAAACTCTGAACACATAATTTACTGGCCAAAGAAGTATTTTATTTCTCTAAGTTTTTACATGTAATTGGCCTAAACCTTATTTGAATTTTTTGTAAAGGCATGGAGGCGCAAAATGTTATTGTTTGTCCACTGTGATCAGATGGAAACTTATTTACAATTTCCGTATGTAAGTAATCACAATTACAAAAAATATTATCTATACAAGTGGCAGAAGAAGCTTGTTACGCGCTCTGCCTACACCAAAACCGCTAGATAGCGAAACGATACCTATTTACAACGGAGGTTTCAACATAGTTCGCAACTCAGGGACATCGCTGACTCGACGCCTCGTGTCGCCGCCTAACCTACTTCCTACCATTCTGCTGATACCGCATCCGTATTTTTCAATTATTCAAAATCATTATTTTAATGTAATAAATTAATTTTGTTACTTTGGTACTAGCATCGTCCAAGTGTAGACATAAGACCGCCCGTCCTTCTGATATGCCTTGCAGGTCGCATCTTAGAAATCTCCTTAAGTCCCCTCCCCATTCCACTGACTTCTACTCCTACTCCTTCACTGTGCACGCGGTGCGGTTATGGAATTCCGTTCCGCCTGACATTAGGGACTGCCAAACTGTTGCACTGTTTAAAAGAAGAGTGAAAGAACACTATCGTTCCACTTCGTCATATGTGTGCGGCTGTTTATATGCAAAATTGTTTTCTATTCACTTGTTGTGTCGTTTATATTCCACCGGGGGCTGACGACAATGAATATTTGTCGATGTTTTCCCTATTAGAGAAAATATGTATCAAATATAGCAGTAATTTAATTGTATTAGGAGATTTTAATATGTACTCTTGTAACAACAACATTTCTAACTATTACGAATATTTCATGGCCTTCTGTGAATTTGCTCAGTGCAACGCAGTACCTAACTGTAACAATAGGCAGTTGGATCTCGTGTTGAGTGCGCGTAGTGGCGTGTCGGTGACCGCGGCAGACGAGGGCCTGCAGCCCGTGGACGCGTACCATCCTCCGCTGGCCGTGCGCATCGAGCGGGGCGCGCGCCCGCGCTCGCCTCCGCTGCCCCCCGCGCCACGTACCTCTTCCACATCGCCGCGTACGCGGCACTCGCACTCGCAATCTCAATCTTTGATAACTCGTAGATGTTGGAATTTTAATAAAGCGGACTTCAATCAAATGTATAGTTTGGTAGCTAAAATAGATTGGAGAGAGATTTACGGTTCATGCGATCCAGATGTAGTTTTAGATTCATTTTATAATAAGATTTATGAAGTTTTTGACAAGTGTGTTCCTCCAAAAAATAAACATAATATTAATCCATTAAATAATAGATACGTTTATCCAGTTTGGTATACAGCTGAAATAATTAGAGATATAAAAGTGAAATATTTATTACATAAAAAATATAAATTAAGTAAATCACGCAGTGATTATCTGGAATTCGCACGATACAGGGAGAGTGTGAAAACCGAGACTGCTCGAGCGCATGATCAATACCGCAACCGCGTGCAGGGACACCTGGCGAAGGATCCGCGAGCGTTTTGGGGGTATATTAGGTCTAGGAAAGGCGATTCGAATCAACGAAAGTTAATTAAGGATGGAAAGGTGTTCGAGCCTACGCCTGCTCGTTTAGAATGAGCAAATCAACGTGCATGCTAATTAGCTTGTAATTAGATATAAGGACTTTTTGTACTTGTTTGTCATTTTTGTCTTCCATTTTTGTTCGTCATCGAGGCAATACAAGTTTGACTATATAACAGCAATTTTGGAGTTTCTTTGAAGAGTCACCTAAAATTCCGCCACATTTTGGTCCATTACCGAGCCGGATTGGTAATTACATGAAGATTTGCCAAAAATCAGTGGATTTGGATAATTACCGTGGAGTTTTGCCGAGGAGGTTAGGTATAAGCCGGCAACGTGACTGTGAACAAAGGACTTCAAGCTAATTTACGGTGTTAAGAATATTATTAGAGTTTAATTATCATCACCCAACACTCGTTCAGGTAGTACATATTTAACCATAATTAAGGATTTTAAAAGGTTAGTATTTATTTACCTGATTACTTATTTTTATTGTGAATAGGGACTTATCATTTATTTCATGATATTTATTTGCAAATACGATTATACGTTCTTTCTATTTGTGAAAAGTTCAGTAGATATTTCGCTACATTTATAATTGTATAGCAGTATTTTAGTTAACTGTTCATATAAAATAGTTATTAGTGCGTATGTTGGTGTTAGATAGACATTACAAGGCTTATTCAGTCAAGTTATTCAGTTAATTAAACCGTATTAGTCAATTAAATTGATTATTGTTAGTGTATCGCTTTAAATTTCGACGTTAGGTAATTAAGTATTCAAGTTTTAAGGTACTGTAGCTTAAATAAAAGTCTAAATAAATTTCATTTTGTATTCACATAATATTTACAACAGGTAGCATTCACTATTTACAGTATTAACATCTTTATTTAAATTGATAAACCATAGTAGCTAAACGTATGTACCTTATATTGTAGGTAAGTTATATAACAATACACCTAAGTTATTATTATACAAATTCCAGGTTGACTACATTCGATTCCCAGTATGTCCGAAGAAAGAGAACTAGTTAAAAAACGAGGAAGCTTCAAGGGACGCTTAACTGCATTCATTAATTACCTTGATGTGTCCAGCGACAAGGAGTTAACCAGTTGTGAGGTCAAGGAATTGCAGTTACGAATTGGAAGAATCGAGTCTTTGTATGAGCATTACGATGAGGTACAGTTACGATTAGAATGTCTAGTAGAAGATATTAAAGCTCAATACTCTGAGCGTACTGAATTTGAGTCACAGTATTATAAAGCACTGTCTAGGTCACAGGAGCTGTTATGTAAGTACAACAACGAAAATGAGTCAATGAGTAGTGAAAAATGTACCCGTATCAGTCAACGTAAGCCTGTTAAGTTGCCCACAATACAGTTACCTAAATTTAATGGGACTTTTAGCAATTGGTTGGAGTTCCGTGACACTTATACTAGCCTCATTCACTGTAACGATGAAATCGACCAAGTTAACAAATTCCATTATTTGCGAGCATCCCTGGAAGGATCTGCTGCTGTTGTAATCCAGGCGATTGAATTCTCCGCAAGCAATTATGAGACAGCTTGGAAGCTAATTTGTGATCGTTTCGATAACAAAAGGTTGTTAGTTCAAAATCATGTGTCATCCTTATTTAACTTGAATGCTATTGCAAAGGAGTCCTCTGTTGCGTTGAAAGGATTGATTGACCAACTCAACAAAAATCTCCGTGCTTTGGAATCGTTAGATGAGCCCATCAAGTATTGGGACACTTTATTAATATTTATAGTAACTCGGAAGCTGGACCAACTAACGTATCGTGAGTGGGAAGAGCACAAAGGTCGTATAGACAAAGATAGCACAATAACATTTGCTGCACTCGTTCAATTCATTCGGTTTCGGGCTGATTTGTTAGAAACATTAGAAACAGCACGAAATAGTAGTAATCCCACTCCCGCTAAGCCTAGTTTAAATACTAATAAGATGAAATCTTTGGTTGTATCACAAGATTCTAATAATTCCAGCACTGAATTAAGTAAGTTGTGCCCGCACTGTAAAGCTGATCACGTTTTAAGTAGTTGTTCACAATTCCTTGCACTTAGCATAGACGCACGACTCAAACTAATACCTAACTATAAAGTGTGCTATAACTGTTTCCGTGCAGGTCACTTTGCCAACCGATGCAAAAAGCCGGGATGCAAGATATGTAAGCGCCGTCATAACACTTTGATTCATTCGTCGGAGAATAAAGGTACGACGAATTCTTGCAATAATGATAACAAATCACACGGTAGCTCGTCCCATTCCGTATCAACGTCATCACCCATTGAGGCCGTGGCTAGCACTAATGCGAGTGCAAATAATTTAACTTTGTCTGCGGATCTCATTTCGTTAAGTAGTGAGCGTAAACAACGCGCTGTGTTATTGTCCACCGCCCTTATCAAGTTATGTGATCTCAATGATCGTGAGCACGTAGTGCGAGCCATGCTTGATAGTGGTAGCACATCGTGTTTTATGACGGAACGATTATGTACACGGCTTAACTTAAATACTAGTAAGATAAATGGTTCGGTCTATGGCATTAATAACGTAAGTTCTCGCGTAGGCAAAACATGTCATGTTAAAATGACGTCATTAGACAATAGTTATGTTGCTAAGTTTTATTGTTTTGTTTTGCCATCATTAACGACTGTTGTGCCCTGTCGTGAAGTTGACATTTCTGACCTGAATATACCAGATAATATCTGTTTAGCTGACCCCACCTTTTACAAGCCTTCAGAAGTAGATGTCCTAATAGGAGCGGATCTCTTTTGGGACTTGGTTGGTTCACAGAGAATTAGACTAGGAGTAGGTAAGCCAGTGTTGTGTGAAACGTTGTTAGGCTGGATTGTTTCTGGCCCTGTTACCTATAATCATAATGGTAAATTAATGACCAATACTATTTCATGCAATTTAACTCAAACTGATTCCGGTAGTAACGGTGATTTTAATAAAATTCGCACCGATTTAGAAAAATTCTGGAATCTGGAAGAGATTAATTCACAATCCTCACATTATTTACCCGAGGAAAAGTTGTGTGAAGAGCATTTTGTTAAGAATACGACACGTTTAGAGAACGGTCATTTTTGTGTTCGTATTCCTGTTAGGCAAAATCCTTCTATTTTAGGAGAATCTTTCCAAAGGGCTTCTAAGTGTCTAAATTCTCTAGAACGTAGACTGAAGTGCAAGCCTGAGTTCGGTAAGTTATATCGTGACTTCATGTCTGAATATGAGACTTTAGGACATATGACCGAAAAAAAGGATAATGACAGTGCCCGTGGATATTTCATACCACACCACGGGGTACTGCGTGAAAGTAGCACTACTACCAAGCTCCGTGTTGTTTTTAATGCAAGCTGTGCTACTTCTTCAGGAGTATCCTTCAATGACGTGCAGATGGTGGGTCCTACAGTGCAGGACGATCTTATATCTATACTTCTACGGTTTCGACAACACAAGTTCGTATTGTCAGCTGATGTTGCGAAGATGTATAGATGTATATACGTCCACCCATCTGATAGGTACCTGCAACAGGTGCTCTGGCGTGACAATGCATGCGATCCTGTCAAGGTTTATAAATTGAATACCGTCACATATGGTACAGCTAGTGCACCATTTCTTGCTACACGTTGCCTCAAGCAAATAGGGATGGACTATGAAGCCAATGACACTAAGATCACTTCGTGTTCTGTTAGTGAGTCATCGTCAGGTATTAGCAGAGATAGGATTGCTGACGTCATCAAGCATGATTTTTACGTCGATGACCTGTTGACTGGAGCTGATGATTTAAATGAAGTTATGTTTATCCGCACAGAGGTCACCAACGCACTAGCATCTGCTTGCATGCCGCTTAGAAAGTGGAGGTCTAACGTTCCTAAATTAGTCTCCGGAGCTTCTCATTAGATTTAGATATGGGATCTAACGAACCCAATAAGTTGTTAGGGCTTGACTGGTTTTCTAGTTCCGACGAATTTGGATTTTCAAGTTTAACATTGCCTTCTACGGATTTTGTTACCAAGCGTGATATACTTTCTGCCATAGCACGTATTTTTGACCCCCTAGGACTTTTGTCTCCTTGCGTAGTTACAATGAAAATGTTTTTACAACGGATGTGGTTAGACAAGCTCTCGTGGGATGAGCCATTAACACCGGCACTTAATGCGAGTTGGAATGCTATTATTAAATCATTGCCGCTTATCAATAATTATCGTGTTCCACGACTCGTTATATGTAATGCATTTACTACACTGGAACTACATGTATTCACAGACGCATCTGAGCGTGCGTATGGTGCGTGCGTCTATGTACGCAGTGCCAATGATCAGGGTGAGTACATGGTTCGTCTTTTGGCTGCTAAAAGTCGAGTGGCACCGATTAAGCCGACCACCATTCCAAGACTGGAATTGTGTGGCGCCGTAGTCGGAGCTCGTTTGTGTGAGAAGGTTATCAGTTCACTGCGATTAAAGTTTAGTCATGTGTATTGTTGGACTGACTCCACCGTCGTGTTGGGATGGTTGCAGATGTTACCTTCTAAGCTTCAGCCATTTGTGCGCAATCGCGTTGCTGAAGTTTTAGATAAGGCAGGACACTGTACTTGGCGACACATTCCAACAGCCAAGAACCCTGCAGACCTAATATCTCGTGGCGTAGATATTAGTGTTCTGCAATCGTTGGACTTGTGGTGGAGTGGTCCCAGTTTTTTGAAGCAAGTCCAGTCTCATTGGCCGTCTCAAAATAAATCATTAGAACCAGACAAGCTGCCTGAAACTCGACCTCATGTTTTATTGAGCGCCAGTGTTAGTAATAGTAGTCATTATAATTCATTCATTGATTTTAATCGTTTTTCTAGTTATTTAAAGCTGATCCGTAGTGTAGCAACAGTTTTAAGGTTTATAAAATTGTGTAGGAAACATTCTTCTATCGGTAAATTTCTATCACAAGTCGAGTTGCAGGATGCATTAAATGTTATTATAATTAAAAGCCAAATTGAGTCTTTTCCCGAGTATGAATTAGTCATTAATAATCAGAAGTTACCTTATAAAAGTGCCCTTATAAAATTTAACGTATTCTTAGATAATAATAAAATCATGCGTGTCGGAGGACGCTTAGCAAATTCAAATTTTACTTTTGATAAAAAGCACCCCATTCTTTTACAGTCCACTCACAAATTTACGAGGTTACTATTTGAATTTGAACATGTAAAGCTGATGCATGCAGGCCCTCAGTTATTGCTGGCTTCGATTAGGGATTCATACTGGCCCATAGGCGGACGAAGCCTAGCTAAGAGTTGTTATCGTAATTGCGTGCGTTGTTGTCGCATGGCGGGTAGAACAGTTACTCCTTTGATGGGTAATTTGCCACAGCAGCGTCTCCTTCCAGGCGGTTATCCATTTGAAAGCACTGGTGTGGATTATGCAGGTCCCATCATGGCTGCTAGTAGGCAAGGTCGTGGATGCAGGCTAGTAAAAGTGTACATAGCCATTTTTGTGTGCTTCACCACCAAGGCTATTCATTTAGAGCTGGTGAGTGACTTAACCAGCAATAAGTATTTACTAGCTTTATCAAGATTTATCTCGCGACGGGGAAAACCTAGTGACATCTACTCCGACAACGGTACCTCTTTCGTCGGTGCCTGCAACGATCTTTCGAAGTTCCTTAAGTCTAATTGCAATTCCTTGGGCGAGCAATTGGCTAATGACGGAATTGAATTCCATTTTATACCAGCGTACACTCCTCATTTTGGCGGACTCTGGGAAGCGGGTGTTAAGTCAACAAAATATCATCTCAGGCGAGTGTTGGGAAATTGTAAGTTAACATTTGAAGAGCTTAACACTACATTAGTTCAGATTGAGGCGATACTGAATTCACGTCCACTGACGCCGCTGTCATCCGATCCAGCTGACTGCACCCCACTGACTCCGGGTCATTTTCTTGTTGGCCGGCCGCTGACGTCACTTCCGCAGCAAGATCTACAGAATCACCCCACTGCTTCACTGTCTCGTTTCCAACGGATCGAGCAGCTACGCCAGCATTTTTGGGCTCGTTGGAGTAAGGAGTTTGTGTCCGAGCTGCAGCAGAGGACAAAGTGGCATACCTGCAAAGATACACTAAAGCTGGGTTCTTTGGTCATCATTAAGGAGGACCATCTTCCTCCTCTTAAATGGAGATTGGGAAGAGTCGTTGCCGTCCATCCAGGGTCCAGATGGAATTGTTCGTGTGGCAGACGTCAAAACATCCGCTGGAGTCGTCAGAAGAGCCTTTAACAGGATTTGCCCACTGCCCGTTGATTCGGCGTCTGGTTGAAAGCGTCTCTGCTGCTTCCAACGTCTGGGGGCATGTTCGAGCCTACGCCTGCTCGTTTAGAATGAGCAAATCAACGTGCATGCTAATTAGCTTGTAATTAGATATAAGGACTTTTTGTACTTGTTTGTCATTTTTGTCTTCCATTTTTGTTCGTCATCGAGGCAATACAAGTTTGACTATATAACAGCAATTTTGGAGTTTCTTTGAAGAGTCACCTAAAATTCCGCCACAAAAGGTATTATCGGAATACGAATGTGCCGATGAGTTCGCTCGGTTTTTTCAGTCGGTGTACAATCCAGAACCTCCCGAACTGAGTGTGGCGGCGGCGAGTGCGGGCGAGGCGGCGGGCGCGTCGCCGGGCGCGCGGGTGCACCTAGCGAGTGTGGGCCCTGCTGACGTACAGCGTGCACTATCACGATTACCGCCTAAGCGCTCAGCTGGGCCGGATGGTATTCCGGCGTACATTTTTAGGGATTGCCGGGCGGTGTTGGTAAGGCCGTTGCTACACTTGTTCAACGTCTGTATCAAGGCCGCAACTTTTTCTGATCGCTGGAAACTTACCCGGGTCGTACCCGTGCCTAAAGTTAGTAGAGGTTCAGCACCCTGCGATTATAGACCTGTAGCGGTATTATGTACTCCAGCGAAAGTGTTTGAGTCCACCGTTCACGGTAGCCTGTATCCACAGATAAGCGCTCTGCTGTCCGACGCGCAGCATGGTTTCCGGGCTGGGCGGGGGACAGCGGGGAACTTACTGGATCTTATGACACATATAGTACCGACGGTGGATGCAGGTCAGCAGGTAGATGTTGCCTACTTCGATTTCAGGAAGGCCTTTGACACAGTAGATAACGACGTCCTTTTGGCTAAATTGGCTGGGATAGGCTGTACACCTCACACTTTGTCGTTTTTCGCCTGCTATTTACGAGACCGTTGTCAGTACGTGGACTGCAGTGGGCAGCTCTCTGAGCCCTATTTCACGAGATCCGGAGTCAGTCAGGGCAGTAATTTAGGGCCTTTTCTCTTCATTGTAACAGTTAATGACCTGCCAACAGTTGTCAATAAAGCCATACCATTGTTATTCGCTGACGACTTGAAATTAGTTCTTAAAATAAAACAAGAAAGTGATCATGACATACTGCAGCAGGATATTAATAGGGTAGTAGAGTGGAGTTGTAACAATAGGTTGTGTTTCAATGTGGCCAAATGTTCGGTGTTATCATTTACCCGTGCGCGCGAACCAAATCACTACCAATATTGCATGGATGGAATCCCACTGCAACGTGTCTCAGAGGTTAGGGACTTAGGCGTGCGTTTTACAACAGATTTAAATTTCCGTAAGCATACCACTGAGGTTTGTAAAAAAGCATACCGCAATTTAGGGTTGGTCTTACGGCTAGGAAACCAGTTCACGAACATCAGTGCTCTGAGATCGTTGTACGAAGCGCTTGTAAAAAGTCATTTGGAATACAATGCTGTCGTCTGGTCGCCACATGAAGCCAAGTACAAACTAATGCTAGAACGGATCCAGAACAAATTTATGAGATTCTTGTACTTAAAGTAGTATGGTATGTATCCAGGGTATCCACTGTTGTATCCTACTCTATTTGTGCTGGGCATGATAGGCTATAACAAACTGGAAGTAAGAAGGGAAGTAGCTCTCGCCACTTACTTATTCAAGATTTTGCGGGGTAAACTACACAACCCAGGCGTTCTGCGCACGGTTGGGTTGTGTGTACCTGATGGGCACGTGGGGCGACGGAGGCGACCGCCACTGCTGTGGGTGCCGCCCGCTCGAACCAACCTGCTGCAGCACGCGCCACTGACGCGCGCCCTGCGTGCACTCAATATGTTGTCACAACACATCGACTGTTTCAATTGTACTCTGAGTGAATTCACACGTGCCGCATTTTGTAAATTATCTCTGGGTTGTTCATAATCTATACATAATATTATAAATTAGAGCCATAGTTTAGAATTTATTACGGAAGGTTGATGTGTATAATAAGCTAATGTTAAGGTTGAATATGGCTAAGAAGTCTCGATGTTTAATTTTTAAATAATTATAACTACACTATTGTATTAGGTAAGCCTGTGATGATAGTTGTATGTGTTTTAAATAAATTAATTAAATAAATTAAATATTTGTGTAGGTTTTTTTTTCTATATATATTTATGAAGTAGGTAGTTATGTATATTATGCATGTAGTATTTATATCTGTATGTAAGTGTATGATCATATTATTTGTTCTAGTTTATTAAGTGAATTGTTTTGATTTTATGTATTTTATTTTCTCTTGAATTTTACACACGGTGTCTACATCTCTTATCTACTTTCCTATCGTAGGTGTGCTGGAAGAGATTTCTTTAGAAATAAGCATCACCTTTGTACGTTTTTTTCTGTTCTTTTCTTCTTGTCTGTTTATTATGTGTGTACATAAATAGTTAAATAAATAAATAAGAATTAAATTGTAATTTTTAAAGTAATTAAACTATTTTTCAAATTAATTTCGGTTTATTTTTAAGTCCTCCGGCTGTCACCTTCGTAATTGGCGCAGTCGGTAGGATATTCGAGGCAGTGCGCGGCGCGGTTAAGATTTTCAAACATCGTAAATCTGCTGACTCCGACAGTTTAGGACGATCCGATAGTTTAGGATTAAGTTTATTATTTGATAGTAACGACATGGCACTGAACCCCGATACTATCTACAACGCTTTGCGCGCAGTTCCAACTTTCGAAGACAATCCGAATGTTCTAACACGTTTTATTAAAATATGCGATCAGCTCGTACTACAATACGTTAGAAACGACCCAAATCACGAGTTAACTAACTTATGTTATCTCGTGAACGGAACTCAGAAACGGTATCCTGAATAAAATCACCGGACCAGCAGCTTCAACTATTAATTCTAACGGCATACCAGAAAATTGGCAAGGGATTCGCGACGCATTAATAAATAATTTTTCCGATCAAAGGGATGAGACCGCCCTATATAATGACATGTCCTTACTGACACAAGGAAGTAGCACTCCGCAAGAGTACTATGACAAATGCCAGACCCTTTTTAGCACTATAATGACCTATGTTTCACTGCACGAGAATGTAGCGACCACTATTGAGGCAAAACGCGATCTTTATAGAAAGCTAACTTTACAATCCTACGTTAGAGGTCTTAAGGAACCATTAGGGTCCCGTATCCGATGTATGAGACCTGAAACTGTCGAAAAGGCTCTGGAATTTGTACAACAGGAATTGAATGGCATGTACCTACAGCAATGTAATGAAAGTATTCCCGAGCGACGTAACCCGACTACACAGCAAACTCAAGTAACTCAGAGAATGCCACCCGCGGCCCTTATGAACACGCCAAAAGTTTTTAGCTTCCCTAGCCCAGGTCCCAGCTGGCATAAGCCTATGCCGCCGCAACAGCAGCAGCAGTGGAGGCCGCCCTTCCAGCATAATCAGGTACCTCAACGAACTCCTAATATGCCAACCCATACTCAACAAGTATTTCGTGCGCCCCCGCCGAACCACAATCCCCAAATTGACGCATTTAGATCACTGAATAGAAACCCCTAAGCACAGAATAACGATCCGAAACCGATGAGCGGTGTTAGTCATTACGTACCGAGACCACTACCACTACCAGTACATGATTGGCGTAGGTTAGGTAACCCACCGCCTAGTAACTACTTTAAAACGAAATGAATTTTAATGAAACGACTGATTGCTATGACGCTTATTATTACCCCGACTACTACTATGAACAACCTGACTATTACTATGCCTACGAGCCTTATGACTTTCCTGAGTTTTACGACTACCAGGAGATAGACTCCGAAAATCAACCAAATATACCGGATCAGTTGAATAACCTTAAATGCTTAGAAGCACAGCCGTCCACTTCTTCCAAAGCAGAGCAGGATTTTCGCAAAGAGAAGGATCAAAAAGGTTTAAAATAGAACTAAATCTCCAGTCTAAAAGAGAATTACGTTACATACAGATATCAGACCCACCACTCAAATTACTAGTAGATACCGGAGCTAATAAAAGACTGATTAAGTCTTTTATTAGTCCCGAGGCAGTTCAACAACATTTTTCACATATCCCTTTAAACTTTGACCACTTTGAAGTAGCGAACGCCCGAGTAACTAGTACGCATGAACATTGCCGAATTTAACAATCCCACAAATGTAAAAAAAATATCTATAGATTTCATAATTACTTTGATGGTTTACTAGGCTTAGATTTACTTGACGGAGCACAGATTGATTTAAAAAATAATTATTTAATTACAGACTTCACAACCATACCTATACGTTTTTATCAATGTAAACGATCAAATAATCAAGAAATCATTCCCGCTAACTCATCAAGATTAGTGAATATCCCTATTTACGGACCAGACGGTGAAGTTTAGATACCTCAGCAAATTCATTGTAACTGCATTATTCACGAGTGCATTACTCGCGTTACTGATTGTACGGGCATTGTGGAAATTGAAAACCCGGCGGAAGATGACCTGACTATTACATTTGACCGACCTTTACATGCCGAGATATTTAATACTGAGTGCATTAGCACCGAACAAGATCCCATGCGCGGTAAAGAGGTTTTAAGTCGATTGCGTACGGACCATTTAAATATTGAGGAAAAAACCAATGTTGCGTACAGCACGCAGTACGTGATTAGCCGGGTGGTAAAAAATGAAACGAGTTAATTAGGATTGTGTTTCAGACCCCGTGGCGGCGACAAACGCGGGAAATCGCGGGGCGCGCGAGTAGCGCGCGTACGGTACGGTGGCGGAGAGCGAACTGGAGTCCGCGGCCAGAGCGGTGAGCGGCTGTTGCGGGCAAGCGGCAAACTCGCGTGCGAGCTGCATTGCTGCACAAATGTGGGCTCTATGAACGCGTAACGAACGTCGCGGGGGCGGGGCCTCAGAACTTTTATTCTCAAATCTTTTCCATACGTAACATTCTCCCCCTCAGTGTCGACACGACACTCAAAACGGTCACCTTAAAGGCTAAATTAAAATAAACAAACAGATTCTAAAATATCCCTAACCTGGCTGCAGGACGTTTAAGTATGCCATTTTTAGTCCTAACGTCGACAACCCTTACACGTCCGTCAGCACCGGGATACACAGATTGTACGATTCCTTTAGGCCAGCAATTACGGGGGGAGTTAGGAACTACTATCACTACCATATAGCCGATCTTCAATTGCGCACCCTCTTCTCTCCATTTTCGGCGCGGCACTAGATCGGGGAGCACCTCCTTTACCCATCTGGCCCAAAATTGGTCAGCTAGGCGCTGGGAAATACGCCATTGTTTGCGCAGACATAAGTCTATGTCCGTAAACACTCCTGCGATAGGTAAATTAGACGACGAACCTATGAGGAAATGATTCGGCGTCAATGTCTCGTCGTCCCGAGGGTCCACGGAAACATGACTGAGGGGCTGGCTGTTTATAATATTCTCCACTTCAGCTAGGAGAGTAATCAGAGTCTCTTCGTGCGGAGCTCTCTCTTTCAGGACTACTCTGAGGGCGGTCTTGGCACTGCGCACGAGGCGCTCCCAAGATCCTCCCATGTGCGGGCTAGCTGGTGGAATGAAGCTCCAGGACACTCCGTTGTTCAGGGCTTCGTTCGTGACAGTACTTTTGTCTACGGCGTCGTAGGCCTTCTTCAGTTCAATTTCAGCGCCGCGCATATTAGTCCCATTATCAGAATAAATCTTCTTTGGCCAGCCTCTACGTGCGGCCATTCTACGTAAAGCCATTATCAATGAATCTGTAGTGAGAGACGGCACGATCTCAATATGTACGGCACATATTGTCAGGCACGTGAACAAGACACCATAGCGTTTGGGTCTTGATCTTCCAATTGTGACCTCCATTGGTCCAAATAAGTCAACTCCTGTAACCGTAAACGGTCTTTGATGATGTGTGAGTCTATCTTCGGGCAAGTCACCCAGTCGTGGCGGCTTTGGATTAGCTTTCCTGATGCGACAGAACAAGCACTGAGTCGCGACTGTACGGACCGTAGGACGTAGACGTAACAGCCAATATTTTTAAAGGAGTTCATTGACTACCAACTCGTTGCATCCGTGGCCTGCGCGGATGTGATAATACTTGACAATGAGTCGAGCCACGTGGTCATTTCCATCCAGAATCACAGGTGATTTTGTGTCCATCGGTACTTCCTTAGCTGCTCCAATTCTTCCACCAACACGTAGTAGTCCAGTATCATCCAATATGGGTGTCAAAGAGCGTAGTCTACTATCGCGTTTTATTTCTTTATTTTGTTTCAACAGTAAGATGTCACTGGCGAAAGCTGTGGCTTGAGAGTGCTGAAGCAATAATGTTTCAGCTCGTTTGATCAACTCGTCGGTAAGTCCATTTGTTTTTATCTTCTTGCATTTATCTATGAACAACAAGACAGTTCCAGCAGTTCGAAGCAATCGCAACCAACGGGAGAAGCGCGTCGGCTCCGGTACAGGTAAGTCGTTTACACTATTATTTTCATTTACTATATTTATTTTTTCTAATATTTCTTCATTAATTTTTATTTTATTTTCAGGTTCCTGAGGCCATCAAGAACGTGATTGACGTAAAAATGACGGACCGGTAAACCAAGATGAGTTGCTGCTAAGTACGTAGTCGGTACTTTTAGTTCCTAAATCCGCCACGTTGACGTCTGTCGGCACGTAGTGCCACTCTTCAGCCTTACTTAGTTCGTCAATTTCTCCTAGACGATTAGCGATAAAAACTTTATATGTTCTACAATGATTTCGTATCCAGTGTAAAACAGTAGTTGAATCTGTCCAATAATAAACTGAACTTGGTTTTAAACGGTGTTCCGCTTTAATATTATTTGCTAATTTACACCCTAATAAAGAACCCTGTAGTTCCAGTCGCGGCACCGGAACCGATTTCGTAGGTGTAACTTTAGATTTACTAGCGATAAACGACACAATGATATCTCCATTGCTCATTTCCTTGCGCCAGTATGCAACGGTCGCGTATGCGCTCGGCGACGCATCGCAAAATACGTGAAGTTCTAAGTTTTCGTTACTCGCGCTCTTGTCACTATCACAAAAATACCAACGCGGAATCCTAATATTATTTATATTTTTAGCTTGAATTATCCAACACTGAAATAAGTTATTTAATTCGTCATTCAATTGCTCATCCCATTTTATATCTGTTTTCCAAGTTTCGCGCATTATTATTTTTCCTTTAATTGTAAATGGTATCAGATAACCATGAATGTCAAAAATTGACATTACAATGCATAACAGTTCGCTTAATAAGTTTACAACATCAGCTGGTATACGCTAACTCACTAAAATCAAACCCTAACTCGTCGCTAGCAGGGTACCATAATAACCCGAGTGTCCTTTCCGATTGATCTTTGTCGAAGGTGCAACAGACACTGTCACTCAAAGCTTCCTTAAGTACGGTTTCTAGGACAGCTGGTACGTTGCTAGCCCAGTTCCGTATCTCGAATCCACCTTGCTGATGAATAAAAGAGACTTCCTTTATCATCTTTTTTGTAAGATCGACTTCAGACAAGCTGTCGATGTAGTCGTCCATGTAGTGTTGCTGACATATAGCGTCAACAGCCGTTGGGTAGGTATCCTCAAAGAGTAACGCATTTTTATTTTTTATATGTTGCGCGATAAAGGGCGAGCAGTTCGCGCCAAATATTAAGGACGTCATGACGTATTTATTTACTTCCTTAGTGACTTCGTCAGTAAATAAAAACCTAAGTACATTTTGATTACTTTCTTTAATTTTAATTCGAAGAAACATGTCTTTAATGTCTGCAATAATTCCAATTTTATTTTCTCTGAATCTGAACATTATTCCGAATAAAGACTGCAATAAGTCCGGGCCTGTCAATAAAAAATCATTCAAAGAATATCCCTGTGTTTTCGCCGCCGCGTCGAACACTAAACGCAGTTTCTTCTTATTCGGGTTATTGACCCAGAAGTGAGGTAGGTACCAAATGTGGTCGCTAGACTCCCCCTCGTTTAGCCTCCTAGCATAATTATTCGAAAATAAATGCTGAATACGTTCTCGGTAACGTGACGCGTAAGTGTTGTCGGCTGACATTTTTCTCTCGACTGATTTTAAACAATTATAGGCATTTTGATAAGAATCAGGCATAACAAAGTTATCTTTTTTCCAAAGCAATTCAACAAACCATTGGTTATTAACTAATTCACAAGTATTATTAATATGGTGATAGCACGCAACTCATCCGCATTCTGTCGCGGTTGTTTGGTTATTGGTTATTCCTATTGACTCTAACGCAAATGATTTTCTTACAAACTCGTTCAACTCAGAATCACAACAATGTTGCATGCTGTCATCACTAGTAATACGATCAGCTGACATGTTCATCATAATAATGTTGTTTACAACACCGTGTACACACCACCCTAGCGGTGTCTTTGTAACATAAGGCTCATTTTTCCTATTACCTTTTAAACACAAGATAGGAGCAATGAGATCGTAATTAACCTGACCAATTAATAGTTTAGGTTGTGCGTCACATTTGCACAAGTCGTAGTCAATATAATCCGAATAATTACTAAAGTCCATACACGATAAACGTTGAGTAGGTAAATTAAGTTCTTTCATTTTCCGAGCACACAAATTAAAACGATCGCCTGCATTATTAGAAATGTCAAAACTTACGTTTTCCGTTTGGCACACGAGCTCACCGGAGTCCCATGCACTGCGGGCGCGCATGGTGACTGTCTTACCGTGGAATCCCGCCTGGTCAGCGAGGTCAGCTGATATCAGCGTCACGGTGGCACCGTCGTCGAGCAACGCATGTGTGTGTATATTGTCTTTAGGTCCATGAACGGTTACCGGCACTATTTTTAGTAATACTTTAGGCACTGACGATGCACTAACACTAGTGGATGCACTGGTGTGGGCGTGGGCAACCGTATCGCGGCGCGACTCGTCGGGCGTCGAAGGGGGCACGCAGGTTGCGTCCACCGCGGGGCCCGCCGTGTCTGGTCGCGCGGCGTTCGCTGCCGGCGCCACCGGTCGCGTGGCTTCTGGTGCTGTAGGTGCGGTAGGCTTCGTCCAGTGAAGGAGATGATGATGTGGATGTCCACATTCGCTGCAGTCCGGAGCACTGCAAGCGGCGGTTTCATTGTGCCGTGCGCCGCACTTGTCCAAAGCGTGCGCCGGAGAGGCACGACAAAACATACAATTGTTAGCAGAAGTAGTAGTGCACGCTAACACTGAATGAGTTTTAGTATTATTATTGTCGTATTTCTTTCTAACATCGTTCTGGCTGTGTATGTAACTCACACCTGAGGTTGCGACAATAGTAGCTTCTCTGTATAAAAACTCCGATAGTATTTCTAGTTTAGGTATAGAACTATCTTGTCTATCGTAGGTATACTCGGCCCACTTATTGATAAGGGCGGGCGGTAACTTCGAAAGTATTATCGTTTCCGGACTCTGTAGGTATTCCTGCAGCTTAATAGCTTTTACAGCTGTGACGTAGTTTTTAACTTTTATCGAGAAATTCACGATCTCCGTGTGGTATGCAGTCGGAAGTGGGTGAATTTTCTTGAGTTGAGTGAATATTTTATTTATTATACACTCGGGTCTGCCGAATCGTAATTCTAAGGTATCAATTATAGCTTGCGGTGATGTGTTGCCGATGAGGAGCGATGACATGGCTTCTTTTACGTCACCACGTAGGCACTTTCGTAACCGCCAAATGTTTTCTGAATCGCTATAACTGCATAGGTGTGACGATTCTTTGTACGACTCCTTGAACTGCAGCCACTGCATAGGGTCGCCGTCGAGCATCGGTAAATCTTTTGATGTTGCTAGGCGCGCAAGGAGTTCTCTATTATTATTATCTGGAACGTTACTTCTAGTAAGTACTTTGTGCAACGCCTCCGTCAACTGGTCGATGCTGTTGCCACGCGGCGGGCGCTCGCTGACAAAGTCCTGTTGCTGTTCTGCATGGTTCCAGATTTTGTTACACGTCGGCATCGAAGTTATTGGGCAAACATTTTCTGCGAAATCGCTTTTAGCGATGGACGAGACGCCATCTTGGTTGTCGAACCACGACTCGACTATTCTCGAACTTTTCGAGACCGAGGCGCGGTCTTCTTCTTGTAAGTCTGCTACATCGACTTCCAGTTTTTTCAAGATCAAGTCCTTTTGTATTTGTGCACTTTTTTGTGCTAAATCGAGGTGCTAAACTCGTAAAATCAGTGAAAAGTGATAACACTTTTCACTGATTTTACGAGTAACTGTTCACTTTTACTAGTAGCCAGCTGCTCCGTGGCACGTTTACTACGTGTTATAACACCCTTTGGGGGTGTGCGAAGCAGTGACATCCCTGCACACAGGTTTTGTTCCGACTAATACACGTGGCCGAGATCCAAAATCCGGCTCGAACGGACCACTTAATGTTGCGTACAGCACGCAGTACGTGATTAGCCGGGTGGTAAAAAATGAAACGAGTTAATTAGGATTGTGTTTGAGACCCCGTGGCGGCGACAAACGCGGGAAATCGCGGGGCGCGCGAGTAGCACGCGTACGGTACGGTGGCGGAGAGCGAACTGGGGTCCACGGCCAGAGCGGTGAGCGGCTGTTGCGGGCAAGCGGCAAACTCGCGTGCGAGCTGCATTGCTGCACAAATATGGGCTCTATAAACGCGTAACGAACGTCGCGGGGGCAGGGCCTCAGAACTTTTATTCTCAAATCTTTTCCATACGTAACAACCAACTTAGAGACTTTCTGTGCCCGTTTTGCTGACGTGTTCTATGTTGAGGGAGAGCCTTTGAATAGAATAGAATATTTATTTGCGTAAAACATGGTATACAGGGGTGTTAAATATGAATTGAGGCACAAGCATGTTTCGCTAGGATAAAACATAGCATGCAAAAATTTTAAAGACAGGTTAAGCAACAAAAATCGTTCAACATTTTTTATCTATAAATTCTTTTAAACTATAAAAACTACACTCGAGTAACCACTTATGAAATTTAATTTTAAATAATTTTGTATTTAAAGCTGTGAAATGCCTTGGTATTTTATTATAAATGCACACACACATTGCCAAGCAGTTACTATTATATTTAGACAGTCTAGGCAAATCATTTAACACTAGTTTAATAGGATCTCGTCGGTTCCGAGGATTGACATCATTTGCAGTCTTAAATAGTTGCTTATTTTTCATAACAAACACAGATATTTCGTAAATGTAAAGCAACGGTAACGGTAACAAACCAAGTTTTTTAAATATTGGTCGACATGAGTCGTCGGGCTTAAGTCCACAAATTGCTCTCATGCACTTTTTTTGAGCGATGAATGCTCTTTGGAAGTCAGTGCTGTTACCCTACATTATTAGTCCATAACGTAACAACGATTCAACGTACGCGTGGTATGACATTACAGCAGTTTTTATATTAGTTACATTTTTTACTTGTTTTAATGCATTAACAAATTTATTAATTTTAGTGCTAACATTGTCTATGTGCTCTTTCCAGTTAATGTCTTTATCTATTATTACACCTAAAAATCTGGTACGCGTTACTTCATTGATTTTATTAATATTGAGTTTAATGTCATTTTTGGAATTATTTGATCGATTAAATTGGATGTAAACGGATTTGTCTAAATTTATCATCAAATGGTTAATGTCAAGCCAATGCAATAATTTGTCAATTGTATTATTAATGTCAAGTTCATGTTCTGAAATGGTATTTAGTTTTTTATTAGATGTCACTATAATAGAAACATCGTCAGCAAATAATACGCATTTATGGTTAGTTATTTTTATGATGTCATTTATATAAATGAGGAATAATATTGGGCCTAGCACACTTCCCTGTGGAACGCCAAATTTATTATGTTTATATTCCGATGAATAGGATATTATTACATTATTCTCATTTTTTTTATTGATGATGACACATTGTTTTCTATTGCTTAAATAGGACGACAGCCACTGAAGTGCCGGTCCTCTAATACCAACAGCTTCCAATTTTTGTATCTATATGTCATGTGACACCAGATCGAAAGCTTTCGATAGATCAAAAAACAGGCTTGTAGTTATATAATTATTATTAATATTTGAAACTATAGCTTGCATGAGGGAAAAAATTGCTAACGATGTCGACTTGTTCTTTTGGAATCCAAACTGCTGGTCGCTTATAATATGAAATTTATTGCAAAAGTCAGTTAACCTTTTAAACATACATTTTTCAAAAAATTTAGACAATATGGGTATAAGAGTTATAGGTCGGTAATTGTTGATGTCACATTTATCTCCCTTCTTGAATTAGGGCTTTATTAAAGACAGTTTTAATTTATCAGGAAAGGTGCCTTGTGAAAAAGACATGTTTATTAAATGCGTTAGAATACCAGTCAGTTCCTTGCAGTATGCTTTGACGATTTTGTGTTGATCTCATCATAGCCCTCCGACCTAGTGTTGGACAGAGACATTATTTCCTGTCTTACCTCGTTAACCTCCATTGGTCTAAGAAACATAGAGTTGACACACGTACTTTTGAAGCGGGTTTGATTTGTGTTTTTTTCCCCTTGTACATGCGTTAATTTAACATAATTATTATTAAATATAGTAGCCATTTGTACAGGGTCTGTAGTTATTGTTTCATTGAATTTTATACTTTCTATGTTGTCTTTGTGAGTGTTACTGTTTATTTCGGTTTTAATGACATTCCATGTGGCTTTACACTTGTTATCATGATTATGAATATATTTTATATTTGCGCTCTTTTTTGAATTATAAATGCATTTATTTAGCAGACTGGAGTAGTTTTTATATTTAGTTTTATTAATTAAATTTTTATTTTTATAATATCCATACCGTAGCTTCCGTTTAGTTTTGCAACTTTGTCTCAAACCTTTACTTATCCACTTTAGTTTGTTTTCCTTATTACTATTGATTTTAACTCTTACTTTAGGAAAACAGAGACCATATAACAGACACAATAGCTCATGAAAATCATTGAATGCACAGTTAGTGCCAGTTTTGAGATAGATATCGGACCAAGAAAGATTTTCCAGACATTCTTTAAATTTTCGGATGTTGTCTACGTTATAGTCTCTTTTATAAATATAGTATGTTGTTGATTTCTGTGGTTTCTTTTTGATTGGAAAGCTTAACATTTGTGCTGTGTCGCGATCAGACAGATACAGGGGCAGTACAGTGGCAGTTGCGTTGGCAAAAATATGGTCAATACAAGTCAATTTGCGAGTTGGTACCGTGATGTGGATTTTTAAATTATGATTGTTAGATAAATCTTGCAATCCATTTGTGATGTTACCTTTTTTAAGAGATGTTTAAATCACCAGCCACAACTATATTTATTTTGGACTTATATTTATTTGACAAATCGTGCAAAAAATTGTGTAATTTTGTCAAAAACAGATTTGGATCAGATTGTGGTGTTCTATAAACACACATTACTATTAATTTATTATTTATAATTTCTATGCCACAAGCTTCAAACGTGTTTTGAGTTGCGTAGTTTTTCACAAATGATAGCTCTTTATAAAGTAAACCCATTTTCACTAGTATGCATGTGCCACCTCTTTGCTTTTCTCTACAGTAGCTGGTAGCCAACTGATAGTTGCAGATTTTTACATAATTTTCATAACCTTTTTTTATAAAGGTTTCAGATAGACATATATGACATCTGGATCATTATTCGCTTCTTTTAACTCCTGAATAGTAATTTCTAGTAGTTCTTGTTTCGATAATAAACTCGCTATATTTTGATGGAGTATTCTAAACTGATGTGTTTTATTAGACTGAGATACGAAAAAAAGAGTCACACTTGCTTAACACAGGAAAGTAATAAGGTATAGTCCCTATTTGACCTTTTTGGTTGTGTTGCAAAGAACTATGTTCGTGGGGCGTTGTACCTTCAATACGACCAAAGTAGTAAGGGATTGTCCCTTTTTTGGGTTTATCTGTAAGAACGTTTAGTTTGGAACTTGATTTGTTACTCGCTATTATTTTTCGTATTTCACTCGGATTTAAATACTTATCACGATAATCACAACAATCTACAAGATAATTTATCGACTTACAAACATCGGATAGATTTGTGGATGTTTGATTTACGAACTGACAATTTTTATAACTATTACAAACATTTTTTATAGAATAGTTTAACTTACGGATATTGAGGTACATGTTATTGACGACATTTAGCACAATAATAGTGTTATTTATAAATGTATTTAATACAATTTGCAATTGAGACAACAACAGGTTAGGGTTGTTGTCATTTTCACCTATGCATATCACAAGTTTGTCTTCAGTGGTCAATTTAGTATTTCTGCAGTTTGCTATAATTTCGTTGCTAGGCGCATTTGGCTTTGTTTCAGCAACGAGTCTGTATTTTTCATACTGCGTATTAGTCCTTGAGTGTGAGATGGCTGCTGCTAGTCCGACGCAACGCTGAGTACCAAAGATAAATATCTTCCTTTCGGGGATATTATTCCCGTCTGTGGCAACACATGTCTGAGCACTGGCGGCGGTCACAGTGTCTCGCTTCAGTTCTTGACTTACGGCAGGTTCATAGACATTGTAACTACTTTGCATTATGATTGCAATGCGTTCATGGAGAGCTGCAATCTCCTGCTGTGCAACCTTTAATTGCTGCTGTAAGGTTACGATTTCTTGTTCCAGGGACGACACATTTGCGTTGTCATTGGGTTTGGATTTCAACTTTCTGGATGATGATGGTAAAGAGGATGGTGCAGAAAGTATGCTGTGGAGTGGAGTTGACAGAGCTGGCCTCTTTTTCTTAGTGTTTGGGCCCGGACTTGAAAATATGAAGGGCGACTGGCATAAAGATTTTAAAGTTTTGTTTTCTGCAGTTAACTGGTTTATTTGGTTGTGTAGATCGGTGTTTTCCAACAGTATATTTCCTAGTTCATTTTCGGTAATTTCAAGTTTTAATGTGAGCTGTGCAATTATCTCCTTCATTTCTGAGGCTGATACTAAGTCAGACACAGTACCGTCAACACTCATTGACAATTTGTTGGGAGTACTATGCGATTGAATAGATGTTTCGCACTCACTCAATATGTGGGAATCAAGTAAATCTGCAGTATTTTGAACTGTAGATTGACGTTTAAACGAATCAACACGTACTACAACATCCTTAGTGCTTTGTGGTTGTTCCGTTGGTGAGGGTGTTTTCATCGATGTTAGTTTTTTCCTCACGGTAATATTGGGTGTACAGTCAGTATTAGCGTACTTTTTGCTTCTAATGCATACCTTACATCTCCACTTTTTTCTTGATTCCGCGTCTTTGAGGCGATACGTATGTTCTGGATAACCATCGCAATCCAATTCATACCGGTTATCACAGGCAGAATACAAAGCTGTACTTTGTATATTTACTAATTTTTTGCATTTATGACATGTTACTAGTGGTGCCATCTTGCAATAATTGTTGTACTAGTTTCTTTATAAATTCCAAATATGAATTTTGGAACTTACGAAAAGTGATGCAGTCACTGAGGTTTGAACCCGCGGCCACTCGTGTGAGGCTAGTTAAACTGCAAAAGTCGAAGCGTTAGCTATTACGCCAACTGCACATTACATGGAATAGACAAATTTGTCGAGCTATTGCAGCAGATGTTTTTTCTTTTGAATAGGCAGGTCAGCGTGACAGTTTAAATTCAAATCACTGTGTGAGTCACTTTTTCACTTTGTAATTATGTAATTCCTAACAGATACTGACCGTTAACTTATATGTGTGGTGCAACTGTAAATATAAGTTGTTTATTTATTTATTTATTAAACAACCAACTTATATTTACAGTTGCACCACACATATAAGTTAACGGTCAGTATCTGTTAGGAATTACATATAAAATTAGATTAACATAACTTATAAACAAGACAAAATTCGATGAAATACAATTATTGAAATTAATCAGGATTAGGTGAAATTAGACAAAATTAGAGAAACTTAGTAAAGATTCGATAAAATTAGATAGAATTGGCAATAAATTATTAATAAGTAGCAAGATACACTAATTTAATTTAGTCACTCCAAAGAGATTGTACTGGGAGTGGCAATGGACTCCAGGTAACGAGTTGCAGTGTTCAGGAATCTCAGTTCAGTACTCGCAAAGATATCTAAGGATTTGTCATACAGCAAAATGTTGTTAATATGGGTGAGGGCTAGGTACAACGGACTAGTTTTGAGGGTTATGGTACTAGTTTGAGGTAATGCGAATAGAGGACGTTGGCGAGGACGAAGTGTGTGCCTAACGGGTAGTGGGATGTTAAAAGAGATGAATTGAAGCAAAAAGGAATTAAAACGGGTACCACAAATTAGGCGGATGAAATATTTGACGAGACTAAGATTTCTTCTAACCACTAAACTTTGGTAGCCCACCATACCCAGCACAAATGGTGTAGGGTACATGTACGGGTAATAACCATACAGTTTTAAGTAGAGATAGCGGACAAAACACTTCTGAATCTTTTCGATAATCAGTGTATATACTTTCTCATGGGGGTTCCAGATTGCACAGTTGGTCTCTAGCAAACTGCGAATGAAAGAGTTGTACAGTATGGTTAGGGCTTGACGATTAGTAAAAATTTTGGCCTGACGCAAAACAAAACCTAGGTTTTTGCGGGACTTGTTGCAGGTCAATAGTATATGCTGGTTAAATTTAAGCTGTGGATCAAAGTGAGCACCCAAATCGCGTACGGTTAAAACGCGTTTCAAGGGCTCATTGCTCATAGTGTAGATGTTGTGTATGGGTTGTGTGGCTTTTGAGTAGGTCATGACCGAGCATTTACTAATGTTTAGGTTGAGTTTGTTTATAGTGCTCCAAGTGTGAATATTGTCAATGTCCAGTTGAAGTGTGGCCGCATCACTATGGTTTGCTACTGGAAGAGCAAGTTTGACATCATCAGCATACATTATGACTGTGGAGTGTTTTACACATGTGGGAAGATCGTTAACTACGATTAGAAAAAGAAGGGGCCCGAGGTTAGTGCCCTGCCCTATGCCAGAAGTGACCAAGTAGCGCTCCGAATTGGCATTCTTGTAAGTTACAAATTGCTTGCGGTCGTGCAGATAGTTTGCAAAGAATTTTAGCGATGACATAGAGAAACCTGCCAATGCTAGTTTACCCAGAAGTATGTCATTGTCAACCCGGTCAAAGGCCTTCTGGAAGTCAAAATAGGCTACATCAATCTGCTTTTTGTCATTAACATTTTTGGCCAATAGTGTAGTCATGTTAAGTAGATTAGACATTGTTGAGTGATTTGGAAGGAATCCGTGCTGCTCTTCCACGAACCATCGTTGCAGTTTATTAAATATTTTTTTATAAAGTACCGATTCAAATACCTTGCCGAATATGGATAAAACAGCTATTGGTCTGTAATTTTTTATGTCACTTTTTCGGCCGCTTTTATGTACCGGGAGTACTTTGGATGTTTTCCACTCCGTCGGATATATGTTCGTTGTAATAGACAGGTTGAAGATAAATTGCAAGGGCAATTTGAAAATTTCGCAGCCATCCTTGACCAAATACTGTGGTATTCCATCTGGACCCTGAGTAGATTTCGGAGGGAGCCGAGCCATAGTGCCACGAACTTCAGATTCGTGAACATAATCAATATTAAGAGGATGGGACATATTATGAGGGGAGGCATTCGCGGTAGCAATAGCAAGCTCAGGATCTAATGATGGCAACTTTGAGAGGAAAACGCTACTAAAATACTTTGAAAAGGCGTCTGCCACTTGCGTTGGTGACATGTCACCAAAGGTAGCCTGCTCATTACTTTCTCTGTTACTTTTCACATAGGCCCAGAAGGTTTTAGGATCACATTTGATATTTGACTGAATACGATTCATATAGGCAGCAAAATCTGCATCTGTACTACTCTTTAATAAGCGCCTATAGTAGGTAAAGAATGCATAATGCAGTTGGTTATTATTATTCTGCTTGTAGAGCTTGTGATAATGGTTTTTAAGTTTGTTTAGTTCTATAGAAACAGACGTAAACCATTTGGGGTAATTCAGTCGCAATGCGTTTAACTTTTTCAAAGGAACGGTTTGACTCACGATAGTGTTAATTAACTCATAAAAGGTCTCCACAGCAACGTTAACATCAACGCATGAATACACGGGCTCCCAGTCTATACCAGCCAGTTCAGAGTATAACACTAAAAAGTCTGCCTTACGGAAGTTACGCTCTAAAGTTGAACTTGTGGCCGAGACATTAGGATAGTAGGTATTATTGATGTTCAAGCTTGCGTAAGGCGTTTTAATATTGATAGAGATATCTAATGGCTTATGATGTATTTCAGGCGAGACAATGCCGGAACATGCTGAAACTGAGATTCCCACCACACATGAGTTTACCAGAATCAGATCCAATATTCTGCCAAGATCATTTAAAATCCTGTTTTCCTGTATTAAATTACATTCAGAGAGAAATAATTCAAAGTCATCACGTATAGCTACACTAGCGGAATGAAGGTTAAAATCACCCAATACAATCAGAGGCAATTTGTTAACAGCATTCATAATCCTTCTTATACAATTAAAAAAAGAGTAATATCTAATATCAAGTACATTAGGCGCTAAGTAAACAACACAGCAAACAAAGCGTAATCGACCTTTGGTAACTATTGCACACACTATTTCGTCGTACTGTTCAGGTTTGCAGTCCAGACGTATGAGCGAGTAAGGCGAGCGCGCGGCCAGCAGCACTCCGCCGCCACCTCGCCCCACTCGGTCACACCGCAGCACGGCATATTCAAAATCAAAATCAAAATCAAAAGTCATTTATTCAAACTAGGCTGAGAATCAGCACTTTTCGAACGTCAAAATTACATAAGACAGTCCCCCCAAAACGCCCACCCTTCACCACTTCCTAGTGCTTTAGCTGGGAAGAAGAAGTGGCGCAACAAACTCCCCAGCAGCACAGCTGTCTGTTCAGTTAGAAAAATTTGATTCTATACAAAAGTTTGCAAAATCATTTACATTATTACGCAACATAAAACATAAATCTAATTAGCCATATGTCAGCTAGCAGACGCCAATAAACCAACAAAAAAAAAAAAAAAAAGAATAATATAAAAAAAAAAAACGAGAACTATATGTACCTACTCAAGCAGAAATAAGTAGTTAATATAAACATAAACATAAATTAACTAAATAAAAGCCTCTAGGCACTAAGGGCGTGCCCGCTTACATATAGCTATTTATAGCTGCAACTGGAAGTTATAAATGATAAACTAGGACCATCGAAGTAAATAAATAAAAATGAATTACTAATAACATTAACAAAACCGAGATCAGCAAGACGACCAGTCACCACAAGCAGCACCCGTTCACGAGCATAACGCAAAGATCAGCCATTACCCCCCTCGCCATATTTGAGGGAAGGAGACAACCCGACCTCCGACGCTACCGCAAGCAGTGACATCTAAGGGAGCATGACGAACCTGCTGCCGGTTGCTCAGGCAAGAATAATAATTATCCATTGTCGAGGTCGCTAGCTAACCACATATTGCAATACAACTCATATAGAAAACATTGTAATGAGTCATCAATAAATTAAATTAAAATCAATATTAAAATAAAATTGACTATAAGTACAGTCCAAATAAAAATAATAAAAAATTTATATGAACTCATATAACCTGTCAGTGGGTAAGCTAATTCTGGAGAAAGAACATAAACATTGTCTTGAGTTAATCACAGCAACCAACTACTCTTATCATTTAAGTAGTCGTTAATGGAGTAGTAAGCCTTTGAACAAAGGTTGCATTTTACTTTAGCTTTAAACGCATTATAAGGCAAATCTAGCAAAGGAGAGGGTAGCTTGTTATAAAAGGTTATACCAAGCCCAACAAATGAGTTATGAACCTTATGAAGCCGGTGAAAGGGAACTCGTAGTTTGCCCTTATTCCTATTTTTAGTGTATAAGTGTATATTTTGCCTAATATATAAGATGTTGGCGAAGATGAATTGTGATGCCACCGTGAGAATACCAATATCTTTAAAAAAATCTCTCAGAGAAACTCTGGCACCTAGCTGGTAAATTGCTCGAACAGCTCGTTTTTGTAGGACAAATATATTTTGAATATCAGCAGCTGTACCCCACAGCAGAATACCGTAGGACATAACGCTATGAAAATAACTAAAATAGACTAGCCGAGCAGTATCAACGTCAGTGTATTGTCTTACTTTTCTGACGGCGTAAGCGGCCGAACTGAGCCTCCCCGCTACGCTCGATATATGTGGGCCCCACTGAAGTTTGGCATCTACTGTTATCCCCAGAAAAACTGCCGAGTTTACAGTTTCAAGCACTTCTTTATCTAAGACGATGTTGGGTCCTAGATTTCTGACATTCGGTAAGGCAAACTTTACACATTTCGTTTTCTTGGCATTGAGAACTAGGTTATTTGTCGTAAACCAATCCGTTACCATTGAGAGTGCACTGTTTACATCGTCAAAATCTTGCCTATTCCTGTCTACTTTAAAAATAAGAGAGGTATCATCTGCAAACAGTACAACTTCACAGACACCCTTTAAATAGAATGGTAAGTCATTGATATACACTAAGAACAAGAATGGACCCAGTATGGAGCCTTGAGGTACACCTAACTGAACTGGTAGCCCAGAAGATTTCACACCATTAACATCTACACATTGGAACCTATTCTGTAAATAAGAATTTATAACGTTCAGAGCTTCGTTTTGCACACCGTAATGACGAAGTTTACGCAAAAGCGTGCCATGGTGCACGCAATCAAAGGCTTTGGAGAGATCACAGAAAACCCCAATAGCATTTTGCGAGTTCTCCCATGCATTAAATATGTGTTTCAGCAGAGCAACACCCGCATCTGTAGTCGAACGACCTTTAGTAAAGCCATATTGTTCATTATGAAGGAGGCTATTTAAATTAAAATGTCTTAGTAACTGCTTGAGAATTAACTTTTCAAATATTTTGCTAAATGCAGGTAGGATAGAAATAGGTCTGAAATTGCCAACGTCATTTTTACTACCTGACTTAAATAATGGTATGACTTTACTACTCTTCATGAGGTCAGGAAAAGTTCCTAGATCAACACATTTATTAAAAGTAACAGCAAGATAGGGGGCTACAATGTCTATTATATTACTTAAAAGTTTAATGGAGATGCCCCAGTAATCACCAGTGTTTTTAGACTTGAGTGTGTTAAAAACATTAACTACATCATGAGGCGTTACATGTTCGAAGCTAAATAAGCGACTACTTTTAGACACACTACCGTGCAAAAGGTTCTCAGCTTTAGACGGGGACGAATTTAAGGAGCGAGTCGTAGTTATAGGAATGTTGGCAAAAAACTCATTAAATGCCTCAGCTACGTCAGCTGCTTTATTAACTAATTTGTGGTCAACCATAATCTCAAGTTGTTTATCTTGTTTCACCGATTTACCCGTTTCATTGTTAATAATTTTCCAAGTGGTTTTTACTTTATTATTGGAATTTTTAATTGTATCGCTTAAAAATTTAGATTTAGCAAAAGCACTAACCTTTTTAAATAATTTTGAATAATTTTTGACATATTCTAGGAAAGGAGTATCAAACCTGTATTTTTTCAAACCATACAACTCGTATAGTCTCGCTCTACTTTTATAAATACCCGGAGTGGCCCATTGGTTAAAACCAACGGAGGTGCCATTAAAGTTAATAGTTTTGGTCTTGAAAGTTGATAGGTACTCTTTTTGCACAACATCAAAAAGGGCTCCATATATTTCATTAGGATTCTCGTGTTCTACTATAGATGGAGTAATTTTATGAGCTATACTATTTTTAAACTTATTGCAACGACTAGCTGTATAAGGCCTGCATTCTATTTTATGCGGCTTTTTATTTAATGGCATGGGGAAGCTAGATAATAAACCACAGTGGTCAGACGTTAAGTCACTTAACACTAATTTATTTTTGGCATCACAATCACTAAATATATTATCAAGACAAGTTGACGAAGATGCCGTGATCCTAGTAGGTTCAAAAAACAAGTTAATTAAATTATAAGACCTAAATAGATTAAGAAGTCTAATACTTAATGGAGTAACATCTAAAATATTAACATTAAAATCTCCACATAAAATAATACTTTTATTACTTGCTTTTAACCTATTAAGTGAATCCTCCATTACGGATTCGAAACGAATAAAATCACCAGAGGGGGGTCTATAAACACAAATTATAATGTATCGCTCGAGTTCAACACAAGACAACTCAATAGTGCGCTCGATAGAGAGATTAACTAAATCAAAACGTTGTTTACATTTCAACTTGTTTGAAACAAGAACTAAAGAGCCACCGCGAATAGCGCTTTTCCTTACAAACGCACTTTGTACAGTAAAATTATCATCATTGATAAACACAACATATTCTTGCGGGAAGACCTCGGAGTCAAAAACGCTGTCATCGAGCCTAGTCTCTGTTAAAGCTAGTAGATTGCATGGAAAGGTGTGCAATATGTTTTTAATTTCCGAACGTTTTGACTTCAGTCCTCGGACGTTTTGGTAAAAAATCGAATCTAGCTTTTTAGTTTTTGTCACGAAAAAATGTTTTACTTGTATCATCAGATTCAGTCTTCTTCATCGAATTCCTGTAGGTGAACCATTCTTGAAGTGATGTATTAGTAGGCCAGTTGTTGGGTGACAAGTAAAACTCAAACAGGTGTAAAGGTACTCCCAGTATGAAGCAGTTATGTCTGGAGTGCTCTGGATCAGGCTTGTTTATCGAGAAGGTATTGTTTGGGTGTTTTTTGTGAAGGTAGGATTGGATGTTCTCCACAGATACGTCTGAATGAAAATTCCAAGCGTGGATGTATTTCACAGGCTCCAGGGTTTTTAAATCGGTATCAGCTGCACCGGTTGCGCGTATGACAGATCGACGAGGACGTGGTTGGGCCTTCCCCGTCGTAAATATCCTGGTGTTATATGTGTTTTTGGATGGCTGCTCGCTGCTTACCAGTGGTTGTGATGTGGTACTGTGGACAGATGAAACCAGAGGCAAGAGAGGATGCGGAAATTCTTGCGGCAAAACCATAGGATCCGGGAAACCCACGGGTAACTTATGAGAATTATTATTAGGCATACTTGTTAGCATGTTTGAGGACTTTTCATTAACAACTATTTGCTTTTCGATGATATCTATACGTTGCCGTTGGATCATAATTTCACAGCCATAATCTTTCATTTCAAGATCAGCCAGACGCCTTGCACTGTCATCACACTGCAGTTGTATTGTTGCCAGTGTGCCAGTAGTGTTATCAGAGGCCTCCAGCAGCTGGTCCACGTCCGTACGAAGGATGTTATATTTACTGTCAAGATTGGTTATGGAATATCTAATTTCATTTATATCCTCAGCCAATTTGTTTATGGAGGCCTCTTGGTTATGGTACCTAATCTCACTTTCTTGTCGGAACGCACGGAGCTCCATCAGGACAACTTCGAGAGAACAATCAGTTAGGGTCGATCCATGTGCGTTCGGGCACGGGGTACTAGATTGGCTCGCAGTAAACGCAGTCTTTCGCCTCATTGTCACATTAGCTGAATCGTTATCATCTGTGCGCTGTGATAGCATTGGGCTTGCTGGTTTGGCAGAATTATTTGTTTTTGGCCTTTTACAGCGACATTCTTGACATATCCAGACCGATTTTTGTTTAGCGTTCATAGAATGAAAACGACTAAGAGGTAAATTAGCGCATTCCAAATCATACGAGTGATTACAAACTGAACACGGTAAAAACAAACTATCTATCAGAAGTTGTTTACAACCCGTACACACCAATGCCATCTTGCGGTGAAAGGAAAAATCAAAGCTCAGAGGTCAATATTTTGGTAGCAGACTCAATACTTTGCATGTTATTTAGTTAGTTCTTCAAGATAATTGTAGATGGCTCTTATTTAAAATGTCACATAGTTTAATCAAAGCATCAAACAAAATAATGTGAACGACGAACTCGCGACTCGCTGCTTGGCGTCCGGAGCACTTTTTCTACGGCCACTTTGACATGGTCTCTTTTAAATGAAATTAGTATAGTATATCTGATTATATTAGAAAAATTCGTTAGAAATTTGAATTTGTTTGACCTTTGGATTCAACAAACGTATTTTGTTTTCGCTTTAGTTTTTGAGTTTTGTTTTAGTTGAACACTTAATTAGCACATTCACAGTTGTTTTCTTATTGTTGGTAACGAATTTGAGACACCAAAACAAACATAGTCACAGATATTGGTCCGGTTTAGCACTTTTGAGTTTGAAACACTAATAACTTTATTATATAAAAAAATAAATAAAAAAAATAATAATAATAAAAATCTTTATTACGTAAAAGGAGCTGTAGTAAATACAATAAAACAGTAACACTTATAAATATAAACACTGGTACACTACAATGGATGGTTTGGGTACTGTCCTCTTAGATAGGCTACATAATAGCCTGTAGTAAAGAGAAACAGTGCCGTGTCCCTCAAGAGTTTAGAAATTAGCTAGTGTTTTTAAGTAACAATTTTAATAACTACATCAGAATGAAAAGAGCAAAAATGCGTTAAAGTATATGTATCAGATGTGAGTAGGTGTGTTTATGAGTAGTGTGTGTGTGTGATGTGTGTTTATGTGTAGTGTGTGTGTATGATGGTGTGTGCATGTGATGGTGTGTGTGTGTGATGGTGTGCGTGTGTGTGATAGGGTGTGTGTGGGTAGTGAGGGTAAGTACGTTTTGCGTGTATTTTATGATACTGTAAGAAGAAATGATTCTGTTTCATCATACGTCTTATCTTGTAGGAACGAGCGAACTGCTGATTTGCATTCATGATCTGATAAACAATATATTGAGATATTAGCGTTAATTTTGTTGTACATGAAAGGGCCAAGGTAAAAGAAAAACTTTTTCGTAAAGGAGTAACGGGCTTGCGGAAGGGAACAAATTAAGTCTTTACGACGTTTTTTAAGTTTAACGTAGGGAGTTATGTGATGTTGAAGCAAAATTGCATGGAAAATAAACAGTTGGCGTACGGTAAGAACATTGCAGTCTTTATATAATTGAGTGGTGGAAAATAAAATTGGTCGAAATGTTGCAATCTTTAGTATTGATCTGTGTGCGATTTCCAATGGAAGTATTGTGGTTTTGGAAGCCCCGCCCCAGCAAGAAATGCAGTAAGATATTAGTGACTGACAAAGTGCGTAGTAGACATTGCGGATAATAAATTGGTTAGCTACAAGTCTAAGGGTCTTAAAAATATATATCAACTTACGCACTCTGCTCGTCAAAGCTTCCACGTGTGCTTTAAAATTTAGATTGCTGTCTAAAATGATACCTAAATATCTTATATTATTCACAGCTTCTATATGAGCGCAGTTACAATTTTGTGCAGTTTGAGAACGACATGTGTGAGCTGTGAGTTTTAAATGGTTTTTTGGTTGAGATGTTGTGCTAATAGAAAAAGTCATGAATTTAGTTTTGCTTGTGTTGAGTGTTAGGGTGTGAGCCAGAAGCCAGTCCAGGGTGGAGTTGAGTCCACTTTGTGCTTTAATTTGAAGTTCTGACCAGGAGTCAGCAGAGAAGGTTATTGCCGTATCATCTGCGTATGTAACAATATTACAATTAGGGATACTTAGGTTGCAAAGGTCATTTATAAAGACGAGAAATAGTGTTGGACCAATAATGCTCCCTTGTGGTACCCCATATTCAATAGGAAGCTCGTCACTTACATGGTTTCCTATTTTAACCACTTGCGTTCGACCAGTGAGGTAACTTTGGAAAAATTGAAGTTGTGGGCCTCTGACACCTATTTTTTCGAGTTTTTGTAAAAGGGTGTTAATGGGAACGGTATCAAACGCTTTCGCGAGGTCTAGAAACACTGTAAGTACTTTTTTATTGTTATTAAGGTTTGAAACAATAAAAGTAGTGAATTGGTATATGAGAATGTTAATTTGAGATAACATGTAAACTAGTTACACACATGTTTAGAATGACGTTAGCAATAAGATCTGGAAGATCTAACTAGTTTATACATTTTTAAGATAAAAAAATAACGGAGCTCAATGTTTACACGATGACTAGCGCCATCGTGAACCCAATCTCAGTTGGTTGTTTAATAAATAAATAAATAAATAAATAAATTATAAATAAACTTTGTCTTTGACATTTACGAATAAAATAAAACATCGTATTAGAACGACTGACGAACTTCCCGTTTATACTAAAAGTTACCGCTACCCTTTTGTTCACCGACAGGAAGTAAGAGATCAGATAACTAAAATGCTGGACCAATGTATTATACGACCTTCGGAATCAGCTTGGAGTTCACCAATTTGGGTAGTTCCTAAGAATGCCGATGCATCAGGCAAACAAAAGTGGCGCATAGTTGTAGACTTTCGAAAACTGAATGACAAGACTACAGACGACAAATACCCGATTCCTAACATCAATGACATACTTGACAAGCTAGGTAAATGCCAGTATTTTACCACGATGGACTTGGCATCAGGCTTTTATCAATGCGAGATGCATCCAGACGACATTCCGAAGACAGCATTCAATTAAGAGCACGGGCACTTCGAAGTCTTGCGTATGCCGATAGGTTTGAAGAACTCTCCATCCACTTTTCAAAGAATAATGGATAACGTACTTAGAGGCCTACAAAATGAGATCTGTCTCGTATACCTTGATGACGTCATAATATACAGTACATCTTTGCAAGAACATATGGTTAATCTAGAGAAAGTATTTAAAAGATAACAAGAGTCTAATTTCAAAATTCAGATGGATAAGTCCGAGTTTTTGAAATTGGAAACCGCGTTTTTAGGCCATGTAATCAGCGGCGAAGGTGTTAAGCCTAACCCTGATAAAATAGCAGCAATAGAAAAATACCCGCTACCGAAGACACCCAAGAAAATAAAACAATTCCTAGGACTATTAGGCTGGGGTGCGTGGACAGGAAACCTCCCCGAGTGCCCGGGGGCTGGAGTTCCCTTACGGATACGTCCGTGGGGAAGGCCAGTCTCTGGGACGGTGCACCCTAGGGTGCGGGCAATGTTTCTCCATTGGGTGCTGTATGATAGACGCACAGTACCTAGTGGAGAGGCATTGCCCGTATGCCAATATCCTGTCGGTGGGACGCTCTAATGTATACTCGGAGAAGTACACGTTTAGCAGCGTCTGAGCGGGCTCGGCGTGCACTTACCCTGCCGTCGGGCAGGCAGAAGGAAGTCCTTCCTTCTGCCACCGTTGGTCTTGTAGCCCCGAAGAGTGTCAAGGTCATGTCTCTGGCATTTGACAGGGGTCGAGAGTCTTGGCTTAACCGCCCGGGCCGCGAGAAAGAAATCCTCTATAAAAAAATACCCCAAACCTCCAAGCGGCGGCGCACCCTGAGGGAGGTTGATAGCTTGGCTGATGGGTAGCTATAGAATTAGTCGCTAGTGCGAACTACAGAAATTTGAGTAAGTAAAACATGTATATACTCGTGGGAACAGCATGGATAATCTCTCTTCAATCGGTCCCTCATTACTGAGGATCGTGGTCACTGGACCCCTTTAAACGGACAATCTGCCTCCATCGACTCCGGTCCAAAGTTGCCATCACCACCTGCTGAAACTTGCGCGGGGATGTAGCTTCTTTTACGGTCAGACCATCGTGTTGGCTACCGGCCTCGGGCTCTCTTTCCTTCGGTATTGCCAACAATGACCAGCTTTTCTAGGCTGCTATCTCCCCTTCGCATTATGTGGCCGAAGTAGGTCAAAATACGCTGTAGGCAAACTGTGGACAATCGGGTCTTGATATCGAGCTGGGAAAGAATACACATTTGTGCGTTTGGCTGTCCATGGAATTCGGAGCATCCGCCTCCAGCACCACATTTCGAATGCGTCTATCCTCTGTCTTTCTCTTGCTCGGATTGTCCACGTCTCAACTCCATAGAGGAAAATCGGGAAAACTAGTGCTCTGACCAATCGGGTTTTCGTTTTATAGCTTATACCACGATTTTTCCAGATGTTTTGGAGGCGTGTCGCAGCATCTTTAGCCACGGCTATCCGCCGTTTTATTTCTGGGACGCAACTGCCTTCATTATTAATGTTAGAGCCCAGATAAATGAAATTGTCCACAGCAACGATGCCTTGGATGTTATGGACGCCCGATAGCTTTCCTGCACGATCTATCACCATAAGCTTGGTTTTCTGCCTGTTTATTGCAAGCCCTAATTTGCCACTTTCCATCTCCAATCTGTGTAATATCTCCTTCATGTCGCCAAATGTTGTAGCAAGGAGAATTGTGTCGTCAGCGTACCTCAGATTGGAAATGCGTTTTCCACCAACAGCAAATCCCTTTTCCCAGCCCTCAAGAGTTTTCCTAATGATATACTCTCCATACACATTGAAGAGCAGAGGTGCATCCCTGCCTAACGCCTTTTTTGATAGAGAACACATTTGAACAGTCGGTGTCTATTTTGACGAAAGAGCGGTTGTTGATGTAGAGGCATCGGACTAGGTCAATAAGATGTTGAGGCGTACCCATGTCCTTTAGAACCTCCCATAGCTTGTCCCACTCCACACAATCAAAGGCTTTGGTGTAATCAATGAAACACAACAACACAGGGCTGTTAAATTCCCGGCTCTTCTCAATGATTTGGCGAACGTTCAGGATTTGTTCCCGCGTACCTTTGCCTTTAACAAAACCTGCAGGCTTACTCTTGAAATCAATCCCAATCTCGATCCTATCCCAATCCGATCCAGTTTCAATCCCAATCTTCAGAAAATTGGCACTCTTGAACGAAATCGAGATTGAGATTGGAATCGACTGCAAGTTCGAATAAACTGATTCACCTGGGGTGGCCATACACATCAAAACGTTAATTACCAAATTTATAAATATTGAATAACTCGTTAAATCTATTAATAATTCTGTTCTAATATTTATTTTAACATAAATAATCATTTAAGTGTTCTTTGCTTGCATTTATATGTATTATAATACTACATTTTTAGGCAGCATAGGCTCATTGTGTACGTCATTGCCAAAGTTACATTAAAAAAAAAACTTCTCGCGCGTTTGTCAGCCACTTGAATAAAAAGTGTGAATGTTAATGTTTTCAAGTGTTTAGTTTGGAATGTATTAAAGTATGTTTCTATGCACAAGTTCAAGTTAGTTTTACTTTACGACAAGTATTCAACCGAGGAAGACGAAAATATTAAGGTAAAGCCACAATTTATTCTATTATTTATATTGTAATTCCTTTAAATTTTAATATTAAATACTTTTGCTCCATACAAACATGTATTGTTCTTACAGGATGACTAGGCCAACACACCAACAGCTGGAGACTCTGGTAGATTTCCTTGTACAGAACCCAGGAATTGCCAAGGGGTTATTGCGCACTGTTCATGCTAAGCAGGAGACAAAGAGAAAGTGGGACGACATAGCAGTATCCTTAAATGCACTAGGCGGTGCACAGAAAGATGGTAAAGGCTGGGCTAAGGTACTCTCTACACACTAATAATCATTTATTTTTTTCACTTAATTAATTAAAAAATTAGTACAGTAGTTACAATAATTAAAACATTTATTTGCTTTTCAGTATTGGGCTGACAAAAAGCATACGCTGAAAAAGACATGTAGCGAGCATGCACAGTCGTTGAGGCGTACAGGTGGTGGGTCTGCGGATAATTTACCTGTTTTAACACCCATGGACCAACGCCTGTTAGCAGTGATGGGGGCCTACAATTTGCTGCAGGAGACAGCCATGTTGCTGCCAGCCCGTTTCCCTCCACAGTAAGTCAGTTTAGTTGTAGATAAATTTTAAGACATAATTGTGAACTTGATAAAAGTTAACATCTTCATAATGAAGTACGTATTCTATAATTGCAGAGCCAAAGCCAGAATGAAATTCAAGTGGAAAGATCATTCCAAACTCAAACTTAATAATCGACTCAAATATGGATGGAAACGAATTGGAGTCTCATGCTTCTCCGGACCAAAATGTAGAGACTGTGAGAGGTAATAATCTTTCAAACTATGTATGGCAATTTTCATGATGATATAATTACTTACCTAAATGTTATTTATTTTATTTGTCAGTTTCAGCAACAACCAGGGAACATAGTCCTGGAAGGACCAGCCTGCCCCCAGGACAGCGTGTCCGATCAAGGACTATGTTAGATCAAGACCGGGAGAGATTTTCAGAAATAGAGAGGAAGAGGGTTGAAGCAGAAACTGTCACAGCGAGGGCCTTATCTCAAGCTATAGAACACATGGACCAACTTACAGCAGCCATAAGAGAAGGCTCTCAAACTGTGGCAAATGCACTAAATAATATCGCTGATGCCCTAAGAGAAAATAGGCAGTAATTAAATTTATATTAATAGCTATTGTAAGTAGGTACTAGTTTAGAGTTAAAAATATTGAAGTTGTTCACGGCGGTGCGTCACTAAACAGTTTAATAGTGTTTTACTTTTCATTTACTTAAATTCATAGTGATAATATTGCAAAATTAAGAAAAAACTAGTGATAAAATAGTGGTTCTACGAAAAATCGTAAGTACAACCCTTATATAACTCAAGTGGGCTTCATAGCTGTAATTTTTATTTTTTTTGTATTTCCAGGTGCCCTAGACTTAGTCATTGATGATTGATGTCCTTCTGAAAAGCTTACTTAATTGAGTGTATATATTATTATGTAAAGCTTTAGTTTGTTATTATTTGTAAATATGGTTTTTGCAACGATCATTCGAGGGCGCGTCACGCCCTGAAAAACGTAGTTGTGTTATTTTAAATTTTGTATTGTTTTAGGTCAATAGACTAGCCTGAGATTAGATAATTTTGTAAGGAATCCAATGATGTGTGGCATGTCTTATACAGTACTTGTATAAATACGATGTTTAGACCTAACTTAAGATGTAAACCAAATTTAAATTGCTTGTGTGTGGTGGAAAGCTGTGAATATAAATGAAAATAACTTAATAAAAAGGCTATAATTATATTTATTCAAATACTTGTTAATAATAATTAGACATTACCTTTTAAACTTAAGCTCTTTATTAATTGTAGCATAAACTATTATAATTTATAATAAACTTATTAGGTAAGCTCATGATTACTTTGATTTTTACTAACCCTCACGCACAACACATTACATTATTTAATACACAATAGAAATCAAACGACACAATAGAACAAGTCTTACAATTATAATAAAAGAGAGTATGTACAAGTCTTGATCACATAAATATTTACCTATCTTTATAAATAGAGTGAGCAGTGAAAAAAAAAGATTAATTTACTAAATAAGTTTCATTGAATTAGGTTTTTAATTACATAGAATAGTCTTAGTCCAAAAATTGTTCTTACATAAGAAAAAAAATAATATTAATGGAGATGCCGAGCTGTCCACAAGTCTTGTACAAGCTGTGCACGAGCCTCGCGACCCCGGCGCAGCTCCACGGAGGCAGAACCTCGATCCACTTCTAACCCAGTCTGTACCAATTGCATTTCTCCCATCGGTGGTACGGCATCCTCAATATCATCCAAACCCAATCGTGCTCGGTTACAAATGTTATGTAAAACACAACATGCATTTATAATTTTTGAAGCTGTGTCTGGATGATAATGAAGAACTCTATGGCCAAGAAGACATCTCCATCTATTTTTTAAAACCCCAATTGTGCGCTCCACAGTATTGCGAGCCACACAATGCAGATTTGTGTAGTACTCTTCAGCTGAGCCTGGCGGTGCATCCACTATTGGGGTCATCATATATTCCCTTTGAGGATAACCGGAATCACCTGTTATTATATTAAAATGTCTTAGTAGTTAATACATACGAGTACAAAATATATTGTAGACCTAACATAAATTATTTTCCAATTTGAACAACTGATTATAATGCTTACCAAGTAAAAAAACTCTTTCTCCTGCATTTATTAAATTTTGTAAGTGATTCTTAACTGGATGTTGGTTCCAAACAAAAGTATCATGTGAGGCTCCACCAAATGAAGAATCTACACTAAGTATATTAAGATCTGCATCACAAATCTGTGAAAGAAATACTTCTTATAGAAAGTTACAGTTACTCTAATAATTAATAACTAGATAAAATATAGCCAAACAAACTCACAATCAAAACATTTCTCGAATGGTAACCTTTTCTGTTGTAAAACCGCTCTTCATTTTCTGATGGTCTTACAATAGCCACATGAGTACCATCAATACATCCTGTGACGGCAGGAATTTTAAATTTTTCATAAAATCTAGAATTAATTTATTATTAGCTTATTATTCTTCACAAATAAGTTAAAAAAAAAAACATACTAAACATTAAAACAACATAATGTCTAAATCTAAAGTATTGAATGATACTACATATTATTTAATATTGTGGTATTAATAACTAAGTTGTTAACCTTTGTTTAATTAAGTCTCGTTGTTGGCGAGTCGGTGGAAACTTAAGCCATTTGTTTAAAATATCATTAGAATTGAGAGCATTTGTAACTTGTCCTATTGCTCTCGAAACTGACTGTTGAGACATCATTGTACCTTGTGTCCCACCTACTAATCTTTGATAGCTGCCTGTGGCGTAGAACGAAAGAGCCACAAGTACCTAAAAAATAATATTATAGTTTATATGAACTTATAATACAAAAAATACCTACCATGTGAAAATGGAATTGCTAGTTTACAAACCTTGTATTTTCTTGGTATGTCGCTACGGCGAGTAAACTGGGGCATCAAAGGTTCCAAATCCCTAAAAATCACTTCGAAAAGCTCCTTATTTACTCGGTAATTTCTTCTAAATTCCTCGTCAGTCATGGCAAATGCGTTGTCTGCATAACGCGCCATTCGTCTCAAATTCCGCCTTTGTCTCATATCTAACTTATGAGCATTGTCCAAAATATCACAAATAAGTTCTAAACGTGCCATTATTCACAATAACAACTTCACAAATCACCCACAATATCAAACTCGATCTCGAAAAAGTAGCCTTCTTGTAATCGTCCAACTTTGACATAAACACGACTCCAAACTCGATATGTCAACGTCAAAATTTCGTCAAGAGTACCGAAAAAGTGCATTCGTTCGAGTAAAGTCGATTTCATTTAGTACCAAAAAAATCCACCTAATACGATTCCAATCGTGCGCTAGTGTGTCATTCAAGAGTGCCAAATGACAAGATTTCGATCCCAATTTCCAATTACGATTGAGATCGAGTGTCGAGAGTAAGCCTACTGCTTGTTCTTCTGGGATTTGTGGCTCGAGAAAGTGCTTTAGCTTGTTGTTTATGATGTACAGGAGTATCTTGCTGACATGTGGAATAAGTGCCAAGGTCCTGTAGTTGCTGCAGTCTTTGGTAGAGCCTTTTTTATGAAGTGGAACAAACACGGACTCTTTCCACTCTTCAGGCCATCTCATGGTCTTCCAGATAGAATTGCAGATGTTTAAAATCTGCTTCACACCTTTGGAATCTAGGTTTTTAGTAACTCGGCGGGAATTCCATCTTTACCTGGAGATTTTCTATCCTTGAGACATCCAAGGGCATGTTTGACCTCTGACTGCAGAATTTCGGGTTCTTGCGGTGACAAATCTATCTGCGCACCGCTTGTGATAGGTTGACCAGTGTCATATAGTGTTGTGCAGTACTGTTTCCAGCGTTCCAGAACCTGTTTTTTTTCCGTGAGTATGTTACGTGCTTCATCTGCGATTGTGCAAGTTTTCGTATTACGAGATTTAGTCAGCTTTTTGACCTTGCGAAAAAGATCTCTAGTCTCATGCTTCGCAGAATTCTTGTCGAGATCAGCACAGACGTTGTTGATGTGTTGGTCATAGTCTTTGCTGCAATTTCTCTGGACCTCGGTGCTGAATTGGTCGTATAACCTGCGGTTCTCCTGTACGGTAAGACCTTTTCCCTTTAACTAAAGTCTACGAAGAATTAGGTCAGCTGTTTCCGTAGTTATAAAAGGTTTCATGGTAGGCTTTGGCAGCATGTTCTCTTTGGCAGTTTGCACAATTATTTTCCGCAAAGCCTTCCAAGTGACGTCAGGGTTAGTGTCATCATCTATGGAACATTCAGGTACTTTGTGTTCAATTGCTTTTCTGAAGGCTTGTAGGTCAACATGGCCCATATTCAGTGTGCGTTCTTGCTTGTGGAGTTTTCTCAACCGAAGTCGGATTGTGGTAACTAATAGTTGGTGATCAGAGCCACAGTCCGCCCCCGGGTATGTCGTGGTATTCATGACAGACGATTTCCATCGGTTCTGGATGAGGATATAATCTATCTGGTTTCTAAAGCGGTCGCCAGGAGAAATCCAAGTATACAATCGCCGTATATGTTGTTTAAAACAGGTGTTCGTCACGGTAAGATTGTCCTCGCTACAGAACTGAAGCATACGTTCGCCTCTCTAGTTTCTCTTGCCGATTCCATACTTCCCGACTACCCGTCGTAGATGTTCGTCGCTGTCTGTTTGACCGATTTTGGCGTTAAAATCACCTAAAACTACCGTTATCTCCCTTTTTGGTATTTCTTGGAGAGATTTTGCCAAGGCGCTGTAAAAGTTCTCTATTTCGTCCTCTTTAGATTGGGCGTTAGGCGCATAGACCTGTAAGATGTTCAATTTACAGGGAGTGGTGTTAACTTTAATGGCAATTATTCGGTCGTTAATCGGCTAATAACCGCTGACATATTTGTCTATGCTAAGTGGTACAACGAAGGCAACACCCTTAGAGCTTTCGTTTTCAGGTCCCGACTTTATTCAACTGGTCAGTTGAAAAGTATCCAGACTTTCTCCAGTGTGTTTCACTGAGTCCGAGGATAGTGACTTCTTTCCTTTTCATTTCACTCTCTATTATCTGAAGTTTCCCAGGTTGGTTTAGGCCGCGTACATTCCACGTGCCAAGGCGGCGAGGCTGTCTAACTGATTTCGGTTTATCAGTAACATAGTTTCCATGTGTTGCCTGATCGGACACAATCACATGGCCGGTAGCACATTTCACACCACCATCCCCGGTTTGGTGGCGCCGGGCGTCAGCCGGATCGCTCAACAGATCTAGATTGCTATTTCTTAAATCCATTGTGACTCTCATGGGAACTAGTGCAGTGGTTTCCCGTTGCCTTCTGCACCAGACATTTTAAGGGTTATTTAGACCCTAAGGCCGCTGCAGCCTCTTCGAAACCAGTTGCCCGGATGGGTGTATAGTTATCCCGCTATTGCTCGGTCGCCATCGCCTCGTTCGTTATCTAGCAGGGAGCACCACGGCTGTCAGAAGGCAGCCGCCGCATTTCAGCGCGTGCAGATGAGGATGACACTTGGGGCCGGAATGATGTTATGTCCGCTCTCCCCCTTATTCCCCATGGAGCATGGATAATACATTAAAACAAAACGATGAGAGACAGGGAGGGAGAAAGGGAGAGGTAGGAGGTGATGCGCGGTCGGAGTCCGACGCGGCATCGAGCTCTAGCTCGTGCACGAGCCTGTAGCGCGAAGTGGAGGTTATGGGGCCTTCCGGGAGAAAGTTCTTCCGGAAGCGCCCCAAGACGGGGTCATCCTCGGACGAGGGGACCACGAGCCGGAGGAAGATCCACTCCGGCCGCAGGGGCGGAACCCGCGTGAAGGGGGTGGGTAGAGGGCTCGCCACCAAGGAGAAGGATGATATTCATTGATAAGAACTTCTCTTGGACTGCCCAGCTGCAGGAAGTTAGCCGCAAACTATTTGCATCCGCTGCATCTTTGAAGAGATTACGTAATTTTCTACCGACTGCCACCAAGATTGCTCTTGCACAATCGCTTCTTTTACCCATCCTTGACTATGCCGATGCCAGCTATCTTGACCTTACCCAAGACCAACTCAATAAACTTGAGCGGCTTCAAAATGTTTGTATAAGGTTCATATTCGGTTTGCGCACACGAAATTCGGAAACATGGTCATATTTCCGAATTTCGTGTGAAACTCAAGTGGTTACCAATCCGCCTTCGCCGGAATGCTCATATTCTTTCCCTTTTGTTTAATGTGTTTTTTTCCCCTTTCACCCCTCTCTATCTCAAAAATCGTTTCCAGTTTCTTTGTGACTCCCACACAATTTTTTTAAGGTCATCGGATAACTTAAAGCTTAAAATGCCAATGCATTCCTCAACTTTTCTCGACAAATCCTTTGCCATCCAGGCCGCTCGTTTGTGGAATGCATTGCCAGTTCAAATAAAACGTGCGCAGTCGTTAATAGAGTTTAAAAGACTCGTTAAGGAACATTATGTAGAAGGTTGTAAGATAGTCAATGATATTGCTGCGTTTTAAGGTACAATAAATGTATTTAACGGACCAAAGGATATAATATAAAGGAGCGAGGGAGCACACGCGATGACCGCTAATCGAGTACTACTTGCTCAATTAATATTCATTAATGAGGTAACGTAAAAATGCTTAGTCGTCAATAGTGTATGGTTTCACCGTACATGCTCCCGGGCCAAAAGTTACACATCTTCTAGTCTAAAGCGACATGTTTTAGACAGAGGTGACGTAGATACGTCTCGTTTAGGGTTAGTGTCCTCACTAGTTATATTCACTTCACTAGGCTGACGGTCAGCCGTACTCTGCTTTCGCGAGAACACAACACTATTTGCCACACTTGGTGATAGCTCCACTGAAGAAACTGCACGGCACCTCCTCCATAAGAAGTATGACGCCAATAAAACGGCTACACCCAGCAGGCCGTAGCAAATAATATACTGATGAATGTCATGTGTAGACAGAGTGTAATCTTGTAAGTTAGTATTGGCAGACTTCAGTTGTTCTATTCGTTCTCCCAGATCCACTAATGTGCTGTTCAGTGGATCTTCGTATGCGATGTAGTGAGATAATGATATATTAACCATATGATTTAATTCTGCTATCTGAGGGGTCGGAATTTCAGAGTTTGATTTAAGTGTATTTGCTGATATAGCATGAGAATATAAAGTAAAATCTTTACTTTTTATTATGCATTTCGGACCTAGGTCAATAATTCCGACTCCAGTCATCTGTTTAAAGGAAACTTGATCGTGACATATAATCCTCACTGAGTAGGTATTGCAGCAAAAATACATATACCTCGACGGATCATTCAGTTCGAGCCAGCTGTCTTGACAAGGGGATTTAATTACACCGCATTGTTTTAATTTGTTGTCCAGTTTGCAGAATTTTTCGTCGATGCTTAAATGATTAATCGGTTTGTTGGCTTGACACAAATATGAGTGATAATTATGCAGGCATAATTGGAGCTCCATAAACGACATTGTGAAGAACGCATCTTTTTTCAAACTAATAGCTACGAACTCCGCAACTGGTAGTACACTAATCATATCATTTTGAGCTTGCTGAGGAACTGGTATAATTTTATAAATCTTGTAGCTGTCTCTGCTAGTCAATGGAAAAGTTATCTCAAATATGAAGTATTCTTCCATCATTCTCGCTTTTACTTTCAACATACTGTAAACATGTTTTAGGTCGGACTGAAGGTTGTCCACGGGCAGGGTAGTATCCTTTGTTAGTTGTCCAGAAATGAATTGTAACTCCCGCTGTAGCTGATCTGGAGTTAAGAGGTGAGCGTTGAATTTCCCGTGGTAAATATCCGTGATGATATCTAACAGAGTATCCTGGATCCTTTTGAGATTTTGAAGCAAGTTGATAGTTGTGACTGCTGATAGAGCAAAATCTTGCGTTTTAGCTAAACCTTCAACTTCTTGCTTAATGGCAAAGGCAGCATTATCCAATTGGTTTAAGTGTTTGTTTATTGTTTTATGTTGTAATTGGATAGTTTGCTCGGTTCTTTTTAATACGTTGTATTCTGCCTCAATGATAGAGGTCTGATTTCTTAACAAGTTATTAAGATGCCCCTCGTTTTGTTTTACAAGCTGTATATCTTTTATATACCGTTCGGCGAATCGTTCGTCTAATACTCCGAACAAGCTATTGGCCACGTAACCAATTCCATTAATTAGCCCGCGACGCTGTCTGGAGCGCACATCAAAGTGCTGATTAATCATAAGTTGATTATAGTGCTGTATTTCTTTGAAGTCGTGATTTAATTGAAGCGTTATCATATTACAGTGACTCTTGTCGTTTAGGGATGCACAGAGCCTTTCTAAATAGTCCAAGAACTTCGTGGCGGCAGTATTTCCTTCCCAATAAGGGCTCATATCGTAATAAACAATTAAATTCCATTTGTCTCGAATAACTTGCATGTTGTCTACTGACTCAAAATACAGCGAATTGTTGCTAGGCAACGCTGATATGTTAAAAGCTGCGTGAGACGATGTTATCATTGAAATAAAAAAGATTAACGACATTGCTAACGATATGAATTTAGATTTAATTTTGCTGTTTCTAATCCGTACGTTAGGCTCTTCTGAGGTGACGTTATTTGCTTGAGTAACATTTTTATCTACCGTGTTACTTGAAGTAAAAGGAATTGGCAAGATTGACAGTTTCACAACAGGCCTTTTAATTATTCCGCTTTTTGTTTTTAGAGTTACTACCCGAACTAATCCGTCTTGACCTGGATGAGTTTCTATAACTCTGCCCATCATCCATTTTCCAGGTGGCAGATTATCGTCCTGGATGGTTACTAACTCATCGAGACTAATATTCCGTTCAATGCTTCGCCATTTGCTTCTTATGGATAACTGAGTTAGATACTCCGCTCTCCATTTCTTCCATAAGTCGTTTACTATTTTAGCTGATAAATACCATCTAGTTCGAGCATCTGTTTCAGATTCCATTATGGTAGTTCCGCACCTTCCGGTCAAAAAGTGAGCCGGAGTCAGAACATTCAAATCTTCGATATCTTCCGATAAGGCACATAAAGGCCTAGAGTTCATACAAGCCTCCACCTGTGCTAAGATAGTGCTGAACTCTTCAAAGGTTAACTTTTGCTCTCCTATTACGCGCTTGAGGTGATGTTTTAAGCTTCTAATGGCCCGCTCCCATAGACCCCCGGCACTAGGCCAAGATGGGGCATTGAAGTGCCATTCTATATTTAGATCTGCTAGCTCCGCAAAAAAGTTACGATCATATACACTTTCGAAATCGTGATAGCTTTCCTGTAGCATTCTATTAGCACCCACAAAATTCGTTCCATTATCGCTGTAAAGATGACGAGGCGCTCCTCTTCTGGCTGCCATTCGTCGTAATGCTGCTAAGAACCCCGAACTGCTTAAGTCGGATACAAGCTCTAAATGGACAGCTTTGGTTGCTAGACAAATAAACAGCGCAATGTATCCTTTAGTGGTCTTAATTCCACGTCCCTTGTTACTTTTAACATCTACATAACCTGTATAATCCACTCCAGTGTGATAGAATGGTGGGGCGGGGTTGCTTCTTGCTACGGGTAACTCTCCCATCAGTTGATGCTGTATTTTGGGCTCATATTTTCTACATATAACGCAGTTTCTTACTTCTTTCCTTACAGCATTATTTCCAGCGATGATCCAGTATTTCTGTCTAAGGTTAAATAAAGTTAATCGCGGTCCACCATGAAAGGTGAGCTGATGAGCTTGTTGAATTACTAGAGTAGTCAGCCGACTGTTATGAGGCAATATTGCAGGATGCTTCATTTCCATACTCATGTTTGCTTTACTCAGCCGGCCTTTAACTCGTAGAATCCCTTCGCGATCAATAAAAGGATTAAGCTTTAATAGATTACTTCTGCTACTTAATGTACTGTGTTTCCGTAATGACATAATTTCCGCTGCGAATTCAGTTCGTTGTATGTATTTTATAATGAGTAATTTTGATTTTCTCAATTCATACAAGGTAAGAAATTCGGGTAAGCTACTATGCTTACTTGCCATGGCTGCATTCTTGTTAAATTGTAATGTTTTGATTGCTCGTAAAAGCCATGCTATTATTTTAGTTATTTTATTGATTGAGCTGAACTTGAGTAATAGTTGTAATATAATGTCATCCTTGCTATCATTTTGGACGGCATTTACTTTGCTTGCTGCTGATTTTCCTTTGATTTCTTGATCGGTGGTAAAAATAATTTGCTTGGCTTCTAATTTTTCGTCAAACGTTTTCAACAACTGTGGTCCTTGCCACCACAGCGTTTGATTCTTTAATTGTGAAGCTGAGATGCCTCTGCTGGCTGCATCTGCTGGATTATCCTCAGACTTAACATATCGCCAGCAGCTTGGTTTCATGACTGTTGTTATAATTTTGGTCCTATTCGCAACAAAGGGTTTCCATCGGCTGGATTCTCCTTGCAGCCACCCTAGAACCACCATAGAATCCGTCCATCCATAGATCCTAATATTTAACTCACTATAACAACTAATGACTTTGTTCATTAACTTTGCTAACAAATACGCACCGCTTAATTCTAATCTCGGTAACGATGTGCTCTTACAAACAGGTACCAAGCGAGCCTTAGCAACAACTAGTACTACCGATGTCTCATTTTCTTTCCGTAATCGTGCGTAAATTACTGCTGCGTAGGCTTTAGTCGATGCGTCACAATAACCATGCAGTTCTATGACGTCATTAGGTTGATACCCTATCCAGCGCGGTATTTTGCATTGATTTAAGTATTCCATGTCCGCTTGAATGGCTACCCATTCTGCTTTGATGTTTACAGGAACTTCTTCATCCCAATGCATTTTGGTTATCCAGAGCCTTTGGAATATCAGCTTTAGCTTTGTTGTGAGTGGTGACAACCATCCCAACGGGTCGAATACTTTTGATATTTCCGATAAAAGTAGCCGTTTCGTTACTTTTGCGTTTGTTTTAGCTATGCTGTATTTGAAAGTAAACATGTCATTATCAGAATTCCAACGAAGACCCAATGTTTTTGCTGTACTTTCTGATTTAAAGTTAAAAATTATATCGCCGTTGCTGCTGCTGCTTTTTTCTATATTTTGAAGGAGTTCTGAATGATTTGCAGACCATTTTCTTAGTGTAAATCCTCCTAATTTTAATAATCTGTTGAGATCATCGATAAGTTGCTTTCCTTTTTCGATGGTGTGTGATCCATGGACCAGGTCATCCATATAAAATGACTCTTCTAATATCTTCGCAGCTTCCGGATAGTTTCTTCGTTCATCCGAGGCTAGACGTTTCAGAGTCATCATTGCTAGAAATGGTGCTGATTTAGTTCCGTAAGTGACGGTATTAAGTTTGTACGTTTGCAGAGGTTGATCTGATGCGTACCTCCATACTATTTGCTGATATTGCTGATCTTCTTCACTCACCAATATCTGCCTGTACATCTTCTCGATATCCGATGTATAAGCAAAACGGTATTGACGCCACTTCAAAATCAGTTCTTGTAGGTCCTGTTGTAAATTTGGACCTTTATTCATCAGGTCATTCACACTATATCCGCTTGACGTCCTTGCGGGCGTCCTACGCGTCGGGCGTTAAACACTACCCGTAGCTTCGTAGTTGCTGATTCTGCTCGTTGCACGGAATGGTGCGGTAAGTAACATGATAGTGCTTGTTTGCTATTTTTGCTGTTACTAAGTACCATATGTCCTAAGGCAATGTACTCACTAATGAATGCTTTGTATTGTTCTGCTACAATGGGTTGTTTGCTAAATTTTCGTTCCATATTTTGGAACTGCGCTATGGCCATCTCTTTCGATGAACCAAGTTTTTCATTTATATCAGCTTTTAATGGCAATCTTACTTCGTACCGCCCGTCCTCGCGACGTTTTGTTGTAGATGAATAGAAGTTGACACATTCTTGATCTTCCAACGTTAAGTTTGTATCTTCGCTTATATCCTCGATCTCCCAAAACTGCTGAATATCGTGAATATTATTCATGACGACGTTGCATTGAAGTGATGACATTTGACCACCGCCGTATATGATCCACCCAAGCTGTGTTTCTTGTAACACAGGTTGCGATAAACTCTCTCCTTTGATCAATCCTCCTAATAATATCAAGCCATTAACTTGAGCGCTTAGTAATAAGTCCACTGGATGGCTATGGTTAAAATATGGATCAGCTAATTTAAGATTTTCTATGTAAGACCACTTCGATGTGTCAAAGGATTTGTACGGGATATCTTTTAGTAGGTTTTTCATGATAAGTACGTCGGTGTTGAACGAAAAGTCATTATGTGTAGAGAAGCAACTTAGTGTGACCACACCGTTACAGTTGTTTTTGACTTCCCCTACTCCGAATACCAATCCGTTGAATTTAGATCTTCGTAATCCTAACTTCTTCGCTGCACTTTCTCTGATCAGAGAAACTTGTGATCCAGGGTCAATAAGAGCCCTTAAGACATGATAAGATCCATCGATCGCTGTAACTTTAATCAAGGCTGTTGCTAACAAAACTTCATTCGTTCCTGGATCATTTTGTGACACATGCACAGTCATTGCGACAGCTTCTTGTGGATTAGGGTCAGCTGTTGTTGTTGCAACGCTATTCGATTGCGATATACTTTTTGAGCAGGCGTCATGTAAAACGGAGTGGTGATTTCCGTCACATTTGCGACATCGCCTAACGGAAATGCATTGCTTGCCATTGTGATCAAATAAACAATTTTGGCATAATTTCAGTTTTGCGGCTGTTTTCAATTTTGCTTCATTAGGCAACTGCAAAAATTTTTCGCAATTGAACATGGCATGTTGTTGACCGCAAAATTGACATTTGCTCGTTGACACGTGTAATGCTTTTGAATGCGGCTTGTTAAATTTATTAGCAAAGTTGTATCGTCTTGCTTTTTGATTTTCAGGAAAATCGTTATTTGTATGATTGTTTGATTTCGGTGATGCTTGATCTAGCTTCCTGCGGGATGTTTCCAGGCTCGTAAATTTACTTTCTAAGTAGTCCAAGAAATCTTGCAAAACCGGTAGATCTCTGGAATTTTTAAGGGAGTCTATGTAGTCTCCGTAGGTTTCGCTATCAAGCTTCTGTGCCAATAAATGCACGAGAAGCGGATCCCAGGTGCTTATATCAATCCCTAAGTTCCGTATAGCATGTAAGCTTTCTTGCGCTACGTCATGCAGTTTTTTAATATGACCTACTGTTTGATGTTGCATGTTTGATAAACCTAACATAGTATTTATGATGGATGTAAAGATGAGCTTTTTATTGTTATACCGATGATTTAAGATTTCCCAACATGTATCATAGTTACTGGAACTTATCGGAAGATGCTGAATGAGTCTTTCTGCCTCACCCTTGACCTTTCCTTTCAAAAATTGCATTTTTTGCGCTTGCGACAAGGTTGGATTGCTGTGAATAGCTTCGGTAAAGAGGTCTTTGAATGACGTCCAATGCTGATAATTTCCGGAAAATACAGGGATGTCCATTTTGGGTGTGGAGTGCTCTCTATGTGATACACTCCAAAGCTTTTTGTTGATCATTCTCTTCAAATGAATATATGCTCGCTCATGCTGTGTATAGACTGCCTCGTAGTCATCGTCCTCTCCACCTATCTCGCTATCGATCTCCCAATGCAGTGAGTCGATTTGTGACCAGCGCGCTTGTAGAGTTCGTAGTGCGTCCTCCATTTCCCATTTTTCTGACATGGAGTCTAGGTCGATAAAACCCGCTGATCTCTTGAACGCTTTGAAATTAGCTGCTTGCTTACGTATCTGGTCATCCAATTTGCTAGCTGACCCTCTTGATTCCATGGTACGTAAACTGCTCACTTTTCTTGGTTGCTCATAACCCGATGGCCCTGCTTCTTGTTCGGCTTCTTTTTTCTCCTCTTGGATCGCTGGAGTACTCCTAACGGTTCTTAAAGGTGTTAGCTTACTAGATAACTGCAGGCGTTGTTCGCTGATTAGAGTTTTGGCGGCTGTATAATGCTTGCTAACCTGTTCATGCTCGGAGTTTGTAAAGTACGTATGCTCCTTGACCCCGTATTCACACATACCTAAATGATTGTTCTGATAGTCTGACCAATACTTTTCCAACATCTCTAATCGCCTTTTGAAATAATCGTCAGATTTCCTATCGATGCTATCCTTTTTTATATTTATCGGTATTTTCTGGATTAATTCGCTAAGTTCAATTTGTTGATAGTAAAGATCCTCCATTTTGCTGCTAGTTAGTTTTTTGAAGTAAAAAAGGAAAGATCTTACTTGAACAATACTGGCTTTTGACTGCCGCTGGTTTGCTGCTGTCCCACTCGGAATGCTGATGCTCTGCTATATCTGGACACTGTCGTCCTGCTGCTGTAAATACCGATTTGCTGCTTGTTACTCCGGATGCTGATTGCTTTGTGCTTGAAGCGCTGTTTTTCCGTTGCTCGGGATGTTCAGGAAGGTTGCTCGTGTACTCTAAGTATTGCAATTCCACCCTGTGCTGCTATAGGGTTTTGTTGGAACTACTTTGCTCAAGTTCTGCGGTTGCGAAACTATGTCCACCCAGTTCACACGTATCACTGTTATCCGATACGCTGATTTCCGAACGAGATTACTCACAAGATTCTAAATACCCGTAACTCCCCAAAGAATGAACGAATACTATAACTCGCGAGGTCCCGCCCGATAGCTCGAAGGACCATGTAGAAGGTTGTAAGATAGTCAATGATACTGCTGCGTTTTAAGGTACAATAAATGTATTTAACGGACCAAAGGATATAATATAAAGGAGCGAGGGAGCACACGCGATGACCGCTAATCGAGTACTACTTGCTCAATTAATATTCATTAATGAGGTAACGTAAAAATGCTTAGTCGTCAATAGTGTATGGTTTCACCGTACACATTACTTGTCGTTGTGATCTTGTCTTCGTAACTGTGTAATTATCTATAGTCTTCAATTATTTTTCGTTCCTTATTTATTTATTTCCTATGTATGTTTGTATTTATCTATTATTTAGGATATGTATGTATATGTGTATCTATTTTAGTATATTGTATAACTTATTATTTGCACCTACGACAGCCCCATATTATGTCCAGGCAAATCACTGTCCATTCCAAGGTTGCCTGGAAGAGATCGCGGAAAGCGATAAGGCCGCCCATTGTATATTTTGTGGTGTTTGTTTTTTCCTTTTGTTATATATTTTTGTGGTGTACAATAAAGTATATATAAATAAATAAATAAATAAATAAGGAGGCCGGAGATACGAGCCTAGATAGTTCAACCGAGCCGGCTCAGCGAGCCGTGAGTCCCAGGGAGGTGACAGGGAGTGAGCCGGGCACCGCTGGTGGCCCCAATACGCAGGGCTCAGTTAGGTTTGCAGAGATCGTGGTCTCTGCCATAAACAATGTGGCCTTGAAGAGGTTGAAGACCTCTAAAGACAAGGCCATAGCAGAGGCCACGGCCTCCATATTGGCGGCAGCGGAGGCCTCCCGCAGATGTACTCCGTCGGACGGATTGTCCGAGATGCGGGCGGAGGTCGCACGCCTGATGGCCGCGCTTGAGCTCCTCCAAAAGGAGAACGCGGAGCTCCGAGCGGACCTGGCTCTGCTCCGAGAAGCCGGCCCCCGGGAGATGCCGCAGAGGGGGAATTCTCCGCCCTAGAAGCCATCGTCCTGCACCCCCCCTTGACGGCAAGCCAGCCGGCCCTCGGCCAGCGGAAGGAGGCGACGACATATGCCGTCGTGGCCGCCGGATCTGCCGCGGCCAATCCAGCCTCGTCGGGGCACAATAAGGGCGGGGCGGCAAAAAAGGGCGGGGCGGCTAAAAAGGCCGGAGCCGCCAAAAAGGCGGCGAGGGCCCCGGCCCCGGTGGCTAAACGACCGCCCCCACCTCCGACTACACCCGCACCTTCCCTACCTCCCCAAGCCGATGCTGAATGGCAAGTGGCCGGGGAGAAGAGGAAGGCGACTAGGAAGGCAAGGGCGGCCGATAAGAAAAAGGCGAGGCGGCAGCGGCGCAAAGAGCGAAGCGTTGCGGCTAGGCTCCACGCCCCGAAGTCCGCAGCTGTAGTGGTCACACTACAGCCGGAAGTGGCAACGAAAGGCGTGTCCTATATGTGTGTTTTGCCTTCGTGATAGTTTTTTATGATCTCTTGTTGCTTGAAGTATTCTTTGACGTCTTCTAGTTCAGTTTTTGTTAGAACTAGGTTCATTGCTGAACTCTTAAAGTTGTTCTGGAGAATCGGTATGATTGTGTACATGCCTAGGGGCGGAGTTATCTTTAAAGCAGTTTTAACTTTAGGTTTGACATATTCTTTTATGGCGTTTACTACGACTTGTTCTAAGTTAGACTCTGAGACCTGAATATGTGTGCGGGTGTGGGTGTCGAACGGTTTAGTGGCTGTCGTTCGTTTAATGTAGGGTGAATTACTGACTATAGTTATGCATATTTGTCGGTGAAATTTATTCAAGGGTTCGTCGGTGATGGGAATTTCTAAAATAGGGTTTTCAGTGCTAGTATGGGCAGTGGCTGTCGTAGAACCAGTTCGAGAAGGGGGTTGCTCTGAAGGGTTGGCTAACATTGACTCTGTTTTCTCGTTATTAATTTCTACTCGGCATAATGCGTCCGCATTGGTGTTATATTTTCCTTTTTTGTAGACTATAGTGTAATCTTATTCACTTAATTTCAGCCTCCATCTAGTCAATCTTTGATTGGGTTCTTTGAGGTTCATTATCCACTGCAATGGCTTGTGGTCAGTGAATATTTTAAATTTACGACCGAAAAGGTAGGGTCTGAAGTACTTTGTAGCCCAGACTATGGCTAAGAGCTCTTTTTCGATAGTGCTGTAGTTGGTTTCGCTGTCATTCAAAGTTCTCGACGCGTAACAGATAGGTTTATCTGAACCGATGGTACCTTGCGATAATACAGCGCCTATTGTGACGTTGCAAATTGACATCTTAGGCGACATCTAGCGGTGGAGCCTTGTAGCTCCAGAGTTTCTCAATACTGGAGACAGAGCGTTGTTTTTGGGTTTCGATAATTAATTAGATGTTAATTAAGAAATTCAAATTTATTAACATACGGATGTAATTACCCAAATTTTATAGTCATGCAATGTCCAATAAAATAAAATTTAATTCTTATGATATAATTTCGAAAGTGGATTGTCACTTGTCAAAGAATTCGGTTTTTAGTCTGTGGTCGAAGGTCGATATCGAAGAGTCAGGTTTTGGTCCTGCGTGTGTGACGAGAAGGGTGTTCCTTCCCGATCCTGGTGACGCTACGCAATGATGGAGTTTTAACAGGTATGTTATTCGAGAGGCACCAGTTCTGTGATGATTAGACTGTGTTCGGTCAATAATCTTATTGGAAATATATCAGAGATGTTTTTTCAGTAGCCGAACCTGTCTGGATTTTTATGCTAGCCTGAACTGATGCGAACGTGAAAGACCTGACGCCCTGGTGCCATCCCGTGGTCTGGTGAAATAGCAGTTAGTCCCGACTAGTGGCGGGCAGTGTGCTGGTTGACCCGGGCTTTGGCAGTTTTGAGGTTAGATCCTACGAGTGCTGGCAGTGTGGCCATCCCCGTATATTGGAAGGCCTTACCATCCGGTAGCTCGTCCAGGAAAGTGTCGCTGCTCCAGGTAACGATTAGCGTCATCGTTTTCATTACGGATCCCGTAGGCCGCGTTTACGTGGGATCCCAGAGTTTTCTCTGTGGTTCCATGCCAAAGGACTTGATTCCGTCAACTGACGTCAACTGAGAGTCCATCGTGAACGGAGGGACAGTTAACACCTGCAAGTTTATAGTAGACCCTTTGAGAGAGCGATACCCAGGTGACCATTTTGTTAAGGTCATTTCCAAGTGATTTAGGCCTAAGTGTAGTAAACTAGGTTATAAACCAGTTGTTCTAAATTTCATGTGTTAGGTTGTGTCTCAGGGTGCTTTGCCCCAAATGTTATAATTCCTCTTATGAACACAACCGTATTTAAGGTCACTTATTATTCGATTGAGCTAGAAGTTGTTAAGCGTTCATCTCACGGATCCTCACAAGCGACCTTGAGCTTGTTGATATTTAATCTCATGCTTGTATTTCTCCTAACACACCTTGCTACGGAGACGGGGTGTGTTAGAGGCTAATACCAGGTTAAAGGTTGGGAAAGTTCTATTGTTTTAGTGGCTTGCCACAATTTTTGTAAACCTGTGTTATATAATTACAATAAACTTTGTAAAAAAGGTAATGGTTTAATTGGTTCTTTCCCTATTTATATATACCCTATAAATTTACTTTAGCACGGCAGGATGCCGGGTGACACTATAGCTACATTTGATGCATCTGTTGTGAGTATAAACTCCTTAGTAAAGTCGGGATACTGTAAGATAGGGTAATTTGTCAGTAAGCTCTTACATTTGTTAAAGCAGGCAATATACTCGGAGTCAAAGGTAATTTTACTAGTCTTTTTAAGGCATTTTGTGGGCTTAGTGAGGAGCCGGCCCCCGGGAGATGTCGCAGAGGGGGGAGCAGCATGGGCAGGGACGGCCTGTGCCTGATGCTGCTGGGGACCGGGTTCTGACCCTGGTGCAGCGGGAGATGGCCGAAATGCGGAGACGATTCTCTGCCCTAGAAGCCATCGTCCTGCGCCCCCCCTTGACGGCAAGCCAGCCAGCCCCCGGCCAGCGGAAGGAGGCGACGACATATGCCGTCGTCGCCGCCGGATGTGCCGCGGCCAATCCAGCCTCTCCGGGGCAGAATAAGGGTGGGGCGGCAAAAAGGGCGGGACGGCTAAAAAGGCCAGAGCCGCCAAAAAGGCGGCGAGGGCCCCGGCCCCGGCCCCTGCTCCGGCCCCGGCCTCGGTGGCTAAACGACCGCCCCCACCTCCGACTGCACCCGTACCTTCCCTACCTCCCCAAGCCGATGCTGAATGGCAAGTGGCCGGGGAGAAGAGGAAGGCGGCTAGGAAGGCAAGGGCGGCCAATAAGAAAAAGGCGAGGCGGCAGCGGCGCAAGGAGCGAAGCGTTGCGGCTAGGCTCCACGCCCCGAAGTCCGCAGCTGTAGTGGTCACACTACAGCCGGAAGCGGCAACGAAGGGCGTGTCCTATAAGGACGTATTTGCCAAAGTGGCGGAGGTGGTGGACCTAGGGGAGCTCGGTGCTGCCGGAGGTGTCCGACTGAGGATCGCTGCCACCGGGGCCCGAATGCTAGAGTTCCCCGGTCCGGCTGGTGGCACGGCCGCTGACGCCCTGGCTGAAAAGCTCAGGGCGTCCCTTAACGCGGACGAAGCCCGAGTGTCCAGGCCGACTAAGTGCGCTGAAATGCGCATCCAGGGCCTGGACGACTCGGTCACGAAAGAACAGGTTTTGGCCGCCGTCGTCAGGACTGGGGGGTGCTCTGCCGAGCAGGTTAAGGCGGGCACCATCGGTCCTGACTATAAGGGCATGCAAGCCATTACGGTGAGCTGCCCTGTTGCGGCGGCCAAGAAAATTGCCGGGGAGGGCAAAAGGCTACTGGTGGGCTGGGTGTCCACGCAGGTCAAACTGCTCGAACCCAGACCCCGGAGGTGCTTCCGCTGCCATGTGGGCGACCACGTGGGAGCATGTGGGAGGAGAGCTCCGAGGTTGACCGCAGCGATGCCTGCTACCGCTGCGGTCAGCCCGGTCACAAGGCCACGTGCAAGGCCACGCCGCACTGCGTCGTATGTGCGGCGGCAGGCAAGCCAGCCGACCACCGGATCGGGAGTAAGGCCTGCGCTCCACCGAAGCCTGGCAAAGCCAGGGGCAGGGGCAAGCCCTCCGCCACCACCGCCACCACCGCCGTAACCGCCGCAGCCGCCGCCACCGCCACCGCCGCTTCCGCCTCCATCACCGTCGTCGTCACCGCCGCTGCCGCTGCGGCAGGGCCCTCGCATGGGTCTCGGGAGGGGGTTGAAATGGAGTGCCAATAATGGCCCCATTTCACCTCCTCCAGGCGAACATCAGCCACTGCGCCACCGCTCAGGATCTTTTGCTCCAGAGCATGGCGCAGTGGTCGATTAATACCGCCCAAGGACCCGACGGCCTGCCTGGCAAGGCGTGGGTCCTGGCCATGGAGGGCCTCGGGCCTCGACTGAGGGGTCTCCTAAGCGCATGCATGGAGAGGGGCCAGTTCCCACTTCGTTGGAAGACGGGGAAACTGGTCCTCATAAAGAAGCCGGGGCGCCCTGCGGACTCTCCGTCCGCTTATCGGCCCATTGTGCTGCTCGATGAGGTGGGCAAGCTCTTTGAAAGAGTATTTGCATACCGCCTCGTCGGGCGGCTGGTACGGGAGGGGCCGGAATTGGCGGAGAGCCAGTTTGGTTTCCGCAGAGGGCGCTCTACGGTGGACGCCATCATGCGCGTACGGGCCCTCACGACGGGGGATGCTGTGGCCCGGGGTGAGGTCGTCTTGGCGGTGTCTCTAGACATCGCCAATGCCTTTAACACCTTGCCCTGGAGTTGCATAAGGGAGGCACTCCGGTACCACCGCATAGCGACATACCTCTGTCGTGTGGTCGAGGCCTATTTGACGGACAGAGCCGTCATCTACCCCAGTCACCAGGGAGTGTGGAACCGGCAAGAGATGTCGTGCGGTGTCCCGCAGGGATTGGTCCTAGGGCCGCATCTGTGGGACACGCTGACGACACGCTGGTCCTGGCGCAAGGGAGGTCGCACCAGGCGGCGGCCGAACTCACGACACGCGGGGTTGCGACAATCGTCGACAGAATCCGGCAATTGGGACACGAGGTTGCCTTGCACAAGTCCGAGGTCATGTGTTTTCATGGCCCTCGGAACGCGCCACTGTCGGGTTCCCAAATCACGGCAGGAGGGTTTCACATCGGCGTCGAGTCGACGATGAAGTATCTAGGACTCGTCTTCGACAGCCGGTGGAACTTCGTGGAGCACTTCCGTCGTTTGGCTCCCAGGCTGGACCGGGCCGGGGCCGCCTTGGGGCGGCTCCTGCCCAATCTTGGGGGGCCAAACGCCTCCTGCCGGAGGCTCTACGCGGGGGTCGTGCGGTCCATGGCCTTTTACGGGGCACCGGTGTGGGCGCGTTCCCTTAGGCTGCGGCCAGCCCGCCGGTTGAACGCGTCCCAAAGGGTCATGGCCATTCGGCTGGCCCGGGGTTACCGCACGGTCTCCCGTGAGGCGGCGGATCTGGAGGCGAAAGTCCTCGCGCACATCTGGGAGTGGCGCGAGGAGATGAAGCGCCGGGGCGTAACTCCGCTGCCGCGAGAAACCGCGGCACAGCGGACAGAGCTCCGGCAGGATCTCATGGCGGCATGGAGAGTGCGATTGTCGCAACCTAGTGCTGGGCACGCCACAATTGCGGCGATAAGTCTTCTCTTTGAGGAGTGACTAGAGAGGCGCCACGGCGTCCTCACCTTCCGCCTGACGCAGGTCCTCACCGGACATGGCAGCTTCGGGAGGTACCTGTGTAGGATTAGGCGGGAGGAAACGCCCAGGTGTCACCACTGTGCGGATCGTCCGGAGGACACGGTGGAGCATACGTTGGAGGTGTGCCCTGCTTGGGCGGAGCACCGCCGTGTCCTCGTGGGGGCGATTGGTGGCACTGACCTCTCGCGTCCGGCCCTGGTCCAGGCCATGGTACGGAGCGAGAGGGCATGGGAGGCGGTCACCTCCTTCTGCGAAGCAGTGATGCTCGCGAAGGAGGAGGTGGAACGCGTGAGGGAGAGGCAAGGCCTGCGCCCTCACGCCCCTAACCGCCGCCGCTGGAGACACCCTGGGCGTCGGGAATCCCAGGCGGATTCGCGGCCACCATAGGCGCGGGCTTGCGGACGGCAAGCAAAGGGTAGCTCGCCGTCCGATAAGGACCAGGCCCAGGTCGATGGCGCGTCGTGTTCCACGCGCGCCTCAAAGAGATGTCAGCACACTTGACGGGGTCCGCTAGGACCGATGCCTGCCAGGGTTGCGGAATAGTCCGAAAGGGATACCGGGACCCTGGCAACAGGCAGCTGAAGGAACACGGGTGGGTTTTAGTCAGTAAGAGTCTGACACGCCCTTCCGCTCCGCCCAGAGCGGGAGAAGTCATTTGATGATTTCCCACCCAAAAAAATAAAAAATAAAAAAGGGCAGGGTGTTGAAGGCATTAGCGATGTCTAGAGACACCGCCAAGAGGACCCCACTCCGGGCCACAGCATCCCCCGTCGTGACGGCCCGTACGCGCATCATGGCGTCCACCATAGAGCGCCCTCTGAGGAAACCAAACTGGCTCTCCGCCAAATCCGGCCCCACCCGCACCAACCGCCCGACTAGGCGGTTTGCAATTACTCTTTCAAAGAGCTTGCCCACCTCGTCGAGCAGCACGATGGGCCGATAAGCGGACGGAGAGTCCGCAGGGCGCCCCGGCTTCTTTATGAGGACCAGTTTCCCCGTCTTCCAACGAAGTGGGAACTAGCCCCTATCCATGCATGCGCTCAGGAGACCCTGACTTTCTGTCTTCTGGCTTTTTTGTAGCACCTTTAACGGCCCGGTGTAAGGTGGGTCGAGTGGTCGGCGCACGGCGTCGTGTCGCAGAAAGACGTGTGTTGCCGACGCCAAACTGCTGGGCACGTACAAGGGTTTGTCGCCGTGTCGACTCGCTGGTGTTGGCAACAACTTCGCCATTTGATGACGGAGTCTCGCTGCGAAGTCGGTGTAGTCTACGGTGCCGGTGAGTGATGGGTTTATGAACTCCCCTGGGAGTTTTAGGGGCTCTCCGTAGACTAACTCAGCTGCTGACCCCTTGATATCTTCTTTCCAGGCGCTGCGGATACCCAGCAGCACCAGAGGAAGAGCCTCGGACCAGTTGGTGTCCGTGTGACATCGGATGGCCGCCTTCAGCTGGCGGTGTAGGCGTTCGACCATGCCATTGCAGGCTGGATGGTTCGCTGTGGTTGGCCGATGCTGGCTACCTAGGAGCGCTGCGATGGAGTGGAAGAGTCTGCTCTCGAACTGCTTGCCCCTGTCGGTAGTGATGCGGTGGGGGCAGCCGAAGCCGGACACCCAGCCGGTGATGAAGGTGCGGGCGCATGTCTCAGCCGTGATGTCGGCTATGGGATATGCCTCAGGCCAGCGTGTGAAGCGGTCGATGACGGTGAGACAATACCTGTTATCAGATGAAACATTTAGTGGCCCTACTATGTCCATGTGGACATGGGAAAAACGTTGGGAAGGAATAGGAAACGGAGAGGTGGGAGAGGAAGTGTGCCGTGAGACTTTGTTTCTCTGGCATTCTACGCACTCTCTGGTCCAGGCCCTGCAGTCTTTCTTCAGGCCAGGCCAAACGAAACGTGTGGAAATCAATTTGACCGTGGCCTGCCTGCCCGGGTGGCTCAGCTGATGTAGTTTCTGGAACACCTGCCTTCTGAAGGGTTCTGTAACATAAGGGCGGGTGTTACTGGTGGAGACGTCGCAGAGTAGCTCCACCTCTGAGTCCGGTAAGCGTACTCTTTGTAGCTTGCTTGAGTGACGTGTTGTTGTTCGTCAGGAGGCCCTGTAACTCTGGACCGTTCTCCTGGGTATGTGCGAGAGCCGCGTAATCTATTGATGGCAAAGTTATTACCTCCAGTCTTGACAGTGCGTCCGCCACGACATTGTCCTTGCCTGCAACAAAGTGGATGTCCGTGGTGAACTGGGCTATATAGTCCAGGTAGCGGTACTGCCTTGGTGAGCAATTCTCTCGGTTGCGTGCATACGCGTATGACAGGGGTTTGTGATCCGTGTGAATGGCGAAGTGCCTTCCTTCAACCATGTGCCGGAAGTATCGGACTGCGTCGTAGATGGCTAAGAGCTCCCTGTCATATGGGCTGTACTTTTTCTGCGATGCGGACAAACGCCTGGAGAAGAATACAATTGGCTGCCAAGTATTTCTAGCCTTCTGCTGCAGCACTGCGCCTATCGAGGTGTCTGATGCATCTGTAAACAAAGCAAGCTCAGCGTTGGGGTTTGGGTGTGCAAGCAAGGCAGCCTATGAGAGACCATGTTTGCAAGCGGTAAAAGCTAGTTGCATATCTTGCGTCATTGTGATTGGCTGATTTCCTGTTGTTTTAGGCCCTGTGAGTACGACATTAAGCGGCGACTGTAAGCGAGCGGCTTCTGGGAAAAAGTGGCGGTAGAAGTTGAACATACCCAGAAAGCGACACATCTCCTTGACCGTCTTGGGAGCTGGGTAGTCCTGGATCGCCTGCACCTTCTCCGGCAGGGGGCGGACACCTTCTGCGGACAGCTCGTGACCTAGAAAGGTAATGGAGGTCCGGCCAAACTCACACTTTGCGGAGTTAATCAGGATGCCATAATCAGACAGCCGCTTCAGGAGCTGATGAAGGTGGTCAGTGTGCTGGGCTACCGTCTCTGAGAACAGCAGAATGTCATCCAAGTAGCAGTAGCAGAACGACAGCCCCCGGAGCACCTCATCCATGAATCGCTGGAATATCTGTGCCGCATTCCTGAGACCGAACGGGAACTCGTATAACCCGAACGGAGTGGTGATTGCAGTCTTATGGATGTCAGCTGACTGGACAGGTATTTGATTGTACGCTTTGATAAGGTCAATTTTACTATAAAGTCTGCTGCCAGCCAGCTGATGAGAGAAGTCCTGTATGTGCGGGATGGGATATCTGTCCGGAACGGTGCGGGCAAATCAAATCAAATCACTTTTATTTGTTAACACAGGTAAAGAATACAGATCTTGAGTTTGGTGAACAAAACGCTATGTTATGCCAGGAGACATACAAATATGGTGTGCATCTATCTAAATAAAATGAATTTAAATTTAAAAAACCAGATGTTTGACAATCATGCATAATTAAAATTACAGAATAAATCATAAAAATTATATAATATTATTTAAAAATTGAACGATGTCAGATTTAAATGAGGAATTATTTCGTTATAAATGTCAAAAAAAAAAACCAAGTCAGAATAATTGAAAATGTCAAAAATTATTAAATGTCAATATTTATAATAAATTTCAACCTCAAATTAATTCATCATTTATGTTTTTTCATACAAAATAGAATACAATAGACGATGATATATTTAGTAACCTATTCCGCTTGACTATTCTTCAAGAGTCATAAAAACCCTGTAAGAAATCGACACGTGTTTCACCTCTCAACGAGGCATCTTCAGGATGACGATTGACCAATTGCAAACCAGAACGCGACGTGTTACCACACCGAGCGCTGGACGCAGAGTTACTCTGCGTCCAGCGCTCGGTGTGGTAACACGTCGCGCTGAAGATGCCTCGTTGAGAGGTGAAACACGTGTCGATTTCTTACAGGGTTTTTATGACTCTTGAAGAATAGTCAAGCGGAATAGGTTACTAAATATATCATCGTCTATTGTATTTTATAATGGATTTCCGCAAAGTCACGCCTGAATCAATTAACTATACAAAATAGAAACAAAGCACTATATTGAGTCATCATTTAAAAATTCATCCAGTGTGTAGTAACATTTGTCACTAAGCAAGCTATTAAGTGCCTTTTTGAATTTTATTAATGGCATATTTTTTATGGCATCCGGTATTTTATTATAAATTTTTGGAGCGTTGCCGAAAAGGCTTTTACGCATTAAGGCTGTTTTACATTTAACATTACATAGTTTGTTACAATATTGAGTACGCAATGGATTTCTTCTGACTGCCGATAAGCTGCCAAATAAATGCGGGTTTTTTTTTTTACGAACAATGCAATTTCCATTATATACATTGCTGGCAGTGTCAATATCTTTAGTTTTTTGAAATACGGAATACAGCTATCCGTCGTTTTTAGACCACACATAGAGCTCACACAGCGTTTCTGCATTCTAAAGACAACCTCCCTATTAGCTGACTGCCCCCAGAAAATAATACCGTACCGTAAAACAGAAGCTGCAAGTCCATGGTATGCTGTTAACAATGTCTCAATATTAACCTTTTTTGAAAGTTGGAACAGTGCATACGCAGATTTACTTAGTCTTTTACATATTATGTCAGTATGAATGTTCCAAGTCAATTTATTATCAATAGTCATTCCTAAGAATTTAGCACTATCAACTTCCTGAATTTTATGGTCTTTATAATTGATATTAATGTTATTATTCTCACGACGCTGATGGTATTGCATGATGTTGGTCTTGCTTAGGTTAATTTTCAAATTATTATCATCAAGCCAGTTTATTATTTTAGTTAAAGATTCATTAATATCATTTTCATAATTATTTATGTCATTGCATTCTATTATAGCTGTGCTGTCATCTGCAAAAAGAACCATCTTTTGCTGAATTATTTTTGGGAGATCATTGATGTAAATCAGAAATAGAGGTGGTGCCAATACGCCACCTTGGGGTACGCCATATTTTATGGGTCTTTGCTTTGAGTAGTAAACAGTTTCTAATTTGGTTTTGGGACATAATCGAGAGACTTCAGTGCATTAAACTCTATTAGTTAAATATGATTCTATCAATTTTAGGACATTTCCCCTTACGCCGTAGCCATACAGCTTTTGTAGCAATATCCCATGATCAACATAGTCGAAGGCTTTCGTCATATCAGTAAAAATAGTACAAATTGGATTATTTTTATCAACTGATGTCATAATATTATTAATTAAATCAAACAGTGCCAAGTTAATATTTATGTTTTTGCGAAAACCTTTCTGTTCATTGCAGAATAAGTTATATTTTTCAAAATATGTGTACATGGAGTTGTATATAACGTTCTCAAAAATTTTGGACAAGACGGAAATTTTTGCAATGGGTCTATAGTTTTTCATATTCGTTTTGTCATCTTTTTTAAGTAAAGGTTTAATAATAACTTTTTTTAAGCTATTTGGAAATATGCCATCAGCAATACAAAGGTTAATAATGTGAGCTAATGGCTTTGCTATATTTTCCTTTACGTACTTTAGGACTTTAGTACAAACGCCATCCCAACCAACAGTATTTGTATTTTTTAGATTAGAGATAATTTTTATAATGTCATTTTTCGAAACCGGTGACATAAATAAAGATTGTGATGAAAGATTATCAAAAACATTACCATTAATCTTATCAGAATTTATATTATTTTCAATTGTGTCAATAAAGTAATTATTAAATTCATTAGCAATGTCAATAGGGTGTGTAAAAGTCAAATTGTCTCTGTTTATAGTCATAATTTGTTCCTGTGGTAAGCATGTTTTAGCTTTATTAATAACTTGCCAAGCGGCTTTAGATTTATTCTGAGAAGAGCTTATAAAATAATTGTTTTGGGCTTTCTGAGTCAATTTTATAATTTTTTTATAGACAGTGGAGTATTTCTTTAGATTATTCTTATTTTTTGAGCTAGGGTCAAATCGATATTTCCAAAGTAAATGTCTTTGTTTCTGGCTGCATATCTTTATCCCTCGAGATATCCATTTAGTTTTTCTATTTAATTTGATAGTTACTATCTTTTCTGGAAAGCATAATTTATAAAATAATAAGAAATCGTCCATGAAGGCTTCAAAAGACACGTTTGCATCTTTCGCATTAAAAACTTCTACGAAAGATAAACTGCCTAGGAGATTTTTAAATTTAATCAAATTATCTTCAGAGTACTCTTTCTTTTTACATTTCCAAAGTTGTAATTTGCAAGTTATTTTTATGGGCACTTTCAGTATTTGACATGTGTGATCCGAGAGGGCTAGATCTAAGATTTCAGCTTTGCAGCCCCTTTTGTAACTATGTGCAAAATTATCGATGCAGGTATTACTACTGAGTCTTGTTGGTTTGTAAAGTGCTAGTTTTAAATTATATTGTAAGAGGAAATATTCAAATACAAGAGTAATTTTATTTCTCTTTAATACGTCAATGTTAAAATCTCCTGCAAGAATAATGTTTTTATTTGTCCCAGAACTAAGCCTTTTGAGTATGTTGTCCAATTTTTCATAAAATAATAAATAATTATGTTTAGGTACCCTGTATATAGAAATAATAATAATACAGGGTGTTAGGGTAAACACTCTTGTCATTCAAACCAGTGGTTTGGTTTCATTTATAGAACGTAAAATCAATGGAAAATTACAACTTTATTTTTATTTTTTTTAGATCTAAATTTTACCACAAGAGACGCAAGTTCGTTGCCCTATGCGCTAGGGCAACGAACTTGCGTCTCAACACGGGCGGGGGGTACGGGATGTGACCTGACCGGCAGCGAGCGCGATCCCTCCCTTAGTCAGTCAGCTGTTTCGCTAGCAAGCACGGTGTCAGATAGAAACTTTTTAAAATCTTTTAATGAAAATAACGTTTTTTTTTTGTTGTGTTCGGTCATTTATTTTTATATTTAAGTCAACTACCCATGGTTTGAATGACAAGAGTGTTTACCCTTACAGCCTGTATTATAAGATATGAGTTCGACAGCGCAACATTCAAATAATCCTGAAATCGATTGTTTGGCTGCATCAGTTAGTATTCGATATTGCAGTCCTGCTCTGACAAAGATGCATGTACCTCCTCGTTTCGTATTTCTTGAATAATAAGCAGCTAGATAGAAATTAGGTATATACATTAGATCCTCATTGCCTGATTCTATAAAATGTTCTGTAATGCATATAACGTCTATAGTAGTTCCCTTATTGAACAATTCTTCTAGTTTGACTGAAAGTATATCAGATTTGTTCGCTAGACCTGCTATATTTTGATGGAGAATATTGAGACAGTTATAGAAAAAACTGAGAATCATTTGTTGTCTGTGTGGCTGGTAAAGCATTAATTTGATTTTTCTGAGAACAATCAACCTCTAAAGGTGCAGCATTCAGAGCACTTATGTCTAAGACGAGATCTTGGAGATCTGATAAGACAGTATTTAAGCCTTTATTGTTCAAAATGCCATAACGATAGCTGTATGTGTCGGAAGTATAGGGCAGATTTAAATTTGAATCTAAGATATATGCGTAATTATATGTTTCCGCATCCATGCAAAGCAGATTATTAAACGTTTCAATTCGGCTGTTATACATTATATGACTGTTTACCATAAATTTAAACGTGGGTAAACATATTATAAAGTTTGTGTGTTTCAAAGTAACTAGTTTTTCGCGTATAAACGATACAAGTTCAATATAGTTATAAGTTTTTCTAAAATGTACTTCACCAATATAAATAATACAATAGTCATTATAAGTAAAGTTTCGTACTTTTTCGTCAATATTATCTAATAAAAGGTTCAGACTACAGTTAGGCTTGCGATAATGGCATATTTCAAAATTATATAATTGCGTTCTCTGTGCGATCTTGTATATTCTGTTGGAGGTTTCACAACTAAGTAAACATATTTTGTGTTTTAAAGATGAGACACTCTGTGATGAGACCGTTTGATCTACATGTGGTATTTTTTCTTGAGAAGTGCTTGAGAGACATAGGTTGTTATCTTCGCTTTTGTTCGTCAATATCGCGTATGTAGGTGTACAGTCTGTGCTCATGTTTTCTACAGTTTGTGTCTGTTTTGTTTTTGTGGAATTACTTGTATTTTTCTTTGGTGTTTGTTTCTTCTGTTTTACTGGACTGTAAGTTATCTTCTTGTAAATATCATTTTTCTTTATTAAGTCATCGTTAGCCTGCCTCAAATTTTTATTTTCTAACGATAAAAGTTAAATTTCAATGTGTGCACTATTTAATTGAGCCGTTAGTTTTCCGATCTCATCTTTTAATTTTGATAGTTGATCGTCTTCATCCTCGGATATGTCTGGCATACTATTCGAGGTGGTACAATCCAGTGTTTGTGAAATTATATCGCTGTCATCATTGTTTGGCTCTGATCTAGTGCGGGTACGGCGGAAAGTTATGTTCTCCAAGAAATTCATGGTACTTATATTTGATATTCCAAATATAAATCACAAAAACAAGTCTCAACTTTAGTCGGAATCGAACTCCGGTCACAATGATAACTCCTTTGTCGGCGAGCGTAGTACCGTTGCACCAAGTGTACAATACTCAAAGCGTCGAAATTTTCGACTGTATGTTGACGTCGTAAGTGTATTCCAAAATCAACAGATGTCGTTGTTTCGCAGCGACTAACACAACTAGTTATTTATTTGTGCTGTTAACACTATTATGGGTGAGGCAACACTTAATGCAATTAAATTCATCAGATTTGCGATAGATGGTGTTGTAATCACATCAATAACTTCGTGATTCAAATAAAAAACGGATCCGAGATGAGTAACATTAAAAAACGTCTCTTTAAACCACAAATATTGACAGGTTATCGAGGTTTTTCAACACTTGCACTTTAAATGTGGTCTATGCGAACAGATTCCTTGGTATTTTCTGTTTTGTCATTGAAATACATGTTAGGTAGACATCGGTCGGATCGTTTTTAATTTCACGATTTGTTTAGACTTAGGCACCAAAAACTGTTAATAACACTGTCACGGCGAGTTTGTGTGTCCAGCTTCACTTTTATCCACTTAGTATGGTCCAACGACTGATAACACTATTTTTCTGAATAATTTAAACGGGAGCACAACACAATACAATGTTTACTTGTCAGCGCCACCTAGCGGCCATCAGCAGGCATTAAGTGCTCTGTAGTCCCCGCATGGTCGCCAGCTGTTGTCCTTCTTGGGAGCGAAGTGAAGAGGGGACGACTATGAGCTCTCCGACGGACGTGCTGTACCATTCGCCAGCATCGCTTCAAACTCCTTTTGAGCGATCTTGAGCTTGTCAGGTGCGAGACGGCGTGGCCTACTAAAAATGGGCGGCCCTGGGGTGGTTCGGATATGGTGTACTGTTGTATGACTGACCTGTCTTTGTATTCCCGCAGGGCGCGTGATCTCCGGGTACTGCCAAAGGAGCTCATGGTACTCCGTGCTGCCGCCAACGGATTTGACTGACGCAATGTCAGCTGTTGAACCGGCCGCTGATGACGCCGTGGAGGACAGCTGTGTAAGCCCGTCGATGACGCGGTAGTTCTTGAGATCTATCAGCAAGTTATAATGCGCCAGTAAATCTGCACCAATTATGGGCTTGGTAACATCCGCAACCACGAACTTCCAGGTATACACACGGCGAAGCCCTAAGTTCAGGTGGAGCTCGACCCAACCGTATGTATCTATGACGGTACCGTTGGCTGCGAAAAGTTGGTAGGTTGTCTTGCTGCGCCGCTGTTGTACTGTTGTACGTGGGTACACGCAAAGATCGGACTCTGTGTCCACTAAAACGTGGTTTTAGTGGCCCGATCCGTTACGAATAGGTGGCGTGGTTTGTTGGGGCAGCCATTTGCCGCTACTTCCGGCTGCCGGTGGCATTTCCCGCGAACGTACACGGCGAGTCGCACCGTCTGGCTCTGCTACCGAATTTATTGTGGTAGTAGCAGTGCTCATCGTTCCACGGGTCTCTGGAGCGCGAGCGGCTGCGCCGGCCTGGGATCGAGTCTCTGCTGCCGCGCCTAAATCTGTCAGATGATCGGGACCGGTGATGTACCTGACCACGTGTTGAACGCGCCGCCACCTGTTTCGTTAACTCTGCTATGCACTGTTTCAGCTCGCTGATCTCGCTGGAGGTGCTCGCGCTTGCCACGACGGGAGGTGATGTGAGCGCCGGCGCGGGCGCTGGCGCGATCTCGTGCACGCGGTCGGCTAAATCTGCAATCGACTGGAGAACGAGATTAGGCTGTGACGCGATGACCGTCTGGATGTTGGTTGGCAGCCTGCTCGCCCACAACGTGGACAAAAACGCCTCGGGCATATTTGGTCCGGCTAGGGGTTTGAAGGTGCCGCAAAAATTGCGAGGGTTTACGGTCGCCGAGCTCCTCTTGGGTGAGGATTTGCTGCACCCTTTTCTCACGTGAATCAGAGAGCCTACGTATAAGCTCGGCCTTCAGCTTTGCGTACTTGTCCTGGGCTCGATGATGCTCGGTTCTCGATAATATCCCTTGCCTCAACCATATATATCGGTGATCAAGCTGGCCCACGACGGTATAAAATTTTGTAGTGTCGGCGGTAATACCGGCGATCGTAAACTGACCTTCTACCTGGGCGAACCAAAGTGTCGGCTCCTCTGGCCAAAATGGCGGCAGCTTCACGCTGACTCTGCAGACATCCTGCTTCTCTGCTGACATTCCTGCTCCAGTCGGCATGATGGCTCCGTCAGGCTTCTGTTCTTCTCGGGGTCACCAATGAAGTGTTACGGGGTAGACTCAAATAAAAGGATATTATGACTGTCTAACTTGTATTCCTGCCTACCTCGGCACTCCCTTGCTACATACAAGTAAAACAATAAAATACAGACACAAAACGGTTGGTACAAAACGACACAATTATACACAGAACGATTTGGAGCTAGCTAATGGAATCTAGGGCTTTTAGGAAGTCTAGATTTTTGGGACAGAGAGGAGCGTGCGTTCGACTCGAGACTGGATCGTGCACTAAGGTCGATGACCTCTGAGAATCGAAATTTGCTCATCATCTACGTCTCATTACACTGTCCAACGCATGTTCCGTTTCCCTCATTATGTTACATACATTAACTTTATTAGATGCAGAGTGTAAATATAATTGTTAGTTTTATTTAAATAGTTTATAGATATTATGTGTAGTGTAGATAAATAAGTAATATTTGTAAATAATTGTTAGTCATGTTATGCAATAGATAATGATATACTTCTCGTTTGATGTCTATGCGAACGGAATGTGAATGTGACAGAATGAAATGTCAAACGAGAAATGTGATGTAATAGGTTATGAAATGTGCGTGTGTAGTGTTTACAACTAGATATTAAATATGATTCTATATAATAATCTAGGAGTGCTAACCGCTACACTCCTAATGATAATGGAATTGTTGTAAGATTCCACTCTACGATACTAGAACACCTATGTATCTTACGACTACTTCAGAAAGACGAACCTGTGGTCAACCTCATGCCTTATGCTATATTAGCTTATAATAGCACAATCCATAGTTTCACAAAGTGTAGACCGCATGACATAATTAGAGGACATTTTGATCCGAGAGACCCACTTGACATTGACATGACTGAACATCTTATGCAACAGTACATCCTAACTCACCGAGACCAGATGAAAACTGTATATGACGTCATTAACGACTTCACCCTTACCGACCAAACGAATATCATACAGAATAATGACAGAGAGCCCGAAATAGAATACCAACCAGAACAGCAAGTCTTCATTAGTAACCCAGTAGCGAGCCGACAGAAACTAGCACCGCGTTATACTCATGACACTGTGCTAGCTGACCTTCCAATTCACATTTACACATCCAAAAAGAAAGGCCCCGTAGCAAAGTCCCGACTCAATGGAGATCGGCTGGCAACACTGCTGGAGTGACATGCCAAAATTTTGTTCCGTATTTTAAAAATTAGTTTTAATTATTTTTAAGTATAATTAAGGTCAAATAATATTACTAAATGTGAAATAACTATAACTGTAACTATTATTTTTAGGCACTATTATTGTTTGTGTAATCTTACTGTTGACTAAATATACACTTTTTGTAAACGTTTTTATTCAATAAATATATTTGTATTGTATTTGTATTACTAATGATAAGGTGGTGCAAATTCAAATTAATAATTTAAACTAGTTTGTAAGACAACAGAAGGTACCAAAAACAGTATAGTTACACTTAATAACAAAAAGGTATTTTCTAGCACTAACAAAGTTAATTGCACAAAAGGGGCTAAGCAGAAATCCTTGAAATTATTTCATCAAAATATTCAAGGTTTTTCTTCCAAACAATTGGAAATTGAATTGTATTTAGAAAAAAACAATGTTTGACATTATTTGTTTAACTGAGCATTGTTTAAAAGACTATCAAATGTGATTATAGTGTAGTAATTATGATAATTATAGTGTAGCCAGTTGTTTTAACCGACAATCAATGCGGGGTGGTGGTTCACTAATCTAATTAAAAGTTGTATTAAATCAAAAACCCGTAAAGACATAGTTGAACTATCGGTTGAGCATAGCATTGAGCTGTCTTGTATTGAGCTAGATAAGCATGTAATAGTGTGCGTTTACAGACCCCCAAAATATCAAAACTACTCTATATTTGAGTCAGTAATGGAAGATGTTTTGTCAAAACTTGCAACTGGGAATAAATCGGTAATTATCTGCGGGGACTTTAATATTAACATTTTAGAAAATAATTTTAATACTAGTAGATTATTAAATTTGTTTAAATCCTTCAATTTGTCAAATGTGTTTGTACAGCCAACCCGAATAACTACGACTACTGCTACATGAATTGATAATGTGTTCTGTTGCTGCGACTATTTAGATAAAGCCATCGTTAATTATCTCCCTTCTGATCACAGTGGTCAATCAGTAACTTTTGAGTCCAACTTACCAATACAAAAAGTGCAGATACAATTCAGACCAGTAACAGCTGTTAATTTAAATAAATTTAATAGCACTTTAGTTTGTAAATAAAGTAATCAGGACCTTTCAATAAACAATGTCAATATTTTGCATAAAGAATTCTTTTCGGTAGTCCAAACCGAGTTCAATAATACTTTAAAAAAAAACACTAAAACTATCAGCCCTAAGTTTTTATTTAGTGATTGGGCAACTAAAGGACTCAGGAAAAGTAGGGAAAGACTTTTCGAGCTGTATAGCCTTAAGCCTTATATTAATACGGAAACTTTTAATAAGTATGTTGCTACTTATTCTAGAATTTTTAAGAGCACTTGTAAGGCAGCTAATGCCTTATACATTAGCAACAAAGTTAAATCAGCAGACAATAAAATACAGGCGGTTTGGAAAATTATCAATAATGAAACGAATAGGAACAAAAAGCATAATTCCGATTACACGCTGGAGACGTCAGGTGGTGGTCTCATTTGCGATAGCAAAGAAGTTGCTCAAGAATTTGTACATTTTTTTACCAGTATCCCACTTAAAACTACTGAAACCTTAAACTCCTCGCCATCGCTCTCTTTTGATTTAGTAAGGGCGAACGTTTCAGCCAGCCCGATTGAATTTAACTTTAAGCATATTAACCCCGTAACAGTAATAAAAGCTTTTAAGCAAATCAAGATCAAATTGACCGAGGATCTTTGGGGAATGTCCATTAAAGTTCCTCTATAATTGAGACCATAGCGCCTTACTTAGCCTTAATATTTAATTTGTGTGTGGATCAAGGAGTCTTCCCGGAATTAATGAAATACAGTAAGGTAATACCACTTTTCAAATCCGGGGACAGTAAAGACACCAATAATTATAGACCCGTATCCGGGCTGCTGGTTTTCAGCAAGGTGTTTGATGGTTTTCAAAAGGTGATGCTGAATCAAATGCTCAATCATTTTAACACGAATAAAATCCTTCACAACCAACAGTATGGATTCACCAAAGGAAGTTGTACGACCGACGCCGGTATAACCTTATTAAGACACATTTTTAACGCGTGGGAAGAGGCCCAAGACGCCATAGGAATCTTTTGTGACCTCTCCAAGGCATTTGATTGCGTCGATCACGAAACCTCACTCTTGAAACTTGAGCATTACGGACTTGGAAAACTTGCGCTCAGTTTAGTAAAATCTTATTTAAATGATAGACAACAGCAAGTTCAAATAAAAGGTATCAACTCACTAGGTTTAAAAGTAAAAATGGGTGTTCCACAAGGCTCGATTTTGGGTCCTTACCTCTTTTTAGTGTACATTAATGATCTACTCCATTAATTAAAAAATCAGCCACACATGGTGTTATTTGCTGACGATACTTCCTTAATTTTTAAGGTAGATAGACGTGCTACAAATTTTGACGAAGTAAATAACGCCCTCCTGCAGGTCCAAATTGGTTCACTGCTAATAATTTAGTATTAAATGGGAAAAAACTAAGTGCATCAAATTTTCTTTGCCTGATGTCAAAAGTAGGGATTGTGAGATTGTATTGAATCAAGAGAAACTAGATTTCGTCGATAAAACTGTTTTCCTGGGGATCACGCTTGACTCAAGGCTATAATGGGGTCCTCATTTAACATCTCTTGCAGGACGGCTAAGTTCAGCAGCATATGCTGTCAGAAAAATCCGTCAATTTACTGATGTAGATACCGCGAGGCTGGTCTATTTTAGTTACTTTCATAGCATCATGTCTTACGGTATTTTACTATGGGGACGGGCTGCAGACATCGAGTCTATCTTTATTCTGCAGGAAAGAGCGATCGAGCGAGCCATTTATAATCTTCGCAGGCGCGATTCTTTAAGGGAACTGTTTAAGGATATAAACATCATGACGGTACCTTGTCAATATATCTATGAAAATATCATGCACGTAAGAAAAAATTTACATCTTTTTAGTAAAAGAGGTGATAGACATAATTATAGTACTAGAAATAGGGACCTATTAGTTGAACCAGGTTTCAGACTGGCTAAAGTAGACTCATCTTTCATGGGATACTGTTTAAAATGCTACAATAAAATTCCTCCCCACATACTTCAACTGAATGAAACGAAATTCAAAACTTGTATAAAACGCGCACTATGCAGACAGGCATATTATAAGTTGGAGGATTACATCTCTGATAAAAATGCTTGGCTTCATGCTCACTGAAATGCCTCGCTGATGGTGGCACGTGTGTTGGATCATTTAGCTCCCTTCAAAATGGTTGAGCTGAATGGTGCTGATCCATGCGTCATGTTCGTGAACGGGCGCCGTCAGTTGTTACTGGTCATCTCTTAGCTGCCATGGCTTATTTTAATTTTTGAATTGTTTGTATGTTATAATTGCGGACGCTTTTAACGTGCTTTCTACATTGTTCTCACATGTATAATTTTAACATGAATGATGTAACCCATATATTGTAACAATATTTTGATTTAAAAGAGTGTCCGTGGAGTTTCTTGCCCGTTCTTCTCCATAGGTACCTACTACGCTTTGGAATGGGCAACTAGCTTCATATTTCTGACTGACCGACTCCTTAACAATTCAAAAGTGCCGATGAATGGTTTAATTGAAATAAATGCTTTGAGTTTGAGTTTGAGTTCAAGCGTATCCCTAAGACCTCCAAATTGTTACAGGATACTACTGGCGATGACCGTTCACACAACACTGGCGCTCGAGATAAAAATTGAAAGCTTAGACGAAGGACACGGACTCCTACCTTTCAACCTTGGACAAGCAAGACTTATAACACATTATCATTCCTTTCTGCAATACATAGACTTAACCGACATTGAACATAGACTTAACTCCGTAATTAGTCAACTAGACTATTTTCAGACTAAACTAGACAATCAAACCTATGATTTATATGAAGTCCAAATTAACCATTTATCTAATAAGTTGGAAAAAATTAGGTCTCAGCTAAAAACATTAGAACCCGGTCGTAGCAAAAAAGGTCACATAGATGGTTTAGGTTCAGTTATAAAAAGCATAACCGGTAACTTAGATCAATCGGATGCCCAAACTTATATTAATGCGATTAAACTTTTAGAAAATAATGATGACAAGATATTATCGGAGTTGAACGACCATTTAAGTCTTAACAAAGTCTGGATGACTAGATACAGTGAAATACTGTCAAACATTATAGACAACCAAGACAGAATAAATAGTACACTAAGATTACTTTTAGACGAGAAAGGTTCCGCCAAAAATGATCTTATTAGATACGCAAAGTTTGCTCAGTTGCTAACTATTATAAGTGATAATACAGATGATTTATTTCTAGAGATAACTAGAATAGAAGATACATTAGCTTTTATACGTGCATCGAGCACTCACCATAGTACTTTAAACATAGATACCTTAGGTAATATGACTAAACGATTGAGATCCATATACGGCTCGGACCAATTGCTGGAGGCAGATCTAAGAGAATACTATGCAGTTATAAAACCTGGTTATTACTATACAGGAAAAAGAATAGTTATCATATTTAAATTCCCAATAATCTCCCCTGATAAGTTTGAATTATATAGGTTAGCAATAGTTCCCAATAAATTGATGTACACCCTTATTCCTCCTTATCCTTTCATTGCAACCAATAGAAAAGTTTTCAAGTACATAGAGGCTGAATGCCCGAAGTTCAATCAACTCCGTCTCTGCGAAGAGGAAGTCAACCATCAACCGACGAGAGGACATCTAGACTGCATCCAAGGCCTCATCTTCAATCAATCTCTACACAAGTCGTGCCAGCCCACCAAGCTCACGCTGACCAAAGAAGCCATGGAAAAATTGGATGACAGACGCTATACTCTCACCTTTCCACAACCAACCCGAACCGAGCTACAATGCGAACGTCAAGAGTTCATATCTCTACACGGAAGTTATCTTGCAACCATTCCGCAAACATGCTTACTACGCACCGAGCAGTTCATCATCATCAACACGAATGACCATATCAAAGGACAGCCGCTGAAATCACTGAAATTCCCATGAGCCTGAACATTTTCAATGAATCCATTCCGCACCTCAAGTTGAACTCACTACACCTGAAAAGTCTACATGAAATCGAAGATAAAATCTTAATGCAGCAACCAGTACAAATCAATCACGCAAACCTAGAACAATCTATTTACCACACGACTATCCCACTATATGTCGTAATATCCGGTGCAACTATACTGATCGTTACTCTCGCCATACGACGGTATACTGTCTGCACAAAGCTCAAAAAGCCACAATCACCAGCTGAAAACGTTGAGAATCATCAATACGAAGATGCAGAATCCGCAACAACCAAGAAAAATGTGCCAGCAACATTCTCACTAAAATTGCTCAAATAGTTGCTGTTCTGAGGGGAGAGGTGTTACGCGCTCTGCCTACACCACAACTGCTATATAGCGAAACGATACCTATTTACAACGGAGGTTTCAACATAGTTCGCAACTCAGATATCGCTGACTCGACGCCTCGTGTCGCCGCCTAACCTACCACCATTCTGCTGATACCGCATCCGTGTTTTTCAATTATTCAAAATCATTATTTTAATGTAATAAATTAATTTCGTTACTTTGGTACTAGCATCGTCCAAGTGTAGACATAAGAATTAAATTGTAATTTTTAAAGTAATTAAACTATTTTCCAAATTAATTTCGGTTTTTTTTAAGTTCTCCGGCTGTCACCTTCGTAATTAGCTGTCACTCGGGTTGGTTCAATAAAAACATTTGACAAATCAAATGACCCAAACAGTAAGTCTGTTTGGGTCATTTGATTTGTCAAATGTTTTTAAATTTTCTGACAGTATTCGAATTATTTTCTAATAAATTAATGTTAAAATCACCACATATGATTATGGACTTACTATTAGCACTAAGTTTCTTTAACACCTCTTCCATTACAGAATCAAACATAGATAGATTCTGGTAGCTTGGAGGTCTGTATACACATACTATAACATGCTTATCAAGCTCAACACAGGACAATTCAATGGTGTGTTCAACAGACAGTCCAATGATGTCTTTCCGTTCTTTTGATTTAATAGAATTTTTTACTAATATTAATGACCCGCCATGTATCATACGTTTTCGACTGAAATGGCTAACTACACAATAATTTTCATAATTAATTGACATTCCTTGATGGTCTTTTAACCAATGTTCTGTTAAACAAACATGGTATGACATCAAACTTGGTATTTTCTAAAAACAATTCTATTTTCAGTAATTTGGAAGAGCAACCTTGGATATTTTGATTGAATAATTTTAACGTATGTTGCCCCCCCTTTGGTATTTTATTTTTATGTATAATATTGCCAGAAGATACCTTTTTATTATTCTCTAATAATAATAATTGTATATTTGAAGGGGTGACTTCTGTTGTCTTACTGACTAGTTTAAACAGTTCTCCGGAGTGACCTCCACAACTACAACCGAAGAGTCTAGAATGCCCGTCGCAGTTCCAGCAGCAAGAGAATACCCTATTTCACTGGTAGTGGACTCCAAAGATGTTGGTGTTATAGGTGGATCCTCCTTCGTACAACATGATGATTCATCATGATTACTCAGTATGTTGTTTGTATAACTAGACAACACAGACTCGTCACTAATACTACAATTTGTTATATTAGCTATAACCTCATTAATATTATATGCAATCAACATAGCAATAATATGTTTACATTCCCTAGACAGAGATAAAGATCTCCGAGTTAACTTAAAACTACTAACAAACTTGTTAGTGTCAAAATACAATAATTTGTCACTATGACAACATGTCAGTCTGTAAATAGTACTTTGAATAGTACTTATAAGTATAATTATTTTAATAATCTGATAAAGTATCAGAGTAAGGTAAAGCACACAACATTAGCTTTCCTATATTTAACTTTAATAAGGTGTCTACACCATCCACTATGTCCTTTTTGGTAATACCAATACTATTACCTAATAGCAAAACCATTGTAGAATAATTATCTAGGTTTGTGTTTACAATTCTTTTAATAATTTGATTGAAACTTATGTTATGATAACTATGATTGGTAAAACTATGGCTAAGGTAATTGAGTAACATTTTTCCAAAGCCAGAGCCTAATTCGTCACAGAAAAATACAGTTTTATTTCTATTCTGTGTATTAAGGCCACCATATTCGAGCGTAGTAGGCATTTAGCGCTACCTCAATCCCTGCGAGCCAGTCGCGCGAACACGTAGTTTAAATGAACTCGCTGACCCCGCTGTGCAAAAATTTTGCGTCACAGTATAAAATTGTAGCAGTAAGTACAATTAACTTTGTTTTACGGAATTCATGTTAATGTTTCGGGTGTTTAGTTTTTAGGGAAATATAAGCAATACAATTTATTTTATTACCTACCTACCATTGCTTTTTTTAATGTCACTAACAGTTTCCTTTTCTTTCATGACTGTTACAGCGCTTCCGCACTACGCTTACGCTTACTTACAATAATAAAACCGGCCAAGATGTCATTTTTTACACAGTTCAGACCGGAGTGAAAAGAACCAGCCAAGTGCGTATCGGACTCGCGCACAAAGGGTTGCGTACGATTATCTATAAAAACGGCAAAAAAAATTACGTTTATTGTATGGGAGCCCCCTTAAATATTTATTTTATTCTGATTTTTTAGTATTTGTTGTTATAGCGGCAACAGAAATACATCATCTGTGAAAATTTAAACTGTCTAGGTATCACGGTTCATGAGATACAGCCTGGTGACAAACGGACAGACAGACAGACTGCAGAGCCTTAGTAATAGGGTCCCGTTTTACCCTTTGGGTACGGTATAATATGGTATCATGTTTTATATTGACTTGAAAGAGCATGGCTGATGAGAGTATGTCATACTCACTTAAATGTCTCGCTGATGGTGGCGCGTGTGTTGGATCATTCGGTTCCCTACAAAATGGTTGAGCTGGATGGTGCTGATCCACGTGTCATGTTCGTGAACGGGCGCTGTCAGTTGAGACTGGTCATCTCTCATCTGCCAGGGCTTATTTTTAATCTTATATTTTGAATTGTTTTTGATTATTTTTCATTTGACATTGTTCTCACATATAGAAGCACCAAGAATACTGTACCCAGGATTTTGTAATATCTATATCCAATTTTAAAAGAGTGTCCTTGGAGTTTCTTGCCCGTTCTTCTCCATAGAGATCTACGATTTGGAATGGGCAACTAGCTTTAACTTTTTGACTAACTGACCGATTCTTTGACAATTCAAAAGTGCCTGTAAATGGTTTAATTGAAATAAATGCTCTGAGTTTGAGTTTGAGTTTGAGACGGAACCCTAAAAAACGAAGTATAAAAACAAATTATTTAAAAAAATAAAAAACACGATTGCAAAAACATAACTCAAAAGAGAAAACCGGCCAAATGCGAGTCGGACTCACGCACAAAGGGTTCCGTACCATTATCTATAAAAACGGCAAAAAAAAATTACGTTTATTGTATGGGAGCCCCCTTAAATATTTATTTTATTCTGGTTTTTAGTATTTGTTGTTATAACGGCTACAGATATACATCACCTGTGAACATTTCAACTGTCTAGCTATCACGGTTCATGAGATACAGCCTGGTGACAGACAGACAGACAGACAGACAGGCAGACAGCGGAGCCTTAGTAATAGGGTCCCGTTTTACCCTTTGGGTATGGAACCCTAAAAACAAGCATTATAATCTATAGAATTTTGGTATGACAGGCAATTTCCCGCAGGAAGTCAGCCAGTAAGTCGGTAAGTCAGCCGCAGCCGGTAAGTCAGCCGCAGCCGGTAAGTCAGCCGCAGTCGGTATATTATGAGATAACAGATATCTACTTTTGGTTTCGGGGCGTCAGAAACCTTTCTAATATTAAACTTACTACTCAGGATTTTTACTTGAGGATAAAAATGAAAATACGTACTGCCGATTTGGAGGCTAGTTTTATTCTGTTCTACAAATACATGGCTCATCCGGCGGGCACCAGACCGCTGAGCTTGCAAATGATTATGTTTCTAGAATCTAGTCATATATGTACTTACTTAGCTTAATCTAGAGCAGACGGGTGAGGTGTATTCATAACTCCTCCGACCCTAAGAGCGAAATTATCGGAAGGTTCGATTTGAGAGTCGTTCCGACAATTTTGCCACAACAAGAAACATTTCGGCGATTTTAGCCAGATTATATAAATCAAAAATGTAAAAAAACAGAAAATCACTAAACCTAAGGTGACGTATCCTAAATTTTCACTGAAGTTAAAGTCTTTCTTTTTATTCAAAACACTTTCGATCACTTCACTATGTTTTAACGAAAAGGCCATATATTTCACTTCGTCTAAACTTATTCCTTTCATATTAACTATACTTGATTTTGAGAGAGTGGTATTCACGTGCAACTGGGCTAACTTGACAATTGGAATCTTCTCCACATCAACATCTTCTTCCAACTCCACAAAAATACGACGGTGAAGGTGAATTCCGTGGATTTGCAGATCACAAGGCTCGTCCATTGTCACCAGGTAAGTACCGAATACAAGTTGTTTACTGATCTCTTCACCGCAATGCTTAGTCAGTGTTGTTCTCAATCTACTATATAAGAGCCAGCTAGCTGCGTTGACTTGTTGGACCCTGACCTTCTCAATTTGGATTTCATGTTGTTTACAGGGAGTATGGTCGTCCTTAAATTCCATCAACTGTTCTACACAGGTAAGATCATAGTATAGGGCTTGATTATTCGCAGTGCATAAAAACTGGTCGCCAACCGAGAGTGGTCGACATGGTTTTATTAGTGGTAAGTATTTCATTCCTTTCGCCAGAAGGAAAGGATATTTAGGAATAATAGCTAAGGTTTTATTTTCAGATTCATGAAAGATTGGTAAGGAATATATCTTAAAATAGTTATAAGATGAATTATCCGTAAGTGGAACTTCCATTATAAATGTTATCTTATTATCTTTAATAAATGATTTTACACAAATGGTCTCCTCTATTTTCAATAAATTTGTTTCTAGTGGAGGATAAACTAAGTTTCCGGAATTAGAAATCAATTCTAAATGATACAATAATTCTGTAGAATTCACAATTGATTGATGTAGTATCGATAATTTACTTAACGCTAATGCTGTTTCTATTTCACTTAGTCTAGCAAAGATAGTACGAAAACTACTCGTGAATACAGAAAATAATCCCGTAAGGTAAGTTAAGAAAATCCAATTGTTTTGCTTGGCAGATAAATCCTTCAGAAGTAGTTCAATCTTTGTTAGGCGATTATGAAAGTTTACAGTATTTTGATTTATTGTTTCAGTTACATTAATGAAACTATCAAACATCTTGGAGACTATGGTTAATTTTTTTGAAGTAATTATTTGATTATGATTTAACTTGGAAATAAGTTCTTCGTATCTAACGGCGTCATCGTGATCTAAGTTACCAGTTATTAATTTTATAATAGAACCCAATGGATTTATAAGTCCTCTTTTAGAGCGTTTCTGTGGAACTAGTTGTCGATATTTTTCTACAGTTATATCGCGTATAAAGTCTGTATGTATTTTCATACTTGCGAATTCTTGAGAATATGATGCATTCCAATCGATAAGTTTACACATTTGTTGGTAGTTGCTGGATATGTAATTTAAATCATTATAAATCTGTTCTAAACTTATGAGCTTGACTATAGTCCATTGATCAGTTTGAATGTGTGCTAGACCTTCTTTTACCGGGAATATTCCTGGGTTTCCTTCAAGATTTTGCAGATGAAGGGCCAGCGAGGGCATCACTACCAACAGGATGCCGCACCACCTGCGGAGGGCGTTTTACATTTTTAATAGGGGTTTTAGTAATTCTTTCTCCTATCTGTATTGGTAAAATATTTCTTTCAGCTTGACCTATAACTTTTGCTTTTACGTATCTTGGTTTGTCTTTACTTTTACGCTTATTCACGTCTTTAGCAAAAATAATTTCGCCTTCATTAAACTCAACTTCAGCTTCACCACCTTTCCTTTCCCTATGCTTTTCTTTTATTGCTACCATTTTATCTGTCAACTGTTTATACATGAATCTAGTTCGTTTTGCATGATCCTTAATCATTTTTTGGAAATACTGTTTTTCTAACTCTATGCTATACGGGTTATTTGTATCAGTATGCCCGAAAACAACTTCGAATGGAGTGAGTTCGGTAACGGAGTGAATGGAATGATTGTATGCCATAACCGAATACGTCATTATGGATGCCGCATCGGTACATCGTTTTTCGTACTTTGCCAATCTATATATTTCAATTATGGTGGAGTGAAATCGTTCTATCAGACCCATTGAATTAGGGTTATTGGGTGTGCCAATATGAAGATGGACTTTATGTAATTTTAAAAATTCCTTCATCAACTCGTTATTGAACTCAGATCCTGGATCGGAACTTATCTTTTGAGGGACACCGTAGTATGAAAAATACTTCATTAGAGCACGGATAACTTCTGGAGTAGATTTATTTTGAATTTCGATAGCCTGACCTAGCTTACTAAAGGCGTCTATAAGGGTTAGATAAGTTTTACCTTCAATACTAAAAAGATCTATAAATATTTCCTGAAACGGAGCACTCTGTGTTTGTGTCAGCTGTAAATTAGGTTTAATGGGTTTTCTATCATATTTCATCTTTTGACATGCCTCGCAAGTATTTATGATTGCCGCTGTTGTCTCCTGCATTCTATCCCAATAATAATTCCTACGAAGCCTAACTAATGTTTCTTTGATGCCGCGATGGCACGTGTTTCCTTCATGGTTTTGAACTATTATAGCTTTCTGTTCTCCTTCATCTTCTACATAAATAACTCGTTCTGTGCATTCATAAAACTTAATCAAATCTTTTGTAAAAAGCTGAATTATTATATTACTGAATAACTTACGATGTTCATTCTCTTCAAAATAAATAAAATACTTAAATTTTGGTTTAATATATTGTTTCAAAAATTCTTTGATCAATTCTGGTTTATCTCTTGGTAAGAAAACTTCCAATACTTTCTGTTTGTCACGCGAGAGATCCTTCACTTGCATTTCATTTTTAAGCCATGAGAACACTAAAATTTGATTTGGCTTAGTGTCTATAGCTTCGTGTAAAATTGGTATTCCAGTGGAGTCGTTTAAAACTGAATGAATTGTATCTGATTTACTAGTTTCAGGAACAGGGTATTCATTAATGTTTTCGTCCATAAACTCCATTGAACTAGCCGTTGCTGTTCGACTTGTGTCTGATATTGTTATAGTTGATGAATTGCTGCGTTCTCTTTTTTTTTCATCTGTGAACCCCTTTTTCACTACACTATCTAGGGATTCCATATCTTTTTTATCAACGTTAACTGCAAGTGATTCATTATCGTCAATAGAGTCTAAAGCATACATTTTAATTCTAGAGATGAAAAAGTACCAGTTTGCGCAATTTTAACTGATATGACAAGGGCTTTTGACTGTGTAGACCATGAAACTTTGTTGAACAAGCTAAATAGCATAGGTATCAGAGGAAATATGAATGAACTCTTAAGATCTTATCTCAGTAACCGAAAACAGCTCACAGAAATTTCAAGAATATGTTTAAAAACTAAGCGTGAGGAAAAATACTTATCGGAGTGTCGACTTGTTAGGTATGGCGTACCACAGGGCACTGTGTTAGGCCCTTTATTATTTTTAATTTATATTAACGACTTGCCGCAACGAATAAAACAACCCATGGTCTTATTCGCTGACGATAGTACTGCCTTGATTAAATGTACAGACCTAAAAACGTATGAACATGACATAAATAATACTTTAACGGACATTATACACTGGCTTGATCAAAATAATTTAACGATTAATATACTTAAGACTAATGTTATGCATTTTTATCAACGGATACCCCCGCAAACTTTAAATTTAAATTACAATGGACAAAAAATAGACCAAGTGCAAGTTGCAAAATTTTTAGGTATAATGATAGATAGCCAACTAACCTGGAAACCACACGCAGAAGAAGTGTGTAAAAAATTAAGTACAGCAGCGTATGTGATTTTTAATCTATCCAAGAAAGTGAATATGCCCACCAGATTAGTTGCTTACCATGGTTTAGTCGCGACAATTCTGAGATTCGGCATAATATTCTGGGGAAATTGTAGTCTGAGAGAACAGGTATTCAAAGCTCAAAAACGATGCATAAGAGCAATGTGTAACATGAAAGTAACAGATAGTTGCGTACCTGTATTCAAGTCCCTAAATCTGCTAACTTTCCCATCACTTTACATTTTCGAAATAGCTGCTTTTGTAAAATCAAATATGCATCTTTTTAATAAATTGTCTGACAATAGAACACGACCAGTTAGAAGGCAGTACACAAACATGCTACGTGATAGTAGTCATAACACTGCATTATTATCGAAGAGTGTTATATGCATGTGCCCCGTTATCTATAACAAAATACCGGATGGAATAAAAAATGAGTCCATTCCACTCTTTAAAAAAAAACTGTCAGTCTTGTTAATTGAAAAATGTTATTACTCTATTTGTGAATTTATAAAAGATAAAACTTTATAGTTACCTATTTAATCTGACATCTTAAATTTTTATTTTATTTTATTGACCATGTTATCCCACGCCAAATGTAGCCAACGACATTAATTTGATGTTCTATTAAGACATTTTTCTATGTATTGTATTTCAAATGATTTGACATTATTTTGTAAAATGAGATTTTATTGATATTGCTTATGTTATTTTAATTTTTTTTATTAATTGAATATGATTTGCATGCCCTTCTGACGGCAAAACATGGAGAACTTACTTTATGACAACACCTATGTACAAATTTACCCGTGTTTGCAAAGCAATAAATGATTTGATTTGATTTGATTTGATTTAGAAAAGGCGTCGGCATTGGTATTTTGTTTACCATTTTTGTAAATCAATTCAAAGTCATAGTCTTGCAAACGGAGGCCCCAACGTGTAAGTTTACTGCTTGGGTCTTTCAAAGATCGAAGCCATACTAAAGGACGGTGGTCAGTGTATATACAAAACTTTCGACCATATAAATATGGTCTGAAATGTTTTACTGCCCAAATTATAGCAAGTAGTTCCCGTTCGATTGTGCTATAACGAGATTCGGTATCGCTAAGGGTGCGACTAGCGTAAGCGATAGGTTTGTCACTGCCAATTTGTCCTTGTGACAAAACTGCACCCAGAGCTACGTTTGAAGCATCAGTCGTAAGCATGAAAGGTTTGTCGTAGTCAGGGTATTGTAAAAGAGGGGCGTGTGTCAAGAGTTCTTTGCATTTGTTAAATGCATCAATGTATTTATGATCTATTATAATTTTATTACGCTTTTTCAAACAAGATGTCAATGGTTGGGTAATTTTTGCGAAATCTTTGATGAAACGTCGGTAGTATCCTACCAGTCCAAGAAAACTTTTAATCTCTGTCGTCGTTTTTGGTAGGGGATAATTCAGTACAGCCGTAATTTTGTCGTCATTGGGTTTTAGTCCTTCTTTGGTAATTGTGTGTCCAAGGTAAAGTACTTCTTTGCGTAAAAACTCTGATTTGTCTAACTGAACTTTCATGTTAGTGGTTCTAATTCTGTCAAAAACAGTCCGTAAATTCTGTATCATATTATCAAGGCTATTTCCATACACTATAATGTCATCTAAGTATACCATGCAGTGTAATCCTTGTAATCCACGTAAAACGTTGTCCATTGTCCTCTGGAATGTGGCTGGGGCAGTTTTTAGGCCAAATGGCATTCTGAGGAACTCAAAATGTCCGTTTTGAGTAGAAAATGCTGTCTTTTGTCTGTCCTTCTCTTCTAATTCTATCTGATGGTATCCACTGGCTAAATCAAGCGTAGTATAGTAAGTGCTCTTTCCCAACTTGTCAAAAAGGTCATGGATGTTCGGTAGGGAGTATTTGTCATCAATAGTGATTTCATTAAGTCTTCTAAAGTCAATCACCATCCTGTATTTAATTTCACCAGATGCGTCCATCTTCTTAGGCACCAGGTGAACAGGGGCATTCCAAGGAGAATGGGACTCTTGTATTACATTGTCTTTTATTAATTGGTCAACTTGTCTGTTGATTTCATTTTGAACAAGCGGAGCCTGCCTATACGGTTTCACATATATAGGGTCTTCGTTTTTAGTCCTTATGTGATGTTTTACCGAATTAGTAAACGTCAAGGGAATTTGGTCACAGTAAAATATGTCTTTGAATTCCATGCAAAGTCTATGAATCTTTTCATGTTCTTCTTCGTTGGTATGGTCAAGTCTGAGTTTACTCAAATTGTCTTCAAGTAATTTGTCTGTCTCTATGTCAATATTATTTTTAGTAAAATTAGTATCAAATTCATTATTTTCATATTTAGTCACTGTAAAGGGTTGTTTTATATTAAGTTGTTTTGGATTATCTGAAGAATTTTGAATAACTGTATATGCGTATCCATTTACGCAATTTATTATAGCGCTGGGCATACGCAGACCCTTCTCGAATCCTTGAAAATCCAGAATCGCATCGCCTGAGTATTGATTGACAGGTAACTTAACTCGCTGTTCTGTTCGTGACGGTATATCAATTATATAATTTAAGTTATTATTAATTATTGGAATACAAGTAGTGCTAGTAGTTAGTGCTTGGTTCTTTAAATCAATTACTGCATCTAATTGTAATAAAAGGTCATTACCAATAAGTCCGTCATATCGTGCGTCAACGTCATATAAATAAAATTTATGCCAAGCGTTAGTTACAAAAGTAGGTAAGGGAGGAATTTCCATTACTTCATCGTGTTTACTAGAAGCATGGGTGCTTACCACTTGAAAATGTTCTTTCCTAATATATTCCCTGAAAAATTCATAAGCCTTTTGAGGACTAATGAATGATCTCATGCTACCCGTGTCAATCATCATTCTTGCGTCTATTTCTTCTAAGTAGATGTAGGGAAGCTTTAAATTCGGATCGCAATTAAGTTCTAAGATTTCTTGTCCTTTAACGAGGCTTTTTCCAGAAAATCCACATTCTGACTGTCATTTGTCGGTTCTAATTTGGCATCAGGTACGTTAGAATCTTTCGTGCAACTTGCGTTATCATAGTAATAGTTCATGTAATTTGCGTAGTCAAAGTCATTCATTATATTATAATAGTATGATTCGTCACAATAGGGATCGTATATATATTCGTAATCATTCATGGTAAGTTCATTTAAATTAAAACTTTGTTGCTGCTTTGGTTGGACCGTTCTCATAGACACGTCACTATCTTGATTTTGGGGTTTTAGTACCTGGGGAAGATTTGATCCAACTTGTTGTGGTAGTTTGTAACCGAATTGTTGTAGTGGGTTGTACCCAACGTGTTGCGGTGGTCTGTATCCGAACTGTAGGGGTGGTCTATAACCAAACGGTTGAGGTGGTCTATAGCCAAATTGTTGTGGAGGTCTGTAACCAAACTGTAGAGGTGGCCTATAGCCAAACTGTGCTGGTGGCCTATATCCGATCTGTTGAGCTGGCCTATAACCAAACTGTTGCAGTTGCAAACCCGATTGAGGACGATATTCAAGTACTGGCTTGAATGGTTGACCTTGAACCATAGGTTGAGATATCTTATTTTGTGTATTTTGGGGATTATTAGAATTAAATTTAGACTGAAAAGGTAAGGTGGGTTTGTTCTCGACTGGCTGTGTTATCGATGACCTTGAACTTGATCCCGTTTGACCATGAATGCGGTTACGCATATTATATTGATCTAAGAAATTGACTTCTTCAAGTACGATGCTCAAAGCCGCTTCTAAAGTTGTAGGTGATTTAAGCCTAACGATACGCACCATATTTTCAGGAAGGTTGTATAAAAATACATTTAGAGCCGTATTGTGGTAGATAACCGACTTAGCACGTTTTAATTCTACATCATCAATTGTATTTACCTTCGACATTAATAACGAGCGAACATTTTGGATTCTATTACAAAAGTCTAAAAAACTTTCACCTGTATTAATCTTTAAAGATTCTAATTCAATATTAATACACGCTTCACTACGAGGGTCTCCAAAATGTTGAATCAGCAATTCTTTTAATGCGGACCATGTAAGTATATCCTCACGTTCCGATAAGAGCGCAGCTGCATCCTCTTTGAGTCTACTCGTTAAAACATTAAAAACGTAAAGATTTTGTTCCACACTACCCTTAAATCGATCAACCACGTACTGACATTTTCTCAAATAAAGATTTAACTGCCTTTTATCACCATTATACAGAGGGATTAATTGTACAATTTCGTTTGGTATTGGTTCAACTGCAATTGTGTCGTTCGTCATGATTATAGAGTAATGAACTGTTCAGAGGTTGCAACTCGCTTTAAAACAATCCTATTAAAATTCACACACACACATAAAATACAAAAACACACAGTTAAAGTACTATAATAATCGGAAATACTTGATAAATTTGGAAATTAAAATTTCGTAAAGTCGTATTACAAAACAAATATATTCCATAAAAGTTACTCTATCTTACTACACTTTCATTGAATTAATAGTTAGCACAGTTTATTTCACTTAATTTAATAAAATGAAGATTAGAATAATAAACTTAATATTAAAAATGGGAACTCTCTAACATTGACACTACTCTATGATGTACATACTCGGATTCTAAGAATTGAATAGAGATAAGACCATTATAATTTCATACAGAGTTATCAAATTAAACACTAAACACTGTTATAATGAGCAAGATTGATCTCGAAAATAACATTTAAAACTTATGAAAAATATAGGAGGATTAGGGGAACAAAGGATTGGCGAAAAGATTTACTCACCAACCGTCCGCGACTCCCATATTCGATGATTTCTGCACTCACGCGATACAAAAGAATATTTCTTTGGTTCGAAGGATTTCCTCTGTTTTCGTAGATTTTACGCCTAATTTTACTGACGAATTTGGACGTCGGAAAAACGCGAAAACTACGGATTTCTATGAGAAAATCCTACCGGCGCCCCGAAACCAAAAGTGGCGCACTTTTGGTTTCGGGGCGTCAGAAACCTTTCTAATATTAAACTTACTACTCAGGATTTTTACTTGAGGATAAAAATGAAAATACGTACTGCCGATTTGGAGGCTAGTTTTATTCTGTTCCACAAATACATGGCTCATCCGGCGGGCACCAGACCGCTGAGCTTGCAAATGATTATGTTTCTAGAATCTAGTCATATATGTACTTACTTAGCTTAATCTAGAGCGTCTGCTCTAGATTAAGCTAAGTAAGTACATATGGTGTGGTATATACTGGGTGAGGTGTATTCATAACTATCTAGTCACTATTTTGTGTGAAAGTACAACAACATCAACAACCTTGCATTATTATTATAATTTGTACAATAGATACCTACAGTAGGCGCGTGTTAGAAAATTTCTTTGTGAGGCTATGTTAATGGTAAAATATTGTTGTTCGATTTTGACATCTGTCACATTTACGAAGCTTGGGACCAATGTAGAAGTACCTAATTTGACTAAGTATTGTTTACCTAAAAATAATATAGATGTTATAATTATAAATTATTACGTAATATTTAATGATACTTGTAGCATATATTAGATTTTATATAGCTATTTTAATATAATAAACCGTTTCAACGATTGTTACAATACTGTCAGTTGATGCTGATATTCTATTGAATTTTATTTAAGAATAACGAATTAGCTTTTATTAAATTGCCTCATTACCTTATGATGTTTTAAAACTATTATAATACATTAGATTTGTTTATTATTACCTTTAATGGAAGTTATTAAACCAAAATATATGATAATCTATGATTAGTATAAAATGATGTTTGACATAAAGTGACGTTTGTAGGATATAAAAAGAATTGTAAGGACGTTATCGGGTCAGTTGCTCGGTAGAAGTCCAGTTGGTTGGTTCTAGTGCCGTTGTTGTTTGGAATAGGTGTCACGTAAGTTTAGTAATTTGATATTATACTGTAATTATTGCTGATTGTTTGTTATTAAGTTGTTGTGTATGGTTTATTATTATTGCTTATTTTATTAACACTGATAATGTGTAAATTATATAACGGAATATTCATGTTGTTCTCCTTGCTATTATTGCTATTATTCCGATAGAAAACTGTAATACTGTTTCCATGGAGTTTTTTGTCCTTCTTCTCCATGAAGACCTAGTTTTGTGAACGGACAAGTAGCTTTCTGATAAAATACTGACAAGTCTAATTAAATAAATGTCTTGTCTGTCTGTGCTTTAATTTATGAAATCCTTTCCCTACAAAACATATTAAACAGAACTTTCATACACAAAAGTAACCAGTAATCATTCTGACAATAAAAGTATTACTGGTTTGGGTAATACCTATATAAATACTTATAATGCTTACCGCCTCTTCTGACACGCGCGAGTTGAATTGATGCAGTAGGTACACTAGGTGCATGCTGACGCTCACGTAATAGAATCTACCTATTGCGCCTGAGCGAGAAGCAAATTCTGCCGTCGCATCGTCGCGTCGCCATTCTAAATCCCATTCAAAAAATCGAGTTGTAGGTCAGTTCAACTGCAAAGATAAAAAGTTTTATTTGCAAAAATGATCTTTGGTGTAGTTGTGCTACTGTTCTTTCTGTAAACTGTAATATTAAAAACGATTAGGTAGTTATAATATACGTAGAAAAATGATAATCAAACTCACCTTATTGCTTATACAGACTGATTTTTAAAACTAACACACACGGAAAATAACAATAATTTCTCGTATATTTTGCGGGGAACGCAGCGAGCTAGCAACAGCGACACAGGTCCTACCTCAAAGACGCCTGGCCGGCTACTGAAACGAAGCGCGCGGGCCACCTCAATATAATATCTTGTCAAAACAATAAAAAACTGTTTTGAGAAAAATAAACCATACAATATTCTTCGTAATTTCATTGCCTATTTTTTGACGTTTTTCGGGAGTAAAAGTTGGTTCTACTACAAGTAAAAATAAAAAAACGATCAAAAAATCGTGAAAAAAGGGAGTTTTCTCGATTTTTTTAGATCAAGTGAAGTTGTATAAATCGTGTTTTGAACTATAGAATAATCAAGAATATTTATTAAACTACAACATGTATTTTTATCAGATCAAAACAAATAATATTTGATTGTTTAATTTTGAATCAAAAATAGGTCGATTATGAGAGTCCTGCCCTTAACACAGGTCTCTGCTCGAAGAGCCAACACCGGCGGAGGCAAGTCAGGTTGAATCTGAGGAGGTGGTGGTTGGTTGGCATAGCTGCATGACAGATTATTAGTCAGAGACTCATACCTCTCAGCATTGCACTTCACCAAATCCAGTAGTTCCCCGGCCTCAAACAAGCGCTCAGTAGGATATTATTGGGCATTCTACTCCACCTTCCGTTCCATCGGCTCACTCCGTTCACCTCGTCACTCTCGGTGGAGTAGAATGCCCAATAATATTAACGAAATTCTACATACAGTAAAATACTGGTTCGGCGCCTATTCCACCCGATGGAACGGAAGGTGGAGTAGAAATCTTTCATAGTTACTATTTTAGTTCTAAAACGCAATATAGGCTTACCTCGATCAACTGCTGCAGATTCTCGGATTGAACACTAAACCACGACTTTATATTATATAGTTCACAAGTTTTATAACAACAAGTTTCACACATAATTCGTTTGCAAATTGAACTACATACACGAACATAGTAAGCTAAAATTCAGGACAGTTTGTCTCATGTCTCTTCACAAAGCAATAAATAGCATACACCTACAGGCACACACACATTCTATTTCTATGACCCCAGATTGGGCACCAAGGACATCTGAACTTTAGGATACCGTAAACATTAAACTAAAATTTGGGTCAGATTGACTCTTGTCTCTTCACAGAGCAAGAAAAAGCATGCACCTACAGGCACAAGCTCATTCTATTTCCATGACCCCAGATTGGGCACCAAGGACAACCAAATGTTAATTTAATTTATTCATACACGTAAACAATCAACTAGTGGTTTTAGTAAGCTAAAATTCAGGACAGTTTGTCTCATGTCTCTTCACAAAGCAAGAAATAGCATGCACCTACAGGCACACGCACATTCTATTTCTATGACCCCAGATTGGGCACCAAGGACATCTGAACTTTAGGATACCGTAAACATTAAACTAAAATTTGGGTCAGATTGACTCTTGTCTCTTCACAGAGCAAGAAATAGCATGCACCTACAGGCACAAGCTCATTCTATTTCCATGACCCTAGATTGGGCACCAAGGACAACCAAATGTTAATTTAATTTATTAATACAGCTAACACTACCTTACACGCTAACAATCAACTACTGGTTGCTCTGCTGTTACTCCGCGTTGCGCTTGATTAATTAAGATGCTTTCACACTCATACATTCGCCTTCGAAACGGTTCATGCGCCGTCCCGTGGCTATTTATTGTGCTATACTCTTTGTAAACCGCCTGACGACGGCGTCGGAAACGATCGTATTAATTTTTCACAGTATAGGTGTAAATGAGTCTTTAAAATCTCGGACTGCAAAATTGCATTATGTAAAGCTGAATTTGAACTTTATCGTTGTTACGTGAGGTGTATGTGTGAGTGAGTAATTTCCATGTATTCAACAATTACATTGTAAGATGATCGCCGCGCATGTTGCAGTATTTGATTAAAATTTGATTTTTATAGAATTTCCTATTTCTCTCTCTTTTGTTTATTATTTAATATGTTTTATAATAAAATAAAATAAAATAAAATAAAATAAATTTATTCACAAACTTTTTTACAGGATTCCTATGAAAACCCTGACTTCTGAGCTAGGTAAAAACCTGTATTACAGAAGTCAGTGCCCTCTCCCACTTTCTACTTGATACAATATTGTGAATAAAAGATGTAAAAACAGAAACTAATAGAAATCAAATAAGTGATGGGTTATGTTTACTCATGTTGTGTTTATGCATGTAGATACCGTGTAAGTGTGTACGTGTGTGTGCGTGAGTGTGAGGGTGTGTGTGTGTGATGGATGTTAGATGTAGGTGAGGTATGTGGTAGTAGGGAATATTATTCTGTGAGCAATAACATTTCTGTTTGGTCGTAGTTTAATTGAAGTAGCCAGTTCTTAATTTTCATTTTTGTTTCTCGAACAGTAAGTGGATGAATGTTTATTATTTTATTTATTTTATTGTATAAGTAAGATGACCTATAAGATTGCTGTCGTCTAGCCGTAGCTGTCCGACATCTGACAGGTAAGCATACGTTAGCAATAACACGTTTTCTCTTATACACATTTACATGACAGGGAGTTTGCTTGTGTTTTTTTAATATAATTTGTGATATATATAATTGTCTAATTGTTAACAATTCGCAATTTTCATACAATTGCTTAGTCGGATATCTGAAGGGTTTAAAAGTCATTACCTTCAATAATGACCGTTGAGCCCTTTCTAATTGCATCATGTGGGTTTTACAGGCACCACCCCAGACCCCTAAACAATATACAAGTATGGATTGAGCTAAAGCATAATATATATTACGAAGAAGAGGAAATTCCGCGGCATGCCTAAGTTTTTTGAAAACCCAGATTAGCTTCCTAGTGCGACCCGTAACAAGAGTTATATGGGGTTCCCAACTTAGCCTCTCATCTAAGATAACACCTAAGTATTTGACCTGTGTAACTTTATTAATAGAAAGACAAGAACAGCTATTGCTATTAGGAGAATTACAAGAATGAACTTTAATATTAACGTTTATAAGGTTAGTTTTGGAAAATGAAAATTGCATGAATGAAGTTTTAGATATATTGAGAGTAAGGAGATTGACTCCGAGCCATTGGCCAAGTCGATGGAGGCCGTTCTCGGCAATACGACGTACCTCATCCCAAGTCTCTCCATGGAATATTACGGCTGTATCGTCAGCATACGTAAATATTTTACCGTTGCAGAGTGGTTGAAGACATAGGTCATTAATGTACACCAGGAAGAGACTTGGGCCGAGTATACTGCCCTGAGGAACGCCATAGACAACATTTTCATCAGAGCTAACATAGTTTCCAATCTTTACCTGCTGTCTACGGTTACACAAAAAGTCCCCAAACATTTTTAGGGCCGTTCCTCTTACGCCAATGACATCTAGCTTGTTCACCAGTGCTGAAATCGAGACCGTGTCGAATGCTTTGGCTAAATCAAGGAAAACTCCTATACACTTTTGGTTTTCGTCAACTTTAGATGATACAAAATCAGTAAGCTGACTAACTGCATCATCGGTGCTTTTAGACGCCCTGAAGCCAAATTGAGTGTTAGCCAAAATATTTTTACTTTCAAGAAATTGAATGAGTCTGCTATTAAGTGTTTTTTCTAATAGTTTTGAAAGCGCAGACAATACAGAGATAGGCCTATAATTCGACACATCGTCTCGATTCCCACCCTTGTGCACAGGAGTAATGAGAGCTCTCTTAAACACATCCGGGAATATACCTTGAGCATAGCAAAGTTCAAAGAGGTAAGTGAGAGGAGGGACTATAATATTTTTGCACAGTTTAAGTAACTGGACTGGAATAGCGTCCCAGCCTGTAGCACAGTTATTTTTAAGGTTTAATATAAATGCTTCAATTTCAGCTTCATCCGGCGGTAAGAGAACAATAGAATTAACGTTGCGAGGGACTTTAAAACTGTAAGTAGGGATATGCGTAGGAGTAATGGCATCGGCAAGTTGCTTACCTATTTGTGAAAAATATTTATTGATTTTATTAATATTGTTTGAATTAGAATTTAATAAGCCATCTGCAGCTGATTTATCATCAGTATAGTTAATTATGGACTTTATTGCTTTCCACGAATCTTTGGGAGTTTTGGCGTTTTGGAGTAAGGACTTTTCATAAGTTGTTTTCAATTTTCTTAACAGAAAATTACAATAATTCCGATAACGTTTAAACGTTGTTTCTAAGGTGTAGTTAGTAGGGCTCTTTTTGTGTTGTTTATGGAGTCGGTCCCTATGTCTAATACAGCGCAAGAGCCCACTTGTAATCCAGGGTTTAAGGATTCTTTTTTTACAAGTTGTTTGGTATACTTTAGTATTCGCTTTTATAATGTTTGATAGTCTATCTACAAAAGCAGTGGCGGCAGCGTTTGCATCAGGAATGGACTTAATAAAGGAGAAATCAAGATTCTCTATTTGACTAACACACTTTTTTATGTCTAATTTGTTTGCACTACAATTTTTGTTCATAATTCTACGTGTGGAAATGCTTAATGAGACAATCACTGGAAAGTGATCTGTTATACAGGAATCAATGACACACACAGTTGCAGGACAAATAGTTTTCATCATGACGTGGTCGAGACAGTTGAGCATTCTGGTGGGATAGGTATGAGCTGGCAATAAGCCAATTTCTGCCATTAAGTTCAGATACGATGCGCTGCATCTGTCTGTGTTATTAATTTTAATATCAATATTGATGTCTCCGATCATTAATACATTATTGCTAGAATTTAAAGGGCGCAAAATATTATCTAACGAGTCTAGGAAACTATCTATGCAATGTATAGACGGCGACCTGTATACGGCAAGTATAAATATATCGGGTTCAATTTGTAATAATAAAAAGTTAGCACCTGAATGGTCCGGCTCCACCACAGAACACTTAATTGATTTCCTTACATACATTATGATACCGTCGCTTTTGTTTAAATAATTTTTAGAAATATATGTGTTATAGTTAGCAATAGATGGGACATTTTTATTTGCGTGCAGCCAACACTCAGTTAAAATAATGACGTCATTTTCGAATGCTAGACTGTGTAATAACACTAATAGATTGTCTAAGTTTTTATATATGCTACGAATGTTTAAAGAAAAAATATTCAGTGACTTGTTGTTATTACCAATGATAGTATTACACGTCAACGTGTCGCAATTATAAGCAGAAGCAATGGCTATATTATCTAATTCAGTAGAAGTATTTATGGTTGAATGAGTCATTGTATAAGTAAACAAAACGCTGTCGCAGTAAAATTATGAACTATGAAAATATTAATATTTGCTGTGCAATAACCACAAACAATATACTCCCCAGTACTTTGTGTTGTGTATACATATCGATGTAAAAATATCCATTTTGTGTTTGTTGTGAGTGTACGAGTGATTAAGATGTTTGAAATATAGTGATTGGTGTAAAAGGTTATTATGGATTGAATAAAAAAGTGTAATAATTATATAATAAGTATGAGATAGGTATACCGGTACGTATGCATATAGATGAAAAATATGTATTTTTTGCTCGTTGTTGGTGTGCGAGTGATTAATCGGTTGAAGGTATAGTTTTGTGTGTAAAAAATTCACATGGAGTAGATAGAAAGTGTAATAGTTATATAACGAAGTAAAGACAAACAGAGAAGTACAATAACAAATTCCTAGTCACTTATTTAGTCGAAGAATGTCTAAGTCTTCTTCCTTGCGTATTGGAATTTGCTTCCCACCCTCAGTCTGTCGGAGATAAATTTTACCGTATGACGTCCAACAGTACTTAAAGGCATTGTCTTTGGCAAATGTTCGCGCGAGATAATATAAGCGCTGCGCCTTCAAGGTTAACTTTTCAGCTACATAGACTGGTTTTGCAGGGCCCGCTAGCTTTAAATGAGTTGTGTTCAATTTACACGTTTTGTTTTTAATATTAAATTGACGAACTCCTTTTATTATAGTTTCCTTGGTGGCGGCGCTCGAGAACTCCACGATAATTTGTGACGATGACGGGTCATCTTTTTTGTTGATGCGAAACACATCTTTAATATCCTGACTTTGGATCGGCGTGTTAAGAGCAATAGCCGTTTACTTCACAAGCTCACAGAGATCAATTTTGCTTTCGCCAGATCTTTTGGGCACATTTTTTATTTCGATTCTGGTGGAATGTAGCTGTCTTTCTAGATTTTCAACTGTTTCTTCCAGAAATAGAAATAAGAAGATAATAAGGTGTTAGTTCTATCAATTTAGGATTGCTTGAAAGATGATTCTTAGTATCAGTACTGAACCTTTGCATGAAATGATTATAAAAAGTTCGTTTTAGCCGTTTGATGATTTTATAACAATTTAAAGTTTACTGCAACATACCTGTGAACTTACTTTTTGACATGGGTTCGTCTACATGTATTGTTCTAGACAAAAAAAAAATCAGGATATTTTACTTTCGGCTCTTCTTAACTTGCAGATTATTTTTTTAAATTTCATATTGATTTATGTTGTTGCATGACAACAGAGTCTAATAATACGGTTTATTAAACAAACATACATACTTTATTGATTATTAAACGAACTTACCTGTAAGTGAAGTTCTATCCCAATTATATGAGTACGTTTCATTCGAAGATAAATTATAGACACATGTAGTACCTTCATTGTACTGGCAACTTCGCACTTTTAAAATATTAGGGTAGATTGAAAAACTTTCCCGCTCGCGCTCCGTCCGACCCGCCGCAACGGCGGCGACGCGCCTCATTCTTTAGAGTCCTATTACAAAATTTTTAGATTTAGGGCTCAGGGAAGGGAGGGACCTTTATCTTCGAATGAAACGTACTCATATAATTGGGATAGAACTTCACTTACAGGTAAGTTCGTTTAATAATCAATTATATTTCGTACGTTTCATTCTTCAGATAAATTATAGACACATGTAGATGTTTAGAGATTAAAATTTTGTAATTAGATAGTATTAAATAAATAGGATTGAAACTAGAGTTTTATTACTAGGAATCATTTAATTAGGTAGATACTCAACACAACTTCAACATTCTTAGGTTTGTACAAAACATAAAATTAAAAATAAATGTAAATATTTTGCTCTTTTATAAAACAACATTAATTTAGACACTTGTAAAGAAATTCAAGAACAATCAGATAAATGAATACTCTAATCACAGGTAAATAAAGTCCCGGTTGTTAACCAGGGAGAAAAACTGATCTTGCGAAACAAGCATCATCGTTCACTGGACGATTATAGAATTTAGCAAACGTCTGCGACGATTGCGACCAACCAACAGTCTTCCTGATGACGTCAAGCGAGACGCCTTGCTTGCGCGCCGTGGATGTGGCAGCGTGTCGGGTGCTGTGCGCACCAAACGTCGACACATCCACGCCGCTTTCTGCGAGCACCTGTTTTATCCATCGGCTGATGGTTTGTGTACAGGTGGCCTTGTATGGTCGCTTGTATGTCATCAGAAGATTTTCAACTGTATTTGGCCTTAAATCTTTTGTAATCGACAAATAATCTTTCAAAGTAGTTGCTGGACAAATATTAATGTTTTCTTTGAAGTAAGGAAGGAATAAAATTGGTTGGTCACGACCGGGAGCAGATGTTTTAATGATATCGGAAATTATAATGTTGACTCCGTTAGGACTAATATTAATGTTTTTTATTTTAATAGACGTAATTGTTTGCGCTCTGTGAGCCGTGCATAAGGCTAATAATATTACAAGTTTCTGAGAAATCTTTTTTAAAGGTAGTTCTATATTAGGGCCCCATTGAGCTATATGTTGTAGAACTATTTGTGGGTTCCACGTAGATGCGTATTTTGGGATGTTTGGCCTTAATTTATAGGCTCCTTTTAATAACCTTTTGATCTGTTCATGAGATCCTAAATCATCGCCAAATAGTAAACTTAAAGCCGAACGGTAACTATTAAGAGAGCCGTAAGCTGCACCTTTATTAAACTGTTCGGTCAAGAATGATAAAACTGACGGTATACAAGATTTGTATGGATCTATTCCATTGTTAAGGCAATACTGCCACCAGTTTTTTAAGGCCACACCATATTGCTTCAATGTGTTCTTGGCTAAAGATTCCATCATTAAATCCAAAGAGGCCATAGGGACACCTCGTTTTATGAACGCTTTCCTGATAGTTTCGCTGCACCCAGGGTAACTCCTTTGATTTGTGGATTCCTAGAGGAAGACCATATATTGTTAATTTCGGAATTTAGAAATATAATATCTGAAGTGAGCAACTTTTGTAATAGAGGGAACCAGGGTTGCGAAGGCCAATAGGGGAAGACAAGTATGCCTTCGGCCTTATCTATGGTGACTTTTTCTAAACATTTTAATATTAAGGAAAAAGGTGGGAAGGCATAAAAGAGCATGTTATCCCATGGAATTGTGAACGCGTCTATAGCTACGGCATCTGGGTCTGGTTTCCATGATACGTATTGATGGCATTTGGTATTGGTGCGAGAAGCGAATAAATCGATATCTGGTTTGCCTAGTCTAGTCATAATTTTATCAAATACTTCATCCGACAATGTAAGTTCTATGTCTTTGTTAATCTTTCGAGATTCTTCATCGGCTTCTTTATTATCTTTACTTTTAATATAAGAGGCAGTTAAAAATAAATTTCGTTCTTCGCACCAACTCCAGATTTCTCGTGTCAAGTCGTTTAAATGGGGGTATTGGATACCACCCATGCGATTAATGTAACTTAATGCTGTGGTATTATCTATACGTAATAGAATGGAACAGTTACGTATATCGCGTGCGAAACATTTGAGACCAAAAAATACTGCCAGCAGTTCTAAATAGTTGATATGGAATTCTAACTCCGTTGACTTCCATTTACCGTTAACTCTTTCGTTATCGCAAAATGCGCCCCAGCCAGACCTGGAGGCGTCTGTAAAAATTTCTAGTTGAAACTTATCAGGCCTTAAAGAAGTAGATGTCGAAAAAATGATCTGGGACCACCATTCCAGATCCGGCAGTATTACAGGCGAAGGACTAAATTCAGATTCGTATGTCTTATAAGTCTTTAATGCTAAGTATTTTTGTCTCTCGAGACGTTTGGTATACACCCAACCGTATTTAACCGCAGGACAGGCGGATGTTAAAACACCGATCAAACTGGCAAACTCTTTAATAGTGCAGCGTGGTAAGGAAATCCACTTTTTTACTAATTTTAAAATATGTACGCGTTTATCATTCGGTAAGGATAAAGACATGTTATTAGAGTTATAATTAAAACCTAGGAATTTAGTCTGTTGTGATGGTTGTAAAGAGCTTTTTTCGACATTTATCACGAATCCTAAACATTGTAAAAGTTTAACAGTCTCCTCTACGTTATTTAAGCATTCCGTATACGTAGCGCCAATACATAATAAATCGTCGAGATATACAACAGATGAATAGCCGCGATATCTGAGGTGAGCCACAACCTCTCTCATAATTTTCGTAAATGTTCTTGGTGCCGATGATAAGCCGTAAGGCATAGCTTTAAATTCATAAGTTAAATTTTCACCGGTTTCATTATGAAATTGAAATCTTAAATATTTTCTGTGTGATGGATTAATTGGTACCAATAAATATGATTCCTTTAAATCGATCGTGGCCATAAAGCCGTTATGAGGAATTAATTTGCAAGCTGTTCTATAGTCCTCCATTTTAAAATGATTTTGACTTACGAATTTATTTAGCAATTTTAAGTTTAAAATAAATCGTTTTCCGCCATTTGATTTTGAAGTTAAAAATATTTTAGAAATAAATTGATCTGATTGTGGTTCACATTCATGTATCGCGCCTAATTGTAACAAGTTATCGATCGCCACAGACATATCTCTCTGTTCTTCATTCGTAAACGTGTTAGAGGGTACAACATGTTGATAAACTTGTTCAGAAAATGGTATCACGTAGCCATTTTTAATCCAATCCAAGATTGTACTATTACTAGTGATGTTCATCCAACAGTTGTAAAAATATTGCAAACGACCTGCGTGTACCTGTATCGCTAGCGTCGTGTCTGGGCACGGTGCTTGCCCTGGCCGGGGGAAGCTCGAGGTCGCGTCGTCGTCGGCTGCCGCCGGTATGCTGCCGCTGCTCGTGGATAACCTCCTCGCCCCCCCCTGCTCGCCGAGGCATAACGAGGGGGGCCAGTCCCGTTTCCCGAAAACCGAGTCCTCGCTGTCGATGGTCCAGCTGTGGGTGCGGATAAAGACGTCGCCCTTTGAGCGGATTTTTTAATCAGCGATCCTTGTCGCTCAATAGCTTTAGAAGCTCTTATAGTTTCTGAGAGCTTTTCTCCGAAAAGCGTCTCGTCCCTTTCGTGGTCTTTTATAAGTGGCGTAAAAGACTTGTCCAGGCAGGGAGTTATGAGTTTGGTCCTCACCTGAGTTTCGGTATAATGTAGGTCGGTTAGGATCCTACAGCTATCAGAAAGAATCCTAATAGCCTGAATTTTATCATCTCCTAGAAGAAGCTGGGTAATAGCTTTATTAAGCGCGGTTATACCGAGGCCCAGTTGATCTTGTTTCAACTGTATATTTTTATCACGGTTAATAATTATTTCTGAGACCGCAGCCTTAATTTCTGGATTCAAAGTAGGCGCCCTAAGGAGTTTGCAGTTTTCCGGTATCTGATACTCTTTAAGTATTTTTTCTTTGAGGTCCTTGGTAAGTCCTTTTTTTAGTAAAGGAATCCAACGTTGTGCTAAAGTCTGGTGTATGTTTTCGCCGTAAATCGGTTGTTCATCCGTGGTATCGCCCAGCGCTGATAGTAATTCCGGATCGAGCTGCGGAGAATCATCTTGCGCTAGTTGAATCGGCGCCTCTGGAGTCATTTCAATGTTTTCTTGAACGTCATGAGATTCAACTGGAACGTGAAGCTGCGTCGCCGTGATATCATCTTGTATGGTTCCGTCGTCTGAAACGATTAACGTTTCGAATTTAAAATACTGTTTTTTTTTTTTTTTTTTTTTTTTTTTTTTTTTTTAACCCTCGTGTTGACCCGCAGTCAACCTCCAGGCATATTTTACACATCGTGCTATACCTTCGTGATACCCTCAAAGTGATATCCTCCAGGCTAGCTTAGAGATGCTAATTTATTTATTCTGAACCACATATCTTTATATGTAGTATAAAAGGTATCACGTACCTTTACACAGTTTTGGTTGTAACTCGTACACGAAATCACTTAATAAAAAATACATCATAACTAACCTTGATTTTTCTCGGAATCCGACGAAGATGAGTATATAATCACACGACTTCGTTTTTTGTTTGCACTTTCTTTAAGTCTTTTAATTTTATTTTCATAGTAACTAATTTTGTTATCAGCGCTACGCTTAGACATAATGTAAAAATAATTTGAAGATAATTTTAACGAAATATCACTGAATATAAAAGTATTGAAGAGTGAGTGCTTGTTGCCACGCACAAAGAAAGAATGAGGCGCGTCGCCGCCGTTGCGGCGGGTCGGACGGAGCGCGAGCGGGAAAGTTTTTCAATCTACCCTAATATTTTAAAAGTGCGAAGTTGCCAGTACAATGAAGGTACTACATGTGTCTATAATTTATCTGAAGAATGAAACGTACGAAATATAATTATTATACCTATTGTATTTATTACAAGTAACAGCCTGGTATCGGCTTCGCCTTTGTCGGTGAGCGTTAGAGCTGGTTTTATATTTCTTTTCTCACGATAATTTTTTTTTTTTTATTTTTTTTATAAAAGTATGTATGTCTAGGTTAAGGTATTTTTCTATGGGCCTGTGTCGCCTGAAATAAATGGTATACTACATTATTATTATTATTATTATAAAATTGCAATTTGACAGAAGGGTTTTCAATCAATACGGTTTAATTTGTCGTAAGTATCATAAAATAGTTACACACCTGTAAGGACATGTAGTTAAGGTTTAATTTTGATATGAAGTAAATATTGCTGAAATAGTATTTTTTTATGTATATAACCAATCAATTTCGATCTTATAATTACATTCGCTCCAGTATCTTCCAGTGATACACTTACCTTTTTCGTTACATATTACGTCATCCTACAACTATAAAATGTGAGTAAGTACTACTAAGTTTATTGAATATTTTAATGTGTAATCGGTACTCAGCTACGGACCTGGTTTCTGCCTGCCGGCTGGTGTTACTATCAACATCATACCATCCATGTCATCTTCTAGCGAGCTATATTCCATCTGAATATTTTAATGTTTAATCGGTACTCAGCTACGGACCTGGTTTCTGCCTGCCGGCTGGTGTTACTATCACCATCATACCATCCATGTCATCTTCTAGCGAGCTATATTCCATTGAAACTTTCCTCTTCATAATTATTGAGGTTGCATATAGAATTAATCTTAGTGTATTCTATTTCAGGTCTGACTCGGAATCGGAATACCAATCACCACGGTCCACAGCTACAGTAGTCGAGGTGATAAAAAAGCAGCCAAAGAAAAAGGCGGTGAAGCGCCAAACACCAGAAAGCACCGCCCACCCGTCAAACTCTAAGTCAAGGTAATTTATATTACTGCTTGTATGTTTAGTTGTTTGTTGAGTATGATAATTCAATTTAAATGTTATGTGCACTGGTACATGATGGTTAGGACACTTGGAACAGTTACTTCATTAGGTATTCTTATTGAAATTATTATATCCAAATATATACCACGTTTATCGCATCTATCACGCTTTGTATTCCCCATAGGATTCAGCAGAGTTGTATCACCTTAATTTCTTTAGTTAAGAAATAAATGTAATTTATTATAAATTAAAATATGTGTAATTGTTTACAGTAAAAGACGCAGCTTGAGCTCGGACCTCTTTGGTCTGGAGGACGTACAGAAGACGACGACCTCAAGCGGGGACTTCGGTTCATCGCTCATCAGCCGTGTCGCCAACGGTAAAGTACGTCGAGCGGCAGACCTTAGGGGAGACTTCTACGTGGAAGTCAAGGTTTATGTTTATGTTTATGGTTAAGGTATACCCCCAAGGAAGAACGGTGGAAAAAAGCCCAGGTCGTTTTAAAAGCACAGTTAGATCGTAACACTCCCCAATGGGATGGGCTGCAAATGTTTATGAGAGCAACTCACGAATTGTTTGACAAATCCGAGGCTGTCTTTTACAGCGATAGTATAAATTAAATAAAAAAATAATGTAGTTGTAAATTGTTGGGGACACCAAATTAATTGTATCGTTATTGCAGAATCTAATAGTATGTAAATCTAAACCTATATACAAAATTATGCATACAAAATTAACTGACTTAATAATTATCTAAAATGCCTTTCTGTACCGTTTGTAACACCTCTGTTGAGCGCAGTCACTGGACAGGTCATCTACGTAGTACTAATCATAAAAACAAAAATATTTCGCATTTTTGCGAAGGTGTTGAAATAATCCATTCTGCATTTCGGAATCGTATAGCTTCTTATAGAATTGTTGATCCGTCTGAGAATTATTCTCTAGAATCATTTTTTAATAACATCAGAACAAAATTAAAACGTTAATTGATATGTCTCTTAAAGAACACACTTGTTTAAAAGTTAACTTCGAATATTTCGCTTTGTTTTTAATGGTTAAAAATGATTCTCAGGAGATGAAATCATTTGCCACAAAAAACTTTACTTTGCATCAGAATTATGAATTGGATTCATTATTGGCTCAAGTGAAAAACACTTTAACAAAAAAGATCTGAATCTGTCTAAGAATTTCAGGACCGAGACAGTGGATGGACGTTCTTGAACAATTCCTATTAGGAAATTAATGTTAACAAATATCAACCTTTGCGCGGTTCAGGTTTTGTCGAATTACCTGTATCAATAAAATCGAAAAAAGCATGTATTAATATCCGCAATAATGATGAGTATTGTTTTTTATGGTCCGTTGTTGCTGCTTTATATCCTGCTAAAAATCATCCTGAAAGAGTATCGTCTTACCCTGATTTTCGTAACGTGTTAAATGTACAGGATATATAATTCCCAATGAATTTTTCAGATGTTACGCGATTTGAGGGGAATAACCCTGAAATTTGTATTTATATTTATGGTTTAAAAAATAATACCATCGTAGGACCTCTTTACAAACCAAAAACCTTAAACAGCAAGGTAATTCGTTTACTTTATTTCGAAAGTGATGATTTATCACATTACTGTCTTATTAAAGACTTACCACGACTTGTTAAGAATCAAATAACAAAGCACCACAGTAAACAGTACTTTTGTGACGTTTGTTTATTGTTTTTTAATTCATGCGACGATCTTAGTTCACATAATTGTGGAGGTATCGCCACGGAACTGCCTCTAAAAGGTTCTTTCATACAGTTTGAAAATTATAATAGAAAGCAGACTGTACCATTTGTTATATACACAGATTTTGAAACAATGCTAGAACGGTATGAATCTTGTGACCGTGATCCCACTAAGGCGAGCACTGTAACGCGACAGCGACACGTGCCTATAGCTTACGCTTACCATATTACGTGTGCGCTAGACGAAAGCCACAATCGTTACGTTTCTTATCGCGGTTCGGATTTTGTATGTAATTTTGTGAAGTCTATTTATAAAGATGCACAAAAAATTTATACTATTTTAAAAAATAATGTTCCTATGATATACTCAGATGATAATGCTCACAACTTTGAAAACGCGATGACTTGTCATATTTGTGATCACTTCTTGTTCGGCGACAGGGTTCGTGATCATTGTCACTTGACTGGAAAGTATCGTGGCGCAGCTCATAGTTACTGTAACCTACATACAGATTACCAACATTTTTACCAGTATTCTTTCATAATTTGTCCGGATACGATTGTCACCTTTTTATAAAAGAATTAAGTGAAGCTCCTGGAGCTATTAAAGTGATACCGAAAACAAAAGAAAACTATATTTCATTCACAAAGTTTATTCCGATTTCACCTGAGGAAAGCATTCAGGTTCGGTTTGTAGATTCTTTCAAGTTTTTAGGCACTAGTTTAGAAATGTTGGTTAGTACCATGAAAAAAATAGACTTCAAGCAATTAAAATCTTATTTTCCTAATAAAACACAATTTAACCTACTCACCCGTAAAGGAGTGTATCCCTATGACTATATGTCTCAATGGGGTCGATATAAAGAAAAATGTTTGCCGTCAAAAAAATGTTTTTCTAACTCTTTGATTAATGAGTCAATTACTGACGAAGACTATGAACACGCTCGTTCCGTTTGGTCAGTATTTAATATTCGAAACATGGGTATGTACACCGATTTATATCTTAAAACAGACGTTCTGTTGCTAACAGATAATCATAATCATAATCATAAATCATTTATTTGCCTGAAACATGGTTACACAAGATGTTAAATTAAATTATAGCACAGGACACATTTCACCCTCATTACGGGAATGCAAAATTATAGTTAATTTCCAAGAATGATTTGAATAAAAATACAATTATTTGAATTATTAAAATTTATAAGAAATGTGAAATAAAATTAATAGAATCATTTAAATTACAATTTTTAGAAATGTAGTGATTTCAATTACTTAAACAAAAGGAAATAGGACGAAGAACTATATTATATTAGTGGATATCAAATCGACATGTGCTTTTATTCAAAAAGTCTTTAACAGTGTAGAAACTCTCCTCGATTAACCAGTTTCGCAAGGCACAACAGAACCTTTTATATGGCAGGTCAGTCATTCCTTTGGGCAAAGAGTTATATATTAGAGGTGCCATATAGGCACAGTTCCTTCTGAACAGTTCAAGCTTAGGAACAGGCATTTTTAAGGGCCGGTGGGTAATTTTACGTTTAAATGTATTGTCGTTAGGGGTGAAAAGATGGCTGTGGTATTTGACAAATTTAGCTACCTCATAAATGTATATGCAGGGTACAGTTAGTCGATTCTTGGACTTAAAGATCGGTTTACAAGATTCCGACCAATCCATGCCGTACAGTGCCCGAATGCATTTTTTCTGTGCTATGAACACCCTCGTCATGTCACAGGAGTTTCCCCAGACAACTATGCCATACCGTATAATGAAGCATATGTAAGCCTGATATACAATAATTGAGGTATGTCTGCTCGTCACGTCTTTTACCTTCCGAAGTGCAAATACAAACTTGTTTATTTTTATGCATAAACTATTAACATGTTCTTTCCATGAAAAATGTGTATCCAGAATAATGCCTAAGAATTTGGCGCTGTTTATCTGTTGTATAAGTGAATTATTGTAACTAATATTTAATTCGATGTTTTTACTCTTATAAGTTTTAAAGTTAATTAGTTTTGTTTTCTCTATGTTTATTTTTAATTTATTTGTGTCTAGCCATTGAATAACATCTTCTAATGTTTTATATATTTCCGTTTCGTATGTATCAATATTTTTACAGTCCATAATAATAGTTGTGTCGTCTGCAACCAAGACACAATCATGTGTGAGTGCACTTGGGAGGTCATTGACATAAATAAGAAATAACAGAGGCCCTACGATGCTACCTTGCGGCACCCCAGAGCAATTTATCCTTAGTTTCGAGTCAAACTCAACTACGTTATTTGTTACAGTATCAAATTTAGTAACTCTAGTGAATTGTTTCCTGTTTTGCAAATAGGACCGAAACCATAACAAAGAAGACGTGGGGTCTTGTGTGTTATCCCACATTTTTCAAGTTTCGAGAGGAGTATCGAATGATCAACGAATTCGAATGCTTTACTTAGGTCTAATAGTAGAGCTGATGTTGGGATTTTATTGTTGATATTATCGATGATACGATTTATTAAGGTGAAGGTAGCTAATTGCGTGGACCGATCTTTTCTGAAACCAAATTGTTCCGGTGCCAAAATGTCATATTTATTTAGGAAGTTAACTATTCTTTTGAGCATTATTTTTTCAAAGATCTTAGATAGGATCGGAGTTAAAGCAATAGGTCTAAAGTTATTTTTATCTGTTTTTGTCCCTTTCTTACGAAGTGGCTTTACTATCGACAACTTGAGTTTGTCTGGAAAACATCCTTGTTCAAGAGATAGATTTATAATGTAGGCCAATGGTTCCGATATAAATAGGGCAATACGTTTCAATAAGTCGGAATTAATTTCGTCATACCCTGCCGACTTAGAATTTTTCAATGAAATCATTGTGTTGAAAACTTCGTTTGCATCTGTGGGTTTTAAAAAAATACTTGATTCGTTACTTTTTAAATTTGATGTACGATGCTCAGACTCATTATTGACAGACGCAGAACCACAAGAATTTTGAACTACATCAATGAAAAAATTATTAAATATGTTTGATATGTCAGATCCACATGTAACTGTACATCCGTTGTTGACAATACTGTCAATGAATTTACTAGTCTTAGGTACAGTACCATCAACATAGCGTTTCACTTCGTCCCAAGTTGCTTTACATTTATTGCGAGAGTTTGTTATGTACCTTTGGTTACAAAGCGACTGAGTGGTATTTATACATTCCCTTAACAATTTGGAATATTTTATATATTTTAATTTATTATTGTTGCATCTATTTAAGTAGTAGTTGTATCTTAGCGTTCTTTTGGTTCTACAACTGATTTTAAGACCTTTCGTTATCCAAGAACTTCTGCCGGCTCTAAAACTATTTCTTCGTCTTATTATGGGAAAGCAAAGTTTAAAGAACAATGTTAATTCTTCGTGAAAATCATTGAAAGCCTCATTTGTATCTAATCTATTAAATATTTCAGAAAAATTTAAACTGCTAATGCACTCTACAAATTTACTGACGTTACTTTTGCTGTAGTCACGAGTAGTTGTGAAGTAATGTTTAGATATTTTTCCTATTTGTTTTGTTTCAAATTCAATAGTTTGTGCTGTGTCGTGGTCCGAAAGACAGAAGTTGTGCGTCCTACCTACAGCACCTGGAATATTACTAAGAATATTGTCGATACATTTATTTATTCGAGTTGGTTCCTGGATATGACACTGGAGTCCATAATTGGATATTAGTTCTAGGAATTGAGTACTTGCGGTATCGTTAGCCAGAATATCAATATTAAAATCGCCGCAAATAATTAATTTACATTTTCTATGGCGTAGTTTAGATAAAATTTCTTTCATTAACCGACTTCTTCAAAAAGGAGGAGGTTCTCAATTCGTCTGTATGTTTTTTTTTTTTTTTTTTTTTTTTTGTGTGTATGTTACCCGATTACTCTCCGCCAATTATGAATCGATTTTGATGATTCTTTTTTTGTTTGGTAGGTCATGCTTCAGAGGTGGTCCCATATAAATTTTATTAATTTTGCTTGCGCAGTTTTTGAGTTAGCTTCAATAATTACGTAGTTTTCCCACTTTGCGATGTTGATGACATGTTAATTGACTCCGTCACATAGCAGACAACGGTATACGAATTTGTGTGGGGTAGTTACCACAACTAAAAAGTGAAAAATAAAAACTTTTTACAAAAAAAAAACAACCGACTTCCAAAAAAAAGTGAAAAATAACTTTAATTTCGGAAGTCGGTGGCAAAAAACGAAAATTGAAAAGCAAAGACACCGACTTCCGAAATTAAAGTTATTTTTCACTTTTTTTTGGAAGTCGGTTGTTTTTTTTTTGTAAAAAGTTTTTATTTTGTTAAAAAATACATTTATATTGGAATTCGGAGTTCTTTAAATACATATAATAATTAGTTTTATTTCAGGAATTTCTAGGCCACAGATTTCAAAATGTTTTTCAATACACAGTTTATTAATATCAAGCATTTCCACGCCTTTGAGGTAATTTCGCAATAAGATACAAGAACCCCCTCTCCGTTGCAATTGCCGGGAAAAAATGGTCGACACATGAAAATTATTAAGGGTAAAAATTTCTCCTCACCTTTAATTATAAAATGTTCGGTGAGACATACGGCAATAACACGTTTATTTGATTCACGTAGTTCATTGAGGGCTAAGTCTAGATCGTCCATTTTCCTAAGTGCGCTTGCGATATTTTGGTGCATAATACTACACAATGAGGTACTATTGCGTTTACTTACGAAAAAACTGGTCTTTGCCCTTATTAGTTAGTACGGAAGAATTGTTTATGGAATAATTATTATTTGTGACCGCTGAGAAATAAAAAGGTATTGTGCCTTTACGAGGTTTAGGTTCAGATGACAAAACCGTAGTGGAAAGAATATTGTAGTCTTGGAAAATGTAGTGCGTTAAGGTATTAAAAATGTTTTTCATGCCATGTCTATTTAGTACTCCACTTCGCTTATAAAACATTGTGTTGTCGTATTTCAGATTCAAATTGGAATCAAATAATATTGCATAGTTATATTCGCAAATGTCTTGGTATAATAAAGTATTAAAAGTCTCAACTCTTGAGTTAAAAATGTTGTTATAACCACTAAATTTATATGTAGGCAAACACAATACTAGGTTAGTGTAGCTAATTGACATTAAAGTTTCCCGTATACTTATAACTAGATCATAAAAATTTACAGTTGTCTCAAAATCATGTTCTCCTATGAAGATCAAACAGTAGTCTTCTTTATTGAAGTTAACAAGCTTGTTGTTAAGATTATGGAGTAGCTGTTTAATTCCACAGTTTGTTGAAAGATTATGGCATACATCATAACATGGGAACGTATTTAACGCCAGGGTGAGAATATTATTTACTTTGTTGCTACTAATAATACAAAGTTTTTGACTTGAACGATTTAAAACAGATGTCTGACCGGCATTAAATAAAAGCTGTGCTGGTACCTCGGGATGTTTATCGTTGTTTACCATTAGGGGCTGTACATATGAAGATGTACAACAATTTCCGTTCTCCCGTAAAGTGTCGGTTGATGTACTGGTGGTGCCATCTATTATCGCGGCGCAATTCCCATTCTTCCGTAAAGTATCGGTTGATGAACTGGTAGCGTCATCTATCAAGACGCTGGTGAACTTATTCTGCCCAAGATCGATCACACTCGTGTTGTCTTCGTCATCGAATGTCAGCCTCAAGTTTCTTGACATTCTCTTCCTTGGCGTCATCGATTTCGTCCTGGGTTCTGAACAAATTCTATGAAATGTTTGAGTTTTAAGTTTTTGTTTGATTAGGGCGTCTTTTAGCGACAAGTTTTCTTCACTTAGTTTTACTATTTCTAAATGTGCGCTTTCGAGTTCGTTTCTAAGCGTTAATAATTCATTTTTCAAGTCTTCTTTATCACTATAATATCCAGTAGACAGGTCCGGAAGACTACGTCTTCTAACTTCTGAGTTTGTAGATTCAAAAGAGAGATTAAATGATTCGTTGAACAGTGTTTTATGCCGACGTATTGTAACATTTTCCTCGGCCATTTTAATACCTTGTCGTTTACTGGAGACAATTTCAATGTAAAGTGTTTTGTATCAAATTGCTATTCGACGACAGATGTCGTTAATCTTAGAGGTACTTATTTAAACAAAAAGACTTTTGTCGTAACGGGGATTGAACTTGAGATCACCCATCTACGATTTCAACATACGAAGCCACCACGCCACGGAGTGTTTATATGCATTGTTGAAATTATGGAATACCTCATAAGTTTTCTTCAATGACCGTTAATTAGAATTTTGTAGACAGTTGTTATTCACGATGTTATTTTATCAAATCGTCATTATTGGGGCAAACATTTATACACTGTTTAGTTCTGATGTTTATTGTTCTCGGTTTTGAGGACGTATTTTATGTTGTTCACTTAAGTTAAGCTGTTTTTAGTTTTGTTGTTTTCTTAGTCACTGAGTTAATAAAAGGTTTAAAAGTCACTTATTCTTGATATTTAGCGTAGATAACACTTATACACCCGTATTGGCACTTTAACTTACTGTTTTACTATAAATTACGACTTAATACGAAAGAAAACTATTTATAATTATTTTAAATGTGTGGAGCACTTGTTTCTGTCTTTTCGTTCGCCAGTTGACGGTCCAAGATGTATTTGAAAATTTTCGAAAAACTTGTAAACGACATTACAATCTCGATCCCGCGTTCTATCTTACAGCACCAAGTCTATCATAATTGAACTCCTGTTTTTAGAAACATTGCATCAAAAGCAATGTTTTTAAACACAGGAGTTCAATTAGAATTAATTAGCGATATAGAAATTTTTAGAATGATACAACAAGGTATTCGTGGAGGTGTTTGTATGTGTTCCAAAAGACATGCAAAAGCCAATCATAAATATTTAGATAACTACGATCCAACCCGTCCAAATTCATTTATCATTTATTTGGACTGTAACAATTTATACGGTTACAGCATGTGTCAATCCCTGCCCTATTCGGGTTTTAGATTTATGAATAGACAGGAAATATATTTTTTACAAACGAATTTGACAGACATCAGTGATACCTTGGAAAACGGCTACATTCTTGAAGATGATTTAATATATCCGGAAAAATTGCACAATGATGAATTTCCATTTTGTCCAGAAAAATGCATACCACCTTGGGTAAAAATAAAAAACTAATACCGAATTTGTTTGACAAATATCACTATGAGATTTATTACGTTCATTTAAAAAAATGCTTACAATACGGTTTAATATTGAGAAGGATCCATCGCGTTATTATGTTTAAGCAAAGTTGTTTTTTAAAGCAATATATTGATATTAACACTCAGTTACGTCAAAAAGCAGAGTCAACGTTTGAACAAGATTTTTTCAAATTATTAAACAATAGTATTTTTGGAAAAACCTTAGAAAATAATGAAAATCGAATAGATGTTAAGTTAGTAAACAAGTGGTGTGACTCAAACAATAAAACAAAAAAGACTAATTGTGCTGAGAAATTGATAGCTAGTCCATATTTTCACAGCGCCTCTGTATTTTCTGATGATCTAGTAGCAATCCAAATGAAGCCTTTGCGTGTTATACTTAATAAACCAATATACATAGGGTTCACAGTATTAGAATTATCTAAAACGCATATGTACGATTTTCACTACTCTATCATGAAACCTTTTTATGGTAATGGAATTGAATTGTGCTATACTGACACAGATAGTCTAATCTACGATGTACAGAGTAATAACGTTTATAAAGATTTCAAGCTCAATTTTTTAAAATATTTCGACCTCTAATTATGACTTAAACAATGAATTTCATTTGCCTATTATTAATAAGAAGATTCCAGGACTTTTTAAGGACGAAATGGGTGGCAAAGTTATCAAAGAATTTGTAGGACTGCGCTCAAAGCTTTATTGTATTAAAACCTTATACAAAACAATTAAAAAAGCCAAAGGTACAAAAAAATGTGTAACGAAAAATTTAAGTATGTTTGATTATAAAAATGTTTTATACAATTGCAATGTTATTCGCAAAAAAAATGTATTGTTTAGGTCAATAAAACATGAAATATTCACTCAGAATGTAAATAAAATAGCACTTTCAAGCAATGATGATAAACGGTTGCTATCATCAGATAAAGTATCTACTTTAGCTTGGGGTAATGCAAATATATTTATGTGATGCATTACCATAATTTTAGATGTAATTAGGAACCTGTAAAACTATGTTATTCTAATTGGAAAGTTAGATAATCTTACAACCTACCTACTATCATACTTACTATTATAAAAAGTTTGTGAGGATAGGTGGCTGGATGTTTGTTACTCTTATAGTGTGAAATGTAATATTGTTGTGTATGTAATTCTAAAATTTGTGTATTCTTGGTGTCCCTTGTACTTACAATTCTAAAATTTGTGTTAGTTCCAAATTAATTTTAGTAAAATATCTGTATTATATATTAATTTACTTAAATAAACTATATGTATGTTCATAATAATAATCTGTTTCATTTCCATTCCTGATGATGAAGCGCATTGCGCTGACTGCATTGTGTAATATAACACTGATCAGGTGCGCGCGCATGTCTCTTCATGTCGCGCACATCAGGTTGAACTTGTTGAAACATGAAATTGATTCATATCGCAAGGTTTTATGTAGTTTGCATTTCATAATAATATGATATGTACGGTCCAGTTCAAAACTGGATTAGCACGTTAAGACTCGTAGTCATTTGAACATACGATACAGTCCGTACATCTGTAGGTATGTGTAAGCAACACGGTACACACACTGTCGTATCGCGTCACGTATTCGCGCGTGTCGATGTCGTGCTCGTGTTTAACGAAACAAAAATATACTTCCGACACTTTTGCTAGATACGGTCTTACACGCATCATGCGCGTGACCTTGGCCAGTTTATCCGATTGCTTAATTTGGGTGAGACTAGTATGTTCTGATAGCAGCGAGCATCTTGCGTTGGATTATAACGCAGATGGCTTAGGTTCTAATCACTTATAGCGCAACACGATTAATGAAAATATTTTTTATTTTGTTTGCAATTACAATAATATTTATAAGAATTGTTACCTTTTTTATTTTATTAAGTTGTTATTGCAAAAAAGGGTTTAGAATAAAAAAATGCGTGATGGTGATGAGTTATAAGAAATAAAAAGTAGTTATTTATTTTACATAAAGTTAACAAACCGCTACAAATAAGTATTTATTATTACTTCAGCTGAGTAAGATGTGAAATTTAAATAGATGTCAAGAAACTTAGAAGCGGTTTTGTCAAAGATGTCAAGTAATATATTTGGCAATGCAAATTTTAAATTATTTACTTATTTATTTATTTCACCATAAACATTAAGCTTCGATCATAATCGATGTAATTAAGCAGTAAATAAGAATATGAGACTATATTCAAAATGTAAAACTACTTACTTACTAAATAAGTGATTTTAAGGTTAAGTATGGGCAGTTTGTTTGCATTATGTATTTTACATTTTATTTGGTTTTAGTAAATAGTTATTGAGGTTATAGCTTAAGTATTCATTTTCTTTACGAAAAGAAGATTGAAACTAAACCTCAAATTTTAATTAATCCTTAAATTAAGCTATAATATTATTATACCTACTAAAATAATGTGAGTAAGTAAACATTTTTTTTAAATACGACAAACAACATGTTGACTACGTGCTTAAAAATATCGTTACCGCAAATTCGTGCTTAACAGATTCGTTAGAGCACGTATTTGTGTGTTTGTTTATACAAAATATTAACCCTAATATATATATTAGGGTTAATATTTTGTATAACCCCCATTATTTTCGATACAGTTAAGTAGCCGTTGACGCATGGAGCCTACGAGATTAAAACATATTTCTGTTCCCCTTATGTTTTCCCATATCTCCATGCAATGCGACTTCAACTGCTCAAGACATCTCTCATTCCGGGCTTCCCACCTTTGCACCATCAAACCCCATAGATTTTCTATGGGGTTGAGGTCAGGAGATCGCGCTGGCCATGGCACGACAGCTATCTCCGGGTGTCTGGTAAACCACTCGCGCACAGCGCTCGCCCGGTGTATTGGACAATTATCTTGGACAAAGTGTTTTTCTGTAACCTCTTCAGCTGGATAAACGTTGCGCACGGTAGGTAGCATGACGTAATTTAATACATCCACATAAGTGGAGCTGTTGGCGCGTGGAGGAATAAATACGAGTTTCCCTGGTCCTGCCGCACTCATCCATCCCCACATATTCACAGTAATCCTTCCTGATTCCGTGTTAGGAACTATGTTTTTTTCACACCAGCGTGTGTTATCCCTACGCCATAAATGGATTCTTCCCTTTTCGCTGGATTTGAATGTTTTTTCATCTGAAAATATAGCAGTGTCCCAGTTGAAGTCTAAATATTGTCGTGCGAAACTTAAACGTTCTTGTTTATGCCTTTCAGTCAAAAACGGTTTTTTAGCTGGTCTTCGGTGATGCAAACCTTCAGTGTGGAGTGCACGGCGAACGGTTAACAATGACGTATTAAATAACTCGGCAAAATGTCTCGTCGGTATGAAACCATTTGGGTGATCCAATTCATAAAATGACTAAGTCCATTTTTAACGTTTTTGAGTTAGCAACACTGGCTTGTTAAGTTTTTCATTCCCTTTCGAATGGTCTATTCAAGGTTCTTGGGAAAAATCTCTAAGTGCCATTTCCCAAAGTATAAAAAAACAAAAAAGACGGATCTTCCATTCATAAAATCCCTATGTCCAAGAAATCACTAAGTCGTAAGTTTTTTTGGAAGAATGCCGAAGAGTTATTTTTAAAAGAAGTGGTAAACCAGAGTTTGCTGTGTCTATGAAAGGTGAAGATTTTAAGCCGTTTTCATTATATAAAGTCGGTTACAGCAGATTAATCAATGAAACGCCCGATGACTGCTACGACGCACCCTTAACTATAAAGGCTGCTAAATTGCAAGATGTAAAGCGCTTGCTAGAATCTGTTCCTGAATTGGAAAGGTATTTTTATGAGGATTTATTTAATGGAACTCGGGACCCCGTAACTGCAGAATTCGATTCTGAAGAAGAAGTGGAATGATAAGCTGTTTTTGTTTAAAATTTGTTCTGGGTACTGCAATAATATATCTAAGTCCACCATTTATCACTTTAATATACCTAAGTCCAGGGATTAGAAATAAGTCCAATTTTTTTGTTATTTTATAAAGAGACTCCTGTTACGTATATCGTTTTGATTATTTCAATAAATAAAACTACTAAGTTTGCGCTATAATATGTATTTAGATTTGTTTTTTTTAACCAACGCATGTTATTTCAGCTGACATTTATAACATAAAATTATAAATATCTCAAATGTCACTTTTAGGACTTAGTGATTTCTTGAATTGGGCCACCCATTTGTTAAATACTCATTCACCATGTGACGTCGCTGCTCCTCGTTAATAAGCACCGGCCTCCCACTACGAGCTCGAGTAGCAAGGCTGCCCTCTTCCTCATATCTGTTTACCCACAGAATCACAGTATTTCTCTAAAACAAAACATGGAATACCGTTAGACATCTATACGCAAAATACTAAAACTTAAGAAAAAATAATAATTGTGTATATTTATTTAGGTATTTATATAATACACATAATAATCATTTAACATTCACTAATCGAAAAATAATCTACAAAATTAGTTATATTTTTCTTTTCTTTTATTTAAACCTCTTATTGAATTTAAAACTTTATTTAAATATATAACTTCTGAGTAAAAGGATTAACAATGTCTTTGATTTAGATTTAAGTTCAGTAAAATATGAAATATTTGGGTCAGTGGGTCGTCTTAGGGCGGGAATGATAACACTTACAGTCAGTCCGGTTTCATTAGATATTTGTGATATATTGCATCCGCTTTTACGCAACGCAATAATATTTGCCCTCGCTTCAATATTGATATTTGACTGCATTGTGAAAACAATTAACTAAAACACCGCTAATAGATTTATAACTCGTCACCCACAATAACCACGAACCAACAACGTTCTAAGTATAGGTGAATACTCGTAACGAACAGCATCTGTCTACCTCACAAAATCGAAATAATTTACTTTATTTTCTGTAGTCTACCAACAAAACTTTAATTATTTATGTGACTAAGTCGATCGAGACAAAACACTAATGATTATCAAACTACTACTAGTAATGAAATAAATAAAACAAATACTTACTATTTTATTATCGAAATACTACTAGGTATTATAAAAAGCTAACAAAAACTATAAATAGTAATCATAAAAAAAAGTTTGACGGCGCAGGCGCGATTCGATCCTGCCTCGCCATAGTAGCACCTACCATAGCACATTAATTAACCACTGAGCTAGTGTGCCAATACTATGTTGGTTGAAATAATAAACTAACTTTCAGTTGCAGACAAAATGAGTGTGTGTGCGTGTATATAGTATTGAAACAACTTATAGAAGAAGGTCGTAAGTCAAGTCGACACGACATTCAATTTTTTTTTTTTTTAAATCTATTTATTTTATAGAGGGTTTAATCAAAATCTGATTACCCTCATCGGTACAAACAATTATTCCTTATACTCTAAATCCTATTTTTGTTAACTTATACAAGCATCTTGCATCCTTTGACAATGGGGACGCAAGCATGCTATTACATCTTCCAACATCCAGTGACTTCGATAACAATGTGTTTCTTTCGGCTTCGTTCCGGACGCACTCCATCAGTATATGGTAAGTGTCTTCCACTACATTACACTCTGGACAATTTGGTGAACTAACTTTACCCATGAGGTATGCGAAACTGTTCATTGGAATGTGTCCCGATCGCAGCCGAAGAGCCATTACAATCTCCGCACGGCTCATGTTTGCCTGGTCGAACCATGAACAACGTGAAAGTGCTGGCTGTATTGTCCGATACCAGATTCCCTTGCTCAGTGACCTCTGATCGAAGTATTCGTGCCAAATTTTAGTACATTCTTCTTTAACTACGCACAAATAATCACTGTGCACGGAAAGATGTGGACAAACCAGTCCATCATCACAAGCATTCTTCGCCAACCGATCTACTACTTCATTATCTTCCAAGCCAACATGAGCCGGTATCCATTGCATTACAATATTCTTATTCTTAGAAATAAGTTTGCAAATAGATTTGATCACACTGTAGGCAATCGGAGTACCCCGAAAGCTCGAGGTACACCGAACCAAATGTTGAAGAGCGCTTCTCGAATCACTCAAAACAACATAATTGCCGCTTTCAAATGATTCAATGTACGATAGTGCTTCATCTGTTGCCACAAGTTCAGTACACATTATACTGCATTTTGAGTTTACCTTTAATTGCCCTGCAATTTTAGTTTGCGGATCGAAAAACGCTGCTCCCGCATCTGTTTTGTCTTTGGACCCATCTGTGTATATTCTGTAGAAACCCGAGTACGTATTATTTAAAAAGCTGTTACAAAGCTCACTTAGTTTATCATTTTGGTAGTGTTTTTTACCCGCAACCAAACCATCTATTCTAGGAAATATGATCTGAGACAGATCAATCCTGTGAACCCAAGTCTCCAATGAGAACATTTCAAGATTTGGGGACGTATAGAAAGGCATCAAAACAAGAGACTGAATAATTCTGACTAACAATGGCACCTTTCTTCTCCAGTGAGATGGTTGACAATGTGCTTGTAGTTCTTCTAACACTGCAATGACATTATTATCAGCGTACGATTTTATTTTGAGCCAAAATTTTCCCGCTAGATAGTATCTGCGAAACTTCAACGGTTGCAGGTTTAGTTCATTTTCCATGACGTGAATCGTTGTGGTTTTAATAAAGCCACCGATAACCCTCATGCATACGTTTTGAACCCTGTCCAATTTACTTAGGTGAGTTTCGCAGCTACTATCATAAAGAAAACAAGCGTAATCGATTCTACTCCGGATTGTTGAGATATATAACCGCCTCAGATGTTTGGGATGTACTCCCCATCCAGATCCAGCAAGAATTTTAAAAACACTAACTAATTTTAACACCTTCTCTCTAGTCTCATTAATATGCTTAGCCCACCTAAGTGATCGGTCAAGCCAAACCCCTAAATATTTTACATTGTGTACGACCGGCAGCGATACCTCATTAATTTTTAAAGAAACGGTCTCTCTTACCACACCGTTCTTAAAAATACAGACAGAGCTTTTCAGGGGGGATATCTCAAGACCCAAATCCAAAAGAAGTTTAGTCATCTTATTTAAGGCTGGTTGTAATCGTTTTTGGGCCGATGAGATATCACTGCAAGTGGCATACAACACAAAATCGTCCGCGTACTGTGACAAAAAAACGTCCCTACTTAGACTATGACATATATCCATGGTCGCTAAATTAAAAAGTAAGGGTGACAATGGATCGCCTTGTGCCAATCCCCGACCGGACGTGCGACTGATGACGTGATCATCTACTGTAATTTTAAGGTTTCTCAGCTTCAAAAAGTTCCAGATGTAACTACAGATCCTGGATCCTACACCAATTCGTTGCATGATTTTCAATAGACCTTTGACGTCTACGTAGTTATATGCGTTGTTAATATCTATGAAAATAGCCACCGTTATAAGTTTTTTAGAAAAGCCAGTTTGAATGCGAGATACTAAAACGGATAAATTATCGACAGTTGAGCGGCATTTTCTAAAACCAGTAGTATTATTTGATAAAAACATATGTTGTTCGATATACCATTCTAATCTATTCATTAAAATGCCATGAAAAACTTTACAAACGCATGAGATCATTGAAATAGGACGAAGAGACGATACACTTCGGGAGTCCCGACCCGGTTTAGGAATGGGCACAATTACAATATCGCGCCATTGTTTAGGAACAAAACCCGAAATGAAAATCTTATTAAACAGTTGAATCAATATCCTTTTACCATTTTGTGGTAACCTCTTGATCATGGAGTAAGAAATATTGTCGCCTCCAGGAGCAGTATCTTTAGATCGGACACATTTATGAAATTCTGATGGAGTAACAACAACATCCAGTTCAGCGTTATTCATGTCAAAAGTCAGGTCGCACGGGGAAACAAAGTCCGGCGTTAAACTAAGCAGCAAATCAGTAGTTATGTGTTTATCTACGTAATGTGCCGAATATTTGTGTCCCTTCAGCCACTTCATTTTCCGCCATACGGTAGACTGAGATGTAGAATAATCTAATGACGAACAGAAGTCGCCAAACCCTTTACTTTTAGCTATCTGAATAATTTTTTGGGACTCGCAAATCTTATTTTGCAATGTTTCGTAATTTTGTGGGTTTGGATTACGTCTGAATTTAGATAACGCCAATCGACGCTCAGCCACAGATTTAGACAACTCAGGCCTCCAATAAGGTTTAGGCAAAAATTTACTATCTGGATTTAGGTTTATCTTGACTGAAGGGACACAAACATCGGCGGCCAAGTTTAAATAATCAATGAATCTGTCATAATCTTCCTGTAAGTCCCCCGCGAACGTAAACTCTAAAAATAGGGTGTTGAGTATCTCATTGTATGAAGTCCAGTCAGCATTTTTAAAATTTTTACGGACTTTTGGCAAAGTGCTAGACTGAATATTTGAAGTAATTTTAATAGCCCTATGATCACTGCCTAATGTTTCATTCATGACGGACCAGTCGAACATCAAAGCTATATCAGATGAAACCAAAGAAATGTCGGGTGTAGACTTTTGACATTCCATGTTAACCATTTTTATTCGGGTTGGACTATCATTATTTAAAGTAATAAAATTATTGTCCATTAATGCTTCAAAAATTTGCACGCCCCTACTGTCCGTTTTATATGACCAATTAGAATGGTGTCCATTAAAATCTCCGAGAATAATCGTATTTTTAGTAGAAATAGAGAATAAAGCATCCCAATCATTTTGAGAAGTTCTGATCGATGGGGGACAATAAACAGAGGTAGTATTTTTAATGACGCCACAGTTGAATACTTTTACGTAAACTAATTCTATACCTTGGTTACCGAGTTGGACTTCATACATTTGAGATTTTATGGAATTGTGGGTAAGAATTGCAACCCCTCCATACCCATCAAACCTGTCTTTTCGATAGATTGTGTAGTTACTCAGTCTCATGCACGTTTCTGTATCCAGCCAAGTCTCACTTGGGTCATTCTACCGAGTCAAAAAAAAAACTTTACTTTTTATTTTTTTACAAAATCAACGTTTTATTCTGTTATTATAATATTTATTACCCTAATTATATTCTACAAAATAGAATCAGAGATCAATCACAATAATATTCTGAGAAAATTGCACATTTTGTTTTCAACACATCGACTGGAGTGATGTGAATTTCGTCAGAAGTGACAAAACTTTTCATAAAACTACTACCTAATTAAACATACAAAAAAATATAATCAGTTCGAATTGTTTTTGGTGCCAACAGTCTTAATATGTCAATTGCAAATACTAAGATTAAGTTAAAAAGTACTAAAAAAAATCAACAAAATAATTCTACAGAAATGACGCAGTCATAATTATCATTCTTGTAGAATAAAAAAAGTGAAAGGTAGGTTCCTTAAAAAATATTATTTTCTTCGTCTGAGGACGAAAAAAAATTCGAAGCACATTTCAGAGCATTATCTGAACGTTTTACATTTTCCTTAAAAGGTTTGCGTTTCCTTATTTCAAAAATCTCTTCATCAGAAGTACTATCAGATCCATAGCATGTTCGATAAAAATCAACAGAGGGACGTGAGGTTGTCGCTATTGGATTTCTGTATAAATCATGGATTGGTTCTGGAGATATAGACTGTGAATGAGTTGGTTTCGTGAAATGAGGTTGATCATTAGTTTGTTGTTTGCAAGTCAAGTAAATAAGCCCAATTTCGTAATGTGCGCAAATCTGATCCGTTTTACAAACATTGCAGCTTAATCTTCTGGCATGCATGATATCAGGACTGGTCTTCTTCCATGTAAGTTGATGAACTGAAAGAGTGCCGGCAAATGGTCTAGCAGTACTCGTACTCAATATATTCGAGATGTCCTCAACATGAGTATCATCGATTGGTAGAATAATAATACCCTTACAGTTTTCTTGTAAACAATGTACCAATGCTTCAAAATCTGGGATATCTCTGCCATTAGCTACAAATGTATCTGCTGTTCTTTTGACGCATCCTCCAATTCCATCAGGAGCCCCCTTCCCATGTCCTGTTTCACTAAAGTGCCAAATAATATTTTCTACACCAAGTTCTCTGCTCAAATATTTTGCAATTAAAAAAAACATGGACTTATTTCTATATTGCGATGAAGGGCCATCGCTTTGAAAATGCATAGTTGTTAAATTCGGGATTTTACTTTTTATATGATCTATTAAGGGTTTGAGATGTGCGCAAATAAAAACTGGATCATGTCTCAAATTTTTAGATATAGAACAAAATGATTGAATAGAATCTTTGTCTGTGCCATGTGAATATAAAACAGAAGTATGCAACGAAATTTGGGGTTTAGAGCCACCAAAATGTGCTGATTGCACTTCTTCAGAGTACTTACAATTGTAATTTTCGGAGAAGTCCATATGGAGCAGTGCTTCATCTTCGGCAAGCTCACTTTTTATTTTTGTTACAACTCTGTGCTGATTTATAATATTTAAAACGTGATTCATAAACTTAGGCAGCTTATCTTCAAGAAAAATCATAACAAATTTTTTACATTTCGACGAGAAAGATTCTTTCACAGTTTTTTGGCATAACTTTTCCTGGCCTTTTATAACAATTGGGACTTTTTTAGTGATCCATCTTTCACAAGTAATCATCACATCATGAGAATACCCATTTAGCTTTATTGACTTATTCTTGCAAAGACTGCATTGTCTAGCTAAATAATCCTTCTTTAAATTACCTTCACAACACATACTTTTGACTAGGCTGATTGCAGAATGTTCATTTATTATTGCTGCTTTTTTTAACGCTGTAACCATTAGTTCCATATTTGTATGTGTCACACACAAACAGGTGTTCCTCTTGTTGGCGTTTGGAATTAAAACCCAAAATGGACGATGTCGGCAGAAAAGAGCATAAGAAATTTTAATTTGAGTTTCCTCTTTAAACTTTTCATATAGATTGAGCATTGTGTCATTAAGTAATCTAATCTGCTTCTTTTTTTTCTTTTTTATTAGCCAATAAGTTTTCTAATTGCAAAATTCTCTGTCTGAGATGCTTATTTTCTAGTTTGAGATTTCGCCTATTTTTTTCTGCAAGTCTTCTACCTATGGAAGTTCTAGAAGATGCTGTAGATAACTGTGAAACTGGACTCGAAGGAGGAGTATCATCATTCAGAATTCTCTGCTCAGTAGCTTTTAATCTTTTTACTTTATTACGATGAGTTTGTGCGCGCTCTCGCCAATTTTTTCTTATTGCTTTTTGTGCTCTTGGTGTGTAGTCTTTGATTAATTTTATTTTTCCTGCTTCTTTTTTCTTTTTGTATCTTTCTCTATCCTGTTGACGTCTTTCTTCCAGTTCAACTTCAGTCATTTTTTCTCTTTTCTTTCGTATCCAGGCCTTCTTTTGCTCTTTTAAACGCTCTTTTTTTTCTTTCTCTGACCGCCTTTTACCTGCCATAACTGTAACACCAGAAATAGTCTTACAATTCACTTCTGTAGAAAACCAATCACTCCTGTCGAAAAGGATAATTAAAAAGCAGTGCAGTGTTTTAAATCTTTCCGTCACTTTAAAAAGCAGCACCGTGCGTTAATTAAACTATAAATGCATATTTCTTATGATTATAAAAGGTATAATTTATAAGGAAAACAAGTGAACCATCACTTCTGTAGAAATACGTCATTTCTGTAGAAAGCTACATCAACAGGAGTGAGTTCTACAGAAGTGAAGTTTTAACATAAAAATGCGCTTTCGGTTCATAATTAGGTTATGAAATCTAGATTCACTTGATTTCGATAGTTAACCAACTTACTAATGAGGCCATACGCAAATTATATTTTTAAATTGTTTACTTACTTTTTTTAGTTGAGTACAGGAATGAGGAATGAACTTTGACACTGATGTAGAACGTCTATAGAACTTTTTAAATCCCTGAACTGCAATCACTTGCGAAAATATGGCCGACACTAAATAAGACATGACATAGTAAAGGGTTGCCAAGGATAGAAGATACTGTTGCTACTTGAAAAATAAAAAGTATACTATTTTGGCAATTTATTTCTACAGGCGTGATTATTTTTCACGAACATTGTAGAATGTCGAATAACTTAAAAAAAAATTAAGATATATTTTTAATATGTTACTGGTTGTTTAGGTTTAAAGAATCTTTATTCTCAATTAAAACATACACAAATGTCACTTACTTGAGAACAATAAATTAATGTTAACAATATAAAAAGGTTTGACTTCACCTCTATGTACAGTTTCACAAACACGACCCACCCAACGCATTCATTTCTGTGAGGGTGTTTTACTTGCTGTTAAATACTGACCGAGCTGAATTTTGAATGCATTGAGTGAGTGTACATTTCTAATACTTGATGGTAATTTATTATATAGTTGCACTCCTTCGAAAGTAACCATTTTTTTGCCATAATTGGTTCTAGTTTTAGGTAGCACTATTAGGCTCGCTCGTCGTGAGCTTCGTTGGGTGACTTGTCGATATTGAGTTAGTATAATGTTTGTCTGTATTTTTTTGTTAAGCACTTTATTAATGAATATAAATGTATTATAGATATAGAGTTGCTTGATGTTCATTAATTTTGTGTCACTATAGATTTTTGAAGTTGATGTTAAATAGGGATAGTTAAAAAGCATTTTTATTAATTTATTTTGCGATCGTTGAAGTTCTGACAGTTTTGTTTTCGTAGCACTGCCCCAGAGTTCAATCAGATATAGTAGGTGCGGCTTTACTAGTGAGTTATAGATGGTGTATCTTAGAATTCGCGGAATACATCGAACTATGTTGCGCAATGTCCCTACTAGTGTCGAGAGCTTGTTTTTTATATATTCAATCTGGGCATTCCACGAAAGAGTACTGTCTATTCTCAGACCGAGGTATTTTTCGCTTGTTTTTAGCTGCAGTGGTACGTCATTAATTTTAAGTGGATCAAATGGTGGAATGATTTTATTTTTTGCCTTAAATATTACATAGCAAGTTTTGGATATGTTTATTGTTAAAAGATTAAATTGAAACCATGTGTATAGAGAATTTAAATCATCTTGGGCTAGTGTAATAATGTCGTGGATAGAAGAACCAAAGTAAAATAAACATGTGTCATCAGCATACAGGGTAAGGTGGCCATGTAGCTTTTGTCATATAGTTTACACACGAATTCATTAGATATACATATCGAATATTTCTAAATATTTTTTTGAGACACGTCAATGTTATCACCTATGTCGCGAACATTCTACAGGACGTGAGTAATCACGTATTGTACTGCAAAAAAAAAAAAAAATGTTAATTAATTTTGAAAATTGTTATTTGGGATGTTAGATAAGGTCATGAAGTTGAAAAATTAAGTTTTGAAAGAAGTTGAAAAATAGAGAGTAACGACATATTTCAAGTGAACACAAATTTAGTGTTTCGGTAGAATGACCCACTTATGGCTGCAATGTGTATATTGTTCCTGATTTAACAGTTGCTCCAATAAAATTAGTTTAGGTTTTACGCTTTGAGCATTCCATTGAAGAATATTTCGTTTGATGCTAGTTTTGTTGTTATGCATTAAATAATTCAAACAATTTCTTCATCATTCGCCAATCCGACACGTTATCAACCACCACTAAAATCAACCATTCTACTCTGCCATAAGTTTTTTGAGTTTCTTTTCTTTTAAATATGCAGGGCAACTTTTAGACAAAGCCATGTGTTGACCGCCACAATTTAAGCATTAGAATCTTTCTATGTCGCAATTTGAGTAATTACTACCACACTTAGGGCACAGTGTATTCTTATTTGGGCATACTCTTGCTGTATGCCCGAACTTCCAACAACGTGAGCATTGCGATACGGGAAATACAAATGGCTCCACCTTAATCCTCAATCCATCCGCGTAAACATATGCTGGTAGCAGGTCTCCTTTAAAACATAATCGAACTGCTTCACTCTTAAGCTATACTTCTTCTGGTGACTCATTAATATTACGCCTCTTTAGTCTCTGCAATGAAACCAACTCAAAGATCTCTGGGCAAGTTATACAACTCATAAGGTAGTCTTCAGCTAGGTCGAGATCAACATCTTTGATGACACCGTATGAATAGGATTTGATGTCTGGACTACTAAATCTCCAGCCCAGTTCTATAAGATCCTTACAAGTCTCTAGTTTAATTGCGCTCAGCTCATTTGAACAATCAATACGAACCCTATAATAAGTGACGTATTTTACCTTCGTTATATCTTTAATACCTTTTTCTTTAAATAATCTTGCAAGAGCAAATTGCCTTGGTAATTTATCCTTAGAGGAAACGTAAACCTCAACACTGCTTTCTTTGACCTTCTTCCCCTTATTTTGTATCAATGTCCATTCTATCCCGTCCTCCTCTCTGTCCCGTTTTATCGGTTTTATCACATCTTCATTTGCTGCGACGTCCATATCACATTGCTCCACCACGTCTTGTTCCGTTAGGGATTTGTTGCTGCTAGTTAAAACACTCCTTGAATCACCATTTTCGTTGGAAAGATCATTATCACCCTCCATTGTAAACAGTTATTCTAATACACATATTCTATTAGCTAACGATGAGCTAGTCCGCTTCAAGGTCACCGGCGACAACCGAGAACAACAAGTTCATTAACTAATGAGGTGCGAATATCGCTTACTGCACGCGTCCGATCGAAACGAATGCCGCAGCGAACTGACATTCAATATTGCTTTCCGAGACTAACAATCCACTTTAGAACTGTATAGTACATACATCACCAGGCGGTCAGCCGGAGCAGTCATATCACGTCGAATAAAAACGAAACGAATTGTAAGTATTGTACAAATACACATCTACTTATAACGTTATTTCATTATGTTGTTTTATGCAATTATAATTAATTATTATTTCATTTGTTTCAGATCATGTGTGATTCTCCAGATATTATCGACTTTTCACAATACGCTCAAGGTTTTCCGACTCCGAGTTTAAGCTGGCATATCCCGGATTTCCGAGAACAACAAAGACCTATCAACAATGAGCCTAGAGCAAGACAAGACTTCGGACCTGCCAACAAGAAACCTAGAACAAGACGGGAGTGTCTAAAACAGAAGTCATCTCTGCCTACATGTCAATCATTTGTCATAAACAATGAGAAGAAAAAAGGTTTACGACTGATCCAGGTACATGTTGGATATCAGTGAACAACGAGAACCTGCAAGTGACAATGAGGACGTGGTAATGTTAAGTGCGCAGTATGTAGTGACTGAATCGGTGGACCATGTTATGGAGGAGACGCAATCGTTAATTAATAAAATATCAAAAAAACTTTGTGGGGACGGTTACTATTAATCGGTATCATTATTTTGTAAGTACCTACCTACTTTGTAAGTAGTTTTGTAAGATTTGTAGTAATAAGCAATCATAAATTATGTTAGTAATATTATAGTTATTAGGGTATATTATTATTATTATTACGTATGTATAACATTTTCTTATTTGTTTTCTTATTCTTTAGTGTTTAAACATCTTAGGTTTTTATGTTGTGTAAGTTTTGAATGTATAAATTATAAAAAATAAGTAAAAAAGAAGAAAAATACAAATATGTAAGTTTCGTTGTAGTTTGTTTAATCGAGTTGGGATAATGTTCATACATCACAAGTTTGTAAGTTAATTATGTAGGTACATTAGAAAACAGTTACTATTATTTTTGTGTAGGTAGTTATAATTAGTTTGTAATAATTGTAAATAATGTAAAAAATTAAATAAAAATATATTCTTTTAGTATTTAAATTATGTTTTATTTTGTATTACTTATTTAGACTCGAACTCTAAATTAGCTCTAGTTATTAATTTGCTTTCAGATTTTTTTTATTAGAATAATTCGTTTAAAATCATGGTATATTAGATATTTGTAATAAAATTGATAAGAAATATCATTTTTGCTGCAGCTAATTTAAAGTTTGTTATGTAGGTTACCCTGATTATATTAAATAAAACACCCTTAAGTAGATAGACATTTTTTTTATTAACTGTTTAACACAATAATAATTAAAATAAATTAAATACAGACATATTGTTATCAACATACCACTTTCTAATACACACCGCATTACTTAAAGTGCAATTCATTTTATGGTTCACACAATTAAAATCAGTTTTATTTTTACAGAACTTTTTTTTTAATGTCGCTAAATTAGGACATTCCTTCTCACCTATGTCGATCACTTCACAGTTTGCACATAAGTCTTTAATCCACATAATCTTTTCCAAACCCTTTGTGATAATTTTTTTATTTTCTAAATATGGTAAAATAACGCGTTGAAACTCTTTGTAGTCTATGTACCCCTCACTCCAGTAAATTCCTCGATTTCTTTCTAACCACCTCACCTGCTTTTTTTCTTCTTGTGTTAGATAATGGAATGAATATGGTGGTTTTACCAAGAACGTCTGAGTATGATCCTTACTCGCAATGGTCAATTCTTTAAATATAAAATCATTTGTAGAATCTTTAAATCCTTGGAGTTCCACTATAATGGTATCCGCCTTCATGATATCTTCTTAACAATGTTACTTAATGGTTTGTATTCAACAATGCAATCGTTCAGAATGAGACAGTATGCTGAAGTTTGATCTGGTATCTCTGAATCACTCTCAATTTCTACTCTCACATCCACAACTGGACCTGTCTTTAGATTATCCGCTTGTCTAGAGCAATCGACTACAAACAGCGGTGCTAAATCTCTAATTTGTTTCTCGCTTAGTATGGGCTCCGAGCGACGTCCGTAATACGACTGTTGAAATCTGGTGTATTGCTCGTATAATAAAGCAATTCTATTATTACTAAAACTCACATTTAAGTTTTCATATGGGAAATACGTTGAATTGAGATACACTCTAACGTCTCGAATATGACAGTGATCGAATTGAGATATGTCAGAACTTGCATTGTTTTTTCTATTTGTCTGTAGACCAATAATAATGTATCTTGGTTTTTCTATTTGAGATGAAGTTTTGATAGACCAGGTATGTTTTGTAGTTTTGGGCAAAGCTGGATATTTGTATATATCCCAATTTCTGTATATCATTTGAAGTGGACGATCTTTTTCTAATACTTTTAACAACCCAATTTTTTCTTTATCTGATACTTTAACATGCGGTACGCGCCATATGATTTTGTTGATCTGAACATCATCCACTACTTTGCCAGTATTAAGTTTTACAGCGTTTAAATTAGTGTTACTTCGTAACAATATCAATTCATGTCTACTATTTATCACGACTTTTTTTAAATCTTCAGCAACACCGAGGAGGTTACGAAGTGGTATAGAAGCAGAAAATCTTCCTCCATTTATATTTTTTATACCATCAATATTCCAGCCCCAGGCATTAGACATTTTTGATTCACTTTCGTTCATTGAAATGAGTGATTTCATGGTTGTTGTTATACCTGCATTTTTTATTTTATCAATCTCCACTCCATTTAGCTCATACCTAATGTCTTGGAACAAGTAGAGTAGAGCATTGTTCGTAAAATTGACACTAGTAGCTTTGTCTTTCGTATCTTTTTTGCTAACGATAACAGTTCCTTCCAAATAAAGGGTGCTAGCTGATGGTAATATGTACAAGTCCTGTTGGTTGATAGGTATGCGGATTTCATCGTTCCTGTTGAAACTTGTTACATAGGGCTTGTAGGAATGAAATTCGATTCCTTCTATAGTATTATCGTAAGTCGGAGCGGATAACACGTCTAAGATATTCATTTTAGCAATCCGATCGCTCTAAGGAATGCTTTATTGTCTTTAGTTAATTTTATTTTCTTCTTAGAGAGAGGTCTTATTTGATAGGTAGCTCGAGTAGAACTGATATTCTTTATTAGTTGAGACACATTTTTATTGTAGTCAATCATTTTTTTCTTCTAAGATGCAGATATACCTGCACTTCTTCACCGCGTAAATTGATTAATCGTTTGTTTATATCTAACAGTCTAATATGTATGCAGCTTATGTTGTTCTGATTGATTGGAAAGTATATTGCGTTCTTCGGGATTTCTATGATCCTGTATCCAGGTGGCACATTAAGTGCAAATTCGTGAATAATATGACTGGTTCACCGTCTAAATATGAACCGCTTACAATATCACATTCAATCCTGACTACGGTCGTAGGTAGAATGTTGACTGGAGACTGTGATACATGCCATTTATTTGCTTTCAAGATTTGTTTGTTAAACCCTAATAGTCTTCTAAAAGAGTCTTCTTTGGTAAAATTAATGTCTTTTGTACAGAATATGGTAGTTTTTAAAGTATTATTATTGCACCGCAGTTTGATCACTGCATCTTTTATTTCGGATTTTAAATAATCACTGATATCTTGCAATTCATAAGTGCCTTCCGGTATTTCAATAACTTCATTAAAACCATAATAGAACTTATTATTACTTTTATCAATGTTTGGAATAGAATTAAATGTTGAAAAGTGTAATAAAGCACACTCATACTCTCCATCTAGTTGCAAAGTATTAGGATAGTATGTAGTTAACACTGACGAGTCTCCAGTTATAGACAAAGTGAGTGACATCTTGCAAATGATTGAAATGACAGAAAAGCATATATTTTATGATAAATTTTTATTCCAAAAAGTCCACAAATAATTTAAACATAAATGTCCACAATTGACTGCGTTAAATTTTTGATATCTTGTATAGTTATAAAACACATTACAATTTTTGAAATATTGCATCAATTCCATCGGAGGTTTTAAATTCCCATAGCTATCAAAGTATGTGCAGTGATTGTATACTTTAGCATAAGCTACCCAATGCGTTCCTTCGTTCTTAGAATCATCTAAGTTAACTATACCACATTCAATGCGTTTCGGCTTCCGAGGCAGTCGATCCTTCATGTAGACCCCACGAAAATATGGGATGTCTCTTGAATACTCTCGGATGTCTACATTAGTTAGAGGGCGATTGGGTAGCATATTTTTCAGTTGTTTGAAGATGTTATAAACAATCCTTTACCACTTTTATACGGCTTAATGTATAAACCCTTGCCCAACACTAAAGCCTCCATAGCTTTATTATGTCGTTCTGTTTCTTGCAAATTTTGTTTGCTTGCTTTATAATCATTGACGGTTTTTGCAATACCCGCTGCACCACCAGCTAAAGTTCCTAAAGCCGATAAACCAGCGAAAATGGGAATTAAAGGTAGAACTCCTCCAGTCTTTGTTATGGGTATTACTCGCGGTACTCGAATTCGATGATGAATGTTTGGAAATAACTGTTTTGCTGTTAAGTAAGCTGCTTTTATTAAAGTCTTATTATCTTTGCATTTGAGTTTCTTTTATTTTTGAAACGAAGCTTTTAAATGTTTTAATACCGGATCCAGACTTTAGTTTCGCTTTCATAACTTTGCTTACTAGCCATGAGCTTAGTTTTTCACTTTTCACTGCATCTTTTGATTTAAGTCTTTGTTTCGCCATGTTAAGCAGTTGTAAATCGGCTTTGTGGCGATTTGATAAGTCTGTATGGTTTATACAGGCTGTAAGGGTAAACAGTCTTGTCATTCAAACCATGGGTAGTTGATTTAAATATAAAAATAAATGACCGAACACAACAAAAAAAAAACGTCATTTTCATTAAAAGATTTTAAAAAGTTTCTATCCGACACCGTGCTCTCTAGCGAAACAGCTGACTGACTGAGGGAGGGGTTGCGCTCGCGGCCGGTCAGGTTACATCCCGTACCCCCCGCCCGTGTTGAGAAGCAAGTTCGTTGCCCTAGTGCATAGGACAACGAACTTGCGTCTCTTGTGGTAAAATGTAGATTAAAAAAAAAGAAAATAAGTTGTAATTTTCTATTGATTTTACGTTCTATAAATGAAACCAAACCACTGGTTGCAAGGATAACGGTGTTTACCCTAACACCCTGTATACGCAATGTCGTGTTGCATGCAAGCTTCGTCTAGCGTATTTACGCCTCGGTCACCTCGCGCTAAGCGTTTGTGAAGTTTGGTTCCTGGTCCGCAATAATTGTATCCTGGCAAATGAACTTCGAATGGTAGATTATTAATTATGGTGTTAACTAGTCCACTCCCTTGCATCACTCAAATTATAATGATATGATTTCAAATTAAAAATGGTTATATAATATCTTAGTCCATTATTGCAGCTTTTTCAATCCAACTGTTTTCTATACTGTTTAGACCTAACCATTTGACATACAATTTATTTCCTTTCTTTTTCAAAACTTTTTCTATCAAATAAACATAGGGATGGATAGATCTTTGCAATTCTTGTTCGTAAAAAGCTCCTAATATGTTTTGCTTTCGTTGATCTTCTATATGATATGTCACTGGTAAGGTTTTATTTACCTTTTTTACAATAAATAATTCAGTTGACCAATAAGGAGTGTAGCCTTTCTCAAAATTATGTTTGTATTTACTTATGCGAACACAGTCACCAACTTTGAATTTAGGCTTCCACTGAACTAAATCATGTTTGTTTATTTTTTCAATATTTTCTTTAATTACTTGTTCATTACATTTATTCACATCAACTGGTTTAAATTGAATAGTGCGATGTTTTGTGTTGTTATATCTCTTTAATGTATCTTCCAATGGTATACCTAACCACTTATAGTTTCCATTGAGACTAAAAAATTTATATAATTTATTTTTTACAGTTCTAATTGGACGTAGTTATGCTACAACGTTCCAATCCACACGCAGGTCGAACTGAATAAATCGCGATTTTGTAATTTTGTGGTACGCTTTTTTTTGGTAGCGAGTACAACTAAGTAGTATGTATCACTTCAACTAAATAAATAAACATTATTTTATTATATACTTGTCATTAAAATTTATTAATATTTCTCATACAAATTTTGAAAAAAATGCACTTGGAACGTTTTTGAAAAAAGGCTTTTTGTATGGAAGTAGCTTTTAACTTAATTTGCAAAAACGATCCAATATCTGAAAATTGGTATATTTTGGTAGTTAATATATATTTTTTCTAAAACATAAGTATAACAATGAAACAACATTATTAAAAAAATATTTATTAAGAAATAGTTGTATCAAAGCATGGAAAATCATCACAATTTATTCATCATCCAGATCGAAATCCAGCTCCTTACCAAATCCATCGACATCGTCAATGCCGTCATTAGACGCTTTCAATGTTTTATAAAAACTAAGGCAATCTGCTGGAATAAACTTGTTAACAGATCGTAAATCAGCCAATTTAGCTGGAGCAATGGGTTTCCCGTTAGGCCATAACTGTTTCAGATCAGATCTATGTATAGTCGAAATCTCTCCTTTTGTCGTTTTTTTAATGTTAAGTTCGTTATAATCCTCATCAAGGGACGTTTTTCATAAAAATAGAATATAATCTAGCTTTTTCAATCTTTATCTCCTTTGCCAGCAGCCAGTTTAGTTTACTTTTATCTGTGTATTTCTTACGATTTACTATGTTTTTCTCAATATCTTCAGTGCTATAAAAGTCATTTTTGTCCATTCTATATACTTGAAATGGTTTTTTTCTTCTAGCATTTTTCATAATTTCTATATATTCGTCAGCTGTATAAACACGTTGTTGCTTTTTAAGAGCAGTTTCAATTTTTGAAAAATCGGTGTCGTTAGGTAAGAAACTATGCCCTGACTCAAGATACCGAAAAGTTACCGTTTTTAATGTAGAATGGGAGTCTAAGATAACCTTCAACATTAAAACAATTTTTATGTTTCGGTTCTATCCACCGCAACAATCACTCCATAGTATGAGATGTTCTATAGTAGGAGGTAGTTTGTTTTCAATATATTTGGCAAGGCATGATCCTACTTCCTGAGCGCCTCTTCCGGCTTCACCTTCCACCCAAACATAACAGTGCCCTACATCATCTGATGCTGAATGTATACCGCTATTATATAGCCAAACCTAACGTTTATAAAAAAATACGTTTATCGGTATACGAGGCAGGGGCAAAGTTGTTTCGAGATCAAATGATAAGCATTCTATGTTTGGGGTATTTTGTGCAGTTTCAAAGTCGCATTTCATCCGTTCCCTCATTTTTTGTGCCTTCTCTAAGTGTAACGATTTCTCAGCCTCTACTTTTGTTTTTTCTGATCCACTAGTGTTTTGTAAATGCACCGCAAACAAATCACACTTATTGCACGTGTCTTTTTTTAACGGTTTACACCTCAAATTAAAATTAGTCAAGAAAATTTTCTTTACAGTTTCAAGAGAGGCACATTTCAACATTTAAATGAAACTACTTTTACGGATTATTTCGCGATTTATTAACATTTTATTTAACCTGACGTTTCGAACACTTTACAGCGTTCGTGGTCACAGGTAGACTGAGGTTTACTTTTACCATTAAGAATTATCGTACACATTATAAAGTACATGGAATGTTTTGAAGAAATAGATAATAAAAAAAATATATATAACAAGATGAATGGATCATTATTTTTATGTTATTCAGTCCAAAACGAATTAAAACAGTACGATCCAAATGAATTGTCACTTTTAAGATTTAAAATTGTTATTTTTAAAACGTTCCAAGTTGATTGGATCCTTATTTTTATTGCATTCAGTCCAAAACGAATTAAAACAGTACGATCCAAATGTAATGTCACTTTATAAGATTATAATTAGATCTTTTGGTTCGTTTTATCATTTAGACCGCTTAATTATTTCAATAGTTATTGTCGTAAGAGACTCGAGTGTCTTCAGCACTAGATAGGACGATCCAAAATACCTAGCTTGGGCTCAAAAACTCAATTTTGACCACCTTGTGGATTGGAACGTTGTAGCATAACTACGTCCAATTAGTCTCTCTACAATTGATGCTTTTTTAGTAGAAAACGATGAGTAATGGTTAATGTTGTGCTTTTTTATAAGCGTTTGAAAAGTGATGTTATAAAATTCTGTCCCCATATCAGTTTGTAAGTTAACAGGATTATTACGACTACTAAGCAGTATACGTTCGAATGCACGAGTAACATCAAATTTATTTTTTGATTTTATCGGTTCAGCCCAGGCATACTTTGAGAAGCAGTCAATCACCACTAAGATGAAATTGTAACCTTTATTATACTTTTTTAGGCTTTGCATGTCCATCAAGTCTGCTTGCCATAAGTCGTGGATTCCTTTCAGAATAACAGAACGTCTAAGAAAATTTCTTCGTGCCGCTTTGTGTATTTCATTTACAATTTGTTGTTTTACCATAACGGAGTTTTTTGAAGTAATTTATCTACCTCTGCTTTAGTATAAAACTTATCTTGCAAATGAGTTGAAACCTCAGGGAACCCTGCTTTTAAAGTAGCTTGAACTGTACCCTTTGCATCTTTCATGATTTGAGAACGCAATGTTCCAATCAGATTATTAAATTTTTTAAACATATTAGCATTCAATCGATCTACATAATCCTTGTTCACAGCCAGATTATTTAATTCTTTTAATGTGTTAGCATTCAATCGATCTACATAATCCTTGTTCACAGCTTCGTCTGCTTCTTCTGGAAATCTAATTCCTTTCAGTCTTGATGTTTTTAAATCAAAATCTCCGTTTTCTGATTTTAGCAATGCATTCTCATTAAACTCAATTAACTCTGATAAACGCATTCTTTTGTGAATGTAGTGTCCGAATTTGTCTACGTTCATATTTAAGGTGTATTGTATTGAGAGGCTGATAGTAAAATAAAGACATTTTTCAATATTTATTTATTTATAACTTTACTTTCACGCAATTCTTCAATGATAGAAATAATTTCATTATCTAATCCTGTGTTGCCAGCATCTCTAGATGCAATTAATAATTTCAACCTTTCCACTAATTCATTAGGATTATCCCAGTACACAAAATCTACGTTTTTTCTCGACTTTTTTAATAACGGTAGACCCTTTCCCTGAACTGAATTCTTCAGTTTAAAAAGAGGTTTAATAACTTGCAAATATTTTTGTCCTTTATTACTTTTTCTTGGCTTACTTGGCTCATAGTCCCGACGATGTGCATTTGTAACAAGTAGCATCGACTTATAATTTTGCATATCACTATTTGTAACCAGGCTTAAGTCTACATCTTTCTTCAGCAACAACTGTTTTAAACCAGGTGTATTTCGGTATTTACTTCCAGCTACGGTTATGTATTGATCGTTGATTGTTATGCAAGCAGAACCTAACATCAGTTTCCCGCGGTCTGCTCTAACCCCAAATGGAATATCTACCAACGCTTCTGAAGATACTGACCAGGATGACGTATCACGATCTTGATTCCTTTCAACTACTGATTCATAAGAAGAGTCACTGTTGATATCGGATTCATATTTGTCTTCATCACCATTATTATCATTACTTCCTGTGCTACCAGTTCCTACTTTCTGCGAAGTTTCGTTAATAAACGGATCATCAGCAAAATCATCACTAGCAGGCAGGAGAGGAGTTTGCTTACTAGCATTAGCAATTATGTTGAGAGGTTCTGTTACTGGTTTGAAAACAGATTCCAGTGCTTGTTTATTGTTAATCTCTGCATCTCTCATTTTTCGTACTTTTATCTTTACAGCTTCTGTCGCATCAACAATTTGTCGTTTCAATGATTTTTCCATATTGGTAAAATAGGTAGTAATTGGCTTATCGTCGTAAGGTGAATAATAATGTCAGACAGGAAATAGTCTTATATATGTATTCGTGTTCTTAATCAAAGACTACAAACGTGTCAAATTTACTTCTATAACATTCTTTGTTTTTAGAACAATCTTTATTAATTACAACATAATTGAAAGGCATACTCCATATTTTTGAACACATTTCACGAAAATCAATCCATGTCATGTCAGTGTTGGCGTGTTCTTCATAAACATGTCTCATATTTCTTTCATCTTGTTTGAAAAGTACGATTAGGTTTGCGTTGTCTCTTATTAACTGCTTAGGGATTTTACTATACGTTTGATTTAGATAAAAACAATCGATGAACTTGTGTCTCCCCATAGCAGAATAATCACGCATATTACTTTGATTTTCACAAGCAACATCGTCAAATACAATTACAGAATTCGGTTTTGCGGTCTGAACACTCAATACCTGCTCATTTTCATGATATTTCTGAAATGAAATGCCTGGTACTCGTTGCGTCGACTTCTTCTAAAAAAACGTACTTGGGTTGTTGCAAGGTTTTCGAATAAACATAGACATTTTGAAATCTTAAACCATTCTCGTGTATAAGAAGACCAATTAATAAATTCGTTTTTCCACAATTTGACGGCCCGCAAATGATGCATCGTACCGATTTAGGTAATAATTCTCCATGACGAAAACCAGTCTCTTGAGAATTAACACAAAGTTTGTTGACATGTAACGATTGTGGTTGTTTTACAAATTTCATGATGACTGTTTGAAACGGTTATATTAATAATGAGTCAATTCATGTATTACATTGATATTTATAACTCATTGTCGCTAACTGGAACAAATGTACGAGCAACCGCGCCAAACTGATATAGGCGCCGAACCAGTATTTTACTCCACTATGAAAGATTTCTACTCCACCTTCCGTTCCATCGGGTGGAATAGGCGCCGAACCAGTATTTTACTGTATGTAGAATTTCGTTTATATTATTGGGCATTCTACTCCACCGAGAGTGACGAGGCGAACGGAGTGAGCCGATGGAACGGAAGGTGGAGTAGAATGCCCAATAATATCCTACTGGTACAATTTAAATGCTCACCAAAATATTCTTTTTGCCTACCAAAATGGAGAAATGTTTCCCTGAAATAGTAACATTAATATATCGACACCCCGACTCACGGCAGTCCCACTCGGATAGGTTAGGTTAGAAGGCTCAGGCGGGAGCGGAGCGGAGCGAAACTCCCGCCTTAGCCTTCGTGGTTATTTCTTTTTCTACAATAATTTACGAAACACAATTTGGTGAGCATTTATCCATTTTGGTTGGCAAAAAGAATATTTTGGTAAAAAAATAGGTAATTTTCTGGTAGGCGTTCAAACACAAGCCCATTAAATTTATCTAAGATAAATGAAAGTTTTTCATTTAAATTTGTTATTTTATTTTAATGATTTTGAAGAAAGTGTTACACAAGGGAACTTAAAGTCGCAACGACATTTGTTATTTTAATCAAGGCTTAGATTATTTTGTAAAGGAGAGCCTTTCGCTAGATAATTATGTAAGGGTCATCCCTTACATAATTATCTAGCGAATGGCTCTCCTGAGACATCCACGAGTCATGCATGACAAAAGTATAGTATAACCGGAAGTCGGTCGGTCGGTCGGTTGACTTTATGATAGTAATTGATGAGAAGTTTATAAATAATACTTCTTCTTGTTCCAGTTTATTTATTATATGATGGCACTAACACCTGCTGAACGAGCTAAACGTTACCGCGAAAATCTGAAACTAAATAAAGAAAAATATGAGGCACAACGAAAGAAACAAATAGAACGAGTAAAGAAGGGCCAAAAAAAAATAAGGGTGTTGAGCGACCGGGAAAAAGAGGAGCGAAGAAAAATTTGGAGAGAACAGAAAAAAAAGCAAAGGAATGCCAAAAAGCAAGCTGTAGAGATAGCCATACCTTCAACAAGTCAAAATATAAGAACGGTTGACTATAAAAGGAAATATTATAACTTAGCTAATAAGTACAAAACTGTTTTAAAGCAATTGAACAAACTAAGAACCTTCAATGCAAACTTACGTAAAACTTTAAGTCGAACCAAAGAAAAATACCAAAAAATAAATCAATCTAAAAACAGAAGAGAATGTTAAACTGAAAACGAGACATAAACTGCTAGAAATATCGTTAGGCGAGAAATATAAAGACTGTAAAACACAAGAACAAAAAAAGATATTGCGTTCGATTGGAATGTACAAGACTATCCTCCAAAAAAGAGGATCAAAGGCACTGGCAAAATGTTTAGGGCTTAAAGGTTGTATTAGATTTACAAGCAATAAGAAATACAATGCAAGCAAAAAGGTAGAAGAAGAGATGGAAGTTTTTTACAACCGACTTACACAGTAATTTTGAATATTTAATAACAGCTCTGAAAAAATACACTTTTCCTGCTGATGTATTTAAGGGCACCAAAGATCTTATAGAATTGACATCTTGTGATATAAAGTCATTTAAATGTATGTACGTCTACGGGTACCTTCCCTTATCAGCATAAGGGAAGGTACCCGTAGACTGGACTTGAAGAGTACAAATTTCACTAAGTATAACCTAAAAATTATTAAACACAGTCCACGATACCAGTCTGTAAAATTATTCAACAGGCTACCTTTAGATATAAAAAGTGCTGTCTACAGTAGCGCATTCCAAATGAAACTAAAAAATTACCTATTGAATAAGTGTCTATATGCTGTAGAAGACCTGTAATTTTATCGAATTTGTTATTAAAATTTATGAATTGTTTATATAATTTAATCATTGTAATTTTATCGAATTGTTATTGTAATTTATGTTTATCTTGTCTATGTAATTTAATAATTGTAAAATATTAATATTTATACTGTGATTGTGTAATTTTTGTGTAAATTCAGATACAAGGTACTTTGTTCATGAATAAATGACTATAACTATGACTATGACTATGATAAATGCAGGAATAAAAAAAATAATTTCGAAACTAATAATAACTACACTGAAGTCGAATGGTGGAAGTGGGAGCGCGCAAAAAAAAATATAGAAAAAAATGAAGACATGACAGCCAATGTAACAAAAAAAGTAAAAATAACAGGAATGGTACAGGAATTAATAGGCGAGTATGAAAAACAATTGCCTGTCATGATTTCTTGTTTATGATACAATGTTCGGGAATTGTATTTATTTCAATTGGCAACACAGCCAACCGCTATGCCGTTTGAATAGCATCATGGTGGGGTGAAATGGGGACTAGCCTCGCACTTAGAGTAGCTCGTTGAGTTCGCAGCGGCAGTTCGTAGAGAGCGGTCGACCTACCAGGACACTTAGAGTATTATACTATATTAAGAATTAAGATTAAGATTATGCTGAAAAGTTATGCTGATTATTACATCAAGATTATAAGTGTGCCCACTTTGATATTAGTAAAATACAATCTATTAAGTATAAAACGTGGTTTTATTAAATATCAGAAGTGACACGTCCAACAGTACGCGCCTACTGTCGCCAAGACTTATTTAAAGGTATGTTTACACATTAATTAACATTTCAGGTTCCGTGCTGGAACGCGTAATTCTTTTAGGGCCCGCTGCTCGCCCGACATCGCGCCCCGGGGGCCCGCCGCGTGTCAGCGGCTCCGGGTAAAACCTCAATATCTTGAGTTATACTTATCGCAGCTCGATAACGTAAACTAGTTTGGATTCTTGAATAAACAGACCACATACTTATCTATATACAGTGAACGGATGAATACAATAGGATTTACGATTCTACAATACTATCGTAAAGTGCGTGGTAGTTTATTTGTTCTTATGTTTTGACGATTTCTGTTAAAAATACTGTTTCTATTATCATAAAATTTTGCAGGCAGTATTATGAATAGATAACGAATCTAAAAAAAATAACAGTTTTAGATAATAACAGAAAATAAAAAACAAAATTATTACGTAACTAGAGGTCATCTTGACCTTGATTTCATGGACCGTGTTTTGACGACAAAATGTTGTTATTATGTCGTTATAGTAGTGAAAATCACTTACAAATTGATTCAATTACACTAATTAATATTTTATAGTAGCTTCCTACGCTGTAAACATCATAAAACAAACACTATTCACATAATCACCACCACACTCAGTGCTTTCACGGCATTTTTTTGATACGCTAATTTTGCACACTCAACTTATGTATTTTGGTAATATTATTATCACACACGATGTATGAACTATTATTAATTTGATTTAATATCACTTCACGACGATTACGGCAGTAAAAACACGAAATAATTATTAAAATATGCACGCAGGCCGTCCGCGCACACCCGCGCAGGCGCTCTGACAGATGACACTGTCAAACGTCAATTTTTATTTTTTAAATATTATTTTTAGTGGTGTTCTATGCACAGATTAAGCATTTAGTAGATTAATTTGATGTGAATATCATCCAACTCTAGAGTGCTACTGCCCATAGACACTATTAACCCGTATTTCAGTAGAAATAGAGATGTAAGTTGCGTGGCATCGACTGATGCATTTTATGCATCAGTGGGGCTTGAATGATATTTTCGATTGATGCATCGCGTGCATCATTAGGACTCAAGCGGTTAATGACTGTAGACGGGCAGAGTTTGTCTGGTTAATTGTTATATAACCTATAATTTTCAACTTATTGGCATCTTATTCTACATTGGACCCGATTAGATTTGATCAGGGCACTCCTTGATAGTGTTATCGGGCCTAAGAGTGCGCTATAATAAAAAACTTGCACTGCCAAGCAAGAACAAAATCTGATTTCTGGGAAGAAAATACATATTTTCGGTACTCAACGTTGCGTTGGCTTAGCAGCCGCCTTATCACACTCAAGAGCAAATACACAGTATGAAAAATATCAACTCGTTGCTCAAACTAAACCAAATGCACCATGTAACGAAGTAACATCCAACTGCAGAAATGTAAAATTAACAACAGACGATAAAGTTGTAATTTGTATAGGTGAAAATGACCATAGCATAAATATTATCTTGTCTCAATTGAAAATTATATTGGATATATTTAGTAGTAACACTATAATTGTATTAAATGTCGTAAATAACGTATTCCTGAATGTCAATAAATTAAACAATTCTATAAAAAATGTATGTAGTAACTATGAAAAATGTCACTTTGTAAAACAAATAAGCACCGAATTGTCTGATATTTGTAAGTCAATTAATTTTGTTATAGATTGTAATGACTATAATGATAAATATTTGAACCCTAGTGAAATTCGAAAGAGAATAGCAAGTGGCAAATCAAGTCTCAAATTGAGCATTGGTATACATGAATAAAAAAAAGGGACAATTCCCTACTACTTTAAAAAACAAAGTCGCATTGAAACTGTTAAGCATCCTAAAAGCAATAACTTAACGGAACCCAATACAAAGGTTAGGAAAGGAACTATACCGTACTATTTTCCTGTTTTAAATAAGAGCGACTCATTTTTTCGTAACGAAAGCCAACAAAACGAACCATTTTAAAATATTTCATCAAAATATTGCCACTGTTCTATCCAAACAAGAACTATTAGAACTAACCATTCAAGAACTAAAGGACGATAATAATGACCCAGATGTAATATGCCTATCTGAAACTTTTATAAAAAAAGGTTTTGACAATTATGTAAAAATATATAACTATGTAATGGCTACTCATTTTTGTAGAGAACAACAAAGGGGTGGCACTTGTATATTAGTAAAAAAAGAACTAAATTATAAAGAATTGTCATTAGTTAAAAACTACGCAACTCAAAATACGTTTGAAGCCTGTGGAATAGAATTAATGTGTGGTAAATTAGTTATTATATGTGTTTATCGCACTCCTCAATCTGATCCAATACAGTTTTTATTAAAATTACACAAACTTTTGCACGATTTAATAAATAAATACATGTCTAAAGTTAATATAGTTATAGCTGGTGATTTGAATATAAATACACTGAAAAAAGGTAATATCACAAATCAGTTACAAGACTTATCCAATAATTATAATTTGAAAATCCACATAAATGTTCCCACACGTAAATTGGCTTGTGTTGATCATATTTTGAGCAACATTTCCAATGTTACTGCAACCGTACTACCTTTACATCTCTCAGATCATGATACAGCACAAATTCTTAGCTTTCCTTCTCAAAACGTACCACAAAAAGCATCAATACACTACGTTTATAAAAGAGATTACAACCTAGATAATATCCGGAAATTCCAGGAATGCTTACAAAGTCTTTACTGGTCTGATATATATACAAACACAGATTCAAATTCTGCCTTTAATGATTTTCATGATCTATGGTGCCTTTTATACAATCTCTGTTTTCCCAAGGTAAGAGTCAGGGTCAACAGTACCGCTAAAAACACGCAAAAGTGGGTAAGTAAAGGTCTTAGACAAAGTTGCAAAACTAAGCGAAAATTACGTTATGAATATTATAAAAACAAAAATAATTCTAATAAATTAGAATATAAAAAATATTCCTATATGCTTAAAAAATGTATTTACAGCTCAAAAAAGAATGCGAACATAAAATATATTGAAACAAAAGATAACAAATGTAAAGCCACTTGGACTGTCATCAAAAATGAAATAAATAAAAATACCACCCCTAAAGACAACATAGATGCAATAAAATTTAATGGTACTGTAGTTACAGACCCTGTAGAAATAGCTTCTACATTCAATAATTATTACGTGAATTTAACGCACACGTCACCGCAAAATCCAGCTGTTCAAAATTATAGGCAAAATAGATATGTCAACTCAATGTTTCTTAAACCAATGTCAGAAAACGAAGTGCGCTATGAAATAATGTCCCTGTCCAACACTAGATCAGAGGGCTATGACGAAATTAGTACTAAAATCATAAAATCTTGCTGTAATGAATTGACTGGTATTTTAACCCATCTAATAAACATGTCTTTTGCAGCAGGAACATTTCCTGATAGGTTAAAATTATCAATTATTAAGCCGTTATTCAAAAAAGGAGATAAAAGCGATATTAGTAATTACCGCCCAATTACATTGATACCTATTTTTTCAAAAATTTATGAGAAATGTATGTATAAAAGGCTAATTGATTTTTGCAATAAATTCCAAATAATAAGTACTAAACAGTTTGGATTTCAAAAAAAGAAATCCACATCATTAGCCATTTACAGAGAGTAAATGGCTAATGATGTGGATTTCTTTTTATGAAGGCAATACTTTCAAATATTAATAATAATCATCTTACTACTGGACTTTTTTTTGATTTGTCAAAGGCCTTCGATTTTGTGTCACACAGCATATTGTTGGATAAACTAGAGACTATTGGGATTAGAGGACCTGCACTCGAATGGATATCATCCTATTTAGGCAATAGACAGCAACGTGTCATTATTAGTAAAATAAACAGTAATAGAGATATGATACCGTACTCATCAGAATATAAGCAAAATAAATATGGCGTTCCGCAAGGAAGCGTGCTTGGTCCAATATTGTTTCTTTTATATATTAATGATATCATAAAAATAACCAATTATAAATGCATATTATTTGCCGACGATATATCAATCATAGTGACATCAGATAAAAAGAAAAACAAGACTGACCATGAGTTTGACATAAATAATACAATAGACAAATTACTGCTTTGGCTTGACATGAATAATTTAAAAATAAATTTAGATAAATCTGTTTACATCCAATTCAATCAATCAAATAACAATAAAAACAATATAAAACTTAATATAAATAAAATCGAAGAGGTAACCCATACAAGGTTTTTAGGCGTAATAATAGACAAAGATATTAACTGGAAAGAACATGTAGATAATGTAAGCACACGAATCAATAAATTTGCATACGCACTGAAACAAGTTAAAAACATAACTAACATAAAAACTGCAATTATGTCATATTACGCCTATGTTGAGTCGATACTGCGATATGGTCTCGTAATGTGGGGTAACGGTACCAATATGGATAGAGCATTTATCGCACAAAAAAAGTGCATCAGTTCAATAAGTGGTCTTCAACCTGATGACTCATGTAGACCAATGTTCAAGAGGTTTGGTCTGCTACCTCTACTGTGTCTGTATATATATGAGGTATGTGTATTTGTAGTTAACAACAAACATTTATTTAAATCAGCAAATGATGTAAATCCCAGAAACAGACGAGATCCTCATAAACTGGTATTAAGCGATTTGCCAAGACTTGCCAAATACAACAAAAACTGCCTAGCAATGTGCGTACATACTTTTAACAAAATACCAAGTCGCTTTAAAATATTGAACTCTAGGAAATTTAAGATAGAATTACACAAGTGGCTTAATGAATGTAATTTTTACAGTTTAAAAGATTTTATGGATGTGAGATGTTGATTCCTTTTGTCAAAATAGAAATTTTTTGCATGCTATGTTATATCTTAGCGAAACATGTTGAGCTACTGTAATAATATTAACATCAATGTATACCATGTTTTACGCAAATAAATGATTTACTTACTTACTTACTTACTATACTTTTATTTCAAATGCTTGGGCGAGGCTACCCTTCGTCAGCATTTTTGGTTGGGTATAGTGCGCTTAAACAGTGGAGTAATATGCTAGTTCTTTTTAAAGGAAGTTAGTATGATCTTCATGCTTGGTTAAGGCACTTCTTAAGGTTACCAGTCCTAAATGGTGCATTATGGTTTTGTCTTAAATGCTTGGACGAGGCTACTCTTCGTCAGTATTTTTGCAGAAGTATATTGCAGTTATACGCTGGTAATTTTGATAAGATACAACGATTTTTGTACGTATGAGTGCGCTATGCTTTCGGCTTTAATACTTGAGCGAGGCTACTCTTCGTTAGTATTTTTGGCCGTGGTATGGTGTGCATATACGCTACCTAGTTGGAATGATTTTGACACGTGGTTGGGGTACTCCCTGATAGTGTCGTTATCTTACAAAAATAGATGCATGATATTCCCGTCGAATACTTGGTTGAGGCTACTCTTCAGCAGTTTGGCTGGGATATAGTGTTATGTTATATGGTTTGCTGTTAATTATATTTCGTACGTTTCATTCTTCAGATAAATTATAGACACAAGTAGTACCTTCATTGTACTGGCAACTTCGCACTTTTAAAATATTAGGGTAGATTGAAAAACTTTCCCGCTCGCGCTCCGTCCGACCCGCCGCAACGGCGGCGACGCGCCTCATTCTTTCTTTGTGCGTGGCAACAAGCACTCACTCTTCAATACTTTTATATTCAGTGATATTTCGTTAAAATTATCTTCAAATTATTTTTACATTATGTCTAAGCGTAGCGCTGATAACAAAATTAGTTACTATGAAAATAAAATTAAAAGACTTAAAGAAAGTGCAAACAAAAAACGAAGTCGTGTGATTATATACTCATCTTCGTCGGATTCCGAGAAAAATCAAGGTTAGTTATGATGTATTTTTTATTAAGTGATTTCGTGTACGAGTTACAACCAAAACTGTGTAAAGGTACGTGATACCTTTTATACTACATATAAAGATATGTGGTTCAGAATAAATAAATTAGCATCTCTAAGCTAGCCTGGAGGATATCACTTTGAGGGTATCACGAAGGTATAGCACGATGTGTAAAATATGCCTGGAGGTTGACTGCGGGTCAACACGAGGGTTAAAAAAAAAAAAAAAAAAAAAAAAAAAAAAAAAACAGTATTTTAAATTCGAAACGTTAATCGTTTCAGACGACGGAACCATACAAGATGATATCACGGCGACGCAGCTTCACGTTCCAGTTGAATCTCATGACGTTCAAGAAAACATTGAAATGACTCCAGAGGCGCCGATTCAACTAGCGCAAGATGATTCTCCGCAGCTCGATCCGGAATTACTATCAGCGCTGGGCGATACCACGGATGAACAACCGATTTACGGCGAAAACATACACCAGACTTTAGCACAACGTTGGATTCCTTTACTAAAAAAAGGACTTACCAAGGACCTCAAAGAAAAAATACTTAAAGAGTATCAGATACCGGAAAACTGCAAACTCCTTAGGGCGCCTACTTTGAATCCAGAAATTAAGGCTGCGGTCTCAGAAATAATTATTAACCGTGATAAAAATATACAGTTGAAACAAGATCAACTGGGCCTCGGTATAACCGCGCTTAATAAAGCTATTACCCAGCTTCTTCTAGGAGATGATAAAATTCAGGCTATTAGGATTCTTTCTGATAGCTGTAGGATCCTAACCGACCTACATTATACCGAAACTCAGGTGAGGACCAAACTCATAACTCCCTGCCTGGACAAGTCTTTTACGCCACTTATAAAAGACCACGAAAGGGACGAGACGCTTTTCGGAGAAAAGCTCTCAGAAACTATAAGAGCTTCTAAAGCTATTGAGCGACAAGGATCGCTGATTAAAAAATCCGCTCAAAGGGCGACGTCTTTATCCGCACCCACAGCTGGACCATCGACAGCGAGGACTCGGTTTTCGGGAAACGGGACTGGCCCCCCTCGTTATGCCTCGGCGAGCAGGGGGGGGCGAGGAGGTTATCCACGAGCAGCGGCAGCATACCGGCGGCAGCCGACGACGACGCGACCTCGAGCTTCCCCCGGCCAGGGCAAGCACCGTGCCCAGACACGACGCTAGCGATACAGGTACACGCAGGTCGTTTGCAATATTTTTACAACTGTTGGATGAACATCACTAGTAATAGTACAATCTTGGATTGGATTAAAAATGGCTACGTGATACCATTTTCTGAACAAGTTTATCAACATGTTGTACCCTCTAACACGTTTACGAATGAAGAACAGAGAGATATGTCTGTGGCGATCGATAACTTGTTACAATTAGGCGCGATACATGAATGTGAACCACAATCAGATCAATTTATTTCTAAAATATTTTTAACTTCAAAATCAAATGGCGGAAAACGATTTATTTTAAACTTAAAATTGCTAAATAAATTCGTAAGTCAAAATCATTTTAAAATGGAGGACTATAGAACAGCTTGCAAATTAATTCCTCATAACGGCTTTATGGCCACGATCGATTTAAAGGAATCATATTTATTGGTACCAATTAATCCATCACACAGAAAATATTTAAGATTTCAATTTCATAATGAAACCGGTGAAAATTTAACTTATGAATTTAAAGCTATGCCTTACGGCTTATCATCGGCACCAAGAACATTTACGAAAATTATGAGAGAGGTTGTGGCTCACCTCAGATATCGCGGCTATTCATCTGTTGTATATCTCGACGATTTGTTATGTATTGGCGCTACGTATACGGAATGCTTAAATAACGTAGAGGAGACTGTTAAACTTTTACAATGTTTAGGATTCGTGATAAATGTCGAAAAAAGCTCTTTACAACCATCACAACAGACTAAATTCCTAGGTTTTAATTATAACTCTAATAACATGTCTTTATCCTTACCGAATGATAAACGCGTACATATTTTAAAATTAGTAAAAAAGTGGATTTCCTTACCACGCTGCACTATTAAAGAGTTTGCCAGTTTGATCGGTGTTTTAACATCCGCCTGTCCTGCGGTTAAATACGGTTGGGTGTATACCAAACGTCTCGAGAGACAAAAATACTTAGCATTAAAGACTTATAAGACATACGAATCTGAATTTAGTCCTTCGCCTGTAATACTGCCGGATCTGGAATGGTGGTCCCAGATCATTTTTTCGACATCTACTTCTTTAAGGCCTGATAAGTTTCAACTAGAAATTTTTACAGACGCCTCCAGGTCTGGCTGGGGCGCATTTTGCGATAACGAAAGAGTTAACGGTAAATGGAAGTCAACGGAGTTAGAATTCCATATCAACTATTTAGAACTGCTGGCAGTATTTTTTGGTCTCAAATGTTTCGCACGCGATATACGTAACTGTTCCATTCTATTACGTATAGATAATACCACAGCATTAAGTTACATTAATCGCATGGGTGGTATCCAATACCCCCATTTAAACGACTTGACACGAGAAATCTGGAGTTGGTGCGAAGAACGAAATTTATTTTTAACTGCCTCTTATATTAAAAGTAAAGATAATAAAGAAGCCGATGAAGAATCTCGAAAGATTAACAAAGACATAGAACTTACATTGTCGGATGAAGTATTTGATAAAATTATGACTAGACTAGGCAAACCAGATATCGATTTATTCGCTTCTCGCACCAATACCAAATGCCATCAATACGTATCATGGAAACCAGACCCAGATGCCGTAGCTATAGACGCGTTCACAATTCCATGGGATAACATGCTCTTTTATGCCTTCCCACCTTTTTCCTTAATATTAAAATGTTTAGAAAAAGTCACCATAGATAAGGCCGAAGGCATACTTGTCTTCCCCTATTGGCCTTCGCAACCCTGGTTCCCTCTATTACAAAAGTTGCTCACTTCAGATATTATATTTCTAAATTCCGAAATTAACAATATATGGTCTTCCTCTAGGAATCCACAAATCAAAGGAGTTACCCTGGGTGCAGCGAAACTATCAGGAAAGCGTTCATAAAACGAGGTGTCCCTATGGCCTCTTTGGATTTAATGATGGAATCTTTAGCCAAGAACACATTGAAGCAATATGGTGTGGCCTTAAAAAACTGGTGGCAGTATTGCCTTAACAATGGAATAGATCCATACAAATCTTGTATACCGTCAGTTTTATCATTCTTGACCGAACAGTTTAATAAAGGTGCAGCTTACGGCTCTCTTAATAGTTACCGTTCGGCTTTAAGTTTACTATTTGGCGATGATTTAGGATCTCATGAACAGATCAAAAGGTTATTAAAAGGAGCCTATAAATTAAGGCCAAACATCCCAAAATACGCATCTACGTGGAACCCACAAATAGTTCTACAACATATAGCTCAATGGGGCCCTAATATAGAACTACCTTTAAAAAAGATTTCTCAGAAACTTGTAATATTATTAGCCTTATGCACGGCTCACAGAGCGCAAACAATTACGTCTATTAAAATAAAAAACATTAATATTAGTCCTAACGGAGTCAACATTATAATTTCCGATATCATTAAAACATCTGCTCCCGGTCGTGACCAACCAATTTTATTCCTTCCTTACTTCAAAGAAAACATTAATATTTGTCCAGCAACTACTTTGAAAGATTATTTGTCGATTACAAAAGATTTAAGGCCAAATACAGTTGAAAATCTTCTGATGACATACAAGCGACCATACAAGGCCACCTGTACACAAACCATCAGCCGATGGATAAAACAGGTGCTCGCAGAAAGCGGCGTGGATGTGTCGACGTTTGGTGCGCACAGCACCCGACACGCTGCCACATCCACGGCGCGCAAGCAAGGCGTCTCGCTTGACGTCATCAGGAAGACTGTTGGTTGGTCGCAATCGTCGCAGACGTTTGCTAAATTCTATAATCGTCCAGTGAACGATGATGCTTGTTTCGCAAGATCAGTTTTTCTCCCTGGTTAACAACCGGGACTTTATTTACCTGTGATTAGAGTATTCATTTATCTGATTGTTCTTGAATTTCTTTACAAGTGTCTAAATTAATGTTGTTTTATAAAAGAGCAAAATATTTACATTTATTTTTAATTTTATGTTTTGTACAAACCTAAGAATGTTGAAGTTGTGTTGAGTATCTACCTAATTAAATGATTCCTAGTAATAAAACTCTAGTTTCAATCCTATTTATTTAATACTATCTAATTACAAAATTTTAATCTCTAAACATCTACATGTGTCTATAATTTATCTGAAGAATGAAACGTACGAAATATAATTGATTATTAAACGAACTTACCTGTAAGTGAAGTTCTATCCCAATTATATGAGTACGTTTCATTCGAAGATAAAGGTCCCTCCCTTCCCTGAGCCCTAAATCTAAAAATTTTGTAATAGGACTCTAAAGAATGAGGCGCGTCGCCGCCGTTGCGGCGGGTCGGACGGAGCGCGAGCGGGAAAGTTTTTCAATCTACCCTAATATTTTAAAAGTGCGAAGTTGCCAGTACAATGAAGGTACTACTTGTGTCTATAATTTATCTTCGAATGAAACGTACTCATATAATTGGGATAGAACTTCACTTACAGGTAAGTTCGTTTAATAATCAATAGACTAAGCATGAGTATCCTGTAGTAATTAAACATTGTAATTATATAGCTAGGCAAGCTTTGCTAGTTTGTAAATAAATTCTTGATTTTGGAGGCTATCGCCACTTGATTTTGGAGGCTATCGCCACTTGATTTTGGAGGCTATCGCCACTTGATTTTGGAGGCTATCGCCACTTGATTTTGGAGGTTATCGCAGCTTGATTTTGGAGGCTATCGCCACTTGATTTTCGAGGCTATCGCCACTTGATTTTGGAGACTATCGCCACTTGATTTTGGAGGCTATCGCCACTTGAATGAAGAGACTATGTTTACCATGTGTTTAATGCTTGATGTATAGTGTGCTTCCTGGTTTTCAAATTTTTGACAACTTAACACCTACTACAACACATACTTGATAATATGCATAGAATGTAACCAAATGTTATGGAACCTTTCAGCTGCCATGAGTGATGCAGAGTCCGTTCATGAAACGCTTAGTCCTCCTCGTAAGCGTCGTACACGCAGAGAGAAACGAAGACGATCGTCATCATCATCCTCGTCCTCGTCGTCAACACCTGAAGAACGGATACGACGACGGTCTCGAAAACAGTCGAAGGGATTAACCACGGAGGACGTACTGAGCATCCTGACTTCCTGGAAGACTGAACCAAGTAAGAGTACCAATTCCTTGCAAAATAGTCAACTTTATAACGTGATACCTGAATTTGACCCGGCCAATAGGTCACAAAGTATTGAGGCTTGGATACGGAAAGTTAATGAATGTTCACAAATTTATAACTGGGATCAGAAACAAACCATTCACTTTTCCCTCCAAAAACTGGTTGGACTTGCGAAGAAATGGTTTGAGTCTCTTCCTACGGTCGTATTTTCTTGGGACCAGTGGCAAGCCAAATTAAAAAGGGCTTTTCCTAGTGAGGAAAATTATGGTAGACTTTTGGAAGAAATGCTGGCTCGTACCACTCGTGTCGACGAAAGTTTACGAGAGTATTTTTATGTTAAGTTGAACCTTTTGAACCGTTGTGAAATAAAGGGGAAGAGAGCTGTTGATTGTGTAATACACGGAATTACTGATAGGTCAGTTAGGAGTGGTGCACAGGCACTTAACTGTGAAGAACCCGAAGACCTGCTTAATTTTCTTTGTGCTCAACGTATTACGTACTATTCAAATAGAGTAAGAGACCGAAATAGGCACAGATCAAATTCTAGTACGGTAACCAACAATTCTGCGTCTAACGAAGGTCCTATAGTCTGCTTCAATTGTCGTGCCATAGGTCATCCTTATCACAAATGTCCAAAACCTGTGATAAAATGTAAGCAATGTAACAGAATAGGTCATGATCATGAAAATTGTAAATTGCGGCCCGTTGCTGAAAACTACGTTCCCAGATCCAAAGTTGATGACACTCGGACTACCGTAGAAAAAAAAACATTAAAGATCATCGCGTTTAATGACCAAATAAGCCCTAAGCCTGTCGATAAAGCGTCGACTTTGGTCACGACAGCTAATGATAAGTTTTGCAAATCTGTCTTAGTAAACGGTCGGTCCTTTATGGCTTACATAGACTTTGGTAGTGAATGCAGCCTGCTTCGAGAGAGTCTTGCATTGGAACTCCAGCTAGAGCAAAATTCTGACAGCGTTCCAGTAATCAGAGGATTTGGCAATTCATGCGTTTTACCTTTGTATAAGTCTACTCTAAACTCAAAACTTGATGATATTGAGACCCAGTTAGACGTCCTAGTAGTCGATGACGAGTTCATGACAAACTGTCTCTTAATCGGACAAAACTTCACTGAACTACCTTTTATTACTGTCTTAAAAGACTGCAATCAATTACTCTTTTATAAAACTCCAGGAGAAAATCTCTTCCCAATTGAAATCCCTCTCAAAATGTTTACCTCGAAGCCCATTAAGATCGTAAATACTGCTATGGTACCCATCACAGTCAGAGATACTTCTTTTTCCGGTGACGTCTTTGTTGAAGGTTATAACTCATTGGAACCTGGTAGAGAATTTCGTTTATTGCAAGGGACTTATGGCATCTCGGATGGCACTGGAGAAATCGCCATAACGAACTTGTCACGGACACCTCTTTTATTTAAATCGGATAAATTAATTGCACGATCGTTGCCAGTAACTGAGGCCAAAAACTGTCAGGTTAATCGTGTTTTAGAAAATTCTGGTGTCTCTTTAGAACCATTAGATAAAACGTATATTCAAGTCGGTGAGAACAAAATATGTAGCAACAAACATAGGCTGTATATGTTATTACAAAAGTATCGCGATTGCTTTGCCACCAATATGAAAGAAGTAGGTTGTGTTAAGGATTTTGAAATGAAAATAAACCTCACGGATAACAGACCCGTTGTTTATAGGCCGTACAGGTTATCGTTTTCAGAACGTGTGCAGGTGCGTGAAATTGTTGATGAACTACTAGATACTGATATTATACAAGAGTCTAGTTCAGATTACGCAAGCCCCATATTAATGGTCCGTAAGAAATCGGGTGAGCAAAGACTCTGTGTAGATTTTAGAGCCCTTAATAACAAAACCATTAAGGACAGGTTTCCTCTTTCACTTATTGACAACCAGTTAACTAACTTAAGCGGCAATCAGTTTTTTACGACATTAGATCTTGCGTCGGGTTATTACCAAATTCCTGTCTCATAAAAGTCGGCATCTCACTGGCTTCGTCACTCGTGACGGCCACTACGAATTTAAAAGAATACCATTTGGACTAGCTAACGCCCCCGCTGTATTTCAGCGAATGATTAATAAAATTCTTGGGAATAGAAGATTTGATTATGCACTTGCGTATTTAGATGATTTACTTATTCCGTCTATAACTATAGAACAAGGGTTTAAGCGGTTAGAAGAAATTTTAAAATTACTCCGCGAATTCGGACTTACACTAAAATTAACGAAATGTCGGTTTTTCGATACTACGATTAGCTATTTAGGTTACGAAATATCTGCAAATGGAGTAAGACCCGAAGAAGCAAAAGTTTTGGCCATCAAAGAATTCCCTTGCCCCAGTAATATTCACGAAGTCCGTCAATTTTTGGGGCTAACGGGATATTTCCGTAAATTTATAAAAGGATACGGAGAGATAGCGCAGCCACTGACGAACTTACTTAAGAAAAATGTTGCATGGTATTGGGGAAGTGATCAACAAACTGCGTTCAATTCCTTAAAGGAAAGTCTTTTAACCAGGCAAGTTTTAGCATTGTATGATCCTCAGTTAGAGACCGAGTTACATACGGATGCTAGCTCCCTTGGTATCGGGGGAATTCTGATGCAATGGCAAGCATCACCCCGTCTCCTTAAACCTGTCGCCTATTTTAGTAGACAGACTACCGTGGACGAAAAACATTTCCATTCTTATGAGCTTGAGACTTTGGCCGTTGTCTGTTCATTGAAGAAGTTTAGGGTATACTTGCTAGGACTCCCGTTTAAAGTATTTACTGATTGCGCGGCACTTAGGACAACATTGACAAAGAGAGATCTCATTCCGCGGATAGCTAGGTGGTGGTTGCAAATTAGCGAATATAACTTTGAAATTGAATACCGCCCGGGTGTTAATATGGCGCATGTTGACGCCTTAAGTAGAAACACTTGCCTTAACGCGGAAGGAGATTTTAGGTCTGTTAATGTTTTGAATATTGAATCTGGTAACTGGCTCCTAACCCTACAAATGGGTGACCCCGAAACGTCTCGAATTGTAAAAGTTCTTAAACCTGAAGCTGACCATGAGTTCAAAGATCTAAAGCAAAAATTTACTGTTAAAAAAAATGCACTCTATCGCAAAGTTGATGACCGTTTATGTCTTGTAGTACCATGACGCGCTCGTTGGCAAGTTTGCAAAGCTAACCACGATGATATTGGGCATTTAGGCTATGCAAAAACGTTAGAAAGAATAAAGAGCCAATTTTGGTTCGCAAAATTAAGAAAATTTGTTAAGAAATATGTAGGTTCCTGCATAAAATGTGCTTATAGTAAGGATAGTGTGACAAGAAAGAAACAGGGTCTACTTTTTCCAATAGAAAAAAATAGTATACCATTCCACACAATTCACATTGACCATTTAGGACCGTTCGTAAGGAGCAGAAATGGCAACTCTTACATACTTACGATTGTAGATGGGTTCACTAAGTACGTATTCGTCAGAGCGGCGAAAGATACGAAAACAAAGAGCACACTTAAAATCTTGGAGAATATTTTCGCTGACTTTGGTACACCCGCTAGAATCATTTCTGACCGTGGTACTTCGTTCACATCAACAGCTTTCGAAAACTTTTGTAATTGTCTTGGAATAAAACATGTACTTAATGCGGTTGCTTGTCCCAGAGCAAATGGACAAGCCGAAAGGTTTAATCAAACTATTTTGAATTCACTATCTGCTCAAAATTTTAATGAAAATGAGCGTGACTGGGACAAGTGTCTAGGTAAGGTTCAGTGGGGTATAAACAATACTGTTAATGCGACCACCCAAAAAACTGCAACAGAGGCTTTTTTCGGATTGAAAATGCGCGATAGTTTATCAAATAAGTTTAATGTTCCACAAAAGTCGCAAAATGAAGATTTGTTGTCATTACGCGAGAATATTAGCGACTCTATTAAGAATAGTCAAGAAGAACAAAAGCGTAAACATGATATTGGTCGTACTTCTGCCCCTGAGTATCAGGTTGGCGACTTAGTTAAACTAACCCGGACCAATTATAATAATGACAGCAAGAGTACAAAGCGTCAAAGTTTATAGGCCCCTATAAGGTTGTAGAAGTATTAGGTAACGATAGATATAGGATTAGTGATGTACCTGGTTTTAATAAGAAGAGGAATAATAATTATGAAAGTTATCTTCAGATAGAATAAGAACCTGGATACATATCAAGTTCAGATGAGGAAACTAGTAGCTAATATTTTTCTAACAACGTATTGTATTTGACAATAATAATTTTGTAAGATTAATTATGTACCGTGTAAAGGATCGTGAATGTCATGATTTAGCTTAACTTAGTAAATACACATTGAAATGATCACGATGTTTTAATTTTTCATGTAAAAGAAGTGTGCTTGCATTAATTTTAGAATATTATGATTGTTCATAAATCACTTAATTTCTTTATTTACAAAGTCACAAACATCTGTGTGACCCTGGCTTTTGTACTAAATAATATTATTATATTTTTATTTTATTGTAATACTTAATTTATAATTTAAATTAAGAACTGAATGGGCGGGTTTAAGTGGTAGTTGTGCTCCGGGAGTAGCACCTTGTCGGATGGCCGAATGTCATGATTTCTTGTTTATGATACAATGTTCGGGAATTGTATTTATTTCAATTGGCAACACAGCCAACCGCTATGCCGTTTGAATAGCATCATGGTGGGGTGAAATGGGGACTAACCTCGCACTTAGAGTAGCTCGTTGAGTTCGCAGCGGCAGTTCGTAGAGAGCGGTCGACCTACCAGGACACTTAGAGTATTATATTATAATTTGACGACACGGTTGGCGCAGTGGCTGAGCGATGGACTGCTGCGCAACGTGTCGCGGGTTCGATCCCCGCACGGAACAAATATTTGTATGATCTGCAAGTAGTTGTTCCGGGTCTGGGTGTTAGTGTATGTGAGTTTCTATGTTTGTAAACGCACCTACGATACAGGAAGAAATTCTTAGTGTGGGGCAACGTTTTTTAAGAATTAAGATTAAGATTAAGATTATGCTGAAAAGTTATGCTGATTATTACATCAAGATTATAAGTGTGCCCACTTTGATATTAGTAAAATACAATTTATTAAGTATAAAACGTGGTTTTATTAAATGCCTTTATTCAAAAAACATTTCTTTAACTTCCAAGAGCAACAGCGTCAGTATAGAATGTGTGTCGAAAATTTGAAACCGTACGAATGCGCAATTCTAGTAGATTTTTCTGAAAACTACGATTGTAAGTTGTCAGAAGAAGTTCAGGCACTGCATTTCGGTGGATCAAAAAATTCTATAACCCTTCATACGGGTATGATTTACATGTGCACACAATGTCAATCATTTGTGACGTTATCAGACAGCAACTGCCATAAACCCCACGCCATTTGGGCACACCTTATTCCAATTATTAAGTTAGCCAAGCAAATTTGTCCGGCATTATCAGTCAACCATTTTTTTTCGGACGGCCCGACCAGTCAATACCGGCAAAAAAAAAATTTCTTCCTGCTTAACCTCTTTACCACAAAACTGAACCTTTCTCTTACGACTTGGTCTTTTTCAGAGAGTGGGCATGGAAAAGGGGTAGCCGATGGCATTGGGGGTGCCACAAAAAGAGCATTAGATAGGCGTGTTTATTATGGGCACGATATTTTCAATGCCACTGATGCATTTAACAATTTCAAAACGTGCATGAAGTCAGTAAAGCCGTTTTTCATAAACAACTCTGATATTGACAATATTAAAACTTTGGTGCCAAGTAACTTAAAGGCTATTGTAGGAACCATGCAAATACATCAAATAATATCAAAAGTGCAAAACGAAATTCTTCACCGGCAGTTAAGTTGTTTTTGTAAGCGAGGACAGTGCGCCTGCCTCAGCCCAATCAAACATTGCTTTCTGGAAAAACCGAACTCGGGTTCTAGTTCAATATTGCGTCATTCAGATGATCCTCATATTTCCGAAACAGAGTCCATTGATGTTCTTGATAATTTTGATATCCATTTTGAAAACACTACACAGGAATTGATTAATAGCACACCTATGACTGATTTTATTGAATTTGCCGAAGAATGTTCTGTAGAGTCTCTTATTGCAAAAGAACCATCTCAATTAATGAGTATACTTAGCAATGATTTTACCACTGCACCACTCGAGGAACAGTTAAATGAAATTGCCCAAAATATCAGCCTCAACTGGGCCCCAGTGTTAGATAAATCTGCAACTGAAAGTGTTCAGCCCGTGACGTTAACTGACATCGATTCTATTATTCCAAATTTTAATGACGTCTTTCATTCCCAAATTCCTATCTCTGAGGACCTTTCAACTGACATTTACTTCTCTGAAACTCCGAGTGACCTTGCATCTGACACACCCAAAAATAATAAAATGGAGTCTGTAATGACTGAAACAACATCTAATGACAATGATAAAGCTATTCCTTCGACTAAGCGAATCAAAATTATAGAGGATATTAGCTACTTTCCTAAAAAAAGGGTTAAAACATTGAATCCGGTCCCAAGTAATCCCCTTAAACCTATAAACATAAAAAAAATGAGTACTAGAACATTTTACTGTACCTTATGCAAAACACGAAAGGCGTTCAAATTACATGAAATGATTAACTGTCTTACCTGTAAGACATGGAACTGCATATCGTGTAGTGGTCCAATTCTCTCTGAATCATATATATGTGTAAATTTTCTAAAAGATTAACTTTGTAAACCACCAGGCTTTGTAGCCATTTTATAAGAAATAGGAAAGGCATGTAAAAACTGTGTACCTGCTGTACCCAAAAGTCTGATTAAGTTACTTTTTTATAACATTTAAATAGTTTATATATACATCTAATTAATATCTACAAATATTAACAATAGGGAATATGCATGTATTTTTTTAATATTTTTATTCGATAGTTTACATCGTCAAATAATAGTGAAAAAAAAATTCGACGGCAAAAAAGCAAATTAAAGTAGTTAAAAAAATGTTTAAAAATATCCAACCGATCCGGGCTATTTAAACGCCCTCCATTTGGCGCGCTTGGTGTGGTGACGTCACAGACCGTGAAAACGGACAAGCAACTGTCAAGTCAACGTCAAACACTCCTTTTTCTATGAGCGTTTGACATTGACTTGACACTTGTTGATTGACTTGACATTGACATTTTGATTGTTATCCCGGATTGTTACGTCACATCCGCTCTTAGCCTTTTCAAGTATTTGAATTACCAACAGTTTTTTGGGACTTTAAAAAAATTCATTTCTCGCTCAAAAAGAAATTTTATTCAAAAATATTGATGGAAGCATAATTCTAAAGTAACATAGTTTATTGAAAAAAATATTTGACCCACATTTGAATCACATGCATATTCCCTATTATTTTCATTCGAACTCGGATTTCTTGTATAAAAAGAAGGTTACCAAATATTAAAATTAGAATAAGGGATATCGTACAGCAATGTTTTGTTTAACTTTCACGTTATGTGTTTAGTCCTTAAGTTTAAATAATTCTATAAAAACTGATTTTTTTGTGCCAACATTTTGATTTTTTCATTATTTTGATTTTTTGTACATTAGTTCCTAAGTGAACATTCAGTCCTATTTTTATTACAATCAAGATTTTTATTAAAAAAAAACTAAACTACATAATTAGAATAAGGAATATCGTATGGCAATATTTATAGTTTTATGTTAAACTCATGTCACTAAGTCATTAATTATAGAATCTATGCATCCACGACGTTCCTACTTGATCAATACCAAAAAAATGTGAAGACAAGCAGGTATAAGTAAATTTTACTTGTTTAAATCTTTTATATCCTATGTAGATCCAAAGTTCCTATTAATTTAAGTAATTACCAAAAATATGTGAACACAACAGAAAATATTTTATATTATGAAGATATTTTAAATTTGATTGTAAATGAAAAATGTTTTGTTTCAGTACAAATTACATGTAAAAAGAAAAAGTGTGATATTTTTTATTAATATTTTTGATTATTAAACTTGTTATGAACACCGCTTATGTTTCAATTTAGTCACGATGACATTTCCTTTGAAGTCACTGTCACAATTTTATATTCCAAGTTATAGGCTGTAAAGTGGATTTTTTTACTAGTAATGGTATATTTTGGGATGAAATATAATAGAATATGATACTCATTTTCATTTGAAATAGTTTGAATTCATTTTCAAGGTGCTAAATTAACTACAAAGTTAAAAATATAAGTCGCACTGACCTAAAACGTGACGAAAATATTTTAATATGTGATTTAAAGCTAGAAATATATTTCAAGTAGGGTAAAAGAAATTGATTTCAAAAATAGTATTATTTATTTTAACTAATAATTGTTAAGAATTTGTAAAAGATAGTTCACATTGCTGATAAAATAATATTTGTGATCGTTACTAAATGGACGGTGCTTGTCATGGATCATGTTTGAAATTCCGTTTTTTTTGAAACTGTATACTTTTTAGTTTTAAACTATATTATTTTTCTTAAACTTTGATAAATGCCGCATCGATTGATTATTAAACGAACTTACCTGTAAGTGAAGTTCTATCCCAATTATATGAGTACGTTTCATTCGAAGATAAATTATAGACACATGTAGTACCTTCATTGTACTGGCAACTTCGCACTTTTAAAATATTAGGGTAGATTGAAAAACTTTCCCGCTCGCGCTCCGTCCGACCCGCCGCAACGGCGGCGACGCGCCTCATTCTTTAGAGTCCTATTACAAAATTTTTAGATTTAGGGCTCAGGGAAGGGAGGGACCTTTATCTTCGAATGAAACGTACTCATATAATTGGGATAGAACTTCACTTACAGGTAAGTTCGTTTAATAATCAATTATATTTCGTACGTTTCATTCTTCAGATAAATTATAGACACATGTAGATGTTTAGAGATTAAAATTTTGTAATTAGATAGTATTAAATAAATAGGATTGAAACTAGAGTTTTATTACTAGGAATCATTTAATTAGGTAGATACTCAACACAACTTCAACATTCTTAGGTTTGTACAAAACATAAAATTAAAAATAAATGTAAATATTTTGCTCTTTTATAAAACAACATTAATTTAGACACTTGTAAAGAAATTCAAGAACAATCAGATAAATGAATACTCTAATCACAGGTAAATAAAGTCCCGGTTGTTAACCAGGGAGAAAAACTGATCTTGCGAAACAAGCATCATCGTTCACTGGACGATTATAGAATTTAGCAAACGTCTGCGACGATTGCGACCAACCAACAGTCTTCCTGATGACGTCAAGCGAGACGCCTTGCTTGCGCGCCGTGGATGTGGCAGCGTGTCGGGTGCTGTGCGCACCAAACGTCGACACATCCACGCCGCTTTCTGCGAGCACCTGTTTTATCCATCGGCTGATGGTTTGTGTACAGGTGGCCTTGTATGGTCGCTTGTATGTCATCAGAAGATTTTCAACTGTATTTGGCCTTAAATCTTTTGTAATCGACAAATAATCTTTCAAAGTAGTTGCTGGACAAATATTAATGTTTTCTTTGAAGTAAGGAAGGAATAAAATTGGTTGGTCACGACCGGGAGCAGATGTTTTAATGATATCGGAAATTATAATGTTGACTCCGTTAGGACTAATATTAATGTTTTTTATTTTAATAGACGTAATTGTTTGCGCTCTGTGAGCCGTGCATAAGGCTAATAATATTACAAGTTTCTGAGAAATCTTTTTTAAAGGTAGTTCTATATTAGGGCCCCATTGAGCTATATGTTGTAGAACTATTTGTGGGTTCCACGTAGATGCGTATTTTGGGATGTTTGGCCTTAATTTATAGGCTCCTTTTAATAACCTTTTGATCTGTTCATGAGATCCTAAATCATCGCCAAATAGTAAACTTAAAGCCGAACGGTAACTATTAAGAGAGCCGTAAGCTGCACCTTTATTAAACTGTTCGGTCAAGAATGATAAAACTGACGGTATACAAGATTTGTATGGATCTATTCCATTGTTAAGGCAATACTGCCACCAGTTTTTTAAGGCCACACCATATTGCTTCAATGTGTTCTTGGCTAAAGATTCCATCATTAAATCCAAAGAGGCCATAGGGACACCTCGTTTTATGAACGCTTTCCTGATAGTTTCGCTGCACCCAGGGTAACTCCTTTGATTTGTGGATTCCTAGAGGAAGACCATATATTGTTAATTTCGGAATTTAGAAATATAATATCTGAAGTGAGCAACTTTTGTAATAGAGGGAACCAGGGTTGCGAAGGCCAATAGGGGAAGACAAGTATGCCTTCGGCCTTATCTATGGTGACTTTTTCTAAACATTTTAATATTAAGGAAAAAGGTGGGAAGGCATAAAAGAGCATGTTATCCCATGGAATTGTGAACGCGTCTATAGCTACGGCATCTGGGTCTGGTTTCCATGATACGTATTGATGGCATTTGGTATTGGTGCGAGAAGCGAATAAATCGATATCTGGTTTGCCTAGTCTAGTCATAATTTTATCAAATACTTCATCCGACAATGTAAGTTCTATGTCTTTGTTAATCTTTCGAGATTCTTCATCGGCTTCTTTATTATCTTTACTTTTAATATAAGAGGCAGTTAAAAATAAATTTCGTTCTTCGCACCAACTCCAGATTTCTCGTGTCAAGTCGTTTAAATGGGGGTATTGGATACCACCCATGCGATTAATGTAACTTAATGCTGTGGTATTATCTATACGTAATAGAATGGAACAGTTACGTATATCGCGTGCGAAACATTTGAGACCAAAAAATACTGCCAGCAGTTCTAAATAGTTGATATGGAATTCTAACTCCGTTGACTTCCATTTACCGTTAACTCTTTCGTTATCGCAAAATGCGCCCCAGCCAGACCTGGAGGCGTCTGTAAAAATTTCTAGTTGAAACTTATCAGGCCTTAAAGAAGTAGATGTCGAAAAAATGATCTGGGACCACCATTCCAGATCCGGCAGTATTACAGGCGAAGGACTAAATTCAGATTCGTATGTCTTATAAGTCTTTAATGCTAAGTATTTTTGTCTCTCGAGACGTTTGGTATACACCCAACCGTATTTAACCGCAGGACAGGCGGATGTTAAAACACCGATCAAACTGGCAAACTCTTTAATAGTGCAGCGTGGTAAGGAAATCCACTTTTTTACTAATTTTAAAATATGTACGCGTTTATCATTCGGTAAGGATAAAGACATGTTATTAGAGTTATAATTAAAACCTAGGAATTTAGTCTGTTGTGATGGTTGTAAAGAGCTTTTTTCGACATTTATCACGAATCCTAAACATTGTAAAAGTTTAACAGTCTCCTCTACGTTATTTAAGCATTCCGTATACGTAGCGCCAATACATAACAAATCGTCGAGATATACAACAGATGAATAGCCGCGATATCTGAGGTGAGCCACAACCTCTCTCATAATTTTCGTAAATGTTCTTGGTGCCGATGATAAGCCGTAAGGCATAGCTTTAAATTCATAAGTTAAATTTTCACCGGTTTCATTATGAAATTGAAATCTTAAATATTTTCTGTGTGATGGATTAATTGGTACCAATAAATATGATTCCTTTAAATCGATCGTGGCCATAAAGCCGTTATGAGGAATTAATTTGCAAGCTGTTCTATAGTCCTCCATTTTAAAATGATTTTGACTTACGAATTTATTTAGCAATTTTAAGTTTAAAATAAATCGTTTTCCGCCATTTGATTTTGAAGTTAAAAATATTTTAGAAATAAATTGATCTGATTGTGGTTCACATTCATGTATCGCGCCTAATTGTAACAAGTTATCGATCGCCACAGACATATCTCTCTGTTCTTCATTCGTAAACGTGTTAGAGGGTACAACATGTTGATAAACTTGTTCAGAAAATGGTATCACGTAGCCATTTTTAATCCAATCCAAGATTGTACTATTACTAGTGATGTTCATCCAACAGTTGTAAAAATATTGCAAACGACCTGCGTGTACCTGTATCGCTAGCGTCGTGTCTGGGCACGGTGCTTGCCCTGGCCGGGGGAAGCTCGAGGTCGCGTCGTCGTCGGCTGCCGCCGGTATGCTGCCGCTGCTCGTGGATAACCTCCTCGCCCCCCCCTGCTCGCCGAGGCATAACGAGGGGGGCCAGTCCCGTTTCCCGAAAACCGAGTCCTCGCTGTCGATGGTCCAGCTGTGGGTGCGGATAAAGACGTCGCCCTTTGAGCGGATTTTTTAATCAGCGATCCTTGTCGCTCAATAGCTTTAGAAGCTCTTATAGTTTCTGAGAGCTTTTCTCCGAAAAGCGTCTCGTCCCTTTCGTGGTCTTTTATAAGTGGCGTAAAAGACTTGTCCAGGCAGGGAGTTATGAGTTTGGTCCTCACCTGAGTTTCGGTATAATGTAGGTCGGTTAGGATCCTACAGCTATCAGAAAGAATCCTAATAGCCTGAATTTTATCATCTCCTAGAAGAAGCTGGGTAATAGCTTTATTAAGCGCGGTTATACCGAGGCCCAGTTGATCTTGTTTCAACTGTATATTTTTATCACGGTTAATAATTATTTCTGAGACCGCAGCCTTAATTTCTGGATTCAAAGTAGGCGCCCTAAGGAGTTTGCAGTTTTCCGGTATCTGATACTCTTTAAGTATTTTTTCTTTGAGGTCCTTGGTAAGTCCTTTTTTTAGTAAAGGAATCCAACGTTGTGCTAAAGTCTGGTGTATGTTTTCGCCGTAAATCGGTTGTTCATCCGTGGTATCGCCCAGCGCTGATAGTAATTCCGGATCGAGCTGCGGAGAATCATCTTGCGCTAGTTGAATCGGCGCCTCTGGAGTCATTTCAATGTTTTCTTGAACGTCATGAGATTCAACTGGAACGTGAAGCTGCGTCGCCGTGATATCATCTTGTATGGTTCCGTCGTCTGAAACGATTAACGTTTCGAATTTAAAATACTGTTTTTTTTTTTTTTTTTTTTTTTTTTTTTTTTTTTTTTTTTTTTAACCCTCGTGTTGACCCGCAGTCAACCTCCAGGCATATTTTACACATCGTGCTATACCTTCGTGATACCCTCAAAGTGATATCCTCCAGGCTAGCTTAGAGATGCTAATTTATTTATTCTGAACCACATATCTTTATATGTAGTATAAAAGGTATCACGTACCTTTACACAGTTTTGGTTGTAACTCGTACACGAAATCACTTAATAAAAAATACATCATAACTAACCTTGATTTTTCTCGGAATCCGACGAAGATGAGTATATAATCACACGACTTCGTTTTTTGTTTGCACTTTCTTTAAGTCTTTTAATTTTATTTTCATAGTAACTAATTTTGTTATCAGCGCTACGCTTAGACATAATGTAAAAATAATTTGAAGATAATTTTAACGAAATATCACTGAATATAAAAGTATTGAAGAGTGAGTGCTTGTTGCCACGCACAAAGAAAGAATGAGGCGCGTCGCCGCCGTTGCGGCGGGTCGGACGGAGCGCGAGCGGGAAAGTTTTTCAATCTACCCTAATATTTTAAAAGTGCGAAGTTGCCAGTACAATGAAGGTACTACATGTGTCTATAATTTATCTGAAGAATGAAACGTACGAAATATAATTCATAAAGAAAGCTAAAAAAGAAAAAAAGATAATTGTCCATATTGTCCCCTTAGTAACGGTACAATTTTTCACGGATTGGCCCGATTACGTTAGACTTCGAATGCTTTCTTACGAGCTACAACCTCAAACTAGAAATTTATCAACCAACTCGTTTCAGCAGCAATACTTGCTTGGACAACTTTGCCCACAACTGTAAACATAACTGTCAATCGGAGGTATTAGACTTCGGCGTATCAGACCATAAAGCCCAAATATTAAAAGTGAAAGTCATTAAGTCTTCTCAAATTAAATATTGGAAAACGTTAAGACGTGATATTTCTACTGATAACCTAATGCAATTCAAATCCTATCTTCAGAGTTTATCATTTTCTGATGTATATGCCACAGAAGATCCTAATAAGTCCTACGATAATTTCCTATAAATATTTCTACTTCTACATGATTTATGTTTCCCCTATAAAGTAGTCACAATAAGATCTGATAAAAGGATAAAATGGTTGTCCCGAGGCATACGTATATGCAGTAAAAGACAGCGACAATTACTCTGGCAACAAAGAATGAAACCTACATTTGGAAACAAAGCTACATTCAAAAACTATTCAAAAAGATTTTAAAAAATCATCAGACTGACTCAAAAAGCTCAAAATAATTACCTAATTAATAATTCTAGTAATAAATGTAAAACCACATGGCAAGTTATAAATAATTCATAAACAACAAGTGAACCTATATTACAAATAAAAAAAGGAGAAAAAAGTATACCAAATCCTAAAGAAATAGCCGAGTCATTCAACAATTACTTTATTGACCAAATTTAAGATATAGAAAAACTTACAACTTCAAGTAATGTAATAAATATAAACAGCAATTCCCATTCAATTTTTATACAACCAATAGTCCCCCAAGATGTTATTCGTATTGTAAAATCTTTAAAAAACAAAAAAAGTGTTGGTTACGATGGGATTTCTATTAAAGTTATTAAATTTGTTTCTGACTGCATAGCTTCTCCTCTAGTACATATAATTAACGTTAGCATTTACAGCGGTATATTTCCGGAAAGCCTCAAAACAGTTATTGTAAAACCTCTTTTTAAAAAGAACTGCAAAGAAGATATGTCAAACTATAGACCTTTTACCTTGATACCTGTCTTCTCAAAATTAATAGAAAAAATAATCTATGAAAGACTTTACTCATTTTTGACACGATACGATATATTATGCGATGAACAGAAGGGATTTAGGAAAAATAAAAACATCAATATGGCAATTTACGATTTCCTTTTTAAAATACTGCCTATTGTAGATGTTAAGACACCCATATGTGCAATCTATGCAGATATGTCCAAAGCGTTTGATTATGTTAATCACGATATCCTTCTTAGAAAACTTCAAGCATACGGAATTCGAGGAAACGCCCTGAATTTGATAAAATCTTATTTATATGGCCGCAGACAATGTACCGAGGTATCTAGGATATGTCTAAAAACAAAAAATGAATTAAAATACAGATCTTCATACAGAGTAATCAAACATGGCGTCCCTCAGGGCAGCGTCATTGGCCCTTTATTGTTTCTATTGTATATAAACGACCTCCCCCGCCAAACACCAAATCCAATAGTATTATTCGCCGATGACAGTACGTCTTTAATAAAATGTACCAATAAACAAAATTATGAACAAGATATTATTAGCACACTCGGTTCTCTAATAAATTGGCTAACCTAATTTAATAATAAATCTTCAAAAGACTAAAATTATGCATTTTTTCCAAAGAATCTTCCTTAATAACATGAATATAAACCACAATGGTCAAGCCGTTGGCACAGTGGATGCTGAAATTTTTTTGGGTATATTAAATGATAGCCAACTCACTTGGAAGGCTCCAGCAGAGAGTATTTGTAAGAGATTGAGTACATCTGCTTTCATGCTGCACAATTTGTCCAAAAAAGTAGACCTGTCTATCGTGTTGGTTGCCTACCACGGACTGGTTGTTTCACTTTTAAGGTTTGGTGTAATATTCTGGGGCAACTGTAGCGAGAAAGAAAGTATTTTTAAAGCTCAAAAACGCTGCATCAGAGCTATGTTTGCCCTAAAAGTAACTGACAGCTGTCTACCTATATTTCAATCTCATAAACTGTTAACCTTCCCATGTCTTTAATTATGTATATTTGTTAAAACAAATTCACACCAGTTTACCACCTTGAAAGAAACTCGAAATAAAACAATAAGTATTAGATCCCAATATAAAAATCTTTTGAGCACGGGTGCTTTTAAGACTGCACTTTTAAGAAAAAGTGTTATTTGTATGGCACCACTTGTTTATAATAAGTTACCAAATAATGTCAAAGAACAAGCACTAACTAAATTTAAAAAGCATGTTACAGAATTACTTTTGCACAAGTGTTATTATTCAGTACAAGAATAATTCTTAGATGATAAGTTTTATTAAATTCTTTTAAAATGTAAATTTGCATGCCAATTAAGGTAGAATATACAAGGAACCATAAAACTTTGTAACACCTAATAATATGTACCTACATTCATTGCAAATAAATAAATCTATTCTATTCTATTCTATTCTATAGCGTTGAAAGAAAAAGGTGACCTCACAAATTGTCTCGAAAATTTCCAGAAAACCATTCAAGCTAGCATTCAAGAAAACTGCGCAGAAAAAGTTTCGTTCGCTGAAATGGTAAAAACCAACAAAAATAATTACTTGTGCCCAATAATGTAAGCTCTATTGCAATTTATCCAACAGATAAATTAAAATCTAGTGACGACACTAAATCTCTTGTCCAAAAAAATATATGCCCTGAACAAATGAAGTTGCACGTAAGAGGATTGCGCAAAACAAAAAACGGAGGCGTTATAATCAGCACGGAGTCCAAAGTGGACATTGAAAAACTTAGGAAATCGTCTCAGCTAAATAGTTCCAGCCTGAAAGTGGAAGAGCCCCATAAGGGTGCGTTTCCACTGAAGCGGAGTCGAGCGGAGCTGAGCCGAGACGTGCAGGAATCTTCCAATCACAAACGAGACGAGAGACGCGATATAGATTTCAACCATTGTGATTGGTCGATTCCTGCAGGTCGTAACTCTTTTTTGGCCTCTATAAATTTAAGTCACAAGTCAGGTAAAAAAGAAGGACCTACGTGCAACTTTACCCTTGAAGTAACTGCAAGCACAAGAAAGGCGCTTATAAACCAAAATAGAGTGTTCATTAATTAGACATCCTGCCCAGTGAGGGACTTCACTCTTGTGACCAGGTGCTTCAAATGTCAACAGTATGGAAATGCTGCAAAGACTTGTCGGGAGGCTAGCCATACGTGTGGACATTGTGGAGAACAAGGTCATCAGGCGAATGAGTGTACTAAACATGCTGAACCGGCACATTGTGCAAACATGCTTGCGATTTAAAAAACCGAACAACCACAAAACAGGCGATCAAGAATGCCCTGCAAAGAAAATAGCTGAGACAAGATACATAAATTCTATAGGTTATAATGAGGTCGCGTAAGAGCGCCAAGTCTTTTTTAATTAATGTTATTTAAGTACTTATTGTAATATTGCCCTTTACACATAAAAATCGTTTTAGTTTTTATATTTCGCATTCATAAATAAACATGATTACTGATAAATAAACATGATAACATGATTACTCATCTGTGGCTCGAAGAACAATAATAGGCATATTATTACAAGAAGTTCATTTGTCATGGAAAACATTACTTTTAGAAATACAATCAGGAGAAATAAATCTGAATGCGATCTATCTACAATAACCATGGATCGCACACTGCTCAGCTCAACGTTATCCGAAGTATCTGATACGGAGGTACTGGATCTGTCGACGAAAAGTATGCCGACAAGTACGGGACTTAGCCAGGCTGACTTTCGGCAGATACACCAACAGGTTACAGATCTGCGTTTGGAACTCACTACTGCGCACGAAGAAATAGCAAATCTGAACCACGAATGCAACAGTCTTAAGCAGAAACTGGAAGACAACAACAAGCAAATTCATCTCCTGAAAAAAGTGTCAAGTGAATCCTTGAAAATGAGCCCAGTGTTCGCACAATTCACACCACAAAACAAGGGTTCTACACCTCTGCTGAAGAAACTGACGAACGTTAAGATACGCTTATCCCGGGGCCAAATTAATAACTCTGGTAGAATAACTCATACTGAAACACCTAAAACTCATACTAACAGTATTCCACAACGGCTTGTCAGCCAAATGTCGGATAATTTCGGAACTGACTTAATATCAAAAAACTACAACAAAACCGAGGATCTGATAAAGAATTTACCTAGCCCAGCAACCTGGACCTTACCTACCATAGTTGGAAGTGACTGTGAACAAAACACAGTGAAGCCTAAAACCACAACTGAAGGAAAGAACAATAAAGAAAATAATGACAATAACAAAAGAAGAATGATTTACATTATTGGTGACCAACAAGCTCAAAATCTTTCGGAAAGAATGCTTGAAAGTAGGCAAGGTAAATGGAATGACGATTATGGTATATTCGGAATGGTAAAATCATCTGCCACAAGCTGCGAAATACTAAAAACGTGTGAAAATATGGCAAAAACTGTCACTAACAAAGATATTGTAATACTGTGTTTTGGTATATGTGACAAGAATGTATACAAATATGTGTCGAATTTAAGTAATATATTATACATATTTAGAAAGCAAAAGATTCTCATAACAAATGTACAACACAACCCATATCTTAATGAATACATGCTTAACAGACAGTTGTATCTGATTGTAAAAAATTATATTAACTGTAAATTAATTCTAATGCACGACAGAAATGTTTTTCTGAATAAAATGAATGACTTTACGAGTATGCTAAGTTCTAAGATTAATTTAGAAATAGATTCTATGACCTACAATGAACAATTCTTGACCTTTTCTAATAAAACGAAATACCTATTACAGCCAGGTGTTTGCACTAAAAATAAGCCGTACATATCCCAAATGCCAGAGGAAAACAAAAAAGGTACCATTCCTTACTATTTCAAACCTAAAAACCTAATGCAATCTTTTAACAATCCAGAAATGCCATTTAAGAAAGGAACTATCCCATTTTTATTCAATAAAATGAAAGTAACTAATCAGTCAAACATAAAAGAACGTTCCCTTAAATCGAATGCACCATTTTTTCGTACCTCACAGTAAGTCAAGTTTGATACTGTTTCATCAAAACATTGCAGGTATTTTTAATAAGATAGACGAAATAACGATGGCACTGAATGAATTATCTCAGAATTCGAAGGAAATTGACATCATTTGTTTAAGTGAATCATTCATAAAAAGCAAAACAGAATCACTTGTTAAGATTCCTGGTTACAAACTCATCGCTGCATACTGTCGAGATACTAAACGAGGTGGGACATGCATTTTCATTAAGAATGAGATGACCTGCGTTAAATTAGATAAATTAATAAATGACATTGCATGTAATTTTAATTTTGAATGTACTGGAATAGAATTAACAAATCAAATCATCATTATTTGTATTTATAGGACACCAAATAGCAATCCCAAAGTTTTCCTAGCAAAATTGGAAAAATTACTAATTAGGGTCACAAAGAAATCAAAGAAGGTAATTATTTGTGGTGATTGGAATTTAGACACAACAAAACCAAGTAAAAGTTGCCAAGAACTCTTAGGGTTGCTGAAAAATTTCAATATTGAATTGCATATAAAAACACCAACACGAAAACAGTCGTGTTTGGATTTATTTGCAAGCAATATTAAAAAAGCTAAAGGTGAGGTTCATCACCTGGCTCTTTCTGATCATGAGACCAGGCAGACGCTGACAGTGACGGATAATATAAGATCAAACGAACTTCTTGAAGTGAAGTTCGATCATTATTATATGAGTCGCTTCATTCTTCAGATACAAATAACCATGTAGTGCCTTTATTCTACAAGGCTCTATTCGCACGTTTAAAGAATCGACTTTTAGTCGATTTTCGTTTTTTTTTTTTTTTTTTTACCTGTCAACCTCACTAGCGTGGCGTGATGTTCGTGCTGTGAACCTCATTCTTGTTTAGAGATTAGTTTTCTACGATGGGTTTGGGTGGGTGAGGACTTTGTATCTTCGAATGAAGCGACTCATATAATAATGATCGAACTTCACTTCAAGAAGTTCGTTTGATCTTATATTATATTACGTCGCTTCATTCTTCAGATACAAATAACCATGTAGATGTTTAGAGATAGGTTCTCACATAGTCAATAAAACTTGACATATCAGTAGAAAACTTTAATTTGAATAACAAAAAACAGTTTGTTCTTAATTATAAATAATTGTAAATTAAAGTAATCATTATTAGAACAACAAAAAAAAAAATAACAATAAATACCTAAATGTATTTTGATTAAATTAGTTTTAAGCTTACATAACTATAATAGTAATTTATAACTCTAGATCTGAATTACTGATGGCGCAGACAGATCGAGCAAAAATTCCATCATCAATTAATGGTCGGTTATAGAACCGAGCAAACGTCTGAGACGTGCTAGCCCAGCCAGCCGTCTTCCTGATGGTGTCGATACAGACTCCAGCGGAGGCCGCCGCCGAGGTGGAGGCGTGACGCGTGCTGTGCGCACTGAACACTGTGACGTCGACGCCGCTCTCCGCTAGGGTCTGCTTGATCCACCTACTGATAGTTTGTGACGATGCTTTTTTATATGGTCTTTTAACGGTAAGCAAAAGACTATCGGTTCCTTCGGGTCGTGAAGCATATGTTACCTCGAGGTAATCATCGAGAGTCTTTGCAGGACAAATCCTTGGGTTTTCAACGAAATACGGTAAATACAAAACCGGTTGTTCTCGATTTGCTCCAGAAGTCTTTATCATGTCAGTTATGTTTATCTTTATACCAGAGGAGGATCTATTGATATTTTGCACTCTAATTAGGGAGAAGGTTTGTACTCGGTGGGAAGTGCATAACGCTAATAAAACTGAAATTTTTTTTGTTAATTTTGTAAGGTCAAGATTGGTATTGGAGTACCATTGGGAAACGTAGTCCAGTATTACTTTTGGGTCCCAAGTAGTGTTATATTTGGGACGAGATGGCTTTTGCCTGTAAATTCCTTTGAGTAGACGTTTTATTCTCTCGTCTGCTCCAATGTTATTCCCGAGGAGTAATGAAAGGGCAGAGCGATGGCTATTGATAGCACTGTATGATGCTCCCTTATGAAAGAGATCCACCAGAAAGGCTATGACTGATGATACCGAAGCTTCAAAGGTATTAAGGTTATTTTCGAGACAAAATTGCCACCAATATTTGTAAGTAACGGAATATTGTTTCATAGTATTATCTGAGATGGAGCCTAGCATTAAGTCTAGCGCTACGTCCGGGGTATTCAGTCTCGTAAATGCTGTCCTGAGAGCGTCGCGGCCCCCAGTGTAAGGCTGCTGTGAAGCGGGTGACGAGATCTGTAATTTGAATGCAAAAGGTCCTCATTAGGATCCAAGAAAACAATATCTGACATGAGCATTCTTTTCAGCAATGGAAACCAAGGTTGGCCAGGCCAATAAGGAAAGACTAGGATGCCGGTGGCTGAGTCGTCAATGATTTTTCTCAAACATTTTAGGATTAAGGCAAACGGTGGAAAAGCATAGAAAAAAGCTGATTGCCAACTAATTGTAAATGCGTCAACTGTTATAGAATCAGGGTCCGGTCTCCATGAAATGTACCGGCTACATTTGGCATTGGTGCGGGAAGCGAATAGATCGATTTTTGGTTCACCAAGCTTTTGAACTATTGTTTGGAAGGCCCAATCCGATAGTTCCCATTCAGTATCTACGTTAATTTTCCGAGATTCTTCATCGGCTTCTATATTGTCATGTGTATTAATGTATGACGCAAATAAAAATATATTTCGCTTCTCACACCATTGCCAAATTGTTTTGGTCAGTTCATTTAAATGTGGAAACCGAACTCCTCCCATACGGTTAATATAGCTGATAGCAGTTGTATTATCCACGCGAAGCAATACGGAACAGTTAGAATGCAAGTCAGCAAAGCATTTCAAACCTAGAAAAACCGCTAGTAGTTCGAGGTAATTGATGTGGAAAGATAATTCCTGGTTTTTCCAGCCACCGTTTGCTCGATTACCATTACAGACGGCTCCCCAGCCGGTCCTAGAAGCGTCCGTGAAGATTTCTAAATTGAAATTTTCATCTCTTCTCAACGCATTGTATGTTATGTTGATGTTCCGTCCCCACCATTCTAGGTCAGGTAAGATGACTTCCGACAGTCTTATTTTTGCATCAAAGTCACCATACTTTAGAAGGGCTAAATATTTCTGACGTTCGAGAGTTTTGGTGTATAACCAACCATATCTAACTGCAGGGCAGGCTGCAGTAAGTACTCCGATCAACTGTGATAGTTCTCTAATGGAACACTTAGGAAGAGAAGAGAACTTGATGACCAATTGCATAATCCCTGTTCGTTTGTCATCCGGCAGGCCTAGTGACATATCAACGCTATTAAATATAAAGCCTAAAAACTTACAAATTTGTCGAGGATCAAGACAACTTTTTTCGTAATTAATAACAAAACCTAAGCATTTGAGCAATCTTAGTGTTTCATTAACGTTATCACGACATTCATCGAGAGTATTACCGATACAAAAAATGTCATCCAGAAATATTACTGACCTATAACCCTTGTGTCTTAAATGGTTAATAACCTCCTTCATTAACTTCGTGAAGACCCTAGGAGCAACAGATAAACCATAGGGCATTGCGTTGAACTCGTATGTTTGATCAAACTGGAAACGTAAGTATTTACGATGTTCTTTGCAAATAGGGACCAAAAGGTATGCTTCCTTTAGGTCAATACTTGCCATGAACCCATCTTTAGGCAAAAGCCTAGCAGCCGTCCTATGGTCCTCCATTTTAAAGTGCGCAGTGGAAACAAACTTATTTAAAGCTTTTAAATTTAAAATAAACCTTTTGCCTCCATTAGGTTTAGGAGTTAGAAAGATTTTGGAAACAAAATCATTTTTGGATCTATGACATGGGGATATAGCTCCTAACTCTAATAATTTTTTAATAGCATGTAACAAAACCGGTCGGTCGCTCGGAGATACAGAATTATGTATGGCTGATACTTGAGTCACTTTTTTAAAAAATGGAATGGAATATCCTTCAGATATCCACTTAAGAATTAACGGATTATCAGTAATTTTAAGCCAACAATTATAAAAATGCTGGATTCTCCCAGCGTGTACCTCTATTGCTGAGCTGCCGCACGCTGTTTGCTCTGGGCAAATGACTTCTGTTGAGCTGCGCCTGTCTGGGGTTTGCGAGGTGCTGGGGCAGTCCTCCTTGGCCCTCCCCTCCCCCCCCTGTTCGACGAGAAGCGAGAAGGGCCTCCCCAGTTTCCCTGGGAGCGTGGCCGGTTCGTTGGTGGTTGATATGTAGAAGGCGTTTTGAGGTTTGGTGCGGGCTTCTTGATTTGTAAGCCATGTTTTTCGATAACTTTCGTGGCCTTTATCTTTTCTGAAAGATTGCTTCCAAAAAGCATTTCGTCGCGATTAATATCGTGCATGATATTTAAAAACGACTTATCCAAGCCCGGAGTGACGAACTTTTTTCTCGCCTCAGTTTCTTCGAAGTGCAGATCGCACAACAAGCGACAGCTGTCACTTAAAAATTTAATGGCCTGAACTTTGTCTTTGCCATCGTCAAGTAACATATCTAAACCCTTATTAAGAGCGGCTATTCCGTGACCCAATTGCTGCTGTACTCCTTCTACTCTTTTGTCACGAACACGGGTACCTTCATTTACTGCGGCCGAAATTTCTGGGTTTAATTTAGGCGCTTGTAATAATGGGCAATTCTCAGGAATGAGGTACTCTTTGTGAAGCCTCTCTTTTGTCTCCTTATTCATCCCTTTTCGGAGAATAGGTAGCCAAAGCTGCGATAGGTTGTCATGAATTTTAGGGCCAAACTTTGGCGTCTCTTCCGTGGTTTCACCTAAGGCGGAGAGAATATCAGGATCCAATTCCGGTACAGGGGTTGATTCCTGTTCGCCATCAGGTTTGGTCTCCTCATCGGGTGACATGTCGATCATGACAGTCTGATCTATTAACCCTATGGGGTCTGGATCGGCGTCATTTTGACGTGGGTTGTCTAAAATAATAAAAAAAATTAAAGTTAAAAATTGAGGGTAGACGTACTTTTTATTTTTTACCTTGTATTAACACGCGGTTAATCTCTCGGGTAATATTACAACGCTAAAGCGGTTCTATAAATAACCGTCGTGAGGATACTTGATCCACCTCCAGGTATTTTACTTGTTTTAACGTAATCGTCATTTAAACAATTACGGAAATTACCTTTGTGCTAACACGCGGTTAACCTCTAGGTATAGTTACCTTCGTGATGACACACGGTCAACCTCCAGGCATTATAATTGAGATAATATTTTTTCTCCAAAGCACTTAATAAAAAACTATTTACTAACCTGAATTATCATCGGAGTCTTCCGATGATGAATATATAATTCTTCTATATTTTCTTTGTTGATCTTCTAGTTTTTGAATTTTACGTTGATAACGTTCTATTCTATCCTGATTTTTTCTTTTCGGCATTATAATGACGATTGTTGAGCACGAAATATTCACTAGTGTAAGGTACGTACGAACGATACCTCGCAAGAAAAAGGAATGAGGTTCACAGCACGAACATCACGCCACGCTAGTGAGGTTGACAGGTAAAAAAAAAAAAAAAAAAACGAAAATCGACTAAAAGTCGATTCCTTAAACGTGCGAATAGAGCCTTGTAGAATAAAGGCACTACATGGTTATTTGTATCTGAAGAATGAAGCGACGTAATATAATAAACCTAAAGCTATACTAAGCTGGTTTGAGTATAAAAGAGACTATCATGAAGAAAATATAAAAAAGTTTTGTGACTGTATATCTGCGCTTTCATTCTCTGATATGTATCTTATGGATAATTTAGAAGAGGCATTTCAGGTATTTCATGGGACATTACAACTGTTCTATAAACTATGTTTTCCCATGCAAAGAATAAAAAGGTCGAACGGAAAAAATAAAACTCCGTGGTTGACGAAAGGTTTAAAAAAGTCATGTATAAGGAAACGCTATTTACATTTAAAAACTATTCATAATAAGACAAACAAAAATAGATTAACAAAAAAGTATAAAAATTATAGTGGTATACTTAAACGTTGTATTAACAAATCTCAACAAATTCACAACAAAAGATATATTCAGAATATGAAAAACAAGTGCAAAGCTACTTGGGATATTATTAATAAAAATATTGGTGACATACAAAAAAATAATGACATAAAACAATTAGTATTAAAAACCAAAAACATCACTGACCCTCAAAAAATTTGTGACATGTTTAACGAATATTATATCCAATTGACAAATAATAATGAATTTAAGTATCGAATTGACGCTATAAATAGAACTATGAACATTGATCACAATAATACAATATTCTTAAATTCTACCGATTCGATAGAAGTATTCAGGGTAATCCAAAACCTAAATAATACTGCGTCTGTAGGTATTGACGAAATAAGTACAAAAATTATAAAAGCTTGTGCTAATCACTTATGCAAACCGTTGAGCGATTTAATTAACATATCGTTTTTAGAAGGCAGGTTCCCAAGCGCGTTAAAAAACTCAATAGTCAAACCGATATTTAAGAATGGTGATAAATCTAGCATGACGAACTATAGACCTATAACCTTAATTCCAATATTATCAAAAATATTTGAGAAGACAATATTAAAAAGGCTTTATGAATATGTGGACAAGTATAAGTTGCTAAGGCGGGAGCAATTTGGATTCAGGAAAAATAGCACCACTTCTTTAGCTTGTTTTAATTTAATAAAAATAATAACTGAGGCAATGAATGACAACATACCTGTAGTAGCTATTTTTCTGGACATGAGTAAAGCCTTTGACTTCGTTGATCATGAGCTATTACTAAGCAAATTGGATAAATATGGCATAAGGAGCCAAGCAAATGAATGGCTTAAATCTTATTTAAGTGATAGGCGCCAATGTGTACAAATATCAAAAGTCATTGATGGTAACAAAGTGGAATATAAATCTCATTTTAAAACGAATGCAGTAGGAGTACCCCAAGGCAGCGTGGTGGGATCGTTTTTATTTCTGCTATATATTAATGACCTTCCCAATGCAACACGCTACGAAACAATCTTATTTGCTGATGATACGACACTAATAATAAAATGTAATGACAAAAATTAATTGGAACAGGAAATTAATGAAGCAATCAAGGACATAATAAGTTGGCTAAATAACAACAATTTAAAAATCAATATAAATAAAACAAAAATAATTCAATTTCAAACTTATAAATCAAACTTTCAGACAGTATAAAATATGAAGACAGTATCATAGAACAGGTAGTAAACACAAAGTTTTTGGGCATAATAGTGGATCAAAACTGTAACTGGAAATCACACATCAATTACGTATGCGATAAGCTAGACAAATTCGTATACGCTATAAAACGTCTGCGATCAACAGTGTCCGCAGACGCAGCAATCACTGCATATCACGGATACGTGTCGTCTGTGCTATCTTACGGTCTGATACTATGGGGCAATTCAGTTGAACTTTTAATGGCATTTAGGGTACAAAAGAAGTGTGTTAGGGCAATATCTGGCGTCTGGTTTTTGGACAGCTGTAAACCTTTATTTAAAAAACTTCACATATTACCTTTACCCTGCATGTACATCAAAGAACTATGCATGCTAGTAAAACAAAATCCGCACTATTTTCGCTTGCAATCAGAAATCAGTCATAAAAAGGCTACTGCTAGAGATAAATATAAATACGAATTAAATGTACCTCAATGTAGATTGCAAATATTTAGGAGGAATGTATACGTTAATGCCATTCAGGTTATAAAGAAAACACTATTTTCTTGCTAATACTTTTAATCCGCACAACTTAACTATTTCACAATCAAACGACGACTGACTCTGCACTACATTATACCATTTTAAACGACTTTTGCCCCACCCAGAAATAACGATAATATCATAACCGTTATTTCTAAGTGTTGCCAAAGTAAAATAATACATTCAGTTGCCATAATGGAAGTACATTTTAAAGTGTCTTACAATATTAGTCATTTGTAGTTTGACAGTGTTGCCACAGTGGATATTATAATTCGATAATAATACATTTCTTATATTAATTCAATGAAATCACGACACTCGGCCATCCGACGGCGTGCTAACTCCGTAGTACGCACTATACAATCACGACACTGAGGCAATACATCAAATAGCAAAGTTATTCATATTTCTATTCATTTATTTGTGTTCCACAAGGTACCTAAAACAAGATGTTAACAAAAAAAAAAAAAAACTAAGAGCCGTTGTAGCAGGGCACATCAGGGCACAGCAATATAGCTAGATATTATAGTTAAAAATGTAAGTCGTAGAAATCTAAAAATTCTAATAAAATAAAATTGTACATTTAAACTGAATTGCATTACATTACCACAAAAAGTCAGTAACAATAACATAGATAATTTATTATGTTTTAAAAATTATAATCTAATGCGAGATCATATTTAAAGATTACAAATTGTGAATAAAGAAATGTTTTACGTGTATTAAGTAACAAATAAGTAACTACAAAAAAAAAAAATACATAAACAAGATTACATTATACATTCGTGATAGGCAATTCTTGCCTAGTAGGTACCTGTTTAAAAGAGAAACGAGTTGCACTTCACTTCACTTGTCCTATGACCGAATTCCGGCCACGGGGCGGTCAACCTCAACGGAGACCCGACAAGCACACAGGATGCATAGTGCAAACAGATGCACTTTCTGCTCTTCCTCGGTCCGACGGGACAGTAACCTGACATGACCGGCTAAGGTCAAGGCGCAGGACCAACGGCACCACATGTCCCTCCCGCCCCGAGGTACGGGGCGTCACAACTCCAATCTCTAGGCTGCCATTGAGTAATTCCTAGTGGGAAAACAAACAACACCCTGCCCGACCCGGGAATCGAACCCAGGACCCCACGCTCAGCAGCTGCGCTCGCGACCATGAAATCATTAAGCCTATATTTTACCCCTTTATTACCCTATCGTTTTGCTATTACTTTATATGAACCGATAAAAGGGAATAATTTCTTACTTTTGCCATAATTGTCGAAAAATTAACCCAGCTTCTTTAAAATGCCATACTCGACTTCAAATGTATTTAGTTGCCTAATGAATTAATAGTTCAGCGACAACCTTTTAGAGTATAATAAATGCTTTTCAAGCTTAAAAACAAGATACTGTAAATATGACTCGGCAACGTGAACGTGATAATTCTTAAGCAACTAAATTTGTGATATGTCTACGCATTGCCTAATCATTGCCATAGCTTCTAATAAGTTTATCAACTGCATCATATTGTTGTCATCAAATAATGTTAAGTAAATGAAAGCTCTAATTTCATGTAGTCTCCTATCTATCTATAATGCTACCATAAGTAATTTATGACTTGACCATTATATCTACCTCTAATTGGGTTCCCTATCCATTTGCATAAGATATTAAGACAATGTATCATGGCATACTTTTGTTTACATAACCGAACTATATTTAAGCATTACAACAGCTTACGAATAATTATTTTAGGCATAATTTATCGCGTCTAACTAGTTTGTTTCTGGATAATACGCCTAGTAACATTATGCGTATTAAAATTATGTCACATAATAACACAACAAAATTATGATAAAAAGGAAGATGATTTATTAATTAGATTGTTGAAAAAAATGGCTATTTCGATTTTATTAGCAGACGGATGTTGAATCTCTAAAATATTTATTGTAGACCACTTACAACATTAGTTGATGAGTTATCAATTTAGAAGAAAATTTATTTAACGGAAGCTATGAGTCATATTAATTTATACTAAATCACAATGAATAAGTAAGGGCAAGGGAAACCTTTTCAGAGTCAAAGGCATCTTATCTTTGACGATATTTTTAGAGATTTGAAGAAATAGGGGGTGATAAAACTACCCGGCGTTACTGATAGATAACCTATCGTACTTTAACCATTTCGATGCGATGGTCACAAGATGACAGATGGACACAAGGTCATAAGAATTGTCTGGTTGAACCTTTATGCTTTGCAATTTGCTTGATGACAAGCAACAGCGTTTAACACATTTAAACTGTTTCGCGTAAAAACTGTTCCACGATATTATTGTAGTCTGTGCTCCAAAACCAGTTAATAATTTTTTTCAAAAATTTGAATTGTTCTAGCAATGAGATATTTATTTTGTACTATCAAACTATGGATAAAATATAATTGTTACAACTAATACAAATGGTTCCAAGTAGTCTAAGTGTATGGCATGGAAATAGGATGCAATAGCCCATTACGCGTTCTTGCCGCATATCTTTGTTTTAAATATGCACAATTTATTTAAGAAATCATTGTTGCAAAGTATTTTTTTGTAATGTCTATTTTCCCGCTTAGATTCGACCTCAAATGTAAAAGAATCCAAAGCAGCTGATATTTGTATGCAGCTTAGTATTCGATGTTTGGTCGTACAGAGCAATCAAGGGTTTGTCATCCAACTCTATATTCATTGCACTGTCGGTTTGTGCAACCAATCTCACTCAAACTCTGAGCAAAACATTTCCTATTATTTGCAAAAAGTTTAATTTCGAAAGTAAACTGATCAATGTCTTGGCCTATTTTAATGCCAGCTTTATTGAGATAGTTCTCGAGCATTGAGAAAATCTTCACTAATTGACACGGTTTTAGTTTCTGTAACGGAATTTACCCACTTTAAAACATCTGTTTTAAAGGTACTGCCGTTAAAAGAAGTAACAAATACAACCGTTTTACCACTAACTATTTTATAACGGCCTTGATGTCAGTGATATTCTTGATTTGGATTCTTTGATGCTCTTAAAATCAAGATAATATCGCCTAAGTAATGCTCATTGGTATAGACTCACCAAACCAGACCCGAACTATGGTCGTATCTTCCTCAACATATACCTAGACGTAAGTTCCAATTGATATATATATCGGTCACTTCATTTCAAGGATATACATAAAGCAATTTCTCAGATTCCTTCATAACGAAAGTTTGATTAAATTCTGTAGTTATGTTGTTGAAAAGTTCAACACTGAATATCGGCTATTAATCTTTCTCTAATAAAAATATTGTACAAACTAGTTCAGAAAATGACGCAGAGCTCAAATAAGATTAAAATTAAATACACTAATCTATTTTCAAATAAATCAATGTACGGGAAGCGGCCATTGGTCTTCCTTTAAGTCCATACTTTACTTTTGCCTTCGAGTATTCCATATCCAATCTACTGCCTAACAGCCATCGATTTCACACCTACTGTGCAATTCTTGTTACACACCTAGGTACATGTTTCACATACATTGTTGACTACAGCAGCACACCTACATGGCCTACTAACAGCACGCATGCATGGCTGCATAAGATCACATAAGTGCCTACGTTAAACTTTGAACTACAGCTCATCTACATGGCTGCATAAAATCACATAAGTGTAAGTTAAATTCTAAACTACAGCTCGCCTACATGGCTGCAAAAGATCACATCTAGTGTCTAAGTTAAATTCTAAACTACAGCTCATCTACATGGCTGCATAGGACCACATAAGTGTCCAAGTTAAATTCTAAACTACAGCTCACCTACATGGCTGCAAAGGATCACATAAGTGTATGTTAAATTCTGAACTACAGCTCACCTACATGGCTGCATAAGATCACATAAATATTTAAGTTAAAATCTGAACTACAGCTCACCTACATGGCTGAAAAAGATCACATAAGTGATGTTAAATTCTGAACTACAGCTCACCTACTTGGCTGCATAAGATCACGTAAGTATTTAAGTTAAATTCTGAACTACAGCTCACCTACATGGCTGCAAAACATCACACAAGTGTCCAAGTTAAATTCTGAACTACAGCTCACCTACATGGCTGCAAAGGATCACATAAGTGATGTTAAATTCTGAACTACAGCTCACCTACATGGCTGCATAAGATCACATGAGTGTAAGTTAAATTATAAACTACAGCTCACCTACATGGCTGCAAAGCATCACACAAGTGATGTTAAATTCTGAACTACAGCTCACCTACATGGCTGCATAAGATCACATGAGTGTAAGTTAAATTATGAACTACAGCTCACCTACATGGCTGCAAAGGATCACATAAGTGATGTTAAATTCTGAACTACAGCTCTCCTACATGGCTGCATAAGATCACATGAGTGTAAGTTAAATTATAAACTACAGCTCACCTACATGGCTGCAAAGCATCACACAAGTGTCTAAGTTAAATTCTGAACTACAGCTCAACTACATGGCTGTATAAAATAACATAAGTGTCTAAGTTAAATTCTGAACTTCAGCTTGCCTTCATGGCTGCAATAAACTACACGCATACATCTCCATAAAGCTCACCTACATGGCTGAACTAGAGTGCAAGCCGCATGGAACTAAACTATACGCATACATCTCCATAAAGCTCACCTACGTGGCTGAACTAGAGTGTAAGCCGCATAGAACTCGAAACTATACTCGTACATGTTTATCTTGAATAGCTCGCCTATATGGCTGAAATAAACTATACGCATACGTCTCCATAAAGCTCACTTAATTACGCGGCTGAACTAGAGTGCATGCCGCATAGTACTCTAAACTATACTCGTATCTTTAAACTGAATAGCTCGCCTACATGGCTGAAATAAATTATATGCATACACCTCCATAAAGCTCACCTACGTGGCTGAACTAGAGTGTAAGTCTATCTACACTATACTCGTACATCTCTGAACAGCTCACCTACATGGCTGAACCCGAGTGCACGCCGCACAGGTCTTCTATACTCGTACATCTCTGAACAGCTCACTTAGATGGCTGAACCCGAGTGCACGCCGCATAGGCGTACATCTCTGAACAGCTCACCCACATGGCTGAACCCGAGTGCACGCCGCATAGGGGTCTACACTATACTCGTACATCTCTGAACAGCTCACCTACATGGCTGAACCCGAGTGCACGCCGCACAGGTCTTCTATACTCGTACATCTCTGAACAGCTCACTTAGATGGCTGAACCCGAGTGCACGCCGCATAGGCGTACATCTCTGAACAGCTCACCCACATGGCTGAACCCGAGTGCACGCCGCATAGGGGTCTACACTATACTCGTACATCTCTGAACAGCTCACCTACATGGCTGAACCCGAGTGCACGCCGCACAGGTCTTCTATACTCGTACATCTCTGAACAGCTCACTTAGATGGCTGAACCCGAGCGCACGCCGCATAGGCGTACATCTCTGAACAGCTCACCTACATGGCTGAACCCGAGTGCACGCCGCATAGGGGTCTACACTATACTCGTACATCTCTGAACAGCTCACTTAGATGGCTGAACCCGAGTGCACGCCGCATAGGGGTCTACACTATACTCGTACATCTCTGAACAGCTTACCCACATGGCTGAACCCGAGTGCACGCCGCATAGGGGGTTATAGTATACATTTCATTATATAGCTCATATAGTCATTAGATATAGCCCCAATCAACAAAATCTAAGCTACTGCTTAAGCTAACCAACAAACAAACCATAATCAAACCACCATACCGCCGTACCATCAACAAACTATAAAAAGCTGATCAGAAAATTCAGTGAACGGAACAGACTTAAAACATAATATTCAGATTATACGAATTGAAATCTCGTGGCTAAATTCCCAACATTCACTCGCACAATTTTTTTTTAATTTACTTATTCTCGAAGTTGTCCAATCCAATGATAGCTCTATCGAGGAGTTGCCTCGACCAAGAGTACCACGTGCACTGGCCCAACTATTCACTTATTGTTTATAATTAGTCCACTGCAACGATAACCTTATCGAGGAGTTGCCTCGACCAAAGGTAGCACGTGCATCGGCCCAATTACCATTATAATAATAATTTTTAACCATAATGTTTTAAATATTAACCATCTGGGAAATACGCCACAACGATTGCTTATTTAAATACCGAGTTATGAGACTACACAATAACCACCTCGCTCCACACTGAACTTATCTCGGACAAAAACAATGAACAATGTAAATGTAAATAATTTATAAAACTACTTACGATTTTACCAACCTATGGCTCGTGGTTCTTGTCACTTCTGACTTATAAAGAAAACACTATTTTCTTGCTAATACTTTTAATCCGCACAACTTAACTATTTCACAATCAAACGACGACTGACTCTGCACTACATTATACCATTTTAAACGACTTTTGCCCCACCCAGAAATAACGATAATATCATAACCGTTATTTCTAAGTGTTGCCAAAGTAAAATAATACATTCAGTTGCCATAATGGAAATACATTTTAAAGTGTCTTACAATATTAGTCATTTGTAGTTTGACAGTGTTGCCACAGTGGATATTATAATTCGATAATAATACATTTCTTATATTAATTCAATGAAATCACGACAAGGTGTACAACAAGTTACCTAATTCATTTAAAGAACTTCCCATCCCTATGTTCAAGAGAAAGCTGACCAGTTGGTTATTGGATAACTGCTTCTATGATATTCGCGAATACTTGGAATATTGCAAAAATCCAAGATGATATGAACTTAATTTTGACATTTTAAAGTAACGATTACCTAATTACATTTTATAATAATACCTACTAATTCTTGTTGGACATATTGTAAATCACAATTGTCGAGAATGACAAGTGAATATTTGTACACCATATATTTTGTGGTAGAATGTAAGAACTAACAAAAATACTAACACCATACTATGTAAAACTACATTCTTACAAATAAATAAATAAATAAATAAATAAACATGTAATCATCACTTTTTGTTGACACGGTAAAATTTTCTGTACGTATAATAAAGTAAAGGCGACCTTTTTAAAATTAATGTTAAATTGCAATAATCATAATAGAACATCTTTGCAAAAATGTCATAAGTTGATGCAAAAAAGTAGCATAGATACTTATAGAAATAGAATAAAAATTACTCTAAGTTATTTAGAAAAATCATCACTCTAACACAGCGTTCACAAAACAACTACAGAATTAAAATATCAGACAATAAATGTAAAACTGCCTGGCAAATAATAAATCGAGGAAAATTTTATGTACCTAAAAATTATATTTCAAAAATTAAAATCAATAACGACAAGATAACGGACGCGAAACAAATTGCAAATGAGTTTAATAACTATTTTATCAATAAAATACAACCAATACAGACTAGTCATAAAACTACAACACCCATCGTTAATAGCAAAAACTCAATGTTTATGGCACCCACCACAACAGGCATATAAAATCATTATGGGTTTGAAAAACACTAATAGCGTGGGTTACGATGGTATCTCAACTAAAATAATCAAATCAGTAGCATCTGAAATAAGCCACCATTTGTCTCACATCATTAATCTCAGTATTATGGCTGGCAAGTTTCCTGACGCACTAAAGATGGCTATCGTTAAACCATTATTTAAGAAAGAAGACAGAAAGCTGATGGAATACTACAGGCCTATTTCTCTGATACCTATCTTCTCTAAAATATTTGAGAAATTCATTCAAAAGGAATTAAACGGTTATATAGAAAAAAATAATATACTATGTAATGAGCAAAAAGGATTTCGCGAAAATAAGACTATAAGTATGGCCATCTATGACTTTCTATACACCGTATTGACAAGAGTAGATAAAAAAACACATGTATGTGCTATCTTCTGCGATATGACTCAAGCATTTGACTATGTAAAACATGACATTTTAATTAGAAAACTTGACGCGTATGGTATTAGAGGTAATGTACTTAATTTATTTGAATCTTATTTAAGCAATAGAAAGCAAATGACCGAAATCACTAGAATTAATACTTGTGACGTTGCAAATTGACATCTTAGGCGACATCTAGCGGTGGAGCTAGGTAGCTCCAGAGTTTCTCAATACTGGAGACGGATCGTTGTTTTTGGGTTTGGATAATTAATTAGATGTAAATTAAGGAATTAAAATTTATTAACATTCAGATGTAATCACCCAAATTTTATAGTCATGCAATGTCCAATAAATTAAATTTAATTCTTATGATATGGTTTCGGAAGCGGATTGTCACTTGTCAAAGAATTCTGTTTTTAGTCTGTGGTTAGAACTTTCTCGAAGGTCGATATCGAGGAGTCAGGTCTAGGGTCCTGCGTGTGTGACGAGAAGGGTGTTCCTTCCCGATCCTGGTGACGCTACGCAATGATGGAGTTTTAACAGCCGAACCTGTCTGGCTTTTTATGCTAGCCTGAACTGATGCGAACGTGAAAGACGTGACGCTCTGGTGCCGTCCCGTGGTCTGGTGAAATAGCAGTTAGTCCCGACTAGTGGCGGGCAGTGTGCTGGTTGACCCGGGCTTTGGCAGTTTTGAGGTTAGATCCTGCGAGTGCTGGCAGTGTGGCCATCCCCGTATATTGGAAGGCCTTACCATCCGGTAGCTCGTCCAGGAAAGTGTCGCCGCTCCATGTAACGATTAGCGTCATCGTTTTCCTTACGGATCCCGTAGGCCGCGTGTACGTGGGAACCCAGAGTTTTCTCTGTGGTTCCATGCCAAGGGACTTGATTCCGTCAACTGACGTCAACTGAGAGTCCGTCGTGAACAGAGGGACAGTTAACACCTGCAAGTTTTTGTAGTAGACCCTTTGAGAGTGATACCCAGGTGACCATTTTGTTAAGGTCATTTCCAAGTGATTTAGGCCTATGTGTAGTAAACTAGGTTATAAACCAGTTGTTCTAAATTTCATGTGTTAGGTTGTGTCTCAGGGTGCTTTGCCCCAAATGTTATAATTCCTCTTATGAGCACAACCATATTTAAGGTCACTGATTATTCGATTGAGCTAGAAGTTGTTAAGCGTTCATCTCACGGATCCTCACAAGCGACCTTGAGCTTGTTGAAATTTAATCTCATGCTTGTATTTCTCCTAACACACCTTGTTACGGAGACAGGGTGTGTTAGAGGCTAATACCAGGTTAAAGGTTGGGTAAGTTCTAGTGTTTTAGTGGCTTGCCACAATTTTTGTAAACCTGTGTTATATAATTACAATAAACTTGGTAAAAAAAAGATAATGGTTTGATTCTGAATGTGACATGATGATATAATAATAATTTCGAATTAACAGGTCTCTAAGTTAAAAATTTTGTATTTACAATTCTGGGTAACTTTCTTTCTTTTTGTGAAATTTTATAATAATATAACTCACAACTTTCTTTCTTTTTGTGAAATTTTATAATTTTTTAGTTGTCAATAAAAAGAATAATAGTTTTCAATAAAAAAATAAAAAAAAATAAAAAAGTTTTTTTTCTTCATTTTAATGAAAACATAAATTAGAATTTTAGTAGATAAATTATTTTAATATTTTGTTGAAGTCATAGATCACACTTATGTATAAGCAGTTGAGTGAGATACCTGAGATACAGGTTTATTCCTAGTTCAGGTAGAATCCAATTATTATATACCTACCTCTAGTTTAAGGCCCTCTTTTGTAAAATATTTATGTAAATCAATTATTTCAATAAACAATTTCAGTATTTCAGTATTAAAGTATTTTTCTATGGGCTTGTGTCGCCTGCAATAAATGGTTTATTATTATTATTTGTTCTCCGCATTTTTGTTGTCCTATCTTGCAGTTGAAGTCGCCCATCAGAATAATATTATTGACGGCTATGTTTTGTGCTTTTCGTAGTGTTTCATAAAATGATGGCGCGCGCCATCTATGATGCGTCACGTAAACAACGCGCTCCGTGTAATTGTATTCTTAAAAATATTTAAAGTAATAATTTCGTGTCTGACAGTCTGGTCCGCTTAGGTTAGGTTAGGTTGGCCTCGCTACCATCGAGGCGATCCGACCGGTGCTCGAGGAATGGCTCGAGAGGAGGCACGGCTCCCTGTCATTTAGGGCGACGCAGGTGTTCTCGGGGCATGGTTGTTTCGGGAAGTACCTGTGTCGCATAAACAGGGAGCCGGACGCTCGGTGTCATCACTGCGTCCATTGTCTGGAGGACACGGCGCGGCATACGCTGGTAGAGTGTGCCGCATGGGAGGAGCCGCGCCGTGCCCTCGTGACAGAAGTGGAAACCGACCTGTCGCTGCCGGCCGTCGCTCGCGCGATGGTGGGAAGCGCAGAGTCGTGGGATGCGGTGATCTCCTTCTGTGAAACGGTCATCTCACAGAAGGAGGCTGCGGAGAGGTTGAGGGAGGTCGAGACCACTCTCCCGACCCGCAGCAGACGTACCGGGCGTCGGCGGAGGGCGGACAACGCCCTCTTCCAGCCCCCCTAAACGGGTCCAGAGGGACGGTGGACTTGGGGACGTCCGCTGCCCCCCCGTATAACTGGACCCGAGGCGGTGGCGCGTAGTGTTCCACGCGCGCCCCTATTGGCGTTGCGGAGGGAGTACACCTCACTCCCCCTGCAGACTTGAGGAGGCCCGCAGAGGCGGGCCGGCACTAGCCGAGGATCGTGGAAGGCGCACTAGTTCCCATGATCCCCGGTGCAAGTGTGGGAAAGGAACACCGAGGTGGTTTTTAGTCAGTAAGAGTCTGACAGACCCCTCCGCCCGCCCCAGGGCGGAGGACATCCATGAGGATTTTCCACCCCGGCAACAAAAAAAAAAAAAAAAAAAGGTTAGGTAGAGTCGGGGGGGGGGGATCCCCCACAGCGCATACTTCCTCGTAGTTTCCCCCGGGCAACGCCGTGTCTGACCACCGTAACGGAGTGGCAGACCGGCGGCTAAAGTGCGCTGTGATTCGTAGACATTGATGCAATCGTCCGCGAATATGCCGAACAAGCCATTGAGAGACCCTTCGGGGCGTTTTATCGGGAATCGCTCCTCCCAGGGCGATTCAAACCTCCTCCTCCCCTGCCAGTCTTGAGGCAACAATCCGCGGGGTGATCTTGGAGGAGAGGGCCTTCATCCGAGCCTGCTTCGCAGGCATCGAGGACCGGCTCTTGCCGGAAAGGCGGCTCCGCCCACCGCTAGCGGCGGACAAGAGTCCACCGCCGAGGGAGCCGGAACCTGCGCCTCTAGCAGGCCCGGTATCGCAGCCCTCCAAGGGCAAAGGCAAGGGCAAGAGGACCAAGGCGGCTCCTCATACGCCCACCACAAGCGCGGAGGTAGCGTCTGGGTCGTCTGCCACTCCAGCAGCCCCCCAGAACTCGCAGGAGGAAGACGCCCTTCTTCCTTCCACCACCCCATCCAACCAGTCGTGGACGGAAGTGGTTAGGAGGGGAAAAGGGAAAAAGGGCAAAAAGTCGGCCCCCAAGCCTGCTGCGACTGGTCCTGCAGTCGGCAAGAAGGCGGGGAGGAAGCTGGTTCCTCCCAAAACTGCGGCCGTCGTGGTGACCATCACCCCGGAGGCCGTGGAGCGGGGCGAGACGTACGAGTCCGTCCTAAGACGGGCTCGTACCAATGCTGATCCCTCCCAGCTGGGGATCAGCAACATCACGTGCCGCCGAACCCTAACCGGGGCTCGAATTTTCGAGTTCTCGGGGGAGCAACGAGGCACAAATGCGGACCTCTTCGCAACAAAGTTGCAAGAGGTCATCGCGGATGTGGCAAGGGTCGCCAGGCCTGTTAAGACCGCAGCCTTGGAGGTGGCCGATCTGGACGATTCAGTCACCAAAGAGGAGGTGGTGGCGGCCGTCGCGGCGGCTGGAGGCTGCGACACTGGCGCGTTGAAGGGTGGAGCCATCAGGCCCGGCCGCCGCGGTATGGGTATCATCCGTGTCGAGTGCCCGGTCACCGCGGCTGGGGCCGTCCTTGCCGCGACCAAGGGACGGATGCAAGTGGGGTTCGGCTGGGCAGTGGTCCGGCCACTTGAGGACCAGCCTGTCCGGTGCTTCAAGTGCTTCGCTGTCGGCCACACTCGGGCCACGTGTCCCTCCAAGTCCGACTGGGGAGATACGTGCTACCAATGCGGGCGGGAGGGACACGGGTGGGCCGCTTGCACCGCTACCGCGCCACACTGCGCGGCGTGTGCCGCCGGTGGCCGCCCCGCGATCCACAGGATGACGGGCAGGAGCTGCAAGCCCCCCGTGAGGAAGGGCGTGGTGCCGGCGCAGGTTCGCCCTGTTGCTGAAGCCGTCGTCGCCGTCGCCGCTGTAGCTCCAGCGGCGGTAGCTGAGGAGGGGGGTGCGATGTCGGAATAATAATTTCCGACTACCGCATCCTCCAGGCGAACACCAACCACTGCAGAGCGGCCCAGGACCTGGTAGTGCAGGTCATGGCCGAGTGGTTGGTGAACGTAGCGGTGGTCGCCGAGCCCTACTCAATCCCCGGCAGCTGGCTGGGTGACGAGGACGACTTGGTGGCTCTAGCGGCGCGGTCTTCCACAGACTCCCCTCCCCTCTCGCTATTAGAGAGGGGACCGGGATACGTGGCCGCCGCGTGGGGAGACTTAGCCCTTGTGGGCGTCTATTTCTCCCCAAACCGCCCTCTTCAGGACTTCGAGAACTATCTCGGAGTCCTGGCCGCCGTGGTCGGCAGGGCGGCGCCGCGTCAGGTCTCCGTACTGGGAGACCTGAATGCCAAGTCGGTGACCTGGGGCAACCCAGCCACTGACGCACGCGGGCGGGCAGTAGAGATGTGGGCAGCCTCGTCTGGACTCTCCCTCTTGAACAGGGGAAGCGTCCAGACATGCGTGCGGCGGCAGGGTGGCTCAATAGTGGACGTCACTTTCGCCACCCCTGCGTTAGCCGCGCGCGTGTTGAACTGGCGGGTGGACCTGGTGGAGACTATGTCGGACCACCGTTACGTGCGGTTCGACATCTCCACGAGATGCGGCCCCTCTCGGTGCGCTCACCGTTCCCACGGTGGGCTCTCACCCGCCTGGACAGGGAGGCGGCGCGGGAGGCGGCGTTCGTCCAGGACTGGCTTTCACCGCCTTCCGCCGGCCTGGATGTGGACACCGTGGCGGGGCATCTGAGGGAGTCTCTGACCGAGGTATGCAACTCCAGCATGCCTCGGTCTCGCCGACCACTGCCCAGACGCGCTGTGTACTGGTGGTCGGCGGAGCTGGCGGGGCTCCGAGCAGCTTGCGTGGAGGCAAGGATGGCCTACACGCGGAGTCGGCGGCGGCGTCGAAGGGACCAGGCCGTCGGGGACCACCTCTATGAGGTATACGTGGAGACAAAAATGGTCCTCGATCGAGCCATCGCCGCCGCGAGAGACTCGGGGAGAGCTGAGATGCTGGAGGCTCTCGACAACGACCCCTACGGGAGACCATATAAGGCGGCGCGCAACAAACTGCGCCCGTTTGGTCCCCCGGTGGCCGAGACCCTGGAGCCGTTATTTCTTGATGGGGTGGTTCAGTCCCTGTTCCCGTGCAGGGACAACTTCACCCCACCAGTGATGGATCCACCGCAGACAGCTCCGCCAGCTGAGGAAGAAGAGGAGGCCCCGCCTGTCACGGAGTCGGAACTTGGCGCGGCGATTCTCCATATCCGCGCCAAGAAGACAGCTCCGGGCCCCGACGGTGTTCCGGCAAGAGTGGTGGCAATCGCTGCCACTCAAATGGAGGAGAGGTTTCGGGACCTTTTCAGCGCATGCCTTGTATCTGGAAGGTTCCCGAAACCGTGGAAGGAGGGGCAGCTGTGCCTCCTTCGCAAGGAGGGCCGCCCAGCAGACTCCCCCTCGGCATACCGGCCCATCGTTCTGCTCGATGAGGTCGGCAAAATGTTCGAGGGGATAATCGCTGCCCGCCTAAAGTGCCATCTGCGCACTATCGGGCCGGACTTGTCGGACGCTCAGTTCGGTTTTCGGGCTGAGCGTTCGACGGTGGACGCACTGGCCTGCCTCAGGGGCCAGGTGAAGGAGGCGATGGAAGCGGGGGACGGACTGTTGGCGGTGTCATTCGACATAGCCAACGCCTTCAACTCCGTTCCCCACTCCACCATCCTAGAGGCGCTCCGATTTCACGGAGTGCCTCGATACATGTGCAGGCTGCTGGCCAACTACCTGGAGGATCGGGCGATCCTCCTGGTAAATAGGACTGGCCAAGTCCGGCGGTACGCCGTTGAAGCCGGCGTTCCACAGGGGTCAGTTATAGGACCTCTCCTCTGGAATATCGGCTATGATTGGCTCCTGCGGGGAACTCTCCTCCGAGGCACGAGTGTCATCTGCTATGCGGATGACACTCTCCTCACCGCCCGGGGGGGGAATTTCAGGGAGGCGGCCAACTTGGCTTCGGCGGGCGGATCCTTGGTCGCGGGGAGGATCCGACGCCTAGGTTTAACGGTGGCGCTGCACAAGACCGAGGCCGTGTTCTTTCACGGCCCTCGGCAGCGCCCCCCACCACCTGACGCCCACATCTTCGTGGAGGGCGTCAGAATTGAGGTGAAGGCCCAGATGAAATATCTGGGCCTTGTACTCGACAGCAGGTGGCGCTTCGGTCCGCATTTTAGCGGGCTGTCGTCGCGCCTGCTGAAAACCGCGGGCGCGCTCTCCTGGCTGCTTCCCAACTTGGGGGGGCCCAGCGCGCGATGCCTGCCCTGGGAGGACTGCCTCCAAAGGAGGGAGAACGCCGCCGCCCTGCGGGCACCTCAGAGGGCCATAGCCCAGCGAGCGGCGCGGGCTTACCGCACGGTGAGTTTTGGGGCAGCATGTGCTCTGGCCGGCACCCCTCCTTGGGAACTCGAGGCGTGGGTGCTCGCCAGAGTATATGAATGGACGGCGGGGCGGAGGGCGAGAGGACAACGCTCAGCCCCGGAAGAGCGGGAGGCCGTCCGGCGGGAGGCGAGAGACGCCATCGTCGTCCATTGGACGGGGGACCTCGCCACCGCAGCTTTCGGCCGCCGAACCCTCGACGCGATTGGGCCAGTCCTGCGAGACTGGCTCGAGCGGTCGCATGGGTTCCTCTCCTTCCGTCTGGTGCAGGTGCTGTCCGGACACGGTTGTTTCGGATCGTACCTGCACCGAATCGGACGGGAGAGGACGCCGTCTTGCCTCGACTGTGGTGTGGCGGAGGACACGGCGCAGCACACCCTCGAGGTGTGCCCGTCGTGGTCCGAGCCGCGCCGCAGTCTCATCGCGGTGATCGGACCGGACCTCTCGCTCCCCGGCTTGGTTAACGCCATGCTGAGGGATGAGAGGTCCTGGGCGGCAGTCGCCTCCTTCTGCGAACACGTCATGTCCCAGAAGGAGGCGGCGGAGCGCGCGAGGGAGGACGATCCTGACGCGGCGCCGCTCCGAAGGCGGAGGAGGGGTCGAAGAAGACGTCAGTACGATAGTCATCTCCGACTCCTCCCAGGTGGAGGCCAGCAGGCAATGGGTGCGGGGGCACCCTTGCCTGTATTGCACAGGTCTCCACCAGTGTCGGACGGGAATGGCCAGGTGTTCCCGGCCATTCCCGTAGCTCCCCAACCTGGGGGGCGTGCGGGGCCCGCCAGCTAGGCGGGCATGCGCCGGGAGGGTTGTGGATGTAAAGGCTGAGCCGGTTTCCCATGGCCCCCCCATTACGGCGATGTGGGAACACCGCTGAGTTTTAGTGGGTATACTGTCGTTAGCGACAGGAGTCCCACATACCCCAGTCTCGTCCCCCACGAGCGGGGATGCGTAATGCATTTCTCAGCGACAAAAAAAAAAAAAAAAAAAAAAAAAAAAAAAAAAAAAAAAAAAGGTAGAGTCGGGGGATCCCCCACAGCGCATACTTCCTCGTAGTTTCCCCCGGGCAACGCCGTGTCTGACCACCGTAACGGAGTGGCAGACCGGCGGCTAAAGTGCGCTGTGATTCGTGGAAATTCATGCAGTCATCCGCGAATATGACGAACAATAAACCACTACGTGACTCCTCAGGTTGTTTTAAATCGAATCGCTCCTCCCAGGGCAATTCAAACGGCCCTTCTCAGGGCCAAACCAACGGCCCTTCTCAGGGCCAACCCAACGGCCCTTCTCAGGGCCACGCCGGCGGCGCTTTAGCGTCGGAAGATGACCGCGCATCATCTGCGGCCAGCTTATTTAGAAGGCCATACGAGTTGTCGGACTCCGACGACTCCAATATGGACACGTCGGCAGGTGAGAGTGACCGCTTCAAGCGGAAGAGGTCCAAAGGCTCCTCGGAGTCGACCGGAAGTAAGGCGAGGAAGAGGTCGAAGTCTAAAAAGGCTTCGACTTCTACTGCGCCTTCTTCCCACAATGTGGGCTTGGTGGACGCCGAGCGCCAGCTAAATCTGGCGAAAAGGGCGCAACTACAATTGGACCTGGAGGAAAGGGTCGCCGCCAAGGAGCAGCAGGCGCAAGTTGCCAGGTCGAGGGCTGGCTATGGTGCATCCAATGTACTATATGCCGACCACTCCCTGGCGGAACTGGAGCGCATGGCGCAGGAGGATCGGGAGGAGGTTCTGGAGGTCGCCTCTAAGTCGTCCAATTTGAAGGGGACCTTCCAGAAGGCGCTCAAATGCCGGGCCGCCAGCATGTACGGCATTATCACAGAGCTGGTAAAGCGGACAGCCACGACGAGACGCGGCAGCTACAGGCAAAGGTGGATCGCCTGCAGGCGGAGGTCAGCTACGGCCAGACCTGCCCAATCTGCCCCAGTCTGTCCGGGGGTAGGCGGCTCCTCCTCCTCCCCTGCCAGCCTTGAGGCAACAATCCGCAGGGTGATCTTGGAGGAGAGGGCCTTCATCCGAGCCTGCTTCGCAGGCATCGAGGACCGGCTCTTGCCGGAAAGGCGGCTCCGCCCACCGCTAGCGGCGGACAAGACTCCACCGCCGAGGGAGCCGGAACCTGCGCCTCTAGCAGGCCCGGTATCGCAGCCCTCCAAGGGCAAAGGAAAGGGCAAGAGGACCAAGGCGGCTCCTCATACGCCCACCACAAGCGAGGAGGTAGCGTCTGGGTCGTCTGCCACTCCAGCAGCCCCCCAGAACTCGCAGGAGGAAGACGCCCTTCTTCCCTCCACCACTCCATCCAACCAGCCGTGGACGGAAGTGGTAAGGAGGGGAAAAGGGAAAAAGGGCAAGAAGTCGGCCCCCAAGCCTGCTGCGACTGGTCCTGCAGTCTGCAAAAAGGTGGGGAGGAAGCTGGTTCCTCCCAAAACTGCGGCCGTCGTGGTGACCATCACTCCGGAGGCCGCGGAGCGCGGCGAGACGTATGAGTCCGTCCTAAGACGGGCTCGTACCAATGCTGATCCCTCCCAGCTGGGGATCAGCAACATCACGTGCCGCCGAACCCTAACCGGGGCTCGAATTTTCGAGTTCTCGGGGGAGCAGCGAGGCACAAATGCGGACCTCTTCGCAACAAAGTTGCAAGAGGTCATCGCGGATGCGGCAAGAGTCACCAGACCTGTCAAGACCGCAGCCTTGGAGGTGGCCGATCTGGACGATTCGGTCACCAAAGAGGATGTGGTGGCGGCCATCGCGGCGGCTGGAGGCTGTGTCGCTGACGCGGTGAAGGGTGGAGCCATCAGGCCCGGCCGCCGCGGTATGGGCATCATTCGCATCGAGTGCCCAGTCGCCGTGGCTGGGCCCGTCCTTGCTGCGACCAAGGGACGGATGCAAGTGGGGTTCGGCGCGGCAGTGGTCCGGCCACTTGAGGACCAGCCTGTCCGGTGCTTCAAGTGCTTCGCTATCAGCCACACCCGGGCCACGTGTCCCTCCAAGTCCGACTGGGGAGATACGTGCTACCAATGCGGACGGGAGGGACACGGGTGGGCCGCTTGCACCGCCACCAGCGCCACCGCTTGCACCGCCGGCGTGTGCCGCCGGTGGCCGCCCCGCGGACCACAGGATGACGGGCAGGAGCTGCAAGCCCCCCGTGAGGAAGGGCGTGGTGCCGGCGCAGGTTCGCCCTGTTTGTTGAAGCCGTTGCCGTCGTCGCCGCTGTAGCTCCAGCAGCGGTAGCTGAGGAGGGGGGTGCGATGTCGGAATAATAATTTCCGACTACCGCATCCTCCAGGCGAACACCAACCACTGCAGAGCGGCCCAGGACCTGGTAGTGCAGGTCATGGCCGAGTGGTTGGTGAACGTAGCGGTGGTCGCCGAGCCCTACTCAATCCCCGGCAGCTGGCTGGGTGATGAGGACGACACGGTGGCTCTAGCGGCGCGGTCTTCCACAGACTCCCCTCCTCGAGATGTCGAGGCCGGCGGTAGGGCGTGAAAGCCTTTCCCGCCATTCCGCCACCAGGACCTCGCGAAGCTGAGACCGATGCAGCTCTATGTGTCGCTGCATCGGTTGCTCACCCCGCGCCCTCGCTTCCTCGCGCCACCGATACGATGACGCGAGTACTTTCGCCTCGAGGTCCCAGGGCGGGGATCCGGCCAGTGCACAAGCCGCCTCGTAGGAGATCGTGCGATACCCCCTGATGACTCTGACGGCCATCGCTCTCTGCGGCCTGCGCAAGACTGCGATACTACCGGCCGTCAGGTCAGCCGCCCAGATCGGGGCCCCGTAAAGGGCCATCGATCGCACGATCCCCACGTAGAGCCGCCTACAAGCGGCGCTCGGGCCCCCCAGATTGGGAAGCAGCGTTGACAGCGCCCCAGCAGCGCCCAGCAACTTGGGCGCCAGCCGTCGGAAATGGGGCCCGAAGTCCCACCGGCTGTCGAGCACCAATCCCAGATACTTCATGGTGGACTCGACAGCGATCCGAGCCCCCCCGACCACGATGTGTGAGCCGGGTGGCGGCGCCCGCCGGGGGCCATGAAACACCATGGCCTCCGACTTGCTGAGGGCCACCTCCAGGCCTAGGCGACGTATGCGGCTCACCACCTGTGAGACCGCAGCCGTCGCCAGCAACGCTGCCTCCCTGTGCGAGCTCCCCCGGGCAGTGACCAGCGTGTCATCCGCATAACACGTCAGGTCGACCCCCGGACTGAGCTCGCCCCTCAGCACCCAGTCGTACCCGATGTTCCACAGGAGCGGGCCTACAACCGAGCCCTGTGGAACACCGCACGACATGCGGCGCTGGTTTCCGCCATCACGTCCCATGTAGGTGACACACCTCTCCGACAAATAAGCCCCAACGATGTGGCGGAGGTAGGGAGGCACCCCATGGTACCGCAGTGCCTCCCGAATACAACTCCAGGGCAGGGTGTTGAAGGCGTTGGAGATGTCCAAAGACACCGCCAACATCACCCCGCCCCGGGACACCGCTTCCTCCGCCAGGACTCTAACCCGCGACACAGCGTGGATTGTGGAGCGCCCATGCCGAAACCCGAACTGGCTGTCGTCCAGGTCCGGCCCATCTCTGCACAAGTGGCCGACGAGGCGGGCTGCGATTATCCGCTCGAACAGCTTGCCCACCTCGTCTAGCAGCACTATGGGCCGGTACGCGGACGGCGAGTCCGCAGGGCGCCCCGCCTTCCTGAGCAGGACCAGACGACCAGATTTCCACAACGTGGGAAACTGGCCCTGCTCAAGGCACGCTGTGTAGAGTCCTCTCAGTTGGGGCTCAAGCTCCTTCAGAGCGAGGGCTAACACGCAGCCGTGGATCCCGTCGGGCCCCGGAGCCACATTCTTGGCCCGGAGCCGCATCACGGCTGCCCTCAGCTCTGCCTGTGTCACCTCTGGGACGCTGATGGCGTTCTCCACCTCTGTAGACTCTGCGGCTGTGGGCAAAGCCATCGGCGGCGGAGTATGCTCCGCTCTTGCCGGGAAGAGGGCTGCAATCACCTCTTCCAGCAGCTCGGGTTGGAGACTCTCCGTAAGTGGGGGCGCCGCGGCTCGAAGTTTCCCTCGGACCGCGCGATAAGGGCGCCCCCACGGATCCCCGTCTAGAGTCTCCAACATCTCCTCCCTGGCTCGCGTCCTCGACGCGCCGATGGCCAGCCACAGAGTCTCCTTAGCCGCGCGGTACACCTCATACAGCGCGGCTTCTTCGTCAGGGACCCGACGACGTCTCCTCCGGTATCGGGTGTACTGGCGCCTAACCGCCACGCACGCGACGCGCAGCTGAGCGATTTCGGCGGTCCACCAATACACCTGGCGCCTTGCGGACTGTGCGTGGACCCGGGGCATGGACGCGTCGCAAATTTGCGTCATCGCCCCGCGGAACCACAGCGCCTCCTGGTCGACGTCGACGGGTCCGTTCGTTGCCGACTCCCGGCTCCAGGCCTGGACAATAGCGGCCTCCTCGAGAAGCTCCCTGTCGATGTGCTTACGCGCCCAGCGTGGACCGTCCGTTCGCGGGGCCGGTGGACCGCGGCCGCCGGCGGTCTGAGCGGAGACGTCGAAGCGGATGTACCTGTGATCGGACAACGTCTCCACCTCCACAGCGACACGCCAGTCACGGACACGGCTCGCGACAGCGGGGCTAGCGAACGAGACGTCCACAATAGAACCGCCCCGCTGCCGAACGCACGTGTGGACCGAGCCCCGATTTAGGACGGTCAAGCCAGTCGTGACCGCCCACTCCTCCAGCGCCTCGCCCTTAGCATCGGTCACAGGGGATCCCCACGCCGCAGACTTGGCGTTGAGATCCCCCAGCAACAGCACCGGGCGAGGGTGGAATCGGCCCACGACGGCACCCAACTCGACAAGGAACCTCTCGAAGTCGGCGAGACTCTTGTTGGGCGAAAAATACGCCCCAACCGTGCCAATGCCGTCCGCGAGGGCGGCTACCCAGCCGTGACCTCGGGACGGGTTGACTAGAGCCCCGCCAATGATGGCCACCAAACCGTCCAAGTCTCCCACCCAGTTATCCCTGGGGGGGACAAAATGCGGTTCGGCGACCACAGCCACGTGAATCGACCACTCTGCCATGCTCTGGAGCAAGAGATCCTGAGCTCTAGCAGAGTGGTTGATATTGCCCTGGAGGAAATGGTAGAGCGCCGTTATGCGCAATCCATTCCCTCCGCACCATTCCTAGGCCGGGAGTCGGCCAAAGGGCAGCCAGACTGCGGGGGGGGTAAAGAGCCCCCGGCAGCCTTGGCAGCCCCTCTCTTCTTCTTTTTCTTCATTTTTGGGGTGGGTACGCCACAGGCCCTTCCGCCCGCCCTGTGCCCGGCAGACCTCCCTGCAGCTGTACAGAGGCTGCAGTTTGGCGCCGCGGAGCACTGGGCCGCCTTGTGGCCAGGCCGGCCACAAGGCGGCCCAGTGCTCCGCAGCGATAGCACAGCTCGCTGCGGTCTATTTCGGCGGTGCACCGTGCCCTGACATGCCCAATGTCGAGGCAACGGTAGCACCGCAAGGCCTTGGGTTGCAGCCGCTTCACCCTCGCTGCCACCCACCCCACCAATAGACGCCCAGCGTCGGCGACTTTGTTCGCCGCCGCCACCGGGCACCGCACCCAGATCGCGCCGAGCCCAGAAGACTCGACGCGTACCTCGCCTGTCCGGATGTCTTCGGGCGGACATCCACCAGAATGGGCGACAGCCGCCACGACCTCAGCCGGAGTTGTCGAGTCGTCCAGCCCGTCGACACGCAGTTCAGCGGTCTTCATCGGCCTGGACACCCGGACGTCCTCTGGGTTGAGGACCTCCCTAAGCTTGGCGGCCAGGACGTCCGCCCTTTCGCCGCTAGAGGCACCCGACACCTCAAGTAGTCGCGCCCCCGTAACCGCCTGCCTCAATCTGAGGCCGGACGGTATACCAAGGTCGGGGAACGCGACTTTGGCTTTTGCCTCAGTAAGGACCGCCTTATAGGTGACGCCCCTTTCGACGGCTCCGGGCTGCAGCGTGATGACCACAGCCGCGGAGCGTGGGACTCTGATCCTAGGCGGCCCTTGAGCCTTCTTGGGTGCCGATGTCGGTGCTCCAGCAGGCACCAGTGGTGGCGGTGCCGTCTTCCTCTTACGGCGGCCCCTCTTGACGACCGCCGTCCAGGTCTCCGTGGTGGACCCGGGTGCAGTCACCGAGGGCGCGTTCGCTGAGGGTGCGGTCGCCGGGTGGGTGGCCGTCCGAGAAGTGGACGCGGACGCGGCCTCCGCAGGCTTTTTGGTCCCTTTGCCGGCCGCTGGACCCGGTTTAGCGGGCTCCCCGTTCCTCCTCCTATCCGCAGCGAGCGGTGGCCGGAGAATCTCTGCTGGGAGAAGCCTCGGCTCCAGGCCCTGCAGACGGGCATTCAGCATACCCCCACACTGCAGCATGCAGATGCGAACAATCTTCTCGATCTCAGCATCCGCAGGTGCGGGGGCAGGGACCGACAACTGGGCCGGCGGTGTCAAGGCAGCGACGGGAGCGGAATCGGTGGCCGCAGGGCGACTCCGCTGCCATTCCGCCCTTTGCGCAGCAAGCTCTCGCTTGAGGTCCTCGAGCTCAGATCTGAGACGGCTGTTCTCCTCCCACAGCTTCACCGTCTCGTCTGAGCTTGTGCGACTAAGGAGGACGCCAACTGCATCTTTTATGTCGCTAGCCGCCTCCTTTAGAGCGCGCGTGAACGTGCCCTTCAAGCTGCCAGATTTTGTGGCAACCTTCAGAACAACGTCCACGCCGTCCAAAACGGGGGGGGAGTTTCAGGGAGGCGGCCAACTTGGCCTCGGCGGGCGGATCCTTGGTCGCGGGGAGGATCCGCCGCCTAGGTTTAACGGTGGCGCTGCACAAGACCGAGGCCGTGTTCTTTCACGGCCCTCGGCAGCGCCCCCCACCACCTGACGCCCACATCTTCGTGGAGGGCGTCAGAATTGAGGTGAAGGCCCAGATGAAATATCTGGGCCTTGTACTCGACAGCAGGTGGCGCTTCGGTCCGCATTTTAGCAGGCTGTCGTCGCGCCTGCTGAAAACCGCGGGCGCGCTCTCCTGGCTGCTTCCCAACTTGGGGGGGCCCAGCGCGCGATGCCGGCAACTTTACGCCGGCATCTTGAGGAGTATGGCCCTCTACGGGGCTCCTATCTGGGAGGACTCCCTCCAAAGGAGGGAGAACGCCGCCGCCCTGCGGGCACCTCAGAGGGCCATAGCCCAGCGAGCGGCGCGGGCTTACCGCACGGTGAGTTTTGGGGCAGCATGTGCTCTGGCCGGCACCCCTCCTTGGGAACTCGAGGCGTGGGTGCTCGCCAGAGTATATGAATGGACGGCGGGGCGGAGGGCGAGAGGACAACGCTCAGCCCCGGAAGAGCGGGAGGCCGTCCGGCGGGAGGCGAGAGACGCCATCGTCGTCCATTGGACGGGGGACCTCGCCAGCGCAGCCTTCGGCCGCCGAACCCTCGACGCGATTGGGCCAGACTCGTCCCCCACGAGCGGGGATGCGTAATGCATTTCTCAGCGACAAAAAAAAAAAAAAAAAGGTTAGGTAGAGTCATCAGGGGGTATCGCACGATCTCCTACGAGGCGGCTTGTGCACTGGCCGGATCCCCGCCCTGGGACCTCGAGGCGAAAGTACTCGCGTCATCGTATCGGTGGCGCGAGGAAGCGAGGGCGCGGGGTGAGCAACCGATGCAGCGACACATAGAGCTGCATCGGTCTCAGCTTCGCGAGGTCCTGGTGGCGGAATGGCGGGACAGGCTTTCACGCCCTACCGCCGGCCTCGACATCATCGAGGCGGTCCGGCCGGTGCTCGAGCGCTGGCTCGGGAGGAGGCACGGCTCCCTGTCGTTTCGGGTGACGCAGGTGCTCTCGGGGCATGGTTGCTTCGGGAAGTATCTGTGTCGCATAAACAGGGAGCCGGACGCTCGGTGTCACCACTGCGTCGACTGCCGGGAGGACACGGCGCGGCATACGCTGGCAGAGTGTGCCGCTTGGGAGGAGCCGCGCCGTGCCCTCATCTCAGAAGTAGGCAGTGACCTCTCGCTGCCGGCCGTCGTTGAGTCGATGGTCGACAGCGAGGAGTCCTGGGACGCGGTGGTTTCCTACCGCGAATGTCATGCATAGCAGTTCTCGCGGCTCATCCACTAAGGCGACAGTAGGCTCACGGCGGTGTTTTTAGTGGGTGCAAGCCCCACATAACCAAACCGTCTCCCCGGACGGTGTGGTATGCGTTAGGCATTTTTCACCGCTTTAAAAAAAAAAAAAAAAAAAAAAAAAAAGGTTAGGTTTTTTTTTTTTTTTTTTTTATTTTTTTTTGTTTTATTTTTTTTTTTTTGGCAGGAGTGGGAAATCCTCATGGACGCCCAGGCTGCTTCACAGACGAACCAGTCTGGGCAGTGCCGGACTCTTACCGGCTAAAACCACACTCCTGCTGTTTGCTTACTTATATTTTGTCTCTTTAGCTCCACGTTCAAGTTTACTTAAAAGTATAATATTATAATACAATATGTGACAATCTAACATTATGTACGAGTATAGAAACAATCTAATATTCTGAATAGTATTAACTAGGTACAATACAATTATTATATAATTATGTATATTATATTATTATTATTTATGTTATTATTATATATTATTATTAATTACAACATACAATTATTTTAAAACTACATTTGGTGAGCAATACAATTATTATACAATTATGTATATTATATTATTATTATTTTATTATTATATATTATTATTAATTACAACATACAATTATTTTAAAACTAAATTTGGTGAGCACATCACAGATTTTTTTTTTTTTTTTTTTTTTTTCTCAAGTGTGTGTCTATGTGGGTGTGGCTGTATGTATGAGCGGGACGAACAGCGTTGAACCATTGGCCTTCGCTACGGTTTGGACGACATTTGTCGCGAATGTTAAGAATGGTGTTCTGGTGGCCTTTTTCTCCATGATGGAATGGAGGTTGGACTGTTTAACAGGAATCTGGATTTCCAGTTCCAAGTCCATTCTTTCACGGCCGAATCTTGGGCACTCAGTAATCACGTGCCATACTGTCTCTTCGCAGTCAGGATCGCAGACGCATGAGGGACTGTCCTTGAGGTGGAAGCGATGGAGATAAGCCCCGAATCCTCCGTGTCCGGTTAGGATTTGGACATGGGTAGGTGTCAGTGCCGTGTCTTTGAGGACCCTCCTTGCCGCCTGGACGGTGGGAAAAAATACCCTAGTGACCGAGCCTGTACTAGAGGATTCGTAGCGCTGCTACCATTTGTTGACCGTCTCCTCACGTATCTGCCTCCTGACGAACGATATTGGAACCCTGTCATAGTCAGGGGCTGTCTTCTTAGTAAGTGCCGCTCTCTTAGCCAACTCGTCTGCTCTTTCGTTTCCAGGAGTCCCCACGTGTGCTCTCAACCAGAACAGTCTCACATCTCTGTCCTCCTCTCGGATCTCGCGCACCAATCTCTTTATGCCGAGTGCTAGAGGGTGATTGACTGACGGGCTCTTCAGCAGATCGAGCGAAGATCTTGAGTCGCTTAATATGTTAACGGAGGCCATCCTGGACGTTTTCACCATCCTGACTGCTCTGTACAGCGCGTACATCTCTGACTGGAAGACAGTGTTGTGGGGCTCCAAGCGAAAGGTTGAGTACTTGGTCTCCCTGCCTTCGTTCCAACAAGTGAGGGCAGCTCCGACTTTTCCCTCTATTTTGCTGCCGTCTGTGTATACTTGGGGTCCAGTGACTTGGCGGTCACTCAGTGTTTCAGGGTCCATGTTCTCTAGGCACTCATACTCAGTTATTGTGAGCAACGATGGATGGGGGATCTGTAACGGCCCCACCTTGCGCTCGATTTCCCTTCCCGGCGGTAGGTACTCCTCGGAATGACCCTTTTTGATTTTGAAGAGGGTGGCAGCTTCAGTTACTCGAAGGTCTAGGGGTAGTTGGCCCGACAGAATTAGAGCCAACGTCAGAGATACCGTGCGGTATGCTTTGCAGATCTTTTGCGTGAATCCTCTCTGCAGCGAGTCTAACTGATTTCTTGTCGTCAGTTTCTCTGCTGCTGGGGCCCATGCGCTCGCTGCATACAGCACGATTGGCTCTATCACCGACACGTATATGGTCCTGATAATCTCGCTGTTTAGACCCCATGTTATTCTTGCTGCGCACGCTAGTTGTTTGTAGATTTCCGCGGCTTTCTTACAGGTTGCAGTCACGTGCGCGTTGAAGGTGAGTACCGGACATGTGAATAACCGGGGTGTCGTACTTAAGCCGCTTTGTTATCACCATTGCGTTGGTTTTATGAGCGGCGAAACGCAGCTTGTTTTGTGCACTCCATTCTGATACTGCGTGCAGCGTGCTGTCGGCTGTCCGCTGTAGGGCGCTGACCTTGCGAGACGAGAAAACCAGGACCACATCATCCGCGAACGCCTGACAGTATACCCCCATTGCTGCCATTTTTTCGAGGAGTGAATCCAGGATGAGGTTCCAGAACGTCGGACCGGCTATTGAGCCCTGGACGCATCCTTTTGTGGTGCCCCTTTCGCTGGAAGCTCTGGCGTAGTTTACCCTGACGTATCGGTCCTTCAGGTATGAGGTTACAAGAGTGTAGAGGTTTTTTGGGCATTTTTTCCGTATCATCTGCATTTTGAGGGCGGGCCACCATGCATTGTCAAAAGCCCCCTCTATATCCAATGATACTAAAAGCACTATCTTTTTGGCCTTCAGTTCAGCCCGAATGTGCTCCATTAAGACATAGAGGGCGTCTTCGGTTCCTTTTTGTGGCATGAAACCATATTGGTTGGTGTTGAGTGTGGGAAGGAAGTGGTACTGCAGTCTGCCGACTACGAGCTTCTCGATGAACTTGCCCAACACCGAGAGCAGTCCTATTGGTCTGTATGACTTGGGGTGGGTGTAATCGTCTTTGCCCGGTTTACGGAGTATGCACACATGAGCTAATTTCCATTGCCTTGGGAAGTGTGGTAATGATAGGCACTTGTTTGCTAATGCCAAGAACACTTCCCTGTTGCAGTTTATCGCTGCTGTACAAATGTCAGCCGTCAAACCATCGGGACCCGGGGCTTTCTTTGGATTTTGGCCCTGAAGGACCATTTCCAGTTCTGCGGATGTAAACGGTGGATCGTCGGCCGACAGACCTTGTGTCTCAGCCAGGTTTATCTCCTCTGTTAGTCTCCGGACCGACGCATGGTGTTGTTGTTCGGCTTCCACTGAGTCATCAGGAAAGAGCGTTTTTGCCAGAAGATCCGCTGATTGTTCTGGGCTAAGTGTATCGCCCGCGATGTTCCTCAACAGCGTGTCTTCCTGCCTTTTTGCAGTCTTCCTTAAAACCCTGTAGATTCCATCCCACATGCTTTCCCGGTCCTGTGTCGAACAGAACTGCTTCCAATTTACAGTTGCTGCCTTAGCTGCTCTTGTCGCGTATTCAAGTTTGGCCTGTACGTACTCGTTTATGGTGAAATTTCTTCGACTTGGGGCCGCGTTCCGGATTCTTCGCTTCTTTGTCAAAACTTCTCCTTTTAGTTGTTCGAGAGAAGTAGACCACCACGGGGGCCTCGGGTCAGTCTTTCTTTTTCCCAACTTTGGTATTGATGTCTTGCACGAACTGTGGATCAGATTGACGTATGTTGAAATCAGGCGTTCCAAATCCTCTGGGTTCGGGACTTCCGTTACTCTGTCGGGAGTGATGGCGTTTTCCGACAGTTTTGCCTTGAAGTTTGTGCTAAAGTCTGACCACTTTGCCTTTTTGGTGTTATAGATGCGTGTAGAGATCGGTTTTAGTGGCTCTAACGCTTTTTCTAGGCGTAATGAAAACGTGATCGCGTTGTGGTCGGATGTTGTTGTGTTCCTATCCACACACCAGTCCTCGAGTCTACCCAGTAGCGACACACTGCACGCTGTGACGTCGACTATACTCTGGTATAGCCTGTCTCCCCTGTATGCTTCGAAGGTCGGGGTTTGGCCCGTATTGATAATCTGCAGGTCCTGTTCAGATAGGAAGGCGTTGTACGCTGCCCCGCGATGGTCTTCGCTGTTGCTTCCCCACCATTGGCTCCATGCGTTTACGTCGCCTCCCACAAGGATGTTAGATGTTTGTGATCTTGTAATTATCTCCTTGGTTTTGACAAGGTACGGGTCCAGATCTTGGTCACCCTCAAAGTAGACGGAGATCACTCCAAACTTTAACTGACCCGCCTTAATTAAGACGGCTGCCACGTTCTCAGTTACAATCTGGGGATCGTGGATGACCTCCAGACTGTTTCCGAACACCACGATTGCCGCCTTTACAGGTTTTTGCCGACTCAGGGTGCACTGGATGACCTGTGTGCCTTGGTTTTGTTTCATTACACCTGTCCTTCCAACATAGGGTTCCTGGACAAGTGCAATTGAGACCCCCATTTGCTCAGCGGCGTGGTGAAGTTCAGCTGTTGCGAGTTTGGAGCGCTGCAGATTGGCCTGGATGAATTTCAGCCTACCTGTTGATCCTCTTGTGGTTTGAGAGGTGGCTGACCCACAATCTCCGTCGTTGCCCTTAGCAATAAGAGACGCGTGACCTAGCTATATTGTCCCATTTCTTTCTTTCTTGACATTCTGTGCTGAAGGCTGAATGGACCGTGTCCTTTCCCTCTCTTCCAACCCTAATGCAGTTCACGCAGACGGGTGGTCCGGCCGAAACTCTTACTGGGCAGTCTCTCCCAGTGTGTGCTCCACCACAGTAACCACAACTTTCCTTCTCTGCCTTGCAGAGGTTTCTGCTGTGCCCATAACCGAGGCACTTGGTGCACTGCACTAAGTGGGACTGGTCTTCTACCGGGCATCTTTGTATCCCCAAATGCACTTTTTCCGCAAGAGTAAATCGCATCCAAAGCTCTGGGGAGAGTTCAAAGACCGGGTGACATTCGTGCGGGTTTCGTGCGCGCTTTCGGTACCTCAATTTTATAATTTGACCTGCCTGTTCAAGGTCTTTCCACAGGTGTTTGTTCTGGGCCTGGAGGAGGTCTACCATCTCTTCATCGGTGTACAAGGAGATAACTCCTTTCACACAGACCAAGGGATTGTTGGGCATGGGCTCCTGAACCTTCAGCCCACTGTTAGATTGAACCTGGCCTTTGATGAGGGAAAGGTCTTCTTTGCTCGCACAGCTCACAACGATCTTTTGGTTCCGAGCTTTTCTTACCCTGTCGACCTTTGCTCCTGTCTTTTTGAGGTCCAGTGCTACCCTCACTCTCTCGATGACATTATCCCCCGTGTGGTTTGGGTCTGTCGAGGAAATTATGAGCGTGTGGTTTGGACGCTTTGGCGTTTGCGCCACCTGGGCGAAGGTTTTAGGGCCCTGTTGCAGTTTCTCTGGCTTTTTCAAGTCAGAGACTCCCTTTTCTATGGACGCAAGCGTCCGCTTGACCTCTTCCACCGCAAATTCAGTGTCAAGGCTCGGTGCTAATGATGCAGAATGTTGGGGCTCCTTATCCCGCAGCACTCTTATGTCGGACGACACTATTTCCAGCCTCTCTGACAGGGGTTGAAGGTGTTTGCTCAGGTCCAGCGGTGGTCTTTCCGGGGGTGCTTGAATTATGGGCCTATCCAGTATGGTTTTTATCATTTCCCGAATTTTCTTCATTTCTTCGGTTAGTTTTTCTAGGTTTGCCTCGGTCTGTGCCTCGGGGAACAGAAGAGGGGCAATGGCAGGCGCCGGCAGTGTTTGGAGTTCTTGCTTCATTTTGTCCACCGCCTGGCGGAGCGTGTCTAGCTGGTTAGAGACGCTAGCCACGTTTTGCCCTAGCTTTGAGAGGCCTGCCGCTACAGTATCCCACTTTGGGTCCCCGGAGACAGGCGCATCCTCATTCCTGTTCCTTTCCTGTACTGACTGGATGGATTTCTTCAGTGCCTCGATTGCCCTCTTATTTTCGGCGATTTCCCTAAAGGGCTGCTCGGTTTCATACCCTAGCCAGTCTCTGATGTCTTTGGCTTCCTTAAGGGTTCCAGAAATGTCTTTTCGTGCTAGGCTCAGCTCGGTCGAAAGGCTGTGTTGTATCTTTTGGATTTCTTGAAGGTGAAACCTCTCCACTTTGACGAGTTCGTTAGCGTGTCGAGACCGCTCCTTTTCCAAGTTATATTTGTGCCTTGCTCGTGAGTCAGACAGGGACAAGACAATTTCGTACAGCCCCTGAAGGCTGTCATGACAGGTCGTCCTGTACTCCTTCTTCATATTTACCGAGGACTCCAAAGCGTCCTTGCCATTTTGTAGGAGCTTGTTAGCCTCTCTTGTCGCCATGTCCATCTCCACGCCAGTCCCTCTCCTCGGTGTGCTGTAGAGGAGACTGATCCTTTTACGCGCCTGAAGGTCGGTGATGGATGATGCCACCGAGCTTCCCTCGTTGGATAAAATTTGGCTTGGGGGGGATATACCCAGTTGCTGCCAGTCTATGACTTTTGACGTCACCATCTCTGCTGCCTCAGGTAGCTCTGGTAAGGAGCAGTTGTCGACGGATGACACCTGACTTCCCTGGGATGTTGTTTCACCAGCAGCGGGTTCCGACGCTGCCTTGGACGCCTCAGGCTTTTCCCATGAAGGAGAAGGTAACTCTTTTGTAAGCCGCTCGGATGTTGTGGATTTCGCAGCGTTCTTCAGGACTTTGGTCCGCAGTGATCGTGATTTCGGTGCGGCTTCCGCAGCTGGCTTACGGGTAGAGGGGACATTTGAGAATGACGACATGTTAGCGTATATATATATATTTTTTTTTTTTTTTTTTTTTTTGTCTATAAAAAAAATAAAAAAAAAAAAAAAAAAAAAATAAAATAAAAACTTTTTATTTCAGATTTTTTTTTAAATCCATAGAGTGTTAGTACATTAAAACTTATGAAACTAGTGCTGGCGCGCAGCCGCAGCGCATCGCTTGCGGAGCACGGCGTGGAAGCCATCAACGTGAGCGTCCGCGAACATGCCCGACGCACTGCACCAGCGCGGCAGCCCCAACAGCGCCCTGAACGCATTGTTATATTGGACGCGCAGTGCGCTGAATGATTTTTGCGTATAATGAGCCCACAGGGAGCACGTGTATAATGCTGAACAGTGCGCTCTGAACAATGTTATTTTCACTTGAGCATTACAACGTTTAAATCTGTGGGCTATCATATTAGCTCTGATCGACAGCGCCCTGCGCTCCCTGTCCATGTCCTCATCGTCGCGTAGGCGATCGGTGACTATGTGCCCAAGATATTTAAAACAGGAAACAACTTTCATGGGTGTTCTATTCAAAGTCACGGGAGGAACTTGATCTGGTGACTTGGTACCTGCTTTAAATACCATGAGCTCACTTTTTGTGACATTATATTTTAGGCCATGACTTGCCGCATACGTCTCACACACATTAACTAACTTCCTAAGTCCACCGATCGTTGGGCTCAGCAGCACCATGTCGTCTGCATAACTCAGATTATTTACACAAATAGTGTCAATGTGACAGCCGACATGCATGCTGCTGAGCTCAACGATTAGTGCATCTATATACAGATTAAACAACACTGGGGATGACAATCCACCCTGTCGTACTCCACATTGTAGTCCATATGGATCCGATAAGATGCCAGCCCACTTTACATAATTGACCTGACCCTGATACCAAAACTTTAGGATATCTATTATCTCACCAGGTAAATTGGTTTTCTTAAGCTTATCCCAGAGTTTATCATACGTAACAAGGTCAAAAGCCTTAGAGAGGTCTAAATAACAAGCATAAATGGGCGTGTTCCTACTCGTGTAATACTCAACAGTATGCTTTAGGCTCAGTATAGCACTCTCTGTGGAAAGTCCAGCGCGAAAACCAAACTGAGCGTCACTAAGGTGTATAAACTCTGTTAACTGAGCCTCAAGCACACTGTCCAGAACCTTAGCAATAACAGTGGCCAGTGAGATTGGTCTATAATTAGATTTGGCCGAACTATCTCCCGTCTTGTTTTTTATTATGGGAGTAACTATGTGATGGTCTCACCTACCTTGATGATTCGCTCGCGGTGGTGATGCTCGATGGGTTGCTGTCAGCGTGTTTAGTCTGAAAGTGGTGTTTGCGACCAGAGTTCTTCTGGGATATCTCGCTTCTGGTGCCTTATTTCCGATACTTTCAAGGCCAAGTCCTTAGTTTCTTCCTCCCGGATCGATTGAGCCTAAACTCGATATGGTTATCTCTACCGGTTCCAAAGATAGACTTCGGGGGGGGTGCGGTAATTTGAAGAGGGGAGGAGGCGGGGGGTATTAATTAATATTGGTGGCTTTCTGGCAGGGCCAATCGACAGGGCTCCTGAAACCGGTTTCAGCGAACCTGGACTCGGGTTGTCTAACTCAAACCTGGACCAACGTAAACCGGGGGGGGGTGAGGTAATCTAAGGGGTTGGGGGGGGAGCTATGATGTCTGAAGGGGGTGAAGGAGGAGGTGGGGGGGGAGCAGCGATGATGTCTGAAGGGGGTGAAGGAGGGGATGGGGGGGGTGAAATTTTGGGGGGTTTTCTGAAGGGCCCAATTTATAGGGTTCCTCAAGCCGGTCAAGGCGAACCCGTACTTGATGGGTCTGTCTCCCAGTAAGGCTTATATAGCCGAGGGGGGAAAGTAATCTGAAGGGGTAGGGGGGGGGGGGTAATAGAAGAAATTGAAAGGGGGTGAAGGCGGGGGGGGGGTAAATTTCGAGAGGGGGGGTGGGGGTATGGGAAATTTAATTATTGAGGGGGAGCTGGTGGAGGGATATCCGAGACACCCTGTTTGGAAAAGTCCAAAATGACGTAGGACAAAGAGCCGAGGAGTTCCCTCAGATTGAAGAGGTGGCTGAATGTGGGGACTGTTCTATAGTCAGCTCTTATAATAATAAATATATGGATAGTGATCCTCGGCCCTTTCCACCTTCAGATTTTCGCGGACCACGTTTTGTTTTGAGGTTAAGTACTGAATATGTGGTTTAAGGAATTGTATTTTGCCGCACGAATTCCGGCCCGAAAAATCTGGATTTTCGCAGTGCCCGAGTGGTTCTTTAGGCGATCCGATTCCCGAGATAAAAATTGGGTGTCGCCGCTTTAGTTTCCTCGCAATACAGATGTGAAATAGAACGTAGAGGTTATCTACCTTTGCTTCACTACGAAAATTCAGCCGCTCACGATTGGACAGTTTTGTTTAGGGAATAACCCTAGTTAGACAAATGCCTCGCCCCCGACAAAAGCAGAACTGGCCGCACGACCTCAGTAAAAGTCTTCCCAGACATGCGGTATTTCCTGTTTTTAATATAACTATTTTGGGAAGTGTCACAAAAATCTGGAGTGCAACCCGGAATGTGCGGGCAGTGGGAGCGCGTTTGAATAAATTAAAAAGTAAAGGGGTCACCACACAAAATTCAGCAGCGTATTAGAAAACATGAAAAATACTCACCGAACTTTCCTTAGTTTCCCCGGAAAAATCCCGAAATTGAAGTAAAAAGATATTTTTTTGGAACGCGCACAGAGAACTCACCTGCCCGCACCTTCCGAGCTATCACTCACTTAAAAGGAACACAATTTGCCAATTTTCCTGATTTTTCGAGCGTGGAGCCACTTTAAAATGATCTGCTCGCGGCGAGGGGTGCCGCGCGACTGGGTTAGCCGCCGCAGTCTCAGCCCCCCTAAATGGGTCCAGGGGCGACAGACTCGGGGACGTCCGTCGCCCCCCATACATCAGGACCCGAGGTGGCGGCGCGTAGTGTTCCACGCGCGCCCCTCTTAGACGTCACGGGGGGAGTCAAACACCTCACTCCCCCCCCTGACCCGAGGAGGCCCGCAGCGGCGGGCCGGCACCAGTCGGGGGTTGCGGAAGATTTTTACGTTCCCGCGACCCCCGGCGTAGGTGTGAGTCGGAACACCGGGGTGGTTTTTAGTCAGTAAGAGTCTGACAGACCCCTCCGCCCGCCCCAGGGCGGAGGACATCCATGAGGATTTTCCACCCCGGAAAAAAAAAAAAAAAAAAAAAGGTTAGGTTAGGTTAGGTTAGGTTCCCCACCGAGGGTGTCTCCACGTTGTCGTCGTGGTGGGGCTTGCGCGTCTCAATGATCTTGGGGCTCTGCCGGTAGAGTTACTCATGCCGGAAAGGCCCAAGTGAGAGAACAGACTAAGAGAGATACCGGGAAGGGGTCGCTCGTGATCGATCGACGATAGTCGATCGACAATTGATGTGACCATGCCGCTGTGGTGCAGGCGCACCATAGCGGCGCGTGATTCTCTCGTTGAGGAGTTGTCTTCAACGAGAGAACTTTCGGCGGGTTCGCTGAGTCGGGTTGGCCGGACAGCGAACGGAGGCATGTTTAATGCCGCCGCCGGGGGCTTGGCTTAATTGCCTGGCCCAGAGGAAGGCTACCTCTAAGATAAAAAACCACCTAATCCTAAGTTTTGAGGCGCGGCGAGAGGATGAGTGGCTGGTGGGGGACCAGTCGCTAGCGCTTCCCCTGTAGATACCTGCCGCACTCTACAGTATATAGGCTTACCGGGTACCTAGGCTCTGCCCGGTGGACATTCTTTACCTATATCAACTCGTGGGATTAAGATATAAATGAAAACAAAAACAAACCAATAAATAAATTGCCGATAGGTGTGGGTGCGGTGTCAGAGTCTGACACCGCATCTGATAGAATGAGCGTGGCGAGCGTAAGCTCAAAGCGCTCGCAGATAGAAGAGGAGACGAGTGGGCGTGCCTCCAAATTTTTGAGGAAACGCTCACATAAAGAGAGAGAAGGTGCAGGGTTGACAGGCCTCTCTTCTAGCGAGGAGAATCTGACGGCCCCCAAAGTGCCGACAGGCAGAAGAGGGCGAGGTCGCGCAATTGGTGGAGCGCCAGCTCCTTCAACATTGCGTGTCACTCAGGGGCGCTTCCTCAAGCGCCCCGACACGCCAGCGCCCAGCGGAGGAAGCGACCCGGGGACCGAGCAAGTGGAGGGCAGTTCTATCCAAAGCCCCATCTCTTTGGTCAGCACTAAGCGGGACATCAACTCCGCTAGAAGAGAGGAGAGACGGGCAGTAGCTCTAGACGAGGTGGCGGAAATGGCCAGTCAGGCCAGAGAGCGGCGGTCTGCTCGCTCGACCGCTGCTGAGGATCTGTCGGCGGCGGCCTTAAGCCGCCAAGTAATGGACAGCGTGGACGTGGTCTTGAAGGTTGCCACAAAGTCTGGCAACTTGAAGGGCACGTTCACGCGAGCCCTAAAAGAGGCGGCAGACGAAATTAAAGAGGCGGTTGGAGTCCTCCTTAATCGCACGACATCGGAGGAGACGGCAAAGTTGTGGGAGGAGAACAGCCGCCTCCGATCCGAGCTGGAGGACCTCAAGCGGGAGTTTGCCGCTCAGAGAAGTGACTGGCAGCGACAGGCAGCTCCCGCGGCCACCGGTCCCCCTCCTGGCACGCCTTCGACGGCTCCTGCACCTGCACTTGCTCTGTCCGACCACGATATCGAAAGGGTGGCAAGGATTTGCATGCTGCAGTGTGGGGGCATGGTTAACGCCCGATTAGATGCCATGGAGTCTCGACTCCCCCCGGCCGAAATCCTCCGGCCACCGCTTGCGGGGGATGCGCGGAGGAAGGAGGAGTCCGCTAGGACGAAACCCGTACAGGAGGCAAAGAAGAAACCTGCACAGGGAGTCAAAAAGCCCACGGAGGGGCCAAAGAAGACCACAGCGGGTGCGTCCGCGCCCCCTACCCACTCAACCGTGGCCCCGGCGGCCGCGCCTTCCACCCAAGAGGCCTGGACGACCGTCGTTAAAAGGGGCCGCAAGAAGAAGGCGACGGTGAAGGTGACGGTGCCGGTACCCCCCAAGGACCCAGCTCCAAAAAGCACAAGGCCACACAAGGTCAGGGCCCCACGCTCCGAGGCTGTCGTCATTACACTGCAGCCCGAAGCCTCAAAGAGGGATGTGACCTATAAGTCAGTCCTGGCCCAGATCAAGGAGAAGCTGAACTTCAGCGAATTTGCCACGCCAGCTGGCTTTGTTTTTAAAACGGCAGCCACGGGTGCCAAAGTGTTTGAGGTATCGGGTGAAGGAAGACAGAAGAGGGCGGACGTTTTGGCCGCCAAACTTCGAGAAGTCCTCAAACCCGAGGACGCCCGGGTTTCCAGGCCCACTAAAACATCTGAATTGCGCATAGATGGGCTGGACGACTCTGCGACCACGGAGGAAGTAGTGGCGGCCATTGCCCGAAACGGCGGGTGTCCGCCCGAGAGCGTGCAGGCGGGCGAAATTCGCTGCAGCGTGGCCGGACTGGGCACTGTTTGGGTGCGGTGTCCAGTAGCGGCGGCGAACAAGGTCGCAGATGGCAGACGGTTGCTGGTGGGGTGGGTGTCAGCGAGTGTAAAACTCCTGCCATCCAGGGTCATGCAGTGCTACCGCTGCCTGGAAAAGGGGCATGTCCGGGCACAATGCACTGCAGAAATAGACCGCAGCGACCTCTGCTATCGATGCAGTCAACCCGGTCACAAGGCGGCCCAGTGCTCCGCGGCACCAAACTGCAGTCTTTGCGCAGCTGCAGGAAAGCTTACGGAGCACAGACTTGGTGGCAAAGCCTGCAAGGCACCACGAAAAGTTGGCAGAAGGACCGGGGCTGTCGGAGGACGTGCGCCTCTCCCACAGACCGCCTATCAAGTGGCTGACTCCCGACCCAGGGAAGGACATGCTGAGGAAATGGAATGTCAGTGATGGCACAATTCCATTTCCTCCAGGCGAATATCAACCACGCCGCCAGAGCTCAGGATCTATTGCTCCAGAGCATGGCGGAGTGGTCTATCCACGTGGCTGTGGTCGCCGAACCGTATTTTGTCCCCCCTAGGGATAACTGGATGGGAGACTTGGACGGTTTGGTGGCCATCATTGGCGGGGCTCTTGTCAACCCGTCCCGAGGTCACGGCTGGGTGGCCGCCCTCGCGGACGGCATTGGCACGGTTGGGGCGTATTTTTCGCCCAACAAGAGTCTCGCCGACTTCGAGAGGTTCCTTGTCGAGTTGGGTGCCGTCGTGGGCCGATTCCACCCTCGCCCGGTGCTGTTGCTGGGGGATCTCAACGCCAAGTCTGCGGCGTGGGGATCCCCTGTGACCGATGCTAGGGGCGCGGTGCTGGAGGAGTGGGCGGTCACGACTGGCTTGACCGTCCTAAATCGGGGCTCGGTCCACACGTGCGTGCGGCAGCGGGGCGGGTCTATAGTGGACGTCTCGTTCGCTAGCCCCGCTGTCGCGAGCCGTGTCCGCGACTGGCGTGTCGCCGTGGAGGTGGAGACGTTGTCGGATCACCGATACATCCGCTTCGACGTCTCCGCCCATACCATCGGCGGCCGCGGTGCACCGGCCCCGCGAATGGACGGTCCGCGCTGGGCACGCAAGCACATCGACAGGGAGCTTCTCGAGGAGGCCGCTATTGTTCAAGCCTGGGGCCGGGAGTCGGCAACGAACGGACTCGTCGACGTCGAGCAGGAGGCGCTGTGGTTCCGCGGGGCGATGACGCAAATTTGCGACGCGTCCATGCCCCGGGTCCACGCACAGTCCGCAAGGCGCCAGGTGTACTGGTGGACCGCCGAGATCGCACAGCTGCGCGTCGCGTGTGTGGCGGTCAGACGCCAGTACACCCGATACAGGAGGAGACGTCGTCGGGTCCCTGACGAAGAGGCCGCGCTGTATGAGGTGTACCGCGCGGCTAAGGAGACTCTGTGGCTGGCCATTGGCGAGTCGAGGACGCGAGCCAGGGAGGAGATGTTGGAGACTCTAGACGGGGATCCGTGGGGGCGCCCTTATCGCGCGGTCCGAGGGAAACTTCGAGCCGCAGCGCCCCCACTTACGGAGAGTCTCCAACCTGAGCTGCTGGAAGAGGTAGTTGCAGCCCTCTTCCCGGCAAGAGCGGAACATACTCCGCCGCCGATGGCTTTGCCCACAGCCGCAGAGTCTACAGAGGAGGAGAACGCCATCACCGTCCCAGAGGTGACACAGGCAGAGATGAGGGCAGCCGTGATGCGGCTCCGGGCCAAGAACGTGGCTCCGGGGCCCGACGGGATCCACGGCTGCGTGTTAGCCCTCGCTCTGAAGGAACTTGAGCCCCAACTGAGAGGACTCTACACAGCGTGCCTGGAGCAGGGCCAGTTTCCCACTTTGTGGAAATCTGGTCGTCTGGTCCTGCTCAGGAAGGCGGGGCGCCCTGCGGACTCGCCGTCCGCGTACCGGCCCATAGTGCTGCTAGACGAGGTGGGCAAGCTGTTTGAGCGGATAATCGCAGCCCGCCTCGTCGGCCACTTGTGCAGAGAGGGGCCGGACCTGGATGACAGCCAGTTCGGGTTTCGGCATGGGCGCTCCACAATCCACGCTGTGTCGCGGGTTAGAGTCCTGGCGGAGGAAGCGGTGTCCCGGGGCGGGGTGATGTTGGCGGTGTCTTTGGACATCTCCAACGCCTTCAACACCCTGCCCTGGAGTTGTATTCGGGAGGCACTGCGGTACCATGGGGTGCCTCCCTACCTCCGCCACATCGTTGGGGCTTATTTGTCGGAGAGGTGCGTCACCTACATGGGACGTGATGGCGGAAACCAGCGCCGCATGTCGTGCGGTGTTCCACAGGGCTCGGTTGTAGGCCCGCTCCTGTGGAACATCGGGTACGACTGGGTGCTGAGGGGCGAGCTCAGTCCGGGGGTCGACCTGACGTGTTATGCGGATGACACGCTGGTCACTGCCCGGGGGAGCTCGCACAGGGAGGCAGCGTTGTTGGCGACGGCTGCGGTCTCACAGGTGGTGAGCCGCATACGTCGCCTAGGCCTGGAGGTGGCCCTCAGCAAATCGGAGGCCATGGTGTTTCATGGCCCCCGGCGGGCGCCGCCACCCGGCTCACACATTGTAGTCGGGGGGGCTCGGATCGCTGTCGAGTCCACCATGAAGTATCTGGGATTGGTGCTCGACAGCCGGTGGGACTTCGGGCCCCATTTCCGACGGCTGGCGCCCAAGTTGCTGGGTGCTGCTGGGGCGCTGTCAACGCTGCTTCCAAATCTGGGGGGCCCGAGCGCCGCTTGTAGGCGGCTCTACGTGGGGATCGTGCGATCGATGGCCCTTTACGGGGCCCCGATCTGGGCGGCTGACCTGACGGCCGGTAGTATCGCAGTCCTGCGCAAGCCGCAGAGAGCGATGGCCGTCAGAGTCATCAGGGGGTATCGCACGATCTCCTACGAGGCGGCTTGTGCACTGGCCGGATCCCCGCCCTGGGACCTCGAGGCGAAAGTACTCGCGTCATCGTATCGGTGGCGCGAGGAAGCGAGGGCGCGGGGTGAGCAACCGATGCAGCGACACATAGAGCTGCATCGGTCTCAGCTTCGCGAGGTCCTGGTGGCGGAATGGCGGGAAAGGCTTTCACGCCCTACCGCCGGCCTCGACATCATCGAGGCGGTCCGGCTGGTGCTCGAGCGCTGGCTCGGGAGGAGGCACGGCTCCCTGTCGTTTCGGGTGACGCAGGTGCTCTCGGGGCATGGTTGCTTCGGGAAGTACCTGTGTCGCATAAACAGGGAGCCGGACGCTCGGTGTCACCACTGCGTCGACTGCCGGGAGGACACGGCGCGGCATACGCTGGCAGAGTGTGCCGCTTGGGAGGAGCCGCGCCGTGCCCTCATCTCAGAAGTAGGCAGTGACCTCTCGCTGCCGGCCGTCGTTGAGTCGATGGTCGACAGCGAGGAGTCCTGGGACGCGGTGGTTTCCTACTGTGAGACAGTCGTCTCGCAGAAGGAGGCTGCGGAAAGGGAGAGGGAGATCTCGTCCACTCACCCGGCCCGCAGCAGGCGCACCGGGCGTCGGCGGAGGGCGGATAACGCCCTCTTCCAGCCCCCCTAAATGGGTCCAGGGGTGACGGACTCGGGGACGTCCGTCGCCCCCCAAACATCAGGACCCGAGGTGGCGGCGCGTTGTGTTCCACGCGCGCCCCTCTTAGACGTCACGGGGGGAGTCAAACACCTCACTCCCCTCCCTGACCTGAGGAGGCCCGCAGCGGCGGGCCGGCACCAGTCGGGGGTTGCGGAAGATTTTCACGTTCCCGCGACCCCCGGCGTAGGTGTGAGTCGGAACACCGGGGTGGTTTTTAGTCAGTAAGAGTCTGACAGACCCCTCCTCAGAGGACATCCATGAGGATTTTCCACCCCGGAAAAAAAAAAAAAAAAAAAAAAGGTTAGGTTAGGTTAGGTTAGGTTTTTTTTTTTTTTTTTTTTTTTTTTTTTTTTTTTTTTTTTTTTATTTGGCAGGAGTGGGAAATCCTCATGGACGCCCAGACTGACTCACTTATGACCCAGTCTGGGCAGTGCCGGACTTCTACCGGCTAAAACCACACTCCTGCCCTTGCTCAGTGTCCCTCTGACATTATCAGAGCCCTTATTTGGCAATAATATTTCATTTGTCTTTTTCTTTGAGTTTTTTTTTTTTCCATAATAATATGCAGTATCTTTAAATCTATCATCTTACATACCAATTTTCTTCTTTCTATGTATTACTATTTATGTGTTTTATTGTTTTCCATTTATGAATCTACTTAAGCTAATACCTATTATATTATATGTCTTTCTTTACTTTACTATATTATTCTATGGCTATTCTAATATATAGACAATATATCAAATAGACATAATTTCTTATTCTAATTTTATATTTATTTCCTTTCCTGTAATTGTTTATGCCCAGTTTACTGTAATTTTCAAGAAAATAACTATGATTTATTTTCAATACTTGCAGACTCTTATTTGCTTCTCTAAATCCAGTAGTTTTAGTATCAAGATTGTCTTGTTCCGGCAGGCATTTAAAGCTGTTATCCTGTGCTTCTGCCGCTTCGGACTCATATTTCTCTTTATATTTGAGATACTGAACGGCTTTCTTTAAAATCTGGATTGGTACAGCGATACAAATACTGCTTTTTCTAATGCTGACCTCCTGTTTCGTTTCAACGTGCTTGTTTGGCCACAACGGTAACTTAATTGTGTTCCTTATTTTTATTATTTTATCTGTACTATTTTTATTGTGTAAACTACTTCCTAAGATTATTCTTTGTTTGATAATATCTGTGTGTAATGAATTTAATTGTGAGACTGCTTTTAATTGGGCCAATTTCTCATGAAGTTGGCTCCAATTCGCGTGTTTTGTGTTGCAATTTACAGTTTTTATAATTAATGATATTTTAACTTTATGACATCTAATTTTGAAAAAAGTACCGTTGTGGTCCAATCGGGTGTTACTTCCGGAAAAAACTGGCTGCACCTTAGCAATACGCCACCGATAGGCGCGCTAACGCGTCCCATTTTTGGCGCGTCGGGCAGTCGCTGTCGAAGGCGTTGTGGCCAGTTTTTTCCATTTTAGCGAGCAAACAGTTGTGGCACTTAGGTACTTCCTCTGCCAGCCGTGACGGACAGTCGGCCCGCATGTGGGGGTCACCACAATGAATGCAGAGGTCTGCAGGCTGCGTGCACAGTTTTCGACTGTGGCCGAAGCGCAGACAGCGGGTGCACTGCACCAGTGGGGACTGATCCTGCACTCGCACCCGCTGTAGGTCGATGTGCACGCGACCCGCCATGGTCAGCCTCTGCCACACTGAGGGGGACACCTGCAGGATGATATGGCACATGTGGGGGTTCCTAGTCTTACGGCGGTACTTCACCCCCATCCTCAAATCTTCCGCAGGTATGTCCCCGATCAGGTGGATGTTTTGCCGCTGTAGGGCCTGGGTAACCTCCACATCGGAGTGGCAGGACAGGACATCCTTGATTATGACTAGGGGGTCTTTGTTTTTGACCTCTTCTACCACTAGATTGCCCGTCTTTCTGATACGTTCCGTAACCCTAGTCATCTCTTCCCTGGTCCTAAAGCCGACCACCACTTTTTGATCCCTCACCTTTCGCAGCCGCTCAACTTGGGTCCCCTCATTCCTGGCATCCACTGCCGTCCTTAGCTTCTCAACAACCTCTTCACCGGTGTCCTGATCATTGGTTGATGATACGACCACCGAGTGAAGAGGCTGTTGGATGTTCTGCTTCGGTACGACGGCAGCCATCTCCGCGAAGGTTGGACCTTGGCCTGCAACGTAGCGAGGGGCCTGCTGGAGATGCTCCGACAGAGCCTGGGTGTGGTGTTGGCACTCCTGCAATGCCTGTTTGTGCTGTCTGAGGCCTTCCACAAGGCTCTGCATCAGCTCTGTCGGCTCGTCTGTGTTCAGCTTCAGTGGAGCGGCTGTCGATGTGGCTGCAGCTATGACCGTAGGTGCTGGTGTGACTGGGACTTTATTCCGCTCTGACTCCTTTACCAGCTCATAGAGCCGGTTAATTGCCTTCAGTACCTCCTCCTTGATCTCAGTCTTGAGGTTGCGAGAGTTGCCCAAATGAAGCTTCGCTTTATTTAGGCAAGCTCTCGCCTCCGCAAGGAGATTGGGGTAACCAGACTCGGACTTTTTTGTCAGTTTTGCGCAATCCGTGGGTACTCGGCGCGTCTCCAAAGTACTGGGAGCGGGTGGTGTGTCGTCACGCTTTGTGTGGGCCAGAGACTTGGCCTGAGGCTCGGCTTTCCCGGCCTCCCATTCCCCGATGCTTCGCCTCACACAGGGCAGCGAGGGTCCGGCCTTCTCTGCCGAACGCGGCGAACCCCTGGCGCCCGGTGTGCTCGCGTTTGTCTTGGCCGGTGTGCGGAACATAGTGGTGGTCTGTGTGAAGGTGAGATTCATGAACTTAAAACGTCAGAGGACACTAGCGATACTTCTGCGTCCCTGTAAATGGGGGAAAGGCACAGAAGTAGCTTAAATATTAAGTCTTCCACAGCCGAAAGACCGTGGGGTCAATATTCTAAAGTAAAAAGGTAAAAAGATTAATTTGAAGGACTTAGAAGTAGCTTGAAGGGCTAAGAATCGAAAAATAATTTTTCGCCAAATTCAAAAGTTTACCTGACTAGACACAAAAGGGTGGGTGGGAGGGCAATTTTTTTGAAGTTCTATGTTCGCCAGACGCACGTAGGTTAGGTTAGGTGTCAAAAGACGCGTCTCGGCGCGGGCTAGCGATCTGTAGGGTTATTGAAATTATTGTGGAAGAAAAATTTTGTGTTTTTGCCGAAAAACGTGTTTTTCGACTGAAAAACCTGAAATTACGACTACCAGACGGGACTCGAGTTCGCGGAACGCGCACAGGAATACAGGTAAGGCAGGTAAGTAACTATTGTGACTATTAGAAAAATGATTTTTGGAAGGAATTTCGAGATAAAAATTAATTAAGGGTTGAAAATTTCGATGAATTTTCTAAGTCCCAAAACGAAAAATATTTCGCGTTTTTTGTCAAAATTATTAGTCGGATAATAGGGGGTAGCCTATTTAAAATCAATTTAGCTGAAAACAGCTTCAAAATGCGTCACCGGGATGCAAAGTTACAAGGGTTTGAAGATTTAACTATGAAACTACGTTCCTCATAAGGTGGATTTCGTAGGTATTTAAAATAACTGATGTGGAAATTTTTTGAAGTTCTATGTTCGCCAGACGCACGTGCGAGGTGTCAAAAGACGCGTCTCGGCGCGGGCTAGCGATCTGTAGGGTTATTGAAATTATTGTGGAAGAAAAATTTTGTGTTTTTGCCGAAAAACGTGTTTTTCGACTGAAAAACCTGAAATTACGACTACCAGACGGGACTCGAGTTCGCGGAACGCGCACAGGAATACAGGTAAGGCAGGTAAGTAACTATTGTGACTATTAGAAAAATGATTTTTGGAAGGAATTTCGAGATAAAAATTAATTAAGGGTTGAAAATTTCGATGAATTTTCTAAGTCCCAAAACGAAAAATATTTCGCGTTTTTTGTCAAAATTATTAGTCGGATAATAGGGGGTAGCCTATTTAAAATCAATTTAGCTGAAAACAGCTTCAAAATGCGTCACCGGGATGCAAAGTTACAAGGGTTTGAAGATTTAACTATGAAACTACGTTCCTCATAAGGTGGATTTCGTAGGTATTTAAAATAACTGATGTGGAAATTTTTTGAAGTTCTATGTTCGCCAGACGCACGTGCGAGGTGTCAAAAGACGCGTCTCGGCGCGGGCTAGCGATCTGTAGGGTTATTGAAATTATTGTGGAAGAAAAATTTTGTGTTTTTGCCGAAAAACGTGTTTTTCGACTGAAAAACCTGAAATTACGACTACCAGACGGGACTCGAGTTCGCGGAACGCGCACAGGAATACAGGTAAGGCAGGTAAGTAACTATTGTGACTATTAGAAAAATGATTTTTGGAAGGAATTTCGAGATAAAAATTAATTAAGGGTTGAAAATTTCGATGAATTTTCTAAGTCCCAAAACGAAAAATATTTCGCGTTTTTTGTCAAAATTATTAGTCGGATAATAGGGGGTAGCCTATTTAAAATCAATTTAGCTGAAAACAGCTTCAAAATGCGTCACCGGGATGCAAAGTTACAAGGGTTTGAAGATTTAACTATGAAACTACGTTCCTCATAAGGTGGATTTCGTAGGTATTTAAAATAACTGATGTGGAAATTTTTTGAAGTTCTATGTTCGCCAGACGCACGTGCGAGGTGTCAAAAGACGCGTCTCGGCGCGGGCTAGCGATCTGTAGGGTTATTGAAATTATTGTGGAAGAAAAATTTTGTGTTTTTGCCGAAAAACGTGTTTTTCGACTGAAAAACCTGAAATTACGACTACCAGACGGGACTCGAGTTCGCGGAACGCGCACAGGAATACAGGTAAGGCAGGTAAGTAACTATTGTGACTATTAGAAAAATGATTTTTGGAAGGAATTTCGAGATAAAAATTAATTAAGGGTTGAAAATTTCGATGAATTTTCTAAGTCCCAAAACGAAAAATATTTCGCGTTTTTTGTCAAAATTATTAGTCGGATAATAGGGGGTAGCCTATTTAAAATCAATTTAGCTGAAAACAGCTTCAAAATGCGTCACCGGGATGCAAAGTTACAAGGGTTTGAAGATTTAACTATGAAACTACGTTCCTCATAAGGTGGATTTCGTAGGTATTTAAAATAACTGATGTGGAAATTTTTTGAAGTTCTATGTTCGCCAGACGCACGTGCGAGGTGTCAAAAGACGCGTCTCGGCGCGGGCTAGCGATCTGTAGGGTTATTGAAATTATTGTGGAAGAAAAATTTTGTGTTTTTGCCGAAAAACGTGTTTTTCGACTGAAAAACCTGAAATTACGACTACCAGACGGGACTCGAGTTCGCGGAACGCGCACAGGAATACAGGTAAGGCAGGTAAGTAACTATTGTGACTATTAGAAAAATGATTTTTGGAAGGAATTTCGAGATAAAAATTAATTAAGGGTTGAAAATTTCGATGAATTTTCTAAGTCCCAAAACGAAAAATATTTCGCGTTTTTTGTCAAAATTATTAGTCGGATAATAGGGGGTAGCCTATTTAAAATCAATTGAGCTGAAAACAGCTTCAAAATGCGTCACCGGGATGCAAAGTTACAAGGGTTTGAAGATTTGGGTTAGGTTAGGTTAGGTTAGGTTAGGTTAGGTTAGGTTAGGTTAGGTTAGGTTAGGTTAGGTTAGGTTAGGTTAGGTTAGGTTAGGTTAGGTTAGGTTAGGTTAGGTTAGGTTAGGTTAGGTTAGGTTAGGTTAGGTTAGGTTAGGTTAGGTTAGGTTAGGTTAGGTTAGGTTAGGTTAGGTTAGGTTAGGTTAGGTTAGGTTAGGTTAGGTTAGGTTAGGTTAGGTTTTTTTTTTTTTTTTTTTTTTTTTTGGTTTGGCAGGAGTGGGAAATCCTCATGGACGCCCAGACTGACTCACTTATGACCCAGTCTGGGCAGTGCCGGACTTTTACCGGCTAAAACCACACTCCTGCCCTTGCTCAGTGTCCCTCTGACATTATCAGAGACCTTGTTTAGCAATAATATTTTATTTGTCTTTTTCTTTAAGGTTTTTCCATATCCAATATCTTTAACTATCATCTTACATACCAATTTTCTTCTTTCTATGTATTTACTATAATTAATTGATTCAAGCGTGACTTTGCGGAAATCTTTACTAAATATATTAGAGTAATTACTCTTTATCTTTACTAAATTTCATCTGCTTCTATTGTATTTTATGTATTTACTATTTATGTGTTTTCTTGTTTTCCATTAATGAGTCTACTTTTGCTAATACCTAATAAATTATATGACTTTCTTTATCTGTACTATATTATAATATGTCTATCCTAATATATATACAATATATCATAACGACATACTTTCTTATTCTTTTTATTTTTATTGCCTATCCTATATTTGTTTCTTTTTAGCTTATTATGCTTTTCTTTCAAATTACTTATTTTTAATACTGGCAGACTCCCATTTGTTTCTTTTATCTGCTGGATGGTCTGTGCACTCCGTACTGGCGCTGCGTTCCAAATGCTGTTTACTAAGGTGCTTGCCTCCTTTTTTGCTTCAGCGAGCTCGTTTGACCACAACGGTAAATTAATAATGTCGCTAATTTTGTCAATTTTATCTGAACTATTTTTAGTGTATAAACTAATTTCAAAATGTATTTTCTGTTTGATGGTGTCAGTTTGTGATGAGTTTAATTTTGGGTGGGCTTTTAATTGGGCCAATTTCTCATGAAATTGGCACCAATTTGCTTGTTTTATGTTTAAAAGTTTTGCTATTTTAATGCTAAATGTCGTTTTATATTTTCGAGAACTAATTTTGAAAAAAATACCGTTGTGTTCTGATCGAGTCTTTATTCCAAGAAAAACTGGCTGCACCTTAGCAATACGCCACCGATAGGCGTGCTAACGCATCCCATTTAAGGCGCATGGGGCACTGGATGTCTAAGGCGTTGTGGTCAATCTTCTCTGCCTTGGCCAATAAGCAGTTATGGCATTTTGGGACCTCCTCTGCCAGCCATGACGGACAATCAGCTCTCATGTGAGGTTCCCCACAGTGGGTGCAGAGGTCGGCGGGCTGCGTGCACAGTTTACGGCTGTGGCCGAAGCGCAAACAGCGAGTGCACTGCACCAGTGGGGACTGATCCTGCACTCGCACTCGCTGTAGGTCGATGTGCACACGACCCGCCATCGTCAGCCTCTGCCATACTGAAGGGGACACCTGCAGGATGACGTGGCACATGTGGGGGTTCCTCGTCTTTCGACGGTACTTCACCCCCATCCTTACGTCTTCTACAGGTATGTCCCCGATCAGGTGGGTGTTTTGCCGCTGCAGGGCCTGGGTAAGCTCCACATCGGTGTGGCAGGAGAGGACATCCTTTATGATGACAAGTGGGTCCTTGTTTTTAACTTCCTCCACCACTAGATTGCCCGTCTTCCTTATGCGTTCAGTTACCTTCGCCATCTCTTCTCGGCTCCTGAAACCAACCACCACTTTCTGGTCCCTCACCTTGCGCAGCCGTTCAATTCGGGTCCCCTCGTTCCTGGCATCCACCGCCGTCCTGAGTTTCTCAACAACTTCTTCACCGGTGTCCTGATCATTCACAGATGATACGACCACCGAGTGAAGAGGCTGTTGGATGTTCTGCTTCGGTACGACGGCGGCCATTTCCGCGAAGGTTGGACCTTGGCCTGCGACATAACGAGGGGCCTGCTGGAGATGCTCCGACAGAGCCTGGGTGTGGTGTTGGCACTCCTGCAATGCCAGTTTGTGCTGTCTGAGGCCTTCCACAAGGCTCTGCATCAGCTCTGTCGGCTCATTCGTGGTCTGCTTCTGTGGTGCAGCTATCGGTGTAGCTGCATCTATGACCGCAGGTGCTGGTGCGACTTGGACTCTGTTCCGCTCTGAATCTTTAACCAGCTCATAGAGCCTGTTGATCGCCTTTAGTACTTCCTCCTTTATCTCGGTTTTAAGGTTGCGAGAGTTGCCCAAGTGAAGCTTTGCTTTACTTAGGCAAGCTCTCGCCTCCGCTGTGAGGTTGGGGTATACTGACTCAGGTCTCTTTGGCGGTCTTGCGGTGTCTGGCACTTCTCTGCGGGTCTCCAGATTGCTAGGAGACAGTGGCTTGGCGTCACGCTTTGTGTGGGCTGGGGACTTGGCCTGAGGCTCGGCTTTCCCGGCCTCCCACTCCCCGATGCTACGCCTTACACAGGGCAACGTGGGTCCAGCTTTCTCAGTCGATCGTGGCGAGCCCCTGGCGCCCGGTGAGCTCACGTTTGTTTTGGCCGGTGTGCGGAACATAGTGGCGGTATGTGTGAAGGTGATATTCATGAAACAAAATAAACGTCAGAGGACACTGGCGGTACTTCTGTGTCCCTGTAAATGGGGGATAAACACAGAAGTAGCTAAAAATTTAAAATTAAGTAAATAGTCAACGGCCGAAAGACCGTCGAGTCAATATCCTAAAAATATTGGTCAATCAGTTGATTCTGAGGACTATGGGATAATTAAGGGGGATAAAAATTTAAAAATATTTTTTGCCGAAATTGAAAAGTCTACCTGGCTAGACACAAAAGGGAGGGTGGGAGGGGTATTTTTTGAATTTCTATGTTCGCTAGACGCACGTGCGAGGTGTCAAAAGACGCGTCTCGGCGCGGGCTAGCGATCTATGGAGTTATTGGAATTAATTTGGAATAAAAATTTTGTGTTTTTGCCGAAAAACGTGTTTCTCGACTGAAAAACCTGAAATTACGACTACCAGACAGGACTCGAGTTCGCGGAACACGCACAGGAATACAGGTGAGGCAGGTAAGTAACTATTGCAACTAGTAGAAAAAACGATTTAGAAGAAAAATTTGGAGATAAAAATTAATTAAGGGTTGAAATTTAGAAGATTTTTTCAAAGTCCCAAAACGAAAAATTTTTCGCGTTTTTTGTCAAAAATATTTGTCAAATAGTAGGGCGGAGCCTAATAAAAATCAAAATAGCTGAAAACAGCTTCAAAATGCGTCACCGGGATGCAAAGTTATAGGGGTTTAGTGATTTGACTATGAAACTACGTTCCTCCTAAGGTGGATTTCGTAGGTATTTAAATTAACTTGATGTAAAATTTTTTGAATTTCTATGTTCGCTAGACGCACGTGCGAGGTGTCAAAAGACGCGTCTCGGCGCGGGCTAGCGATCTATGGAGTTATTGGAATTAATTTGGAATAAAAATTTTGTGTTTTTGCCGAAAAACGTGTTTCTCGACTGAAAAACCTGAAATTACGACTACCAGACAGGACTCGAGTTCGCGGAACACGCACAGGAATACAGGTGAGGCAGGTAAGTAACTATTGCAACTAGTAGAAAAAACGATTTAGAAGAAAAATTTGGAGATAAAAATTAATTAAGGGTTGAAATTTAGAAGATTTTTTCAAAGTCCCAAAACGAAAAATTTTTCGCGTTTTTTGTCAAAAATATTTGTCAAATAGTAGGGCGGAGCCTAATAAAAATCAAAATAGCTGAAAACAGCTTCAAAATGCGTCACCGGGATGCAAAGTTATAGGGGTTTAGTGATTTGACTATGAAACTACGTTCCTCCTAAGGTGGATTTCGTAGGTATTTAAATTAACTTGATGTAAAATTTTTTGAATTTCTATGTTCGCTAGACGCACGTGCGAGGTGTCAAAAGACGCGTCTCGGCGCGGGCTAGCGATCTATGGAGTTATTGGAATTAATTTGGAATAAAAATTTTGTGTTTTTGCCGAAAAACGTGTTTCTCGACTGAAAAACCTGAAATTACGACTACCAGACAGGACTCGAGTTCGCGGAACACGCACAGGAATACAGGTGAGGCAGGTAAGTAACTATTGCAACTAGTAGAAAAAACGATTTAGAAGAAAAATTTGGAGATAAAAATTAATTAAGGGTTGAAATTTAGAAGATTTTTTCAAAGTCCCAAAACGAAAAATTTTTCGCGTTTTTTGTCAAAAATATTTGTCAAATAGTAGGGCGGAGCCTAATAAAAATCAAAATAGCTGAAAACAGCTTCAAAATGCGTCACCGGGATGCAAAGTTATAGGGGTTTAGTGATTTGACTATGAAACTACGTTCCTCCTAAGGTGGATTTCGTAGGTATTTAAATTAACTTGATGTAAAATTTTTTGAATTTCTATGTTCGCTAGACGCACGTGCGAGGTGTCAAAAGACGCGTCTCGGCGCGGGCTAGCGATCTATGGAGTTATTGGAATTAATTTGGAATAAAAATTTTGTGTTTTTGCCGAAAAACGTGTTTCTCGACTGAAAAACCTGAAATTACGACTACCAGACAGGACTCGAGTTCGCGGAACACGCACAGGAATACAGGTGAGGCAGGTAAGTAACTATTGCAACTAGTAGAAAAAACGATTTAGAAGAAAAATTTGGAGATAAAAATTAATTAAGGGTTGAAATTTAGAAGATTTTTTCAAAGTCCCAAAACGAAAAATTTTTCGCGTTTTTTGTCAAAAATATTTGTCAAATAGTAGGGCGGAGCCTAATAAAAATCAAAATAGCTGAAAACAGCTTCAAAATGCGTCACCGGGATGCAAAGTTATAGGGGTTTAGTGATTTGACTATGAAACTACGTTCCTCCTAAGGTGGATTTCGTAGGTATTTAAATTAACTTGATGTAAAATTTTTTGAATTTCTATGTTCGCTAGACGCACGTGCGAGGTGTCAAAAGACGCGTCTCGGCGCGGGCTAGCGATCTATGGAGTTATTGGAATTAATTTGGAATAAAAATTTTGTGTTTTTGCCGAAAAACGTGTTTCTCGACTGAAAAACCTGAAATTACGACTACCAGACAGGACTCGAGTTCGCGGAACACGCACAGGAATACAGGTGAGGCAGGTAAGTAACTATTGCAACTAGTAGAAAAAACGATTTAGAAGAAAAATTTGGAGATAAAAATTAATTAAGGGTTGAAATTTAGAAGATTTTTTCAAAGTCCCAAAACGAAAAATTTTTCGCGTTTTTTGTCAAAAATATTTGTCAAATAGTAGGGCGGAGCCTAATAAAAATCAAAATAGCTGAAAACAGCTTCAAAATGCGTCACCGGGATGCAAAGTTATAGGGGTTTAGTGATTTGACTATGAAACTACGTTCCTCCTAAGGTGGATTTCGTAGGTATTTAAATTAACTTGATGTAAAATTTTTTGAATTTCTATGTTCGCTAGACGCACGTGCGAGGTGTCAAAAGACGCGTCTCGGCGCGGGCTAGCGATCTATGGAGTTATTGGAATTAATTTGGAATAAAAATTTTGTGTTTTTGCCGAAAAACGTGTTTCTCGACTGAAAAACCTGAAATTACGACTACCAGACAGGACTCGAGTTCGCGGAACACGCACAGGAATACAGGTGAGGCAGGTAAGTAACTATTGCAACTAGTAGAAAAAACGATTTAGAAGAAAAATTTGGAGATAAAAATTAATTAAGGGTTGAAATTTAGAAGATTTTTTCAAAGTCCCAAAACGAAAAATTTTTCGCGTTTTTTGTCAAAAATATTTGTCAAATAGTAGGGCGGAGCCTAATAAAAATCAAAATAGCTGAAAACAGCTTCAAAATGCGTCACCGGGATGCAAAGTTATAGGGGTTTAGTGATTTTGGGTTAGGTTAGGTTAGGTTAGGTTAGGTTAGGTTAGGTTAGGTTAGGTTAGGTTAGGTTAGGTTAGGTTAGGTTAGGTTAGGTTAGGTTAGGTTAGGTTAGGTTAGGTTAGGTTAGGTTAGGTTAGGTTAGGTTAGGTTAGGTTAGGTTAGGTTAGGTTAGGTTAGGTTAGGTTAGGTTAGGTTAGGTTAGGTTAGGTTAGGTTAGGTTAGGTTAGGTTAGGTTAGGTTAGGTTAGGTTAGGTTAGGTTAGGTTAGGTTAGGTTAGGTTAGGTTAGGTTAGGTTAGGTTAGGTTAGGTTAGGTTAGGTTAGGTTAGGTTAGGTTAGGTTAGGTTAGGTTAGGTTAGGTTAGGTTAGGTTAGGTTAGGTTAGGTTAGGTTAGGTTAGGTTAGGTTAGGTTAGGTTAGGTTAGGTTAGGTTAGGTTAGGTTAGGTTAGGTTAGGTTAGGTTAGGTTAGGTTAGGTTAGGTTAGGTTAGGTTAGGTTAGGTTAGGTTAGGTTAGGTTAGGTTAGGTTAGGTTAGGTTAGGTTAGGTTAGGTTAGGTTAGGTTAGGTTAGGTTAGGTTAGGTTAGGTTAGGTTAGGTTAGGTTAGGTTAGGTTAGGTTAGGTTAGGTTAGGTTAGGTTAGGTTAGGTTAGGTTAGGTTAGGTTAGGTTAGGTTAGGTTAGGTTAGGTTAGGTTAGGTTAGGTTAGGTTAGGTTAGGTTAGGTTAGGTTAGGTTAGGTTAGGTTAGGTTAGGTTAGGTTAGGTTAGGTTAGGTTAGGTTAGGTTAGGTTAGGTTAGGTTAGGTTAGGTTAGGTTAGGTTAGGTTAGGTTAGGTTAGGTTAGGTTAGGTTAGGTTAGGTTAGGTTAGGTTAGGTTAGGTTAGGTTAGGTTAGGTTAGGTTAGGTTAGGTTAGGTTAGGTTAGGTTAGGTTAGGTTAGGTTAGGTTAGGTTAGGTTAGGTTAGGTTAGGTTAGGTTAGGTTAGGTTAGGTTAGGTTAGGTTAGGTTAGGTTAGGTTAGGTTAGGTTAGGTTAGGTTAGGTTAGGTTAGGTTAGGTTAGGTTAGGTTAGGTTAGGTTAGGTTAGGTTAGGTTAGGTTAGGTTAGGTTAGGTTAGGTTAGGTTAGGTTAGGTTAGGTTAGGTTAGGTTAGGTTAGGTTAGGTTAGGTTAGGTTAGGTTAGGTTAGGTTAGGTTAGGTTAGGTTAGGTTAGGTTAGGTTAGGTTAGGTTAGGTTAGGTTAGGTTAGGTTAGGTTAGGTTAGGTTAGGTTAGGTTAGGTTAGGTTAGGTTAGGTTAGGTTAGGTTAGGTTAGGTTAGGTTAGGTTAGGTTAGGTTAGGTTAGGTTAGGTTAGGTTAGGTTAGGTTAGGTTAGGTTAGGTTAGGTTAGGTTAGGTTAGGTTAGGTTAGGTTAGGTTAGGTTAGGTTAGGTTAGGTTAGGTTAGGTTAGGTTAGGTTAGGTTAGGTTAGGTTAGGTTAGGTTAGGTTAGGTTAGGTTAGGTTAGGTTAGGTTAGGTTAGGTTAGGTTAGGTTAGGTTAGGTTAGGTTAGGTTAGGTTAGGTTAGGTTAGGTTAGGTTAGGTTAGGTTAGGTTAGGTTAGGTTAGGTTAGGTTAGGTTAGGTTAGGTTAGGTTAGGTTAGGTTAGGTTAGGTTAGGTTAGGTTAGGTTAGGTTAGGTTAGGTTAGGTTAGGTTAGGTTAGGTTAGGTTAGGTTAGGTTAGGTTAGGTTAGGTTAGGTTAGGTTAGGTTAGGTTAGGTTAGGTTAGGTTAGGTTAGGTTAGGTTAGGTTAGGTTAGGTTAGGTTAGGTTAGGTTAGGTTAGGTTAGGTTAGGTTAGGTTAGGTTAGGTTAGGTTAGGTTAGGTTAGGTTAGGTTAGGTTAGGTTAGGTTAGGTTAGGTTAGGTTAGGTTAGGTTAGGTTAGGTTAGGTTAGGTTAGGTTAGGTTAGGTTAGGTTAGGTTAGGTTAGGTTAGGTTAGGTTAGGTTAGGTTAGGTTAGGTTAGGTTAGGTTAGGTTAGGTTAGGTTAGGTTAGGTTAGGTTAGGTTAGGTTAGGTTAGGTTAGGTTAGGTTAGGTTAGGTTAGGTTAGGTTAGGTTAGGTTAGGTTAGGTTAGGTTAGGTTAGGTTAGGTTAGGTTAGGTTAGGTTAGGTTAGGTTAGGTTAGGTTAGGTTAGGTTAGGTTAGGTTAGGTTAGGTTAGGTTAGGTTAGGTTAGGTTAGGTTAGGTTAGGTTAGGTTAGGTTAGGTTAGGTTAGGTTAGGTTAGGTTAGGTTAGGTTAGGTTAGGTTAGGTTAGGTTAGGTTAGGTTAGGTTAGGTTAGGTTAGGTTAGGTTAGGTTAGGTTAGGTTAGGTTAGGTTAGGTTAGGTTAGGTTAGGTTAGGTTAGGTTAGGTTAGGTTAGGTTAGGTTAGGTTAGGTTAGGTTAGGTTAGGTTAGGTTAGGTTAGGTTAGGTTAGGTTAGGTTAGGTTAGGTTAGGTTAGGTTAGGTTAGGTTAGGTTAGGTTAGGTTAGGTTAGGTTAGGTTAGGTTAGGTTAGGTTAGGTTAGGTTAGGTTAGGTTAGGTTAGGTTAGGTTAGGTTAGGTTAGGTTAGGTTAGGTTAGGTTAGGTTAGGTTAGGTTAGGTTAGGTTAGGTTAGGTTAGGTTAGGTTAGGTTAGGTTAGGTTAGGTTAGGTTAGGTTAGGTTAGGTTAGGTTAGGTTAGGTTAGGTTAGGTTAGGTTAGGTTAGGTTAGGTTAGGTTAGGTTAGGTTAGGTTAGGTTAGGTTAGGTTAGGTTAGGTTAGGTTAGGTTAGGTTAGGTTAGGTTAGGTTAGGTTAGGTTAGGTTAGGTTAGGTTAGGTTAGGTTAGGTTAGGTTAGGTTAGGTTAGGTTAGGTTAGGTTAGGTTAGGTTAGGTTAGGTTAGGTTAGGTTAGGTTAGGTTAGGTTAGGTTAGGTTAGGTTAGGTTAGGTTAGGTTAGGTTAGGTTAGGTTAGGTTAGGTTAGGTTAGGTTAGGTTAGGTTAGGTTAGGTTAGGTTAGGTTAGGTTAGGTTAGGTTAGGTTAGGTTAGGTTAGGTTAGGTTAGGTTAGGTTAGGTTAGGTTAGGTTAGGTTAGGTTAGGTTAGGTTAGGTTAGGTTAGGTTAGGTTAGGTTAGGTTAGGTTAGGTTAGGTTAGGTTAGGTTAGGTTAGGTTAGGTTAGGTTAGGTTAGGTTAGGTTAGGTTAGGTTAGGTTAGGTTAGGTTAGGTTAGGTTAGGTTAGGTTAGGTTAGGTTAGGTTAGGTTAGGTTAGGTTAGGTTAGGTTAGGTTAGGTTAGGTTAGGTTAGGTTAGGTTAGGTTAGGTTAGGTTAGGTTAGGTTAGGTTAGGTTAGGTTAGGTTAGGTTAGGTTAGGTTAGGTTAGGTTAGGTTAGGTTAGGTTAGGTTAGGTTAGGTTAGGTTAGGTTAGGTTAGGTTAGGTTAGGTTAGGTTAGGTTAGGTTAGGTTAGGTTAGGTTAGGTTAGGTTAGGTTAGGTTAGGTTAGGTTAGGTTAGGTTAGGTTAGGTTAGGTTAGGTTAGGTTAGGTTAGGTTAGGTTAGGTTAGGTTAGGTTAGGTTAGGTTAGGTTAGGTTAGGTTAGGTTAGGTTAGGTTAGGTTAGGTTAGGTTAGGTTAGGTTAGGTTAGGTTAGGTTAGGTTAGGTTAGGTTAGGTTAGGTTAGGTTAGGTTAGGTTAGGTTAGGTT